>JAGSMT010000023.1:0-1353408 GCA_029286875.1 Lamproptera curius
AATTTAATAATTGCGTCATCGCGGTAAACTGTCAATAAACGTGCCGATTTGTTTCGATTACGAATCATTTCGCTATTAAATATAGCGGCCCGTATAAGCCCACACAAAATTTTGCGTTGACTGTACAACACTTGTATAATTGCAGTAAATTATCAACTTGTATTTGCCGATTTGTTTCGATCGAGAGACATTTCTGTTATTTAAAGATATACCTCGTTATATCTGCACATAAATTGACATCTCAGGATTTTAAATATTTGCGTTATCGCGGTACACTGTCAACTCAAACATGCCGATTTGTTTCGATTACGAGTCATTTCTGCTATTAAAAATATAGCGCTCCGTATAAGCCCATGTAACATTTTGCGTTAACCGTTCAATACTTGTGTTATTGCGGTAAATTATCAACTTGTATTTGCCGATTTGTTTTGATCAAGATTTATACCTGTTTTTGAGGATACACCCGTTATATTTGCTCATAAATTTATATCTAAGGTAGCATAATTGTGTTATCGCGGTAAACTGTCAATTCAAACGTGCTGATTTGTTTCGATTACGAGTCATTTCTGGTATTAAATATAGCGCTCTGTATAAGCTCAACAAAATTTTGCGTTGACTGTACAACACTTGTATTATTGCGGTAAATTATCAACTTGTATTTGCCGATTTGTTTTGATCGAGAGACATTTCTGTTATTTAAAGATATACCTCGTTATATCTGCACATAAATTGAATTCTCTGGATTTTAATAATTGCGTTATCGCGTTACACTGTCAACTCAAACATGCCGCTTTGTTTCCATTACGGGTCATTTCTGCTATTTAAATAGAGCGCTGCGTATAAGCCTATATTACATTTTGCGTTGACCGTTCATACTTGCGTTATTGCTGTAAATTATCAACTTGTATTTGCCGATTTGTTTTGATCAGGATTCATACCTGTTATTTCAAGATATACCCCGTTATATTCGCACATTAATTTATATCTAAGGGTGTTAATAATTGCGTTATCGCGGTAAACTGTCAATTCAAACGTGCCGATTTGTTTCGATTACGAGTCATTTCTGCTATTAAATATAGCGCTCCGTATAAGCCCACACAAAATTTTGCGTTGACTGTACAACACTTGTATTATTGCAGTAAATTATCAACTTGTATTTGCCGATTTGTTTTGATCGAGAGACATTTCTGTTATATAAAGATATACCTGTATAAGATATATATGAGGAATACTACCTCTTTGAAGAGTGGGACTGTAAGAATGAAGGTGTATACCGACATTTTGAGGTTACCATTTCGTTCTGTAAAAAATACCTTCACGTGGTACAGAATGTATTGATGATGTTTTTATCAATCCAAAAATAAGTAAGTAAACATTTTTTTATAATTATTTCTATTGCTTTGCGCGAATATTATACATTATTAACAAAATTACTTTTACGGATTTTATCGCGTTTATTTTTACATTTTTAATTCCGACGTTTCGAACACTTTCCAGCGGCTGTGGTCACGGGGTAGACTGAGATGTCATGCGTCTTGTTACACGTGTTGAAGCGGGTTTCCAGATCTTAATTAATTTTTTATTAATTATTTTAATCTGACTCGGACCTATGCAAAAAGAACTGATTTTATCTTTGCTAGCAGTGGTATTATGCTTGGGTTTAAATTTTAATTATTAATTATGGGATCCCAACAGGGGTAAAACCCAACCATCTTCTATTGAAATTTGGATGTTTTTAATCTCAATAGTCTTCACGGATCATCCTTGGTAGGAATCGGTGTTCTTTAGCGAGGATTTGTGGTCGATCAAATCTGATGTAATGGTTTGGGTGATTTAACGTATGGTCACAACTGCCGACTTGTTGGGTCTTCAGTTTAATGTCAGCCATATGTTCCTTCACGCGGGTTCTTATTGCTCGCTTTGTTTGTCCAATGAGAGAGGCCGCAGTCAGCAATCTAGCTTGTACATTCCCGTCTTGTAGAGGAATATTGCACTTGACAGTGGTGAATTGACCAATCTTCTTCAGCGGCTTGAAATAAGTTTGATTGAAGCCGCCTCAAAATGTAGCCAATCTTGTCAGTTACGCCTCAAAAGGTAGAACAGCAGGTACTGCTCCACTGTGGCTGCCTTCACCGGTCACCGTGACGTGTGGCGCAGCGAGCTTATTGTCTCGCAGTACTTGCTTAACATGGTGTAGCTCAGCGCCAGGTGTTCATCATCACAGATCCTCGTGCCCTGAAACAAAGATTTGCCCACGGTAGCTAACTGGGATGATGTGGTGAATGCATTTAAATATTTATTTGTATGGGTTGGTTTCATACACAGTATGGCTCAAGGTGTTATTAGATATGAATAATTAAAACATCAAGAAAAGCTAAAGAATTATTATTTTCTAACTCCATAGTAAACTGTATTTTAGAATTAATGGAGTTAAGGTGGTTTAAAATGCATTAATTTTATCATATGGTAAGATGGTAAATGTATCATCCACATAGCGCTTATAAAATCTTGGATGAATGGGAGCAGTGAGTAGGGCCTCTCCTCAAAGTCTTCCATAAAATGTCAGCAACAATGGGAGACACCGGCAACCCATCGCTACACCATCCATCTGCATGTAGAACCATCTTTCCAAATAAGTAGCCAGATGTTAGGCAATGTTTTAGTAAAATGCATATTCTATTGAGATGTTATTTTCCTCTAACTTTCTTTGTTACAATATTGATGCAATCTTCTATAGGTATAGATGTAAACAAAGATTGAACATCAAACTAACCATAGTTTCATTGTCAGCAAGATGTAGATGTTTTACCTGCAACAAAATGGTATGAATCCTTTGTAAACGCGCTTGTTTGTCCTCTGAGTGGTGAGAGGATTTTACTAAATGTTGAGCCAATTTATAAGTAGGTGAGTCAATTTGGCTAACAATAGGCGCAATGGAGCATCTAATTTGTGTATTTTAGGTAACCCATACAATTTTGGGGGCTTGGGACATGAAGGTATTATCAATTTTACGTCAAGATTAAGTTTTCGGAGTGCTTTTTAACAAGATCGCAGTTAATTTGAGGTTTTCGTAGTAGGGTCGTTTTGACCTTCCTATAGTGGTTTCATCCGATAACAGTTGTTCTAATTTAGAATTATAATCTGACGTGTCCATGATCACCGTAGAATTACCTTTGTCTGCTCGGAGAATTGTTAGTTCTTGTTGTTGCGTGTTGTTAATGCAATAAGTTATCCTTAGGAAGATTAGGTTTCGGCACTTTGTTTGACGCAACATTGACGAAAATCTTGTCGGATAGCCCAAATCTTCCTTTTGCAATTGATTTTTGAACAAACAACCTCCCACACCCATACAAAATTTGCTCATACGGGATTTTCGGTGCAATTCGAAATTTAAACCTTGATAATACTTTCAACGTCGATTCATCCAGTGATTGTTGTGACAGATTACAAAACCGCGCGTACGTCATTACTGCTGTCACTTTGGGAAAGTTGGTTCGTTCGGAACGTTGTAAAGACTTTAGGCTTAGATTTGTTTAATAATTTTTCGAATTTCATATTTGTTTATTTTTGCATTTATTAATAGGTAGTTACTCATGTTTATTTAAAGTATTAATGCAATTTCAAAATCGAATGGCGTTAAAATTGATTTAATATCACTGGATGAATTTTCAAGTGGGTATTTATGACGAAGATCGGATCGGTGTTGTTGGATTACCCTCCCTCAACAATATAATACTTCCTTGGTTTAAGATCTTGGCGCACCACGAATGTCCTTTTTAGGTGATATCCGGACACACGTGGGGACGAGCTGTTGTCCCTGCATTTCTTCATGAAATTTAGAGATGTTACATGTCTTGGCGCTTAGTCATCAGACCTCCAACCGGCGAATTTTGTTTGCGGTTTCCAGTCCGTACTGGTACAATAATTATTTCTATTGCTTGCGCGAATATTATACATTATTAACAAATTACTTTTACGGATTTTATCGGCGTTTATTTTACATTTTTAATTCCCGACGTTTCGAACACTTTCCAGCGGCCGTGGTCACGGGGTAGACTGAGATGTCATGCGTCTGTTGCCAGTGGAAGGGTTTCCAGATCTTAATTTTAATTTTATTAATTATTTTAATCTGTATCCGACCCATGCAAAAAGAACTGATTTTATCTTTACAGCCAGCAGTGGTATTATGCTTGTTTAAATTTTAATTTATTAATTATGGATCCCAAGCAGGTGGTAAACCCAACCATCTTTCTATTGAAATTTGGATGTTTTTAATCTCAATAGCCTCACGGATCATCCTTGGTAGGAATCGGTGTTCTTTAGCGAGGATTTGTGGTCGATCAAATCTGATGTAATGGTTTGGGTGATTTAACGTATGGTCACACACTGCCGACTTGTTGGCTCTCATGTTTAATGTCAGCTATATGTTCCTTCACGGGGTTCTTATTCTGCTTTGTTTGTCCAATGTAAGAGAGGCCGCAGTCACAATCTAGCTTGTACACTCCTGGGTCTTGTAGAGGAATATTGCACTTGACAGGTGGTAGATTGACCAATCTCTTCAGCGGCTTGAAATAAAGTTTGATTACACAACATGAATATAAAAATTTTTTTATATTCATGTTGTGTATTGTAGTTTTAATTTTGATTATTATATTTTATCTTTCTTTTTTATTATTATTTTCTATTTGTATTATCGTATTATAATATAACCATTATATAAATTGTAAGCACTCAGATTGATTCTGCCTGACGTAGACGCTATACTCTAAGACTAACCCATGCATGTTTATTGAATATAAAGAAAAGACGAACAGCTCAGCAACTCTTATTTGATTTGATGTATTAGGACTCTAACTATGTTAAATTATAGGTAAAAATAATACAATAAGAATAAGATCTATCAGTTAGTTGTTAAGGTAATGGCTTAACAAGACTATGACGGATAACGGTATTACTTTGTAATATTCCGGAGAAGGAGCCTGAGAGATTGCTACTAAGTCTAAGGATTGCAGCAGGGGCGGAACTTGACCTATGATATTATATTGAGGCAGTTATGAGTAGTATTTTATAATTATTGTAGTATTGTAAGTACATATTACAAGATAAATCGGAGGGTAAATCGAGTGCCAGCAGCCGCGGTAATACTTGTTCCGATAGTGTGTATGATGATTGATGCAGTTAAAAATCTGTAGTTTATTTATAATAAGCATTGTTAGGTATACTGTATGGTTAGGAGAGAGATGAAATGTGATAACCCTAACTGGATGAACAGAAGCGAAAGCTGTATACTTAAATGTATTATTAGAACAAGGACGTAAGCTAGAGGATCGAAGATGACTAGATACCATTGTAGTTCTAGCAGTAAACTATGTTAAATCATAGATATATTTTAATATATATTTATGTAGAGAAATTAAGATTATATTGACTCTGGGGATCGTATGATCGCAAGATTGAAAATTAAAGAAATTGACGGAAGAATACCACAAGGAGTGGATTGTGCGGCTTAATTTGACTCAACGCGGGGTAATTTACCAGGTATAACATGGTATAATATTTTATCATGATAGTGGTGCATGGCCGTTTCCAATGGATGCTGTGAAGTAATGATTAATTTCAACAAGATGTGAGACCCTCATTTAGACAGATGTAGTGATACATATGAAGGAGAGGATTAAAACAGGTCCGTTATGCCCTAAGATAATCTGGGTTGCACGCGCAATACAATAATATTTGATATTATAAGGGATAATATAATGTAAGATATATTTGAACATGGAATTGCTAGTAAATTTCATTTAATAAGTAGAATTGAATGAGTCCCTGTTCTTTGTACACACCGCCCGTCGCTATCTAAAATGGTATTATCTATGAACAAATTTATAAAGTGAATAGATAGTACTAGATATGATATAAGTCGTAACATGGTTGCTGTTGGAGAACTATTAGCAGGATCATAAATAAAAAAGATGGGATTATTATAATGAAAGTGTATACTGACATTATAATAATCTTGTCTATGTTCTAAATACAAAATACCTTCACGAGGTTTAGAATGAGGATATAAGGGATTTATATTCGCTAAATTAGTTTGAAAAGTGGTGAGTTTGATATATAAAAAATATATCAAGTTTAATTTTAATGGATAAGCTGCATTGTAGCAAGAGAAAATAGCTATTTTTAACTAATTCATCTAATTTAATCGGTTTGATGCACAAAAACACGTATTGAATCGTTAAGAGCAACAACTTTTTTCAATAATGTTTTTATCGTTTTATCAAGCGATTTATAAATATTGTTCAAGGAATTAAGATGTTTTTCATCAAACAAATACAAAAAATTTAACATTTGTACACGAGAAGGATTAAAACGCTGATATTCAATAATCTTAAAGTTTTTTTCCATATATTTAATCCTTAAAATAAATGAACGCCTTAATCCTAAAATGGTTTTGCATGTTTTATCGCGCTTTTTTTTAAAAAGTTGGCAATCATTATTGATTTTTGAATAAAAATTTGCTGTTGTTTTAAGAGTTTCTTTTAAGCATGCTATCTTATATAAACTGATGTTTTTTTCTTTTATATCTTCTATCAATAACAATTTAAACTCTAAGATATTATTTACGTTCTTTATAAAAAGAGCCATTTTGCAATCAATATTATCAAGAAGATTTTTTAACGAAAGCATTGAAGTAGAGCTTATCAGTTTCATTACCCAAAAAAATTTCAAAAGTAAGTATTTTAAAGTCGATCGTTCACTTGAATCTTTCCAATTACCCGTCTTTTTAAGTTTATCAAAAATAGCTTTTATATTTTTGATTATTTTTCTTTGGAGTACGAAGAGTAAATAGGGCCTTTGGTATATAATTTCAGTCTTGATTTTATCATAAAAGGCTTTTATTGAATAAGAATGCTCTGACATTAAATCATCAACACTCATTGGCAATTCTGCTGTAACATAATCTAAATTATCTAAGTTAATTGTATTATCAGCCCGCATACAAACTGCGTGTCGAAAAGACCAGAATGCTCACCTACAACGATTATGTGTATAAATTGAGGCTTACTCAAACAAGCACGAATCGAAAGATTTATTTCATAAAATTCGATCCATAACTAAATCTCTGACCTCAAAAACTTGGGCAATCAAAAATGGACGTGGTGAAGTCATCACTGATCTTCAGGACATATCCGAGGCGTGGAGGGTTTATGGTCAATCGCTTTTGAAGATTCATTCCGGAGGCTTTTGACAGTCGTCCACGAAGACGAAATGTAACCTGAATACTGAGGATCGAAGTCAAAGCTGCCATTAACCACCTGAAATGTGGCAAAGCGTAGGGGAGATTCTATCCCGATAGAAACGATCAAGAGTATGGGAGAACAAGGCGTGACTATCTTTCACAACATATGCAATAGGATTTGGGTAACAGGAGACTGGCCCTAAAGACTGGGTGCATACAATCTTTGTCCCTTTACAGAAAAAAGGTTCAACAAAGAAATGTGGCAATTATCGACCAGCCCTAATCTCACATGCCAGCAAAATCTTATTACATATACTTAACGAGACTTAAAACCTTTCTTTCTAAGGAAATCGCTCGGAACAGGCTGGCTTTCGTAAAAGGAAAAGGCACTCATGAACAAATCCTCATAGTACGCCAAATAGTCGAAAAGCGAGGGAGTTCAGCAAACCACATATATTTGTTTTGTTGATTTTTCAAAGGCATTTGACTCGGTGAAGTGGCCTAAACTTTGGAAAACTCTCCTGGAGATGGGAGCGCCGACATCCTCATACACATTTACGGCGGCTCTACGAAGACGGAACGGCTTCAGTTAGACTGACGAAACGTTTCCACCAGTTTTCATCCCAACGCAGGGGTCCGACAGGGTTGCATAATCTCACCCTGTTGTTCAAATATACACCGAATTTATCATGAGGGTTGCTGGAAGACTGGACGGACGGTGTTCTATTGTGGGCTGAGGATCTCGAACCTGCGTTATGCGGACGACACCACCATTTTCGCAAGTAGTACCAACAATGTGCGATGTTACTTGTAGACTGGAAAACGTCGTCTGGAGTTTGGTCTACAAAACTCGCAGCAAACCAAAGTGATGATTGTCGATCATGCAACAAGAATTCGCCCGAAGTCACGCAGATAGAATTGTGTAGTAGATTCATATATACCTGGGAGCAATGATCACAAATAACGGGGTTGCGTGGAAGAGATTAAACGGCGTATGGGATTGCTAGGTCGGCTATGGACAAGATGAAAAGGATTTGGAAGAACCGATTATTACAAAGGCCACTAATACTAAGCTTGTAGAACCCTCATATTCCCCATCTTCCTATATGCTGAGACATGGACCCTAAGAGCAACTGAAGAGCAAAAGTGAACGCACTGAGATGTGGTGCTGGCGACGAGCTTGTGTATATGGACAGAATTCGAACCAACACATCGATCCTTAAGGAGCTCGGAATTAAAGAACGTCTGCTGTCTGTTGTTAGGTCCCGCATCCTCAATTCTTTTGGGCACGTGTCTCGACGGACGGAACCTCCATAGAGCGCCTCGTTGTTCAAGGAAGAGTGGAAGGTGTCAGAGCTAAAGGAAGATCGCCGATGAGATGGACCGACCAGATAAAAGCCAGTCTGTCAAGCACTGTTAACGAATGCTCACGAAAAACAGCTCTGCGAGACGAGTGGTGACGTATAGTCCAACGAGTCTCTCAGAACCCTACGTAGACATAATGGCCACGACCGCTCTGTAGTGTACCGAATAAGAAGAAGAAGAAATTGTATTATCTTCTGTTTCTATGAATTTTAAATCACTAAAGCTGGGATTAATTGTGTTCTCGTTTTTATAATCTTCTAATGACACAGCACACAATATTTATTAATCAAACAGAGATTTGCTAAAGGTTTAAAACTGAAATACAAGTGCAATAATCTGAATAAAATCCTCATATGGGTGATATTGGAAGTTATTTAATAGGAGTAAAACAGAATATGTAGGGAAAAGATAATGGCCTTTATAAACAATTGACCAATAATAAGTTTTTTTTACCTAAACAAATAGATTAAAAGAAATTGTTAATGTTCGAATAAGACAGACATAAAATTTGTTTACTAATGACATTATGTAAAGTGATGCCGAAGCATCACTTTGTAAAAGACTGAATTGTAACCTTTTATTTACTGTTCTGGACATTCGTCGATCAGGGGTCCTTCCCTTTTGTTTATATAGGTTTTGGAGGGAAAATATCCCTCCAAAACTCCAAAGACCAGAAATGCAGGGCACTAGGCGTCGTAAGAGCACCAAGTCCGACGCCAACTATTCTGTCGCTTGACACATTATATAAAACATTTTAATCATATCCTTAATTTCAGGGGTGAGCAACCTTTTTTGATTGGAGGGCCAATTTTCGATTTTATCGCCGGCCCATTATAAATAAAAATAGTTGCAGAAGCAATTTTTAAATGAATAAAAGACATCTAATTCGCAAATGCTTTTCAATTAAATATTCATAATTTTTTTTGTAAATCAATTTATCATATTTACATCTCTCTTTGCTTTTATTTTCGCCCATTCAAAAAATGACTTAAATTAAAAAAACACTTGGCGGGGCACTCGTGGCCCTCGGAACCCGTGTTGCTCACCCTTGCTTTAGTTTATAGTAAACTTAATAGATCAAAATAGGAAATTATCTATTTTTTTGTGAGGCTGAATATAGAAAAGGGATTATTTTTATCTTTGATTACGATATATGAGTATCCTTTTCGATTAAAACACAATATGATCATAAAAAATTATAATTTATATATTTTTTAATAGCAGAATAAAATATATTTTTATTTTTCAAAAGCGAGCGAAGTTCATTTTAGAAGATCATTCAGTTTTAAAAGGGGTTATTAATGAAGATGTTTTTTCGTTATATTGATCAAAGATCAAAAATGAAATTTAAAAAAGCCTTAGGACCGGAAGTGATGTGTCTTGAAAGTAGTATATAAATATCTTCTTGTGGTACCCTCGTGAAAGGGAACCAAATCTAAAGTACTGCTCTAAATGCGAGCAAATGTATAAGTTGTTGTTTAATTGTTTATTAAGATTGTCGTGGCGTGAAATCCATCAACACAACTCTTTATTGTACCGAAACGATGGGTTTTATCTTGAAGCAATCATTGGCTTCTACTTGTAATTTTCATCACACAATCTCTCATAAAACATTTCTAAGGTCTCACACATCTAATCTGTTTACGATACAGATGTCAAACAATCACCAATGAGGCCAACGTTTTAGTACAGGTAAAATAGAAGCAAATTTTAATAAATAATTACATCATGAATACGTATTTTTTTATACACGACATTCACAATTAAAAAATAACTGTATTTTTTAATTATCTTTGGTTCTTAATAAAAGATTTATAAATCATTAAATGATCAATCAACTTATACATCCTTAAAACATTCTTTTTATAAAACCTAGAGCCATACAGTGATAAATATGAAAATGACGCGTTTTCGTCGTAATTTCCATCGGTTGATGCCAAAGAAGAGACAACCGGGATATTTTTATTTGTCCATTTTGTTCAAGTGTAAGTGCCTTAGGCTTTAGTTCTTTAGGAAAGCTAGGTATAGATTTTTTATTAGAAATAGATTTTAAGCTAACTTTTGCTTTGAGACGAGGAACTGCGTTTGTATCAAAATTTGAAGTTTTTATTTCCAGAGGATCTTCTTTGATTTCTCCAAAATTCTCATCTTTACGAAATTAATCATAAGAAATTTTTATTATTTGAAAAGATGCCAATGCATCAATAAATTCAGGTAGTTGCTGTTGACTAACAGTCAAATGATCATGAAAACACATCTGTTGTATGTCAATATGTTTAAAGATCAATAAGTCTATCTTATTTTTAGTTTCTTTTTCTAGATGTATTCTCCTATAAAGATAATTTTTATCCTTCACTGTGTAGTTATCACATACTGCCATCTTTAAGCTGCACAAAAAACTTTTTTTAGAGATCAAAACTGATTTAAATAATGATTTTGAAAATAGTATATCGTTTTCTTTTGTTTTAATTGATATTTTTAGATAATTATAAATTGCTAAAAGACTTTTCACGTGTTTGTGAATTGGATAGATTGGATCGTTTTGGTCAACATTAGATTCCTTTAATTTACTGTTTTCAAAAGAAAATATTTCTATGTAATATTTTAAGTCAATTGGGGATCTTTTGCTTAAAGTCGTTAATTCATCCCTTAGTTCCATGTAAAATCTTGTAGTTTATAGATAATTTCTCTAAAGATTCTAAATGAACTGTCATTTAGAATTGTAGTTCTGCCAGTTTGTCTCATATCGAAAATTTCAAACTTCATCATTTCGAAAACGTCCTTATCGTTTGATTTTGATATTAGGGTAAAAATATTTTTTTTAATTAAAATTTGTTCTGACAAATATATGCTTAAAACGAACTAGTATTGTACAATTGATTAGACTCAATTAATCACACATAAATAAAAGTTTATATTTCAACAGCCGCTGATTTTTTATTTTACAAAAATGGAATCGAATTTAGTGATAAAAAATTTATAGGTTGATCAACCTTACATGATTTTAAATCGAAATTATAACAATTTAAATGTTTGTGAAGTTACGGATGTAATCTCTTAACCTACATTTTTGGCTCTTATGATTGAACTGATCACACGAATAAAACTTTATGGAGTTCTTATGAATTTTTAGCAAATAAAAGTTCATTAACGTCTTAACAATGTGACAATTATTTATAAAACATTTGTTTCTTGTGCAAAAAATAAGTTGGATGATGAACATCGGATAAAATTTATACATTTAAAGGTCGAATAAAAAAATTTACAACTGTAAATTTCCTAAACAAAATTAATCATTTAACGGATCTGTAAAAAGTATAAACCACCAAATGATCAACTAATTTCTTATCCTTCAGTATCTTCTTTTAATAACTCCTAGAACAAATAGAATAGGTGCTATTAATAAAAAGGAGCATACAATGTTTTTACAACGTTTCCAAACGAACTTACACCATTTGATTTTAAGTAGGAAACAGCGGGCACATTTTCATGATTTCTTGAGTCAGTAATTGCCGCATAAAGATTTACCCGCATTAGGTTCTTGTTCAAATGTAAGTGCGTGAGGTCTTTGTCCGTCAAAAGACTCTGAAATAGATTCCTTGGTATGATGATTGTTGATGGTTGATTGAGAAATGTTTTCGGTTTCTGCGTAATTCGTTTCGATAACTTGAACTACGTTTTTATAAGAATCGATGATTTTAATATTCTCAGTTCCTTCTAAATTCTCGACATTACAAAACATCTCATAAGATCCTTTAACACTTTCAAAAGTCGCATTTTCACTCATAAATTCAGATAATTTCTTTTGATTAAAAGTCAAACATTCGTTAAAATATTTTTATTGACTATCAATATGCTGTAACATTATATTACTTAACTTACTTTTAGTAAAATTATTCAAAGGAATCCAAAGAAGATCGCCATTAAGTTTTACCGCTAATTCATTACATAGTGCCATGTTAATATCATTGAGAAAACTTTTTTGTGAGGACAAAATTGACTTGATGAAAAAATCTTCTGACTCTTTAATGTTTTCGTCTGGTGCAGAAGGTTCTTTATATTTACTTAGAACCTCTAAAAGATTTCCCAAATGTTTATAGAGTGGATAAATTGGATCATTATGTAACAATTTTGATTCTTTCAGTTTACCATTCTCTACATTAAATAGTCCTTCATAATATTCAACACTGACGATACGCTTTACATTCGAGGTCATAATTGCAGTTTTTAGATTTAAAAAAAAAATGCTCATCATATCGACATTTTTATTAAAGATCTCTTCTTCAGAATTAATTTTTCCTGAACTTTCTAAAATAGAACATTCATTTTTAATTATTGCAAAAATATCTTTAGAGTTGTTTCTTAACATGGGGGACGAAGATGATTTTTCTTTTACATCATAATTCTCATTAAAAAATCTTTACAAAAAAAACATTTTAAATGAAACAAAATAAATTTTAATTTTTGTTAATAGGCTTTTAAAATGTCTTGAGATGTTAAAGGATAGTCAACCCTTAACAACCGTTATTTTTTTAGATTTCTTTTGCTGATGTTAATCGATTTTTTTTTTTAAATACACTTACGTAAGCGAAATGAGACAAAAACTCAGAGAAATATGTTTGATTTACATTCAAGATCGTTTTGAAGTGGTGTCTTAAAAACTTCATATGCGATTTTAAAAACTTTTTGATTATTTGATTTATTAAATTGATTTCGAAAAATATTTTTTCAGAAATTAAAAATAACTAAAGTGTCAATTAAGCCCAAAGAACATTATTTTACAATTTAAATTTTGTTTGTTTGTGAAGGTTGACCTATGTTTAATTATTTTATAAAAATAAAAAAGAATGTGATCATTTTTTTAATACTCTTATTTTGCTTTTGTTAAAAAGTTGTACGCTGCATTATAATATGTTTAAAATATTTTTAAAGATTATCAATTAACAAGAACGATAATTTTGTTTTTTTAAATAAACGACAATTGAACATTTTTGTTATTAAAAACCTTATTCTGAGATCTTTTAGATAACTTATTGAAAGACCGAGAATCAGCAATAAATTTATATAAAGCTCAAATATAATTAATACTTAATTGTAATTTATCTTTTAAAAGAATCTGAAATCATTTTAAGAAAAATATCGGAGAAACCAAGACAAAAAAAACGCAATCAGTGTGTTTTAAATGAATGAAATATTTTATTTTTAAAAATATTTTAAATCGTCTCGTAAAACACGTTAAAAATTGGACTAAAACGACTTTTTTGATAATTTAAATCTCGAGTATGTCTTTGTATTTTTAGCACATTACAAGTTATTTATTTCGGTTATAAATTTTTATAAAGATTTTATCTTTGATTTTGATGAATTTGTTTGGTTTAGGAACATATTAATTGCACTGTCGAGTATAGCCGACATTTTTAATTTAAATGTTTAAAATGTTTGGTGTGGGTATTTTCGTCAAAGTTCAAAATGTAAAACGGTAAAAACAAAAATATATAATTCAGCGTCGCTTTACAACTTTCGAATTAAAAACAAACAAAAACACAGTAAAACTCCTATAATGCGGCAAAACATTCACCGTAAAATGGAAATAGCGTTCCAAAAACCGCGTTATACAAGGGTTGATTGTATTTCGTCTTTTTAAAGCGATATTTTAAATTTTGCCAAACTAAAACTTATACAAAAGGCTATAAATTAGACGTTATAAATATAAAAAAAAACAAAATAGCATGTTCTTTAACTTTAAAAAAAAAAGTAATGATATTAAGTAGTGTCCGACCGAACTTTCGGTTTCGGTTTCGGCCGAGTTTCGCCAAAAATCAAGTTTCGCAGAGTTTCGGTTTCAGGCCAAATTTGGCCTAAGATTTCTATTTAACTACTGGTGTAGTTTTAATTTATCACGGCTAGTATTACAAGTTTATTTTTCTTTCAGTCTAAAATGTCACAACGAGAAAAGAATCCGATTTGGCAGTATTTCGAGAAAAGTATTGTGGAAACATCAAAAGCTGTTTGCAAAATATGTAGCAAATCCTATTCGTTAGGAAGCCACGAACCAAAGAAACAAACGTTACACGGATTGAAGCTGCATTTATCAAAATTTCACGATAAGGAATATAGGCAAGTACTAAAACGTTTACATGAATTAAACGATTTCAAAAGTGAAGCGAAATTGAAGCGAAAAAACTTAAGTTCATCATTGCAACAATCAAGTTCATACCAATCAACTCTTGTTCAGGCAACCATTCCTAGTTTGACCTCTAAACCAAAAAATGAACTGTGGCCTGATGATCATGATATTACAAAAAGGATAGATAAAAATATAATGGATCTGATAATTGTAGACATGCTGCCTTATGCTTTGGTAGAAGGTGAAGCATTCCACCGACTTAATTTGTCTGATCCACAAGGAGTTCGCAAATATCGGTGGAAATCAGAAAAGTATTTTAGAACGTCACTTATGCCCAAAACATATGAAAGAATTCGATCAAAGGTACAAGATTTAATAGCACAGAGTACGTGGGTGAGTGCTACTACCGACAGTTGGACCAACGCATGTAAAACATGTTCACTTCTCAGTTTCACAGCTCATTGCATTGTTAGTCATAAACGTCTAAAAGTAATTTTAGGTGCATGTGTGCTTGAACAAGACCATACCAGTCAATACATCGAACAAAAATTTACAGAAATGGTAAACGAATGGGGTTTGCAAGGCAAGATTTTTCTTGTACTACGTGACAATGCCCCTAATATGGTTCGCGCAATGCGAGGTCAATATGAATCTATAGGATGTGTTGCTCACACGCTTCAGCTTGTCATAAAACAAGCGTTATTTTCAGAAGACGAAATAAAAGACCTCTTAAAGAAATGCACAAAAATTGTAGGCCATTTCCATCACAGTGAGCCAGCAATCAGAAAATTAATGGAATGCCAGAAACAATGCGGTTTGCCACAACACACCTTGGTGCAAGATATTGATGTGAGATGGAACAGTACATATTTAATGCTGCAAAGACTTTTGGAACAAAAAAACGCAGTAAACTTTTACTGCATTGAACATGACAAGATTGATTCTCTTCAATGTAATGAATGGGTCATTCTAAAGAACCTTGCATCCGTTTTAACATTTTTTTTGAAGCCACTCTTGAATTATCATTTGATAAAGCTTGTATTTCGATTGTCATACCTTTGATATCGTTATTAAACCGGAAATTGCAAGTTCGCTGTGAAAATGACAGTGAAATGATAACCAACATGAAAAATTCATTGTATGAGTCCATGACCGTCAGATTTTCGTCATTGAAAAAACTCCCTTCGTTAATTGTAGCTACAATACTGGATCCAAGGTTTAAATCTAAATACCTTAATTCCAATGAAGTGGACATTGCTGTTACAGAACTAATATGTTTTTTGACTGAATCTGAAAACAGCAAACAATCATACCGCAGCACTGATAACGCCAATGTTTCTTTGGCTTCAACTTCATGCGTCTCGCAATCTCACCACATACAGCACGAAAAAGAGAGTCTATGGGACGTGCATGATAATACATCTAGTCAAACTGAGTCCGCAGAATCTGAAGACATAAAACACTTACTTAAAGAAAAGATTCAGTCTTATCTGTCGGAGCCATTATTACAACGCAATGCTGACATATACAGTTATTGGAACAGCAGTCCATATCCTATATTGAGAAGTGCAGTTTTAAAATACCTTTCAGCTCCACCTACTAGCGTCCCGAGTGATTCAGTGCTGCTGGCCAAATATACTCGGATCGTCGCAATAACTTACGTGGTGAAAACGTAGACAAACTGCTTTTCTTGGCGTACAATATAAGACTTTTCAATTATGAATATTAATATTACGAAAAACCAAAAAAGTGACGCTAATGTAAAACAATTGAGTTTTGTTCGATTTTATAACTGTTTTCAATTTAAACGTTTATTGTAGTTTATTAATGTGATACTTAATTTTAAATGTGAATATGTCCTTCTAACTGTGATGTGTTAATGCTGAAGATATAGAAACTGAAACTAAGCAATAGTTAATTTAATATATTTTTTACATAAGCGGTACCTGAGTGAGACTGATAGATAGAAATATTGACCAATCTAAGTGCTCATGCATAACTGTTTTCAATTTAATTTTTATTGTAGTTTATTAATGTGATACTTAATTCTTAATGTGAATATGTCCTTCTAACTGTGATGTGTTAATGCTGAAGATATAGAAACTGAAACTAAGCAATAGTTAATTTAATATATTTTTTACATAAGCGGTACCTGAGTGAGACTGATAGATAGAAATATTTACCAATCTAAGTGCTAATGCATAACTGTTTTCAATTTAAATGTTTATTGTAGTTTATTTGTGGGATATTTAATTCTAAATGTGAATATGTCCTTCTGACTGTGATCTATATCTATATCTAATGCATAACTGTTTACAATTTAAATGGTAGTTATAAAAGAAATAGAAGATATAGAAACTGAAACTAAACTGAAAGATAATAAAAATCTTATATATTTTTTGTTTTATTAAATAAATGAATACTAAGTATAAACTTAATTTACTGTGTTTCTAATTTTATGCTTTTAATCCACCGAATTTCAGTTTTTTAAGGAATTTTGTACTTGACCACGTGAGTTTCGGTTTCGGTTTCGGTTTCGGCCGAAACTGAAGTCACGGCCGAACTTTCGGTTTCGGTTTCGGTTTCGGCCGGAAAACCAGTTTCGGTCGGACTCTAATATTAAGTTTAAAATTTTGGAAGCTTTATGACAACTTTTACAAACTTAACCTGTGTATGACTTAAAAAAAAAAAAAATTAAATTATCCAAAGGAATAAATTTTAAAGCTTGCCTTATTAATCGGGTCTGATATTTCAAGCTCTCAAAGATATTTGAATAAAAACAAACAACACAAGTTAGTTTTATCAAAACACTTAATGTATATTTTGATTTTAATTAAACTAATTATTTAATGATTTTTTATATTCTTAATCTGAGTATATTTAAGAATTTTGAATATTAAATTATAAATTTTTCCACATTCTCAAAATATTTTCTTACAAACCCCCAGTAACAGTAAAATAAATATTAAAAAAGGCACATGTCCATATAATCCGACGCTATTAGAACTTCCGCCATTTAAATGACCACGAGAATCTCTAGAAAATCTATTTGTCAAAATAAAATTTCTAGAATCATAAAACATAGAACCATATGGGAAAAATTCTTCCAATGTATATGCTTCAGATTTGAGACCATTAGGAAAAACAGATGTCGATTCAATAGTTATGGTATTATTGGAATTTGATTTATCATCAACCTCTATTCTATCTCTTCTTAAGTAAGGAATATCATTTTCATCATTATTAACAGTTGTTAAAATTTTAATAATTTCTTTTAAATTTTCATCTCTACCTAATTCATTATAAGACGTTATAAGACAATCATAAGTTTTTGATTCACTGATAAATTCCGGTAATTGCATTTGATTCGTATTCAAATAAAATTTAAATATCTCCTGTTGTACATTAAAATATTTTAAGTAAATCTTATTGATTTGATATTTAGTTGATAATTCTACTTCAATTCTTTTATGAGGATCGTTAATACTTTTTAACTTATATTATTTACACATTGAAGTGTTCAGATTACTTAGAAAAGTTTCCTTAGAAAACAAAATTAATTTGACCTGAAGATCTTTGGGCAAAGTGGTAATGCCTTCTGGATTAGAAAATTCTTTTAGGTAGTCAAGAGTTTCTAAGAAAGTTTCAGAATGCTCGTAAATTGGGAAAAATGGATCATCTGGTTCAATTGCAGATTTCTTTAATTCACCATTTCAAACGTATGATAGTTTCATGTAATACTCAAAATCGATAGATTCTTCAGTGTTCAAAATCGTAATTACACGAATCAGGTCCCTAAAAAGTCTGTGCAATTTATGAACAGATGCATTTAAAATTCTTCTTGAATAGCTGCAATTTTTCCCGACCTAAAAAGCTCTAAATGAACTCCTTTCATCACTTCAAAAAGGTAATTAGATTTTGATTGCAACATGGGCGAAAAAGAATTTCTGTATTTATATTAAAAAAGATCAAATGAAAAAAGATATCAAGATTTAATCAACATTATGATCAACAAAATATTCCAAGATTTAATTTTTCGTAAGTATATTATAAAAAAACTAGGCCTTTAAAAGGCTCTTAGACCTTTCTTGTAAATATGATAAATGAAAAATATGTTGCATATGAAATGTTACAATTATTTTATTTTAAAGAAAATTAAAACTTATTCAATAATAATAAAATATTTTTACAAATTTATTTCATATTAAATCTTTGTTTGTTGAAAAATCTTTGGTTTCAAAAACACTCTAATTTTAAAACAGAAAATTTTTGAAGAGGAAATTGTAAATGTATTAGATTTTTTAGGGCTATCTTCTAATAACTTACTTTTGCCACGATTTTATTTAAAAGTGGATTAAATGACTTAGTGGAGACGGGACTTAAAGGGGAGTATTCTAATTTCAGTCACCATAAAGTAAGTAAAGTTTACAGTGATCTTTTTGAGGCCATAGCAGGGGCAGTGGTTCTTGATTCGGATTTTTGCCTAATAAAAACGAATGATTTCTTTTTGAAAATGTTAAAAATGATGAAAGAGAATTCGAGAGACTGTTGAACTCCTTAAAAAAATAATTATTAGGAAATGAATAAAAAGCTGATTTTAATATGCATCGTAAAAAATTTTATGACTTAACCGGAAAAGGGTTTGCCATTTTTATGTGTCGGGATGTATTTTGTTTATGCAATAAAAAGTTCCTTTCTTTCACTTTTATGCATCTTAAAAATTGTTCATGCGTCAAAAGTTTGTTTATAGCACTTTTATGCATTGAGTAACTTTTTATTGTTCATGCATCAAAAATTTTGTTATTGCACTTTTATGCATTAAGAAAAATTGTTTATGCAATGTTTTTTGTTAATGTGCTATGATAAAGAAGTAACTATTAAGTAGATATTTATTTTGTACTCTATATTTTTTACTCATAACTAACCAGTATAAGTAACCAGTCTTAATTTTCTCCCCTTTCTCAGTTGTTGAATGTCACTAAATATACCTTATATGACTTAAGGGTAATTTTGAATTGTATTATAATTTTAGATATACACCTTTATTTTTCTGGTCTCTTTTTTTTAAATTTTTTTAAATAAAATTATATTTATTATACCACATTAAACATCTGGTGCACTAAAGAATATATTTTTACTATTTTAAATATGTATATGAAACAATATCTATACTGTTTAGTAGTTTAATTGAACACCATAACAATATTACAATTGATTTCCATAAATTCAATTAGCACTTATAAATTAATGAAGCAGCTCGTTTCACTTTCCTTCGAAATAGCAACCATTTTTAAACTAAAATTCTGAAGCAATGGCACAGGCAACATACTAGTGAAAATGTGTTCAAAAATAGTTTAATTCAGTTTGTGTCAGAATCAAACAAGAAGAAATTGAAAGTGAATTGAAAAATAGGAGTGATTCCCTCCTTTCTGCGAGAGGTAATTCTGCAGAAGGTTCTTTCACAGAACCAATATATATTTCTAATCCAGGAACTTTTTTTTCTCTAACAATCGGTTAATATTATCAAATACCAAATGTCATATGTATCATTTTTGGAATATGATTTCAGACTTGAGCTTGTGCTATTTAAAACTTATAAATGATAGTAATGAATAATTGTTTATTATATTGTTAGTCCCTGCAATAGCTTAGGAGTAGCCAATAATAATAGGCTACATCCCTATCCCCCGTTGTGTGAGACTTCAAGTCCAGTTCTAAAATAATTATGGCTTTAATAATAAAAATAACTAATATTAATTGTTTCAGTCTTGGCAAGATATCAGATCGAAAGTCAAGAAGCAGATAGCTGTGAATGGTGAGGTGCCCTTTTATGTGACCATGCTCTCTGCTGCAGAACAAGAAGCTCTTGGCTTCAAAAATGTCTCCTCTACTACTAATGACCAAGATACTGAGCATTCCACAGAATTTGTTCAAGAATCTACTGAGTTTGTACCATTAGATGTACAAGTAGATATGCAAGATCACTTTGATAACGAAGATGATCCAACAGCCTCATTCAGTGAACCTGAATCCCCACCCGAAGAGAAAGTATTTGTCCGTTCACATAAAAAAGAAAAGAAAGTTAAAAACAATAGCAAAACATACAACACAAGACATTCTGACAACTGTGTATTTAACTGTGATATGCTCTCAATCCAAGAACAGAAGAAACTTAGCCTAAAGAAGACTATTAAAATTTTAAGAAAGATTATTTGAAACAAAAGCTACTACCGGCTTCACGGTGGTAGGTCCCCTGTTTACAGGAGACCGTCTGGTGGGTACCACCGGTGCCTATTTCTGCCAGAAGCAGTAGTGTGAAAACACTGCTGTAGTTCAGGTTTGAAGGCACCTGCAGCTATTTACTGGTAAACAAGACTTAACACCATGGTCTCACGGTGGCAGCGCGTTGGCGATACACGGTATGTAATGTCTATGGGTGTCGGTGACCACTTCCCATCAGGTGGCGACTGCTCGTCTCTGCGTATGCCATAAAAAAAAAAAAAATATACTGATGAAAGAGCAAACAGAGGCTCTCAAAAATATTGCTAGGGAGCTAGCTAAATGACAGGTGGTAAATGAATTTCAAGGAATCTTCTCTAAATGATGGTGTATGTACTAGTTGGATAGTACATTAACTGGCCATTATAAATGGAAAATAGAAGTAGATATTGCAGTGCCAAAGAGTTGTCTAGGTCTAGCATGGGCACAGGGAGAAAGATGATATTCCCCATGTTATCCACTGTCAGGAGACAAAATGAATATATGTCTAAATTTAAATGTTAACACAGGTACCCCTTCCCGGGTGATAAGTGTTGACGCAATGGTTATCGAATGGATAAAAAGTGAAGTCGAAGAATGGCTAGGTTGCATTCACGCCTCAGAACATCATGAGGTTGTCGCATTTAAACATAGGGGAGTAAACTTGAATTATCTCAAAGCCCAAGTATACAATCAAACAAATGCAACCGATTGCTGGGGACAACCTATTTCTAACCCGGACTTTATTAGTGGATCCGAGAGAAAAGAAGAATGCTTAGCTAGAGAAGAAGTACAATACAGGAGAATGAAAGCCTCGAAGAAAGCATAGCTCATTCATCCACATTTGTAACGGCTTTCAACGCTGCAGCACAGAGTTTGTTTCTAGCCACTTCAAACACACCTTCACAGCCAAAACAACTAACTTCAAGAGAAAAGCCACGACCATCTGAAACCTTGACGAGAGCTGACAAAGGTCAAATTAGTCCGCCTCGTTATCTACCAGTGAAAGGGATAAAATACCACGCTAGAAATGCATTCATCGAGTTTATGGGTATCATAACGGCTACCAGACAAGTCAGCACTATAACCTGCAGAAAAATCTTGCATAATTTTAGACTTGGACTTGAAAGCCAATTGGTAACCAGCCTTGAGGAATCAGATGGAGCCATATACGACAACGCTAAGTCTCAGGTCAGCGTTCAGTGCAACAAGTGGTTTTGGGCTGCAGTTTTCCGAAAAAAGGGGAACAATTGACCCTAGGACAAAAATGAAACGGAGCGGACTGGAAACAGCAAAAGATCTGAGAAAGAAGCTTGCGCAATGGATAGGAGACCTGGTGAATACCAGAGTGCGCCCTATGGCTTCTGTTCTCGTAAATGGATTCAAACATAAGAGCTTCAAACGCCTGTTGGTTGATGAAGCTCTCATGAACCATTTCGGATCCATAATAATGGCTTCTTCGGTCTGTCTGGTGCAACGATAAATTGTTCTCATCTGGAGATATAACATTCGACCATAGGTCATTTTCGAAGGAAACTAAGATTAAATTACGCTATCTATCTGTCCCAAACCTGGTAACCAACATCAGCCAGGAATTTTAATGTACCCACCGGAACCCAATGGATGTCGCATATGCGCTGAGAGAAATTTATTCCGGTATATACTCATCAGCTAATCGTACGAGGTCTCTGGAGCAGAAGATGTTCACAGGTTATTAAATACCTATTACCCTCCCCTACACACTCTTTTGGTCCACCCACAAGAAGAAAAATTAGCATGGGTTCGCGAATCTTGACAATTCACGAAGCTCAAGGACTTAAGTGGAAGTCAGTGATAGCCATCAAGACCAAGGGTAAATTGAAACTACACGATAGCGTCTCGCATGCTGTAGTGGCGGTTTCTCGGCACACGGAGTCCTTCACTTATTACGCTGACAATGAAAATGACGCCGTTAGTTACTTCGTACGAAAATGGCAATCAAAGATCGAAATGCCGCAGTAGTGTAAGCCCTGAGGAGGAAGTACTAGAATATTATATATATAGTTGTATTGTATACATTGTTAAATTATGTAATTCCCAGTATAGTCTTACTTCCAATAATCTATTTATAATTTGCTTAAATTAAAAAAATGTAATAATAACAAAAAGCACGGACCTCGGAGTCTGTGGAGATGTAAATAGATAAAGAAAAAAACAAAATTAAATGTCAAAAGTAAAAGTGTAAGTTTAAGTCTTAAAGTACGAGAGCAACATGACTGTTACTCAGTTTCAATTTTAGTTATATATATTTTAATCTCTCTTTTCCCAGGGGATAAAATGCTCATGCTAGAGGGGCCGGAAATAATTTGAAAATAAATGGCAGGAATTATTTACCCATTACATTTCTTTCTGTAATTTTTGTATTTTCTGAACTTTACGTTACAGTAGTTTAAATTTAACATTTTTAAGTTATTTTCCCTTATGGAATTAATGTTTTTCAAGAATACATTGTAAACTGTGAAATAAACACATGATGAATATGTTTAAATACTAAACAATGTTTTTAGTCTGCATTCATCATCTCAGCCCACACAAGACCACTGCTGAACATAGGCCTCTCCAATTGATTTCCATCGCGACCGGTCCTCTGCCACCTGCATCCAACGAGACCCTGCGCTTTTCACTAGGTCGTCGGTCCATCTAGTAGGTGGCCGTCCCACGCTGCGCTTGCTGGTACGTGGTCTCCACTTAAGAACCTTTTGTTAATCCTATGGGCTATGTCGGTGACTTTGGTTCGTCTACGGATCTCCTCATTTCTGACTCGATCTCGTAGAGAAATACCGAGCATAGCCCTACATACGAGTAAATACCGAGCATGCATGCTACTTCATACAGTGTAACAATGATTGTGATCTAGGCTTTTGAAACATTTGTTTCAAAATACTACTTTGTATCTTTCTAGAAACCATAGCATTTATTCGCTCCGCCCTATCTTAGCGGAATGTTTTAGTTTTCACGATAAGCAAGTATTTTATGGTAACCTTTAAGACAGTTGTATCATGTATGAAAATGAGAATACACTTAATATATTTATTTTACAAGTTTTAATGGAATATTTTTAAGTAAATATAAGGTAAGTATTCAACTAAAACACAATCATACGTAAGCAATAATATTTAATTAAGAAAAGGATATATGTTAATATTAATAAATATTGTGTATAACAAAAATATTTTTGGCACATTAAAAATAATTAGGCATTCTTTTAATAAGTAATTAATCTTAGATTTTACACAGTTATCTTATAATCTAAAAATAGTAGGTCCAGTAGATATATAAAAACCACTAGAGTAATAATATAGGAACTTAAAAATGCATCCAAGGAAGAACATGCGTAAAAACTATGCTAAACTTATCAATCCTATCATACTTCTAGCTATATAAGGAAGTTATGAATAATCTAAGTAATATAATAATTTCATCAAAAATATTTACCATTACTTTTTACTGTATGTACCTATTGCGACTTACGAGTAGGTATAAAACAGTGTCACCTTAAAAATAAATTCTACTAATTAAGGTAGATTTGACGTAGTTGCTGGATTAAGTGTAGGTGGCATATTTGACATAGGAGATGTATTTGACGTAGACGGTGTATGACCCGAAGGCCTAAGGTTCATGGGATCGTACGGAAAGAACGTCTGTATATGAACTCTTGATTTTGAATTCGTTTGCTGTCCATCGTAGTGTTGCAAAACCATAAAGACGTCTGTGACTGGCCACGACATAACTAGCTTTCCATTTTCCCAAGATCCACCATAAGCCGGACCAGGCAGGTTCAACTCTCTGGCGTTTATCAAGACTTCTTGTCTTCTATGAATAGTGATGTTATTAGCACCAGGCCCGTATTTGTTGAGCTCATTCATAGCATTCTTAGCCGCCGTAGTCTGCATTGCGTAGTGAAACACAAATGCTTGGTCGTCTTCTGAAGCAAATCCTGATTTTGGGACCTTTAGGGTCTCATTTTCAAGGCAAATTCTAGAAGCTGGCACTGGCTTGGCATTCATTCTGCTAGATGTAGTTGTTTTAAAGTGTTGGCATTGCAGCCAGTGTGGTTGCTAACTGTATTATAAAAAGTCATGTCATTAAAATCATGCAAATTATACTTGACAGTGCCGCCTAAAGAAGAGAAGCCGCCAGTAATTTTGCTTGTATGCTTATTGTATTGAATTTAATTGGAGGATTACCGTTCTTTTCTCCAACAAGGTATGATAGGTTACACTCGAGTCATAAATCTCTATTTGATGTCCTGATTCTTCAGAAATAATATTAAGCATACCTATTGCTTTAGGTTCAAAGGGAATATGGATATCAGCATGACCTTTAAATTTATTTTTAAATCCTTTTACTCCATAAGAGTTTCTAAGAAAATGTTTTGCATGCTCAGGGCATTTTCCATTGTATTGTGCGCCACCTTCTATTAATCGGGATCTATCATACATTTCCAGACGGTTTATGTGTTTTACTTGTTTCGCATTTCTCCTTTGCTGTTTTCCATAACAATGAGAGTTCTTTTCAAATCGTTTGGGTTCTTGCCTGTTTGCTCGGCTACAACATTGAATAAACACATATTATCAGAGTCACCTTTACGAAAAGGTTCACGTTGACCTTTCAAAGTGAAATGTCCAACGTCAGACCCGTTTTCTGGATCATGATATTGAATTTGGATTGGTTTAGATTTCTTGGCATCTCCAATTGTGTATTTATGTCTGCCCTCCTTGTCATAAACTTCAATAGGATGATCGGTAACAGCACTGATTGCGCCTAAGTGTATTAGTCCTGCTGGACCTCCTTTATGTAGGTCTTCTATTATCTTATTAACCTTTTCTAGTCCTTCATTGTTATGTACTGGTGTTAGATTTTTTTTAGAGTAAGATCTGTTTTGGATATGTATAATATTTTTTGAAGACCTGTAAGTTTCCATTTCGTCATCCAAACATTTCGTGATCTTTGATGATAATTTGTCAACTGCGTAATTTGCACCCATTTGAACTACTGGCATTAGAATTTTTCCTTTTAAAATCTGTATAATATTTATCGACACCATTCCAGCTATCTCATTTGATAGATTGCTTGTGGATTGAGGCTCTTTATCTAGCATTATTTGCTCCTCCACTTGGTCAACTTTTGATATGTCTATGTCGTTTTCGGTATGTTTAAATTCATCATTATGCTGATATATTTCATTTGCAGTTTCTTCTGACAGCGGTGTGTTTTTTTGTGCAGTATCATTCTTATCTACTTTTATTTCAACGTTTATGCTTTTAATCTCATTCAGAAGTTTACCAATGAAATTAGATGTGAATGTTTTTAACTCATACACACCTATAAGCCCCGTACATACTTGTCTAGTTAAACTTAGACCTTTATTATCTGCAACACGAGTAGCTATTGTCGTCGCTATTGTTCTTAGTTTAGAATATTCTTCAGGGGTTAACAGTTTCTGCGCTATGCCTCTTATTTTATTTTCATAATTATGATTACCATTTTCAACATCTAATTGTAACATCTTAGCAACTTCAGAGTTGTTAAGTAAAGCTTCTAGAATAGGTTCTCTAACTTTGTCTATTATAATCTCTTCTATCATCGGCAAAATATTTTTATCGATGCCGTAAGCAACTAAGTCAGTTAATATTTCTTTAGCTACACCTTTTGCCATATCAAGACCAACTTTTTTGGCCACGAGCTTCCATCCTTCTTTAGTAGTTTGTGTTAGACATCTGGCACCACTTGTGACAACATTTTTAGCTCCTGCGTAAGCCGTTTTTGCTGCATCTTTGATTGCTTTGAATCCAGCACACACTACAGATACTGCTATACTTATTACTTTCATTAATGCCCATGTCGCCCAATCAAAATCACGATTAATGATACCATCTTTTATGGCCGTTATGATATCACTGATTCCTTCACTTATAAGTCCCATACCAATTGATGATCCGGCACCAAGAGTAAATATGGTCAAAGCAGCTCCAATAACTAATTGTCCTAATCCTATGAAGAGTAAACTTATCACAGAAGACCAATCAATGGGCTTAATTTCAGTGACTTTAAATCCTTCCAACCAACCGTTCCTTTTAAATTCTTGAAGCTCCTGTTTATGTGATTCCAAATCAGAGCTTGGTATAAAATCTTTTCCTATGGAATCTACACTTACATTCAAACCTTTTATTTTTGCTCTTACTATCGTTCCAGTTTCTTTTTTGTATATATTTAGCTCTTTCAATCTTTTTTCCAATGTACTTTTAACATCTTGTTGCAAGTTAGTCTTTTTTAATTCTTCTTCCATTCGATTTGTTTGTTCGTTGAGTGCTTTTACATTAGGACCGATTGCAAGATCTATCGTATTTTTTATAAGATTGTAGAGATTTATCTTGTGGCTTACTTGTTCCGAAAATACTTCACCTTTTGATGCAGTTTGTAACAAATGCAAGGCATATTCTTTATCATCTATAATGTCCCTAGTTTTTTCTAGATCTCTAATTGCCTCATTGATAAAATGCTCATGTTTTTCATATCGCTTCCGTATTTCGCTAAATAAGAGCGTGCACGATTGTAATATGCATATTCAGAAAAATTATGATCTAAAATAATAGCTCGGTCATACTCTCGAATAGCTTTGTCGTATTCTTTCTTGGCAAGATATTTATTGCCTAGGTTTATACACATACAAGGATTTTTTATTAAACAGTTGTTTTGATAATCATCTAATATTTCTTTTTTGAATGTCTCAAATTTCTCATGTACATCTTTTTCGATGCTATTATTTTCTGTATTCATTACCAACCAAATTGCAAAGCGTTCCTCAACAGCAGTATGGTTTGTTTTTTGTAAGTCATCATCGGCTTCTACAATTTTATCTAAAAGTTTACAGAAACTACGAAAAATTTGATCTTTGGTTTTAACTTTTTTAACTGTTTCTAAAGCTTGCGACATGATGTTGGCTTCTTTTTTATCTCGCAAAGCCTTTAAGTCATCTAATCCTTGAGGATCATTGATGACTAATTGACTAGTGCCTTTATTACCTTTTCTGGAAGTTCTGCCTATATTTTGTTGCTCCACTCTGGAATTGAACGGCAAAAATGTAAGGCACACATGTAAACCTCCATTTTTTTCGACGTCTTTATTTAGCTTGACATCAGTGCCTCTACCTGCAATATTTGTTGTAATTATTACATCTCCTGATTTCAAAGGTTTCTCTAAAATTTTAGAATCGTCATCTGTTTTTACAAGTTTGACTTTCGAACGGTCGTAATTGAATTTTTCAAAAAATACATCACTAAGTTCTTCAGTTTCTCGTATATATTTCATGATGATCAATGCTGCTTGGCCATAACTCAGTTTTCTGATGCAACTCTTAGCTATTTCTTCGTACTTGTTTTCATTATTATTTATCATAATTGGTTTTAAGTTTTTATGTTGTTTTAATTTGAAAGGTGGTATGACAACAGAGTCCACATTGTAAACATTTTGTAAAAATGACTTGGTTTCTGAACTTCCTAAAGTCCCTGTTAATCCATACAGTTTTGAAACATACCTAGTAAAAAGTCCAATGTTTGATATGAAGTTAGTTGTAAAATTTTCCGGTTGAACTCTGGCTCCATGTTTTATTTCAAGAAACTGATGTAAACCAGCCGACCACTGAGAGTTAAGCTTTAATGCACCTGTGTTATCTGCATCCACAATTATTATTTTGCTATTTTTTATGATATAATCTTCGCCTTTTACATATTGAAACATTGCACTTATTGCATTTGATATCCATTTCTTAATTGGACTTTACAAATTATTTCTCTTAAATGGTTGGTATTTTGACTTCAGGGTGGCCTTCAGCAATGTGTTTGCAGTGTTCAACGTCTCGAATCAAATTTCGTACGTGACTTTCTGTGCATTTCATAATAAAATTTCTTTTAGATTCTCTAATTTCCACTTCTTCAACAGAGATGTTAGGTTTAACACACCCATCGTCATTTAATGGAGTCTCTTGAACCATATAATATGTTTTTCCGTCCTTTTCAATTAGAGATCGAGCAGCTTCGTTCACTTGTATATAAATAATTGCAAGCAAAACTTCTAAATAATCCATCGCAGGCATGCCTGTGGAGATTTGTAGGATCGAATTGTTGCCATCTAATAGCATGTTGTCTACTTCATCGACTATAGCAATATCAAACTTACGGTTTTTTCTTACTCCCGTTTTTCTGAACTCATCGAGAAGTACATCGCGTTGAAATGAATTGTTCGTACCATAAATCACATCTTTGTCATAGTCGGAATTGTATTCGATGTTATGTGTGATTGTTATATTTAGAACAGTATAGAAGTGTTCATAATCTTTTGATTGGGGGACTGCCAATAAGGGCGAGCTTGTGTAAACATCTACCGTATGACCTTTCAAGACATTATAAGCGGCTAATATCGCAATTATGAGAGTCTTACCTTCGCCAGTATTGATTTGACACAGTCTTCCTTTTCCTTTGTCAGATTTTATCATCAAAATTACAGACATGAGTTGAATGTCCCGAGGTTCAAGGTTTACAGTCCATTTAGCTGCAGCTATAATAACTGCTAGTATTTCTTCATCAGGAATTGTATTCGTATTTTCCTGACGCTTAGCCAGTTCACCCCACTTTCGGATTTGTTTTTCATCCCAACTATTTATTGGACCTTCCTCGGGAAAAAGGGCAGATGGTTGTTTATAACAAGACCATACTTTATCAAACACATCGACGACAACATCCGTCACTCCTGGAAGGAAATGTTCTATCTCATCGAGCAGTTGGTCTACTGTTTTTCATAAGAACCTGGAAAATATTTCTGTACTACGTATTCGTGAAGTTCATGATCAAAATTCGAAAAAAGTGCTTCTAGTTCTACTTCTTCATCTAACATTAGTTCGTAGTCTTCAACAATATCAAGTACTTTGATGAGTTGCATAATTTTTTCTGGACACACCAATTCTGAGATCAATTTGCTCACTAATTTAATAATGCGATCTGAAAGTTCCCTGCAATTGAACATTACTCTAGCTATTGTACAGTGCAAGTTACATAATAGGTCACAACATTCCGGACTAGAGTGGAAGAAACAATCTGAATTTTTACACGTATACCGAACTGTAAGTTGCGACAACAAAGTAAATTCTTAGAAATGTTACGTCGCAACTCTAGACATTTTTTATAAGATGGAAATTTTATCGTGATTATTTGGTTTACTATCTCAAATGCTATGTCGTACTTCCAATCCAGGAAAGAATCTTTTGGCTTCAGTTTCAGTAGAAGTTCGATTTGTTTTTTCATGTCTATTAAACTGAGTTCTAGTAATTTTTTTAGGACATTCAGTTCATTCGGTGTTTTACTCATTAAAATATCCAATACAACCCAAGGATACTTAGAAAAGGATTTAAGATCAATATTATTAGTAGTATCATCGAACAGCTTCACATACTCAAAGAGCCTATTCGTTTTAATTTCTTCTATTTTATTTTGAAGTAACGGAAAGTTATTAAACATCATCTGTCTGATTTCAGGATTGCGCTGTATCAGACAAAGAAGATCATCAAAAACATAAACATCAACTTCACAAGTTCTTATATTGGATAGCACAATATCTAATACGTCTTCTATGAGATATGCACTATGTGTGTTGTCGTTGGTTAGATCTAGTTTATTCATTTTATCTATTAGATTTTCTCTTGTGTTAAAATCGACGTCCCAAACACTAAACAGTGAATATGTAAGCATTTCTTTTCGCCATTCGTGCGGCTCAAAGATTTCAAAAATTGAGAATTCCAACTCACTCTTCATCAAACAAATCATGAGGGTATTAAGAAGAGGAAACGTATGTTTGGCATTTTCAAATCTTTTGATATATTTTTCAAGTAATCTCTTAGCCGTTGTTTCAATAATATCAGAGATAGAGTCCAATAGAGATTGGTAAAAACTGTTTGGTAATTCTACAGATGTTAGAGATAAGCATCGCAAAGCGTAACTTTTATTTAGAAGCACTTCATCTAATTCAGTGTCATATGTTTGCACAGCTGTATTCATTAAAGATTGTATCACATTGATATGGATTCTATTTTTATTAAATTTTCTTCCTAACTTATCTGAATTTTGCTTGCTGAATCTTGTAGTGATTCTGTTATTTATCTCATTGTGAATCTTTTGCAAAGTTTCTAAATCTAAAATTTTAGGAACATTTCCAGCACATATTGCAGCCCACATTGTAGAAACAAAATTACTCAATAAAAATGGTTATTAATTTATGCTATTTGATATGTACCTACCTAAAGCGATTGCAATATGTATACTACAATAACTAGCTTATACTAACTTATTTACTAGCGCTTATAGCTCTGAGCTCTTAGCACAATAAATTCTTAACAGATTTAGCACCAAATTACAAGACACATTAAACCTTACAAAACATAGGTAAAAAATAACTATCAAAATATAAAATTTTTAATGAAGAGTATTTACTTAAAAAAGAAAGCTTGAGCTTAAACTTACATCTGTGTCACTGCTTATACTAGAGTCGTCGCGGGGGTCGGGAATATACCCTCTTTCTAAGAGCATATTGCCTATATTATCGTGGTCGTTATTCAGAGCTATCTGGTATACACACTCATCGGTGTCGTCTTCGTATTGCATATTACCACCACGCTCAAGGAGAAGTTGAACTAGATCATAATGACCTGCCCGAGCTGCAACATGCAACGCTGATCTGTGCAGATCAGACAAATCTACCGAATTGACATCCACACCACTGTCGAGTAACTCCGTCACTCGCTGGATGTCATTTACTTTGGCCGCTTGGAAGAATTCTTCTACTTCGTCAGTGTTTAGGAAATGGGCCGCGTACTCACGCTTTTTGGAGTTTCTGCTTAGGAGGAACTTGACTATGTTCATGTGATAGCGATCTGTGGCTAGCTGCAGGGGGATGTCGCCTTCGCTGTCTTCGATGTTGACGTCTGCTTTGTGTTTGTCGACTAACAGAGCAACTAGCTCATAGCGCCCCGCGTGGGCTGCTAGGTGTAGCGCAGTGCGATTGTTCACATCGGCAGTCCGTACGTTAACGTCTACAGTTGAAGATAGAAGTTCGTCAACTTTTTCTGCATCATTGTTGTCGATAGCTTTAAACAACTGAGCTTTCTCTGCTTCGGAACACATTAGGGGCAGCTTCTGCAACAAGATTTTATATTAGGTACAACATACGTATCTACTGCTCCTGTAGAATAGGCTATAAGTACCCAAACGTGTCGTTCAAATGTTGCGAACAACCTTATGACTGCTCGAATTCATAGGAAACTGACCATTTCCACCACGACATGGCCAAATATAATCGTCTTAGTGTGCACTGCATATCATAACAAAAAATCAAATCAAATGAAATCAAATATCACTTTATTGTACACCACAAAAAAAAATAATATTACAGATTAGTGTCTTATAATAAAGTTGTACACTGGGCGGCCTTATCGCCTTGAGCGATCTCTTCCAGGCAACCTTTGGATGGACAGGATTAACTGGAATTTAAAACGGAGGTGTACTGTCAAATTATATATACAAAAGGAAAATAATAAATAAAAACTTAAATTATTATACAAATAATATATATATATATATAGAAATAATATTACAAATAACATAAATAATATAACACAAGCTTGTGAAAAACAATCATATGTATATATATACACCAATTATACCTATACATATATACAGAAACAGGTTAAGATAAGGATAAATAATAGCTGTGGTTGTAATAAAATATGTGTATGATTTGATTTGCCAAATCGTAGAAAAGTATTACATATATTTTAAGTCCAGGGTTTGTTTTTCTTCATCAATTTTTTTTCAAATTCAAATTAGTTTATTTGTAACAGTAAAACACGGCACAATTCAATACAAAGAAGAAGAATTTAAATAATAGTTTTCTGCCACAAACCGGTTCTAACTCAGTATAATGCTAACTGTGACAGTCAGCGCTGATCCTCCGTTAGAACCGGCAGGTGACGTCACACACGTAACTATAAAATAATTATAATACAATTTAGACAAAGACAAAAAATAAATACATACTATATTAATTGATATTTATATCACTATTCATTCTATTAAAACAATATAAAACTAACATAACAGAAAAATAAAGAAGTAAAACCTATAAGTACATAAATATCAATTTCATGAAACTTATCAGGATAATAAAGTGTTTCTAAGCCTAATTAAATTGCACTGGTGTCATTTCTCAAGTATCCCTGTTCTTTTTGATGATTTAATATAAACATTTTCAATTTGGTTTGAAAACTATAAATACTTTGCAGGTTCCTTATATCTTATGGGATGTTGTTCCAGCATTTCGACGCAGCATACCGAAAACTGCCTTTAAAAGCAGCTGAGCAATGCGGCTCGGTAATAAGCTGCGTCGAACATGGTCGGGACAGCTCCAATCTTGTTTTCCGCACTCACACACACACCCACCCACACACAAACACACACAATACATATTAAATAGTTCAAGCTATTTGAAAGATGGCACAATATCAGCGTCCAGTTAAGGCTGTAGTCACTGGAATCTCTGTCTCACTCCCACTATGTGTTTGTTATGCATTTATAAGAGTAATTACAAAAATATAAAAAACGAAACGGTGAAATACAGTTTCTGATATTCATAACATCATCATCATCATCATCTCATCGGCCGCCGGATGTTCGCGCTATGTGGCCTGCCCATTGCCACTTCAACTTGCTAATCCTACGGGCTATGTCGGTGACTCTTGTTCTTCTACGGATCACCTCATTTCTGACTCGATCTCGTAGAGAAATACCAAGCATAGCCCTCGCCATAGTTCACTCGACTTATGTATAATAAGATCTTTTGTGAAGCACCACGTCTCAAAGCCCTAAGTCATCACTGGTAACACTAACTGATTGTACACCTTTGTCTTGAGGCACTGGGGTATTTCGGAAGAGAAGATGTTGTTCAATTTAGATATATGTATGTACATATATCAATCTGTTGAAAAAGCCGTCATAAAATGCTCGAGGACAGCAGATAATTCCTTGCACTATTGTTTCCACTTCAGATAACAAACATGCAATAATTCCATTAATCCTATAATTAAAACTTCCTATAATTAAAGCATTAATACAACATAGAGGGATTTATTCTTAACATTAATTAATTAAGAGTATTTACTTTAAAAAAGAAAGCTTGAGCTTAAACTTACATCTGTGTCACTGCTTATACTAGAGTCGTCGCGGGGGTCGGGAATATACCCTCTTTCTAAGAGCAAATTGCCTATATTATCGTGGTCGTTATTCAGAGCTATCTGGTATACACACTCATCGGTGTCGTCTTCGTATTGCATATTACCACCACGCTCAAGGAGAAGTTGAACTAGATCATAATGACCTGCCCGAGCTGCAACATGCAACGCTGATCTGTGCAGATCAGACAAATCTACCGAATTGACATCCACACCACTGTCGAGTAACTCCGTCACTCGCTGGATGTCATTTACTTTAGCCGCTTGGAAGAATTCTTCAACTTCGTCAGTGTTTAGGAAATGGGCCGCGTACTCACGCTTTTTGGAGTTTCTGCTTAGGAGGAACTTGACTATGTTCATGTGATAGCGATCTGTGGCTAGCTGCAGGGGGATGTCGCCTTCGCTGTCTTCGATGTTGACTTCTGCTTTGTGTTTGTCGACTAACAGAGCAACTAGCTCATAGCGCCCCGCGTGGGCTGCTAGGTGTAGCGCAGTGCGATTGTTCACATCGGCAGTCCGTACGTTAACGTCTACAGTTGAAGATAGAAGTTCGTCAACTTTATCTGCATCATTGTTGTCGATAGCTTTAAACAACTGAGCTTTCTCTGCTTCGGAACACATTAGGGGCAGCTTCTGCAACAAGATTTTATATTAGGTACAACATACGTATCTACTGCTGCTGTAGAATAGGCTATAAGTACCCAACCGTGTCGTTCAAATGTTGCGAACAACCTTATGACTGCTCGAATTAATTAGAAACTGACCATTTCCACCACGACGTGGCCAAATATAATCGTTTTAGTGTGCACTGATATCATAACAAAAAATCAATTCAAATCAAATATCACTTTATTGTACACACCAAAAAAAAAAATATTACAGATTAGTGTCTTATAATAAGGTTGTACACTGGGCGACCTTATCGCCTTGAGCGATCTCTTCGAGCAACCTTTGGATGAACAGGATTTACTGGAATTTAAAACGGAGGTGTACAGTCAAAATACATATACAAAAGGAAAATAATAAATAAGAACTTAAATTATTATACAAAAATGTATAAATAATATTACAAATAACATAAATAATATAACACAAGCTTGTGAAAAACAATCATATATATATACACACAGAATTATACCTATACATATATACAGAAACAGGTTAAGAAAAGGATAAATAATAGCTGTGGTTGTAATAAAATATGTGTATGATTTGATTTGCCAAATCGTAGAAAAGTATTACATATATTTTAAGTCCAGGGTTTGTTTTTCTTCATCAATTTCTTTTCAAATTCCAATTAGTTTATTTGTAACAGAAAAACACGGCACAATTCAATACAAAGAAGAATTTAAATAATAGTTTTCTGCCACAAACCAGTTCTAACTCAGTATGATGCTAACTGTGACAGTCAGCGCTAATCTTCCGTTAGAACCGGCAGGTAACGTCACACACATAACTATAAAATAAAGACATAATATAAAATAAAGTAAAGACAAAAAATAAATACATACTATATTAATTGATATTTATATCACTATTCATTCTATTAAAACAATATAAAACTAACATAACAGAAAAATAAAGAAGTAAAACCTATAAGTACATAAATATCAATTTCATGAAACTTATCAGGATAATAAAGTGTTTCTAAGCCTACTTAAATTGCACTGGTGTCATTTCTCAAGTATCCCTGTTCTTTTTGATGATTTAATATAAACATTTTCAATTTGGTTTAAAAACTATAAATACTTTGCAGGTTCCTTATAGGCGGTGGGATGTTGTTCCAGCATTTCGACGCAGCATACCGAAAACTGCCTTTAAAAGCAGCTGAGCAATGCGGCTCGGTAATAAGCTGCGTCGAACATGGTCGGGACAACTCCAATCTTGTTTTCCGCACTCACACACACACCCACCCACACTCAAACACACACAATACATATTAAATGTTCAAGTTATTTGAAAGAGGCACAATATCAGCGTCCAGTTAAGGCTGTAGTCACTGGAATGCTCTGTCTCGCTCCCACTATGTGTTTGTTATGCATTTATAGCGAGTAATTACAAAAAATATATAAAACGAAACGGTGAAATACAGTTTCTGATATTCATAACATCATCATCTCATCGGCCGTCGGATCTTCGCGCTATGTGGCCTGCCCATTGCCACTTCAACTTGCTAATCCTACGGGCTATGTCGGTGACTCTTGTTCTTCTACGGATCACCTCATTTCTGACTCGATCTCGTAGAGAAATACCAAGCATAGCCCTCGCCATAGTTCGCTGCGCGACTTTGTGTTAATAAGATCTTTTGTGAAGCACCACATCTCAAGGCCGTAAGCCATCACTGGCAACACACACTGATTGTACACCTTTGTCTTGAGGCACTGGGGTATTTCGGACGAGAAGATGTTGTTCAATTTAGATATATGTATGTACATATATCAGTCTGTTGAAAAAGCCCATTAAAAATTTGAATAAAACCTTTTAATATAGTATATTTGTTTTAACATATTAAATCTTTGTATATAACAAATATTGTGTCATAAAATGCTCGAGGACAGCAGATAATTCCTTGCACTATTGTTCCCACTTCAGATAACAAACATGCAATAATTCCATTAATCCTATAATTAAAACTTCATAATATATAAGAATTACCATCCACTAGCATTAATACAACATAGAGGGATTTATTCTTAACATTAATTAATTAAGCTTCATTATTTTATACTTGATGATATTATTCAATGAACCATATTCATTTTAATGTTCTACTATCAATATATTAAGCATATACTGTATTTTTTTTATTGTGTGGTGTATGGTATATCACATACTATGGAATATCTATTCTATGGCATTTAAGGGTGTAGTCTGTGTTTGGTGCTCTGTCTCACTCACACAATGTGATTTTTATGGATATGTAGTGAGAAAAATAAATACAATGTGATGATGAAATTGTTAGAAATATTGTTATAATTCACTTTATTTACAGCTTTCATAAATAAATCTAAACTAGATAAAATGAAATGGTTGGTACAAATTTCTTAATTAAAGCTTGTTTAAATTATAATAAAGTTATTCTAGAAACTTTCGTATTGTAATTCTTTCAGATTTGTTATTCTTATTTTTGCTCTTAGAAACTACTTATCCTTGCAAATCTTGTAATACACATAGTGCAAACGAGATAGAGATAGTAAACAAGGACTACAGCCTTAAAGCCTTTAGCATTTGTGTATATCAATAGGTAGCTATTTAATTAAACATTATTTTAATTTTCTTTATAAACAGCACAATAACTGGGAACTATAAACATGGTAATATTATCGAAAAAAGACATTTTTTGCGGTCACTAGATTAAAATAAATTAGATTAAAAATAAATAAACAAAATATGTAGGTTGTATAAACAAACACAGTTTGATAGACACAGCAGGTGATTTACACACTTCTACATTCACTCGCTCGCTTACCATTATCAACTGACGCGATTTTCCGCTCATCATTATTTTTATTTTACCGATATGATATCTTTGATAACGTAGCTGAGATTTTGCTATTATTATGAGTGACAATAGCGAAGATTCGAAGAAATGGGGCTTATGCTAAGTACTCCACTCAATTAGTAACATGGGTTCATGTTAAGTACTCAACACAAGGAGAGTTTCACACTTTTATTACACATTACAGATAAGGAAAGCTTTTATCTATATTTCCTTATGCCAGAAGAATTCTCGAAATCATACGCGTACCTGTGCCCCGCGCGAGATTCTCGTCAGTCGAAATAATACGAAAGTTAAGACGCATTAAAATCGTGTAAAAACTACGGTTTAATACTTACCTAAAAGTTGCGTTGTCACCGACAAAAATAAATACTTAACTTTTAAATAAGCTATGATTAAAAGTAATGGACAAGATAATACGTCTCTATTCTTGAAATTTTTAACAATATATGAGTGGTTAGAATTAGATTTTTGAGTTATAAGTAAAACTGTAATTACAATCACATATTGACAGTGTTGCCAACAGTTTTACGAGGAGAGCAACGACTAACAAAATCACAAAATTTTCCAACTATAACATGGACAAAATAATAACCATAATTAGTCACTTTTCTGCATTATTAATTAATTAAATTACTTACTTGTATCAAATTGGCAAATTTAACTAAAAACTTTACTATCATCGGCAATGCGATTCTACTATAGACGCGATGTATTCAAAGAAAAAGTTGTTTATTGTGGCAAATGTTTACATTACACTATGGTTACCTATACAATGGCACAATACACACAACGTTGTATAGACGCGCCTACGCGGAACGGTACCATCAAGAATTTATTTTTATTATTACAAAAAAAAAATATTGTATTTTCAGAACTTATCCGTAAAAATATAGGCGCGAGCCACATCATATGACTACTATTTAAAACACGTCATTAGCTTTATTGTTTTTATTTTAATTTTTCTCTGACTTCATGACCGTCCCCTATCATATTATTATGTCCAAATATATAATTTGTTCATCTAAACACACTGCATATTTTTACATAAATTTCCTAAATTTAAGGGCAAAACATTATGTTTGCAACACTAAAATGGTTCGCTTCGTTCAATCCGCAACGATCCCCGACCATAGAGAACACATTTACATTTTTGACGAAACTGCGGTGCAAGTTCGTTTATTTTTTCTATCGATAACGTTGCTATATATATCAATTGAGAATATTACATAGCTAATAGCTAATATTCTCTATTGGTATCGAGTCACGTGGCCACGTGACTTTTTTATATTAACTAATTTCTCGAGCGATATTAAAGTAAGTAAATATTAAAGTCACAATAATAAGGTTTTAAATCGTATTACTAGTAAAATACCCGTCGCTGCCGCTTCTCATTTCTTTATTTCAAATTATCTGACCCGGCAAACTTTGTTCCGCCTTAAGGTAGGGATGTGACAATACCTAAAAATCGATTTTTAATTAATCGGTTTTTTATTGAGCATTAAAATTTGTTAGTTAATAATTGGTTTTTAAGGTTTATAAATAATAATCGATTATTTTTTTACGGACTGATTTTTACTAATCTATAAGGTAAGTTTAAAATAAACGCATTAAATATTATTTGAAAATATTTGTTTACTAATAGTATGAATAGTGAATTTCTTTATATTAAAAACTTTTCTTATATTAAAAATTCAGAAAAAATTAATTAAAATGTTTACATTGTAATCAACAATATTAAATAACTCAAAAACTAGAAATCTGTCAGTTTGTTTGTAATAATGTTTGTTTGTTGATTTTTGTGTTAGTTGTTATGTTGGTGCTAGCGCACGGATCGCAATTATGAACAAATCTTGACGAAACAAACTCGGTATAGGTTCCGTAGATTTTTAATTTTTTTTTAGAATTTTTGATGGGTGGATGGATTCTCATAAAAGTGGGGGGAGATTTTGCTACTCCGTCATTTACTGGCTGATTTTGATGAAATTTGGAATACAAATACAATATCTCATTTTGATGTACCATATATATAAAAGAAAATTCAAGTGCTTGTCGACATTAACTAATTGTAAATTCCGTTCGAATGAATTTTCGCGAGGTTTACATTTCGGAGAATTACTAGTTTAATGTTATATGGATTTTTAGTAGTTCGCGTTTCGGGCCCCCGGCCAAATGTTTAACTTCATAGTGGGGGTGAAATATTGTTAATAATTGATTCATCATCATTATCAGCCCGTTTTCATTTACTGCTGGTTAAAGCCTCTCATAATTAGTTGAATGATTATAAAAAAATCGATCATTAATCGATTGTGCATTTAAAAAAAAATCGTGTAGTAAAATCTATATTTACTGTAAAAAAATCGATCTTATATTTGTTTTAACATATTGAATCTTTGTATATAACAAATATTGTGTCATAAAATGCTCGAGGACAGCAAATAATTCCTTGCACTATTGTTCCCACTTCAGATAACAAACATGCAATAATTCCATTAATCCTATAATTAAAGCATTAATACAACATAGAGGGATTTATTCTTAACATTAATTAATTAAGCTTCATTATTTTATACTTGATGATATTATTCAATGAACCATATTCATTGGAATGTTCTACAATCAATATATTAAGCATATACTGTATTTTTTTTATTGTGTGGTGTATGGTATATCACATACTATGGAATATCTATTCTATGGCATTTAAGGGTGTAGTCTGTGTTTGGTGCTCTGTCTCACTCACACAATGTGATTTTTATGGATATGTAATGATTGATTACTAAAAATAAATACAATGTGATATTGAAATTGTTAGAAATATTGTTATAATTCACTTTATTTACAGCTTTTTGCTCATAATCGATTATTTCTTAACAGCCTTACTTAAGAGGCAATAAATGAATTAATGTTATAATGGATATCGTCTATATACGGTTTCCACTGACAAATATTCCATTTGGAAGAATGGCATGGCATCATAGCCTTCAAAAGATCATTCCACTGTTTAAATTGCCCATCCGTATCAATGAGGATTTCAATTGGCTTGGCTTGGATACATAGATTTCATTTCGTTTGGAAATTATGAAAAACTATTTGGAATAGGTTTTTGCCATTCTTGTACATTTTTAGAACACGGCCACTATATTTCGATTGATGGACGTACTGTAAACTTAAACCGCTATTAGAAAATGATCTGCTAGACTGTATTTACGTCGTTCTTACAAACTATTTTGGTTAAAATATCACTTTAATATATCAAATTGGCTGAATTCGGAAAATAAGATTAAATTTAGAAGACTTATATTATCCATGTGACATTGTAAGTAAAATGGCAAACGGAATCAACGCAATGTTATTGTGACACAATTTATTGTTTTATGTTTATATTTAAACACCTTCCAAAACCATTCAACCACCAATCTTTAATCTGTGAAAAGAGTATGATTGAGAAAAGGCTATTTGATAATTAAATAGACAGCAAAGTCTTTGAAGTTAAAAAATAGGGCGGAAATGTTTGCCGGTTCTGGTAGTATAAATAAATGAGCAGAATTTGAATTTCAAATGGAACCGGGTAAAAATCTCATGTCCGTCTCCTGGCTCTAAGCTACCTCCCTACCAATTTTCAGCCAAATCTGTTCTGGCGTTCTTGAGTTATAAGTGGTGTAAGTAACACGACTTTCATTTATACGAGTAAGTTAATAAAACCAAAAAATCAAAGCGGTACTTAAAGTTACGATATGTTCCAATTACAGCTGCTACCGCACTGGGTGCGGTATGTGAAAAGTCGAAAAGTTTCAATGTATGGTGAAGCAAAGAGGATAGGTATTTACTATTATTATTCCATATACATTTGCTAAACACCTCACGCGTGGAGCTAACTACATAGCTGGGTATAGAAGAATTAGGCGTGAGCAGAGGGATTAAATGTGTGAAAAGCATAAAAAGGAGAAAGGCTTAAGTAAGGCTAAGGAATGTTTATAAAACCCCTTATCCTTCCCCTTCTCCTATTTTTCCACAATTTCTACATCTTCAGATATCTTTCCTACATACAGCACATCTTTTACTTTGAACTCGCCATTGATTTAAACAACTTGAATGGTATTTAGTGGAGCAGGTCGTACAATCAAAAAGTGAATTTGATGATATTTTATCATAACAAATACAGCAAACATGAGAATTATCTAAGACAAATAAATCTAATAAATCTTTTGGGATTGAGTACTGAACTATTTCTTTTTGACATAAATCACAAATACCGTTTTCTTCTAAAGCAGGCCAAAAACAAGCCTTACAAGAATTATGCATAAAAGCATGAAAAAAAAAGAATTTATACTTAAAATGCATAAAAAGGATCTATATTAGTTATGTATGATTTCTTTTTATTTTTTTAAGTGACCATAGTGTAGTGGTTATCACGTTTGTCTAACACGCAGAAGGTGGTCCCCAGTTCCAGCCTGGGTGGTCACAGTTTTTTTAATAAAATTTTAATTCTTTACATGTAAAATTTCCCATTTGGTGTCATTTCAAACTTCTTTCCTTCAACTACGTATTTTTCATAAGCAGAATTCAGAAATCCAATTAAAAACTTTTTCCTAGTTTGATACGTAATTATATCTTTTATTCTTATGAGCATGATAGTAAGCATGTTCCCATAAGTCCAAACCAATTAAAGGAATATGATTTTCATTGAACATAATAGGATTATCATTATTTTTGTTACTTTTAATCTTTAAAGTCTCAGATGTTCTATCATAAATCAGCCACAAGGCTCCTGAACCTTGAAATGAATGGGCTTCATAGCCAAACTTATCACAAAATTTTAACCGCAAACGATTATGTAAATGTCCGCAAGGCTTGAGCCAGACAGGCAGAAAACATCGCCCTCACTCTGGGCTCCAAGGCGTCCCCTAGGGCCAGTGCCAGCGCGCGTCCCTGAATGCCATCGGGACCCCGGGCGGTGCGCTTGAAAAGGGCTGCACCGAACTCTCCCGGAGTGACTTCTGGCGCTTCTGGGACTGGGTCGACCTCATCCGTGCCATTTGGGACCATCGAAGGTGCCGTGCGCTCCTCTCGCTGTGGGAATAAAGCCTTGGCGATCGCCGCAACCAACTGCGCCGCCAGACTCTCGGTGAGTGGGGGGGCCCAAGGACGAAGCCTGTTTATAACCATTTTGTAGGGCCGCCCCCACGAATCATTGACCAGCGCCGCCAACAACTCCTCTCTAGCCGCGGCGATCGCCTCGGCTATTCCCACTTTGAGAGCCATCCTTTTGCTGCTGAAAAGGCGAGCAATTCGGCCTCCAGGGCCGGGTCTCTGCGCCGTCGACCTCGACAACGGGTGTACTGGCGCCGTGCCGCGATGCACTCTCTGCGCATCGCGGCGATTTCTGGATTCCACCAGTACACTCGGCGTTTAGGAGGGAGACATTTGGCCCGGGACATTTGGCAGTTTGGCATGCGTCTCACACCTGTAACATTGCGTCTCGGAGCCATTGTGCCTCCCCCTCCACATCAACGATAGTGGGCGCAGAAACCCATGACTGTACTATTGCCGCCTCCTTCAGCTCCTCTTGGTCCAGGCTTCCGAAGGGTCCAGCCAGGGCCGGTATAGGTTGCCCGCCGCCCAGAGAAGGGCTCAACGGGGAGCACCGTGCTGTTTGTTTCGTCACGGCGCCTACAGTGACGATCCGGGTGTCCCAACACACCCGGAGAGAAGAGGCCTGACAGAGGCGAAGGCCACGTCGCGCTGGGGTCGCAGAAGACTGTTATCAGCGAGTACTTCCGTATCTCGGCCGACTGGATGGAGCGACTTAATATGTCCATCGCCTGTCTAACAGCGGATAAGCAATCTTTAAGGGCACGGACGTAGGTGCCCTTCAAGTTGCCGGCTTTTGTGGCAACCTGAGAGATGATGCTCAGATTTTAGAGAGCCATCCATCCTTTGCGTCCTCCGCCGACAAGGCATCCTTGCCTACGGCCTCCACTGTTTCTTCGAGCGTGCGGTCTTTCTCTGCACGCTCTGCTGCCTTTTGGGCCTTCCAGGTCTTTAGCCAGCAGGACTAGATCAGTCCTGCTGGCTGCCACAGTAGTGGCCATTCTACAAGAATAGCTTGAAACTTTGTTGATATTACAGCACCTGTATGACGCTCGTCCATGACTTCACATTTCAAAATTACATTCTTTTTGCCAAAATGCTCAAAAATTCCAGGTGCAGTTAAACTAAGCAATGAAATTCCAGAATGAAGATCAGACCATATGTCAGTTGTGAAGTACAACTTTACAAGTAGATCTTTCACTTTCTTAGCCAATTGATTGCACAAATTATCGCATACAAAAGAAGAAAAATAATCACGGCCTCTCAATTTGTACTTCAGAAGAGCAGCGTTCATTAACTTGCGAAAGCCCGTGCCTTCGACAAAACTGAAAGGTAAATTTTGGAGGGCAATCTTTTCAGCAATCTTACGATCAATTTTATTGAGATTTGTTATGTGATGAATCCCAATTATCATTAATTTGCAGACTTTATTGAAGTGTTAATTTTTATTTCACCTCTCTCCCTTCTGGGGTGTGACACAGCACAAAACACTACTTCGCGTTCGCTGTTCAGTTTCCTCATTCTGGCTATTCATATTCTTTCCGTACGTGGTGCCAAGAATGAGCAAACTTGCGTCACTCGCAGAAGTTTTCCGGACTGCATACTAGATCGTAGTGGTAAACCGGTCCGATGGCTGTTCGCTTGAGGTTGTCCAACATAGTACTTCTTTCCTGGGAATACAGTTCACAATCCCACAGCACATGGAAGAAGAAAACGGCGGAATATGTCAGTATTAACATTTAATTAAGTTATATAAATGTTATAGGTAATAGATAACATAAATAAGTTATCTATACGGGGCGCCACACAGGTTCTCTCGGGACAAAGCTGTTTCCTGTGCCGCGTCGTCGACGGAGCCCTCAGAGGAGTGTCACTTTTGTTCCGTTTGTGCCAAAAAGACGATCCAGCAGGCGCTAGTAGGAGTGCCCAGCCTGGGATGAGGAATGAGAACACGAGTTTAGGTGTTCGAAATTGAGTTAAAGCCAACGTTCGAAAATGATTAATTGTTCGTTCAAGATTGTTGCAAAAAAATGGTGGTCACGTTTGTCTCCAAAACCGGCCATGCAGAACGGTTTATGCAGAATGGTATTCTAGAATTTGTTTGCCACAGATCGTTTCTGAACTCCATAAAGAGAACTGCAACCGCGCATCATCCTCCATCACGACAATGCAAGTTCTCACACCGCGCGAATGATTTCTATACTCTCCCTAAAATAAGAATAAATGGCGTGGTCAGAAATTTTCATCACTTGAAGAAACTGTGGACGCCCCCAAAACGGCCATATTGGATACCGAAACTTCCGAATGGAATGGTTGCTTCAATGATTGGTTCCATCGCATGAAAAAATGTGTCAAATTTTGAGCAGATTACTTTGAAAAGCAGTAAACATATCTTTAAATAGTAATGTTGTGTCACTTCCTTGATTCCGAAATTTTCAGTGCCGCCCTTGTACTCGCATACCTAATAATATTTCCCTAGAAATAAAGGGTCTAATTTTCTCTCTTCCTTTTTTGCCGAAATGGGCCTGTGATGGAGTCTTATACTGAAACCGCCGCTAGGAAAACCTTGATCTTCTAGCTTCAAGATTGGAAAGAGGGGCAACATGCAATTTCCTGTGCAAAAAGACATCGTAGGGGTAAACTGTTTTGTTTTGATATTGCACCCGCACATTAGCGATGCCAGTAACGATGGCTGCCATTCAGCATGCTGGCTTCTAATTGGTTGAGCATCCCCATATTCACCAGATCAGACACCTAGCTGTGTTTCGGTTTTGGCCCAAAACTAGTTTCGGTCGGACTCTAAAGAATATAAAATCAGAAATAAGGAAGTTGGCTGATTTAGCTTTTTTCTAAAATATTGTTGTTCTTCTAGCTAATCGTTCTGTTGCCATCTTTTCCCCAGACTTCATTAGCTTGTTAATCATAGATCTATGTCTATGGTTTTAATTATGGGAAAGTTGGTATCTTTGATTTATGGCAATTTTTAAGATGTTATTATGTTGATGACAAATAACACTGTTTGACTGACATTATTTTTGATACAGTCATTGATTTGATAAACGGATTTACATTGGCGGCAACTTTAATAGATTGTGTTAAATTCATCTACAGTGTGCTTGTTGTCGCCTATTAAGGAAAAGTAAGATAAATATTTTATAATATCTGTTTCACGCACCTTAAAGGCATTATATTTTTAAGTTTTACACTTGTTAGCGACAATACGAATAGTTTAGTTAGTAGTCAGAAATCATTTTTTATTAAACAGAGTTATCGGTGTTTTCTTCTAATTGTCACACGTTAAGCTTATATTTCATACTTTAGCAGTTTGACCTTTGCAAATATCCTGTTTACGTTGAACCAAGACGGGCTGTAATATAATAATATAGCAAATATATTTGATAACATTATCTCATGCTAATAACATTATCTTTATTATATTAATTCTGCCATATTTATTTCATAAAAGTTAATTGCATATTTGGTTACAAATCGATGGACAATCAATAGTAGTACTTATGTTTTGCATAATATATTGTTGTTTTAAGACTGTTATCTTATACAGTACAGCTTAATAGTATTTTCTGAACCACACTTCTTTATATTGGAAATGTATTTATGTCTGGGAAATAGTTTGTTAACTTTCATTGTTTTTTAAATTATTTTAAAAGACAAAAGCAATTATAAATATGCTTGTTAAAGCAGTTATATATCTTTTGTAATAATTTGAGATTATAAATAATGTTTTGTTGCTTTTATATATTACTGCCTTATATTGATGGAAGAAAACAAAAACATTGTAACTGATAAAATGAAATTGTTCACCAAAGTTCAAAACAACCAAAAAAATAAGTATTTTGTGCGTAACTTTTATTACATTTAAATTTATTATAAATATAAGAATATAAAAATTAAAAAAACTTTTATTATCCATAAAAAATGTTATGGAAAATAAATTTTTTGATTTGCTTTTTGGCTCTGGTGAACTTTTATTTTAGTCAGTTACAAAATTTCTGTTTTCTTCTTTAAAAATATTCATTGTTCCACTGGAAATCAGTATTATTTATTGTTTTGTATTTTCTAATAATTTTTTTCTCTTTATGTTTTTAATTAATATTTCCTTCTTCTTTTTAATTTTAAAGCCGATTTAAGGCAATACAGTGTAAGTCCTTATGGAAGGAAATGCATTTAAATAAAATCCCTTTTATGAAGATAAAGTGTTTTAGAAAGATTAACCTATATTAAAATAGTTTTATTTGTAGTAGAAAATCTTAAGTAGATCAGCAGAATTAGTTGATAGAATGCAATCATCTACTGAATATAATTCATAATAATTCTACCAGCAACATAGGTCACACCCCTAGAATTGCCAATGTCTACGAGCATCGGTGAAGATTTTCCATCAGATGGCCCAACTGCTTGTCTTTCTTGTATCCATTAAAAAAATTGTGTTTTGATTTTATAATTTTTCATTCATAAGTAAATAGGATATTTCTTTGTTTTCTAGACATCATTATTTGTGACTGAAGAGGTGGGTATTCAATGTTTCATCTCAATCCTTATCAAGTGCACAGTATTTTATCACAGTATATTGTAACATTTCATCAGGTTAACGTCCGCTTGTTGACTTCGAATCCTTCAAGCTATATCTTTTTTTAATATAGGAATAAACTTATTTATTGAATATCAGAATGCTAACACAAATTGTGAATTTTTGCCGTCAGTCTAGAAAGAACTAGTGAAAGAAACTCTTCATATGCTAAGTTACCACAGTGTGTTATCAATACAAGAAAACATTATTTATATAATAGTAACTTCTGTAGTAACAACAGGTCTGTAAAACTTTTTAAGATTAATTAATGATAACTTTTTTCAGATATTTTGTTTATAAGTCTCATAACAATTCATTTCAACTTCTGAAAGGATTAAGTAATGCCTTTATATTAATATGAATAAATGTCTATTATCTGCACAAACATTAAGTTCTCAAACTGCAGGTTATGTTACTTAATCCGCTTGGTCAGGCAGAGCATTGGAGAGAATGAGTGGTGAAGGAGACAGTGAAGGTTGGGTGGTGCACGACGCGGTGGTGGGGCCTGCGCCCTACGACAGCCCGGAGCATGATGCCCTCGTACTGGTCACGGTGCCCGGCGTGCCGACGCCCGCGCCTCTCGCAGCGGCCGTGGCGGCGGCGGTGGAGCTTGACAAGACGCTGCTTAAGGTAGGGCGCACATGAAGCATCATAAGATGGGCTTGCAGTTTTTTCATGACATATGTTAAAGTAGTAAAAATTTCCAAATAAATTAAGTATTACTGATTCATGTTTCCGATCAACAAAAATCAAATTGTCTATATATGGGAAAGCCCATGAGTTGTGAGGAAAATGATTAAACGTAATTTCTGTTATGGAATCAATAGGCTTCTAGTGCTATCCATCAGTACTTATGCCATGTGGTGCTGTGGTTTACGTTTATCTTATATTATCGTGTACTGAACTTTCAGAGGAGATCATCAGTTGTTGTGATTTCAATGCTTTTTTTACAAAGATGCCATTTGTAAAAAAATATATTAAATTTATTATTCTTCAATATTTTAAGTCAAGTTTGTATTGAATAAATATGTTTTAAAGTGTTAGTATACAACTTAAAAATGAGGCAGGTGAGGCAGATAGTTTACAATATCTAACAATTATATCAATTACTTGCTGACCCGACAGACATTGTCCTGTCTTTACAATGGTGATTTAATTAGAATTTGTGTAATTAATAAAAACAAAGTGTGTTTATTATTCTAATGCATTATTATATACAAGATTCTTTGTTTATTTTCTTGCGCGTATGTAAATAGTTTTATTGGCATTTCGACATGGTAACAGGCGACATATAACTGGCCATGTCAAAAACATGGATTTTCGACGGGCCTTTAGATTTATTTATCGTGATTGTGAATGCTAGCCGCACTGGAAATTACAACTTGAAATTGAATTCGATGATGTTGTTCATTAATTTCTTCACAGAAATTCGGTGCGAATACAAACACGTGGGTGGTTTATATTCCGCAACATGATTATTACTTATTGATCCGATTTTTATTGCAGATTATGAGCTGGTAATCCAGGCAAATCTAGCGATTTTAAAAACTTGACTACGTCAAATTCAAATATCTTTATTCAATATAGAAATGTAACACTCGCTTATTGATTGTCAAGGACCCTACCACCGGTTCGGAATAGGACGAAGTTAGAAGAATAGACTCCGACCTTTTTTTAGTCATCTTTTAAAATAATCCATACATTTAAATTTTCTTATGAGCTACATACAGTTATGTCATACGTATATTATATTTGAAAAAGCCTAGACTGAGCATTTCATTACCAGGCTGTGTAATCATTTATAAATTGATTTATGTTATGATAACCTTTACACATAAACGTTCCTTTACTACTTTTTTAAATTTATTAACAGTTAAATTCTGAACGTTTACTGGGATTTTGTTGTAAAAGCGTATACATTGTCCCATAAAAGTTTTACTTATTCTTCGCAGTCTAGTTGCTGGAAGAATTAAATTATGTGTGTTTCTAGTATTTATGTTATGTGCATCACAATGTCTGCGAAAATCATTTCTATTTTTTTGCACATACATTAGGTTTTCGAATATGTATTGAGAAGCAACGAACGAAGAAAACGAAGCAACTTTGTCATCAGTGGATCGCCGGCGATAAAGTGGATTACCATTACTTCCAAAATAGTGTTTACTATTAATTGAACACTTTCCATCAAGTATACACGGAGAATTTGAATTTAATACTCCACAGGGACCATGAACAATCTTTTTGTAACATTTCATGTAACACTGGATCTTTATCACTATTGGAAATATCCACAAATATCACATTGCTAATGTATTTGGTTTTATCCTCTCTGCCAACCAAATGAAAATGTGTGCATGTGGCATCCGTGTTTTTGCCATTTGACTAACCACATCCTACAGTGCGTCTCGCTATATACGCGATGCTTAACAATGAAGCCCATGAGTGATTTTAACTTTCTTTTGAACACCCTTGGGGTAATATCGTAGCGATCAATAGTTAATTAACTAAGAAATAAATGTTTCTGAATTAATTTCGGTCCAATGTGGATTGCATGTGAACGTTGTAAACAAATCTGCCGTGACATAATGATTTACATACGAAATGGCATCTTGAGCGTATTCATGCATTTGTAGAGGAGGCCTTTGTCCAGCAGTGGACTAACACAGGCAGATCAGACTGTATAAATGATAATTCATGAAACCAACTTTTTTGTTAGATTTGGAACCTATATCTGGATTTATCATATTCATTGAAAAATTATATTCATCGTTACCTTGCCAAAATAATATAGGATATTGTAGCTCATTATTTGCATTAGATGCGTTTCGAAAATGCATATGGATGCTTTCCGCATATCTTCATGCATATCAGATGCGTTTCGAAAATGCATTACAAGTTTTCGAATTGCCAGGCGTCAATCAGCTGCAAGCGCAGTTGATTGCCGCCAACTCTAATAATCTCGGTTTTCTAAATTTTTACCCACGACAACAAAAGCGACTACGTCAATTATTGCTCGCTCGCGTGTTGTCCTGCAGGCGTCTTATCAGCTTTGATAACAATGTTGCGATTGTCAGACGGCAAAGCGGTCGTGAATAATGCAACAAAATTTCTTATGTTCATGAAAAAAACGTTCGTAATTATTTTACAATAGGTTTTTTCACCGAATTATAGTGGACACAACGCTGAGCGACTTTCTTTTGCTGAATTGCCCATAAAATAAATTTGCAAGAATTTGTAGTCACTATTGGGCATTGGCAATAGGGAACCTTTATAACCAAATAATCATTTGATATGTTAGTAACGTTCATATTATTTTATGCAAACCTATCGAAACTCCGTATTAAAATGTACTTTTAATATTAGGTATAATAGGTCTGAAATAACTTATTTGTGTCATCATGTTACATTAAAAAGTTAATTTTGTTCAATGCGCTAAGGTTAGAATAGAAATCGAATTCTTAAGTTTTTAAAAAGCCGGGATAAAATGTGTCCTATATCCGTCTCCTGGTTCCAAGCTCACTAAATTTCAGCCAAATCTGTTCAGCCGTTCTTCAGTTATAAATAGTGTAGCTAACACGACTTTCTTTTATATATATAGATTTTGAATTATAAATACATCAAACTTTAATTTGATTTAGCACCTATCAACATATTTTTGGTTATCTCGTATTTAGGTAACAGAATTCGGTTTTAGATTTTATACACGTAAACATGTTTATTTTGACGATTAAGTCAGCAACATGTAATGGTTATGTAGTTAAATTGTAGCTTTCATGGAAACTTTGTATTTTTATTCATCAATTGAATTATATCACAACCTAGTCATCGTACTCCCAAAATAGTTTTGGAGCTAGCTGTTAATTGTGACGGATAAAAATAGAAAGCAAAAAAAAACCGCAATAATTTGAGATATACCTAAAGCATTCATTCAACCGACTTGGGTCAAACTACACACGGTATTCAAATTTGATGAAAATCTTTATTTGATAGATAATAGGAATCCATCAAGCACAAACAATGTGATACATAATTTAAAAAGATATGTAAAAGTTAAATACATTTTGCAATGGAATGATTATGAGCGGAAACGCGAGCAAATTGTGCATGATAGCGATTCATTATACTGTACTTTTATGTCTGGCTGCCCTATTTTTAAAAGGAGTGTATTTTATTAATTTAAAGGAGGCTTCACTGGTTAAATGTGGTGTGGTAGCCGGGGGGCGCTTGATCATCTCACCCACCGGTCCCCTGACTCCGTATGATGATGTCAGGTGAGTGCCTTTCGTTCGGAAACTACACGATTGTACTTGAAGGTGGTGGTATGCAGACGTAATGCGAGCGCTTTAGTTGCCTTGGACTCAAGTGATTCCCCTGATTTACTTATCGGTTCATTTTCTATATATTTGATGTACACTGCCTCCGTATGGTGGTATGAGCTGGCTATTTAGAAGCCGGAGGGCGTGGGTTCGATTCCTGCGAGGACTCAACAATTTTCCATTGTTGTTTTTTAGTCGGTTGCTTGAAAAGTAAGAGGACCCATGCGTCGAATGGGCGTTTAAAAAGTCAGTCATGCGCCTTATCTCTCTCCGGTCATGTGGGTTATCTGTCTCATCGAGCTTTGGGAGTATAAAAGAATCGGGAGTGCACCTGTGTTTGCGCGTCCACTTGTATACTACAATAACTCCTGCGCAGTTGGCTGATCTCTAATATAGATCGGCCGCCGGAATCGACTAGGAGGACATTGTTATTATCGATGTAATCTCCGAATTGCTACAGTGTTTGCCGTTCACAAGATTTTTTTTTTTGCCATACCATAATTGTAAAATATTTTCCAATTAAGTCATAAATATTGGGAATTCACTAAATAAAAATTCATAATTATATGTAAGCATTAAGAACTAGATCCGTAGAAAAGGTGCATTTTTGCAGTCGCCTCTAATAATGATGAATGCTATTTGAAAAGAAGCGTGAACGATGCGCTTTGTGTTTTATGTTATCAAACTAAAGCTTTTGACTTTGACAGCATGAAAGTTTGGTGAGGAACTTATATTTACGGTATTAAACATTAACCTATTAAGTTTGTATTTGAGCCATTTAATTCAGAGACTTGACGTGAACGGCAAGAGATCTACCGGGTGCTCCGGTATGTTTGGGAGTCCCACAGTTATCTATTCTGTGCCTTTTTCTCTTTTCAATGTTTATTGATGACCGACCAAACCAGTTTATCAACAATAACTTCTCAACTAAGAGTCTTCCGTTTCCGCACCAATAAAGCTGGGTACCCATTCGCGAACTGTTACACCCAAATCCGGCTACGGCTATGTGTACGTACTATCTGTAGATAGTTTAATATCTTGTTTATTCTATTTTACATTAGGTCTATAAGCTTAATTGTTTTTATAAAATGACGAGACCTAAAGTTTTTATACGGTAAAATGCGTCACAAAATAATTGACGATCCTCATAAAGATTGGTAATTGGAGAAAGAGCTACCGCCTCGCCTTGGCTTTAGATGATGTCATAATGACCGATGCCGATTGGAAACAGATTCAATGGAAGACTTTTGACAACATGGGGACATGATACAACGAGCATCGCGGCGTCATATTGTTAGGAGATTTGCCGGTCCATAAAAGTTAGAAATAGCTCAAGACAGTTAAAAATGGCTCATATTGAAAGACCTTCACCTGTGAAACCGGGTTCTTACTAAAGATTAAATGAGATAAAATTAAAATTATTGTTATTAAAAAGCATAAATAACAAGTGAACCATGTAATTGAAAGTTACTGGTAGGAATAGAAGGGATTCGTTTCAAGTATCGCCCGCGCCAGGAGCCTGTCCGAGGCGGTGAGCGCGGGCATGAGGCGCGCGGTGGATGCGGGGGCGCGGCGGCCCGTGCTGGCGCTGCGCCCTCGCGCCGCCCGACGCCGCGCAGGACGAGCACGCGGACGCCGACTGGAGCCGGGCGCCGCTCGTGGCGCTGCTCGCCGCCCTCGAGGCGCTCTACCGGGTCAGTTCGTCTACTAATGCTCATTAAGTGTATAATGTAACATTTAAAGATGCATTTTTGAAACCGGGTTCCACTAACGTGTCATTCCTAGTGTAGTCCCGTGTCGTCAAAAAAGTTTTTTGTAAGGACATACTGATATATGACATCCCGATGGGTAGCCGTTGGAGGTGCGCGAGTCGTTCCCGGACCGCCTGCCGCGCGTGGAGGCGCTGGGCGTGTGGGAGGCGGAGGAGGGGCCGCCGCTGCCGCTGCCGCTGTTGCTGCACGAAGCCGTCGCCCTCGAGAGGGCCAGGTCGGACTCCGTCCCCTGCGATCGGTCCGCTCGGTGAAGCGACCCAATAACTACTAGCCTCGTGGCGCGTGTGCAGGGCGCTGGCGCGCGACATCGGTGGCGCGGACCCCGAGCGCATGGCGCCGCCGCGCGTGGCGCAGTACGTCCGCGCGGCGTTCGTTGGCGGCGCCGTGCGCGTCCGCGTGCTGGACGACGCCGACGAGCTGCGGCGCCGCTACCCGCTGCTGGCCGCCGTGGCGAGGGCGGCGCAGCCCGTGCCCAGGCACCGCGGTGAGACAGCACATCCCACCTCCCACCTCCCACCCTCACCTTTTAGGGTGACCGACTGACCGCCTTTCTCTGTTTCAGCCTGCGTCATATTCTTGAACTATGAGCCTGAATCCTACGACGAGACGGTCATGTTGGTTGGAAAGGTTAGTTTCACTATTTTTACCTAAACAGTCATCATTTGGTAGCAGGCAGCGGTGCTTTTACTCACCATGAAATATAAGCCTTTTAAAACGATCATTTTTTGTTCTTGTATCTCGTGTCTCTCTTTATACACACTTTGAATATTATGCGGTGATATTCCATCACCGCATTATACAGAACTTATCACCTGAACAGAGATCCCCCAAAGGTCTGCTGTTCTTTTAAAGTTCTTTGGAAGGTGACTTCTTTCCTTGGGAAAAGGAGTTTTACACATTCGCGCTCCCGGCTGAGCGCGTACTTAGGACAGTGGTCAAAGGAATCCCATGCTCCGAGATAGCGGCTGCTATCAAAGAATTAGATATTCCCACCTTATTGCTATAATGTTATGTGTGGTATGTACCACCCACGCACTAAATGCCCTTGCGGCATGGTGCTGGCTATTCTCGAGCGCTCCAAGGAAGGCAAACGCATTTATGACGTCCAACAACTCTGTGGAATCAGTCGTCTTTCCTTTGAGTGGCCACATTCTAACGGACTCCCAGGGCAGTGTCACAACTGCCAGCCATATGGTCATGCTCCGCGGAACTGTTTCGCCCGCACCAGTTGCGTTAAATGCTTCGGGGACCACGGCCCTACCGATTGCCCCACACACAATAACAAAGAAAAACTGCTGCTATCACGGCCCCCCCATGGAAGCCTCTTCCAGGCGACCACTAAACCCATCCAATAGCACAGCACCGCCTTCTCACCCCTCTGTCCTTCCAATGCTTGGCAATTCCGCCCCGCGAGGCAACAGCTACCGCCGGAGCCGACTCCGAGCGCCCAGCGGCCCGCCACCGCTGCTAGCCATAGCCATGGCAGCACTGGCCAAAGCTATGCGTCATTTCTAATATTGATCTAAACGACTTCCCCTTAACTTTTAGGTTACGGATTTTTTGAAGGAAAAGTTTTCAAGACAAAGTATGTTGTATTATATGATAGTTATGAAATATTTTCATCTGGAATGGTATAAATAAAATATGCGTAGTCCTCATTATACTGGTCCGTTACCAGCATCGTGAGAATCCTTTAAAAGCGTCTGAAGCATCTTTTACCATTCTCCATCGTTGTTCGCACGCAGGGCGTGACGTACGACACGGGCGGCGCCGACGTGAAGATCGGCGGTGCGATGGTGGGCATGGCGCGGGACAAGTGCGGCGCCGCGGCGGTGGCCGGCTTCCTCAAGGTGCCCCTCGCTCGAAGTGCGCTCTATCGAGCGATCCGGCTCGAAGGGCGCTCACCCGTTCACGCCTTCGTGTGTCGGCAGGCGTGCGAGCTGCTGCGGCCGCGCGTCAGGGTGCACGCCGCCCTCGGCATGGTCCGCAACTCGGTGGGCGCGGAGGGCTACGTGGCGGACGAGCTGCTGCGCTCGCGCGGCGGGCTGCCGGTGCGCGTGGGCAACACGGACGCCGAGGGGCGGCTCGTGATGGCCGACCTGCTGCTGGAGATGCGCGAGGCGGCCGCCGCCTGCGCGGGCGCCGTGCACCTGTACACGGTGGCCACGCTCACGGGCCACGCGGTGCGCACGGCGGGCGAGGGCTACGGCGTGGCCATCGACGGCCACGCGGCGCGAGCCTTCGCGCACGCGGAGCGGCTGCGGCGCGAGGGCGGCGCGCTGGCGGAGCCGCTGGAGGTGTCGCGGCTGCGGCGCGAGGACGTGCGCGCGCACCGAGGCCGCGCGGCCGGCGACGCGCTGCTGCAGGCGGCGCCGCTGCCCTCCACGCAGCTGGCGCGCGGCCACCAGGGCCCGGCCGCCTTCCTGCTGCTGGCGGGCGCGCTGCACGAGCCGGGCGCGCCGCCCTTCACGCACCTGGACGTGGCGGGCGCGGCGGGCAGCTTCCCCGCGCCGCCCACCGCCGCGCCGCTGCTGGCGCTGGCCGCGGCCCACGGCCTGCTCGCCGCCCGCTGACCCGCCGCGGGCTTCGGCCGCTATGGTGCATAATAACTGGCATAATGATTTTAATTTACTATAAATAAATGTATATTCTCATGTTCGATCGGCGCTCTCGTTTCGACCCCGCTCGTTTCACTGGTCCCTCTACCTCCTCCCTTAAAATGGTATCGGCGCATTTCAAAGTTTAGTACTTATCTTGCATCCTACGTAATGTTAGCTCGCGCGTGGCAATAGTTTTACCATCGTAGTCACTGATATTCCTATCGTAGTTATTTTATGTAATTTTTTTCATATTGTATTGAACAAGCGTCAAAGTGCGACATGTGCCTGTACTTGATTTATTCCGTTTTAATTACTGCATTAAAAACCTAAAACGAAACATATTCTTCTGTGCCTTTCGATTTTAAGTGTTTTCTATGGTTGAAGCCCAGAATTTGGCCACACTAATGAATCGTTCTCGGAGCTATGGACCCTGGAAATGTTCTCCTTGCTTCGACCAATTTGTGCTGTAAGCTTTCCAAGTCAACCAAGGTAACTCATGTCCATGGGGAGACTCTCAGAAAGCGTAACAAAAGGGTTCGTGAGGGGTGATTTTGTAAACATTGCTCAGTCGTTCGTTAGTGCAACGACACATTTAAAAAAAAATTTTTTTGACTTTCTAGTTTTTACGGCGGTAGAATGTGCTTAAAAATTCTTCGGATAAAATAAAAATGATTTGGAATCTAATAAATAATGAAACCAGAAAAGTCACAAAGCGCAACGATAAAATAAAATTGAAAATTAGTGATCATCTAATTAAAGCTGAAAGTGATATTGCAGCTCTTTTCGAACAATTTTTATCAGACATTCCGGTTTCTACTACCAATTATCTTTTATCATCTCCAACAGTTGCGGAGTCGCTCTTAAAGGAAAATGTCAATAAATGCGCAGAACTTTTTGAGTTTACTGAAGTGAGTCACAAAGATGTCATCAATGTTTTTAAATCTCTAGACAAAAAAAGAACGGTAGGCCTTTTGGGGATCTCTGCCGATGTGATAAGTGCTGCCTACCTAGCAACTATATTCAAAGTGTTTATAAAGAGGGGTGAGTTTCCTGATCTTATGAAGCATAGTAAAGTGATATTAGTTTTTTAATCGGGCAGTACAATGGGGCCGCTCCGCAACTGACGCAGGTGTTCGACTTGTTAAAAGTATATACGAGGCTTGGGAAGCATCAAGACCTTTCCAAGGCTTTTGATTGTGTTCAACATGCGACTCTGGTCAGAAAACTATGTCACTGTGGTGTTAAAAATACTCGATCTTCTGATTTAGTACCTGAGCCATCAAACTCAGAGGATGGACGTGAATGTTGAGAGATTTCCTGGGGTCATGGTAAGTATGGGTGTCTCACAAGGCCCTATTCTCGGGCTCTTTCTGTTCCTTGTTTATATAAATGTTTTACCACAAATAATTAACAATAACAATGAGGTAGTATTATTTGCGGATGATACCTTCTTTCTTCTTGATGACGATGTAAATAATACTCTCTTTATTTTCAAGTGTTTTTGGATGGGGAAGCGCTAGATCTTGTTAACTGTATTGTTTCTTGGCATAACAATAGACGCTAAGTTGCCCCCATATAAATGGACTGGCGAATAAACTTAGCTCTGCGGCATATACTGTAAAAATAGTTTGACAAATAACTGACGTGGAGACAGGCCGCTTGGTATATTTCAGTTACTTCCACAGTATAATGTACTATGGCATTCTACTGTGGGGAAATGCAGCCGACATTAATGCAATCTTCGACCTTCAAAAAAGAGCTATTCGTGCAGATGCATAACCTGGGCCCTATAGAATCACTGAAAGAGTTGTTTATTCAAATTACAATATTGACCGTCAGTTCTCAATATATTTTTTAAAATTTAACGTTTGTGCAGAAAAACAAAAATTATTTTTAAGGCATTGTAATGCACATCAAAAAAATACTAGGAACAAGCATAGATTAATTCCTACAGCACCTAGACTGCGAAGAATATCTAAATCTTTCATGGGACAATGTATTTGCTTTTACAAAACAATCCCAGAAAACATTCAAGATTTAACATAGGTTATTACAATGTAAATGAGTTTTTAAGCGATAACACGCTCTGGTAATGCTCGCTTTAGGGTTTTTTCAATAATACGATAACTTTAAGCTTGCAATAGTGTTTATTGTTTCAATTTTATTATAAAAGATGACAAAAAAAGTCCCGCTGAGTTTATTTCGCCGGTGGATCCGAACCAGTGGTAGATTTTTGACAATAAGTGAGTGTATCGCTCCTACGTAGAATAAAGATATTTGAATTTACCAATGGAGGAGGCCCGCCCGCGCGTCGACATCCAATATCACCCTTTCTCGAGTGAGTTTAATTAAATGCTGTTTAATGTCAAAATCCTAAAGTTTCGACGTGAAAATGGCTTCGTTTCACCAATAACAGCGCACGTGTTTATGACATTAGTGCTTGTCATCAGATTTTAAAGTGTCTATTCTATAGTACTAGTAGCGTGGTTAGCTAGTTTTCACCAGATTGGTCACTATATCAATCCAAAAATTTAATTCAGATGAGCAGCGCTTTGGAAGCTTCGATGCATCCTATCTTACCTATATTCCCCAATATCAGGAAAAACAAGTCTTTAGCCACTATTTTTGAAACTGTGTATACTGTTTGTAATTTAAGCTTATCTAATTATTTTAATCATTAGGTCTCTCATAGGATAGGCTGCGCCTAATGTGAGGGATAGACTGTATGAATGTAAACCCTTTACTTCAATGAATCGTCTCATATCTAACTTGTGTTGCCAGTAATGACCGACATCTCAGACCTGATCCTTAGCGACCTGACCAGCGAAGGAACGGGCTATGCTCGGCATTTCTCTGCGTAATGAAGGCCGTGATTCAGACTGCAGCAGAAGATATACATACAAGGAACAAACATTATTTAATTCTTCCAGCAACTAGACTGCAAAGAATAAATTAGTCTATAATAAGACAATGTGTACGCTTTTACAGCATAATCCCAGTAAACGTTCAGAATTTAACTATTATTAGGAATATTAATAATTACACAGCTTGGTTATGTAATGCTCGCTCCAGGTTTTGTTTCAATACTGCATAATATGTTGCCTTTTCGCCGGTTCTTCTCAGATCTAAGACGTCCTTTTCCGAACCGGTGGTGTCGTGTTTGATAATCAATATGCAGGTGTCCACTTCTATATTGAATAAAGATATTTGAATTCGAAGCACGATAACCGACGATGCTCGCGGTCTCTAACGGGGGCAGGCGACCACTGGATGCAGTTGGCTCAGAATTGTTGCTCTTAGCGGCTCTTGGAGACCATGTTGAGATCAGAAGTAGACGTTGACGGCGTTATGATAATTATGAAAATCCCTGTTTTTGGAGTATTGCAATGGCGTAATATGAGAACACGCTAATGCACTAGCACTTACTAGAGAGTGTTTCGATACAAGTGATCGTCTATCGTACAAGTGTTTCAAATTATTTCCGTGAAACTACGATCAATGTGAATATTTCCTTTTAAATGCAGAGTTTGTTAGATTTATTTAAAGCCAAGAGAGTATTGTCTTTATATGAGTATGCACAATATGTATATTTGTATAGTGTACATATTTTTGTACGTGTATTACTTTTTTTAATATTTTGCCATTTAGTACTTTTTAAACGACTCAAGTCTTATCTATAAAGCCTTGTTTTTTTTTTTTTAAATTATTGCACCTACTTAACATTCTCTTGTTTACTGGCAGAGAATGCCTTTGGTATTAAGTCCGCCATTGTATTGATTTTGTACAAGAAGTGTCAATAAATAAATAAATATGCTTAATACAGTAATATGGGTGACGAAGAAAGAAAAACGAATACTAGAAATGTATAATAATATGCAATGATGTATTTTAATCAAAAATTAAACGTACGATTGCAAAACATGATTAATTTGATCTCTATGGATCGTCGACATAAAATTCAGCTGGCTTCTCGCTAAGTGGCGCCTGGTACGTGACTGAAAAAGAGATTATAATTAAGATAAGTTAAAAAAGTGCAAAAGTTTAAGTAGTTGAAAAATTTACCCGAATTATTAGACACAGAAAGCTTGTTTCTGGATTTCTCAACGTTGTCATTTTCTCGTTCTGCGAACAGCAATCGTTGGTATTGACTGTAATCAGCTTAACATATTAAAAATAACTAATTAAATGTGAAATGGGCATGCCCTTAGAGTGATCTTATCTTATTTAAACTGTTATTTATATTTAAAGGCCAGAGCCAGTCTATCAGAAATAGAAAGCTATAACAATTAATTACACAACACAAATAAATAGATTAGAAAAACTTCAAAAGAAATTTAATAAATTTTAAAACTTTTTATTCTACAAAATCATACTAATTAGATTGTAAGCAGCATGGGATTCTACCTCTTTACAAAAGAAGAATCCTTTTAGATATGGGATTACTTTATGACTTACTTAATTCTAAAATTGATTGTTGCGAGCTTATAAACAAGTTAGAGTTACGCGTCCCAGCTCGCCGTACACGTCACACTGCTCTTCTAAATATATCTTCACACAGGAGTAATTATGGTCGCAATGAGACCATTAATAGACTGGGTAAAATATATAACACACATTTCAATAAACCCGATCCTTTTTGTTGCACAAAAAACAAATTTAAATAGAACGTCTTAGAAATACTTTCCGAACAAGAGACCGATTTTAGATTTAATATTCAAAATTCAATTACTCCTGATTTAATGTTATTTGTTAAACATCTGTGTTGTTATCTGTACTTGTATATTAATTCTGCAAATTAAATGCCGTTGATTTAATTTATACAAGCATGTGTAATGGTGTAGTGTTTTACTTCAGTAATATGCTTCTCTATTGGTATTTTATTAATATTATTAATGAAAACTAAATTAATGTGTGATAACATTTGAAAATGTGGTAATCTTTTATTGGCTTTTCTACTTGTAAATACTTTTTATTGTTTATTGTGTCTAATTATAGGCTGTTGATTACCTGAATAAAGAATAAATAAACAAGTTTTTTTATCAATAACTTGTTAAAGTTTCTCTTTCTTTCTCTTACACAGTTTTACAGATTTTATTGCGTTTAATTAGCTTAGAATTACTCAAAAGTATGGTCACGGTAGTGACATGTCAGTCCCGTGACCATTGTTGATGATAATGATCATTTATGGCACATAATCGTTATAAAAGTGATAAAATCCGTAAAACTATATTTACCATGTTCGTTATTCGCGTAAGCAACAGAAAGAATTAAGTAAGATTTTTACAACAAATATGAACGACTTTAATACGATCTCTTCGAGAACTTAAACCTCGTATTGGCTCCTTTGCCTCCACAACTTAAGTTGTTTATAACTTCCTAGATATTTGGTTTAGGTAAGCTGTAAATACCTAACTGTTTTCATAAACGCCTCGAAACGGACGTTGTGACAAAAATAATTAGTTCAATAACGATTTATACCACACTTATTTATACTATTACTAGCTTTGAAAACGACAAATTACATTCTAGAAAAAAAACAATTCGGGTACCGTAGAGTACATAGACAACTCATAGCATAGGCCCATTTTTGTGACTTCTATATATAAACTTTCTTTTGATTTATCTTGCTAGGTTCATACAATCTAACAATGACATGTTTTTTTTTCCCGAATGCACCATAATTTCTGTCGCCGCATCGTCGCGTCGTTAAAATACATCTCTGTATATGTTTTAGACCAGAAAAGTACAGAAATGTTGGTTTTTTAATGAAGGAGATAGAAAAACATTGAAATGAAAACCTGCAAAATCTCTGTAATTTTCTTGTTCTGTATCAGAAGAGACATCATCAAGCGTTTGAAATTCGGGTTCTGTCGTAACTTCTTCACTTGACGCTGCAATACAAGAAATATTTTTTCAAGACGGTTATTCACAAAAACCCTAAAAAATATAAATCAGTTGTTACTCACATGAATTCATATTTTCCGTACACCGAGTAGGGAAACCTGTAATTAATTTATAAAGATGTGTATGTTGTAAACGGCAAGAAATTTGTTAATAGTAACATGTGCCTATTATGGCTTTAACCGTCTATGGAACGACCCGATCAGTTCATTCAGAACAATTACGGTTTTGGGACGGCCAGGATGATTTGTTCACATATAAATTACATTGTCAATCGGTGATGGAGGTACCTATCTGGAATTGAGGCAGTGGCAGTAATCATTATTTGTTTAAGAGATAAATGTTTATGATGGGTGTGGTCCTTTTAGCAGCACCTATTATAACAGACAGGGAATAAAACAGAAAAAGAACAAATTAAAATAGTAATTCCCTAATTAGAAAATAGTTTTGGTTATAACAGAAAACTACAAAATTGTCGTAACAGAAATTAGCAGTTTCATTATAGGCATTATGTGCTTATGGTGCTAATTATTGTTCACCGTTTACGTAAACTAGCCTACATTTTCGCTCTTTTATAAAGTCTGTTGATCGTACCGAATATTCCTCTTCTTGACTTCTATTTTACATAGTTACATAGTTGAAATATAAGTTTATTAACTCGTGCTTTTTAGCTAAATAAAAAGTTTATTTTAGTGACAATCATCCCTTTGATACCTGAGACGTATGATGACAACAGTGGGGCACCGTGCACCAACAATAAATAGCTGCCTAATCCCCTGATCTACTATAACGTTAAGCATTACATCATCACCCATCATGGTGAAAACACAATTTAAAACCTACCGGTACAAAGGTACTTACTTGCATCCGCCAACGTGATATTTTGGGCCGTCACCAGTTGCACTAGGAGGAGACAGAGGGTAAGAAGAACAAGCGCAAACTATAGAAATACATAATTTTGCGAATGAATATAGATTAGTTACATTTTATATATATATCAGGTTAAGGCTGTAAAACTTTCTAAATATTAGTAAATTAATGTAATTTAATGAGCACGCGCAGGTGCACTATATAGGATTGAAGGAAACTAACTAAATTTTTAGTTAGTTTTAACATGTACTCCTTCTTCTTTTTAAAAGAAGGAATATACTGAGACAAAAAAACGGTAAATTCTCTTATTAAATATTTAAGAAATAGTAAAAATTGCACTAAAGACTTGAAGCGACTATATTGCAGTCTGCCTAAACGAGCGGGCGAATAAACTTATATTTAGAGGTAACTTACAATAACCACTTTAATGTAAACATTATTGTGAAAAAAATTGAATAAGGATATCCAAAAATCATTATATGTAATTCCTTGTAAATTTAAAAAAAAAACAATCTGTGCACATAAAACGTGACATAGACGACATTTTGAAAAAACTTAAACGCATGATTTAATATGAGGTGGTCATATTTTTTTTATTTTTACTACTATAACAATAATTAAATATACAAATGTGGATACAGACCTCAAACCGAATATAAATCATTTAGACTAGAGTACGTAAATGCCTGCATTAAAACGTCGCCACTTTGATCGCGCTCATACTGTTATCAGAATTCAGCCAATCGGTTTTATGGGATGTCGATTACGATATTATTGAACTAACTATAAAGTGGCAACGGTACAGCGCGTTTATGTCGTAACGAAAAGTAAACTTTGCATCAAAAGTAACTTACTTATCTGAAAATATTATTTGTTATTGTTTTGTAAGACGGCGCTCCAAATGGTGCAAAATCTCTATCGCTGGTCTATGACTAGGCCGGGACATTTAATACTCGTTTGACGTCAGCACGGTCGCGGTTCCGAGGGCCATAAAAGCGCAGGGATTCTGCCACCTCGAGCCCTAACATCCGGACGAGCCTCTCCACTTGAGCGACGCCAGGGGAAGCGAGGGTGTTGGCCACGGTACAAGTGACGTCAGGTGACGACAATCGAAACCGACGTACCGCAGCAGTGGTCCTACAACGACCCCTGCGGAACCGCTATCAGAAGTATTTGGTGAAGTTGTTTAAAGTATGGTTTCTATTCAATAAAGGAAAAATAAAACACTTTATCTGTAACTACATGTTTTATTTAAGCCTAAATTGTTGCGTATTTACATTAAAAGTTGACCGGTCGACGGTACAAGTCCGCGAAGTACTCTAGTGTTTCAAGGCCAAAAACAGTACAGACGGCGACAGGTAACGAGCTTTTTTATAAGAGCTATTTTTCATTAGATGCCGAACGATAGCGCCTCTACTGCGCTTGTGGCGCTGTGGGGGCGGGGGCGGTGGAGGGGGCGGCGGGGAGCGCGGCCGCCTCCCCCTCCCCCTCGCCCCCCTCCTCCTCCTCCTCCTCGTCCTTGCCGTAGAGCTCCGGGAATTGCGCCATGCACTCCTGCATCACGCTGAACTTCTCGTAGCACTCGCTGCCCTTCGGCTCAGCCTCGCTGAAAGCAAACACCCGATTCATGTCATTGTGGAAACTAACATTATTAATTTTAATTTTATTTAATTATCATATTTAAAAGCTATTTTACATATAATATATAGTAACTACTCTTAACCTGGGACTTTTGGGTTTAATCTAGCCTCCATGCTACTTGCTAATAAGTTTATTTTTTGGCAAATGCATGTTTACTCATGTTTCTGGAATTTCCAAGCACTTGCACATAGTAAATATATATATTGGAATAGAATATATGTTATATAACATGTCCATATGTTATGTATACAATTGCTACTACCTCTTACCCCCTACTTCGAGAACGGAAGTAGTACAATTCTTTAATATTAAGTATCTTATCTATTATTGAAAGTTTTTATAAGACAAAAATTGTATTGGATAGAAATAAATCTAGACAAGGCACTCTATTTTCATAAACATCAAGACCAATTAAGCTTAGGGAGTACGACACTAAGTAAGCTATTATTATTATTAATTTAAAAGCTTTATGATATGTATGTAACAACTATTTCCGTTGCTTCCTGTCAAACATAATTAATACTGTCTTCCTTTAATCAAACGTATATAATAAAGGGTCAATGGCAGATTTTGAATATTGCTTTAATATTACAAATGTAACAATGCATTACTATAAATTTGTAAACTTAATATGGTATGGTTTTGCTTTTCCCCATTTCAAACTAACCTATGGTTAAACATTTTAGTGATGAGACTACAGTAATCTCAAAAACCCACCAATATTAAATAAGTATGGTAAAAGTATAAATTAAAAATGGCGTTAAAAACCTGTAATGGAAGCAAGAGAAGGCCTCTCTGAACTGAGGGCCGCAGGGCCCTGTGGCCATGCCCCCGAGGCAGGGGCAGCCCCAATTAATGGAGCCGTCGGCGCGAATGAGGCCGGGTGCCGGTTCCGGCTCCGGCAGCACCACGGTCGCAGCAGACGCAAGCTCTTCCCGTGGTGCCACCACTACCAGGTCCTTGCCCCAGGACCACTCACCCACTCCGTCCGCAAGGCCATCTGCAAGCAAGAACCAAATGCGATTGAAATGACAACAATGTGATAAAAGTTTTTTATTGATCAAGACTGAAACAGTAATGAAAGCACAGCCTATGCAGTAAAATATGTGAATGTTCAAAACCTTGTCTGAAAACTGTCATACTCAAGATGGGAAATAAATAAGGGAATGCAAATAGTTTGGACTTACAAATCAGTTGGTTATTCAATTTGAAAATTGAAAAATAATGAGAAGTACACTTGGCTGCTGTTTTTAAAGTGTTGAACAAAAAAACATATACATAGATATGTCCCCCAAATGCATTCTTCTATATTTTATGTAAATAAAAAAAATTGCGCCAATAGGCAGCTGAGTTAGGGGTGCTAGTCAAAGTCAAAGTCCAATATATTTATTCAATATGGAAGCATTACACTTTCTTATTGATTGTCAAATATTTTCTACCACCGGTTGGGATAGATGTATGATACCCATCTGTTAAATTTACCCATAAATGTAGGAAGTAAGATTTCTTTTTTGTTACAATAAAAATTTTATTCATGGCAAAAAAACAGCAAAATGCCAAGCCGAGGTGAGAATTCAATTTATAAAATCCTCATGCCCCTGATTATATTTTTATTCTAGTTCCTCTTCTATTAATAAAACAGGTAATCCTTGAATACAATTCATAAAAAGGCACTTTAAAACACTTAACCTGTATTAGTGTTCCTTAAATAAGTGCTTGCAGAGATGGTGCTTCACCAAGCACCCGCACAGTTTTGGGATACAACGCAAGAGCAGCACGCAAACGCCTGAGTTGGCTTGCATGGACACGGAGCAAGATAAAGCCACTCTGATCGACTCTCAGCAGATCAACTTCGGGAGCACCACATTCACCAAACAATTGTCTTCCCGCTTCATTCAACAATTGTCGAGCTGCTAAGTCAGCTTGCAAGTCACCATTCCTGTTATATACCTAATATTTTATTGTGTATACTCACATTGACTTATGCGCTAAACTTTGAAGTCTTGTGGATCCACAAGTTGTTGCAGAGGTATGTTAGATAAACCTGTGATAAATATTCAACTTATATTATTAGTTTACATAATTTATATTTTATTGAATTTTTTTTCTTGAAAATGCTCCTTACACTAGTATTAACTTATTTGCATGTTTAACATTTGTGATATAAATTAATATATTTTTTTATTCCAAATGCCCTGATCTGTTTCTACTAGTCACAAAAACAACTCCTGCTTAACATATGTTTATTATAAAATTATCATCAGTATTATGTAGAAATTAAACAGGACTAAAGAATAGTATAGCGAGTCTTCAATGTTTCGAATGAACCACAGCACACTCGAAAACTTTAACAATTATATTTTTGGTATATTGTCGAATGTGCTAATGCTCAATACATATAGTGATTTTTTTCTTATTAATGAATTTGTTAGTTGATTCTAAGTTTAATTAATTTTATTTTCTACTGAATACATTTTACTACGAAAAAAACGAATCGGCTTAAAGTAAAAAAATACTTTAACTAGTTATTCAGATTGTATCACATTTATTTGAATTTTATTTCCGACTATTAATTTTCTTTTTAGCCGGAGATGTTACTGGCTTTACTGTTAGTATAAACCAATCTATTGTACTGTTGTAAGTAAAGCTGATTAGGGTTTTTTTTTTAAATCACCTAAAAAAATATGAAGGGTTTGTAAATATTTTTGCAAAAAAAGCTAAGCTTGTTATTGTAAAAATTATGCAATTTACAATACTTACAATTCCGCTTTTAGTTCCAAGTAAAAATAACGCGTATTCATTTCAATAATCACCATTCAATAAATTGATTTAATAATGTAAATTAGTACGCTCTATTACTCAAAATAATATTAAGCTTTAAAGAGGTTATATTGATTATTATTTCACTATCAGTCACTCTTTCGCCGACAGCAAAATTAAGATTTGACAGTCAACTGCCACAGATAGCATATTGAATACTTGTAAGAAGAAATCATGGCTTTAATTATATTTATTTATTTATTTATTTATTTACACTTTATGCACAAATCTTGTACAAAGGCGGACTTAATGCCAATAGCATTGTCTACCAGTCAACCTTTGGAGTGGTGCAGAGATAGCATTGTGGGTGCACAGGGATATGGCAAATAAGAAAAATAGCGTTAAGTATACAAAATAGAAAGTTATTTAAAAACAAAACAACAAAATCCTAATATACATATATATAAATATAATGAATACATATATATAATATACATAAATATACGAATATAGATAAAAATGCATTGTAATACATATATATATATACATACATACAAGCACTAAATAGTATACATATATCTACTATATTAATAAAATTAATGCTATTCCATGGACAGTTTTTTTAACAAATAATGCTTTAGTTTTTTTAAAGTAAAGCGACTTTGCGCTAACCTGATTTGCGGAGGTAACCCATTCCACAGAAGAATGGACTGGATGGAAAAAGAGGAATGTGTGAAATCAGAACGATGGGTTGGGCATTGCAGAAGACGGTTATGCGTTGAGCGAAGATTCTTACTATTAAGTGAGCAAAGGTATTGACAGCGGGTGGTCAAGTAAACAGGAGTATCAGGAGAGTCAAGAAATGAATATAGCGTCGTTAAAGCTCTTAACGAACGCCTTTCACGTATGGGCAACCACTGCAGACGCGAGCGATAGATGGATATATTTACGGAGATTGAAAATGAATCGAATGCAGTTATTCAGAAGTCGGTCAAGTTTATTGAGTAGATCTGCATTCAGGTCAAAATAGCACACGTCACCATAATCGATTAAAGGGAAGACTAAGGCCTGCACGAGCATTTTCTTGGTTTCAGAAGGTAAGAAATTTTTCAGTCTATAGAGATATCGCAAAGTATTTGTTACCTTATAACTTACATTGGCTACCTGGTCTTTCCAACTCAGAGTTTTGTCAAGTATGAGTCCTAGATTTTGACATTTTTACCAATTATATACCTCATTGTACTTAAAACATAATGTTAGAAATTGGTGTACCAATTATGCTTTGTAGATATAATCGCCAAAGAAAAAAAAGTTTTTCAGAGCCGGAATGAGATGCCAAAAAAAAAAATTTAAAGAAACAAATATTAATCTGCAGTTTTTTGATAAACTAGTAGCCATCGCCTTCTTTCGCGTAGTACTCAATATATATCAAATGTTTTTTTTAATATTTTTTATTGTTTATTAGAAAAAAAAAGTAGCCCAAATTACGGTCAATTGCATCAGCTATCTTCCAGTGAAGGTTCTGGACTTTGAAGATCAGACCAGCCATTCGTGGGATGACCCAAAACAAACAAACTGACAGTTAAACAAAAAAAATGTGGTTTTGTAGTGTGTACCAGTTATATATCACAGTATATTCACTTAAAAACGGTTATTTCAACGTTATAAGCAAACACTCCGACTTTACTTGACTCTATACGTAGCAAACTCCAAAATTACTATTTTGTAATTTTAATTAAGTTAAATATAGAATCAATGTTGACGTTAAGGGAGTAATATTATACATATCTTTACATAATATAACTCACTAAATGCTTTAAATTTGGTCAGCGTCCTCAAATGTCGTCGGTTAATGGCAGATTAAACAGCCCCAATAATATGTTTGTTCAGTACAACACACCTATGCACGTTAGAAGTACATGCCTATGCCGGTAATTGTTACACAGCCACCTTATTATCCACCGGGTATTTTAGAATTGCTTCGGGATGAAATAATCAGTATCCTTCGAAAATAAAGAGGCTACAGACTTGGCTGCTGATATTAAAATAGACATAAAACATTATAAGATGAAACTCCCTGCTTTCCAGCATTGAGTTTTTATAATGCTTTGTAAATTAGTGATTTAATTTTTCCAGGAAGACGCTAGAATTGCGTCTCGGGTCGCTATTCTTAAACCAAACGTGTTCATTTTTTTTTTGCTTAAAGCGATAAGACAAGCAGGACGTACACCTACTTAGTAGTAAGTAATACTCATACCATAAAAAAGGCGGGGTAAAACGCCTTGAATCGGCTTCTTATTATAAATATAACCTTCGTTTTATATTTTTTATAAAATAATTACTTTAATTTTTTATATTATTTATAATATATGTATATGCAGATAAAAGTTAGATGAAATTTTATGTGCAATAGCAAAGATCAAATTGAAACGACAATACACAAAAGGTAAAAATTTTCTACAAAATTTAATGGAAGGCCTTTTGGACCGTTTTCCAAAAACATATCACTTAATCAAATTTTGATAATGTTCAAATTTATTTAAGAACTCGGTGACACCTGAATAGTGCATACTTTGTTGCGAACGTCCAAATTTTATGTGAGCAAAATGTACTTTACGGTCCATATCGTTCATAAACCGTCCCGTAACTAGCGCATTATCAAACTTGCGGAAAGATATCGTTGCCGTAGAACTAAAGCTACTTGATTATCATTACAAATATTTTAACTATAGACAGGCCAATAATTTAGGTAAAAAGTATAGCATATTGTTCTACTGCAATGCCTAAATGAAGGGACATTTATCGGGGCTAAGTACTTGTTGATATTTAATTTTTAGAACATGTCTTCCGGTTACCACTTCGGGATATGTAAAAAAGATCATGTTGTTAATGAGGTTAAAGCTGACGAACGACTGTGTTTCATCATCATCATCATCAGCCTGTGACATTCCACTGCTAGACATAGGCCTCCCCTAATACACCCCTATCCATTAGGAGGTTTTGGACCGTATCCCACCACGCTGGTCCAATGCGGGTTGGTGGGTGGACCGACTTTTTACATGCCCATCCGACGCATGGATCATCTTACTTTTCAGACAATTGGGTGATCGGCCGAAGTTGCCCTAACCAACTCAACAAGGAATCAACAATGAAAATTTGTTGAGTCCCCGCAGGATTCGAACCCACGACCTCCGGTTTCTAAAGCATACGCCCATACCACTAGGCTACGGAGGCATATTTAATAAAGACAGTACGTCTTTATTAAATATGAAATAATGAAATTATAAAAATTACTTTTTTTTCATTCATTAAAATTTTGTTTGTACAATTATTGAGGGAGCTATTAGTAACTTTGTCCATCCTTCTGTGGAATGCGTTACCTCCTCAAATCAGGTTAGCACAAAGTTATCTCGCCTTCAAGAAAAGAGTTCATGATCACATGTTTAAAAACTGTCAACAGGATAATACATATCGTTATACAATGGCATATATGTACGTATTGTGTATGTGTATGTATATATATATTTATATATGTATTCTATAAATGCTTTTATGTATATTGATATATATATACAGATATATATAACTAAATATATATAAAGTGTTATATTTATTTACATTATTTTATGTGCGTATTTACATATATATATATATAAGAATATCAATAAGATTGCTTATATCTTATAGTGTAATAATATATACTTATTTATTTACTTTATCTTATTATGTTATGGAAAAACTCATTTTAAAATATTTTCTTTTGCTTATTTTGGTGCACCTACCTTGCTATCTCTTCACCACCCAAAGGTTGGCTGGTAGACAATGCCATCGGCATTAAGTCCGCCTTTGTACAATGTTTTGTGCATAAAGAATAAATAAATAAAATAAATAACTTTAGTTGTAATGCTCTGCGGCGCGATGGCGTTGATAGTCGATTTCGTTGTTGTGTCGATCGGTCTTTATGAATTTGTTGCTCGTCCGCTCGTTGCTTGTTGGATTGTCCTTTTCTCAAGAACATTGTTTAAAGTCAATTGACTAAAAGCAATCAAGTCTTTATTGTAAAAATGGTTGTCTACTGTGACATCGCGATGTAACTGTAAGTTATCAGGGTACATACGCCTACAATCGAGCCAATAAAACGGACAGTAGTGAAGACGAAAGTACTCCAGAGGCTTACCGGTATTAAGACCACATCTGGAAAAACTACTTTTCCTGCTATTAAGATGGTATATCAATATTTATGCAATGTACAAGTTAAGAAATATAACGGATATGAAATTTAATGATTGAAGTAGTTAGAGTAGTATTGCCAGAATGAATCCTCAGAGCTCAAAGTATCATAAGCAAGCAGACGAGCACTCACTCGCAGGGCCACCTGATGGAAAGTGGTCACCGACGCCCATAGACATTGGCAATACTGGTATCACCAATACGCTGCCTACCGTAAGACATAGTAAAGTCTCGTGTACCCAGTAAATACGTTGGCTACGGTGCCCTTCAAACCGGAACCCAGTAGTGTTTTCACACAACTGCTTTGCAATAGAAATAGGCACCGCGGTGCTATCCACCCAGACGGTCCCCTGTAAAAAGCGGCATTGGACTAGCACGGTCCAAACCCCCTTATTGAGAATGACTGACTGATGATGATGAAACCGAGTAAGTAAGTACCTACGACTGCGTTATGACTCGGACGAAAATAGGTTGAAAGGAAACTAATAATTTGTTAAATATAACAAATGGATTCCACATAACACGTTCATGCACCGAACATCAATTCTTATATTATCTTTGAAGATAGATATGATTTATGTGCAATGCTTGGTTAAAACATAGAATAATCTTTACCAAGACTAAAAGCGCACAGAAAAAATACTCAGAATTTAAATTAAAAATAAATAATTTTCAGAATTCTTATGTGTTTAAAAATGTTTAGCCTGTAAGACGTTTTGTGTGAATATGTCCTTCTACTAGACTCAAATTGGCCTTTTATAGCGTGAGCGAACAATGAGCCTCAAGGAATCTAACTTTCCTTCGAACTAGTAATCATTAAACCAACTCTTATAACCCGTAATAGTTGTTAACGCCAACTGCGCCTACTAATATTTGTTTCTTTTGTACTTTTCTTTTGCACTTATATTAATATCATTAGTATCAATATAATCTTGAACGTGCGTTGCAACATTTCCCAAAGTTTTTTCTTCTGAACGCGCCCTTCGTTTACCGCGTGGCCCGCTCAATATAAGAACTGGAGTATCGAGCGGGCGGGCGCTAGCTTCAAACTTAACTTCGTAATAAAGAACAAAGCAGATGCAGCTATCGCGATAAGCAAGCCTAACCCTTGCCTGGTGCTCGTTTTGGCACAGCACAGTAAGTACGTAAACAATGATATCGGCGTGCCGATCTGCGTGCCAGAAGCGTCCGCTCCCCTCCCATTGCCTCAGGGCCTTCCTCAATAATCTGATCTGAATCCCGCGCCAAAGTGTACGCGATTCCAGATAAATCATGCGTGAAGCAGATGCGTGCGTGCGAACGCATTCATTTGCTTTGGCTGTCCCATGAAACGGGAGCATGAGTACGCTATTGTTCTACCTTACTAATACATAATATATAACGCAACGAAGAACACTTTGCTAGGTTTACAAAGTAAAAATTATAAAAAAATGGCGTTTGCATTAAATCTTAACGAACGGAACGATGTCTTTTATATTATAAAAAGATAATGAGTTTATGCTAAATCAAGTGATGTTGATGAATTTTGACAAATGTAAATAAAGAATAACCATTTTTAAAGAAACATGTGACAGATATGAAAAAATTTGATAAATAAGAAAATTGTTGAGTCCCCGCATGTATCGAATACACGACCTCCGGTTTCTAAAGCGCAAGGCTACGAAGGTACTTTAAAGTTTGCCGTGTGTGCCAGAAGTACATGTCAGAGACAGTTTGTTTTTAAAACTGAAGAAACAATACGTACAACGCTATGAAGTTGTCGCGATACTAAATACTAATCTTGTAAGAAATTTTTGAAAAATATTTAATTATAAAAAAAGATATAGTTTTTAAAATATCATTTACTTAGTTGATTACTGACATGTAATTAAGACGTACTTATCAATAATAAAATGATTTCGGATGCTAGAAAAGTACAGCACGTATCTTTACCACAAATAATGAAAAATCGCTTCATACCCAAAACAATACTAATACAATTCCAATAATAATTGAACTACCTGTATATACCCGAAAATTTATTTAGTCGTTTACGACGACAAGAGAGAGCTTCATTTTGGACTTGAAAGGATTGTTGCTTATTTATTAGATGTAAGGTGTTCATATATTGCATATCACGTGTATTCGACATCCAGCCGAGAGGGGCTGGTCCGTAATTGATAACTGCCGCGCAGCCTAACCAAATAGGATCGCAACGAGAGCCCTTCAAAGCGTTCGGAGTTAGTCATAATAAATAAGTCGCCTTGAGGGGGACTTGCCATAGACGTGACTGCGGTGGACGGTCAGGGGGTGGGGGGAGTTCTCTCTTCACATAGGGAGGGGGGAAGGGGGTTGCCGTTTACACTGATGAACTATTGACAGCGATGAATAGACGCGAGGCCATTGAATCGCTCACGAACCCAATCAACGCATTGACGTCGGCGCAAGACGCTTCACAGCCACATCACGTCGCGCTCTGGTTCTGTGTTACATATTTATATTATTCACGACTTTATTTTCTCTTCTGTAGGTATGAACTCATGGTCTGATTTTAATGACGCAATGGATAAAGTGTAATTGCCATTCTTCATTAACTTTTTCCGCAATAATACGTTTACATTTGGCTATGTAACCATTTACTACTATACTCGAACATCTCTTTACACTTGTTATGTTCCAAAATCTATCCTTCTGAAAGATTATCACGTCAATCTAAAGAAAATACCGCTTCAATCGCTTTTGTTTCAGCAGCACTACGAATTGTAACAAGTATTCTCGGGACTTCTTGAAATTTGTAAAAATATTCTTCTGGTCTGGTTTTTTTTTTGCCCTACTAACTAATGACTATATCAATTTCAAGAAATAACTTTTTCACTCGCGCGTTTGCTCTTTACAACATAAAACTGAAAGTTAACCCTACTCTGAGAACTTGGCAGAGATTGTTGTTTTATACTTTATGATGCATTTAAAATAGCTAATTTAACATTAATGTACATCGAATAAATACATATTATAAAGGGCTCAATATTTGACTATTTTATGAAGTAAGCGGCTTTAGCTTCTTGGACCCCCTAGATCTTCTGCTGGTTGGGTGCAATGTACTTTCCATTGAAGCTCCTTCCCAAAATCAAACGGCAAGCTTTAATTGCGTCAAATACGCAGGGGAAACGAAAGGCGCTTTGCAAGCCGTACTTAAGGCGACTACTCGGATGGCTGCACAAATAGCGATTCTCCAATAAAATAAATTAGCAATTTAAACATTAATTTAAATATTTTATAGATGTCTGAATTCTATAAGTATGAAAGTTTCTGATCGTAAGGTCGTTACTTGAGGAAATGTACAGAAATATTCAAGTCACATGTAACAAATGTACTTAAATAATTCAACACCACTGATTATGATTAATTGTGAAAATTATTAATTCATTAGGTGAAAATACAAGTAAATTTTCACATTTATAATTCCGATAGGGGAAACAATTTATAGATCAAAATCGTACTTTCTTATTCTTTCACAGGCATAAATATGATAGATACCTAAATTATCTGTCGACCATTGTTGCAAAACTTGTTTAAACATAAACAAGACTGTAAAGGATTTGGTACTAACAGTTTTTTATGTTTAAATTTATTTAAATAAAGTTAAGCCAACGATCCTATTTAATATTAATTTGATAACATTCGTAAGGGTTCTTGTGCATTCATATTATTACCTGGCATGTTCATAAATATATATATATATATATAAAATATATATATATATATATATATATATATATATATATATATATATATATATATATATATATATATATATATATATAATATATATATATAATAACTGCCTCCGTAGCCTAGAGGTATAGGCATGTGCTTTAGAATCCGGAGGTCGTGGGTTCAAATCCTGCGGGGATTCAACAAATTTTTATTGCTGTTTCCTAGTTGTTTAGGACAATTTGGGCCGATCACCCATTTGTTTAAAAAGTAAGATGATCCATGCGCCGGATGGGCATGTAAAAAGTCGGTCCACCCACCAACCCGCATTGGACCAGCGTGGTGGGATACGGTCCAAAAACCGCCTAATGGATAGGGGCGTATTAGGGAGGCCTATGTCCAGCAGTGGACTATCAAAGGCTGATGATGATGATGATGTTCATAAATACGCATAACCAACAATTTTTAAAGTCGGTTGTAGTAACATAGTCGAGAATAAAAACAATTTTTCGTAATCCTTCTCAGTAATTATTTAAAAAAGAGTATAGCTGTTAAATTTCTCGACTTGTACATATTAAAAGTTGGTGTACTCTACATCCTTCCGCCTTCCGCCTTTTGCGTATGGAAGATAAAGTGAACGGCACTGAGCTGGTCGGGTGCATCCGAGGCGTAGTAGGAGTCTCCTTTGAGGTGATCAGGGTGCTCGGTCGTGAGGGGGCAAGGGCTCAGCGCCAAGCGCCACGTGGAGAAGGATTAGAGGGCCCTCGCTCCACGGCCATCGGACTGTTATAACTTTATCACGTGTCTAAGCTTGCTTCTGATATCTTCTGCTAGAGTATAACGCTAATTGTCTCGGTCGCAAAATATTTATATTGAATATTTAGCGCAGCCTTTCCAATAGGTCCCACCACTTTTATCGAATGAAAACAATCATTAAAATCTCTACATCATTTGTTAAATAAGTTCTTACACTAGTGTAGTGTATCTGTGGTGGTCATCTTGTCAATGTTTGAGAAATGACATTAAATGATTAACACGATCTCGTATTTCAACCCTACATACTATACATTTGGCGACGAGGACATAATAATTATTCACGCATTGTTTGAGTTGTGTAATTTTGGTGATCAGTTATTTTAATCGATATGAATGCGATGTTTGGCGGCAATATCACATTCGACCACCGTATGCAAGAATGGAGTATTTTTCGAAACCGCTTTATTCAATACTGTACGGCGAATGGAATATCCGAGGAAAACGATAAGTCTGGTGTAAGAAGACGCGCATTATTGTTGACGGCGTTGGTGGAAGAAACATACATAGCTTTTCCCGTGAAGCTGGATGAGGTCGATTACCACGTACTACTAGAAATTTTGAATAGTCATTTTTCAGTAAAAAAGAGTACGTCTGTCGCAAGGTATGGATTTTATAAGGCCGAACAGCGGCCGGTGCATCGCAAACACTGCTTGCGCTGATGAGACGACGCCAGCGCAACCAATGTTTGCGATGCAGCGCAACAGGAACAGCGGCAACAGCGCCGGTGGAGGCGCAGGCTCATCACAGAGTACATTCCAATCTCAAGTGTCAAAGTGTTGTAAAGTGTGTGGTTATAAAAACCATACTAATGAAGAGTGCAGGTTTTCTAGCTATACTTGTCAACGTTGTAATGTCAATGGTCATTTGAAAAGTATGTGCAAAGCTAAGATAAATAGTAACAATTATTTGGGTAAGGATGACGACAGCGAAGAAGGTATTTATTATTTATTTAACGTACAAAATGCGACAAGGGACGAGCCGTTTGAACGTAACGTATTCATAGATAAAACAAACCGGTTTGCTGTGAGATAGACTGTGGAAGCGCTGTATCTGTTTTGCCTATTGTAATTTATAATCAGCTGTTTGTCCACAGAGAATATAGCTTACAGAGATGTGGCAGTGTGTTTAATTTTTATAACGGAAGTAAGGTAGTGCCAGATGGTTGTGTGGCATTGCCCGTTAGGTATGAAAAGAGCACAAGGGATCTGGTATTTTATGTGTTAGGGAAAAACGACTACCTTTGTTGGGTCGAGACTTTATGAGGGCGTTCGGTGTACATTTATGTAGTGAGATTGATTGTAATAATTTAAAGATGGATGGAAAAGTACTCTAAATTATTTAATGATGAATTAGGGAAATTTAATAAACATAAAATCTGTTTAAAGATAAAGCCGGATGCACAAATTAGTTTTTTTAAGGCACGTTCGGTTCTATTGGCGTTGAAACCGAAAATTGAAGAGAAGTTAAATAGATTAGAGGAGTTAGGTACTATAGAGAAAATCGATCATTCGGACGTTGCAACACCGATTGTATCGATTAAAGACCCGACGGTAATTTGAGAATTTGCGGAGACTTTTCTGTAACTTTGAATTAAGCGTTGTATGTAGACTACTATGCCATTCCACGAATAGAAGATTTATTCGCGAAGCTCAACGGAGGGGTAGAAATTAGTAAATTATATTTATCACGTGCGTATTTGCAACTAGAACTTGATGAATCCAAAAAATGGACATGTATTAATACTCTCAAAGGACTTTACCGCTACAATCGCCTAGCTTTTGGTATAAATAGTGCCCCATTTATTTTTCAACGCACAATGGAACAGTTATTGGGCGATATTGAGGGTGTGTGTATATATCGTGATGATATTTTGGTAACAGCAACCGATAGGCCTTGCCATTTGCTACGTTTAGAGATGGTGTTGAGTAGATTGTTAGATGCCGGGCTAAGACTAAAGCGGATAAGTGCGAAGTTTTGAAAAGTTCTGTGGAGTATCTAGGATATGTTATTGACAAAGATGGGTTACATAAATCTAATAAAAAAAGTCGAGGCTATAATTCGTAGTAGGCTATAAACCTCCCAAAAGCATCACCGAATAAAAATCGCTTTTGGGAATGGTAAATTATTATCGTTGTTTTGTACCCAATACGTCGTCAATGCTAAGTCCTTTGAATAAGTTATTAAAGAAAGGCGTAAAGTGGGATTGGGCAAAGCACAAAATTATGCATTTCTTAAAATTAAGGAGAAATTAGTCTCGGAACCCCGAACTGAGTGACGTGCGACGCCGGACTGAATGGACTTGGTGCCCACACTCGCACAGCGGCAGCCGGACGGCACCGAACGCGTGGTGGCATACGCGTCGCGCGCTCTCAACAAAGCCGAGATTAGTTATGCTCAGATTCAGAAAAAGGCTATGGCAATCGTTTTTGCAGTTAGGAAGTTTAATCACTACTTGTACGGTCGTACTAAAACCACTATTAGCCATTTTCGGAAATACAAAGGGTGTTCCGATTTTAGCGGCGAACAGACTGCAAAGGTGTGCGTTGTTCTTATCGGCGTATAATTTTAACATCGAGTATGTGAAAAGTGAAGAAAACGTAGCCGATTTCCTGTCTAGGTCTATAGAAGTTGACACTTATGGTAATACGGAATGTATGGATCGCTCGCTTTATATCAATTTTATTGGCAAGACAATTTTACCCCCAGTAACAGTTGATATTATAAGACAGGAAACTTCTCGTGATCCTACCTTGCTTAAAGTGATCAAATTCGTTAAGGAAGGTTGGCCTCCTAAGATGGCTGATATAGATTTACGTCCGTATTTTTTATGCCGTAATGAACTTTCTGTAGAATCGGGTGCATTTTGCGGGGACACAAAGTAGTGATTCCGATTGCATTCCGCGAAAGATTATTAGAGGAATTACACAATTCGCATTTCGGAGTAGTAAAAACAAAATCGGAAGCCAGATCTCGAATGTGGTGGCCAAATATAGATAGACAAATAGAGGAGAAGATCGGTTCTTGTAGTGTATGCCATACGCTTCGCAATAATCCGCCAAGAGCTCCCCTCGCGCCCTGGCCCTACCCTGAACGTGTTTGGGAACGCATACATATATTATGAAGAAAACAGATAGTGAATCGGTAATAAGTAAATTGTGTAAAATGTTTAGCCGATATGGGTTGGTGAGAGTCATAGTTTCAGATAATGCTAGCATATTTTGTTCGAATGAGTTTGAAAAATTTTGTATGTTAAACGGAATTAAACATGTGACTATTGCCCCGTATCATCCTGCGTCGAATGGTCAGGCAGAGAACGCAGTGAAAACTTAAAACGGGCTTAAAGGCTATTATAAATAAAGATATTCATAAAAAAATTATTGCTAGCAAATTAGATAAATTTTTATTCGATTATCGTAATGCCACTCATTCGTCAACCGGATTTTCACCTGCTCAGTTGATGTTAGGACGTCCGTTACGTTGTCGGCTCGATTTATTACGTTTAGAATCGGTTTATGATGAATCTTCGTCGTCATCCAGAGCCAAATATAATGTTATTATGGCACAGGACTCACAATGTAGTCAGTTTGGAGGCACAAGGAAAATGTGTGTTTTTCAAATTGGTGACTGAGATTTATTTAAGTTTTATTTTTTGAATGGACTTAAACACACTTGGAAATTAGTTATAGTTAAAAGAGTTTTAGGTTCTCGGATGTATATGGTTTATGTGCCCGATATTAAATTGACCGTTAAAAAACACATCGATCAAATGTTAGCATACAAAGGGAACTCATCGGAAGAGGCTAATGATGATGGTAGTTGCTCTGAATATAATTTAAGTGTGGACACAGGTGCCGGGGACGAGACCGTGATTATTCCTTGTCCGGTAGCAACTATACCTCAATCTTCAGTGTCGTCACCAGTTCATCGCTCGCCCTTATCACAAAGATGTATTGTACAGGAGGAGCGAGGAGTCTCCGGAAAGGGTTGTTGATAATAATACAGCATCATCACCCATTCCAGTGCCCCAACAGGTGCGCCGGTATCCCATGAGGAGTACCAGAAGCAATAAGCATTTAATATGAAAAGACTAAGTATTATTATATAAGTTAGGAGAGTTTTATATTAGTGGTGGAGGGATGTAGTGTATCTGTGGTGGTCATCTTGTCAATGTTTGAGAAATGTCAGCGGGTAGTTGTGTAACGACCATTGAATGGTTAACGCGATCTCGTGTTTCAATCCGTATCAATCCTACATATAGTACAACTAGACACTAAAACATATCTCAATTTATATAAGAAAGTGACGGTTAAAAGAAATCAATATTGTGGTAATACAATACAGGCACTCAACTCACGTCCTTTTAATTTACAACGAACAATGTCTTAACATTATTCCTCAAACATACGTCATTTGTTTCGATTTCCAGCTTTGGAGAATTCATTAACGCGAGATTAATTTTTGAGGCGGCCGGCGGGTTCTCTAAAATATAAATATGTTAAAAACTTTTGATAATAAAGTATGCATTTAGTTTAGAATGAGACCCTAACCCATTACATTTACTTATAAACATGTGAAATAATATGTCTCAAGTTACGTTGTTTTGATTTTCGTCGCGTATTTCGAGAACGTAACATGCCCTAAGTCTGCCTTCACTTCAACTCTAGCTACCACCGCAGAATTACCATGTGTAAGCTATCATTCATGAATATAAAGAATCCTTTACAAAGTTTTAGGAACACCGACTGTTCCATAATAATTGATATGGAATTCCGTTTGTGCGAGGTGTGTGCTGAGAAATGTTTACACTGCTTGGGCAACGTTATTGTTGGAGGCACACGTTTCCGTGCCGTTTAGTTTGTAAACGGAATTGTTCTCGGCCGCTCCGTGCTCTGCGATTAGAGGAATGCAATTATGTTTGTTGTATAAATTGTGACACAGGTGTGCAAGTGCCCTAGATTGTTATGAGATTTAGTCTTTCGACTACTGTAATGGTTAACATACTTCTACGCATAATATTTATGCGGAGAGGTATCTTAATCATTTACCTTTTCGTATCGGATTAATGTGGATAAATGTATTTTTAATTTAATTTAAATTAAAATATATTTATTTCACGTGGGAGTATTACACTCGCTTATCGCTTGTCACGAACCCTACCACCGGTTCAAAATAGGACGCTTCTGACCTGAGAAGAACCGGCGAAAGAAACTCAGCGGGCTTAAAATAATCAATACGCATTTATATTGGTAATTTAATTACTTATATAATACCCAATGAAATTTGAATTAGTGGACTATAATAAGACCTAACTCTGGTTGACTGGTAGACAATGCTATTGCATTAAGTCCCATGTACAAGATTTGTGCAATAAAGTGTAAAAAAAAAAAACCTGGTTGTGTTATCATTTATATTATAACAACCTTTAACACATAAACGTTCCATTACAACTTTTTTAAATAAATAATAATCAAATTCTAAACGTTTACTGGCATTTTGTTGTAAAAGCGTATACATTTTACCATAAAAGATTTACTTATTCTTATCCGTAACCTAGTTACTGGGAGAATTAAAAATTATTCGATAAGGTTTTGGCCTAAATATCAGTGTAGCCGCCATGCTTACTATTGGAGCTGTCCGTTGTTGTTCACTGCATTGCAACAAAACATTTGTTTAGTACTAAGCTCTATCGAAATCGAGAAAACGCTTTTTCAAAGGCAGCGAATGTTTCGAGCACTATTTATTTAAATTGCCGAGGGCGGTGTTTTCATGAGCCCTGTAATTTGGAACGGAAGTTAATGTCTAGTTGGGCTTTGTTCCACGCCTGAACTGCGGTCGACCTGAGGCACGGGTGCCTTTGACGACGGACGGAAGCGAAAGTATCCTTATGGTGAAGGGACAGGATGCTATATCCTGTGGCAGGCCTCTCACAATGGCCTGGGAGCGCGCCTAATGGCGTACATCCACGCCGCACGAACGTGTCTCACTATTCGCTCATTCGGTTCATCGAATTTTACTTTTTAAACTTAAAATTTTAATACCTTTTAATGATTTGATGATATATTATATACACATACGAACAAAATGTGTGCTTGAACAGTATGTAAGCCTACAGACAGTCCAATGGACGCAACAAAAGGTACCACGGTGGTACTAAAAAGATTGTTTTGTATTACAACTTTTATATTACAATTAATTTTATTACAAAATCTTACATTGCATTAACAAACGAATTTCCATTTATATTTAAAAATTTTGGTACAATATTTATTTCTGAGAAAATAATTTCTAAAAAGTTTGAGTGCACATAATTTTATACATGACATTTATATTTAAACATGCTTACGCCCATAAAGTTGGTGCTGTCGCTTATGAACTGATGACATCGTACATCGTGCGCATATTTTGATTTTGCTCACGTATCGCAGAGGGTCCGGGCCCCGTCTGCGCCCGGAGGCCTCTCAGATGCGAGCTTATTACTTTCGCTCTCTCAGATGTGGAATTCAATTTGACATTCTCCGCGAAACTACAGATCAGGCTTGCATGCAAACCGCGCGGGCCCTGTTTGCCCTCCCAGACTCCCACCCGTCCTTTCAGAGAATCCCTAGCGTAAAGGCTTGACGCAATAGAAACCTTCAGGAAATCAATTGGATCCCATCATTGATGTAAAATTAATCAAAATTCTGAAATATTGTAGCAAATTTACCAGTTTATTGCTAAAGTTCTTGTATTTTTCCATATGGTTAATGAAAAATATGCTTTTACGGATGAATGAATTAAGGAATGGTTTAATTTGGAACTAAAACAATATTATTTCATCTAAAAACATATATTAATTAATAAAATGGATAAGTTACACAGTTAGTTAAATTTTTATTTTTATTTTTCTCTTAAAATAAGTTTCATTACATAAAATTTATTGAAATCCTTCGCTGACTAGATATATTTTGTCGTGCTTTAGAAGCGGGGTAAAGATGTGTATGAAATAAAACAATTTTCTCTTATTGTTGTTTGTGGTTGGTTAGGGTATAAACCAATATAAACCGATTATATACTTGCCTTAAAAGTGAGATGATCCGTGCGGCGATTGGACATGTGGTAAGCTTGGTCAAAAATGATCATTGGCAGTCGTTATAGGAAATCGGTGCTATTAAATTTACTGACGTTCAATCCATTAATAGCATTTGTAAGATGAATTAACTGAAATGATTCTATGTCGTCTGAGCATTTCCTCCGAAATCTGCATAGTAAGTTCATTTTAAATTTAAAACAAATCCGAAGACAAACAAATTACTCGCAGAAACACCTAATTTTTAAGTACTAAATTAAGAATGCAATAAACAGACTAAGACCCGTTCATGCGACAAATAAATATCAATTACCATATTCCTTTCATGAACACAGTATGAGTTCTTTTGCTAGAAAACGCTGCGGTTTCCTAAAAGTTTTCAGTTAAAGCACAAAGTATTTCTTCATAATACAAAAAACCTAAGCTCTTAAGGCCTGCTGACACCTTTTTATAAAATATAGGTAGATTTTATTATTATAAGAGCTCACAAAGAACTAAACGGACAACAGGCTGAGTTCTTTAAGATGTTTTTTTTTGTTTGGAGGCTGAAGTATTGCTATTTAAACCTACACGACTTTATTCAGTTGTAAAGTATTAGACATTATTGTAATCATAACTATTGTGCAACCACACAATTTTACATTTTTGACAAGCTTCCATTACTTTTAGACTTACGCGTACTAACTTTCGCTCTTTCAAAAGTTAACGAACACTTTAAGAACCGAAATTAACTTGCTTACGAGTATCTCCTTTGGAAAAAATTCTCAGAGCCAAGCTCCGTGTGATTCTTTTCGTTTTTGTTTTTGAGTCCGCACTCATTTATATTTCAACGAGTTTTATCTAAGAGGTAGTAACAGTAATATTATTAACTCATATTAGCCTCCTTAGCGTTTATTTAGTCATTAAAGTAAAATAAAGTGCATCAAACGGAACCATTACCAGTTTGTACTTCTGGCAAACGAAATGGCTCTTGAAATTTCTTTAAACATTCTTTATCCGTTAAATCGTTAACTACAAGATTATATTGCTATTATCATCAAATGCCCAAAGTTAGGAAGCTTTTATGTCCCGACTGCGGTCCCCAAGGCGACCAACTGATCAGGCCGACGGGCTAGAGCGAGCGCTCGTGACATGATTGTTGCGATTACTTCGAATACGATTCTCTTTTACGGCTACTTCTATGGTTCTAATAATGTTAAACAAATCGAAGAAAGCAGTTCTCGAAGTTTATTACTCAGCTAAATATGATATAGGCGTGATATTTATGCAGTTCTTGTCGGTAAGTCGTTACTGATCTATATGATTTTAACTTAATTCATATTTGGGGTGCACGAATGGAGCCTCCGCGAGTGACGTGTCAAAAAACGGCGCAATCGTCGGCGAATCACGACGCTGACTGGGCAAACCTTTCACCGCGATGACAATAACAACACCTTGTCATCGATACGCTAAAAGAAGACTGTTCATTATACTAATCAGTCATAATCCTACAGCCATCCATTTCACTTAATACGCTCGCACGTTTCTTTGCTTTATTTTGCCTGAAAATTGTTTACAAATATTTTTTCTCATTAAAAAGGTAAAAGACTTATGAGTATGGTATTTTTTTTATTTTGTAGTAACTTTAAATCGAATAATACAATAATCCATATCAGGACTTCAAATTCTATAAGGATTAAATTTTTTTTGGGTAGTGTTTCTGTGTCGATTGTCAATTTTGACTAACTTCTTTATTTTATATCATCATATCATGAGAATCGTAGGTTGTCTTTTCATAGGCTGTAAACTTTAAATTTTAACAATGTCAACACAAATTTCCCGTTTTACGAGTGCCGAGTGTAGCAGGGATAGTGCACTTAGCGTTTCTCGCAATACTGTTTACTTGGAACGTTGATTTTTATACGATTGTTGTGGGATGTTGCTTACTCTTGTTTCACCACTTTCTAGAACACGATTTTGTGTTTGGGCCTTGTTATTGTCAACATTTAGTTTGTTGCCCGTATTATTGGTCTATATGCTTTAAGGTGGTCAGTCAATGTTGCAACGAATACACAAAGATGTCCCATTGTGTTTTCGATCCAGTTTTACTTTTTTTCTTATGGAGCTCTCAAATATAAGTCGCAATAAAAGCCTTCTTTCCAATGTTGATCAATAATATTATTGCGTCGTGTTCATTTTAAGCGGGTTTTAAATGAAGGTTTGCTATATCGCTGGTTGTTATGGGAAAGATGATGCAGCCTCATGGCAATGTTGTTTTAACTTTTTGGGTTCATTTCCCGTATAATTAAAGATAGGCACAGTCCATTGCACTCAAATACAAATGCATAAAAAACAGCGTTCGCGGAAACAAAGTGAAAGCATACGGGCTTGCGCCAATGGTACCAACGGAGTGTTCTTGTAATCCGTGTGCATCTCCACTAAATTCGTTCAAAAAATTCTAAAACCGTTTAACAAAAGAACAGTTGAATTATATACGATTTTAATAATTTTATCCCCGAAATCTTAAGTAGATGAAAAGAAAAGAAAACCAAAGGTTTTTTTTTAATTAAAAGCAGTTGTTTTTGGTTGCATAAAAAACAAAACGTGTCGGAGGTGCTCATCATCATCATCAGCCTGTGACAGTCTAATGCTGGACATAGGCCTCCCCTAATACACCCCTATCCATTAGGGGGTTTAGACCGTATCCCACCACGCCGGTCCAATGCGGGTTGGTGGGTTGGACCGACTTTTTACATGCGGTGCTATTACGACCATAGGATTACTGGATTTATTACCGGTTTGCACAAGCTACTTTGCTCTATAAAATAAGAAACGGTATTGGCGGTAATAAAAAGAGCTGTATCATTTATTTATATTTTGCCTTTATTCTATTAATTATAACCCAATGCAAAGCATTTTCGAAGTTGTACTTCTTTTAGCGCGTTAGGAAAAATTATATTAATATTTTTTTAAGATACGCGCGCTTACCGTCACGGAAAGCCAACTTCCTGAAGTTAGTTATAATCAACTGAAAATGTATTTAGAATATTTATTTCTATAAACGTAAAATAAGGCAAAAAACAAAAAAAAAGATTTTTTATATTATTGCGCCAAAGAGGTATAACTTGTAACGCGTACACGCGTTTGAACGATTGTAGTCGAAATATATAAGCTTACTTTTCCCAGATTATCCGCTCTCTTTTGTTGACATTATTGCTGAGTCAGTTCCTCTTAGCCATTAGCGATTCCCGCTTACGGCGGAGGAAGCTTAGACTACGTTATTCAGTTCCACCCTTATGTTTACAATCGCTCCTTCTCAGAAGCGTCCATCTCTGCTCGAAGCAGAATTGGGTCGGGTTAAGCTTTAAAAATGATTTCTACGTAATTTAATAACATATGCTTCCTTCAAATAACAATGAAGCGACTTCAATGGTCGGATCGGAAGTCCTCATCAGACCCGGAAAAGTTTATCACAAACATTGCCTTTTCACTTTTATTTAATGGTTGGGCCGATTACAAGTTAGTTATAATGAATATACAAACTAAATAAATACTTTTATAGCGTAAGCTGCTTTTAATACGTCCAAAGCAGTTTTGCTGCTTAATACAGTGTGTTAATACATGATATTGGTAGCATTCAATCGTTTCCCGAAAAAGAGCATTGCGGCACTTCTAGGGACTCTCATAATTTCTTTGTGTCGATGTCGGGACGAGTTGCAGGAATCTGTTAATAGACGATCGGTTCTTATAACGATCTAATTTTCATACAAAAGTGACTTTATATAGTTTATATGGTTCAATATAGTTTGTATCGCAATTTACGGATAACGTGATAGTGTCAAATCTTCTGTTTTGGTACTCAAGTAACATGGTACTGTGTAAATAAAATCACTTATAACGGATTTACCTCTCTTACCTAAATTTATATGCCCGACTGACGGATTTGATGCTAATTATAATAATTGCCCTTGCTTATTATTTGCCAAAAATTACTATTAGAATAGGACACCTCTGACTTGAGAAAAATGCGAAGAAGAAAGTTAGCTTTTTGTCACCTTACTTACGTAACCAAAAATATATCACAATATCTTTAACAGCAATATCCTTTTAGAGTTTTTATAGATGAAAGTTATCGAGACGTCCGTCACTAAGCGTCACTCAACTCATGACACCCCAATACGTAAAACAGAGTGACCGTCGCCATGGGCTTCATTGCTTCAATACCAACTGTTCTATGGGTCTGGTATATGTTAAAATTTGTCTATCTGTCGAAGTAGATTCGAGGTAATGTTGAATGTTGATTGATTATTTACAATTTTAATAGTATTTAGAACAAAAACAGAAAAAGTTTATTAATATCTTGTTACAAGAAAGTACAAACTTTACGAAGAAAATAGAATTTCTTGCGTATGGCAAATTAATATAAATATAAAGTATCCTCATAGGACATTTGGCTTAATCAAACCAAAAAGGGAAAGATTCGATACACCAACTGTTTTCGCTGTGAAACGTAGATTTCTTCTTAAAATTATCCATAAGGCTTTAAGATGATTTGTTATTTATAATGGTAAATAGGTTGGGCTATAATTTAATATAATTAAAATGAAAATCAAGCATTTCAAAATTGTAAAACCTCAGATACATTAGTTTATTTTGTCTTAGATCCAAAATAGGTACACTTATTACAACAAAGTCGGGTACCTCGACCACACACGCTGCGAAACGCGTCAAAATGCTTTATTCATAATGTATAGTACTGGCATAACAATAATTAATAATCAACATCATAGTGGTGACAACCTTTTCCCAAAATACTTCCGTTTATACGCGAAAACTTAGGGCCTCATGAAAAATTTTTAAACGTTAAAGTTTTGCAAGTTTAAAATAAAAAATATGTTAGAATTTTTTCTACATTGGCTTATACATTTGAACAATTGAATCTAGCATTTTGTACCATTTTGTATGCGGATTTAACTGTGAATAAAAAGTTGTACCTTGCTCTATCGCTTGCATGCCGAGTGTCCGGTTCCAGCGTTCTTCAGTGGAAGAACTTGCCGATATAGGAAGGCAATGTTGCCAGCAGACGCCTCATTTCTATGTAACTGCGACAATGATCGTAATCAAGTTTGTCGGTACTTGGAAATATTAACAACAACTAGAAAATGTACAAAAGTTGAAAATAATTGTCGATATTTTAATTTTGAGTCTGTTTTATTTTTTTGCTTTTGATGAACGTTATATAAGTATTATTGTTCCTTTTATTGTTTAACCGTAAAATTGTCATAATTTAGATTCAGACTATTGAAGGAAGGGACGACTGAACACAAAGAATTCTTATTAAACGGTAACAGAAACTGGAGAAGAAGAACGCGCAACGTTTCAAGAGGGTAAGTATTCAGCATTGGTCCGATCAGGTACTGCGATACAGAAGCCGCCATAGAAGTACAGACAATGCAGTTAGGAGGATTATGTATAAAAAAAGTTAAAATCAGAGCTTTTACTACTCATTGTTCATTATTATAGGTTGTGTTACGCTTCATCATAATGGTTCATCTAAAAGGTGCTGGTCCTGCTTATCGTATTCGCATCTTGGAGGAAATCGAGCAGATTCTCACTTTATTCTGGAGTAGTTTTTTATATCCCATTGCTAGAACGCAATAAATCTAATGTTACTTTAGATTGTGCGTAAGCATGCAACTCTAATTTGTGCTAATCTTATTATACAAATGGCAGGCGGCATTTCAACATTGGAATGCGTTATAGTGTTATTGCATTGTTATAGCTCTGTTTTTTTTTTATATTTAGTATGATAAGGTATGGTACTGCCTCCGTAGCCTAGTGGTATGGGCGTGTGCTTTAGAAACCGGAGGTCGCGGGTTCGATTCCTGCGGGGACACAACAAATTTTCATTGTTGTTTAGTTGGTTAGGGCAATTTGGGCCGATCACCCAATTGTCTGAAAAGTAAGATGATCCATGTGTCGGATGGGCATGTAAAAAGTCGGTCCACTCACCAACCCGCATTGGACCAGCGTGGTGGGATACGGTCCAAAACCCCCTGATGGATAGGGGTGTATTAGGGTGTATTAGAGAGGCCTATGTCCAGCAGTGGACTATTACAGGCTGATGAGAAGGTATGGTATCTGCTAGCACGTGTTTACACACGACTAAGTTCAAGTCTTAAGCGTAATTTAAAACAATGAGCTAATTTAGAAACATGTAAAGCTGCTGTCTCGGTAGTCGGGGATTGGGAACTCACCCAAAATTGGGTCAAACTTCAAAAAATATAAGATAGTAAGAATATGTATACGCCAGGATAATATTAGAATACCAGTTATAGTAAAAAATGTGTAAAAATAATATATAACCTATTTACCTACATAAGTGAAGTACAAATATTGTGTACAAAAAGGGCGGCAAATCCTTATAGTTAAAGTCTGTTTGCCATGATGCAATAGCAGTATGCAAAATAATCAAGTTATGCAATAGCCTTATTACTCAGTAGTATTATGAATTGTTTCAACTATTAACATTTTAAATATTAAAAAACCAAGACAGCAGTATTTTCTATTATTTTTCAGTTAAAGAATTAGCTTAACTTTTTAAATGAAATTTTTAGTCTATTAGCGTTATGTTATGTCTTAGTAATTTGCAACATTCCTAAACTGATTAGTTAAGGTGAAAAAAATTGCGTGTGCAATGAAATAAGGTTTATTTAAACGCATTTTCTCCACTTATATTATTGGTCCTTATGTAGAATCAAACAATAACAAAAAGAACGGAAGAAAAAATTTAATCAGTGCGTTAACCAATATTGTTAGGAGTAACAGGCAGTATATTATGTGAATATAATGGGGCAGACTTACTCCCGATATTGGTTTATTATCGCTATGAACATTAATTAATATTATAAAAATGTTGGCTTCTCCATTCGTATTTCGCGGTGGTTCCACACTCGCTCGCCGTGAAGGGTGCTCCGAGGTTCGTTGGCTCCCTTTATGCTGCTTTTAGCGCACAAGCGCGGCCTCCATTGGGCCACACGATAAAAGCTAGGCCTCCTTGTAAACTGCTTGTTGCGAATCGCAACTAGCATTGAGAATCCATTCTAAATCTCGAAAGCAAAACATAAAAGTAGTGTTTCAATTCCAAAGCGTTTTACTTGTACTTGCACGTTCACTTTGAGCAAGACTAGACTAATTTAAAGTGAAAGAAAACATTGGTGCTTATGTTAGTTCAATTTTAGTAGTATTCAATAGTCACCTTAATGACATAACATTTTAAATCAACCATTAACCTTTGTTTCTTAAACTGATTTTACTGTCTGTTTACTTCTTATTTTTACTGTAAGCGAATAGTTTGACATAGCCCAATAAACCGTAACATTTAGTTGTTTGCCGGTAGCAGTATAGTTTAAGGGGCCTACCAATATTCATTGGCCAGTCTACGTGTTGAATAATTGAACAGTTCATGGTAGCTTTGTAATAAGCACATCCGCGCTGCAGATACGGGACGTGATGATAGACTGCGCGGCGTGAAAGGGGACGGAGTCCTGTGTAAGAACTTTTTGTACTTTTCATTTGATAGAATGTGCCTGCCAATGTTGCCACTTTTCATTTTCCATTTACTAAGGAAAAGGTCTCCAAATTTGATTTTTTTTATTGCCGACGATGGCGGAGCAGCATTGGAAAGTGGTCATCAACACCCATGGACATCGGCAATACCAGTGGTATCACCAATGCGCTGCCTACCGTGAATACTACACTGGTCACGGCGCCCTTCAAACTGGAACACAGTAGCATTTTACGCACTGCTGCTTCGCGGCAGAAATGGGCTCCGTTGTTATTAACAAAATTTAATAAAATTGTTTTCATAAGGCCTTACGAAGCAGCTATCGTAGCTTCACTTTAGCTTGCTAGTACCTCCGCGATAATACTGTTATGTTGATGATACTGTGTAGATTAGAAGACAGCCCCATGATAACTTGGGAAAATGGCCAGCGATAGAATGAAGAATGATGTTGCTTTGTTTTGTACTAGATATAGGAATAAAAAATATGACTAGTTTGTTAATACATCGCATTTGACTAGAAATTCTTGTTACTACAATTGTCAATGTTCATACTTACTACATACAAGACACTAATTTATATCTATGCATTAAATCGGAATTCTAAACGAGGTTCATGTTTTTTTTTTCATAAATGACTATAATTTTATTATATATCTTTGTTTATTGTTGTTGTATATAATAACTACTACTATTAAGATGAATTGGGTCCGAATATAAAATATTTAAGATTATTCTTACTCCCCTATGCGTAACATTTACCCAAGGAGAATTGTTATCGCACTAGGATAGGAGACCACGATAGGTCCTGTATGGGAGGAAGGTGTAATCATCATCATCATCATCATCATAGACAGCCTTTAGCAGTCCACTGCTGGACATCATCAACTCTTCTTAATGAACGCCAAACCGGCGAATTGCTCATAATTGCTCATAAGGAATCGGAGGCAGATGTGCTTCGTTACAATGCAATTGTCGGCCAGTAAAGGACGTCGCGCGAGTGGGGCGTCGGGGCGATGTTATCGTGTCGGAATGCCGTTGTATCTGCGAACCAAATAAAGTGAGATAACTCGTTCGCATCGCATTGCACGCGCGAAAGCGCCACTCCAGATAAAAACGTGACGAATGCGCGCCCCACACCCGGAACTTGGGCTGGCAGATTGCGCTCGTTTTATCATTCTGTCGTCTGTTCTATCATCATTTATTTCTTTTAAAAAATAGTTGATTTGGTAAATAAGCTGATGCACTAAAGGAAATAATGTAACGGTAATTAAAAAATATTTTAATGCACCAGAAAATTTGTCATTCCGATAATCATTATAACTCTAAAGTCTCCTAGTTGAACTTCATAGACATTATTGAAATTCAATTTCAACTTTGACATATTGGTATTGGTATAGTCTAACCTCATAGATGGGTACAGAAAGTTGTTAAATAGTGTGGTTTTAAAAAAATATAAAATGCATAAATATTCTATAGTAACATGGATTGAAAGTGTCTTGTCTGTTAACTGATGTAGATATATCAGTTAACAGATGTATCGTTCAACAACGTTAGAATACAGCTACGTATTAGGTGACAGCGTACAATTTGTATTCATAATAAGGGCCAATCTCAGGCGAGAAGTTGTAAAATACGATTCCAGAGTAAGAATAGTGGTCTATCGGGAGAATAGGGACCTAATTGATGGGTCGATGGCCGTCCAGTGCAAGACCCGATCAGAGCCCCCTCTCTCTACAAACGCACCGCTCCAAGAGACAGACCTCAATGCAAAAGGCCACAACATATATATAGCGATACTCTACTTTACTGCCTCCAGCCTAGTGTATAGGCGTGTGCTTATAATCCGAGGTCGTGAGTTCGAATCTGGGGACTCTAAAATTTTCATTGTTGTTTCTAGTTGGTTAGGCAATTTGGGCCGATCACCATTTGTCTGAAAAGAAGATGATCCATGGTCGGATAGGTTTGAAAAGTCGGTCCACCAACCAACCACATTGAACCAGCGTGGTGGATAGGTCCAAAACCTAATGGATAAGGATGTATAGGAGGTCTATGTCCAGCAGTGACCATCAAAGGCTGAAAATAAGAAAATAATATATAATGAACTAGGTAGTAAGAACTTCCAGACTCAGTTTAGTAGGTTGTAAGTCCCCTTTTTACAGGGTACCGTCTGGGGTGGTACCACCGCGGTGCCTAATCTCCCGCAAGGCAGTAGTGTGATAACACTTCAGTGTTCTGGTTTAAAGGGTACCGTAGCCAGTGTATTTACTGGGTAAACACGACTTAAACACCAATGTTTTACAGTAGGCAGCGAGAAGATGATACCACTGGTAAGGCCAATGTCTATATGCGTCGGTGAACACTTTCCATCAAGTGGCCCCACAACACGTTTGCGTAGCCTAATAAAAAAAACACTATTTTATGATCTGGAGCAAATCAATAAATTTGTGATTTATGTTTATTTACAAAAGAGAACGACAGCAAGTCGTTGGTTGGGTGGACCCTCCATTTAAGTCAAGAGAAACATGTCCAATGAATAAGGATAGCGCGTGATTCCTGTTGGGCAGCTGCTGGGCCCGTCCTTAGAGATGCCATCTTGGCAGAGGGCGATGCGGGCGAGACGACCGCTCGCCCCCCGGCGATGCCCGTGCACTAGTGCCACGGTTCAACGACTTTTACAACTAAAACAAAAACTAGGACGACTTCTTTTAGTTTCGATTTAATACATGAATGTAGATGCATCAATAGGCAGTGGTTAATATGCAATTGGTTGACATATAACCAGCACCTGGCTTTTTAATTAATTAATTAACTTATTTATGACTAATATTATACATCAACACACACAAGATCTATAAAATATTCAAAAATATATTTATAATAACATAAACGCTATAACAGGCTTTTTTTGATTAGTTCAAGATTTTATTATATCCGTAATCACTATTCGCCTATCTTGATCTTCCAGTCATCGGAGTTACAGTCATCAAAGCGAAACGAATGGAGAAAACTTGCCATCGTCTTGGCCATTTCTTGGGCAGTTCAGTGTAAACTCTCTTCTTTGTCGGGACCATCTCTGTAACTGACTTAATGGATGCCATCAGTTCGAAAAATATCGATCCATTACCAATACTGACATGTATTTACAAAGTATTATATATATATATATCAATACTTTATATTTTCAATTATTAGCATTAATAATAATGATATAAAAACACTTTTACAATACGCGATAGATACACATTGACACGAGGCACGATATATCAAAAACCTCCGACGCCACGGTTACTGGGCCTGCTTCGGTCTCGAACAAGTCGGTGACGCATTTTCCAGATCAGTAGTGTTTTTTTAATAATCTACAAGCATCACAATATCCTCCAAGTCGATTACACACTACGGCGACCGATCTATATAAGAGATCAGCCAAAGGCACAGGATATTTTATTGTCTACAAATGTAAGTGAAACACATAGTCGCACTCCTTATTTCTTTATACTCTCAAAGCCTGGTGGGACGGAAAACCGACATGACCGGAGAGAGCCCATCGGAAATACTTCTATATTAAATTGAAATTCAGATTCAAAAATCTTTCTTCAATATAGAAGTGTAACACTCGCTTATTGATTGTCAAGGACGGACACAACGGCGCCATATTTAATTATTACCGTAAACAATTTTACCCTGATGTGATTACCTATATTTATAATAGCAGTAAACTTATATAATTTCTATTAATAATGTTACCTAGTATGTATAGCTGTAACACAATAAATAATTAAAGTACACCGCAGCTAGTCTAATTACACAGAGAACCCGATGTAATTCTATTACTGGAAATTAATGAAGCTGACAAAGTGTTCCATAATATAAATAAGCTGAGTATATTTAGTAACTCGAGAATAATCTTGTTCACACGGCGAACGATTTATTAATTATAAATCACGGTAAAATATTGTTGGATTGGGCAACGTAAACCAATTGCCAGCAATAATAATTTATATCAATATTTACTTGCCGGGTGTTTGCGTTTGTGCGGGAGCGCGTATGTTCAATGTATGTATGTAAATTAGCATTACGCAGAATTTCAAATTGTACAATTGTTGATATTTGTAAGTTGTTCTGATATAAATTGTTTACGATTTAAATTTGAAAAAACAATGAACAAAATAATATAGAGAAGGAAGCTCATTTCCATGCAGAAGTATGTACGTTAGGATTTTCGTGAATGTTTTTAAGTGTTCGTCATCTATCACTCGATAGTCGCTCGCGTATAAGAGTAATTAGTCGAGTGTTATATAACAGGGCCGTGTAGTACATCCGCACTTTTAAAGGACCAGACATGAGTGAAGCAAGGAAGGGCTGGGGTGAACGATCGCCGAGCCGCGGCTTAAGCTCAGCCGACGCCCGCAGCCCGCAGTCACGGGCAGCTGCGGTTGGCGCTTCTAATACGACAGGCTCTCAAAGCAAGCTTACCACTGTGCCATTGCACGCTGTACGAGAATATTACTTTGTCAACGGTATATTATTTAAATCTTTGCTCAGAGGTGAGTAGGTAGTAAGTCCAAAATCCTTTCAAATTAATCACATAAAATATTATATAATATAGAATGTAACTAAAGATAACTCAGCATATTTCATGCTATGTGTTACAGAAAGCCGAAAACATTGTACTTTAATGGTGCAGTCAAAGTAATACTGGTACTAAATAAACCGTAAAATAAATAGTAAACCTTCCGTCGCTATCTGTTAGATAAAGTTGTACAAATACAGCGACTGCTTTCATAAATAATTCTTTATCAGTGCGGATTAAAAGCTGCTCTGATCAAACAGAGCCTTGATTAGAAGTGGAGGGGAGTTTGGAGCATTTCTATCGCGTTACCACAATTGTGTGAGAGCATTGGAACTTGTTTCAAAGTGCACCGGCACTTCTGCCGTGTCTCACTCAATTGAAAACGACATAATCGCTTCGTGTCGATCTGTTGTTAGCAGCATGAAACAGCGGAAAGCATGAAAATGGATAGAAACGTTAGTTATGCCGGTGCTCGTGCACGCTCGGAATGCCTCCTTCACGCGTGGACACTAAAATTGACATAAATATCGCATTTACATGAAATGCCGCGGCCGTAAAGCGCGCTGCTCGAAGATATGCGCAATAAAAAAGACATTTTGCATGTTACAGCCACCGGGGAGTGGTGTTGTGTTTGCATCGGGCACCGTCTTCCTCGTTCGAATAGATGGAGATGTGTGACATCATGTCCACCTTTCAAATTAATGCTGCAAAATATTTATATCTTAGGCGCTATATTTTATCGACATATCACTAAATCTATCTATCGGTATATCACTAAATACGATTAACCGCATGATCTGAACAAATATCCAATCATAGCCATAGCTACCAAGGATACTTACGATCACAATAAAAATATTGCAAGCATTGCTGTGGTCCGAAGAGTGGGCAGATCGCTAAAACATCGCAAGAAATAGCTTAATCGCAGCCGGCCGCCAGATGGCGATCCCGGCGGCCTATAATCTAAGTTCATTTCATGTATAATACATCTATGTGTGTTAAACATGTGACTATAAAGTAATAAACAATTTCAGAGACATTGATAATATGACAGTGAATAAAGTGTGGCTTATCTGTGTTCAAAAGTCTGGAAACATTCTGCGTCATCTGCCCCTGGAGCGCGCGAAATGTCTACAGAAATCAGGTATACGGGCGGTTCGCTACGTGATGAGATTATTACTTTCATCTTATCAATAAAGCCGACAAATTTCGACACGCGGGCTTATTTAACTGCGACTGAGCTATAATCAAGTGTGTTAATAAATGTATAATCTTCGTTTTAAAGATTAACTCGATTGGTTTATGTATAATATACAGTCTACATTTCATATAAGATAAGTACGCCTTCAAAAACCTTTTAGTTGACAAAAGATAATATCGTGGTTTAAACGGTTGTCACGAAGGCCCTTCTGGACAGGACTTCAAGGACATCTGAAATATGTACATCTGTTTGCATGTTTGTTGTATATATTGTTTGCTCCATAATTATTACAGAACAAACGTACATTCCCGTCAAAGCTACTGTCGACATTTGGCGATTGTGGTGCTTTCACCAATTAGCGCAGTCCCATAGCGAGCCCTCGGCAAGAGAGGGGCGCGGCGGAGAGCGGAGGGGGGCGGCAGGGGGCGCACTCATGTGTGATTTCATTAAATCACGTGGAGCCGACGCTCCGTGCGCGCCGTTATTTCCAAACGGAAAGCGATATCTACGTGGCCCTCGCTCGGCGCTATACTGTGGCGGTCGATAGAGATTGGAAAGCGGCCTCTATTCCCTGCGCGCCAAGGGTGCTTATGGCGTGTCTTTATTTTAAGCGCATGGGGCCATCTCTAATGCCTCACATCCGCAAGTCCCCGGATTGACGTGAGCACACAAGCTGAGAGCGGCCGCTCTCCCGGGAACCGACGCGTCGCTCGCCTTTCCCACCAATACTTATAACTCTGAGCGAGTGATTGTTGGTGCCCGCGAGGGTTGTGACGGGGGAAATATACAAATATTAAAACCTTAATTAATAAAATATAAAAGTAGACTCAAGTATTTAATCGCTTTTCCTAGAGTAGGTCGATGCTTGTAATTTATAAGTTCTTTTGAGGTTGACTTATGTCATAGACAAACTATTAAGCTTAAAACTGCCTCATAAAGAGATTTCATTTTCTATTACACATTTTCCTTGGCTGCGTCAGAGACTTGATAAGGACGATTCAAGTGATAATAACATTTTAAATAACGAACTATGAAATAGTAACAAGTTAAATTATGTAAAAGCTGAAAATTTAGTTCTTATTATTATCCGGAGCATGACCATTGCATGACATCAGCCAAGGTGTTGCTCATGTCAACCTTGTATGTAATTAAAAGCTAAGTATAGCTATAACCATAAGGTTTTAAAACAAAACGCAAAATTGTCTTCAGTCACGAGAAAAAATATTCGATTTTTCTATGAATTGCTACTACGAGATGCAATCAAACATGCGTGAATAATCAAAATTGTAATAAAAAAAGTTTTTACCCACCATTATTATAGTATAATTCTTTATTTTTTTAATATAAATATATGTAGCGCAAGGAGTCGTGTTTGATATTGTGGCCGTTGAAAGAGGTAGCGGGTGTTCCCTCGCTCCTTTTGTACATTTGTTGCACTTGGCGACATGTGCAGACTACTGACTGCCGACGTCATCTGCATTAAAGGAGCAGTTTCTGGACCCTGATACGAAATATACACATACGAGTTTTGAGATACGAAACTATGAAACAGGAAATGTAAATATCAACTTGGAACAACCGAACTGAACATCTCTGTATAAAGAATATACTGCAAGCGTTATATTTTCAGTTGTCTATGCTCTTGTTAATGTAGATTAGTTTATTTGTTTTTATTAATTATGTTTCTTTAGACTGAACTTTTGTATTTAGGAGGTGGCAAATCCCCTTTTACAGGGGGCCATCTGCGGCGGTACCACCGCGCTGGCTATCTCCGCGCAAAGCATATTTACTGGGAAAACAAGACGTAACATCCTATGTCTCACGTAAGCAGCGTATTGGTAGCAATACCCTGGTATTGCTGATGTCCATGGGCGACGGTCACCACTTATCTTTAGGCCCGGCTGCTCGTCTGTCGTTATTGGCAATAAAAAAAAATTAAATCGTGTTTAAAATCGGTACTGAGTAATTAATTAACGTTCATCCCGTCCACTCTCCCGCGCTCTGCTAATGACGTGGCCGCACCTGCCATCTGCACACTATTCGCGGTCGCTTCATCGATTAGCTGCAGTTATTAGTTACGCAAGTCAACACGAACCACTGAAAATACTTTCAATGTAGCATTTACTTGTTAAACCTGTATTTACTGGCATTACTTTACACAAAAAATACTTTTACAAACGTCATCGAGACTGAATACTGTATGCATTAGCTGCCTTTTCGTCTCCTAACATAACGCATTAGCACGTGTGCTAAAGTAAAAAAATTATAAACTATCATCTTGAGCATATGAATAATAATGTTCTGATTACTTCTAAGTCAACATATTTTGACATTATCTCACAATTTCAGTCGGCAACCATACGCTCAGGGATAGTTGTGTTGGTTTTAGTGGCCCTCAGCCGCAAGTCATGTATCTTAATTATTATTACCAAAATATATTTTATATGATCGGTAAATGTTAACGTAAATATACCTTTACCGTTAACACGGTAGGTCCAAAACGTAATTTTTTTATAAATTTATTTTTTGTAATAGGACGAAGAGAAATAGAAAAAATCATACATTTTGATTTTGGTTTTGTTTCAGACAGATGAAGCGACTGGCTATTGAACTGTGACGGCGTTTTTGTTTAATGCTGCTTTCTTATTATTTAATCGTAACTAAACAGCAGTAAGAAAAAAGGAGTAAAAAACGAGGTCAGGCAACACTTCAGTACTTTGTTTTTATCTAAAAAGTTAATCAAACGTTAGTTCCGATTTCACGTTTACGACAAATTCTAAAGATTTATATTTATTAACGTTCGATTTTGATGACTGATATTATTATTATGATAGAATCTATGCCCAAATATTTTACCGTTTGAAAGACTCTCTTATAGATTACTAGCGAACTGCCCCTGCTTTGCACGAGAGCTATGCTGATAGAAAATATACCTACAATATTAAGTATGTGTTACACATGTAAACCTTCCTCTTCAATCACTCTATCTGTTAAAAAAACTGCATCAAAATCCGTATCGTAGTTTGAAAGATTTAAGCATACATAGGGATATAGGGACAGAGAAAGCAAAATGTGTGTGTAAACTAGCTCTAAAGAATCATTAGATAGTTGTTTACTCAAATTAAAATAATGAATGATTAAAAAAACAAAAACGATTTTTTAAGGCTTTTACGTAATTTAAATACTAGGAACAAGCATAGACTAATTCTTACAGAAATTAGACTGCGAAGAATATCTAAATCTGTCATTGGACAATGTATTTGCTTTTACAACAAAATCCTTTCAATGTTTAACCATTATAAGTTGTAAAGGAACGTTTGTGTGTTAAAGGTTATTGTAATGTAAATGAGATTTTAAATGATAACACATTCTTGTAATGATGGAATGCTCGTTCCGGTCTTTTTCAATTAGATAAAAATTTGATGTCCATAATGGTTTGTTTATTGCTTGAATCTTATTGTATAAGATGACAAGAAAACGAGTTTACCTACTTAATTTCTACCGCCGGTCCTTCTCACGTCAGAGGCGTCCTTTTCCGAACCGGTGGTAGCATTTTGACAATCAATAAGTGTTGAATAAAGATACTTCCATTTCCTTATGACGAGTTAATAGCCTAGTTAGGTTGTCATTCTCGTAGGGCTCCCAAACTTCTGACGGCGGGAAGCTGTAAATCAGTTATGAAAGTGATCAGAGGCAATGGGTGGAGGAGGAAGCGATGACCATAACGCGGCGCGTTTCGCGGCCGTGAGAGGCGTGTGGGCCGGAAGTGGACCGGAAGTGGGCGCCATCGCCGCTAATGCCCATTCCACGTCGTGGAAATATGACCCAAAAATGTCACCAGAAAAAGGACGGCGTTTACCACTTTTAGTTTTAATAGAAAGCTAATCTAAATATTTGATGAAGCTCCTCTGTCCGTATTTTAATAAAAACGAAGTTAATCTACGCGATCGTCCTGATTTTGCCTTTATTATTGCATATATTAATACTGATAAAGGTAATTACTACGCATTAAAAGTCAAAGCTGAATTTTTTTACCGACATTCTTTTCCAAAAGCTTATCCAAAGAAAAACGCTAATCAATCCACAAAGTATGTTTATTTAAAAATAAGTAATTTAATTGAAAATAATTCAGCGCAAATCAATACCAAGTACGATTAATTAATAACGCTAGACAAACCTTGAAATGTAGTTGTAAACAATGGCATAAAAAATTTTACATTTTAAATTGATCTATCATTAAATCAAATGGAACACAGTGCTATTCCTTAAGCATGCAATACATTTAAAGAAAAAACATTGAATCTCAATTTAAAAAGAATCACTGAAGGAATCATAAGATTTTAATAAACTAATGTCTTGAATAATATCAGAAATTTTAAATTTGGTAGCAGAAATAAGAGGGCAGTCTCAAATAATTTACAGTGCACAAACATTATAAACGTCTTAGCAATTATAAATAATAAAAGTTACGGAGGCATACAGGCAGTGACTGGTCTTACGTCTGTATTTATTTTAAACGCAATCATATTTTTTAAGTTTTGACTTGTGATTTTAACACAGGTATATACTACAAAAACGTTAAGGCTTCAAAAAATATAATACACTCATCACCTTGTTATTCTCAAGTAGGTCACAGCTGCAATTAACTGCAAATGATTATAATGAATATTTTACATGTTATAGCAATTAGAAGTTACCCAAGCGTAGGGACTGGATTAGATCTTACGTCACCGAGAACGTCATTAGCTGGTTTTTAAATGATTAAAATAGTACGTTGAAAAATACAAATGCAAATAACATTGCATTACTTGTTTATAAAAATATATTGAACTGAATAACATGATAAGCAAGTTGTGCACCTGGTCATAACCGAACCGCTCTGCGTAAGAAAGATGAAGCTCCTTCTGTTTCCGTGACAGCTTTTACCCAATAACCACACTATTCTCAAACCGGAATGCAGTACATCTGTTTTTTTTAAATTTTTTACACATCTGTATTGCGACAATACTAGGCACCGAATTACTACCAAAATAATCCTACAAATTACATAATAAACAAGATGTTATATAATGTACAGTATTTTCTTTGTCATTTGCGAGCGTTACAATTTTTGCCGCCCCGCAATTCCATCGGCAAATAAAGGGGGCCAAGTGAATAAACAGCAACGCATTAACTAAGATAACAAACGGACAGATAATTGCGTGTTTGGACCGAACAAACGGCCGGCGGCGGGAAATCGTGAAAAATGTAACGCACAACGCGCCGTGCAACGACGACGGATATCCTTTGCACAAAAGTATACATTTTTTTGTGTCGATGATATTAGAAATTTGTTGTGCGATACAAACATACATTTTTTTAATTGCTGAAGAAATTAGACGAGCCGATGAAAGCAGTCGGCCAATTGATGGGAAGTGGTCAATATAACAATGCGCTGCCTACGTAATACATTGGATGTTACGTTTCTTTTACCCAGTCAATACGCTGGTTACGGTAGCTTCAAACTGGAACATAGTATATTTTACACGCCACAGACGGCCCCCTGTAAACCCCCACAACCTCCAAGAATTTCGAATTAGTCGTGCACGTAGCAGCCACTATGCTGCCTACATATTCATACAAATCCATGTTTAAAAGTTTAGAAATGCTCGAATTCCGTATGTGTTTGTTTAACGATCTGTATACTTCAAAACTCCAATGTACAGGCCACGTTTTTAACGTGGCTTCGATCTGCAAGTGGCTACACACAAGTCAGAGCTGTCATCAAATGATAGGTTAGGATGTTAAGGAAATAAATTAGAGATTTTCGTAACTATGGAAACTCAAAACAATAATTAATAATCAGTCTTTTTCCGAATTCCTTTAAAAATAAATTATATGTGACAATTTATATGAATTATTTGTTTTATTTTTATTCCTGAACCAATGTTTGTATGCACCATGGAGTTCTTGACATAATTCTAAACAGAACCGTCATTAATCCAACATTTAACACACTTCCATTTCCCTATAAATAATGCAGCGGTTTTTATCGCGTTTGATTATTCTCCAATTAATAAAAATTATATCCGACGTTTCAAAGCTTTCCAAGTTTCATGGTCTAGGGGCAGACTAGGTTCGAAAAACTATACTTATTTATGTTGTATAGTATCTGCGTAAGCAACAAAAAGTATTACACTTTCATTAGCTTTGGTGTTTATTTTATTTTATAATGTTATATAACTACAATATAAAATATTTAGTATTTTATCTCTCTTCGCATTAATCAATTTTGATCGTTATTGTAGTGAATTTTTTTATAAACATATATATCCTATAACTACAACTGCCTCCGTAGCCTAGTGGTAAGGGTGTGTGCTTTAGAAACCGGAGGTCGTGGGTTAGAATCCTGCTGATTAGGGCAATTTTGGCCGATCTCCCAATTGTCTGAAAAGTAAGATGATCCATGCGTCGGATGGGCATGTAAAAGTCGGTCCACCCACTAATGCGCATTGGACCAGCACGGTGGCATACGGTCGAAAAACCCCCTAAATAGACAAAACGGGCACTAGGGGAGGCCTATGTCCAGCGGTGACACAAGGCTGGTGCTGATATCTTATAAATATAAATATAAAGGCAAAACCTTGTTGGGTAGTTATATAGGCTTTAAATCCCTGTTTTACATATTTATGCTATTTTATAGAACAACAATTGATCTGTCGTGAAAATGTTTCTTTCATTATTTTGCATTATTCAAAAGTGATTTTTTTTTTACCACGCGAGCAGCAAGATATCCTAGAGAAGTAAAGTAAAATAATAAAAAACCAAACCTGTTTTTTAAATTTTATTCACTTCATCATCATCAACCTGTGTTAGTCCACTGCTGATAGGCCTCCCCTGATGCACGCCTTCTCCATTAGGGGAATTTTGGACCGTATGTGGGATACGGTGAACACGCCGGTCCATTGCATGTTGTTCACTAAACTTCAAGTTTAGTGAAGTGATATAGTAAAGTGAATAATGCTCCTAAAACAAGAAAACTACAATAAAATCCGAGCTCTTTTAAATCCTGCTGCTGAACCACTTTTTGCTGTTATTGTTTTATAGTTAGGTTAGAGCAATATGGCTTAGGTTAGTTAGGACAAGGCTTTGCAAGAAGCCTGTGCCGATGGCCAAGACCAAGCTTAGATCGTAAATTCGTTCAAATAACCGGATATCAAAGCAATCTATCAAATACTTTTTTGCGTTTGCTTACTTTAAAATTGTGTGATGTAGTTTGATACTATTTACATTATGAGATAAAAGCAAGGTTTGAAAAATATGATTCTCAATGTTACATTATCTCTAAATATGATTTTAGCTGCTTTTAAATTTTTAATTAAGCAAATTTGATTATACAATGAGGAAATACCATAGAATATTAAAAACAGGGTTTTTTTTTCCAGAATTTCAAGGAAGAGCGAGCTCTTCTGCCAAATAGTTAATCTTAATTTCACGGTTGTTGGGCTTTCGTCTTTTTCAATGTGGAAATACCGCCTGAGTGATTGTCGGCATGATGGGGGGCAGCGCAACGTCGTTGATAAAGGGAGCGCCTCTAACGCGTCACTTCCTACTCTTCCCCGACGCAAACTGACATTGTTGGGACAACGAGTCACTTCCTATATCTAAAATATATTAGCTGATAACGGATAGTATCTGTCTGTTCACGTTATATGACCGTTACGTTACACATACACACCTACACATAAAATGTTCATGTGATACTTTTTAAGCACTTAGATATACAAATCTATGCATATTTTCCGTTTCAATTTTTAATGTGGAATCATCATCAGCCTCAGCCTCAGCCTCAGCCTCCGCCTGTGTATTAGAAAAGTGCAATAATCACGTCGAAGAGCACGGTGCCCTCAGCAGCGGTGACATTATCACATGAATCGGCTCCTTCGCAATCAGGGGCGATAACAATAAACCACTTTAATGAAGCGCGAGATAAGATACGAATCTCGCGTGCCCAAAGACAAAAGTCGCCATCCCACAAGAGCCGAACAAGCGACACCCGTGCCTTCTTATGTTATATACGTACATGTACATAAATAAACTGAGCTCCGGACGATGTTGCAATAATTCACGGTACTGCCTCTTTACCTTACTACTAAGGGCGGAAGCTTTAAAAGTGGATGTCGTGGGTCCGAATTCTGCGTTGTTTAGAGCAATACGGGCTGATCACCTGATTGTCTGTAAAGTAAGATGATCCACGCTTTCGTTCCATGCTAAAAGATCGTTACTAACAAACTATTCGTATTTTTCCTATAAAGTATTTTTCGTTTATTTGCGCAATTCCAGCAACGGGGGAGCGTCCGGTCACGTTTCCGGCAAATGAGGGGGCTTATTCGGCAAACGCTGCGCCCAAAGCGACCGAATTAGATTTCGCGGTGGACGCGGTACGTGCGTCCACAACGCGCCGCTGCATACGCCACCGTTTTATATTGCCAATCGAGCAGTTTTTCGGCGTTTTCAATCCGCCGCTTTCATGATATTTTATATAACGAAATTTAAAAAAAATAACAAAGTAGAATTAGTAGGAATTAGCATGTGTTTTCATTCCCCTTCTCGTCCTTATTCTGCAAAGCATAAGGCTGATGTAACGATTTCTCTATTTTTTCCAATGCTGCATTTTTAGCTTAAAAAGCCTATTACAAATAACTGAGTGACTCAGTAAACTTATAAAATGATTATTATTATTATTATAGCGGGGTTCGGGACACGTTTTTTTAGTTTTATATGTTAGACTATTAATACGCATTGTATACTGAAAGGAATTGATGAAGACTGTTTAGTTTTATTCAGGAATCATAGGAAATAGGATCGAAAGGGACTCCACCATCATTTTGATATTACGACGCATAATTAATAAAATAAACAGTTTGTTTGACATGACAGATAAATTAGACTAGAAAAAATTAAAATTATTATCAATTTGATAAAAATGTGTCGACGTAACGAAATAAACAGTTGAATATGTGACATCGTGACATCGTGGCTGAAACGAACGTGCGTCCTGTATTAAGAAATAAACACCATCACGATGAATATATATGTCAATATTCTCGCAACGAAGATGTCGCATACAATGAAAATTATGACAGTTCACCAATAAATTCTTAAAAATGCGTGTGGGATTTTTGTAACGCGAACTTTGTTCGATAGATGCAATGCCTAAGGTACTTTAGAACGACGAAAAGTGCAATGGCACAGATCGATAGAAAAGTTGCCATGTGGCTTAAATCTTATTAGAGGATAATTGAACTGTTCCTTAATTTGCCATATACCTTTCCTTTTTAAATACTTATTACGGTATGTATACATTTTTATACTACTTATCTAACTAACTAACTGCCTCCGTAGCCTAGTGGTATGTACGTGTGCTTTAGAAACCGGGGGTCGTGGGTTCGAATCCTGCGGGGATACAACAAATTTTCATTGTTGTTTCCTGTTCTTAGGGCAATTTAGGCCGATCACCCAGTTGTCTTAAAAGTAAGATGATCCATGCGTCGAATGGGCATGTAAAATGTCGGTCCACCCACCAACCCGCATTGGACCAGCGTGGTGGGATACGGTCCAAACCCCCCAATGGAAAGGGGTGTATTAGGGGAGGCCTATGTCCAGCAGTGGACTATCAAAAGGCTGATGATGATGATGATACTACTTATCCAATTTTGTAACCAAATATCCCTTACAAGGGTAACTTATATACTTATGAGAGATGTTTGCGTATAAATTTCTTACAAACGAACCCCACTCCTATAGGAAAGTGGTTACACAACAAACAGGAGCGCTGCGTTCAAATGCGCCTCCGGACTCCGGACTCGCCGATAACCCCTGCCCCGTCTTGGGAAGGTGGCGATGGTCAACTTATCTCTTGACATGCCATCTGGACCCAAAAAAAGTGTACTCCGTCACTTAATATATATATTTAGTACATTTTTCAAACACTAAAATATTGAATTGTATGATGTAACTTATAGTAACGCGTAAACACAACCACGTAGCTTTGACTAGTAAAGATATTTAATTAATAATTGTAAGTCTAATTTTGCAAATTAAGAAAAAATATTAGTATGTATTAAAATATACAGACAAATTAGGCTTTAAAATAATAGTTTCCTATCCTTTTATTGCGCCTACTTATTAATAATACTTGTAATGTTAAAAATTAAGTAGGTAGAGAGTAAAATATATAATATTGTTTACAACGAAACACGTTTCTTTTAAAAGCGTAACAATAAATCGCAACCAACTTCATTTTACAGTATCAGCAGTACAGTATTCAAACCTTGGGTTCCTTAATAAGCTAGCAATAAATTATTTTTCGCCTTGAGAATATTCTTAGCATTAAGATCGAAGCTGCCATTGTGTACGTATGTATAAGCAATGAGCGATTATTCAAATGCTTTCTAAACACGTCCATTTAAATTAATAATAAGAAATCTGCAAAACATTGAACATTGCTGATATTCCAATACAATGATGAAATGCCGTTTATATTTCATTATAATTGATAAACATTGAGGCAGTGGCTTTTAGCGCGTTCCCTCTAACGAGGCTAAGAGGCGAGCCCCCTACTGGTCCGAAACCGCGCACGCCGAGCAAACAACGAGGCTCCCGAACCACACGACTCTAATGCACCTCATCCACGATCGCCACTTACCACTTACATATGTACTTACTGCCTCCATAGCGCAGTGGTAAAGGCGTGCTTTAGAAATCGGACGTTGTGAGTTCGAATCCTGCGAGCACTCAACAAATTTTCATTGTTGTTTCTTAGTTGGTTAGGGCAATGCGGAGATTATTCATCCGCGTATGGGCATGTTAAAAGCCGTCGTGTTTATAATCCGCCCATCGAACTATGAGAGTGAAGGAATAGGGACTGTACCTGGGTTTAAGTGTACACTTATGCACTATTATATCTCTTGCGCAGTTGGCTTATCTCTTATAACACTACGGTTTCTAACTTTTAATCATAATTTAACTCTTTTACTACTGTAAGACCTTAATATACCTTTCTTATTGTTGTCATTAAAGCACTCATAGACTTGAAGTTACATTTGGCTTGAAGAACAAATTACAGTTGTTTTCATTTACTTTTACCCTATGTTCTGAAGATTGAAAGAAGGTTATGGAGCACAGTGGGTCTTTAAGAGTAAGTAGTAATGACTGTCAAAAAAAATTGCGTAAAACAAGCAGTCTTTGTAGTACGAACTCAATTAAGGTACTGAGAAATGGCACCGAGCGCACTATATATTATAATAGTCACTGACCTACAAGCCTAGCCAAGTATTCAAAAATTAATGCTTCTTTATAAATGATAACTATATGGAATGTAGGAATAAAATTAATGTGAGCTATATAAGGTATAACACGTTCGAGTCATTAATTTATTAGAAAGCTGTCTGTTATGTAACAAAATTTGGAAACATTTCAATCTCAGAGGTTTTTCGTTCGGCAGATGCAGTCACAGGTTATCTAGTACGGTTCGTAGGAAATCGATCGCCCTAGGCGCTGGAATATGAAATAGTAGATACAGAATTTTCTTCCCAGATAGCAGCTGGAGGCGTCTCGAGCGGATTTCTGTCCCGGTTCCGTTCCGATCCCGTGTAATGCCTCGCCACGTAGGAACGTCGGCCGCGGACTGCGTCTGGCGCCACCCACAGGAGGAAGCGGTTTACTATTAATTCACAGCACTCTATCAGAGCTCAAGAAATATAATTATTGCTAAGGTTTTAATTTTAATGTTTCTTAATTATTTTAAATACTATTTAACCTAGCTTACAATGCTTATAAGCTAAAGTTCTAAGCCTTTTAATAAGCTATTCCTTTTTAATTGTGTTAACATTTTAAGAAAAATGCAAAATTCTCCTCTCTGAAAGTTCTCTCGCAGTGTAGCTTTCAGATGAGCTAGTTACATGTTTAGTAGCAGGAATACTATTAGAGTAGAATTTTAAGAAAACCAACAATGTTATTGATAACCGAACTGTCATGAGTTGCGCCAATGGTGGATAGCAACAGCACGTGTGTACACTATGACTCGCATTTACATATACATACATATATGTATGTGCGTTTCTGCTCTCTCGCCAGCTTTCGAGCGCTGACCGATGTTCGTATTACACTGATATAGTTATGGAAAAGTCCGTGGACTCTGATCGCCTCCTGTCTTCCAACGCAGGACTTGTGACGTTTTTTTTTGCTTCCAAGAATATATGTTGCTTACTTAAGTTTAACAAATCTATGTAAATTTTTTAATTACTGAAGGCAATTTTAGTAGTGCACAATTCTTAAATCAATATGCATTGTATTAGATCTATTGAAAAAGTAAAATCTTTCATATCTTAGAATTTTCTAGTTATCTATTAAAAACAATCAACAAAATAGGAGTTAAAAGAACGGGGAAATATTATATTAACAAAAAATTATGTTATATATTGAAGTTATGCTGGAAAAGTTTGTTAAATAGATAGTACTGACAATTAGCGGAATAATTGTCAGAAGTGTCTTCTTATACAATACAAAGCCACGGTGTTCCGGCTTCATGAATAATGGAAGTATAACCTTAAGGTCTCCCAAGCGGTCCCCTTTTATTTTCGACGAGATTTGCAGATGTCATAAAGAAGTTAGCTCGAATTAAACATGAAAGGCCGCTAACCGGTACAGTGAGCTGATTTGAATAACAAGTCCTGTTCAAAAGTTTAATTTTAATCGCACTTGAATGAGCGTTGCCGTACGTGGAAAAGGAAACCGTGTTCTGGCTTCCACGGCGAATAAAAGAGGGGCTAAGGGGCGATTCTAGATCTTAATATGCCACGAGGCGCTTTGGTAGGCCTCCGAAACATTGTTCACACGGGCGGTCGGGTCGCAAAGCCGACCCCATTCGGCCTTTTGTAATCCGTTGCATTATGTATGCGGCCGTCCGACACAGCGCCAAAGAGCGCACAAACCCCGCGCCCGAGTCAATTACGCAAATGCCACGAGCAGTGCTTACTGCCCGGGGGCTGTAGTGTACACCCACTCCCCCGGCGGTGACCCCGAAATATTGGATTTTCTTTTATGTAGCACGTAAAATGTCCCTTGCTATTAGCTAGTGGTGCGCTTCGAGTGGATCGGTTCGAGCGGCCAAGGGAGACGTTGGACGGCGGCAAAGTCGCCAAAACGAATTGCGAACAAATGAGCCGCCCCTCATTGTTCCCAGGTGCGGCCATTCACGGCTTCGTTACCGATCAAGACCAATACGATGGTCGTCCACCTAAGAATTGATTATTTCGGATGATAATGTTCCATAAAAAAAGAAATATAAAAACTAGCAACACCGCAACATCGTCCGCGTGAATCAGGAGAAATATCCGCGAACTATTTTCAATACTAGTCCTATTCGTTGAGTAGGAGTTCGTATTTCGTTATGGATAAAAGTGTCGTCTTAAAATAATAAATTAGAATAATCCTCACTGCGTGAAATTGTTATAACCGTGTTGTAATTCTAAATAATTACATGGAGATCATACGCGGGCTGGGCACTGTCCCGAGTAAATTACGGTTGCTGCAAGTAAGTGTGAGACGCATGGCGGTTAATGCGCTCTGCGGCGCAAAAAGGCGGCATTTGCGTTGGCGGCGCAACTCTCGCGCGGCGAATCGCAGCAGCATTGTTGTCACAAAAACGCCAACACTCTCCCTTGACGCGTAATGAAGCGACCTCTTGAGAGATGGCGTCGGCCCCATGCCTCCATCGGGCGATAAGGAGCGCCATTAGCCGCCTCCGTCGTGCGCGACGGCCGACGGGATTAAAGCGCTGTCACGTTGCGCCGATTTATTGCCGGCGGCGTTCACGTGCCGCTCTGCCGTGACAACACATTAATGACGTGACGGCGTGCACCCCCCGTGGCATCACGTTGCACCCCACCACCCCTATCGAGCCATGGCTTCGCTTTCAATCCCTAACAGTACATTTAGAGAGAGTTTCCTCTGAACATTAAATGTGGTTGACGGCTTTTATATAGTTCATCATATTTAAAGCGTACTATTTTCATGTCTATTGTCATGAAACTATTAATAGGACTATAATTCTTTAAGAGTTCTTGACGATAAGTTGTCGCTCGTAAAATAAAAACTTGTCGAGAGCGCTACAAGTAGAGGCTGAAGTGGCGAAATTTGATTTTAAATGAAGCAAAACGGAAGCCAACTCCACTCGTGGCGAGTGCTCGCCGGAGAGCGACCGACAAGAGCGCCCGATCAGAACGACCCCATTAACGATTTCAATATTTTTCTTGTGGCCGCTTTTTGTGTGAGAATCGGGCACGTCCGCGACCGACGCCGGATGTCGCGCCGATGGCTGTAACAGATGCGTCACGAATCGAACCTAAACATTGTTACTCGGCCGCGTCCAATATTCAAACGTTCGCTGTTTGTGTTGCCCTGAAATGTATCAATGTTTGAGCAGCAGTTGTGTTCGCTTTTTGTTTTGCGCTCCGTTGTCGCAACGCGGCCATTCGGCCCATGTTTACACAGCACGCCTGCTCCGCCGGGACCGCTTGCGGCCCCCACGCATCGCACCGACGCTTTGTAAATATATTCGTTGATATACGTACCTATTTATGTAGTTCTAGCCGGGCGTATCAACTAATCCTCTCGCCCTATGTAAATACAGTAGAAGACTTGAGCGTTAATTTTGAAATATTCTCTGAATGGCGTCGTCGCTGAGGCGCTCTTCCCTTCACTACAAAAAGCGGCTAACGAGCGCACCGCTAATGGCGTTTTTTGGCCGCTCTTCCGACGAGTGATGCGGGGCCGACATGTTGCATGGAAATAACTATTCAAAGAACACAACAGAACACTTCACTGACGCTCGAGAGCTCCAGATCAATTGAGTTAGAGGCGCAAGATAATATTTTAGGATGAATGGTTGGGCATTAATATTGTTAGGAAGTAATAGTTGGGTAGTTGAACTCTCTTAAAACAAGTTGTTTAATTACATTCTCCTATGTAGCGAATATGATACTAGATACGCTACAGAAATGCACATCATTACTCTTATAATACTGTCATTTTATGTGATCATTTTACCAGATTAAAGAAAATTTTTACTCGTAACAGCATAAAACTATTTACGCTGCATCAAATTGCACGGAGAACGTGCGAGCTATAGAAAATTTTGACAGTCTTACCATACTTATAAGTAGAACAATTGCGTGTTTCCCAGGTATGTGTTGAAATTCAGCGTGAAAATAATTGAAGCTAATATAGTAAAACATCCGTATAAATAGCCTTCTGAAATATGGTTTCCCTCGAGACCGCACGTATCTCCCCACACGGTGTCGATCTATGGACTCGATCCATCAACGGCCTCTCTCGGGCAAACGCAAACATTGCGCTCCCAACAAGTACCTAGGACCAGGATTGCTCTTAGTTTAGGGGAAACAACGATGACGCAGCGATTTACTCGTTTAAGTAAACTAAATAGTTGGTTGTGCAGGTAGATTTTCAAAATAACAATTATAGCATACTCATTTTTTAACCACCTCCGTAACCTACAGTTAAGGGCATGCGCTTTAGAAACCGGAGGTCGTGGGTTCGAACCTGTGGGGACTCGACAACTATTCTAAGTTGTTTCCTAGTTGGTTAGGGCAATACGGGCTGATCACCCAATTATCTGTAAAGTAAGATGCATCGGGTGGGAATCTAAAAAATCGGCCCTGCGCGTGATCTCTTTCCGGTCGTATCGCTTATCCGTCCTATCGGACTAAGAAAGTGAACATAGAGGGAGTGCATCAGTGTTTGCGCGAACACTTGAGCACCTAATAACCTAGGAATGATTCGGACCAATCGCCAACGTTTAGTCGTAGCCGTAAACTCGAGCGCAGCGAATGCGCCATGTTTAAGTTGCGTCACGTGAAGCAGTGAAACAATCCGCCTAATGACCTCACTCCCCGCGCACATTGTGCCCGCTATCACAATGTCTTTATTGCAACAATTGGAATTTAATTCAATACTTCCAAGAACGGCGCCTTGTCTCGGTCGAACAATGCACGGTACGTGCAAGCGAATGCTTTTTACCGTTCCTATACTGACTACACTAGTATAATGTGACGACCCCACCGCCAATTCGACGGCGGCTCTGCCTTACAGCGGGAGTTAAACAGATCCGCAGTAAAGTGCAATTAGTCTATTGACAATCCGCCTGCTCAGCATGGCCATTACGAGCAACTCCTTTTAATGGACGCCGTATTGGCGTCTACTAACGAAGGCCTGTGTCCAGCAGTCGACTGCTAAAGGCTGTTTATGATGATGATGATATTAACTAGCCGTGTTCACGTGTACATTTACGATGTTAATATGTTCCAAGATGGCTTTCGTTATAGAATCGTTCGCCGGGAGCGATCAATCACCGCCACTGGCGTCCGATACGAGAGCTCGCATTTTTCTTGGCGCAACCAATCAACGCCGCTATGCGACGATGCGGACGCTTTTGCATTATTCCCAGCGAGAGCCAATGGATTCATGCTATTGGATAACGATGTCAATATTGTAATGAAACAATGAAGTAATGTAAATAAAATAACGTATGGTTTATTACTGTAAATGTTTTCGATGTACATGTGAAATCGTAACGATTCTACTCATATTTTGAGTTATAGTTGACTAAGGTAAAGAATCCGTTATGGCAGCGTAACATCGTATAATGTGTTGTCGCGATCAGTCGTAACGGGTGTTGGGTTTTTTCCTATTTGCGTTCCAAGTTTGTGTTCGAAGCTGAGCGTGAACAATTGGCTCTTTGGAAGCGGCCCAGAACACAATTGCCGTGCTTTTCCAAATAAAGAGTCAACACCATTGTTGGACCCTCCTGATGTATCGTTTGCAACGTTTGCTTCGATACATGTTGAAACAATGAACGTCATTCTCTTACAGCATAGCGCTGCATTCAATGGAATTGAAACAATCGCATTACGAGCTCTATTTCATTAATAGAACCGGAAAAAGTGTATCAAGATAGTTGATTTATTCTTAATCCTTAAATTAATAATAAAAGATCTGTTACTATTACAAGGTCAAGCTAATGAGAAAACAAGTTTAATCTAGTAATCAAAAGACCCACTTGAATTTGTGATTTAAATTTGTTATTGTATTGTACTAATTTAAAGCCTTAAGAATCGAGGCCTCTATTTTATAATCTAAACACATTTATAATATACAAACATGGCGAAAAACAGTAGTTGAGGGTTTTTACGTTACGAACTGTATCCTAATGGAATGTTTTACTTCATCCAATTGCTTATCTTAATACGGTTCACCTGAAAGCTCGAAACGGATCCCCGAGCGCAGATAACTGGATTATATAACAGCGCGTTGTGTGCTCCAGAATGAATGGGGAGGCTTGAGCTATGTGAACATGCAACAAGAACCGATCATTTGCTGTCTCATCGTTTAGTGATGTATCGGGTGGAGAGACTTCGATGTTATCATATTTATAATTCACCTTTTGTGCTCTAACCCACCACAAAAAATTGATGAGATCGGTTAACAAACTACAAAAACAGGAAAAATCTTAGTCACAGCTACGCGTGGCAGTGTCTGCCATTATCATGTAAAATAATGCAACCGCTAGCATCCAATTGAAGTCAAGAGAAGAAGAAACTGTCTGTTCTCTGCTTTGGCCGTGTTACTTAAAATTTTTTGAGATTGATTTTTCTGTATTATTTTGTAATATCATTGATTGTTCTGTGTGTGTGTTTTTGGGTAAAACATAGGCTACCTATGTTATTTAAGGATAATATAGCATGTTAGTGGTATTCAAGATCAACTCAGCACCTTCGGCGTCTTCTCAGACGAAACGATTATTTTTCGTTATTATATTAATAACTAATAATAATATTGTCCTCCTAGTCGATTCCGACTACGGCGGCCGATCTTCGTTAGAGATCAGCCAACTGATATTGTAATGCACAAGTGTACGCATAAACACAGGTTCCCTTAAACCTCATAATTCGATGGGCCGGATAACCGACACGCCCGGAAAGGGATAAGGAGCAGGGCCGACTTTTTACATGGCCATCCGACGCTTGGATTATCTTACTTTACAAGCAATCCAGGTGATGGCCCTAACCAACTAGGAAACAACTTATAAAAGCAGTTGAGTCCCCGCAAGATTCAGACCCACGACCTTCGGTGTCTAAAGCGCCCTGAGTACTAGGCTACTGAGGCAGTATTTGCTATTATCTACTTAAATAATGACATGCATTGGCACCACTTGTGAACATTTTATAATTCAGTGGCGTTCAATATAATTTACATCCATGAATTATACGTGAATGACATTATAGCTACCATAGCTTGTTTCATAAAATGCCTATAAGTTATTCATCAATCAGTCAGGTCCGGTTTGACTTTCAATATTAGACTCTTTCCTCCTATAGACTGATTAATTCCGGTGCATAATTAAATATGTTAGTTAACTGACCAACTTTGAAATGTTATTTATCTTTTAGCATAAATACATAATTAGTATAAATAAGGCAATTCCGATAATATCGGCAAAAGTTAATCTCTCTTATGAATACGATGGCTCACGACCTGATATAGGTACCTATTATATCTGGTTTTGCTAAAAACCCGTTACAAAAATGCTACTACGAGATAAATGATTTTTTATGATAAATTGTGAATTAAAATTTCCATATGATGTCAATCATGTGTATCTGTAGTCATCATCATCATCATCATCATCAGCCTGTGATAGTCCACTGCTGGACATAGGCCTCCCCTAACCCCATCCATTAGGGGGTTTTGGGACCGTATCCCACACGCTGGTCCAATGCGGGTTGGTGGGTGGACCGACATTTTACATGCCCATCCGACGCATAGATCATATTACTTTTCAGACAATTGGGGGATCGGCCCGAATTGCCCTAACCAACTAGGAAACAACAATGAAAATTTGTTGAGTCCCAGGATTCGAACCCAACCTCATTCTATACCACAGCTGAGGCGTTCCGTCTACATGTAGTAATTGTAAAGTATTTTATGCTTTTATCATCAATATCATTTCGTCATGTCACAGAACCTAAACTCTTCTATTTTTTTACTTTTGCGTCTTTAACACAAAAATTAACTGAAAAATAATGATTACACTCGCGTAGACTTGAACCTACGACCTCCGGTTAATACTAGCTGACCCTTTAAGAAATTACGTTATGTCTTTTTATAAAAAAACTTATTTTATTCTTAAATACTTCTGTTTATAAAACATTTACAGTTTTTGAATTATTGAGCAAATTGTAATTATTTAAGCACAATAATCATATTTCTTACGACACTCACTATGCTTTAAAGGTAAACTGCGCTGTGTTAATAACAACTGTGGAAGTTAGTCGAAGTCTGCCCATTTCATGTGACCATGTCTTATTGGTTTTGGCCATTCGCTTCGCTCCGTTGCGCTCGTGTCCCATACAGGGCGCCGAAAGCGGCCCATCGTGCGGCCGCACGTACGCAGTCTAGCTGTTTCGTATTTTTATTAGTCATTATCAGCATTTGGGCGTCTGGAATTGGATGCTCAAAAAAGCGCGGGAAGTGGCCCCACTTCCATCTACGGCCAGTTTATTTGTCAGATCTCTTTTCATTGCTAGAAAATAATAAACGTTGCAGCGAGGCGGCCCACTCGTGGCACCTCGTTATCGTGCTGGAATGCCGTTGTATCTGTGAACCAAATAAAGAAAGATAACTCGTTCACATCACATTGTACGCGTGAAAGCGCCACTTCGATGGAAAAAAACAGTTTGGAAGAGGCCTTTCGTATCGTAGCCAAGCACGTTCCGACAATACAGCAGAGCAGACGACCTCTCCTCTGCTCACTTGACGACGGTTACCTGCGAGCATGAACACTGTGCAGTTCACTATAAATACTGGCACGTGCATATATTTCTAATAACTAACATAATGCTCTTAAAGCGTTAAAGCTTCAAAGACAAACATTGTAACCACTAAACAAGTAAGAGCGTTTTAACAAGGTCACAAAAGCAGGAAAGTTGTATACAGTTTGTGAATGTCATATGTTTTACTGTTATCCATTTTAAAGTCGTTTTTTGTTCATAAGTTGAATATAAACATTAGAACGATCTATTATAAGGTGTAATAGATTGTCGGAAATACAGCTGGAGCGAAATAACCTGTATGTTCTATAAAGAAGGTGGCTCCGACACTACTTACTGCTCACTGAAGTGAAGCGAATTGGTTCCTTTTTAAAAGCACTTTTTGATTTTACAAGTTTGATTTTATTCGGGGAGAAAGCTGAAATTACAAACTGATTGCGACTTGTTATGCTATGAACTTTGTCACTTTCAAAAACTTGTTGTTCGGTGTGCGTAAATTGTGTTTTTAATGTTGCGTTTTTTAAAACATACAATAATCGTTTTATGTTTAATAAAACTGACCTTCAGTTTATTTCTATGCAAAAACGATAGCAATATAATAATCCGATTACAATCAATATATGATCACCTATAACTATAACATTTCAAAGAATTTTTCATAATAACTTTATGGTTTATGATAGTATAACCTCTTTTAATATTACACGTGTTACTTAAACTGTACAGATTGTGCCGACGCCTAAGTTAATTTATAAACAAACACAAAAATTAATCTTCAAGATATACGAAGCTAGAAGACATTCAATGTTTGCCCTTTCTCTCATAAGTTTAAGATAACAATTACCTTATCGACTTATATATTGTGAAAGTTGTACGAGAAAAGTTTCAGCCTAATAAAACAAACACTAGACTACATAAAAATAATTGTTTGTGAAATTTACCAATGAGATTATGGAAACGGGTGATATGTCATTGTCACATGGACCATGTGCGGCCTCCGTGCTGGAGAGGTTGCTCATGTGAGCGAAGGCGATAAGGACGGACGAATTATTGCGATAAATCCTTCATGACGAGATAAAAATATTACCTGCAGGAAGGTTGGTGAGAAGCACAATTTCAATACGACAGTGAAGACGTCGAATTTCTGCGAGTACATTTGAAGGACGAGATTATGTGAACAACTGATATAATTTTAACGTACTGCACTGTAACTGCCTCCGTAGCCTAGTGGTATGGACGTGTGCTTTAGAAACAGGAGGTCGTGGGTTCGAATCCTGCGGGACGCAACAAATCTTCATTGTTGTTTCCTAGTTGGTTAGGGCAATTTGGGCCGATCACCCAATTGTCTGAAAAGTAAGATGATCCATGCGTCGGATGTAAGAAAGGCGGTCCACCCACCAACCCGCATTAGACCAGCGTGGTGGGATACGGTCCAAACCCCTAATGTAAGGGTGTATTAGGGGAGGCCTATGTCCAGCAGTGGACTAACAAAGGCTGATGATGTGTGTGTATGTGTGTTACGGATTTTATCGCGTTGAATTATGTTACAAATATTTTAAATTGTACTTGACGTTTCAAACCCTTCCATGGAGCACTCGATGTTACTTAGCACTTACTATTTATCTGCGTCACGAATTTTCTAAGACCCATATGAACTAGAACTCGAAATTTTATATGCTTGATTTATTACATTTATGTTCTTTGAATCGACTAGACGAGTGAATGGCGCTAATTATTTTAGATCTCCATTGCATATATGCAGGTCATTTATTAAGATGTTAGAATTCATGCTTTGATTTTTATATTTTACTTTTAAAAATGTATTAATTAAAAAAAAAGTCAATAACTTGCTTAATTCATTGAACAAGTTTAACATGATCGTGTAGGTTAATATTTGTTTTAAGGGCATTTACAGGCATTAATTTAATTTGTTGTATTTTATCTAATTATTTTTTAAGTAATATAAAAAAGTCCAAAACTTGCTTAATTCATTGAACATGTTTAACATGATCGTGTAGGTTAATTATTTGTTTTAAGGGCATTTACAGGCATTACTTTAATTTGTTGTATTATATCCAATTATTTTTTAAGTAATATAAAATAATCCAAGCATAACGTATGCTTCATAATAAACTGCGAGTGGGCACCATTAGCATACAAACTCTTTAACGATTATTTAAATTGATAATAAACATAATTGGCCGTAAAAATATAATGCTGGCGCATAACTGTAGTTTTGTTAAATGGAAACAATATTAAATTTCGCCTCGGGAATGTGAGCTTCACTCAAAGCCTATGATTATTTACAAAACCGCAGACTTATCTGCACCACATTGTTTGCTGTTTTGGACGATTGTTTGTGTTCGAGCAGGAAGGAAATCGCGCGTTCATATTGCAAGGACTGTCGGGGAATATATATGTACATATAGTTTGAGCAAAATATTCAACTAATCATGAATAAAACATGCGACTGTGTTACCCCTAGCTATAAAAGTGCTGCGTACCTAAACATCAATAATTGAGAAATGGTTTTACTGAATACTTATTTTAAAAAATATACAAAAAAAGTTTTATTTAAAAGTTTCTTGTTAAAAACATTTGAATAACCCTGAACATCGTCCGACAGTCAATGTTTTGAAATAAAATTATCACCCAAACAAATCTTTCGTAACGGTATTTACGTTTTTGTTATTATCAATGCAATTATTTTGGTCCGCTCGTTGCAGCACTTGGTGATCGTGAATTTGATTATTTAAATTTTCCACCGCGAAAACTATTAATGAATAAAATTAAGCAAATGTGAACGAATGCAAGAAATCACATTCGTTAGCGTGGTGCAAACGAGAAACAATATGGCGGCTGGTCCGGGTGTAAGTGCAATTAGGTGTCACGCGATCGGCTGCGCAGCCGGTTGATTTCTTTTCCAACGCGTGAGTGCAATCAGCGGGCAGCTCGTTGACGCGATAGTGGCTCTGATAAGAGCCTAACTCATGTGTAACAGTACTTGCGACGTAACTGGAAAAAGTTATTTTGGCCGTTTCGACCAGCATTTGTCCATTGCGGTCCCCCGTGAAGGGGCATACGACTGTGATTATGTCTCCCGACCGCAGAGCAACGAGTTCTGTCGCAGACGGCCAGGATTGGATTTCGCGGTTGCGGCCGCACCCTTGTTCTCCCACAGTGTCTGATGCCCACGGGTATAAATTATATAATAGTCTTAACTAAATCATTCGTTACAATACAGGCGACGTTTAGTAAAAATATAATCATAAATGGTATTCGAAAACACATGCACAAACATATGATCTTTTTCCACCCACAGACTTTGGTTCATTAAATTCATTCTGATTATTATTTTGGCCATTCACACCCCGCTAATTTAGATAAGACAATTAAAAATTAAACTAATTTACTCAAAAGAATTAACGGAACGCGTGATAATATCAAGCAGGCCAATTTAATAAACGTGTCGCTGCAAAAAGCATCAAGACCACAAGTTTAATTGCATTATTGTGTCGATCGCCACTTCGAGATAAGTCGTACAGAGAACTAACAGAGTCGGGGCTTGTTTGTTCCGCCGCGGCCTCTTTCGGACGCAGCCACGTTTCTCAAACATACTAAATAAAGTTGTACCGCGCTGTATTTGCGCTCAGAGGACGGCGGAGAAAAGCCTCGCATCTGACGTGTGCTGATACCACTCTCGTGGATTTATGACAGCTCAAGAAGAGTTACGACGCGCATGAGGCTTCAAACAGTACTTGTTTGAAAACATGTCTTGCGCTACACCATCGTAGCAAGCGAGCACGTACCTGTTAGGCCCTCGGATGTTTTTCTTGCCTAATGCACCTGTTATCTAGTTCTTGGATAAATATAATTATAGGGCATGCATTATATATATATATTCACTACAAATAATATATATAATGATACTGTATAAAATTTAAGTCATCTTTTGGAACAACTAACTTTCTGCACGGACGGCAGTGAATTGCCAAAAAAAAATAATATATCGACTTCGACCGTAATTTAACATCGACCAGATTTAGCGTATAAACTATATGTACGTATCCGATATAGGAAGGCGCGGGCGTCGCTTGTTCGGTTCTCGTGGGATGGCGACGCTCCTGCCCAATTCCGCTTTGGCCTCGCGAGATTCGTATCTTATCTCGCGCTGCAATAAAGTAGTTTATTATTATCGCCCCCGATTGCGAAGGAGCCGATTCATGTGATTATCTCACCGCTGCTGACGGTAACGTGTGCACTCTTGTAATCACCATCATTAACAGCCAGTGTTCGTCCACTGCTGGTCATAGGCCTCCCCTTATGCAAGCCTTTTCCATTAGGGGGTTTTTGGACCGTATCCCACCATGCTAGCCCGATGCGGGTCGGTGGGTGGAACAACTTTTTAAATGCCCATCCAACGCATCGGCTCAAATTGTCCTGACCAGTCAACAATGATAACACAAAGTTGTTACCCCGCGAGATTCGAACCCACGACCTCCGGTTTATATAGCGAGGGCCAATACCGCTAGACCACTTTAGGCAGTGTTAATAATTACAATTAGAAATTAGGTGTGTGTTTTAGTGAGCATTTATCCGTATTTATTACAACGTCAGACTTCGCTAAACAATTCCCGTTTTATGTCAAATCAATCATTAGTTAAACGGGTTTAAGGATATTTCGTTACTGCTCTTAAATTATTTTGGTATACTAATTATGCGGACAATTAACATACAAATATTATGTTATCTGGGCCATTCTGTAAGTGGCACACAAAGCCCGACGTAAACAAGCGGAGGCGCGGGCGCAGTCCGCCCTAATTAAGCGAGTGTCTCATTTGAACGAGCGGTCGTTTTGGCACTTGCCTTGGTGTCGTGGGGCCGCAAGTTCAGATCAAACGACATGTCAGGAAAAGCGTTTAATTTTTTGTTTTTAAAACAGTATGGAAATTTTTATTGTCCTCAATTGTATTTTTTTTCCTTAAACTCAATAGTCGAATAAAAGTTACGACTCGTATTTTTAGTCCCCATCACGTAACATAGAAAATGCAAACACCTTAAGCAAGTGAAAGGCTTCTCAGGCGGACCTCTCGCGAATCATTTAGATAAATATGACACGTAATTAACTTAAACCGTAGAAAAAGCGTGTCATTGGCAACGGGTCTTCCCCTCCATTTCCATATTGGCAATGCTATTCAAACGAGTAGTTCCAATATAGAATTCGCAAAGTTCATGGTTGATATTATTGCCGCATACAATGAAACCAGAAATGAGCCTCGCAAGGCTAAATAGTATGCACATGGAAATGGATGCTTTGCCAATTTTTGCTTAATGCCAGAACTGCGCCAAACTTTTGCTAAAGGCGATATCAATTGAAAGGGTTGGAATTTTAGGTTCTGAGGACTCTATAATAGTCCTTTGTGGTTGTCGATTCTTACTTGTGATATGTCCTCTATATATAAATATTATTTTGTAGCTGTACTACTTTTAACCACGTTATGGTTTATGGTTTACTTAATGAAAATAATTAACTGCAAAATTTTGTACAAAAAGTAAACAAATGTATGCTCATTTTGTAAAAACTATGCTCATTTTGTAAAAACTATGATACCTAAAAATCAAAACAATTTAAAATGTTAGTAGGCTAAAAGGCTAAATAACGGTAAACGTACAGCCTACTCGTAAATCCATAATATGAGATATTTGCTTAAATCAAAAATTTCGTATTCACCGAACATACTGTTCATTCGTCGTATTTATTTTAGCGTATATTATACAGTGCTTGTACTTTTCACTATTGCGAACTATATCATGTAGTTATGCGTAGTGTGTTAATGGCGAACAGTTTTTGTACACGGAAACGAGCAGTACATGTGTGCCTGTGGCAAGTCTCGCCATCCGGTTGGAGTGGGAGCCAAGGAGAGCGATGGCCGCGATTCGTTCGCGAGAGGCCGCAAATGGTTTTGCTACGGGCTTTTTGCTAGGCCCCCAAAGGCGCGGCTGAAGGGGTGCCTCGTTGCCTCCCTCTTCTAGGAAGAATAGCAGAAAGCTACTAAAAAGAATATTAAATATTTTACTATACAAAAATATTCTATGCCTTAGATACAGATATCACCTTCATCACTATTAAGGCAAAGATGATTCTTACTAATTTTGCACAAATACGGTTAACGACACATTTACTACCTACAAAATGTACCACGTAATAACTGACTAGAATACGTGTAAAGTATGCAAGTTATAGTTTTGTAATACGGTCGTAAATTAGTGCGCCGGAAACGGACGGCCGTGTGCAATCATCGGTTGTAGTGTCACCTTATTCGGCGTGAGTGGTGATTCGAATTCGGCACGGGCGGCTCTTGGCGCCCTCTTGGGCATCGAGCAACGCTCTAATGGAATCTGAGCAAAACTTTGGGTGTGCGAACACAATAATTGAGTTAATGGCGCAGCAACCGCTTTCGGTCGCACCTCATTAGACCCGCAAGTTGTGAACGACGAGCGAAACTCATCGTCACTGGTCGCATTAGCGATCCGCCGCTAAACGATAAGCAAACGAGGCGGCAACGAGAAACAACTAGTGGACAACACGCTCAATACCTACGCGCGTTTGGCATATAGATGAAAGAGCAGGCCGTGTCCCTCCGAGATCTCTATCGATGTCCCGTGCATGTATAATACATTCGGCGGTTGGTGCGCGAATGCCTGGGCATGATTTCGGTACATTCCCAATGGGGCCTTGGCACGCATCGGCCGCGGCTCCATTTGACACGTCCCACATGAATGCATACATATAGATGAGCACGAATTCCTCGGATGTTAGTCGATACGCTGACAACGATCGATCAAGCGGAGCGCAGAGGGCGCCGCCTCCGCACGCACACGGCCACGCGTTCACACGTACACACGTGCACGTGCCGCACACAGATAACTAGTTAGCCAGGAGCCCTAGATACACCACAATTATATTATTTATGTACAACTTTTGAACGATAGAGTGGCCTTTGAAGCAGATTTGATTAATTTGAATAAGAGAGTGGTAAAAATTAATAATGTATCTTTTATTATTTCCGTCTGCATGATATGAAAAATAAACATAAATTAATGTTTAATATAATACGACTGTGACAGACATCTTTTCAATCTTTTGGAGGCAATTTCTACTCTTTTATGAGGGCATTATAATGTCAATGATTTATTAGACAAGTACATCCTGTATGTGAGCTACTTACGTGTTCTAGATTGTTTAAAATAGACAGAAACATGTTTGTATTGTATTTATTAATTACAGATATGAACAACAATACGTAATGATTATAGATTTTTCCTCATTGATTGGTGAAATTAACTATTATATTTGTGACACACAAAATCCACTGTAAATGAAACCAGCAAGGCCCAGGAATTCTCTAGTCTGTGTCCTGTAAACATTATCTATGTAAGAAACGAACGAAGCCCGAACTCCTTTATTTCATTATCACCTTATAAACGTCCAAACAGCCGACATTCTAATGTCCTCTGCATTGCTGTTGTACGACCGTATCTCCATAAGCTTAAGAACTCAAATTCTACTCCGGTGACGTTGTTTAATAAACCAGACACTAAAAGATGACGCAGATGTCTGCACAAGTCATAGCTGACGACCGCATTCTGTAGTATGCTAATATAGCTTTGGCGAAAATCTCCGCAACATCGTTTTGTACGGGCAGTATATAACTGTAGGAAGAATCACTGAGTAAAATGTTTAGTGAAATCAAAGTAATGACTGTTTGTTCTCAAAACATATTGAAAATATATCCTATGGCCATAAAAATAAAAATGTTACGATTACACATTGAGATACGCATCACATAAATACTAGGAATAAGCATTAACTTGTTTTTCTAACAAGAAAATTTGTCAAATCTTTTATGAAATAATATTTACACTCTTACAAAAAAAATCTTAGAAACATTCCCTCTCAATCTTTTGTCTATTAATAAATTTGGAACATTTGTGATCGTTTGTGTGTAAAAGGATATTATTGCTGAAATGAGCGTAATAATTAATTGTTGCTCCCGTCTATCTCAAACCGCAAAAATATATTGTATTGCTTTTAAATTTTTATTAAGAATTTATTACGCCGCTCTTTCGCTTCGCCGTCAAATGCTTAAAATTTCTGAACCATTGGTAGATCAATGGACGATCAATAATCAAAGTGTAAAGTTTATATACTTAATAAAGATATTTGACTTTGACTGTATAGCAACAAAAAAACGTATGTAATATTATAATATACGAAACGTTATTATTGGACTTAAATTGAAATCAGCTCTATCTAAACGCTCCTAAGTTCATTTATAAGCGATAGTATGATGCCACGTTTAGGCGCACAAGAACATCTCTTGTATGCATCATAAACATAATCGGGAAACAGGAGTAGCGCTGCCATCGTCCATAAATCTCTTAATGAAGCGTGAAATCTCGACGACGCTTTAATTTGTTACCATGAAACTAACTACATGGAGAGAAGCAAGTAGTTGCTATCCACATTTCTTTCTCTTATGTTTCTTGCTGTACTTGATTGCGTAGAATCAGCTAATTCGTAGTTAAAACTCCTCCGTTGGCGATTAATTTAAACACTTTTAGCGTTTTTTGCGTTCGCACAGAGCGAGTTAACGAGTGCCGTATAAGTGGACATCTAATATACGTCCACGCAGCTCTCGCAAATGCCTCGCGACAAAACCTTCATTACGTCAGAAACTATTTGAATATTCATCACGTTTGATAAAAGACGGCTCTCGCTCCACGGCTACGTTTTTGTTTACCACCTGGGTGGTGTCTGTCACGCAGTTCGTGACCAAATCGTAACCAGCTTGGAACGAGAACGATTTTATAATTTGAACGCTTACATAGGTTTTCGGGTTAAGTAAAACTGACGAGTTATAATAACACCGCGCAAACCTGTAGTGCGCATACACTGGGCATTGTGTTCAGGTTCAAATGACACTATAATGACAATATAATTAGTGGCATAGGGTGAATGAAATCTACTTTATTAATAATAATCTGCTTACAGTTTCTGCCGATCTTATAAATAAACGAATAACAACACCATAAAACTTTTAATAGATACGTTATTGGGTTTAAATCCAAGCCCACGTTTCGCCTTCATTTTATAATTGTGTTAAATATACTGCCCGTTTCACACCTATCAAACGACAAGAACTCTTAGTATTAGAGTACTTACATTACACAAAAAAACGTTAAACCTTAATTTGAACGCATTGCGTCAGTTTTTATCGGCATCCGACCAATAACGCCCATAATTCCCGCCAATACAGATCGATGCTCCATACTTAATCATTCCCTTTGAGCTCGACTATCCATCTTTTCCGTGTCGATAACAGTCCTTCTGAGATTAGCCCTTGATAGAGTATTTACGCGGTATAAAGCGTAATAAGGTCTTGCCAGCTTAAACTTAATTCAACATTTAAAAATATTTTTAATTTTTAAGGTTTAAATATTTTTTGCAGTATGGTGTTTCTTGGATTTTATACTTATACTAACTTCGTGTTAGCGATTGTGATTTGTAATAATTATCTTTACACGTTATAAGTTAAGAACCTATTTTTTTTTTTAATCTCGGGCCAGAATAGCGCGCCGACACAAGTTTTTTTCTATTTTCATGACAATTTTTATATATCATAGTCTATGAATTATTCTGATTAATGAGCTACATTATTATAAAGTTTGAATTAATTCCATTGAGTACTTTTTGAGTGTATGATTAGTAAATATCTATGCACAAACTTTCGCATTTATTATATTATTAGGATATCAGTTTTTAAGCTAAGTATTTGCCTCCGCAGAGGGAACCAAGTAGCACCGGAACCCCGGCCCCCAGAGGCCTCGCAGCCGGAAGTGGACCGATTTACGACATCCAATTGGGCAACAGAAGGTCGACTCTAAACGGAAAGCGTGTAATCCGCGAGGTGACACTTTTTGCGGGCACAAAATTCAAGCCACGATTTTTTTACCGGCAGCGAATTATTATTGGTAAGCATTCATTGCGCTATCTGTTGACCTCAAAACAAAATCAAAACGTTGATTATAAATCGTTCTGCTCAAACAGGTTTTAAAAGACAATTTAAAAGGAAATAAGAAACACGCCCAATACCATTATTGACCCACTGTTAGATTGTGTCTCGAACAATAGTGTGAGGTGAGATCAATCACAGCCTCCACACTAACTGAGCGCACACGAAGCCTCTATGCCTGGCCTCGCTATTTTAGCATCCCTCCGTGATTAGAGAGCGTCCGCCACTTGGGCTGCACTTAGCACGTCCGTCACGTGTTAATGTCACGCCGCGAGAGCACAAGCGACGTGCCCGACGTGTTAACCGTGTCACGTCGCCGGGCGAGGCGAGCGTGCTTCGCTCCAGACCGCTCCTGCGACTTCTTCGGCAAGCAACGACCGTGGAATCTTAGCTTTTCTCAATTATTCAGCAAAAACTTAAGTTGTTAAGTAAACTTGAATGGGTGAAAACTAATGATATCTACGGTTTAATTTGCACAACCCCTTATTAAACAGTTTAGTACTACTAAACAGAATCAGTTATGTTTATACTTCAGTTATTTCCATAGAATAATGTCTTATGGCATTCTACAATGGGGAAACGCTGCTCATGATAAATCCTCGTCTTTTAAAAGAGCTATTTGTGCAGACTATAACATAGGCCCTAAAATTTCACAGGTTTTTTCAAGAACGTGGCAATTATATGCTTGCAATGGTCGAAGATATCTATTTTTCTTGTAAAAGATAACTAAAAAAGAGTCCCAATGTTTCTTCGGCCGGTTCTTTCAGGTCAGAATCGTCCTATTCCGAACTGGCAACGTTGTTGACAATCAACGTGTAAGTGTGACACATCTATGTTGAATAAAGATATTCGAACTTGAAAGCGACAATGCGAGATCCATTGTTCTTAGCTCGCAAGATCGACAAACAAGCGGGCGCTTCGTATTTCACTCATTAGCATTAAGGAGCGGAAGGTTGAAAGAAAATTGCGCGCGCAGTTTTGTATCAGATTAAAAGAGCCATCTTGGGACAAACAGTCGCGTTATTTCGCACACTCGTTATGGTTAACTTTCCAGTTGGTAATGCGGCTAATTGTACGACAATGGGCCGTTAATTTAGTGCGTAGCGCAATGGCGGCCGCGGAGTCAAATGGTCGGCCATTTTGGCAACACAAGAGTTATTGAGCACACGGGGCATTCGGAATGATAAAATATTTGTATTCTGTATGATAAGGAATGCTTAGCCTTACTTTACGTTTAATGTCTGACTAATCCAAAGTCTTTTTCAAGACATCTGTTCACTATAAATTCTTTGAGCAAATAATCGTAAGAGATTTTATTTGTTAATTTGTTTGTTAAAAAAATAGTAGACTGCGTATAATAGTTTAATGTCAATAGTTTTTTTTCTCATCCAGCGAGAGGCTAAAGTGCTGTAGCATTTGAGAAAAAATGTGAATGCTAATGGCACAGCTAAAGCGTTCTCTCTTAATAACAAATGAATGCCGAAGCGAACCGAAACGCCCGTTGCGAGTTGCGAGTGCGGCCGCAGCCCGCGGGGACGGTGAGCGTGCAGAATTGCCCATTCGAGATCAAATTAACTTGCGAGGCTTGGGAAAAGTAATTAGTTACGCGGAGCCAGGTTCCGACTCTTAACGTCCACGGCAAATCATACAATTACTTCATTTTTTATTTCTCGAGATCTATTGGTTCGGCGTGGCCTAAAGCGACGTGCCTACGTGTCTAATTCAGACTTCATAGATACAATTTGCGGCGAATACAGTATTAAGAGAAACGATGAGATGATAATTATTACCTTTATTTAAAGTTATTGTCACTTGTTGATCGTAGTTATAAACGGACTATGTTATCAATCCTTTCGTTAGATATATGTGCAGCGTTTCGGGAGTGAGTACATTGCTGTAAGAGTTCATAATCGGTCCGAGCGGCGCGGCAGGCGGAGGGCGCGGTGCGGAGGAGCGGCGTGAATGAGCGCGGCGGCGGCCATGTTGCGCGTCAGCTGTGGCGCGTGTGTGCGCCGCCGTAAGCAGCCGTGGGCCGCCGTGGGGCGACGCGGCCGTCAGCTGATCGCCGCCACGCTCTAGGTCATGCACTCGCCTCGATTCCGTTCCGCAAAGGCACGGAAGGGGGGCGCCCCCCTCCCCCGTCCGCCTACATTGCCCCACACCCCGCCGTCGCATCCGAACGCTCCTCCCTTGCCTTCTAATGTGCACTCACGCCGGCCAGAATTAGAGTCGCCATTGTTGTGGCATCGGCCGCAATCGCGCCGGTGCTGTGTCAACATTTCAGAGATTACTTTGTTATCGACATCAATTTACATATATCGCGCGAAAAACGGATAGGGTTTGATTGACAGAATTTTTGTTTACGTAAATGAAAAACTAGATACCTACCTATGCAATATCAACTTACTATTTATGATCGGTGTAAGCGCATTTCTTTATTAACAGCGAAGGTAGATAGCCGGGCATTGCTATTATTTTTTCTTCACGACAAAACTCAGGTTTACAACGGCGATGTACGTACACAGGTAAATGAGTTATGTCCATTAGGATTGATGGCGAACAGTAATACGCCAGTAGTGCGAGTATTATTTACAACATAGCTGAAATGAACCATAACGCCGCTCACAAAACAAGCCGGCAAAGGGACACCGCTCCCGTGCCCTGTCCCGCTCCCCCCTGGGGGCGAGGCCACGCGCCAGAGTGGGACAGCGAGCGGCGCAGGGCACGTCAAGTTCGGTGCTTTAAAATGGCCGATGCTTAGTTTCGTGATCGCCTAGGGAGGGGACGATGTCGATAATATTATGTTTTATGGCATCAGCGGGCGGCACATAAATTGGGTTCTCGTTTTACGAGAGATAATACCGTCGATAAATTGTGCTCACGTTTCGGGAATCGGGCCTCGCCCGAGCGCTCGCTTTATGTAAACCAACGCAACGAACGCGCATTGTGGAAACACGAATTCCGTACATGCCTATGGCCATGTTGCTCCCAACGCACGCAGAAATAACATGGACGCTTGTTAAGGACACATTTCGTAGAATTATGATTACAAGTTTGAAAAACAACATTTTTACAAAAGAGATATCTCTCCGGACTCGAAATTAAACGTGAGCCCCGTTGGGTTCGCAGCCGAATTGAATAAGCACCGTAATATATAAGATACAGTAAGTAATAGTAGTTTACTAAGTCTACTTGGTTATTGCCTGTGCATAACACAATGCCTGATGGAAGAACACGTACAGAATGTTGTCATATTTCATTGCTAGCATACACGTAAACCTCTGTAAGCAAAGCATAGTCACGCATTGAGGGGAAATGGCCAATTACTGAATTGCTATTTCGATCGTAAGCCGCAGTTATCGGAGCGAGACGGGGCCGGAACATTTTCGCGTCCATTATTCATAGCACGCATTACCTCAAGTATGCAAACTTATCTTAAGCTCATTACTCCCCGCACTCGCCGGTAATTACGGCGGCGCAGTGCATCTTTGGTGCAACGATTTATGCTTAAGGGCGTTTTATAGCACGAGATAGCATGAAATCGCCTTTTACAAGTGATGCTAATGCATCCACTAGACTTTCAAATGTCTTTTGCACTTTCGATCCGATCAATGTACCTATTAGCGCCCATTGGAACTATTTTGAAGTGGTTGAATCTACAGGCAGCATTGTAGACGAAGAGGTTGCTCTTTGATTACATGTCGAGTCATGACTTGGGCCGCGGAGTCTCTCGCAGCGTCGTAATCTTGCCACGCACAATATCGATGCCGTAAAAGCAACAATAAACTTTTTATTGCGGGAACATAAAATAAATACTGCTTTAATTCGGTCTCGCAGAATAATTCCGCTCCTCCGGCGACGGGGCCGGGACCCTCTGGGACGGAGGGTCTTTCGGGGAGAGCTACCTTTGCTTTTGTCTTTAAGGCCATTGAGTGAAAGCAACTTCGTCTCAGCCTAAATAATTGGGAGGTTCTTAAGCGGCGTACGTCTACTAGCAATATCTTCGTTGCACTCCCTTTGTGTTAAATACGCGTCATGCTTGAAGTTTGGAATCGCGTTCACAATAAGAAATCACGATAAAATATTTCGAAATCATCACCATCATAACCATTAGCGGCCGGCACAGCCTGCAATTTCATGGCATTATTGAGTGATCGAACTAAAAGTATAATAATTCGAAAATTGGTAGAAACAAAAGTCAACCATCATTTATTACCCGGGGCTTTAACCTTGTGGAGGATTAGTTGACGACTGACTTTGACATGGCTTAAGAAGTCCTGTTCCCTAAATCGGTCCGCGTACTCACTTTATGCTCTCTTCAAGAGGATCTGTACCTACTTATTGAATGGGGCTTTAATTAAAGTTCACTCTGTTGTTCATCTCTTCAGGAGTGCCGGGTTGCGCACTGAATGTGATCTCGCATCGCTGATGTCAATGCGGCTGCAACGCGAGTGTCACAGGCTGCTTTCATTGTTCTGTTGCACACTCACAATGGGTGTTAGTTGAGTCAGTGTTATGACAATGATCTGGCACAATTATATCTCGCCTTATAACGAGACAATGGTGTATTGAATACGAACATTCGAACAAAAGTTCAGTTTTAACGAGTCTTGCAACATTTTTGAAGATCAGATAAGGAACGCGAGCGCGGTACAAAAGCTAAATGAATATAATCGTTAACATTAATTGAACTGGTTCAATCGCGATGTTTACGCATTTTATTGTTATGGCCGCCTGTACGGACCAAACGTAATCATCGCTTTAGAAATAACAACCTAGGAAATATCTTATAGTATATAAATACAATTTAGATATAACGCAATAACAGATAGTTCTATGATTTTCGTAATAAAAATCAAATCATTTAAGTTATCTTCACTGACTTGCAAATGTATATGTTATATGTTAATGGCAAATAAAATATTGCTAACAGAGGAATCCCAGTTTTATAAAGTGAATTATTTTCACAATTGCGTAATTACATTCAATAGTAGCGGTCACTTCAGCGCAATTATAATGCCAATTAATCGTTGTTAGAGATAAAAAATACTTTAACTACCTACAATTTACGTAACATAATGTTTTAATAGTTAATTAACATATTATGAAATTGTATCCTGTGTCTAAATGGTTTCATTACATTTGTTCAGTATTTTTCAATTAACCTTTTTGTTTTTCATCTTTTAAAAAAATATTTTTATGAGATAGTATTCAATATCCTATTGTTGATTAGTTTGAGAAGTAGTATATTTTGTAACGAATGTCTATGAAAACTTCATTACTGTTAATGCAAATTATCAATAACTATATTTTAGGGTATTATATATCATTTTAATTATATACAAGGTTAAACAAATTTAAACTGAAATACATAAAAATATCACAAGGTTTTTAACAAGCAAGCAGTTTATTATAATTCTTTCGACGTCTTGAGCGACACAATCCACGTCTCATCTTGTCTGCCGTAAAGTAATTTACTTAGTTACAACTTGTAGTGTATTCAATATTCAGGCATTTGTCGCAAATCAAAGTATAGTTCACTAAAAACAGACAAATGTGAAAATAGTATTAGCTTCGTAAATGTAGCTCAAAATTTTTACTTAGGATATTTTAAAATTGAGAAGATTATTTTGTGTTATTAACAGAAAGACATTTACTATATAATAATAATATGCCTATACTAATATAATATATATAGTTATAATTAAGATGTATTGTTCCATAATACATTATTTTAATTAGTTTTTTAAGGTCAAGCCACCATTTGCAAAACAAATAGATACCGTGGTTTTTAAGTCGATGCCAAGCGATTTCCACCCACCACATTTCATCATAGCGTCTGATATCCTTTAGGCACAAAGTTCATTAAATACCGCCTGAATCACTTTATGAGTATAAAACCAAAAATGTATAAAATGCATTTATATATGGATAATACGATTAACACTGTATTGCCTTAAATGAGAATATATGAAATTTATGATTTTGTTTCTTTCGTTTATAATAAAATAGTTACTTACATTTTCATAATTATATGTATACGTATGCAAACGCCGACTTAATGTAAATGAATTTGAGACGTACATTTATTTAAAACAAGTGTACCTTAAATTGTAGCCAGCATTTTTAAGATAATCACACAAGTTAGTGATCTTTGGCGACATATGCATGTGTTATACATTTTTTTAATATCTTTAAAACAATTTGTCAACAAAATGGTGCATTTTGTCGAGCATAATGTATAGAAATAGACAGATAGGAATAATAGTTACATTGGGAGCGTAGTAAAACATACGCACCGAATGGAGAACCTACTTCTTCACAAAAACTAAACAGTTAAACGTCTCAAGTCGTACTTGGCTTTGGTAGCTTAAGCAGTAATACCTACATATTCAACGATAAACTAAAGTCTTGGCGAGGTCAACAAACTCCCAATTTAGATGTAAATTACAGTAACGAGTAAAAAAGATATTAATAAGAATCTCCACTGATTGCTTTTTGCAATCTTTTGGTATGTCACGAATGACCTTATCGGTGACCTCAACGGTTATAAGACTAGCGATTTATTACTTTAATTAAAATTGATAGACGCCGTGAGTTTGCATTACACGTCCCAGGGACCGGCTTGTACGTTTAGATTAAACGATTATTATTTGTGCATTCTGGCGGATGCTGGGGCATTAATCATTAATTATGATCATATTAAGTTATTATGCTGTTCGCCACACGTTTTTACGTAAGCACTGAGAAGTTTTTGTTGGATTAGTCCTGCTTTAGTGGCCTAATGTGTGAGATGGCGCAGGATGGATGTTCTGCCCTGGCGCCATACTTACTCCGTGTCGGGGAAGCAATCCATTGCACTCGTTCTTTAACTCTGGGCCGCACTACGGACACACGAACGCACACGCGAGCAAGCACGCACGCACGCACGTACGCACGCAGCACCGCACACTACGCACATCGATCGACGCATCGGACCGCACGCGTGGAGGTAAATAAAACCATGCTTTAGGGATTTTTGTAAAAAGATAGTTATATTTTTGGCATTGGACTATGACACAATATAATACTATGATATGCTAAGTAAGCGTTTTATAAAGACTTTTACATGCCGAATATTGTTAATCAGACTATTCATCAGAGGACTCTTCATATATAATTTTAACAAACATAACTGCTTACAAAATCAGAGTAAAGACACGATTCTAGTTTTACCACCTTCGGGACTGTTCTAGAAATCATCATCTAGTCGAAAACATAACTATTTCTAGTATTATACGTAATATTTTTCTCACTTTCATTTTTTTTACTCTATAGGTACATAATATTCATTATAATACAATTTTTGACCATATAATTATCGATATGACATCTTATACAGAAGAATACGCAACGAATCGGCGACGACGACGGTACAATAATGAACGAGGAAGCATCTCGGTCGGGCGTCGGTGGGTGCGCAGCGGCGGCGACAACACAATTGCAATAGTACTAATAGTATTCATGTAATAATAATAATAATAATAGTTGTATCAATAGTAAAACAATGTTCAGGGTGAAACAATACGATCAACGCGCACGTAGGTACTATTTGGTATCGGTCCGTCACAATCCGTCCGCACTTTGGGCACAGGGCACTGTTTCAAGGGACGTGCAGGTGCAGGCGCGGCGGCGGCGGCTGCCTCGGCTGCCATCGCCGCTACATGTAGATGGGCAGCTGCTGCAGCGGGCGCTTGTCGAAGCGCTCGTAGTGCGCGTGGTGGTGCGGCGCGGGCAGGGCGGGCAGCGCGCGCGCTATATCACAGTCGAGGGCCTCCGGCGGCAGGTACGGGTGGTGCGGCGCGTGCTTGAGCCGCGCGCGCGCCGCCAGCTTGGCCAGCTCGGGCTCCGAGGGCGGCGGCGGCGGCCGGCAGCAGCGTCGCCGGCGCCGCGCCTCGCACGGCCCACTGCTCGTCTCGCGCGGCAGGTTGTTCACGAACGGCACCCGCCGCAGGCTCTCGAGCCTCCGGAAGTGCGACGGGTGGATCATGAGCAGCGGCTCGATCTTGACGCCCTGCGGCGGCTTGGCACAGTCGGGAAGCTCGTATTCGATACTGCAGTCTACGTGTAAAGGCACCGAGTAATCCTTGGGGGCGAGCGAGGCGGGCCGCGCGTCCCGCCGGAAGCGGTCGCCGGCGCCGAAGTCGGCATCGCCGCGGGCGTAGCCCGTCATTGCGGCGGGCGCGGCCTGCTCACGGCATGTGCGCCGCGGGGCGCGCGCCGATCAGCTGATCCTGCGTTTGGGGCGCGCGGGAAACGTCCGCGCTGTCCGGATGCTCTCGCGAGACTGCGGCTGCGAGCGCGGGCGCTTGCGCTGTGCACCCCGCGACGCACCGCGCGCCCCCCGCCCCGCCCGCCGGCGGCCGGGGGCGGCGCGCCGGCAGCGCCAGCTCGGCGGCGGCGGCCGCTCGATAAAAATGGCGGCGGGCCGCGGCGGGCATGCGCGGCGTGCGGGCCACGGGAGGGGCCGCGGCGGGCTGAGGGGGGGAAGGGAGTGCGATTCGCACACATTGCCTCCCCACCCCCCTGCTGTGAATGTCAAACAGCTGACTGGGAGAGCGTGGCACCGCCGAGGAGTCGGAAGGCGCCGCGCTCTCAGCCATCGCACGGGAGAAGAATCGCCACGGCGGCGGCGGCGAGCCTGGCGGGACACAACTTGCCTTCTTATTCTTACCTACCTACTACTTGAAACTAAATTACGTTCGATAACAAGTTCGCTCAAATTTGATCGGTAATAATTAGTTGGAACGACGTATTAATGCCAATGTAATTAATTTTAAAAATTTCTTGATAATTGTAAACAAGCTTTTAGATGGCAATATTGCTAATAATTTATGCTAAAAGTAATCGCGTTTAATTAATAAGTAAAAGTTATAATTACTTTCCTATTATTTCGACCACAAGTTAGTACAAAGCGTCTAGCAAAGAAGCACATAAAAGCATAATTGTAAATAATATTTACAAAAGACAGTTAGTTTTTATGACCTACGGTGCCGAGACTTACTGCCAGTTACGGTTCGACTAGTCCACAAATTAAAGTCGCTCAGCGAGCTATGGAGAGGGCTATGCTCGGAGTATATCTGAAGGATCGCATCAGAAATGGCGTGACCCGTCAGAAAACCAGAATCACCGATATAGTCCACTGGATTAGTAAGCTGAAGTGGCAGTGGGCCGGCCATATATACCGCAGAACTGACGACCGCTGGAGTTGGAAAATTCTGAAGTAGAGACGGAGGCACGGCAAATGTAGTGTAGGACGCACTGTGGTAAGACGTGTCGACATTTGCAATGTGGCTGGTATGGGCTCAACGGAATAGCCGAAGATCGAAAGAGGTGGCGTGCATTATACGCGAGGCCTATGTCCAGCAGTGGGCTGACACAAGCTAATGATGATGATGATGACGATGAATTATTTTTTAAACCTTTTCCCTAAATCATGCTTTGCAAATCTTTTGTTACGACGATTACGAAGCGGACGTGTATGTATACAGTTTTTGATAAAAAACCGGATGATATCCAAGCCAAAGTAAAAAAAAATACATTGCCTTTGATTCGGTTTAACTAATTACTATTCTATTGGCACAAAAGATAATGCAACATCTTGAAATACGGCCACTCTATCAAAAGAGAACGACTAGGACATTTGCTAAAAGTGATTTTAGTGTCCTTGAGCTAGCATTGGTGGTTGTGTTGTATTCAGAAAAATATACACCAAATGTACCTCAAGATTATGTTGACGATATTAGCTGATTTTATTACTTCTATTTATAAAGGTAGAATCTAGTATCGATTATAAGCTTTATTCGTTATCATTTGGTGAGGGTTATCGACTTGGCAAGACGTTGAACATAATGGGAATGGAGACGAGGTAAGGCAAGACACCATTAGGCGAGGCCGCAAGTGGCAACCCGAGCCGCCGCGCACACACGCCGGCGACGCGTGTGTGCACGTGTGCGTGTGGGTGCGTGTGCACGCAATGCATCATACGTGTACGGCGCGAAAGCAGCCCGCGGGAACGTATCCACTTACTGGCCGGATTGGGTTACGTGGAGAAAAAACACGTCACGTGAGCGAGGCCTTTGTTCCGTACGCAGAGACGCGGATGGCATGAGAAACGATCCGCCACTTCCAGGAGCGCTGCTCATACCACGCGGTGGATGGGAGTAATGGGCGGCCATCTTGGGTCATGTTGCCCATCTCCGCTATATTGAATTATTGAAAAAGCATACATTTTTTGTATACATAATAACTATTACAGTACTTTCCATACGGCTATACAAACTTATCCATGACCATAAATTTATTATAACATATTAATTAACGCGATAATTGTTTGATTGGAATTGATGGATTGAAACGGTCGAGGGACATATTTTAGATTATCGCCTCGTGCCGACCTAAAGACCTATCATTAAAAGATAAATAATATATAGAAAAATAATAAATTATCGTGGCATATTGTCAATAATTCATTTATTTTAATAGCTTTTAATGATACAAATGTGATAATTACAAACGGGTCTTGACACAACGTGTTCAGCGTCCAATGATAAAAAGAAATGTCTCTGACATTTGACAGGTAGGAGCGCAACTAAGCTGGATTATTTATATCCGAGCGGGGCGTGACAATTTTCGGAGCTGTGGCTCAGACCAAATAATAAAGGACGAACGTAAATACGGATAGAGAGTCGTCATATTTAATTCCACATGAATCACGATGTCCCCTACTCCCTTGATTTAGTACATCGATTTAAAACTGCGTAGGTAAATATTTGTCGTAAAATATGGCCTACGCTTAGTGGCGATGAAGAACCCATTTTTTTTAACGATGGGAATATAACACGCTCATCCATAAACGCCGTATAATATCTATCTGCGTGCATATCTCTACGCCCGTCCATCCATTTATCTCTTCGAATGTATGTCTGTCAAGAATGTATTGAGATTAGATGGCGTCTGACGATTTATCATCAATATCAAATGCGAGCCAATAAATAGTATTAGACAAAATGAATAGAAAATCAAATTACATAGTTTCCAATTTAGAATAGGTATGAAGAGACGGCGAGCCGAGTGTGCCTCAGCGATTTCTTTTGAGTACGTGGCATGTTTAATTGCTCACGAATGGTGAATATGTAACACGAACGGGCGATATTGGAACTCATTGGTTCCACGCGTTACGATTCCGCTCGGCTGTCGTGACAAATAAAAAGCAATACTTACGGCACGAGGCCGCCGGCTAATTTGAATCGCAAATATGTCTACGTAATGTAGGCGATGCAGCCCGTGAATATATATTAGTAGACGGGGGTGCCCTCAAAGGTTGCGGCGGTTCTTCCTTTGTCCAGGGCGCTCCCTTGAAGGGGGTTTGGGGAGCCAACTTAGAGGAACATAAACCGGGTCGCGTATCTCTATTAAGCCACTAAGTCGCTTGTCCGACTATGAAATATAAGTGTGCATATAGTTTCTTCTTTACCCACGACTAAAGCGTAATTATAGGCATGTACAATAATGGTTCCTATTGTCTATGTAAACCTATGCTGATGTATTTAATAGGTAAACAATAAAAATAGAAAATCATTGGATTATTATCAGTTGATGATTGATAAACTGAAATTTCAACAAACTGTATAGCTGGAGCCGTGGGTCACCGTCTGCGTTTATAAGCGATGTGCAGTGATATATAATACATAATGATATATATATATATACAGTGGATTTATTGTATGTGTCTATAATTTCATAGTTTTTTCTTTAATACTTATTTCCCACATTTAAACCCTTTTCACAATTGTATGCATATAAAATAGCTAATGTGCTTTCTTGCAATCTATTCCACGGATGTATCAAATTACATCAAGTTGCGTTCAGTGGCTTAGAGGGTAAAGATGGTCATACAGTTAGACAGAGAGTTGCTTTAATAATTAGGGGTTTTTAAAGTAAAAACGGACGAGTGTACGGAATGAGCTAACTTCAGTATTACATTAGCGTATAAAGAAATAGTAAGCCGTTCAAAGCACGGAGTCACGCCAATTGAAAAAACATCGTCAGACGCGCGATTACGCGGTATAATCGACACAGCAAAATGGCGTCAGAGGGAGATCTTTAATAGCACCAGCAAAATTTGCTTCCCACGGGCTAAATGGCGACGGTTCATTTGTACGGATTAATGTGCTAGTTAACGCCTGTTCGGGTTTTAATTGATCTCTCAGTTATGCGTGTTACAGAATAATACCATTCCCCCATTTATTGTAACAATAACGGGCATTCGAAATGGTAACCTCATATGCGGATGCTTTTTAATAAACTTCTAATACCACTATAGTTTAAAAAGACACTTTACTGTGTTCTATTTTATTAAAAAAATCTAAAATGATATGTATCACTATTCTATCTATTAAAAGAAATCATTTTTTGTTCTGTATAATGAGTCAAAAGGCAGTTTAAGTAATTAGAGAGTATACTTTCTTTATAAAGTTCTTTTTAAAATAAATTTCGTAGGTTAACTACACTAGGTACCTGCCACCGTAGCCTTGCGTTTTAGAAACTAGAGGTCGTGGGTTCAAATCCTGCGGGTACTCAACAACTATTCAATGTTTCCTAGTTGGTTAGGGCAATGCGGGCTGATCACCCGTTTGCCCGTAAAGTAAGATGATCCATGCGTCGGAGGGGCATGTAATAGAGTGGCCTGCGCCTTATCTCTCTTCGGTCATGTCGATTATCCGCCCCCTCGGGCTTCAAGGGTATAAAGGAATACGAGTGCACCTGTATCTGCGCGTACACTTGTGCACTACAATATATCCCACGCAGTTGGCTGTTCTCTTACATAAATCGGCCGCCGCAGTCGGAAACGACTAGGAGGACATTATTCTTAGTAGATTCGAAAACACTGACGTCCTATATCGATATCGATAACCCGATCCCACAACTGATTCAGTTTGTCCTACGACCTCCGGTTTGTAACGCAAGGGCTAATACCACTAGGTCACGTACATACGTTAGAGTATTTTAGTGCTTGTTACTAAATATTTGTATACGGCGTGACACATTAGTCAGTCGATGCGACCATTCCACGATGTGTGGGAACATTTTTAAACAAAACACAGCGTTCGTTGTCAGGAACCGGACGCGTCAATACACGAACGAGCACCATGTTACTGTGCGTCACTGTCTGGTCTTATATCACGCAAATATTGTTCGGCTTGTTGGGCAATACATTGAAACAACTTTTCTAATAATTTCTAGAAATATAGGTAGGAAAATCCGTCTGGCAGTATTTTTAAATAGTTCTCAGTATGTAGAATGTTATTATGAATCTTTAAAAAAAATCAAATTTTTATAACAGGAATGGAGAAATAGTTATTTTAGAGGAGGAGAACATAGTTTTATCCAAAGTTCTGACGTATATAATAATACATTTATAATATAAGTAATTTACTCTATATTATAATTTTAAGATGAAGAAGCATAATATTTCTACGCTCTCGCATTTAACTGAAAGAGTAATTTCGTATAACCTTTTTATAATACATATTAGTTTTTATATATCAATCGGATTAATTTCATATTAATATTATTTATCAAAACATCATTTAATATTACATATATCAAAAAAAAAGTTAAAGTTAAAAAATGTCTTAACTTTGGAATTCTGAGCACGACCTTACCGTGGTTCATAATTACGGACTCTTTTACTGCAGGTAATGAAGTAAAGATAACAAGAGGCGAATACTTTTACCTTTCTTCCACACAGGATCATCCGAAAGGATCCGAGGCCCTGTTAACATTCCCGGAATGTCTTTAAAGGACGAGGAACTGATTGTTGTTTTTAATTATCACCCTACTTTCAGATAAGTGCCTTTTGTCCTTCATTCTTTCGTTCGTGTTACTAGAATGGGGATACCAAATTAGATGTTTATGACGAAATAGCAAAAGTAACTTTTAGACATGTTTATCAAACATTTTTGAAAGTTACTTTACCAAACTTTAAATTATAGAGATATTTAAATTTCTAAACAATTTTAGTTAGTTTCATTCAATTCTGATATTTGTTTTGGTGGTATGTTGAGATAACTGTTTTAGTTCACCCTATGTTACAATGAGGAAACATTTGTTTGTTTTGAATAAACTCTGAAACTACTAAATCGAATTGAAACTTTATTTCACTGCTAGAAAGCTTATATAGCTATTATTATTATTATTGAATAAAATTTAACTCCTTAGTCACAGTAAAATCCATTTTAAACATCTAAATATAACACCGTGATATAGCTGTTGACCGATTGCTAGTGCACGGTCGATATGACTAGTTAAATTGAATTATTTTGTACCCTAAAAACTAGTTCAACTTACTTTATTGGTATCGCTGTAATCAGAAAGGCCTCTACATGTAACATTCTCAATTAGATGCTCTGTAGCGATTCTGTGAGAAGCCACATGTGGTTAGATTCGCTTCGTGCGTTCGCGGAGACGCGCGGCGTGGGGCGGTCGGCGCGGCGGGAGGTCGTCGGTTCGGTGCCGGCCTTGTTTATACTGTACACAAGCACGAGAGAATTCTGTGTGCGCTCGTCTAACTTCACTAAAGACAATATAGCCCGTCTCCCACGCGGATGTTGTTTCCGTTAACGTTTCTTGAGATGTTGCTTCACTTATATTTAAACATTAGGAGTAATGGACGTTTAGAGCGTGACAATATTATTGAATTTTGGTATATTGTTTTGAGAATTGATAATTTATATATTGAGTATACGCAAAAAAGGAGACAAAATATTCCAATAACTGTGTTTTTATGAATGATTTTTTTAGACATTAATTACGATAAGTACTTTGATCATAACCATAAGTCAGTCCACCGTACCCGTGCCGAGAGCCCTCTCCCGTCGAAACGTAATCACGGCAGTGTTCAATTAAAATAATTGGTGATCGTTAACGAGAGAGCCGCGGCCCCTCCGTCGCGTCACCAGTATCGGATCCATCGATAATTATGACAACGCCGTTGGGAACGCGAGAGTGCGGAGATCGATCCGTAAATGTCACTAGCGATACGCCGAGTCGACGGGATTTGGGTTCGAGTCTTGCGCGGGCACTTTCCGCGGCAGAATTAAGAAACTCCCGGGAGGCCTTTTAGTTACGAGCGGCGCCCACTAAGAAACATCGCCGCTCTCTTCTACTTAGTTTATTCACTTTCGGTTTTATAAAATTAAAGCCTTAGTTGAAAGCATAGTTGTGCACAGAATATTAGGTCGATTAGATCAGTTGCGTGGCATAACAATGGTAGTATTCTTACCGTCTCTTAACAATCTGAAAATAACATCCACTCAACTTAGTCAAGACTTCGCCGCGTTCCCAAAAGACGCTAGATCTTAAAATACCTACTCCCTGAAGCCGTAAGGGTATTGCAACTGTCAAAGGGGCCTCCAGTTATTCGCAGCCCATTAAGCCCATCACAGACCCCCCTCTCCCAACAGCGTCCCGACCGTTCACCTTTCCGATTGCTCTCCGTCTATGTCGCCCGAATGTTGCTTGCTCTACACTCCATATTGATTGCTTTTTGTATCCTTTTATATTTACCTTGTACATAACATGCTTGAGCACAATAACACGAAATTAAACTGTCTAGAAGCGTAACCAGGTTTGTTAAGAACGTATATTGACACTATTTTAATTTTATTACTTAAGTGTAAGAGCTAAATAAACTATTAACAAAAAATTAAATTGAACAAAATCTCAAATATGTTTAGTTTCCTTTTTTTTTTAAAATGTTTTTTAATGTAAAGTATAATTATCCTTACTTCTGACTGGCTAAAATTATATTATTGAAAATCACTATCACTAAATTGTATCGATAAAACTTGTAATCGTACTTTCACTAGCAATGACCGTGAATGGAAGTTATGTCTTAAACGTTTAAAAACTGTACTTTCAAATACCTTAAAACGAATCTAATCCAAGGCGAATATCATCGAGGTAGACTATCGACAAACATAAGCATTCCCGCTTTTCCCTCGAGCTGTAGTCACAAATGGCTCATTGGGCTCCGAGAGCGCATCGCCCTGGCAACTGGCACGGCTAATGGCACCCGATAATGGCATACCGTCCCACAGTACACGCTCGTGCTGTGTCACCGATGACGTGCTCCCCAACTCCGAACGAATGCGCAAACTATTGTACATTCCTAATATCGAACTCTAAATTACGCCTCTCTAGGACAAAACAACAGTTTTTATAACCTCCTTAATTATTGTTTTACTTCCCTCGTTCCTTTAGTTTTCTATGAAATTGTAATTAGTTTCTAGATGCAGGTTTGCCCACCGTGATCTTTTAAAGTAACATTTTATCACCGGACACAACACAGAGTAAGCCAGTTACTGTAATATTGATTGATGTCGGTTTTAATGCCTCTGGGGCGCAATTTTGTGTTTGTGTTCTAGTTTCCTTTTACAAGTGATTTAAATATACTAACATCATTAATATCCATTTATTAATCAACATTGTTTTTGGCTGTGGAATTCATTCGTCATACATTGTGCGTACTGCTTCCGTAGCCTAGTGGTATAGGCGTGTGCCTTAGAAACTGGAGGTCGTGGGTTCGAACCCTGCAGGGGACTCAACAAATTTTCATTGTTGTTTCCTAGTTGGTTAGGGAAATTTGGGCCGACCCCAATTGTCTGAAAAGTAAGATGATCCATGCGTCGGATGGGCATGTAAAAGTCGCTCCACCCCACCCGCATTGAACCAGTGTAATAGATAACCAGATACGGTCCAAAACCCCTAATGGATAGGCGTTTATAAGGGAGGCCTATGTCCAGCAGTGGACTGTCACAGGCTGATGATGACATTGTACGTAAATAACCATTTACTCGATAATTAGTTGGTATAGCCGATGCAAGAAAAAAAGATATCTATAAACAAGCGTCCTCAATAGAAAAAAGACTTTACTTCTTGATTGAAGAGTTAGGAGCTCTTTCTCTTGCGCTATACTCATTCGACATTTCACCTACCCACTGGTCCTGTCCAGTTAATCTTTTTCACATTAAGTTATATTAACTTTGCCTATTTTTTCGATTTTATAAGCAGTTCGTGGTGGACGGTGACTTAACTCTTCAATATAAATCCCTAGTTAAAAATAATCAAATTCTTTTATAAAAATAACAATGGCACATTACATGACTTACAGGAATTTTCTGCTTCGTAAAATGTAATAACAGAAGCGAATAATCGGATGCACAGATGTTGAAACTTGGAACATTAATCTGCGCCGCTGCAAAAAAGCGAGCGAGCATTTTAGTGGATTGTTGTGAAAAAGTTTTAATCCGCCATTGAGCGAGCAGCTTTTTGTGAAATAATTGCACGCCGATTTATTTTAGAGAACGGCCCGTGCAGCAATAAATAACTGTTTATTTGACGGAAACTAGAGCCCTCGGCATTGTTGGTGCGCTTGCGTTGCCGGGAATGGAAAAAATGGTTTTCGCCGCATTAAAAACGCACAAAGGCAACGCAGCCGCGTCCCGGGGTGCGCCCGACGCGCCAATCCCGGAGATAAATGGAAGTGAGCGGGAGCGGATATGAAAAGGGTCAATCGGATCTGTGAACTACCGGGAGGCGCAAGGAGTGGGCCGGCAAGGCCGATGGGGAGGGTGCGATAGGATGTCCCACTCGGTCTCGCAAAGTCCGGGTGTTAAGAAAATGCTCAGATCTAAATCGGTCTCATACATCATGTGTCTTAGTATTCAGCAAGCCCCTATATATATACCCTTCCACTGCGCTGTGTTTTCTTCTGATCACTAACACTGTAAATGTGTTAAATTGGTGATAATTTACAACTAAGTATAGCGCGTTCTTGTCATAAACATTACCTACGTCAGAAACTGATATCGAATCACGATGTTCCATTGTAAATTTTTTCGCCGGCGCTGTTATTTAAAGTTGTTCGCAATGCGGTGTTGTTATTTTTATTCTTCGGGTAAAATAATATCTCTCCATTAGGATAGAGCGAATGTTATTTTAGAAATTGAGTTTAGCGGCCGCTCCCCGTGAACTCTTTATCTACCCTTTCGCAACAAACACGTTTTTCCGTCCCTTCTGATAAGTCCCTTAAGGCCGGGCTGAACTCTCCGGGCGTCTTATGCCGGCCGTTGGCAGCAACCTAAATAAAGGACGCTTAAATGAAAAAACATCTAGTTTTTAATACAACAAATTTACGCAGCAATTAGTTTTTATATATTCTAAACTGCCTGCTGCTACTTATTTGTCATCATTTTGAGATCTTATTATCATCTTTTACACAGTGAAATAAAAAGGCTACCAGTATCATTTATGATAAATCATAGTAAAATATTAAATGCGTTTAATCTCTTCTTGTTTTAACCAATACAACGCTTCAGTCTATCACTCCCATAGAAACTCCTACTAAACATAGATGAATCGATCGTTAGTATATAAGAGGACATTTTTGGATACAGTATTACTGTATCCAAAAATGTCCTAATTATAACGGTCACCCGTTATAATTAGACTTAGCAGACGCAGAAGTTGTCTTACTTTCAGGGCTACTGCGTGGATTAATCTATAGGTTTTTTAGGCACTGGTAAACATTGATAATGCAAAATTCACCGGATTGAAGTGACTTCCAGTGCATAAATAATTGATGACTTTATTGCAAAATTTTTGCCACAATTTAATTGTAACACAGAGGACACAGTGATTCAGATAGATAAAACCTTTTTCGGATGCAAATAGGGGTGTACGGGTACATACATATATTTACATTTGAATGGTCGTTTGACTACAATGAAAACGCTTGCATTTTGTATTGAAAGTAGGTTGAAATTTGTGACGCCGTCTCGTTTGCACACAATGCTGCATTTTCATGTTTTCCTTCGGCTCACGAAAAATAGCAGATATAAATAAATAGGAGACGTGATGAACTGTCCGTTGTACCTCTTAATGCAGATATGTTAAATTTTTATTAAATGTATCGTTTCCTAGGACATCCTTTTTAAAACATTTTAATAAAAACTTATATTTTTTTAATATAAACGTGAAATTTGACCGAAAAAATAGAGGATCATGTATGCATATCATGACATTGATGGTAATTCAACCATAATTTTGTTGTCTCGATGGTCATTTACCACACGATCCGGCCCGAATTGGGCCAGGGGGAGGTGGTCAATGACAATCGGCTCGCGAGGGCTCATTCAAATTTATGGTAACGATTGGATACTAATTGGCGAACTGGGTCGGCCGATCACGCCGCTAGCGGGTGACGAGAATGGCTCATAGCAACATTCATTTTGATTTATTGACGAAAAGAATTGGAACTGTATAATATTTCTAGACGAATATTAAATAGAGCTTGTTCTATGGAAGCTAGGTAACTGATAAATACAATTACTTAACTTTCTTTTATATTAATACATATTAAATAAACCAGACACGAGAAAAGCACTTTGCCCACCACACGATGTTTTTCACACACACACACGCTTTGGCGTAAGAGTCTGATTAACCACTAAGCCGAGACAGTCTTCAGATTCAACTTGCATCAATACTTTAAGGTCTACTATAGCTTCAAAGAATGGTCATTTTGTTTAATATTAATTCTGCTAGATATACTTATTAAGCTACATAGTACCTTACCTCAACAATAGATACACCTTTAGTTTGTTGATTGTAAATTCTGAAATCGAGGTCTTCATCATTTGATAATACATGAATATATACTGAGTTGGATGGAAAATTTTCGTATTCAATTCGTATCATATAATTTTTGTTTATTGCTTACGATAATGAACCGTCGAATTAATTCTGTTTATTTTATGACCTGTTTTCACTCGTAATTTGATAAGAGGCAATCTTGTTTACCATCCATTTTAGTGTAAATATGTATAGCATAGAACGATAAAACATTTCAAACAAATTTAGTAACATGGTTATACTTTTAAATTTAATCACAGGTCGAGTTCACATATACATTTTTTATACGGAAGACATTAACTTTATGAGAGATTAAAATACAATATCCAATACTTTGGTTTCGAAAGCTTTAGGTCAGGCTTCGAGCAGTTGTCAAGTAGGCCCTTCGAGGGAAATCATCAATAATTACGTACGAAACGTTACTCTCGTGTTCCACTAAAGCCGCGTCTAATCGGACATCATTAATCAACAAAATAGCTTAATTATGCAAATCGGAAGTAGATCCATTGGCCAGGGGCCCACTTCACACGGGCCCATGCAAGAACCTCTCCAAGCGGGCTCATAATGCACGGGCCTCGATCTCTCTTCGTTAGCGAAGGGCAAGCGATAACCACGAGCGATTCGACGCGGCTTTGGTGCTCTAGGAAGTGGCGTTCGTTATGTCCATAAAATTAATTTAATGGCCCAGTGGTTTCGATATACCGTTAGTTATTTTGTCAATCGCCTAAAATGAATCTTAGAACGGATCTCGGGATGTCTGTATTAAATTGTCTAGACAATTTTATTGCTCAATTGGTACTAGATCGTATTGTAAGGTCTTACTGATGGATGGAGATTTATCAAAGAAAGAAAGAATAGGAAGAAGAAAATTTAATAGGTACAAGTTCCAGAATAATTGAACAATTGAGCACGTACAATTCGACAAACCTGACAGACAGTAATGATAGCTAGTGCTTTTCAATTGTTTATTCACAACAGCGGATGTAAAATAGAACACAAAGAGACCGTTCTCGTCCAAATAAAGGGGATGTAGCGTGCATACATAGCAGCTTGCGGATCGTTTGTTCACAGCATTCGGTTCTGGTTCACGGATTCGAATCCGCTATCGGAGCCACAATTTGTATGAGACAGGTGCGTTTTCCGTTTGGGGGCCAGTGTGCGTTTGTGAGAAAGAGTTGTGCATATCAATGGAAAGGTCCTGCCGTGAATCTGGCCTCATTCAATTGGCCTCTATAGAAATGAGAAAACCTGTTCGCTTGTTAATCCAATCGCGAGAATCGAAAAAGCCGACAAGTTTATGACAGACGTTGGTTATTATAACTCTCTGAATTAAAACTCTTTTACAGCAACATAACACGTTGGGATGACCGAAGAATTATTAAATAGATGATATAAATAGTCAACGATCAATCTTTTATTATAAATGAAGTGATTTGTTTGTGATGTTGTCTTGTCAGCCAATTACACGTGTCCAGTGTTTTATTTCTGTTCAGTGATTTATTTCTTTACTTCGCGAAATAATATCGATTCAATAAGTTCGTAACATTAGACACTTACACGCAAATATCGCTACAATGTAAATTGTAATAAGGATTAAATTCAAGTGTAATATTTAAAATCTTTTCAATTCACTTACACCGTCGCTCGTACCATTGTAAAATTGCACCTTTCATACGTTCCAACACAATGCGCGGTTCCTCCTATCGACATTGTCGCAGCAACAAAAAAGTATAATTTACTACGTATCTGTTATTTGAAAGGGCAAAAAACAAGTTTTGTTTGCATTAATGTTCGTCCATAGATCGAGTGACACGAACACAAAGTCTTTATTTAGGATTTATGGCTTCGAAATTTCGTAGTATAGAGGTTTTAGTTCAGGCGCAGTTTTAGGCAGTTGTTTCGTATTGAATGTTCAACTTTTGTGAATGACAATGTGAAATTTAATTTCCACAAACTACGATACTTTGGTAACTTCAAAACTTATATTTGTTCAACGTGTATAATGAAAATTATCGTTATTATTAAAACAAACTACTCAGCAGTAATGGCAGCTAGAGACAACGGTTCGGTTATTCTGGTTCTATTAGTGTAAGGCAATTTAGTTCTTTAATCTCTCTTATCATCATAAGGACGATCGTGGTTTAAACGAACCAAATGATTTGGGATCTCGTTTAATTAATGTACTTGTTATGCCGATAAGAGCAATTCAATAAGATAAACCATTTTAATTTATATATTTGAAATGACTCTAATGAGGTAGCACCTAATAATATTCAAATAAACGTCTAAGAAATTCGGTTCAGAATACCGTAATCCTGTTCTGTAATGAATACAAGCCAACAATGGACTTGATAATAACAAAGTAATTAAAGAGCTTTCTGTATTCGGTTTTTAGCCCCATCACGGGTACCGATATCTTTTGAATGGTCCTCATTAAAACGATTCACCGTAAATGGTAACTTTGATTGCACATTATGAGTTATAACAAGATAAGGTAATTACTGCTGCACTCAAGCGCGTACACTTATGATCGGTAGAGAATTAAGATTTTCTGTTTACTCTTTTTATTAAATTTTTTATACTCTAATTTTTGTAATCGCATACGTACGCAGACGAGCAATCGGGCCACTTGATAGAAAGTGGTCACACATTCCTATGAACATCGGCAATACCTGATATCATCGACGCGCTTCCTACGTGCCTCGTTTAGTCAGTAAAAACTGGCTACGATGCCCTTCAAACCGGAACACAGTAGGGCTTTCACGCAATAGCTTTGCGGCAGTAATAGTGGTAGTACCACACCAGACAACTCACTGTAAAAGGGGACCTACCTTGATATTCACAAAAACCATTTAAGATAATCAAGAAGTATAAAATTGTACTTCTGATTTTATTTCAGATCCTTGTAGAAGCTTTACCGACGCATTAAAATGCCACGTAAATTAGTTTTATTCAACATTTTTAGTATACGCGTTAACAACAGAAAGTATTGTAGATAAATATTTATCTAAGAAAATCGGAAACGACCCTACTATATATATACGAAATAGAAAAATAGTGGTGCAATCATACCTACATCACTCCTTTTGTAATACTCAGTCATTGTTATTAAATAAATCGTAAGTTTGTTGTTCGATGTTATAACCGTCTTGCGAGATTCGGAGATCGTACTTTGAGTTAAGAAGAGTTGCTTTGGTCCCTTAAAGGGCGAACACGCTTCAGCCGATAACCCAACACGGTCAGCGTTTCTTACTTCAAAGGTTGCTTATGGTATGATGGAAGTTGAAGAAAACAGAATAACTACAAAGGAAAAGTCACGACCTACAATTGACCTTATTCTATTTTGAAATTGCATTCATTTTGAAATAAAGATGTAGATACCATGCTGAGCATGTAATTAAATGTTTATTCTAAGTATTGTAGTAATATTGGGGCCAAAACGTCGCCTCTGACTGTAAGGTTGGTCCACAAGTTTGCCGTAGTTCAACGGACTATGGTGCGCGCTATGCTCGGAGTTTCTTTGTCGGATAAAATTCGTAACGTCAGCCGTCAAAGAACTAAAGTCACCGAAAAGGTTTAAGTAGTTGAAGAGGCAGTGGGCCGTTCATAAAGTCAGAAGAACGGATGGTCGATGGGCCCATAGGGTGCTCGAGTGGAGGCCGCATTCGGGAAGACGGAGCGTTGTTCGACCTTCGACCAAGTGGGATGCCGATCTCCGTACAGTTGCAGTTGCAAAGTTTGCAGCGAGTAGTTGGGGATAGACCGTCTTAGCGTTAATTGACAAAGAGCTTTGTCCAGCAGTGGAATGATAAAGGCTGATAATGATGATGATGATGATGACTAATGTAGGTAAACATGGGACGTCCGCTCGATGAATTAACTGAACAGGGAAATGTTCGTTTTTAGTAAACACGGTCACTTGTTGCGGTCATCGCCGAATATGCTACAATGTAAACTCCGCTCGTCTTCTGTATCCGTACCTTTAAGATTGCGCATTCGTCATCTTGAGACCATATCGCTGTCTCGAACGGATGTCGCAAAATGGTTTTGAAACGTCGCGAATTCATGTGATTTACGAGTTTCGTCCAGAGTTTGAATATTTCATCAGGCACCACTTCTGGGACGGTTAGGGCACGAGATAAATCTTTGCGCACTAAAGTTTCTTCTTTTCAAAAAGTGTAGATAAGGCATTTTACATTTTAGGTTTCTCTGAGGATATTTCAACTTGTACTTTGCTAAGTTTCACAAGTTAACAGAGAGATTTGTAGGGTGCAAAGGTTAGTTAAAATATAGTTCGGGAAATAAATAAAGACATAATGACGATAGCACAAGACCCTTAGTTACATGATTCCTTCTGCATTACTTACTAGAAAAGTGATCCTGTAAGCAATATCAAATGTAATTAATACCCTCTAGTTAGTAGCTTGACCTTTTACATAACAACGAAAGTAATACGAAAAAAATAGCTTCATGTTTAATAACTTCCTGAACGTAAATAGAATGTCGTAAGTATTCCGTTATGTTATATATTTCGCAAGAAGACATGACCAACTACTAAGAAATAATGTAACATGGTACCAAGTGAATCTTTAGACCACATGAACAACACGGAATTCACACGACACGTGAGCTAAGACGAAATCTTGGCAACTCTCAAACTGCGCTTCACGTAGCCATTTCCATGTTGAAATTTGATATTTGTTTCGCCTTTGATCCATTTGTTGGAGCAAACTTTCTAGGCTGACTCAAACTCTTCTCACAAACCGCAGTTCGTAATGTTCGTCTCTTTATGGTACGTTTCTTTATGGATTTCTTTTACGAAAACTGTATTCAACAGCTTTTCATTCATTTACTCACTTTGTAACCGGCGTACCATAAAGTGTTTTGAGGTGTTCACAATAATTAAAAGACTCGCTTTTTAGTTTGATATACTTACTTTCTGCTTTTATCGATTTAATTCGATTTTAAATATCAATAGTTCGGTAATTTCGATTGTATAATTTAAAAAGTGGATATACAATGCATGCCTACTCACTCAAACGCGATAGTTTACATTTCACATGTATTTTAGTAGATATTATTCACGCTAATCGTAATCGCGTACACTTTTTGGCAGGTCAGGATCTATGACTGCACCATTAGGGTTGTTTTAATGCGTCTAATAGAATTCCCCTCAATTTCTCTGGAACTGGCACAACGTGTTAACATATGGGTGCAACTTTGCCATCGTAAACAAATTTAATGCGCCCCTTTTTATATCCAACTACGCAGCTGAGAATCCTTTGACTGATTATAAATTAAGTTTGTTAGGTGCATGAAAATACTATATAAATAACAAAATCATTGTAAAAATTTAATCCGTATATTTTACCTACACGTATATGAATTACGAAACTTCATTAAAGACAACACAACACAACTATAAAATTAAATTTTAATAAATATCTTTAGACTGCCGATTGACTAATAGAATGTGATAATCAATTCAAATGGGCATTAAGTCAATGTTTGTGCTCCACTCACGGAACCCGCACTCGATTGATTGTAGGCAAATGAGTCCGCGACCTCTGAGCTCCATCGCCACTTGTATGTAAATGCATCAAAACGTCAACGATCGCATTTCTATGACATGCTCTTTACCCTTTCGACGAACATATAGCGTGTATGCGGCGTTTCTATCGAAAATATTCAAGATTCCTTACGAAGTGCCAGATAGCTTTCACTTAATCACGATATAAATATTATTCTAACTGGCGGTCGTTTCAGATGTATATGTAATTTGAATATAAATGTCGTAATAGCGCTGAACGCGGCCATAACATAATGGGGCCGCTACATTATGAATGAGCGCTTTAAAATTGCCGCATCCATTAGCGGCGCCTCTCTCATTGTAACGAAGCGGCCGGAACTTTTAATAAGAAAACGCAAAAAACGTGCAACGATCGTTCCCCTTTGTCCCTATTGTATGTACTCTGATAGTGGATGCGGCAATTTCATCATTTCAGTAGTACAATTGCGCCGACATTCGCTGACTTGGACTTGTCACGATCGCATCGTAAAAATTCACCGTAGGTAATTGCCGTGGCAGTTGCTCACGGAACTCGCAAAAATCCTCCTATCCACGGGGCATAAATAAATGTATTGCGAATATTGCGAGTGCGTGAGCATGCCGGAACAATAAAAACAATCTTTACGAGGGCGTAAACAAGGCAAATATTTCCACACGGACATGGCCGCAGCGCGTTACTTAATGAAAGCATAGACACAACAACAAATATACAGTCCAAGTTTGTAAAAAGTCGCTCATTACCGAGTACAACAATTGGCTGATGTTTATGACACGCTCAATGTAAGAAGTGGATGTTTTAATCGCGGTAAAAGTGGGACGCCATCGCTCTCATTGTCCGTGAATTAATTCTCCTCTATTCACATCTCGTTTGAGGCATTTCACACTGTTTCCCACGAAATGCCCAATGAGTTTTATTAGCAAACGAGATATAATTGACGATTACACACAATGGTGCTTACGGTTTTTAAATAAACATAAAATGCTTTCACAATATTTTTATCTCAGGATAGAGTAGCATTTTATATCTAAAAGTAATGTTTGTTAGATATTGTGTTCGACAAGTCTTTTAGAAATGTCATAGTAAAGGCAAATAATCAATCTCGATTACAATGGCTACAAGCAGTTTTGAATTTAAAAGCAATGTTTGCAAATGCCTGCTCAAACAAAGTTATCCAACAAGATGTAGGTATATATTCTTTAATACGAAAGAGAAAATGTCAATATAATTATACTTATATTTTAAATATGTCTATTAACTTTTTTATTTTATAGTACACCTACCCTTTTTTCCTAACCAGGGATAATCTGGGTGACAAGCCTGCAGGCACTAAACCGCCTCTGTACTCACTTTGTGTGTACAAAAGCTTAAGTAAATAAATAAAGGTTATAATATTTTAATATCCAAAAGTGTACAACCGTTAATAATGTTTATCTGTTATTATATAATCCAGAAGTCTCAAAGTAATATCCTAAACCACCGTCGATAATTTCACGTAGAAAAATGCATAATAACCTGTTTAAAATTGCTTTAAGCTTTCGCTCGGATAGTAAGCTACGGTATTAATGTACATTGTACACTACATATAATTTGGTTCCCAGTAGGAGATGGGGGGGTGCATACGCTAGGATAATTTCATAACAAGCGGCCGGAATAATCCTCCCGTTCCCAATTACCGGGATGCGGCGGACGGGATCAGGGGCACAAAGCGCTTGTAACGCGGGCCCCTAGTGCTCCGGGGCCCTCAGATTGTCGGGTGACCACGCCACGTCGCTATGACCTTGCAAAACTATGCTTTCAATGAAGCAAAACAAACTAACAAGCACAATTCAGTTTGATAACATCCAATTAATTATAAATACGAAATTATCGTTGGTTCAGAGTCATTAGGCACGAATAGCGACATCTTTTATTGTATTTAATGTATAGAACAACTCAACAAATCAAACACAATTCGTACCATTAGAAAGTTTAACAAAAGAAGGAAATTATTATTACTCAGTTATCAAAAAAGTAAGCATTATCGTTAAATAATTCAGAAATGGTTCCAAAAGGGGACAACTAATGATGCATTGTGCCGTGGCGGGGATTTTGCATAAAAAGCGAGCAATTTGGCTCCGAGAGGCGTCCATTGGACGGGGCCTTTGTGCTCCCGCCTAGGGCTCCATGCCCGATAGGATCGGAGGCCTTAATGCGTTGCCAACGCTTCCATCCGCTCACAAGCGCGCCCCATTGGAGCCATGAATAGAGGCGCACAGGCACGCCGCCGCGCTCGTGTTACAGCGGCCTATTGAACTGAAATACGGAATATGAGCGACTTAATCTGTACTAAACCCCAATTAAATTCTCCAATCAATCCGCTTATTTAGAACGGTGCATGAAAGTAATGATGGCCAGATGTACTATAAAAACTAGCAGTTGCGCGCGACTTTGTTCGTGTGGGTAATATGAATACTATGGCCTAAGATACTCCTAATTACATAAGCTATAATGCCATTCCAGATTAGCTAAAACAAACAGACAGACAGACAAAAGTTAAAACAAATATTGTTTCGTATCGTTTTTATATCACAATGTAATAATTTAAAACAGCTATTACAATGTTAGAAGTAGACACTCCAATTTAATTTATTTGCATAGAGTATAGACGAAAGTCAATTCAGAACATCAAAGTGAGACGCGCTCGGTCTTCGGGAACGTCGTTTTCCTCGAACACAACAAATAAGTTATGAGCAAACGGTCATATTTCACGTTCGCCTCGCAGCTGTCTCGTGCGGGGCCGTTACGGGCTGTTCGCTGGCAAAAACTATATCACCCGACGCCCTCTCGTTGTTTACTTACTGATGTTTACCTTTTTTATGTGTTGCCATTACTATAGCAACTTTAACTGTCTTGTTACTTGCTTTTACGATGGTAGGTTTCGTGTTCTATGGCCGTCAAGGGTGGTAATAGGATGATCTTTGCTATTAAACAAAACGGAAGTTTCTGGGGCTATTATTGATGCATGTTACTGGTAGAAACTGCACTTGCGATTATCTTATAAGCTGAGGGTACTTCAAAAGAGATTGTTATATCTCATCTCGGGCTTAAGCAATTATATATTTGTGAAAGACTAATAAGACTCGATAAAGCTACTAAGTTCCCACAGTTAAAACACCGTTTGGTTGATATAAAATTACGTTAAAACCGCTTCCGCTCATAATAAGAACGATGCTCCAAGCTATCGGAAAGCGACACGTGGACTGTTACGTGGCTGCATTAAAGTGAACTTATTTTACAGCAAAAGTTGCCCTCTCTCTTTAAAAAGGTTACAAGCGGCTCCCCTAATTTGCTATATACAAATGTATATAAATATATAGCAAATATTTTAACATACAGTCGTTAAATGAACAGAAACCTGCATAATATCAATATTACCCATTACAAATTCTATCAATATGTTTGTAAATATATCAATTGTGAACATAACACTTGTGTAAACATATGTACATGTTATTTTTGGAATGGATTTTGCTGAGCTAAAATAATTTACTCACTCAAGAATAATTATACCTAATTTCTATAGCTTCTAGTAGCAAAATTATATTCCAAATTGTATTCAATAGTTGCATAGCTTATTCAAAGCAAACAAATCTTTCCTTTATCGGCAAAGTTTGTATGTATATGTTATGCAATGCTAACGTTAATAGAAAAATCATACAAAAATATTCTCGTTAGTGCTCACTGATAGCGATCCAAAAATCATTGTAATACAACAATGAGCCGGGCGTAATGAGAGAGTAGCGTGACCGCATGCGTTTTTGCCTCTCCTTCCAATGGAGTCGCTCTCATAAAAAAGGGGCAATAACTCTTTGGGCGCAGCGGAGAGTCGATTGGCTTCGGAGCGGCGGGCCTCGGTTTATATCCGACGCAAATTGCATTGACGCAAACTTGTTCCGGATTCGGTTCCATTCTGCAATTAATATCCTTAATGTGCCGTGACGATAAAAGTCTTTAACAAAATACTTGTATGGTTTGTAAATTTCTGTATTGAAATACAAGTACTCACCAGATGTAATAACTGGTAAGCTTTAAAATGACATTTAATAAGGCTGACGTTCGACTGAAGTTAGTTTAATCCACAATAAATGCAGCATAAACTCCCGCTCTCTGCTTATACTTGCATTTCAACTGAAAATGAGGTTTAATTGTTTATACCGATAATAATCACCGTTGCTATAAGTCCGCTTACGGCTGCTGCAAACTAAAAGGCTTTTCTTAAGGGTATTATCGTGTCCTATTACTTGTACGCGACTAATGGCGCGTCATGCATTCACGTGCGAGCCAGTAGGTGCGGCCCCGCCCGCCGCCCGACCTGTCACTTTTCGAAGCGACAGCGCTTATATTGCAAACATGATGTGGCATTAGCTAAGTGCAAGTTTGTGGGACATTAAGGGGAACAGAATCCTATGTAACGATATTAATCTTAAACAAAATCCTCGGAAATACTGTTTCCGATATACAATTTAATCGACACCACGAAAGTTATGAAAAACCTGCTAATAATGTTATTTATTACGTATATCGTACTGATCCTTTTTTTATCGATGAAGTGTATGACAATTCACCAAAGAAATAAATGTATTTTTATGGGAAACGTTATTGCAATAAAGGGAAGCATTCGGAGCGTCATCAATCCAATAGCCGAAGGGGCCTCAGTTCAATGCCGTCCGAAATAGGCCGCAGTTATCTGGAAGCAACGCCCTCCAAAAAAAAAAAGGGCCAGAAGAGGTTATAAAATTGATTCTCCGCGTCTCGACAAGGCTATACATAATATACTCATAAGATTAATACGTACCAAACGTGGTTCAGCTTTTTATGTATTGCTGTGTATTTTTAATACGAAACCTTATTACCCATTGCGTTACTCAGAGATATTGTGTGTCCTTTAATTCTTCCTAAAAATAACGACACCTGCAATGTTGAAAATATCATACTGCATACGACTACTATATTTTCTAATGGGGATCGTAATCCTTCATCATCATCAGCTTTTGTTAGCTCGATGCTGGACATAGCCAATTAATGCATTTTTACATGCCCATCCGAGGCATGGATAATCTTATTTTTCAAACAAGTGGGTGATCGGCCAAAATTGTCCTAACTAACTAGAAAACAACGATAACACAAAGTTGTTTCCCTGCGGGTTTCGAACCCACGTACGGTCTAGTTTATAAAGCAAGGGCCAATACCGCTCGGCCAATATTCATTACATTTTACTATTTCTAGTCATGGAGCGTTAGTAGCTAAACGTGCGATGTGAAAGGTGGCGTATTCACCGTGGATAGAGCTCGCTGCAACGACACATCCCGCCTCAGTACTTGGAGCGCTCAAACGTGCGCGTCCCGTTGCGCCGCAATGATCCATCATCTTCACATTAGTCACGGCTCCTCTTATCTCCCACCGGCCACCACTCGTTTCGAGCGGCCATTATCTAGGAACCATTACCATTATCTAAAATAGGACTCTATATGTGGATAATTCGGTCGCTTTTGCTTTGAACTAGCCGTAAAGCCAGATAGGGGACTCGAATAGCTCGCAATCAAAGCAGCACAATCGAATGCCACCATTGAAGGCCTCTCTTTATATATATAATCTATAATAGACTGAATCCATGGCCTAATGGAATTGGCCCTTGCTTTATAAACCGGGGGTCGTGTGTACGGATTATGCTATTCAAATTTAATTTATGCAATATGTGCTGCTTACTAAATTGTCAGACAAATAGAAGAAGATCCATGCGTCGGATAGGCATGTAAAAAGTGGGCCTGGTTGTCATAACCATCTTTGGTCGTTTCAAGACGTCGTTGCTTCTAAATTTACTAACAAACAATCAACTTATCAAATGATGTGATATTTATATAATGATAAACTGTCACTTGTGTTGTAAAAGATTGAACACTATTATTAAAGTATCTGAATGGATTAGAGGCCGACTCCAAGATTACTTGGATACATGGCCATGAGAAACAAAGATACAGTCTTTTATAGGTTAGCAACTACGGAAATGAGTCTACAATGTCGCCCGATGCCCTCACTCCCGAAATAGCGGACGGAGCGACAACATCAAACTGTTGCTGACGTCCGTACTCAAGACGTTACTTCCTTCAAACATATTAATTCAAATTGCCAATTATATGATAATCAATAAAGGTATAATAATTTTATTTAAATATAATAGAATGTCCTTATATGCATCACAATAAGGCAAGCCAAAATTAGCCGTGTTTAAAACAGTTTTGCTTTCGCTTGGTTTCTAATAGGTGCATAAATAGCATTTGAGTACAGCATTGAATAAGGTAGCTATTCTAAATTGCTGCACTCATTCATGACATGAAATATTAAAGTTGAGCAAACTTTTGTCAGATGTATTTAAGTATGAATGTATAAAAACATGTGGAAAATATCTACAACAGAAACTTTATGCCTTCGTTTAGAAAGGTGACTTTACAACAATTCTCGGCTGACATCCAGAGAGGCGTGTTGCGAAAGAGCGCTTTTACTTTAACACACGATTATGCTCCAGACTTTTAGGCTAAGCCTTCAGACTGATAGTAAAAACAACGTTCGTGCGACAAAGTGCTAGCATGTTTCCTCTCTTATGAGCCAACGCAAGCGCGCTGCATCATGTTCGCTGCACGGCTGTTTCGAACCGCACGACCTTTCTAAAGGATACTAAAACACAAGGTTTATTGCTTTATTTATCAAAACTTTTTGCACCAACACAAACATGCATAGGGTGGGCTTAATGCCTAAACTTATCTATTAGCTAACTTGTGTGTGTGTGTGACAAAGAAAAAAGCGGAAAATACCTTTTCTGCATACTTGTGTGATAAAATGTATAAAGAATCATATTATTTTTATACGTTTTAGATTACTCCACATATGATTTCATATGATAAACAATTGTATGCTTAAATGGTTGTAATAGAAACATAATCAGAGGGTGGTAGGTCTTTTTCCCGAAATACTGACTGGAGCAATACCACCGCGTAGCCCATTTGAGCCGTAAATCATTAGTGTGAAAATACTGCTGTGTTCTGATTTGAAAGACGTTGAACCCAGAGTTATTAAGAAGAAGAAAACATAGATGTTTTAGAGCGGAGAGCCGACGTTTACTGTCTCACGAAGCATTTTCTAAAAAAAGGGCGTATCACTAAGTATAAAAATATTTTAAAACGAACATGTTACTCTTGGCAATCATATGAAACTTTTTTTTTTCTTTCGTCATCGAATCGTATTCCGTACAATCAAATAAAATCCGTTTATTGAAAATACAACTTATTTAATCTGGTTCAACTTAAATTGGATGTTTGAACTTGGAAGCCTTACCTTAAAACTTTTATTGTTATGATAATTGACAATTTTTTTTTGTTTGTATTAACCGTTGGTCCACATTTTTAATTTTTTTGAAATTATTCATGTAATTTATGAATGAATTATTGGAAACATTAAACTATGAATAATATTGTAAGCATATTAAGGTATGTATCTTTTGTTCTGTGAAGTTATTGTGTTGAGTTCATGCAGGAGAATAACATTTTGTATAAAGACGATACCCAAATATTCTATAAGTAGTAGTGTACGGAACGTTTGCAAGTTTAGCCGAAGGAAATAATGCGGTCGTCTACGGTGGTTCTTCGCCCTGGGAAAGGTCTCCGGAGCGGCCTTTGTCGCAGTGCCCCGACACAGGGGTTTGCACAATGCGATAACAAGGCATTATTCGCTAACAGAACATTTGCATATAATGAATCGCTATAATCTTTCTTGATGCCCCCCTCTCTTGTGCGCTATTTGTCAGATGCTATCTCCTCTACTCAGTGTGATGACGACATACGGGTTTTAAATAATTCTTTAGATTATACGCAAACTTTTTTATTATAAAAAGGTCTTATAAAATATGTATGCGTTTTCCGACAAATGATTCTTAGACCTGTTTTATTCTAATGACATAGTGAGAAACAAGTTCGCCCCTCAGCCCAAACAAGCGGCGTACACACAGGTGCACACGTGTACGTAAATAAAAACGTAAACTAACCTTGAACGGGCACCGAAATAGCCGACCCAGCCGTGGACGCGCTAATGGCCTCCTGGCTAGAGAATGTCGTGTAGATGGGAAATGTGGAAGAGTCGCCCTTCGGACCGAACGACGAGGCGATATAAAACTACGAAACTTAGCGTGAGGTCTAATGCGACGGAAGAACAGCGATCACTCGACTTCAGTAAATATTATTAATCTAGGAAATTTCTTGTAATTCAAGCCAACGTTATTACAGAACCTCCCATGGTGTTAAAATTTAAATAAGATAACATTAGATACCGGTTCTACCTCGTAATATTTATGTTAGTTTTATAAGCAAATGAATCAAAGTATGTTTAAGCAGCTTACACATGTGCAAGCTTGAAATGTGAGATTATATTGCGTTGCCGCGCGTGTTTCAGGGCTCGCTCTCGTCACGCTTTCCGGGTGTCGGCATCTCGTCCCGTCACGCCGTCACGCCGTCACGCGGTCGTCGAACGGGCAACCGGTAATGGGATCACGTCAAAGCACAGCGTGTCACGTCACCGTCCAGATTCGCTTTCCTTTCGCTCCCGGCGGCGGCTGTACGTGACGTCCGACTGCATTGTGCGCGCTCTCCAATGGGGCGAACTGAGAGCATGGCGCATAATTTTATGGCCCTTCCTACGGGACCGTGTTGATTGAGCGATTGTGAGGGGAACAATGGACTCCGCGCTCCTAATCATTCGCTTCGAACAATAACATGTGCGTCACATGCCACTCGTAACTATGCGTCCATTATTGCCTCAGTTTGCTGCAAATGCTTGACGGTCTGTCACGAATTGTGAAATGCGATGTTACAACTTTGCAATATTATTAGCGTAATGCAGAAGTCTGCAGCAGAACGAAGGTAACAGTCATAGCTCGCAGAATAAGCAAGCTAAAGTGGAAATGGGCTGGCAATATGCCATGGTCTTTGGTCAGCAGTGGGTTTAAGATGGCTGATATGATGATGACTATTAATATTATTAGCTATTCGCATCTACAAGATGAGCTTTCCATACAACGTAAGTATAAGGGTTCAGAATATCCGCTCCTTTGCGGGTATCGGGGTCACCCCAGCTGCGGCTTTGTGGTGCCGACCTGTCGCGCTACCATTGTGGGCCGCACTTGAATGGCGCCTTTCAAGCTACAGCTCAGCCTGCGCTCGGAGACCGGCGAGGAATATAGGCCACCGGACCAAAGTACTTTCATCCCCCTCTTTGAGTTGTAGAGGATTGCGAATAAGCACGCCTTGGGGTGCGCCACATGCTTTGTTCAACTCAGTAAATGTACAGTTTTATTTATTACTAGCAGTTGCCCGCAACTTCGTTGCCGTGGTAGTATATAGGTAAAATTATATATTTTAAAGTTACATCAGTTATCTTCCTGAAAAGTCCTGTCAAAATCGGACCTGCTGTTCCAGAGATTACGCAGAACAAAGAACAGACAATAGTTACAATGTAAGTTATTGTGTAAAGATTTTCTTTTAAGAACTCTATTTAATTGTAAGGAGTTTAGTCAGAAGGCTAGATCTCGTTTGTGTAATTTAATATTTTAAATCAAACCAATTATATGTATATGAGAGCTAATAAATCAATATGTTCTGGCGACCAACATCCGGACTACCGTTGACTAAACCATACCGATCTTGTAAACATAGCCTTAAACAAAAATTTTTTCCCGGAATAAATGATTTTATATGATGATGATTTTATATGATATGACATGATTGATACATTATTAAAAGTATAGTTCCGTATTGTACATAATCAACGGCATTCAATATCACAGAGCTTCGACATGATACAAAATCCCATTGTCCTTATGATACCTTTGAAATTGTATCCGCAGCTCTAACCGCGTCTCGCACAAAAGCGCCCCCGCCAAGGCGGCAAACAAAGCGCACAAAGTCGCTGCAAGTGATATTTGACAATCGAAAGGGAGGAGCAACGGCGCCCCCTGGCGGCCCTCACCTGCGCCCGACAGCGCCTAATGGGAAAACGGACATAACCGATATGTATATACGTGTATGAGCCTTTGCTGTATAGGACGACCCGCTTGGTGTAGTGGTAAGTGCCCTAGAGTGATACGCTAAAGGTTGCGGGATCGATTCCCACCACGGGAAAAATATTGCGTGTTAAAGTCACGTTTTGTACTATGATATGGTAGTAATTGTCAAAAATTATATTATGCTAATTTCTTCATCTTTGTTTCTATGACCACTTTATTACAGATTTAGGTCTTCAGATGAATAATAATTATGTCCAGTTAAAACAATATATATATGATTATCTTCCTCAAATCTGCTTTACTACTTAGGAACCTTATGCAGGTCTTCTCATCTAATGGCGAGATGGGTCATCTGCCTTGCCCAGTGATGACATAGTCTTATTTCTATTTTATAAACAGACGCATTGATCCATTGCGACATCCTGATCGTCCCCATATGTCTGCTTCCACTTGAGCCCTTTTATATCATTTGAGCCAGATTGTTCTAGGCTTACATCTCATGGACAATGCGGATAAAGTCCCATAACTCAGCGGACACTATGCGCGGCAAAGTTCAATGCACGAGCCTAATTGCATTTTTACTGTAGCGGCGACGGCCATTGCGTCCCCCATTTGCCGACATCCCGACGCCCCCTTTGTCTGCTCTCCACTCTGAGCTCTCTTTTCTAATATCAATTTGAGCCAGATTGTTATTTCAGGCTTTACCACTAAGGACTAAATCGCTGGAGTAAATAATTATTTCTATTGCTTGCGCGAATATTATACATTATTAAATAAATTCTTTGGATTTTATTGCGTTTATTTTACAAAATAAACGCGATAAAATCCGTAAATATTATTAATAACTGAGATAAAGCCTAAAAACCTGCACGAGAGACAAAATGAATGCGTAGAGTAAAACGTTTAAAATAAAGTGAAATTAACATTACCTTTAGAGTTATCGTATATTAGTCTAGGAGTACAATGCAATCATATTTTATTTACGTACATTTTTGTCGCAGTACCGTTCTACATAATCGTTGTAAATCACATCATGATGAGTTTTCATAATAATTTTTAAAGATATGTGAATTTAAAAATTTTGTATTGTATTGACCAACTTCCTTATATTTGAACAGAATTAAAATCCCGCATCTCATAAATTGTTTCAAGCCATTGCGTGGAGAGATAAATCATGCAAAAGAAACATTGAATGTAACGAATCTGGCGTTTTTAGGCACCGCTCCGTGCGCCCTTTCTTCGGGAGGCGTATAAAGGACCGGGGCCGTTCTATGCGCAGCGGCGACTCATTTGGGCGATTCCTTTCACTGCAAGTTTCTTTTCAGAAACATTACGCTGCTTTCGTTTCCAATGAGGGACGATAAAAACTCGAGCTTTTTTGTTATCGCTGCTTAATGCAAGAGCGCCGCTGGGGGCTATTTTGGTTGTTGCATTTAGGAGGGCGAAGGATTCCAGTTTGTGTATTAAACCTATTTAATTCGAACAAAACAATCGGAGCCAAATACACTGACGTTTACAAATACAAAAGCAGTAAAAAAATGGATGAAAAGGGGCTTTTAAATATGTACCGTTAATGTTTACCCTTTTTTTTTATTTCGCATGTATGTGATATTCGGTATTAACTTTCATATAAAGTATTATTTTAAAATTCTGAATGTGTCTAGAGAGACCCTAGTATTTAAAAAATTAAACAGTCATTGTAGACATTTATTTTGTATTAACTACTTAACAGCGAAGTAAAAAGAAGCGATAATAAGATGGGAAACTTCACTTTATCTCGCAAAAAAATGCATTGACCATGAACAACACCGAAATTTGTTTTACAATCTTAAACTAAAAAATAAGTAGGTTTTTTCCCTGATGTCGTTTTTGTCGTCGCGAGAAGCCATTTCAGTTCGCTTATCTGTTAAAAAAACGACTCGCAGCCATCAATCTCCATCCGTTCTTGATAAATGGCACAAACCGACGGCCTCTAAACTAGACGAGTAGCCTCATTGCATGGAATGCACATTCGCCCATTGATCATCCTTGTCCCCGAGCGTTGCGCTACATTAGTGCCGCAATGACATTTGTCGTGGGCTTAGAATGCAATGTGCGCAATTGGAATCCTGTAAACAGAAGCCTTAGCGCGCCTCCGGCAGCAGCGCTCTGGCAAATCTGCCCCAAAGTCCGGCTTAGAGGGCCTCCGGGCGGGAGATTAGGCGGCAGCAGAATAACTCCGCCGTTTCCACGAAGCCCCGCAACACCACATATGTACACGATTCATCGCCGATGTCCCCAAAGCCGATTTGAGCGGGCTCGAGCTATTTATGTTTATTAAGTTTATATTGCAAATACAGGCCGCAATGCAGTTGTACATTTGAATGAGTAACAAATCTTATCTTAGAAATATCATGAATTACATTCCATCGTATGAACAGTTAGTTGGTTATCTTTTCCTCTTCGATTTTTCTACAAAGAGAAGTAATCAGTGATGAACGAGAAGTAACACCTTATGGCGAACCGTGTGTTTAAACTTACTTCTGTTCGCAATGGGTTAAAATTCTGTCAATTCATCCAATTAAAAAAGTAATTATGAGCCTATTCACAATCCGGCGGCTTCACAAGCAAAGCCAGCGAAGCAACTGCGGCTAGATAAAAAGCGTCCACCTTTGTGATAAGGTTATTTTGGGCGTCCTTTGTTCGCCGTCACGATAATTGGACCTCTTATCTGCCTCCTCTTGTTCCCTTTTTATGGCATTGACGCTAATTTGCACCAAGAGATTCATTATAAAATTACGGATTTTTTTCTTCGAATAATAAAATACCTCTCGTTTCGAGTTTACGGACCCAATAAAAATTATTAATATGTAAGGAAAAAAAACGATTATATTAATATTCAGTTTAAATTGAACTTTATTGTCAAGTACTAAAATACGTTATCCACACTAATGTTTTAAATGCAAAACTACGGAGTTACTTTTGTATTTAAAACATTAGTGTGGTTAACGATCTGTCTGTCTTTACTGCTTATACCATTGAACCGATTTTGATAAAACTTAGTGTCTAGACACTCGAAAAGGGCAGAAATAAGTGGTGTTTTTCTAGCATTTTTTAGTTTTAAACTGTGCGGGGATAATAAAAGTCAATACGGAAATTCAGGTCAGGGCAATTTTGGCTGATCACCCAATTGTCGGAAAATAAGATAAATCATGCGTCGGATGGGCATGGAAAAAGTCGGTCCACTCACCAACCCGCATTGGACCAGCATGGTGGGATACGGTACAGAAATCCCCTAATGGAGAAGGGTTGGCCTATGTCCAGCGGTGGACTAACGCAGGCTAATGATAATAAGTAAGGTAATGGTAATGGCTTTGTAATGCAGGTTCATGTCTATGCTATAATAGGACTTCTAAAATAAAATTTAAACTTGGATTAGCACAGTTCATACTTAGGTAAACCTAGTAAATTCTATTGCTCAAGTGGCAATATGAAATTAGTAAGTATCAATATTAATTAAATACCAATTATAATACTAAATTTATATTTAGATAAGTAGTAGCCAATATTCAATACTGTATTTTTATATATTGTTTTAACAGTTTTTGTTTAAAGTTAACTTGAAATTTCGTAAAATAAAAATAACTTATTGACTTATTTATTGACCTGATATTTAGTATACATCTGGTCTTTTTACCTAATTGTGCTGTTAATTATTCTTGTAATTAACGTTACTATTTTGTTTCCTATAACTCTAAGATGAAAAAATAAGGCAATGACTAACTACATAACTAATAAAAATAAAACAAAATTTACGTATTCTTTTCATTGTGTGTTATCATATCAATTGATAAAGTTAATTTTATTATGTGCATAAATATAAGTTTTTGAGTTCTACGTTGTTTCACTTTAGCTGGTTGCTGTTATTTGATATTGAAATTATGGTAGAGTGTTGACTAAGACGTAGGCCAATAAAGCGTCTATTTAAACTTTTGTGTAGTAATGCTTAAATATAAATGGTCCGAGGAGTAACAGTGTAATACTATTGCTAGTATACTGAAGGTAACAATGAGACCCAAATGTATACGGCAACCTTCTGTTTAGGAGCGCATTATGAATCGAGTCGCTCGCCTTGTCACTATTAAGATAAATGTTGCATTCGTTACAAGTCTTGTAGGAGCTTAGTTTGTTTAGACTTCTTATTTATCTTTGCTGTTCATACAGAATTTGGGTTTTAACATATTTGGTGGCTTGTAAGTGCACTTTATTGTCCAGCCATACATTATGTAAGGAGAGTATAAACTTAGTTTTGTGTTCATTAAGGAAATTGAGCACAATTTTTGAGCTTCTGGGTTAGGAACTATTAATTCCAATAAAATAATTCTCATGTCTTAGTACAATGTCACCGTAATGCCTTATGATTATTTTTCATCTAATCATTATCATAAATGGTGAAACATGGTCATACGTTACATTGCTTTGGCTTTTGTATAGATAGCTTCCAAGCCCTGTTCGGGCTCGCCATTAATCGTTAGATCATAGGACGTTAGTCAGGTCTTGTATACATCTAGTTAAAGTCCCACAGTGGGGCAATTGGGCGCACTGAGCCGCTAATGAGCCGGCCGCCGCTCGGCAGCTGCCGCGCCGGAAACGGCCGCCTCTGGAGTCGCGCACTCGACACAAATCCATGCGAAATTCCCACGTTACTCTTTTCTATGTTCGCGGCGGATGTTTCAGCTTGTACGAGATGAAAGTTTACAGTTCTATACGTTTAAAGTGCGGCGGACCGTGTCAAAGTAGAATTTAATAACATATTTGGGCAGAAACGAAGCTTCTACGGAAAATTTGCGAAAATCACCAATCGTATACATTATAATCAGTTATTGAACAATTTCTTGATACTGGATTAATATAGTTGTTGCTCCAACGAACCCATAAATTATTCTATCATTTATAATTACAATCTAAAAACGGTTTCTTTAGTTAATATATAATTATGTTACTGTTTATTCCCATCAACGCTTCCATCTGTGTATAATTTATGAAATAACTTTCCCCATACTAATTTAATACTCGGATAAAATAAACACAGTCATTCTCTGGCCAACCCTCGCACTAACATTGCACCCACCCCAAACGTTTGAACAAATGCCAAATAAAACATAGCCAAAATTAACCTAATCAATAACTAATTCAATCGTTTCAAATATACATTGCCAGTCTTTCCGCTCAATGGTTCCAGAAATTCTTATATTTATTTCAAATTGAATAAAGATATTTGGAATTATATGAAACGTTTCAAGGAGGCAATCTTTTGAGCCAGACAAATTGCCTTTCCTTACACCTCTTCAACTGTCAAGTTCATTAAATCCTTGTGTTCGTGGAATGGAAGCGTCCCTGATTTTGGCTGCGCACGGATCCTCTGTCGTTTGTTAGTTCTAGAGGCGTCTGCACATTTTTATGGATTTGCGTCTATCGCTATAGATAACGCAGTCGCTGTTCGAGAGCAAGCGAAACCCTTGCATTAAAAAATATATTAAAAAATATATTCTATAACTCGTATCAGTACTCCGTAGATTTGTTTGAAATACATTCTACGAATAGTTTTGAAGCTTTTAACAAAATGCGTGCATATCAGAATTTTTGACAAATGTTTTTTTTTATGATAGGTACATGGTTTTATCACGATATAAAACATTATAAATATTAAATTAAAAGAAAACATTTTGGTTACTCTCTAATTAATTAATGATTGATTTACTGTAAGTTCTTATGGCAGGTTTACTATATAGTCGCATATCGTTATATTTATCTAACTTCTTCTTCCCGCCGAATCGTTACGTTTTCTGATCATGTGAATAAATATAAAAACTTGTGATATAATACTAAAGAATAACATGACGAAACATCAGCATATCTGCTTTACCCCAATAAAATATAACGTGCATTGAAATAACAAATGCAAAAATAATATTACTCATACTTTTCTATAAAAAAGAGCCATTCCCATTGACGGTGCTCATGCCTAAATAATGATGATAAATTGTCTCCTTTGCGGCCAATGAAATACGCGGCGCATAAAAGAGCAGAAGTTATTGGCAACTAGCTTAACAAAATGCCTAAATTATGGACTTTTTGGCTTCATTTCAACGCAGCGTGGGTATATTTTAATAAAAAATAATTACTCTGCTTAAAATTCTGATTTATAATTGGATATAAATATTTGTTACGTGACTGTTGTCTAATTTTGTAAATCAAGGCGACTTATACGTCCAAATCATACATTAAAATATACGGACAATTTGTTACAAGCATGATTGTATCTTTAATAACCGAAATGAAACATTACTATTTGTATAATGACATGAGCGGAATTACGATGTCGCGTCTTGTTTTATAATGACGCCGGAGCCCGTTGCATATGGCGTAAGCGGATTACGGACGCCGCCAGATGGCGTCTCACGGCTCCCAATATGAGTACGTCATTGGAGTAACAAGTAGTTCCTTGAACTTTGAACACGTGGTCTGTCCGTTGGTCATACGCGTTTTAAAGCGAAGTTAGGTCCTCTAATAGATTTTATATTTATGAAAAACTTATTTGGTTAACCAAAGAAGTTTAATACGTCCAAAATTAAAATATCAATTAGTTTTAAATCTTAGTACCAAATACTTAAATTGGTTTTATACAAAAGAAAAGAAACCTTATAATAACTAGCTGTAATATAAGTACTATTTGAAAAAATATGTACGTTGAAAAAAAAAGGTTAAAAAAATCTCAAATTTCTTCATCTGTCAGTTACTTTTTCAATGGATGCACATAGTTTGATACGATTTACAATAAGATCATATTACGCAAATAACCTGAACTTTTTTGGAAACAAGAAATGCAACAAAAAATATCATTCAAGAAAATCGAAATCGTCATCGATTTCGTAACAAAACATGATCCGTCAGCCGTCAGTGAAACATTATCGTGACATGACATATATCAAGCTTCTTCAAATACATATGGTATGCCAATAATAATACACAACGAGCTGTTCATTATTGATAAATTTAGTATTCCATCACATATGGAACACTAAATTAAATGATAAAAAGGATAAGTGACATAATGTGTTCCTTTAACAAAAAACTAGCATTAATTAACATTATTGCGTGTACTGAGTGCGTCTCATCATCATCATCAGCCCGTGATAGTCCACTGCTGGACATAGGCCTCCCCTAATACACCCCAATCCATTAGGGGGTTTTGGACCATATCCTCTATATATCGTGGGTGGACCGACTTTTTACATGCCCATCCGACGTATGGATCATCTTACTTTTCAGACAATTGGGTAATCGGCCCAAATTGCCGTAACCAACTAGGAAACAACCATGAAAATTTGTTGAGTCCCCGCGGGATTCGAACCACGACCCCGGTTTCTAAGGCACACGCCTATACCACTAGGCTACGGAGGCAGTTTACGTCTGAGTGCGCCTGTATCATGTTTACTGTCAAATTATATAATGACAACATTTTCAATATAAAAATGTTAAGTTTTAGTATATTAATTCGATGATATATTATATTTTATTATTGTAAAGGGTAGAGATTTGTTTACTTAATTGATTTGTAAGATTATTTAAGTACAATAAAAATTTTTACTTTTAACATACGCTATGTTTGCATTACAAAAATTCATTAGAAAAATCTAAAAAATAACACAGAAAGAGCCGTGAATGATTATGCTATGGTATATATAATATTCGAAGTAGAAAATAACCAATATTGTGTATTAAAGATTAAAAATCCCTTTACATATTACATTTACGATACAGAACACGGCCAATTTCAATAAAAGCATTCAATCCAATGGACAGGTGAGGATTAAATACGTATAATCTTTTCCCCTTTTTTTCTTTCAGAGGGGATTTAACAAGCGCTGGGTACAAGTTCTCATTTGATGTATTTGTGTGACGGATTCCTCTTTCAATGGTGTATTATGGCTGACGATTAAACTTTCGTTCGTCGAATTGACGAGATGGTAGCTCAGAGATAACGCTAATCTAGAGACGAGGAGCTACGGCTCGCTGTGAACGGTCCCATTATTCAGCCAAGGGGAGCGGAAGGATGACCGATAGCGTTTCTCTGTGCGTTCATTCGCCAATTTTTTATACTGCGTTTTATAATTCTGGAGTGTATATGACAATTTAATTATATGTTAAAGTGCTAAAGTCTATCACTTCCGAAGTATTTAAAATTCGATTTACTTTAAAATTTCTACCAATGTGTCTCATACTCTCATGTGACATTAAAATTGAGCAAGGTAATAAACTTTCACCTATTTTATTTTCACGATATTTAAATCTGGCAAACACTATGACTATATCTATATGATTATGTAATGCCGTGGTTACTACGCACTTTCGGATAGTAACTATGCGAAAACTAAAAGATTATACTATCATTAGAATCGACATATTTTATATCAACCGGTAAAAAGGTATATCATTTTATCAGTTTGTTCTTTAGTCATTTTGTAAATAACTCTGTATCAATCTAAAAAAGAAAATAAAACAACACTATTAAAATTTTAAACGTCATAATAAAAGGAGTCTTATTCCTACGTTTTTGCTGATACTACCGTATCTGAATGACTCCCGATCCAGGTATTCTATCGATTGAATAGACTGGAAGCCAAATAAATGAAAGTCGGCACGATTGTTGTTCTCGCTGGGTTTTGAAGACCATTCTACTGTAGACAACGGTATCTGATCCTTCGTCCCGCGCAATCTGAACAATTTTGTGTTTTATTTGAAACTTGGATCCATGAGATGAACAACCGCGGGCGAAAATAGACCGTATTAATAAGATATCGAAGCGAAAACTTTCCGATTACTTATGCGGCTTCTTTGGAACCTTGTATTCTATTTTCGTGCCGTTGCGATATTCGAGAAACACGTCGCGTTTTTATTTAATCAAGCTAATAACTTCGTTATTAAAACTAAAACAAATTTTGTTTATGACATTTACTATAGGAAGGAAAAGAGATAAAACTCATTGAGATTGTCCGCAATGACAGTTTTGATTATGGGTTTTCCGCAAATGACAGTCTAGCAGTCTCTTTTTATTCGAACGCTGTTTATTTTTTCCTGGATCTTTGCTGTGTGTATCAACATACAGACCCATCTAATGACGCTTTTTATGCGTCACTGTCTAGTCGCCGACCGGCTGTCCCCGGACCGTATTTAACGCTCGCTGACGCACTTTAATGATAACAAGATACAGATCGCTACACTCGATCTTCGCCTTTCAATCTCGAACGATTGACTTGAACACGGATGCTGCATACTCTTTCATGCCGAAGCTAAATAATCGTCTTTACATTTAATCTTATAGTTTACAGTGTTATACATATACAGTGTCTACTGAAGAGAGTTAATCATCATCAGCCTGTGATAATCCACTGCTGGACATAGACCTCCCCTAAAACACCCTATCCATTAGGGAGTTTTGGGCCGTATCGAACCACGCTGGCCCAATCCTACGAACCCACGACCTCCGGTTTCTAAAGCACACACCCATACCACTACGCTACGGAGGCAGATTAATCATAGCTCTAAATAATGATTCATTTTTATCAATTATGTATTACGTTACAGTGAATAATAAAATATGACAAATCTCCGAAGGCTTATTTCGTTGTTCTGTCTGTTGTTTACACGTCTAAGACCATATCAACTCTTTAATAATTTTTCCATACTTTCGGCATTATTACTCCCACAATATGACTTAAGCAGCTTGAATCAGCTCAAATGATTTAACAGTAGGAGGGTGTCACATATACAATGGCCTTTAATGTTTCAATATGTCTAGAACAGAGCTTGGCGCATTTCTCCGAGAGGGTGTGGTGTTGTCTTAGTGTGGGGCATAAAACGGCGGCAGGGTCCAAATTAAAATTAGTGCTAGCAATAAAGCTATTTACCTTTCGCTCGGCGTCGTAAAGGTTTTATAATTCATTTGGCGACTTTACGAGACTCCGTAACGGGTCTTTTGTCGACACTTACGTTTTATTCGGGCAAAATATGCCGTTACGAGCGTAGGTACGGATCGCCCTCGGGGGGCGAGCGGTATCGCGCAGTATTGCCTTCCTTCGATTGTGTTTCAACAGTTAATCTTTATTGCGGGCTTTTGTCTAATGCGCCGATATTGCGGACGGGCGCTTTACGAGGCCGATGCTCGTGTTTATTAGGCGGTGTTCCTCTCAATATACTTTTATTGGTTTGTTTTGCGTTCGTGAGATGCCCTCGAGGCGTAGCGGCTACTCTTAATGCAGCCAGAGGGAAACACGCGGAATACAATAGCAAAATAAATTCGTTTTTAAGACCATTTAGGTAAACACTTTACTTTATGTTTCTTCTTCAAAACAGATTTTATTGATAAAGTCATCATCATCAGCCTTTGTTAGTCCACTGCTGGACATAGGCCTCCCTAATACACGCCTATCCATTAGGGTTTGGACCGTATCCCACCACGCTGGTCCAATGCGGTTTGGTGGGTGGACGCCTTTACATGCCCATCCGACGCATGGATCATCTTACTTTTCAGACAATTGGGTGATCGGCCCAAACTGTCCTAACCAACTAGGAAACAACAACGAAAATTTGTTGTGTCCCGCAGGATTCGAACCCACGACCTCCGGTTTCTAAAGCGCGAGGCCATACCACTAGGCTACGGAGGCAGTTATTATAAAATATATATTGATAAAGTGCTTCTTTCTATGCCACAAAATATATTTCCAATTTGGACTAATACGGTAAGTTTTCGCATGTTTCTCTGTATATATTAATCAGTCATTAAAAGATGTATAAACTGCTTATGGCAATGTTAACTACGCAATCAATGTTTTCGAAAACAGAGACGTACCGAAATAGAACGCAGTAAGTCCGACGGGGAGGGCAATCACAAGAAATCGTAGAAACGAAAAAGCCATCGGAGCAAAAGAAATTGAAACCAAACCCGGGCTGTTAAGAGCGTGGATTATATTTCAAATATAAACCGTCTGTATTCGAATAACTTTTGGTAATAGCAAATGAGTTTGCATAATTCTTTAGAGTGAGCACGCTAGTTAGTCATATTTCAGGGAATGAATCAGCAAAGAGACCAGGAATAGATATGGCGATCCACATTAAGATAGGCGAGTGGATTGGCTGTGTCCTCTAATGTCAAACTAGGTCAAGGCCATTTGCATTAGTAAACTTATTTATTTAGGTAAGTCATATTAAACACTAATTAGTCATAAGTCCGAAAAGGTCAATAGATAAAAGTAAGCTATATTGAAACTATGTAGCTGTGAAAGAACCATCATGAGTGATGAAGGTCTAATCGTGTAAATATCTACTGGTTATTGTTAATTTGTAGTTATATTATTAGCTACTGTAGCATTTTGTCTTTAAGTTCTTAAATGATATAGTTGTATTTTATGAGTGATTACGAGAGTGCCAGCCAATGCTGACAACGTCATAAATCATTTATATGCAAAAGTCCGCGACCACTGTCGCCGCCATTACATATACAACAACGAGAAACATTCTACGTCTAGACGGATATTGAAATGGAGATCTAAAATAGTTGTCACTGAAAAATTGCAAGTATTCGATTAAGAATGGCAGGGGTGGCGCGCAATCCGCGTTGTCTGCCGCGCAAAGTATGCATCGCCCACCCCCTGGGCCCCTTCGGCCCTCTACCGCCCCCTGCCGGCCACAGATGACGTTGGCACGACGCAATTACGTACAACTATGTCCTTTGTGCCGCCATCGGCCCCGCATTCCTCCCGGGGCACCAAGCGACGATCTCTCAGGACCCACTAACAACGGCCACGGGGTATGTACAATGTATCATCAATAACATCTCTTATAAACAGTGCATCACTTCATCTCTAATTAACATAGGGTGTTGTTTTTTATTAAACTGTTGTAACGGCTGGGAGTAGGATCAGCGATGGTAGCGTCGCAGAATATTGCCAAAGTGTTCTTTTTTTTATTATTCTTGAAGTTATGCTTCCAGACTCATGTCTATAATAAGCCTCATCTAACACAGAGTTCGCGAGAAGCTCCCGTCCCCACGAACTAGGTGGCCACACATTTTTTGCTCAAAAAAGGCCACACGTACAGAAGGTATGTGAGTTAGGCATTAGTTTATGGCTCCTAAGGATCGTCGACGATCGGTTTACGGACCGGGGACGCCGACGGTCTGGTGACTGTATTAATCGTTTGCTGAGGGCGGTGAGAACCGCCCTGGAAAGCGGGTTTATCTAGTATACGCGCAGTGTGTGTGTCGCCGTGTTCGTAAGCGAGGGCGAACTACAGGTGAGTGTGTGCTATCCCTACTTGTGTTGTGTGTAAGGTTGGATGTCGGGACCCCTTCCACGTCCAGGTCGAGGAGAACGTTTCGCGGTCTACGCTTTTGACTGGACGCTTTTGGATCGGCCGTGTACGATGCTGCTTTTACCAGCAGAGGGTTATTATGATTAATTACTTTATGGATGTGTTTGCGCGTTAACTTTTGAAAGTGTTCGCGGAGTGTTGACAATTTACAGTCGCTGTGTAGGTCTACGTTGCGTTGATACCACTGCGCCCCGGTGGCGCGGCGGATGAATTTGTTTTGCACTACCTGTAGTTGGTTTGGAAGTGTGGAAGATGCGTGCGTGAAAGCTTGACATGCATAAGCCATGATTGGTCGTATGCATACCTTGTATAATAAAAGTTTATGTTTAAGCGACATTTTACTGTGAAAATTTGTTAGGTAGAGTCTGGTCGAAACGAACAAAGCCTATTCTCCTAACGTCCTGAATATGACTTTTGAATGACATGTTGCAGTCGAAGGTCACGCCTAGGTATTTGGCCTTCTTTCCCATGGGATCGGTGCTCTAGTGTCTGGTGTCGGCCTGCGCGTGGCCTTATCCTGACGCCTGGGTTAAGGAACGGGGGGTATTGTGTAATCACGACGTAATCTAGACCGATGAAAGTGTATTGCTACACTTTTACGTCGATTCTCCATTTACGATACCAATCTCCTAAACGATTGATCGCGTTCTGGAGCTTTTTAAAGGTATAATTTGGTCTTTTCGACGAACAATAGAGGGCGGTGTCATCAGCAAATAGTGCTAGATTCACAACGTCGGGCTTTGGTATGTCACTCGTGTAGAGCGTGAATAATAGTGGGGATAGGACCGATCGTTGAGGGACGCCCGCTTGGAGCGGACAGGGTGCCCTCGACTCGAAAAGAGCGATTCGACAAGTAGGCTTAAATGATGTGAACCAGCCTGTCCGGCACTTTGAGAGTGTACAGCTTGTAAATCAAGCCGTCTAGGCGCCTGGAAGGGACATGCGTAGCCATTTTCCTGCAAAAAACAAAATCAAATGCGTGAGTCTCCTAGCGTAGTGACAACTCGCCAAATCACGAAACAAATATAAAAAAAAACACTAATGACAGAAATCCTTACATTACTTTCAGTTTCCACTCAAGTGACTCTCCGTGGCCCTCGTAAGCGTCGAGTGAAGGGTGGGAGCGGAAGCAATATAAATTTCGAGGATCGAACTCGGTACCGCACCGCTTGTCAGGCACAATCGTCCGCCGCTCTATAATTCATTGGGGCCATAATTACCAACTGCAGCCGTTGAAACTTTAACATATCGCCCCTCCGGGATGTATAGAATTGTGAAAGTTCCCGCGCGAAGGACCCCCATGTACACCTCATCGTAGTAAACGATATGCACCCACTGCATGCGTTCACTTATTTATACTAATGACATTCTGAAACCGAATCATGACATGTTGTATTGTATTATCGTGCAATACATAAAGTAGATTCTGTACAATAAATTATTCGTGTGAAAATGTCAGGTGAAAATAGGTACGTATCTCCAACTACTTACATATCGACGGAAGGAAACGGAAACGTCGCAACTGACAAAAATGAAATTCTTCACCAGAGCCTATAAACAATTCAAAACATTATTTCTTACCATAACTTTAATGTATAGCAAAAGCTAATTTCTTTGTTATATTCTTTTATTTGTAATAAAATTAAATATAATAAAAGTTATGATCAAATTTTTTATTGGTTCCGGTTTATAATTTCGTTTTAGTAAGTAACGACGTGTGACATGTGAATTTCATTCGGAAGGAGAAATTATTTGTCGACTACTGAATTTGTGAGATATACAGTAAAAATGGATTTCATGCAGTTACTTGGTACTCAAATGACACCCAAAATTATCAATGAATAGTTTTCATCATCGTCAGTTTGTTTGTCACATCTAAAGGGGCCGAGCTCTTTCCAGTTTTATTTGTGTCCCCAATGTCACAAATATTTAGAGATATCGACCCAGATTTTATTCGAATGGCCCGATTAACTAGTACAGTTATTCTTATCTCTACTAAATCAATCTAATTTAGGGTCTGAATAAAAGAATGATTTTCATTTTAATTAACTTGATCTTAGCCAATGATATTATCTCGTAATTAACGTACCTAATTTACTCCCATTGTTTCACTGGTAGATAATGCTTATAGCAAAACTATGTTGTTATGCGTGATTGTGCAAAAGTTTGAATAATAAAATGACAAAACGAATTGAATAGAATTCATGAAACAGTTCTTTGTTTTGTTTTTACAACACCATAAACCATATGCCCTATGTAAAGTAGTATATGAGTGCATTGTAAGCGAATTTCACGAATTGAACCAGTACAGTTGCTTAATTCTCTATTGTTCGACTACTTCACGTGCCGTGTGAATGCATTTAAACATTGTTCTACATGTTAGAAGCTAAAGTATATAACTGTTAGTCGGCGCTGAGTGTTGCCGTGACTAAATAGGCCACTCGATATGGTTTACGAGCGACCGCAGGAGTCGTGGCGTAGATAATCGATGCGGACATTTCCCAGAGTGGCAGTCGGTTCGATCCCGAGCAGGAATAGTCGAGCTAGCGCTGGAGCAAGTGACCCGGATAGCTTCACTCTGCACACAGATACGCTATCTGCGGGCTTAAGTTACGATAACCGCTGAGACAGTAATCTGGCCGGAGATAAACCGGGTCGCAGCATTAGTCATTCGCACCGAAAATTTATGCGCTCTTTATAGTGCTTGTAAATAGTGCGGGCCAAGAATGTTTCTTCAATATGATGAATTATAAATATTAGCTGGGTACTTTACAAACTTTAAGAGTATAGTTGATTATTCCTTGCTTTGTCGCTGTAGCGTGAGATAGTACGTTTAAAACAAATGAAACGTTTCACTTAGAAGTGCAGCAAATAATAAGCTTTCACACTTTTGATATTTGAGTAAAAATTGTGATATCTATTCATAGACTTCACGTATATACATATTTATATACCTTATTCAAACAATAACGTTTTTACGAGGACAACTAACCTTGTTTAGAAAGAGACTTGACAGACGACACGGACTTTAAAAAAATATTTGTAATATTGTTTCCTTCAAACATTTAGGATTTAATATAATAAAAAGCAATAATCCTCTGTCGGTGCGTATAATGGAGAGTCTTGAAAGTGCTCACAAAGGCGGGGGCCTAACAAAACGCCATAGAAATAAATCAAGAGGCGAGCGGAGTCTTTGCTCTTCCACTGCAACAGAGAGGACAATTAAAACGACAATGGAGCACCATTCATTAAGGCGAGGGCACTCCGGGGTGCAGGGTCTGTGCGCGCCCCGCACCCCCGCACCCCCGCCCTCTGCTCTGCTGGAAATTGAACGACAGATCACCTGATCCATCATTCATTCCCCCTCTGGCCGGCTTTAACATAACCATGTTCCTAAGAGCCGAGCAATGGATTCAAGCAGCGTATCACTCCCTCGTTTAGAACTGGAGAGCCAGTGGCGGCCATAATTACCGGTCTCATTAACTGTAATCATACACGTTATCTCGATAATTAGGTGCACCCACGCGAAATTACGGTCACATGCCGCTTTTACCATCTGTGTTTAGGAGGCGCTGTGCCCCATTTTCGTGCAGGTGATCCAATTTGAACCGTCTCCCGTGGTCATAAGGACCGTATTAGTTCACCGGCGCCGTAGATATACGGTGGGTGCAAAAACAAGCGGCAATTAAGTTTTTTGTTTACGGAATAAAGGCACCATAACGTTATTTCTTCGGAACGCTCGATCGGCAAGCGGGCCGCGTCTCGTTGTCTTTTTACAGCGACAGCCTTTTGTGTATATTACCACAACTATGGCAGAACTCCAATTCTGGAGCGTTTATTTTAAACGCTCTTCGACGAAAGCGGCTATGGCAGAGGGCGCAGTTTGTAACAAATATATGTCGTCAACGCGGATCGCTATCAGGAAATGGACTTGTGGGACAATTGCAACTATTCCCAACGACGGCCATTATTTCCTCGTGAAAAAGTAGAAGCGTACGGACGCTAACGATCGCTAATGACTGGGGACGAGATCGTGCGCTTTTTGCACGAGCTGTCGGTTTGGCTGTTTGAGGAATGGTGTTCGTCGCAGGAATAAAAAGTGGGCCCATTTCAGGACTATTTTCTAAATTGTCTTCTTCGGAAGGAGCGGACAATCACATAAGCGTGACATTTTTTATAAGTATTACAAGAAATAGATTATAAAAAACTTGTATGTGTGTTAAGGGTTACGCTGGAGCACATTCTGTCACCTGCCAACAATTAAGCGGCTTATAGGCTTATTGTAACTAGATATTTTATCTTCAATGACTAATCAAAAATTGTTAAACAATACAAAATCTGAATGAGTAAAACTTGACGTGGAATAACCAATAATTGCACGTAATATTTTATTATTATTTACTTATGAAAGTTTTTATGTTTTTATTACAATTACTCAAAATACAGACAATACTACAGCACTGAAAGTCATAATCGTGGTAAAGGGTCCCTTTCGAGTAATAGGAGCCCTTAATCGCTTCACGTACAACGCTCGGGGCCACAACTACGTATCGCATTCCACAGTTGCACTAGACGTGTTTTTGTTCGGAGCATGATCAAGTACAGAATAATTGAGGCCGATTTCAGAGTTCCCTTAATTGAAAATTCCTCACGGTGACCTCATCTAGCGCCACATTCCCACCTCTACACAGTGAAGTCATACCAGTGTTTGTAATCTACGAGTTGCTATGATCTAAACAAATAAATAAAGTTATTTTAATGTGTGTAAAGATTACAATAACCGTTTTTAAATGACTACATCTATACAAAAAAAAGTCATTGGCGTTCTCTTTGTAACATCAAAATAATCGCTACTTTGTGATATCTAACTGATACAATATAAACAACGTTTTCAAAATGTTAATCTGTCTGTCCGTCTATCTGTTTGTTCTGGTAACTGCTGGTCCGATTTTGACCGGACTTTTACTGGAAAATAGCTGATTTAAGTCGGAGGATCAACAAAACCTCCATTTTTTTTATACATTACCACGCCGACTAATTCTAGGGCAACAGCTAGTAGGAAATAAAGGTTGTGTAATGTTTTTCTAACATTCGTTATTTGTAATATCTGTTAAATCCTGTTAACGTTTAAGTACTAAAATGGTGAGTGTGTAGAGTAAGCGGTCCGAAGTTTAATCCAATATGCGTCGCCAGCATTGCCTGAGTGGCTTAGTGGCTTCCGATACATGAAGGTTGAGGGTTCGAATCCCGTGGGGACTCAACGATATTGTATTACATTTTCTTACTTAAAGAGCGTCTCATAGACACGTAACGGTAAGCCTTGCATCTAATTTTAGTGGTCCGTTTCTCCATTACGTTAATTGATATTAAATATTAAAAATACTTCTCTATGCAATGAAAAAACGCCGAACGACTCGTTTAATGTAAAATTGTAACATATTGTTATCGACATGACGAAACGTTGAATATTCTTGCACTTGCAAAAAAAGGCAAAGATTAATTATTCACTTATTTTCTTTTATATTTTAGTTTATTCAGGTGCGTATTAAATCTGTATTAGTTACATAAAAGTGTTAATACTTGAAATAAAAAACGGAAAATAAAAAAATATACGTCTTTTAACAATTTGCATCATGTAAATTTATATTATATTACAGTATAAGCTCCGCAATTACTAATTTTAAACTTAGAGCTAGTAATTTCGCCAGCTGTTAATTAGCGACCTAGTAATAATAGGACTAGCAATTGAATGTCTGCAATTGCAGAGTTGTCTTGCATGCGGAGACAAAGCGAAGTATTTACACGGCTTGCAGTGAAAGGAAACATTTGCGCATCCATAATATTAATTTCCCTCGCGTCGCCGGCAAAGGGATACTGTGCACAGCTGTCTCACGTCTGGGATACGTCTCTGAAGATGGGGTGGGGAGGGGGGGAGGGCCTCGAGTGTCTACGGAAAACTGCAAAGTTTCAGAATGTTTCTGTGCTTACAGCGAAGTTGCGCAAAAGGCTTTGCCAAAGGCTTATTTAGCATGTGAGTATCAAAGAAATAATCATTCCTGCTAGAACTCATCATCCTATCATTCCTGCTAGGAACCTATGAAATGTGGATTATTGAAATATTGCTCATTCGTTTTATGTATCTTTATTCGTTTTGTGTTTTATTATAAACAAGAAAAGTTATTTACAACACTGCACCTTCCTTACAGTATAAGTATCACCATTTTTCAGTAGACGTACACGCAATGTATGCTATTATCTGTAAATAAAATCAAAAAAGTGATAAAGGAACATTTGTGTTAAAGGATATTATTGCTGTGGTGAATGCTTGATAGATAACACAGCCTGGTAATGAACTGTTCGCTCCAGGCTATTTCAAACTGTTAAAATATGATGTTTTATTAATTGATTTTGCACAATTTATTGAAAAAATAAAAATACGGCTGATTTTTTACGCCGGCTCCTCACAGTTCAGACGTTTCCATTTCCGCACCAATGGTAGTTTATTTGACTATCACTATGAAAATGTAACGCTTCCAAATTGAATAAAGATATTTAAGATAGCCTTTGGTTTTAAGAAATTGCACGTTATAAAAATAAATAAATCTAAAATGTTAATAAGTAACTTCGTGTCTCGAAGCATTTATCATATTTCACAAATACGTAGGAATGATTCTCAGTAAATAGACCTTTATACCAGGTGCATCAACATTGACGGTTCATTTTCTATAGAGTCATCGGACAATAATTCCCGCATTGAAAGGTGCATTCTAAAGGTCCATTCACGATCGGCCCAAAGGCAGCCCACGCCGCAGGTCCGTACAAAACTAAACGGTGCGTATATACAATGCAAACTGGCTGAATTGTGAATTCGTTGAAAACTCGAGTGAGCGATGTAATGTAGATGTAAAGAGAATAATGTCCCCCGTGTCCATTTCGATTACGACGGCCGATTTATGTTACAGATCAGCGATCTACCCGAGATATATTTAAATTCATATGTGCACGTGCAATTACTATGAAAACAAAAAGTTCCCGCAGAACTCGAACCCAACCTCATCCTTAAGCACAGGGCTATACACATTAAGGGATGATTTGCTCTCTAGTTGTTCTTAATTACTTGTTAGCGATCAAACACAAAAAAAAATTAACTACGAAAGCCGAATGAATATTAATAGTCGGCTCGACAGTGTATCCGCACTTTCATGTGCGCTCTATTCGTCGGCTCTCTTTTCTGAATGCTCTTTACAAAACGCTTTTGCAACATTCAAGTAAGCCATACTATATTGCCATAATGCACCCGAATGTTTTTCAGCTCACGACAACTATAAAAACCTAATAATAAGAAACCCCTTTTAACGTAATAAAATACTTAACAATTATCGAAGTAATATATGAAGCCATAATAATGTTATTACATTGTACAATGCGAGTTTTACAACTGCTATACCTCATGTGGTCTAGAATCCGCACATTGCCTTTCCGAGAATTACGTGGGAACACAACTCTCTTATGAAGGCACACAATCGCAATAAGTATACAAAGATTTGTCTTATATATGTTTTATATGTTGAAAATGCCTACAGTTCAATAAATGATTAATCTTTTACAACAGGCAAGTTAACCTTCTAGAAACAAAACTGCAAGTATAGTATTCATATTGGTAGTTGCCAGAAAAGCTAGCTATATCTGGTTTAATTTTAAACAAACCATAACTAAAAGAGCATCAATAAATATGACTTATTCTGAGTACACGTATCCATTTACTTTTAAGACGTTCCACGCATTTACTGCAATTGCAAGTAGTATAAATATTAAAGTTAGCGCCGTTACTGCAATAACGCGTGAGTTATAATGGATTTTAACGTCCTTTATGGCACGATTAATTGCGCGCTCGTTACTTCTCACAAGGTCCTGGACGTTTAACAGAGTAATGGATCGTTTATATGCGAAATGTTCGGTTATAATATGTTTGTATTTCGAGCGCTAAGATTTTTGTCTCGTTCGATCAGCTGTAATTATTTTGAACTACTATTAATCACCTCCGTGGCCTTGTGGTACTGGATCCGGCATTATTAACCGGAGGTTATGAGTTTGAATCCTGCGGAGAAACAATATTATCGTTGCTTTTTGGATTGTTAGGGTAGGTAATATGGGCTGATCTCCTAGTGGTCAAAAGAATCTTTCGCAGTCGTTTTAGGTCAAGATCACCAAAAAACCCAAATGGATTGGGATTTCATATATAAACCCCATAATAGACTTGGGAAAATGGCTGGGATGAAGAGTTTTAAGATATATATCTTTAGGAACGAGTAATTCTATATTTTGTTACCCATCCAGCTTAGACGAAAATGTGTAATGTTTAGTGTTGTAATAACAACTGGTGATAAAATAGAGCATCTTTTGCGGACATTATCGTTTATATTATTGTTAGAAAGACAGTGTCAGTGGATATTAAGGGTTTACGAGGCATAGGGCTGACGTAGGAGGGTGGGCGGATGCCGCGAATGGCGGAGAGTAGTGATCTTCAGAGATGGCAGCCATCGTGTTTTATTAACACAGAGGTTTTTACTTGCGGGTTGTTTAATTTGCGAGAATATACTTTACATCAAATCTTATTATAAACATCTAATTTTAATCGATTCAATAATGTTGCTTATTAAAATTAGTCCAATGAACTTTTTCATCATTAAGTAATTAAGTAAATATGATTGACTTTATTTTATTTTCTCCAATATTAAAGTCAATCACATTTGACGATCACTTAGCTTATTTATATATTTTCTAAACCAATTCAAGTAAACAAGTGAACTAAATATATATTTATCGCTTGCCGCCTTAGTCTCATGTTCATTAATGAATAGACTTGTTATCCAAACTAATATTATAAATGCGAAAGGAACTTTGTCTGTCCGTCGTTACTGTCTAAACCATTGAACCGATTTCGTTGAAATTTGGTAAACACTCAGTATAGATTCCAAGAAAGGTTGTGATAAAAGCGGTGGAAAAGGATAAAATAGGGGATGAAAGTTTATATGGAAATCGTGTCTGTGGATCGTAAAACGATGAAATTTTATTTCTAGGTACTTGGAACGAGCGATGAGAGGTGTTTAAGCAATTTTGTAGTTTCAAACTGTACAGGGATGAACTAGGGGTTGAAACGGGAATGAATATCCAAATGGAAATTCGTCATCGTCTAAGTAAAAGCTGCAAAAGTCATTAAGCATTGTGTCCTATGATAGGCACATACAATAAAAACATCTTGTTTATATTATACTATGCAGTATATTTCAATGTACCTCGCGGACATCTCTCCATTTCATGCGGACGAAGTCGCGGGTAACAGCCAGTAATATATAAGGCTAAGTTACAAGCATTAATACAATGAACGTTTTTCTAATATTTGCGGCCTCAGCGCTGCTCATTACTCATAAGTGGAACGCCTTGCTCTGCAAGAAGAATGGGCGCATAATAAACGACGTCCTTCGAGAACAATACATCGCTGGCCTATTTCTTCTAATCCCCAAAGCACAATGGCTATTTGTTACAATAGCTTTCATATAAAGGAATAATTTAAGAAGCCTGCCATTAAAATAAGTAACGCAAACAAGTTAAGGTGCGTAATATTAGTGATTTTTCCATTATAAGTGAATGTGGTTCTTTATATATTCTTTATAAGTGAATTTGTTAATTCTTTATAAGTGAATTTGTTTAAATGTGTGATATACTTAATGGATTGTTAAGTAAAAATTTAAATGTAATTTTAGCGGCCTTCATCGTAATTTATTAAAAATCGCTAATGCGAACACATTATACACCGGAAGCCACATATCCGTAAATATTTCATTCACATGCGATTTTTATTTTGATCCGAGAATCCTTCTTCAAAATATAAATCATATATTTTTACGTTTAAGTTTTTGATATTCAATCGAGACATACCGTGAGCTGTTGCTACTTAAAATTATGAAAGTAGCTGTAGTAATAAAAATAGCGTATATTTTTATATATCGACGGAAGGAAACAGAAACGTAGCTGACAAAAAGTAGATTTTTAAACATATTTTTATATATAATTTAAGTTTTTTTTCGTTATTATTTATAATAATATTAAATATAATAAAAGTTGTGACCAGAAATATTATTTTCTGAATTGTTTGCTGGCTCCGGTGATCAATTTTAGTTTTGTCAGTTACGACATTTTTATTTTCTACTCTTAATTGTTAATAACAATGCAAGTTAAGTTTCAGTTTGAAAATTATTACTCACAGACGGTACAGTATAGAAAGATCAGTTTAAACACTTTCAAATAGGCACCGCATGCAAATGCATGCAACTGTCGAAAGCACCTGGTGCACTATCAAAGCCGTTATCAGTGAAAACGACCGAAGGGGGCCTAAGGGAGTAATTGCACTTTTGCAAGCGAAAAGTCTCACAAGCCGGTCCACAATTAGGTGCGTAAGGTACGCAATTAAGTGGTCGTCACGCAGTGCCAGGCGGTTTTATTGTCGTCGAGCGCATTGTCCCTTAATGCGGCTGTGACGGACGTGTTTTAGTGCGGTCAATGCACCCCATTGTGAGATGGGTCGGGGTTCGAACCCGCATCGGAAGTCGCTAATGCGCGGACGGTTTGAGCGTTAGTGCTGCGTTAATTACTTACTAACATACATGTGTTTTGCAACGTCGTCTAGGCTTAAGCATGATTCTCTTTATTGTCTTTGTAAATGTATGAAAGCACTGTTCGGTTTTTATAGAGGTTAAGTTTACTTGTCTCAGGTCCAGCTTATAAGAAGCGCAGCGTAAAACGCTATTTAGCAAAGCACCCTGAGACATGCAATGTTACATTTCTTTTACCCAGTAAATACACTGGCTACGGTGTCCATTAAACCGAAAGACTTTAGTGTTTACACATGACTGATTTGCGGTAGAAAAATACACCTCGTTGGAACTTGTAAAAAAAGCGAACTACCTCACTTGTAAGTGTAAAGTTAAATAAATAGCTTCAAAAATAAAGTCTATCACCATTTAGAAATCACATCAAGGAACTTGATGACTTTGAAGCTGAAGTACACAGTTCATGCGATCTATTTCAAGTTCTTCAGCAAAATTTAACAAGTATTTCAAAGTAAAGCTATATAACGAGCCAAACTTATATCAGCAAACTGTCGTAGATCATGCGAAGCTAGAAGCCTCGCCCTGAGCAGTGCCGACCTACTTCCTCGCGTCACAGGCGACACCGCCTTCGGCCATGGATAAGCTATTTGGGGAATTCGATCGGGGATCTCTGCGGGCCCCTAATCCCGCGCCGAAGAGATACGGTCACGTCCCGTTTGAAATATTCGGACGCTTTGTTCAATGAACGACATCGTTCACGGCGCACTTGTAGCAAAGAATCACAGTAAACGTAATGGCACATTTATATCTTTTATAAATAACAAACCTTTTACATTTATACGACAAAAGGAAAAGAAACCAGTACTTAGTTCGAAGCGTTTCTCATAACGGTTAAATAATACCAAACACATAATATAAGTTTAGGTGTATTCAGAAATTATTCCCTTCGGGAAATTTCGGATCTCGAAATCACGATGGTACCCGAACTGTCACTGAATGATCTCATTAAACGACATTTTTTCATCCTTAATATGAAATTTTATTGTTCATTGTCAAATGTCAAATTTAATTATGTTATTGGTATTAATATAGAGATCAATAGTTATTGAAGCTATTTTAGAGAGCACGATAAATACGAACTTTATCGGAAAATTCCGAAAAAAAATTTTTCTCACTATATTTTTACATAGACTTCCATAGGGTATGCAGTTGACGCACGTAATAAAATATTAACGCCGAAAATATGGTTTCGCCTAAATGACCTTACTATCGACCAGTAGTTAATTCAACATTAGGGTAATAATATCTCTGGGGATAAATGGTGATATTTACATCACAAGCGAGGAGATACAGCTCGCTGTTTTGTTTGTGCCGCCCTCGGGGGATTAATTGGTGTTTCTCCGCACGCTGGGAGTGGGACATTTACTCAAGCACTCGGTTATGAGTCTGCCTAATGCCAGGAAAGTATGTTACTATATTTAAAATTTCCATAACACACTTACAGAGACTAAGACTGTTTGTTATTTAAATGTTAAAATCAGTTCACTGCATATATGGAATGCCGGGTAGGCTGAAACTTTATTTTACTGGCGAGTTTGTTAAAATGTTATTAAAGCGTATCTAATATTATAATCTATAATGTGTTGCGCATGACTTCGTACGTGTGGTAATATAAAAGAATGATTTTAGGCCTAGGATTTCGAAAAAAAAAATGTTAATAAAATAGTCACTCGCAGTTACATTAGCTATCTTGTACCCAAAAATTAGCCAGGACAAACAGGCAGACAGACAAAAATTTAAATAATGTAATAATGTATCATGTATAACCGTAACCGTTTTTAAATTAATAAAACTTCTAAAAATAATTTTATTGTATTTATAGATTAATTCTCTTTTTCCTTTATTCTGTCATTTACTCCGAAAGAATTACAAAGTCTTTAACAAAGAGAGTAAAATAATGTATTCTTCGTAGATGTACCGGGTGTTTCTCTTTGTTCCGGCTAATGCGAGGTGACATTTGGACAGAGCCTGATCCGGCTTTAGAACTGTGACGTCACGGGACAAATCTCCCGACAAGTATTAGGCGGAAGGATTTATCCCAAATCGATGCCTACAATAGGAGCCTCGTGAAGAATGCAAAACATCAGTGTTGGAATTTACAAATTACTTATAGAAACAACTGAAATTAAGACCGATGTATCACACAAACTTTTTTTACCGTGGGGAAATGCCTACGCATACCCGTCCTTGCGGGGGCAAAGATGGGTTATGTCGGACTCGCTCCGGGACTAGGGTCACAGGAACTCTTTCGGAGTCTTCTGCAAGCGCGCCAGCGCTGGCCGCCGAAGCAGCCCCATCTCGGCCTTACGGCGATCTGCCTCCCTCTGGGCGCGTCGGAACTAACGCGCCCTTCGTCTTGGCCCCTGGAGTTAGATAACGGATTACCCTGACACAGACTCAGGGATCATGGGAGCCAGGAGTACCCAGCCCGAGCACGAATGAGATTCTCAGCCCCCAGCGGCAGCCCCGATGTTAAGCTCCGCCGCTAGCTCCATTTCAGACGCAGAAGAAGGAGAGATCGATGACACCGTGCCGAATGTCCCCTCCACCTACGGCGTCAGCGGTGCAGCCCCGCCGAGTTGCGGCGGATTGGAAGGGCGGCCTACAAACTACCGACACTCCCCTCCCCCCGCGACTCCTACTTGGCTGCGAAGGACAGGAAGGACGACACTCCTCCCTCCTGCAACCCGTCCCTCGCCTACACTTACCTACCCTTTGAGGGTTCAAAGGCGCATCCAAAGCGGGCTTATTTAGCCAGGCCGTTCGTCTTAGCTTCCCTGCGGCTGAGCCGCAGTTACTGAGCCCCACCGCTACGACAAAGCGAGAACCTGTTCGGGGGGATGTATCATACAAACTAGCACAAGACAGTGCAAGGACCAGCTTTATAATACCGCTAGACCACAGGAGGCGGTTAGATATAAATGATGTAGGTAAGCAAACGTGATACTAAAAAACATTGAAAGGGCTCACGTGACCCCGACAACAGCCACGATGTCTCGTACGGACGAGTCGGTGCGTAACACCACTCAGCACGGTAACACCATATAACAACACAACACTGATCACACTCGAGGAGAGTTCCGTTCCGGGTAGCTTATACACAGCTGCTCCGCTATATTTCAGACCCGTCTTTACACGATTCGATACACGATACACGATTTCGGATAGACATAACGTCAATATCGAGACATCTTTTCTCTAAGTACCCGCATTAGAAATAATATTCTGGCTTTCTTTACTATTACAATACAAAGGATTCGGTTAGTTCCTTGCCTAAGAGACTCTCTCTTTAGCAACAGTAAATTCATTATTAGAATCGCAGCACAATTCCGCTTGCTACTTATAGACAGCTTCTTATCCTTCGAAGCAGAACATAGCGATATTTCCACACTAATTTTACTCATAAACGTAGTTAATAACCATCTATTAATAAAAAATAACAGCGTTAGTTACACGTAGTGATTGACAAACCTTAACCTTATTCATATGTTTGTAGGTTGCAATAAAACTATACGTTTTGAAAACTAAAAGAGTTAAGTCTTCTCTGTCTATTACACTATATTAATTTGATACTGATTACTAGCCGTGGCCATGGCCCGAGGCTCACAAAAAGAACTAATAGCAATATCATTTAATGACACCGTTTAGTTATTTCATTATGAGGCATAATAATTCCCGCTTATTTAAATAACGATAACGAGGCAATAAAGTTATGGTTTATTTTAAAAGCAGGTAAATTAGATTTTTTATTGCCTTGGAAGGCAAATGAGCAGTCGGACCTCCTTGTCTATAGTAGGTACAGTGGTCACCTACGACTATGGACATCAGCAATATCAGGGGTGACACCAACGTGCTGCCTACCGTGAGGCATAGAATGTTAAGTCTCGTTTACCCGCTCAATACATTGGCTACGTAGCCCTTCAAACCAGAACACAGTAGCGTTACTGCTTGGTAGCAGAAATGGGCACTGCAATGTTTCCGACCCCGATGGCCCCCAAAAAGGGGACCTACAATCTCCTGATACTAATTAAGTGTTTGTTTTTGATAAATATATGCTAGACTTCTCTTGTAAAATTACAAATCAAGATAGAGGGCGATATCTAAATGATGAATATATTTCTCTGCGGTGAAACTCCAATAGTCTGCAGTACTTCCGATAAGAAATTACTTGGTGTGCGGCCAAGTCTACTGCACCGCAGTTTTGAAGTATGCCCATTCTTATATATTGCACAGTATTACGAAAGAATTGCTCAGCTTTAGCAATTCTGGTCGGATTCCATTCAAATAGCTATAAAATATAGTTGAAACGGAAATTTTACGCAAGTTTTTGCCCTAAATAAATCTTAGCAAATGGAATAAATTGCACCAATTCGCAGATTTCATCGTGAAACCAAAGTGGAAAAGTATTTTGAAAGAGGCTTTCAGCGGAACTCGAGTTTTAAGGCTGCTCGAAGTTGTGAAATCCGATGGGCGGTGGAGTTCGTTTGGAGGAGAGGCGGCTCGCAACGTGCTTCGTGAAATACGCACTTCTGAGGCACGTATTTGGACATTTTGCGCGAAGGATTGAAATGCTAAATCGAAGCGGAAACATTACAAATGTAACTAACTTCGTTATGATGGTGGTTAAAGATTTCTTCAACATCAACAATCTAACTAAAATATACTTCATACAACATAATATGTCTCACAAAGAAATGTTACACCGCAAAACATATAATTCTTATACCACATTATAGATAAATAAAAAGGATTAAATAATATGTCTGTAAATATATTTAGAACATGAATGTTTGCTCTTATTTAATAGTAAATCTTAAGTTTATAGGTCTCAATTTAGTTAGAAATACAAAGCTTTAAAAACTACACATGTCTCTATATTTTATAGTAAAATGTCAAAGATTAGTTTTAACAATATTAAGACATTTACTTTAAAACTCCACCAAACTCCTATCATTGACTAATAATTATCGTAAGACTTTATATACTATAAAATATACATATAAATTACTATTTATGTTTCAACTTAATGATAATCTTACTAAATATTATAGAAGAGAATTATCATCGATATTGTCATTATATCTAAATCAAGCAACGCATCGTCGTTCCCGTTCATTCCACTTACTTGGAAGACAAAGTTTCCCCTTCACACGTATCCCCTACCATGGAGATAAATTCATTCGATAACTGAGAATCCATATTTCGCACCTTTCAATTCTTATTCCCCCATTCGAAGGAAGCCCTCAGCGTTGTCTGGTTGCTTTTCAATATTCTTTTGTTACAACATATAAGTCTGAAGACTTACTTATCTAAAAGTGCCGAATCGAGTTATTCAAATGATGTTTAACCCAACTTTTTTGCGGTGGAAGGTGCCCTTTAAAAAGTGACGTCTAAAGCGAGTACCACCTCAGTGCCTATTTCTGCCGCAAAGCAGTAGTGTGTACAATACTACTGTGTTTCGGTTTGAAGGCGCTTATCCAGCGTATTTACTGGGTAAACGGGACTTAACACCCTATGTCTCACGGTAGGCAGCGCATTCATACCCCTGGTATTGCCGATGTCCATGGGGGTCAGTGACCACTTCATTCGATCAGTTGGCCCTGCTGCTCGTTTGCCTTCGTTGACACTTTAAAAATACTTTTGATTAGGTAAATGTTCATCTTAGCAAAATCACTGTATTGTAATTTGTTGTACTTGATACGATCGTTGCATAGTTATTACGTTAATATGGTTTGAGGTCTAAGTAAACGGTTAACGTTAAGCTAGTTTTAAAACTAAACTGGAACTTAAAAAGAGGTTTATTGTAAGTTCACTTTAAAGTACAAATTAAATTACTTTGTTGCTTTTCTGCTTGCCTTTCCCTAATCATTACAAATCATACAAAATAATACAAAGACAGTGAGTGTTGTATATATGTAACGACCAGCTCGGCCAATATTAAACTTATCTAAATACGAACCCGACTGCACATATCAAATATACTGTTGTACAGCCGAGATGACAGCACTCAATCGGATGTTGTCACACAACACCGAAATATCGAATGCGCAGCCTCCGAGTATAGAGTTACCGTCCATAGACGAGGGCCTCACGGAGCGGTAGTGTCGCGTTACTAGTGGGCGTACACTGCGCCCGATGCCGGGAATCATTACATCGCTATCCATTACACGAAACGTTGCGCGGCCGCTCACTCATTAGATTACAGATGACTGGCTTCTCGTTTCATCTCTCTTTACAACCCGCAATATGCCAGCTCGTGTTGCCAGGTAAATTTGATTATTGCACACTAGCCGTAGGCCGCGCCTTTTTCTGCGTGGTATGTTAAAAAGTTCTCTGAGATTTTTTTCTAATAAAAGTAGCCTGAATTATTCCAAGTTACATTAGCTGTCTTTTAGTGAAAGTCCCGTCGAAATCGGACCAGCCGTTCCAGAGATTAGAATCAGCAAGCGGACAGATAAAAATTTTAATCATCATCATCGTCGTCAGCCTGTCTCAGTCCACTGCTGGACATAAGCCTCCCCAAATGCACGCCATTTTGGGGGTTTTTGGACCGTATCCCACCACGCTGATCCAATGCGAGTTGGTGGGTGGGCCGACTTTTCACATGTCATCCGACGCATGGATCATCTTACTTTTTAGACAATTGGGCGATCGGTTTAAACTGCCCTAATCAATTAGGAAACAACAGTGAAAATGTGTTGAGTCCCGGAGTATTTGAACCTACGCCCTGCGGTTTTTAAAGTACACGCCCTTATCACTAGGCTACGAAGGCAGTTAAAAATTATAAAAATGATGATAGTTATATGTATCTGTTATGTAAGATAATGTAATTATATCAAAACGGTTATTTTAATGTTACAAACAGATACTTCAATTTTATTTATATGTTGCAATGCTTTGAGAATGGGATTGCTGACTCTTGTGTCTAAAACTAGGTTTATAAAGAACGCTACTGCATTCAAACGCATTGGAAACTAGCTATTATATGTTCATCTATTCAATTGAGATTAAGTCAAGTCTTACCTATAGTTTAATCTCATTAGACTTTCAAATAGTTAGTAACGTAACCCATGGCAATAAATTGGCGTTTCTCATTGATAAAAAGTCAATTTCTAGGTGGCAGTCGACTAATAACAACGCCATATGTACGACGCCATTTCCTTTCTATGGGTTACTTTGCTTACATGCAAACTGAGTGTAAACTGACTAAAAAATACATAGTACTAATTCAAAGTTAATTGTGTGCTATACAGATCACAGTAAATAAAAAAATATTGCAGTTGATATTTTACTGAATTTTGACTTAAATAGACTTATACTTATTCCATTTAAAGTGTACGAACGCTTGGAAATTTTAACGACACAGCCGCCCATAAACATTGCCTATTATTTTATAGGAGTGCGTGTCCTTTAGAAAAGTCCTTTCCCACGGAACAATCGGGAACCCCGGCGGCATTCAGGATGGCGTCACGCGTTTCACTATAATTCCCTTCCAATGTTTTCATTTAATTATTTGCACGGCCCAAAGCTGCTACGCCAGCCAATTGCTTTGTTGTCATTCCCACTCGACTCGTCCTGACATCAGGAAGCGGCTGCGGAATTGTTTTCTGAAGTGGTGGAAAGGAAAATATCCCGTATATTGGTCCTCGTCAAGTATTTACCCGCGCCCCTGGAGCGTGGAGAATAACAAAATTCATTTGCTACCATAACAACGTATTATTTGAATAAATGAGTTCATAAATGGTCTGATTGCATACAAAAACTATATAAAGGGCCTTAGGTCAATAATTTCTTAAGCTACTTTAATATAAACAATGTAACTATAATGTGTTTTTGGGACAGACAGACAGAGTATTATGTAATATGTTCAATACATAATATGAATAATAATAATCGTCTATATTCTCAAAGCAGACTACGTCAATAGTTATTGACTATTATTATTAAATAATAATGATCGTAGACGTAGTAAATTGGCCTGCTTCGTGAGTATTGACGCTGGAAAGAGTCCGAAATGCCTCTAACTAAATATATGCAGCCCATATAATAAATAAATGTTTAAAAAGTGGTTTTAATACGTAAAGTAATCACGTCAATACGACAAATTTATAATAAAAACTCGCAAAGGCATTAAAGTGAGCGTACAAGAAACAGCTGACAGATGCGCCGTCGCGTCGAATACGCCGCATACTGTTTCACTTCCTAGTGCCACATGAGTAGGTCTTTAGCCATCTATATACTTTCCTTTCTCACTGTGACAGCCATTCGGTGGCAAGAACAATGCTTTATCGATTGAATGGCTCTATTGTACGCGCAGAGATACTTAGATGTCTTGGTAAAGAATCTCACCTGTTCTCACGCTATTCTCGCTTCCAGGCGACATTCTTAAACCTTATGTTATTGCTTTTTTCCTTTATAACTTATAAATATTTACATTTAAGTTATCATAAGTCTTCGATAGAACTCATAAAATAAACGGTAATCGCTCAAAATATGTAATTTAAAGTGCGGTCGGATAATGCTCTCGGAAACGATATTTCTAAACATAGTATAATATACATTTTTATTTTAACTCACAGAGCCAGACTTTATACTTATAACAATGCATTTACGATAACTAAAAGAAATAGTGAATTAAAATGTATAATTTGTATATTAGTGATGCAGTACGTTTATAAAATACATGTTACATAACTTTCGGCGTGTTTTAATTATAGTTATTTATCATATCGCTCTGTATTAATTGAACTAGAAGTCTGCGTGAAATGCCTTCCCATAGAGGCATAACGATATTGAATCCAATTTGAATTCACTAGAAAAGTTAAACTTAAAGGAAGAGAAGAAGCATCAGAGTGAGCATGCCCCTGCGTCCCTGGTGCATCCCGGCGTGATTCCTTCGCAGGCTGATTCAATTAGCGGCATCGATTGGCCCCCGCCCTCCTGCCCCCCTGCTCTCCTGGTGCGCCGCAAAAAGTCCCGACGCGCCGCACTATGATTGATTCGGCCCGAGGCAGCCGTCCGGGATATCAAATTAAAACGTCCGAAACGTGCTTTAAAATATAAGTGGGCCTTTGTTGGCGCCCCGGGAATTTATGCCCGCCCCTAATACGCACGCTATGCAGCGTGAATTTCAATACGCGCCTTTGTAATACTCCACACCGGATATTGGACCTCATTTCTCACGTAATAGGCTCCAAATTGAAATAATCGACGAAGCGCTTGTACCATTTCAACATGCACGTGTGACATTTAGAAAAACTGAACGCTCAGAAGTTTTTTGTGTACTCTTTTGTATGGAATTTAGACGAAACCGCTTCGAAGCAATTTAGCACTAATCATAAGAGCATGCTAATACACCGATTGCATTATTCGTCGGTTTCAATTTGAAGCTAAAACGTATTCATATACTCTGAGCGGATACTATATTTATAGATGTTTCGTTGTTACCAGACTAAAATTTAAACTCTTGTACTACTTTCAGGGTTCAATAACTATTACATGCTATCTGGTTTCTTTTGTATATATTTTTTTCCAGACTTAATAAGAATTTTCACTGATATGAACTGCTCAGCACATAATGAAATCAATACCATAGTACTCGCCGGGCTCAGCACGATGCTAGGATTTTTCAAAAGGCCGAACCCGTTCCAACTTGTTACCTACCCTACACGGTCCTACGATTCTGCCTAAATATCAAGTTGCATTCGCATCTGTCTACAGAGGATTTTCCACCTTTTCATATTGTGATACAGATGAAAATCGGTTGACGTCCGTGCACATAAGTAGATTTTATTCAAGCGTGGTACGAACCAGTCCACGGGCAGCGCCTGTTACAAGTTACCAAGTAGAAGTGAACGTACGCCTCGTAATAATACCTCCGGAGGCAGATGTGCGGGACAAGATTGATCCCTGGATGGATTCCAGCTTGATCTACGCTGTATCTTAACTTATGATATCCTAGTAGGTGTTTTATATACATTCAAAACATGCTAAACGAGTATCCATTTTAAGAATATAATATGGCGTTTTGTTAAGTTTTTTCAGGTCTCCTATTACTATTTTCGAATATAGTTTAAAATTACGCATCACAATGTATTGGAAAAAAATATCTAGCACCGAGAGCTTAACTAAGGCTATGTATTGCTTAAGTTAAAGCAGAGAAATTCGCGAAAAAAACCATAAGAAACTTGGGAAAAGTTTTTTTCTTTTTTCAGTCGTTTCTTTTTTAAATTTTAAAGCAATAAATTTAATAAAACAACCATAATCAATAAAAAAAAACGTTAAAATAGCCGACAATTCATTATAAGGGTGTGTTATCATCCAAGTAGTCATTGCAGCAATAATATCCTTTTTTACTCGAACATTCACAACTTATGTAAATTTTTGGATAGACATAGGCTGAACGTTTTCTGGGAAAAGCGTACACATTGTCCCATAAAAGATTGCGTTGTTCTTCGGACTATTGAGATTTTCAACAAACAAGTTTATGCTTATTCCAAGTATTATTATATTATACGTATCGCATAGTTTTACGAATTCATTCTTATGCTTTACAGAGACGTCATCAACAATCAAATGATGGTCGATTATCGTTAGTTTAAATTATTATTTGTAATATATTCTTGCGTGTTATGTTTGAGCAAGTCATCTAAATAAATTGAACAATGTTAAAAATATTTTATGCAATCATGACTGTTATATTGCATTGCTATGTAGTTAAGTACAATTGAATAGGTTTTTTTTAGTATATTAAAAAACTTTTTTTGATATAACTTAATAACTTTGAGTTCTACTATAACACTGATGCATTTTTATTACTCTATGTTAGAAAAAGCGTCACTATCGATGAACTCTTTTGATAATAATACCAAACGTTAATTAGAAGTAAAAATTATTTAATAAAATGTCTCTGAAACTAAATTTAAAAGTAAAGTTCCGCTCGCAATTCATTTTATACATAACAATGATAAAAAAGCGTACAAAAAAGGTACATTCGTTACGCACCAGCCTGAAAGGGGCCTTTATCCGGGCTTATCGGATTTGTGCCCGTGTGAAGCTCTCCCCGTCACGTCCCATGGCCAGCTATGACGTCACTAAACACCCCCCTACCCCCCACTGTACCTCAACATTCGGACATTAATATTAATCCTAACAGACAAGGTGAATTCCAATTAAAGACCTCCCCCCCTGACCGATTTAAGCCTAAACCTATCTGGATTTTAACCGGAATCTTCTTACGTAAAAAACGAACAAAATGTATTAGATAGATGATACCTAATACTTATTAACGATTAGAATTTAACGCTTTCTAACTTTAAGCTCTACGTAAGTCTCTTATCAGCTATAATCTTAATAAAGATTCTTTCTAAGGGACCTGTCGATTATCGATTTCCCTTGTCTTGTTCACGCACAGTATAACGCTTTGTATTGTTTTGGTTTAACTAGAGCAGCAGATAATAAACCCGCTTGTTACGCCTGAAAGTCTGATGTTCACCGCTTATAAAACGTATGGTGTTCAATACATGCACAATGTGTTGCACCATTAATATGTAATTTTATAAGTTTCCAAGTCCTGCTTTAAACAGGCATCCACTTTTGTAAAAGAAAATCAACAATTTTATTATATATTCAAATTCAAAATTCAAACTTGAATATTATGCGCCGCTGCGTTTAATTGGATTTAGTACTAACACCTAGAATTTAAGTAACCATGTTAGCTATGTTAACCTATTTAGTTATTTGTATGCACCCAGCCAATGTTTCGATACTTAATGACGAAGAAGTTTGTACGAAGACGTGTTTTATATTAAAACGGTATCATAACTAATTCGAACACTAGATTGTTCGTAAAACTTATAGAAGAACCTTTTAAATATCGTGCCTATTCGTAAAGATATTGTCCTTGCCAAGATACGTACCGCATTCATGCCTCTTTTATTACAATTTTGTTTCGAATATAAAAGATCTTTCAGTCTATCATGACTCGTTGATTTCTCTATCGTCAGTTCGCCATACGGTAAGCATAGACGCCGTGGCTGCGCAATAAATAATGCATCGGCCATCGCATCGCCTCAGACGAGCGACTCATGCATACATTGAAGCATGGCCCCCATATGCAAATCCGACTTCATGTAACCCCGATATGAACAACATACGGTTTCGTTAACCGCACAGAATCGAATATAATTATTATAATTATAATATAATACAATATTGACGACCCGTTTGGCACAGTGGTAAGTGACTCTGACTGTTACGTAGAAAGGTGTGGGTTCGATTCGACCACGTGAAAATTATGTGTTGCGGACATAGTGTTTTTCTCGTTTCTGAACGTTTGTATCTATATATATTTTATTTATAAGAGTATGTTCAGTAAGGTTAAATAGTGCAAGTTTTACTTTGTTTTGGACTACATGGTGTTGTGGCATCGACCTAATAATTTTTTATTGCTAAGTGCTAAACTTATTAAAATTAAAGTTTGGATAAAACGATTCCACGAATCATATTGTCACATGTAAAATGATATTCCAAGTTAAACGTTTATAATTGTGAATCGAAAGAAATCAATTTTTACATTTTTATCTTATCTTCTTTATTTAAAGTAATAATAAGAAATACTATTATTGTAATGAAGAATATATAAATAAATAATGAATGAGTAATAATATATAAATAATGAAGAAATGTCAGCTAGGAATTTAGTTAAAACAGAAGCAAAGTTCCATATACAAGTAAGAAATAATGAAACCCGACGAAACACGTGGAACTAGCATAATAAGCGTGGATGCCGACTTACATTAATAATTTCTCGCTAATTAAGCGTTCATTAAAATTCGCAGATTACACCGTCTGCTCTTTGAAGCACTAACTTGAAATAAGAATGATACAACGAAAGTTATGACATTATAATATGTATGTATACATATACATAGGTATATGTGTGTATAATTATGTAATAATGTTACTCTAGAAGTTGTTCAAAGCTGTCTTTTGCTAAGACATGAATTTTAAAAATGAGCATAACTCAAGCTGTATAACCGATATAAGAGAGATTAAAAAAGCATCTCATTAAATCACGGCGTTGCAGTTCAAGACTTTCTTAGTATTTTTTCAATATATTCGCTAAATATAAGCTAGTTTTGAAGCCGCACTCGTTAATTACAATTAAGGAAAGTACCTTTCTCGGAAGGCGCACGCGGCGGCTGCAATCGCCGGCGAATGTTCACCGAATTCAGAGAAAGTGCTCAGCCAATTAAACTCACCAGTTTTTGGAAGTTACTGCGTTTGTTCACGCTACCCTTGTAAGGGACAGGTAGTCCGCGTTTCTGTTTCCGTAGGACCGCACCCAAGGAGCATACATGCCAATATAAACCTTACACACCCTTGATAAAGTTAGAAATACAACGGTCTCTACTCGGCCCGATAGCGAGCCAGAAATGTTTGAATAGGTGTCGAAGTGTATAAACAGAGCCCACAGTAAAAAGCAGTAAATACACGTTACATTTCCGTTGAAACTATTTCGAGAGGGGTCCGATGGAAAATTCCACCGACGCACACCATTATATACGCCATGAACCGAACGACAAAGTAAATATTTTACTAAATCACCTTTTTCGTCCTTCGTTTCAGCCACATATATGCATTAATACAAAATACTATGTCCCTTTTATAGTGGAGGGTTGGATAATGATTAATATTTAAATACATACAGCATATAAGTAACAAAAGTGCCTCTCTTATCATTTGATAGAACAAGTAAAGCCTGATATCTAAGTAGTGAATATCTAAATAGACATTATTATTACATTAGAAACGTAATGCTCCTTTGGACTAAAACACGAGTAAGTGAGCGTAAGCGTTCACACGAGCACATTGCGTACGCGTCAGAATGCGAACCGCACACCTGGCGATGGCGTGAAGCGTACATAATGTCGGATTATCTGAGATGAAAACAGTACAAAAAGCATTCGAGTCGGTCGCGAGAGACGTGTCGCCAAATCGACGCATTCGACTGTTGGCCGAGTGTCACTCCGGATGCCGAGCGAACTTCTTGGCCGGGAGAAACTTGGCATTTCATTTGCAGCACGATCGTTATTTGGTGCACCGATAGAAGGGAAATGCTCCTTTATATCATGAAACTGTTCATCATGGCAGAAGAAATTTTCATGTACTGTGAGGGAAAGCAACGTGTAAAAGTTTCTGAGATATATCACAATTTAATAGTCTTCATTCACTTTCACGCAGCTAACTGCGTGCAGATTTATAGATGGGTGTTAATGATAATATATGCAAATAACAAAGGCGTAGAGATGCTTTAGTTGTACAACCAACGGAAACTCACGAATGGCGTCCGAACATCTTAAGCAATAAAGTTACTCGAATCAGATTTCGTGGAAGCCAACAATGGGGCGACGACCGTCTATGCTTACACGTGGAACTTAATCAGCTTCCCCGAAGCGCCCGGACATGCCGAGATAGGATCGCCCCGGAGGGACACTCCAGGAATCCTTCCCACCACCCCCACCACACCACCCCTCACCCCCACTCTCCGCTAATTAGACGCGACGCGACTAAGATAGCTTGCCGATAGATGAGAAATGATCTTCGGCGTAATTGAAACGTGATAGACGTGCTTGACTTGATCCCGATTTGGTGTATCTATTTCTAGCCTTCACCTGACTACAGTAATAATTATATAGCGAAAAAATAATTATTAAGACTGCTTTATATTTATTTTTATAAACCAAATATATAAATATATATGTAGATAAAATACCGCTTACTGCATCAAAATAAGTAAGTTAAGATTAACTCTTATAAAGTATGTTACAAACATATAGTTACACATTGTAACAGGTTTGGTATTATAATATGTTATGCGAATATGTGCATACCAAAAACTAGTGAATAATTTATCATTTCGGGAGAGCGGTTTGTTGTCCTGTTCGATGGGCGCAAATCGGCTTCGAAGGATTACAGCAACCCTTTTCGGCGCTGAGCCCTTGACAGTTTCCCCGACGTTCGAGCGCTTTTGTGTCCCGTTTTAGTTGGGACCCTCCTCTGTCTGCTTACTTTGTCAACTTGAAGAAAGGATCTGACCCTCGCGATCGCCGATTAAATTCGTTTCAAGTTGCTCCAAAACTTAGTTTGTTATTCCATTGCATTATCTATACAAATATTATAAAGAGGAAAGATTATCACTGTCATAGCCGTGGATGGACTGCTTGTCAACACTATGGAAATATACCTGTAATACATTCAACCAATAATGCTATGCATAATAGATGTCTACAATCCCGATTAAGTTGCAATTTGCCTGTAACTCAGTCGCTGTTTAGTTTAATTGTAATTCCCATTAGAGTGGGATCGTTACGAAGGAATGGCCTTTGGGAAACGAAACGCGGTCGAAATTTCACGGAATCCCGTGCCGTTAAAGTGGAAGCCGTAACATTAGGCTCGCGTAAACGTTATCTCCCGTAATAAAGGGGGAATGTACGCTCGAGTGCGGCGCTTTGTTGTACCGCACATCGCATCAAACGCACGTCTAGCGACCTGACTGTTGTGCATTGTTTTTGAGAAGAATACAGGCAATATTACTCAAATGCCAGATTTATGATACTTTCTTGGATTTGCTTTAATACAACTATGTACATCCGAATCCTTTTTCGAGTAACAAATAAAGCAAGCTATGCATTTATAAGCAATACATGACACATGTATTCATTAAAATTCAAATACAAATGCTAGTGAAATTACAAAAAGCCTTAAAAAATTAATCTAACGCCTAGAAGCAAACTCGATGGAAAATCAATTCAAATATTCTTCATTCAATTTAGGCTCTATCGAACCCTTATTTCTCGTCTTGGATTCCACATTGGACCAACGTGGTGGGATACGGTCCAACCCCCTAATGGAAAAGGCGTGCATTAGGGGAGGCCTTTGTCCAGCAGTAGACTAACACTGGCTGATGATGATGATGACGTTTATATGAGATGAACGTCAATCTACCAAAGCAACCTGGTACCGCAACCTGGTCTAATGCGGGTTGGTGGGTGGACCGACTTTTTACATGCCCATCCAACGCATGGATCATAGACAATTGGGTGATAGGCCCAAATTGCCCTAGCCAACTAGGAAACAACAATGAAAATTTGTTGCGTCCCGCAGGATTCGAACCCGCGACCTCCGGTTTCTAAAGCACACGCCCATACCACTAGGCTACGGAGGCAGTCAGTTGATCAGTATAGCAGATCATTAATTGATAGATAGTAACAAATAAATTTCTGGCTTGTGGGTGTGTTCCGTACTAAATGTATAAGAACTTAAGTCTGAACTAGATTGGGAAGCCCTAGCGATACGCTACAGGCAAAATTAATTAGATCACATCAAGTGTTTCATTTAATTTCCACCGTAACATGCTGCTTTTGAGCGAATTGTAACGATGAAAAGATTTACTGTACTTAACAACTTTTAATTATTTTTAAATAAGGGACTTCGTCCTTAGAGGGCTTCCGTACGTAAGTCGTACAAGATGGAGCGGCGGACGGCCTTCTGTGCAGATTGGAACACCATTTTTATTTCAATATTTTTTGTATCTAATATTATGCAAGGCTATAACTTTATAGCCTACAATATAAGCTATAGTTTTTTACATTCAGTAAACATACACCTTATTAGGAATAAATAAGCAAGATAAAATTGTATAATGTAGTTTTGAGGTAGATAGAAAGTACGCAATATGCAATGGGTTATCTTAAGCGATATTTACAGTGTATATATAGAAGAAACTCATAGGTCTTTTGGTTTAGCCAAATCTTAGTAATGGTACATAATAAAATTTTACGTAAGTATTAATATGCTTTATAAGTTTTGGGTTTGGCATAGTAAAAAAAAGTATAATGTTTTTACTTATATACGTTACATTAACAGGTTGCAGAGAAGATAAAGTGCAAAGCAATATTGGTACTTATATTTAATTTTAAATATAACCAATACTTTTTTAGTAGTACGAATTCATCTTGAGGTGTACTATCACTTGATGCTAAGTAATACGAACTGCCCATAAGAAAAGCAGCCAAAGACCACACTTATCTGCGCACCATCCAAAAACATGGGCTGTTACGTCTCATTTATCCAATAATAACGCCCTTTAAACCGGAAGAAACTAGTTTTCAAACACTACTAATTGAAACAAAAAGACCAAACACATTATATAGTTGTAATTTTTAATTTAATCGTATATTAAAGCTAAAAAGGTACAATAACACAAAAAGGTAAATTCTTTAACTGGTTATCTTTATAACTCTATAACTCTTTTATCGCTATATATCAATCAGCGCATGAATGTGGACCAATAAGAGAGCTATACTTATTAACTTTTTTAACGCTTGTATTTAAAATGTCTGCGTATATTGCAAATCGACCCTCATGTTATTATTTAAATTCCGTTCAGACTGGACATTATTAGCTTACACTTACTTATTGAAAGAAAAAAACGAAGATGAACCGGCAGGAAACTCAACGGGAGTTATTTTTTGTCATCTTTTACAATAAAATTAAAACAACTCCAAGCGTCGACCGGTGGTAGGTCCCCTGTTTACAGGAGACCGTCTGGGCGGGTACCACCGCAGTGCCTATTTCTGCCGCGAAGCAGTAGTGTGAAACACTACTGTGTTCCGATTGAAGGCACCGTAGCCAGCGTATTTACTGGGTAAACAAGACTTAACACCCTATGTCTCACGGTAGGCAGCGCGTTGGGCGATACCACTGGTATTGCCATCAGGTGGCCCGACTGCTCGTATGCCATAAAAAAAAGCGTATAAATTGTCATCTTATTAAAAAAAAAACCCGGAGTGTGCTTTCCAACACCAGAGAGTGTTATCATTAAAGAACTCATTTACATTGTGAACCTTTAACGCACAAACGTGGTTTCAAAACATTTCAAAATTTTTATGGTTAATTTTGAACATTTTCTAGGATTTTATTACAAAAGATTTAGTTAGTAGATTAGATACTCTAAAGATTTAGTTAATCTTCGCAGTCTAATTGACCGAAGAATTAGTCTATTCATCTTCTTAGCACTTACATGATGAGTATCACAATAGTTTAAGAACCATTTTTGTTTTTCTGCATACACTTAAAAATATAACAGAACTAACGGAAATTATTTTAACTTCAGTAAATACCTTCGAATACTCTAGTAATAATTAAATCCAATTATTTATTCCATTAAAGCTCGTTATCACCGAATCGGAAATCAGTCAAGAGATATATTATAAGGTTCGGTTGATTTGACGCATAACGATAAGCAAACTCGACTGAGGCGCATGTCATTTCAAGAGGGGTGAATAGGCAAATGCGCTCATTAGTGACGACAATCTTTATGTGTGATACATGACATTTGACGTGATCTTACATCGATGTATAAACATAATTAAATCATGTAATTGCACCAAAATCATTGTATAAGCAATGCATATAACTTACTAACAGTTACCCGCGACTTCGTCCGCGTATAATAAGAGAAATGTCCACCAGGTGTATTGAAACATATTGTATAGTATAATAAAAGCGAGGTTTTTAATTTGTGCCTATCATACATCTATGAACTCATTGTACAATTTGAAACTACGTCAATTAGAATATCGTTTATTTTTAAAATAACGAATTTCAAATAACTTCATTCTCGATTTCAACCATTCAACCACTCACAGATAATAAATAACCTATGTTATTTTTCTAAATAATCTAATATCTACCCTACATATGTATATACGAAGAGTAGATTCCATGAAATATATAGAAATATCTCTTTTCTCATTCTAGAAATATATTATCATATTTCATGAAAATCAGTTCAGTAGATAAGACGGTAAAGGTGGACAGACAGACACACAGATAGACAGGCAGGGTTACTTTCACATTTATATTATAAGTATGGATAATGCTTTGGGTCTTGCATGGTGTAAGCAGTTGCAACGGGTCACTAAAAATTTGATTGGCATTTGACTTTTACGATGCAGAACTTAAATCTAAACATCAAAAACGCTCTAAAACAACTGTCAGGGATAGTCGGGATGACTATCCAGTTTATACTAGACAAGTGGAACAATCTACTATTTAATGGTTTCCTAAAAACATAATACTATAATAAAAAACATAATAACATAAGACTTAACTGCTGATTTAATTGCTAACTTGCAATACAAATCTTCTGGCGTTCTAAATATTTATTAATGGTACTAAGTTTATGTACCTTAATATAATTTGCTTTTGATATAATTGTTAAAACGCTTAAAATCTCCTTTGTTTCATCTAGAACATCACAAAGCGCTGATATAGTTTGGTACTAAACTACTAGCAACAATGATTTTGCATGTAGAGCAATGTACATGCGAAACAAAACTCAAAATTCATTGAACGCGTATTAATTGAGTTAACATATTAACCGTATATCATTTAATCCGTTTCCAATGAACACTGGGTTTACTGATATTATGATAATCATATACTTGGAATTAAATTGGTTTTAAGCTTAAGTTAGCAGAACTGTATTTAATTATGTCTTAAATAGTCCTTAACTGTAAACGATTTACGGGTTAAACAAATGAGTATTATTCTAAATGTCAATGAAATACGTAAAAATTACCTAACTCTTTGCCACCGCTGTGCTCTATTGAGTGGATTCGAACCTAAACCCTAGTTCATAGGTTTTAACCGTATCGGGTTCAGCGACTGTTGTTGTTTTCTAGTTCGGTACGGGTGACCACACTGTTAGAAGTAAAGCAAAAGTAAGTCACTAGCTTGATGCGCAAGTTTTTTCTCAGTTGTTTTATCTTTTCGTATGATATTATATCGCTCTTTAGGGCTTAATGTTTATACCGAAACAAATATTTCTGTTTAAAGATTGTTGCGATGATACAATGATACTTGTAGGGTAAAAAAAATACACCAGTTCAGTTCACTTCATTAATAACGTGTGTTTCAAATTTGTATTTAATTAGAATTTTTTAAAGGGATTTTTAACACATGTGCTAGGGATGTGCCTTTACTATATCGTTCTTGTGAGGTATTTTTAACTAATTGACATTGTGTCTATCAATATGTAACAAAATATGCCAAAATGTAAAGATATAGCTATCGTTAATGCTACGTACATGTGATCACAATAGGAATTTAAGCAAAATACCTAATTTTATTAATTATGAAAACTTAATAGATATTAATAATTTTTGTCAAAGATTATTAATATCTTAGTATATCTTAAGAATTAAAATTTTGTAAGAAAATATTGTACAGTTTATTTTAAGTTTTTTTTTTTTATAAAAGACACATTAAAAAAATGTACTTTCTATTTCTGCTTTTAAATTATGGAAACATATCGGTTGTAAAAGTTTATGTTATTCTGTTTAATTTAATGTTAGATTGCTATAGACTTTTTCCCCGCTTTACGTATATGTAAAGTTCTAAATAACTAACTAACTAACTGCACTGAGCAGAACATACAACATATCTTTATTTTTTGCCGGAATATCCACTTTTGTGTTGCCAGCCTAACGTGTAGCGGGGCGTTTCATGTCCGATGCTGATCCAGCATCATTTATCTGGTGTCTCCTGCACGCAGCCTATTACTCACCCTGGGACAACGCCCCCCCTCACTGGAAACCCGCTGCCAACTGAACCGCAACGTTACGAGGATGATGCATAATTAATTTGATCGCGCTAATGGTTAATTAGTTCAAAGTTAATTGCATATTATATTTTTGATGTTTATTATTACAACAAATATAGATTATAATTAAGTACTTTTCAGTTACCGTCATCCGATCTTAGAACATTTTTTTTAATTACTAAAGTTAATTAGAATTTTTATATGATCAATAAAATTGTTTGACTTTGTCTGTAACTCACAATAGTAAAATTAACATGTAATAAAGTTTTAAAATACACTTTATATGCAAGAAAAAAAATTAGAATACATCTTTGAAGATTACAGTAACTACGGAGGATGGATGACAACATCTAAGGCTTATTCAAGGTAAACGATCATAATACAAATATGCGCAGTAAAAAAATGAATGTATCAAAGAATATGTATGTTAGAAAAATGTCTTGTCCTCGCGTTATACCGCTTAAAAGTCATATTATACATTTACGAAACTTCTCATAACAACATTTAAAGTACTGTGTAGTGAAGAAATGGCGTTCTTCTTTATCTGCATAATAAAGGCAAAGCCGTTCTAGTTAGTCGAATGCCTCGCAAAGCTCAAGACAACATTGACCATGTTATTAGTTTGATAATTTATTGCCACAATGCATCCACATTGTAAACAGCTAGCACAATGCATGCGCAATGAGCCGTCTCAAATCGGACGTCAGTTACTTTTCGGTCTATTTCACAGGATCACTGCGAACTGTGAGACACTCCGCCATTATTATAAATATAACGACAATATATTTTACATTGTTAACCGAAATATCTATAATGTTTCTATTCGAACGCTTCAATGGTATGTCGACTTTTGTGCAAAATTTCATCCGTTGCGAAAAAAGGCCTGCTCATCTATACGAAATACTTATTCGAATAAAATTTTTTGAGTAAAAGATCGAGCTACGTAATGAAGCTTTTGCTTTTCATTAAATAGTTTGCTTTCATTTTCAGGGTGGCAAGCGAATTTATTTTGCAAGTGTTAACGTTGCGTTTTTATAGGAAGAACCTATCACTTATTAACAGAGAGAAATAAAAGGATAATTATCCTAAATTCCTCCGAAAACAACAATAATACAAAATATATGAACGCACCTAAAAAAGGTTTTCACTCAGTATAAGAATACAGTGGTACCTAAAAGTTTAATAGATGCCGAAGTTTTACTATACACAATTTATCATTAAATACAATTATAAAATAGTGGTTATTCGTTGATCGCATTCGTTTTAAGTAGATCGCAGCGCTTTAAAGGCGGAGTCACATGTGTGACCGAGTACAGTGTCAGCATATGGCAGTTTAAACAAACAAGTGTTTCGCGTAATCAGGTGAATGTCCTGCTCTTCCATGCTTTAGTCAACAAAAAATGGCAAATAAGTAACAAGAAATATTCACTTAACTTATTTGAAGTGGGGTATTGCTATATCACTGTCTTAATTTGGTAAATTTGTGTTTCTGCACCTGCTCCGTTTTTTTGTATCTATTAGATCGGTTGACTGTTAGATAATGCCTAAGGCATTAAGCTTGTCGGTGTACGTTATTTTGTGGAAAAGAAAAAATAAATAAATATTTTTTGGTAAGATAAGTTTATTTGGATAAGGTTTCGTTACTAAATAGCATTAATAAAAGTGTGCGATTCACTTGTACAATTCATGTAGTAGTAATTGCTTTTATTTTACGCCATTCCGATGTATCAATGTAATAAATCGTATAATACTACTACATAATACTATCAATAATCAACATAAGTAATGCTTAGGTAGCACTTTTCGTAATCTTTAATTTAACACGAGCAGAAAATAATACTACATTTTTTATAAAAGTAGTAAGTAAGTAACTTATAGTGTCATCGGCTATCTTCCAATGAAGTACTGTCGAAACGGGACCTGCCATTCAAGAAATTGACCAGAACAAACAGGCAGACAAAAATGGTGTCTTGTTTATGTACTGGTTATGTACCGCAATGTACTCATTGGAAAACGATTATTTTAATATTACAAACAGACACTTCAATGTTATATATTTGTACCTATAGATAATGCTTAGTTCCTCTGAATACATCTGCAAGCGTTGGCTCTTTCATAATGGTTAGCTTAGCGGATGCGGTGGGCACCGTGCTTAATTCACCTTCACAGTAATCGTGAATACTACCAAAGCTGCCAAGGGCATAGACCCCTGGCAGCCCGCATGCTCTGCGGTTTGGCAACGCATGCCAGGCGGGCCCCACCCCCCAGCCAATTGCCCACAATTACAGGTTAGGCATGAAAGAATACGTTAAGACTACGTATAGCATATGCCTATTTAGTTAGTGCTTCAAAGAGTACCTAACTACTCAGACATCCTACTTTGCAGAAACGAGTAAATGTTATCAGGATTGTGTTGCGCCTTCAATACAATTAGGACACACATGTTAGTACTAGTTATATAAATTTGTTATAAAACCGTGTCGTTTGCGATGTAAATCTGTGAAAACATTAAAACACATCTAGTGTTCAACATTGAATTAACACCTTAAATACAACATACTAGAAAGAAAGTAATATATGTTTTTGAAGATATGACCGAGTTACTTTTGATGTGTGGGTTTGACTCCCATCCCCACGGGAGAAATATTGTGTGATGAACATCGGGTTTTTACGTGTCAGTGTTCGTATCTATATCATATTTGTTATTGTTGTTGTTATTTAATTGTTTTCAAAAGAAAGTAAGATTATTTTTATCAGTCATCTCGTTGCCATAGTACAAGCTTTGCTTAGTTTGGGACAAAATGGTGTTGTGTTATCGTTCTGAATTCATTTATTTATATGACCGCTTCTTAAGTTACCTGTATAATCCGATTTAAACGTAACGCTTAAACACGACGCCGCCAGTTTTGTTTGTGAACACCGAATTTCCCGATAATTGTAAGAAGTTCAACTGAGCGGTAAACATGAAAGGGCGGCCCGCGGACCAACAAACAAAGGATCGCCCCTCCCTCCCTTACCTTTATAGCCATCTGTGTTATTTCACAAATTGTACGACCTGTACAAATGATACTCGCCTAGTATTATTTGAGACAATGTGCAAAAATTTTGTTATAATTTTGTCAAAAGTCTGTAATTGCACTTATAAATTATGAAGAGAATATTATAAGTTATTATTTACTTTCACAAGGTGTAACGCTTATATAGTTTAAAAAGGTTCTAGAACTCTCGAAATTGTTGCTCAAGTGATTTAGCATTGAGTGTACATGATTTGAGTATGCATCAAATCTAGCTTTTAACTAGAAAGTCATTTACTATAGCTAGATTAAAATTGATAAAGGTAGAATCGAATTGTACATATATGTACTATAATGCTATGACTTGTCCCAAATGAACTTGACTTCTTGAATGAAAAATTAATTTTATTTTCATTATTATTAACTAATTAATGTATAAATTTTGCAGTTTACGACAACTTTATTTTACTGAATGAAGATATGTCCCGCTCCCCTGCCAGTCCTGTATTTAATAACCGAACCAATAATATCTTTGACAATGCAAGAGATAAACCTTACCAGAGACAAGACTCCGGAAGCCTAACGTCATAGATACAAAAAAGAATGTTACATATAGGTATTTCAATTAGGCATTGTTATTATTCAGGATTAAGATTGTTTATATTTAATTTAACATACATTTACTAAACTAAAACAAAAGTGTACGCCAACAGTACGAAAACATAGAAGTACCTATACAATGTGGCGTATTAAGATGCGGTCTGTGCCGGCACAATGGGAACCGCACAATAAAGAGCTCTCCCGTACATCCCGCTCTTCCCGGAGCGGTCAGTGGGTGGGACTCACCGGTCGGGACTAAGCCGCGGGTGGTGATTCCACATTATCGTGAGATAGGAGATACATACCAGCATAAACGATTGAATAAAGAATTAAACTCAATAACTCTTTTATTAAATGTAACTTAGAATGTTTTTAAATTTTTAATTGAAAGATTTCGACTCTCAATGATGAATACAAATTTAAATTTATGTTAACAATTTAACCTATAGCAATGAAGCTTTAACGTCTTTATAGCAAATTATTCGACTGAGGGATAAAAAAAATTATTAAAAAATATACCGTGTACGAAGTGAGAGAAAAAGCGTAGTAAATTACCCCGTTTATCCTTAATGTACATTTTTACTTAGAGCGACTGGCTTTTTCACAATCTAAAACGTAAATTGCTACCGATGAAAAAACTCTATGTAGATATGTTAATATGAAGGCATTACGTCTTGCAACGACTACCAAACATGGTCTTGACAATTGGTACTGACTTTTATTATCTCTTCCAAGGCATAGATCATTTTCGTTTTTATTTATGTTTATAATAATGCCCCAACTAGAGAAAAAGGTTATTACGAAAGTTGTTTCTTGCAGGGTTCAAATTCGCGACCACCGGTTTGTAAAGCGGCTAAATGCTAACCTATGTACCTATGTATTCACTACTAAAAATGTGGAACTGGTACATACGTTTCCAACTAAGAAACTATAAGCAATTCAATGTGGGTCTTGTAGTCGTAAGTCGTAAAAAATCACAGTATCTCCGCATAGGCAGCATAGTAATGTCCAAGCGTCGCAACGTATCCAATTCCCGAGAACAAGCGATCGCCTACTTTTTCTGCGAAGGAATCCTTGTACTCCGCTATGATTCATTCAAGAAACGTGTTTCGTGAAATACCTATTAGATACGATGTATACGATGATGGCAAAGAGAAATGTTTAAGACACAGTTATACTTTTTAATAATTATGAGTGTTTATTGATTCTATGTGTTTATAACTGCCCCCGTAGCCTAGTAGTATGGGCGCTATTTAAAAACCGGAGGTCGTGGTTTCGAATCCTGCGGGGACTCGACAAATTTTCATTGTTGTTTCCTAGTTGGTTATGGCAATTTGGGCGGATCACATATTGTCTGAAAGGTAAGATGATCCATGGATCCATCGGATTGGCATGTAAAAATTCGGTCCACCGACCAACCCGCATTGGACCATGAATGGATAGGGGAGTATTAGGGTAGGCCTATGACCAGCAGTGGACTAATACAGGCTCAGAATCAGATATATCTATTCAACATAGGAGTGATACACTCAATTAATGATTGTCAAAAATGTATCATCGGTTTGGAAAAAGACGCCTCTGACCTGAGAAGAATCGGCGAAAGAAACTGAGCCTTTTGTTTGTAATCTTTCATAGAAAAATTGAAAAATAAAGAAACAATTACAAGCATAAAATTATCATGTTATTGACAAAAACCTGGAGCGAGCATCCCATTACCAGAGTGTGTTATTATTTAAGGACTCATTTACATTGTAATAACCTTTAACAGACAATCGTTTATTGACGACTTTTTTAAATTACCAATGGTTACATTTCGAACGTTTTCTGGGATTTTGTTGTAAAAGCAAAAATACTTTGTCCCATAAAAGATTTAGATTCAGATGAGAAGTCTAGTATCAGGAAGAATTATTCTATGCTTGTTGTTGCTTGTATTTACATGATGTACATTACAATGCTTTAAAAACCATTTTTGTTTTTCTGCACATACATTAATTTTCAAAAGTATATTGAGAACTAACGGCGATTATTTTAATTTGAGTAAACAACTCTCTGAGTGTGATTGCTTGCACTAAATCACGTAGGTTAAGAGGTGTGTATGAACTACTTGTTTCAATTTATAAAGAGGCACTTCCCTATGTGTCTACGTTCGAACGTTACTCATCTACGCTACGCTTTCAATTTGAAACGTTTCACGTGTTCGATAAGTCAACGTCCGCTCCCCTTTGTCAACTTAGTCCTGGTCATGAATAATTGCACCTCAAACGACAGGATCAGCTGTAAATATGTAAGCGCTATTCCGATATCGAACAATGCGTTACGGACCATTTGACGCGCACACAATACCCCCGGTGTCGTTGACTTCCCCCGCTCGTAATAATACGGGCCTTTATGGTAATAACTACTCAGTCAGTTGTGTCGCATGCATTCATCTCATTACACTTTGTATACTTTTAAGATTAGAAAAGTGCCACCTATCAGCAAATTATGTAAACCAGTTTTGAATAGACGTTTTGAACAGTTACTTAATGTTTTGGTAGATGGCGCTATAACAATTTTTACAAAATAACCTTAATTGTACTATTTAATAGGATGTAATGCTAATTGGAAATAAGATATTTTCATCACTTTAAACAAATCGTATTATACAGGTAAATAATTGAATTTTCGTTACCGAATACAGATTTTGCAAAATTTTAAACTTTATGTAGGTACTTTATACGGTGTTACTGTTAACCCAAACATACTAAGAAATAAAAGATTTGATTTTGTTCGTATTTCAGTAGTAATCTACACATACAACTAACTGCATATTTTATCTTAACCAAAATGAAAAAACGTTAATGACGTTGAGTTCAGTTACATAATCTTCCACCACTAGAATTTTGGATTTTGTAGCTGATTATTTAATATTTCGCAGATTTTGGACTATTTTCCACGAATAAATATTCAGTTAGTAGGGAAAAAAAATGAAAACACAAATCCGTCATTGCAGAATATTGATTTTGGGGGAAAGATAGATAGAAGTACATATTATTTATCTAATAATAAACGCTCTTTCTACATACTAAACAATAAAACTTTAATGAATAGTCATATACTAAATTTTGTGAGACAGTACCAAGTAAGCGCATTTTTTCTTAATATCATCAATTCTGTTGTTATTTACATGATGTTATCAGCATACTAAATTATTATTTAATTCCCCATGTACTGTTCTGTTCTTTAAAAGGTCGTTTAGTTATTTATTTTACGTAAGCAATGCGCTGTCACGCAATTCGATCATCTGACTTTTGAACACAACAATGTTGTTCAATGACACAGTGAGGTAACTAGTTCTTTTTTAAATACAATTAATAATCCGTTTACTACGATACCGTAACTTTTTTTAGAATTTCAAGGACATATATTTATTTACCATGATTTATTTATTAAGCTACTACCGTTTGGGACATATTTTTTTTAATGATGCTTAAAGTTATTTTGTTACAAGTCATAACCAGGAATACATTTAACATATTATCTTAAAAATATTATTACGAAAACATTTTCTTATCTATAATTATTATACATTTAACTTCAAAGATATAACGGCTTTCTCCTGAAACGCCACTCAAACACTAAAGATATTAAAATTTAGAGCTAATTATCACAGGAAATATCAACAAATATTCCTACATAAAACACAACTGCTTAAAAAAACTATTTGGTTACATTAAATGCGATATTAAATACTTATTAATTACAAAATATAAACTTTTTTTAAGTATCAGATATGTAGTGTTGCAATAAACGGAAAACAGCAATTTCAAATAAACACCTGATTTTATAGTTTGTTAACTTTTTAGTTATACAACATATTATAATAATAATATTTCTGGACAAATACCCCTACATCATCTAGTCTCAAACTGAGCAGAGCTAGATGACTGATAATTAATTAAACTTACTTTGCTTTCATTAACCGATATATACACATAAACAAAAAACCAGACACGAGAAAAACACTAAGTTCATAATACAATATTTTTCCTGTAGTGGTAATGGAACCCACACTCTGGGCGTAACAGTCACTAACCACTATGTCAAGCGGGTCTTTGGTTACCTGTTCACATTTACTTGTTCCACCACGCGAAAATATCTAATGGATTAAACACTTTCAACTTCGTCTCCTTTTCGGCCTCCTTGGACTTGTACAGGAACATGCCCCGTGTCGCCGTACTACACGTGTAGCCGACCATCGTCTCATTTCCACTGCAGCGTCTCCTGCTCAATTCATCCCAGTCCTTGCACCGGCGCCCCATCAGGGCTTGCTCATCCATCACGGACGCAGAGAACAGCCGCCAGGCCTGAGCGTGGTCGCACTCCAGGCTTATGCTCCTGTCAGAACACTCCGGCTGTTTGATCAGAACACCGTTTGCGTACACATCTATGTGTCCGAGAGGCAGTTCAAGACCTAGGACACCGGCACTGGTATGGAGCACTTGAACAAACTTAGCATCGTTCTTATCCAGTCTATATTTCGAGGGCTTAGAAAAGCATGGCCTTGCGGGATCAAGGGCCACTATTCTTTCCAATTTCCTGTTCAGATGCTTCTGCACCAGCTTACCTGCTATTCCGGCGACGTGCGCCCCGAGGCTGAAGCCTATTAAGTGAACTGATGATAGAGGGAATCCATCGTTGTGCAAATTCTTCAAGAATTTGTAAAGACGGTGACCGAGGCCGTTAACACTGGCGGCGGACGTGACGTAGCCTTTGCAGAAGATCTGTCTGGTGTCTAGGATCAAGATGTATGGGTTTTTATTGAGTAGAGCTTTGGCTAAGGTGTTTGATGACTCATCGGTAGGGGTGTTCCACCACCCGGGGATGTAGACTATCAGGGTCGAAGGCCAGTGGTCCCGCAAGTGCACATGGGCCTTCAACAGGCTGAAGCTCTTCTGCGATTGGCGGCGGTGCTCCACCACGCTGATGTCGGGAACACTGGCCTTCGTCAGCAAGACGTCAAGCGGCAACGCCTCACCTGAAATTGCAAAATTTTTTTTCTTCACAAACGGTACTTGATTAACGGTAAATAATCTGGCCATATTCATATCACATGTAGTAGAAGCAAAGACAAGCAAAAAAATTATAGGGCTTATTTGTTAGATAATTTTTAATATTAAACATATTGAACAAACCCTAAAGGGTCGGACAGTAATGATAATTCCTGAGCTCATATCTTATAGTCGCAGGTTTGGATCTGTTGAGTTAATTTAAGGACGAAGGTATTAACCGAGACATATGTCTATGCTATTAAAGTTTCATGTGAAGACAAAATAAGCTAATAATAACATGTTATTGAAAAAGTTATTATACAAAAGAGCGTAAAAAGTTGTACAAAATGTCGAATATTATTGTAGCGATTCTTGGCAATTCAGGGCAAAACAATTGGAATTAATTTAATATCTAAACGTGCCTGTATATTTCGTGCCGCAGCCTTTTTCATAAGCAAAAGATAATTAAATTGGAAACAATGATAGTGAAAACGTTTGAACGTGCCATTTTACTCAAATGATTCTGTCATCAACCCAATTCTTAAAGATATTTAAAGAGATAATTGTTTAAACGATGGCTTTTATGAACATCAGTATCATGAAACGTGAATTGTTATTTCCTTTCCACATTACAAAACACGTTAACCCAAAACAATATCCTAAGCATTCAAAAAGTGACACTGAAAATAATCACCAACAGAAACCCGGTTTTTTAGCACAACCATTACTAGATTAAAAAAATACATAGACTTCCCTTATTAACTTGTCTGTTCTTATACTTCGTTCTCTTAACTTTATAACGTTTATTCTTAAATTTCTTAACGTTATACTTAATTTCCAATGCGTAAAAATAACATAACAATGTTATCATCTCATATTAAATAAGACGTTTTCGAACAACTTTATGTATACGACTAAATATATAAATATACATATAATCGATACATATAACAAAACGACGCTTTTTAAAATTTTTACGGGACTTTCATTGAAAGATAGCTGATGTAACTGGGAGTAAAGAAAGGAACTTTTTTTAAAAAAAAAATGTTACAACGCGGGCGTAGTCGCGGACATCAGCTAGTATACAATAGAATAATGTCTTACTATGCTTTATTATTCTTTTATAATCTTCTCTATGACCTACTGACATTGACCCGTGGTTGACAACCCGAAGGTCCTGAGTTCGCATCCTGCATGGAACAACCATAAGGGCAATATAAGCTGATCAAATGTAATGTAAATGATCCATGCGTCGGATGGGCATGTCAAAAGTCCTTCGTCCTTCCTGGACGTTAGGACTGTCTTAGTCGTTAAATGTACTGACAACTAAACCATAAAATGGATGCGTTTACATTTTGCGTTTAGGGTTTTATAATTTTTTTGCTGAGTAAATCGCGGATAAATCTAAGTGGATTCTAACCCGACCCGAAGCAGACCTCAAAAATTGTAATAACAAAGAAATTATTGTCATAAAATTGTATTAATGTAAATCCATTCAGTCGTACTAGTACTACAATGTTCGGTGCTAACTTAAGAAGGCGTATCAATTAGAAGAAAGTCCGACACGGCTCGTCACATAATTTGTCAAGAAAATTGTTTTAATTAGAGTCCGACCGAAACTGTTTTTCTGGCCGAAACCGAAACCGAAACCGAAAGTTCGGTTGTGGCTTCAGTTTCGGCCGAAACCGAAACCGAAACTCACGTGATCAAGTATAAAATTCTTAAAATACTAAAATATGGAGCTTTATATACCTATTATTTTGCTTTATTTTAGTCTGTAATGTAGTAATGTAGTAATCGTTTATTTTAGTTCTAATAATATTTTATGTAACAAAATATTTAAAATATATTAATTTTTTTAAATAAATTTCTTATAGCAATATGTGTTATTAATAAATAAAATAATAATTGTGACTAGTTGATTAGAGACTAATATTGGTATTTTGAAATCTTACAAATTGATGAAATAATATATATAATTTTAAATTATATAATTTTGAAATAATACTCTGGTTTGTATTTGTAGGTCCGAGGGCGAAAAAAGTAAAAATGAGATAGAATATAACGACTATGATAGCTTAATTATTTATTTTCTACGTAATCTCCGAGTCCATCTACATACCAAGTCCAGCGTTCCAAGTTTCCAATGCTTCAATTCCTTTAAAAAAAGGATTGTCTTGGTCCTGCAAAAAGGTCACCACGGCATCGTTTACTTGTTATATATAGTTTTTACATATTTCTTCTTAAGTATTGTATCAATTTGGAGAGAAGATGAAAAATAGCTAGGCGCCAGATCTGGTGAATAGGGGGATGCTCAACCAATTGTACGCTAGCATGCTGAACGGTGGCCATCGCTAATGCCAACCTATGCGCCGGTACGATGTCAAGATGAAACAGCTCTCCCGTTCAAAGTTTGCCTCTTTTTTATCATTGACGGCATTTCTTAACCTCGGTATTAAAGCTGCATAATCTGTAATGATGGTTCCATGCTCCAGGTAATCAAACAACAATATCACTTCTGAGTCCCAAAATATTGAGGCCATACCCCGGGATAAACCCGTGTTTCGTCCACTGCCACAAAACTAGATTAAAGTTTTTAGAATCTTCTTAAAACTTGTCCAACGATATCTTCGAAGTCGAATTTGTTTCTGATTCTCAGCACCATCTTGGTGAGACTTTTTCATATTCAAAATTTGTGTCAATATGCGTTAAGTACCTCTATATGAAATGCTCGTTTCTTGGATTAGGTATCAGATGGTAATTCTTTAATCGCTAAAAACAGTTTTTCGAATATGGCAGCGTATTTTATTGTTTCTTGTTGATTACTGGCTTCGATGGACGTCTGCAACCATGTTGGTCTTCCGTGTACGTTCTCCCTACTCGAAAGTAAGAGGCCCACTTTGCGAAAATTGATTATAACAGAGCAGTCTCTTCTCATGTTGCCTTTGAGCCTTAGTAAATCTCTTGCGTTGTTAACTTTTTATAACAGTGGTTTTAATGACAAGGTCGCACTTGGGTTTTCTTTTTTTTCGAGAAAATTTCGCCACACATAGCAAACAAATGACTACATTCAGAAAAAAAGTAAAGAGACTAGAAGATTTTTTTTATTAACACAACAAATATCTGAGCTACACTTTCCAGTATTATTTGTATTTATTTCTTGGTTACCAAGGAGTATATATTTTGTTCTCACTACTATTTGTTCCCTCCTCGTCTTTATAGAAGAATCATCAATTTCTTTTGTCAAACTTGGAATGTTTGTCTGAACTAAAATCGACTGATCTGAGCTCGATTGTAGCAATGATACATTTAACTTTCGCTACTATTTTGAAATTGAAAACACTTCTGAAACCAGTTTCGGTTTCGAGCAAAGTTTCGCCAAATTTGGCCGAAACCGAAACTGCAGCCGAAACTTGATTTTGGCCGAAACTCGGCTGAAACCGAAACCGAAACCGAAAGTTCGGTCGGACACTAGTTTTAATATTGCAAAACTATTATTTATTCTTCATATTACTCGATAATTAATAGCGATTCTTATAATGATCTTTAATAGTTGTTGAAAAATAGCCTTTTCCGTCAATCGTCGTCCGTTTTCCGCCGCCGGCTTAAGGTTTCATCATCAAACTGGACTGGACTGGTCGAAGATCTGATCTGATCGGGTATCCCCATCAGATCTTCAACCCCATCTTATTTAGTGCTTAGATAGCAGATACGTCACATGATTAAATTATAACGTAAACAAGGTCTAACAACACAAACATTATTCTAACTTAACTCAGGCGACCGTTGCAAAAGACACAAAGTGGGTGTACATTACATGAGGACAGTGCATTGCATGAGACAATGCAATGTAATGTCGTATCGCACGCTTGGAGTCCTCTGCGGCCGTAATTTGGACCCCAGGGGAGGAGCGGTCAGGCACTACATACGCTGGCACATGCCGGCGCAACAATAGGCGACCTCGGAACGTTTAACGATGGTCTGCTATTAAGTATAATAAACATAATAGCCATTAAAACATTTTATAAATTTGTTTCGTATATTATTACTGTTCCATTATACCAAAATTAAATGAGATGCCGAGCGTTTCCAGAGAAATGTACAAACTAAGTTTTATTTCCATAAAAACTGCAAGCGTTTTGAAGAATTTTCAATGTATTTTCATCATCATCATCATCAGCCTGTGTGAGTCCACTGCCGGACTATAAGGTAAGGCGTCCCCTAATGCACGCCTTCTCGATTAGGAAGGGTTTTTAGACCGTATCCCACCACGCTGATCCACTGCGGGTTAGTGGCAGGACCGACTTTACATGCCCATCCAACGCGTGAATCATCTTACTTTTCAGTCAATTAGGTGATAGGCCTAAATTGTCCTAACCAACCAGAAAGCAACATAAAGTTGTTTTCCGCTTGATTCGAACCCACGACCTCAGGTTTAAAGCAACGGCCAATACCGCTAGACCACGAAGGCGATTAGCTTTTTTAATAATAATTTGATTTTGTACCGATATAATAGTTAATACTTTTAACTAAGGTTATTGAATCTTTCCCCATATGGCAAACCTAGCTCGTTATTAAGTAACGGGTCATTTATGAGTTCATTGTGTCCCAACCATCTGTACATGACATAAATGGCAAAAGTCTTTGTAGATATTGTCTTTGTAGACTTGTAGATGCGGGTATTAATCTGTATCCCCAAATAATAACGTCGATTTATTATTTGACATACAGTCAAAAAATTTTCCAAAAAATGATTGCTATGGTGAAAAGTAAATCATAAATTTCGAGTTACACTCTAACATAACGTACAATAAAAACAAAACAAACAGAGTAAAAATACTAATGTACCAAAAACTGATCAATCTATTTATAACTCATCAAAACACTCCAAAATGCACATGAAAAAGAAACGTAACAAATCGATAAGCAGGCCCCTACGTACATGTGTCCGAGGCAGCTCGCACCAGCTCCTCTAAGTTGGTGGTGAGCCAGGGCGGGAGCAGCTTGCCCAGGCCGCCCAGCCCGCCCAGGCCCCCATTCCCCTCGCCCTTCACCAGCAGCGCCGTACACAGGCACACGGCCACCTCGCACCAGCGCATCGCGACCACTGAACCACCCTTGATCTTCACACCGTTACTAGGAAACTAGTTACGTTCACGTCACGCCACGTAATGCACGTAACGGCACCGCTTCGAGGAAACGTCTTCTAATCGTAGCGTAATCTCGTTAATTGAGTTGCCCGTGTAAGTGGGCAGTTATTCACGTTTACTTTGCGGTCAGCACTATTTAATTCATTAAAATCGACGAAATCCAAAATTGCATTTAATAACACAAGGTTAAGGTCGACAAAATGTTTTAAACATTTACTTGACCTATACTCAGTTTATAATTTGAACCCGAAACTTTTAGAATCTTATTAGGTAATTGTTCTGGTGTTAGATAATAATACACTGCTTTGCTACTTACTTATTTGTAAAGCCAGAGATTTGTCTGTTATTGTAAACAACAAAAATCAAGATGTTAATATTACACTGTTCACTTAAATTATTATTAATCTGAGCAAGGCTTAAGATTCGCTAAACCTTAATTATGATAAATATGAGGTTTTTCTAAAGGCAAAAAATAAGCCACTGTGCTTTATTAAGCACATTACGGTCACTATTGATGCACACAATAATATTTAAATTGTATGAACAAATAGATTGAATCAAATGCAACAATTCAATCAAATTAAATATTTAACTTGTTTGTCAATCGACAATAATTCATCGTGTTTATTATGTTTAGCTTTAAAATATCTAAATTAATTTTTGCTTTTAATTTACGATATAATTTTTTTCCTAGTTAATTAATTTAATCGTAAAAAAAATGTAATTACCGTAAGTTAATAATTATTACTAATATTTAATGAACTTTTTCTTATTGACAAATTATAACGATTTCTCTGTCGAAACCTATTAATTTTCCTCCTGTTTTTTTTTACCTTAAAGTAGGTCACCTTACACATAGACTTTCAATTATTACTTAATATATTTAAAAGTCTAAATATACCTAAAGAAATATATTTTTTGTCATTTATTCAGAATGCATCTAAACACTTTGGCGCTTCAAGCCAAACACTGTTGTACACTTGTGCACTATATTATCTCCTACGCAGGTGCCTATCATCTAATATAGATCGGTCGCCGTACTCGTAATCGACATGGAGGACTTTACGTTCTCAAGCATTTAGATGTTTCTTTAGAAGACCCAAAAATGAGATAGTTGTCATTTTGTATAAGTGTAATAAAATATTTTAATGACCCATATTTGATGTGCGTTTTAATTAGAGCAGTACCAAAAGGATGCCAAAAATAAGTTAATAACTATGGATTTTATACAGTGATTACACAAAAGAGCTTCCGGAATTCTGCCCTGACCTTACTTTATTATGTAACACATTTAAAACTGAATGTAAATCGTGTCTTTAAAAGTGAAGATGGCAGTAAAAATGTTAGCATTCAAATTATCATATTGCTGCGAAACCCAAGGACGCAGTTCATTATCACTGGTTGTTATGTCATCGCGATCGACAAGTATGATATTTATTATAAATTTATACCAATTTACATCAAAATGCAATATAAAAAATCATTGACGTCATCATCATCATTATCAGCCTATGTCAGTCCACTGCTGGACATAATCCTCCCCTAATGCTCGCCACCGTGTCCTATCTTCGGCTATTTTGATCCAGCCCACAGCGGCATTTTACGTTTTTGTAGTTTATTAAGAATTAATTTTCAAAGAAGAAAGAAGCCGCTTCAATTATTAACCTACGCGTGCAAAACAGCATTAATGACTTTGTTCAATAATAAATTATACATGATACTGATTTCCTTACTTTTTATAGCAGGAAACATCATAAGACGAGAATCTCACGTTCATTTATAAACAGTTCAACCGTAATAGATATTATTGTACTTTAAATGTTGCAACACATAATGCGTCGTCAATATCTTAAAGTTACGCAAGTCAGGGCCTATAATGTGACCCCGAAATGACCTCCACACACAAATATCGCCGGCAGGTTAACTATTTTTTATCTGCTAGTTAAATTTTTAATGACTATAGTTCATATGAACGCGCAAGCTGGCATGACTAGGCAGATAAGTTCTAGAAACTTCAGTTCTCTATTCTTTCCTAATATATGATAGTCAAAGTCAAAGTCAAAGTCAAAGTCAAATATCTTTATTAAATTTGGAAGCATTACACTTTCTTATTGATTGTCAAATAATCTACCACCGGTTCGGAAATGGAAGCCTCTGACCTGAGAAGAACCGGCGTAAGAAACTCAGCGGGAATTTTTCTTTTTCTTTTCCTTTTAAGGAAAAATTTAAAGTATTTAGTATATTTAATGCCCTAAAACATGAGAAAAGTCATGTATTGCTGAGTAACTAGCCGACAAATTTCTCGTAAAATAATAAATGCAATAAGATTATATGATTTATCAAAAGTGTAAGCTTCCTGTCCTGTTTTAATGTGAAATATGTCTATGACAAACTAGTCTAGCTATCAAAATAACTTAACGTTTGATACATCGTTTAGACTACATATTTACAAAGCGCTTTCTTTAAAATTTCTCTGTTTTTTAATAAAAACTGCCTCATAACCATTATGCCTAAATAAAATTTGAGTGTCTGTTTGTAATATCAAAATAACCGTTTTAAATTATTACATTGTGGTATATAACCGATATAAATAAACATTTTTTTTTTTTTTTTGTCCATCTGTCTGATTGTTCTGGAATAACTGGCCCGATTTTGACGGGACTTTCACTGGAAGTTAGCTGATGTCACTAGGAGTAACTAAGGCTACTATTATCTTCTTGAGGGTACGTGTTAAGTTTTAAGTCGCGTGCAACAGGTAATATAAATAAAGCTAATGTTCTCAGAATCTTAACTACACGGGAAAGTTATTAAAATAACAGCAATTTTACCCGTGACAGGTGAGGTGTGACTTCACGATTCACAATCGAAGTCCTATAGTTAGTATAGGACTTGACAAATATTATCAAACCTGACTACTTCTAGACTCTTCTCTACTCCTGTTTTAAAAAGTAAATGCTAGTAGATGTTTTATTATTTTTGTATACCTTAAAATAAAAAATTGGCAATCGTGTATTTGACCACTAGCATACCTACGTTATGTTAAGTAACATAGTTCGCTTGCTGTGTTAATCAGTTCTGCAACTTAAGGAAGGCCGAAGGTGTATTAGAGTAATGCATCTAATTATTGTTTAGCCAAGATGTTATTTGAATTCAAAGTTATAAAACAGACGTAACCTTGGACGACGACCAATATATTCAATTTTCTTTAGTATGACTTGCAATTTAAGACTCATATCCGTCGTTTTAGCTTCGATACGATTTAGTAGAAGAGAGTACGGATACTTGTTTGTGTTATAAAACAATCAAATAAATTATGACGACCCTCTTGGCATAGTGGTTTGTGACCCTGACTGTTGCGCCCACCAGTGTGGGTTCGATTCCCACCACGGAAAAATATTGTATGACGATGGTAGTTTGTTCTTATGTCTGTGCGTTCTATATTATATGATATGTATTTATTTACAAAAAATAGGAAAGTCCGTGTATTTATCGGTCATCAAGTCTCCATAGCAAAAGCTTGCTTAGAATGGACTGGATGATGCTGCGGTAACGGTACTTCGAAATGCCTGATTTGAATGTTAAAATATAGAGAATTAGGCTTGTTTGTATAAATAAAGGTAAGTTATGTTTGTAAATAATCTATTATAATGTCAATTGTCTAATATTTAATTTATTCACTGGTATACTCGATAATCTAATTACTATTAGGGCGTAAAAGAATAGCCAAGACCACCATTTTAAATCGTTATTGTTGCCATTGACAACTTGGGATGTGCATAGTTGCCAGTCTTTGTGCGTAAATTACTGTTTTCCAGGTAATACTAGAAGAAGCTTATCTGACTATAAAGAGAGTCCTTTGAACATTGCTGAGTACGTAGAGAGGACCAAAGAGAAGCAACAAATTTAAATAAGTTTGAAGCAGCTGATATGGCAACAAAAATCTTTATCCAATAATGCAAAGGCTAATCGAGACCTAAAACCTAAAAACTTTTTATTTTCTATACCAAGATATTGATTATAATGCAATATTGAATTGTTTAGTGAAATTACAAGAGCTTGAGAATAATTTGGAGAGATATAAGTAATAATGAAATAAATACCACTTATGATTATAAATCAATTGAACTCTTACTGAGACGGACGAGTGTTTTGTTGATATGTGCTAATTATTCCTTATGATATTCTCCACCAGCCAACAACGCAGGAGATATGACAGTGCACAAGTGTACGCGCAAACACAGGTGCCCTTTCACTTCCTTTACTCTTAACGTCCGATGACATGGAAAAACGACACGATTAGGAAGAGAAAAGGTCATCCCCGCATACGCATGGATGAAACAATCGGATCATAAGCTCGCATTGCCCTGAACAACTAGGAAACAACTATAAAAGTGGATGAGTCTCGCTGGATTCGAATCCACGACCACTGGTTTCTGAAGCACAAACCTATACCATTAGACCACGGAGGCAATCATTCCTTAAATCTACGTTATTAATGTTATGAATCAAATCTAGATAAGCTGTTATTTGTGTCCTAATTCAAACAACATGCAAACGCGTACAAGCTGCCGTTACGGACACTATTGTCATATTAATGACCATTTTTGAACTTAAATCCCATCAAAAATGCGCGATGCGATCCTGATACCCGTTAAAGACATGAAACAATGGATCTTGTTGTTGCTTTTGCGTCACACCAACCTTAGGTACTTCCTGCACAAAGCAGATAAAATAAGCTCATATGAGATAACATAAGCTTCCTGGTAAAGGATTGAAATAATAAAGATTTTATGTACATACGCATCACAATAATGTATTTTGTTATAGCTTTGTATTTTTTTATGTCTTTACCAACCATATTTTAAATCACGCGTGGGGTAACAATAGACGAATTGCAAAAGAGCGATGAAAATAACACTAGATAAAATATAAAATAACATCATTTTACGGATGTTCAATTAAATCTAAAAAAGTAACTCTATTTTCTAAACTTTACTTGATGCTTGTGTATTAAATTATGGTAACTATAGGTACTTTATAGCCAAAAGTAAGTTAACTTAATAACGTGTATTAATGCAGCACAATTCGACCTAAATTACACGTAAACATCGAGTTATGTTTCTCTTCGTGAATACTATCAGGAATATCCATCGGTATATGAAATCAAAAGTGAACACTCAACTGAACCGGCAGCATTGACGGCCGCTCACGAGAAAAAAACCGACCTTTAAAACAAAAAGTGTTAAAGAACTAATCACGTAATGTACGGAAGTACCTTGGACCTCAAGGTCATTAACCCAGGCATCATCTGCCTAGAAAAATATTGGGGTCAGACAGCTTCCGAGTTCTACTAGTTTCACTCGCAACCGGTTTTTGCAAGCGTTTACAATTTAATGTGCGTCATTTGTGTCACAAACGACGCTCTTTATTATAAGTTTATTTTTGCCGGTTTGTCGTGTTTGGAAGCTAAGCAGCCAACATTAGTGATATGATAATGGATTTTGATAATATAGAGATACTTTTAAGTAATGAGATGCTGTATACATAATGCGTTATTGTTTATAAGTGATTAAATTAGATTTAAACTTTGATTTAGCAATAAATCTATAAATATCATAACATGAAGTCCTAAGCCGCGTCTGTCTGTCCGTTTGTCTGTTCGCGATGAACTCAAATACTACTGAACGGTTTTTATACTGTTTTGAATATTCGATATAATGATTCTTCCGAAAGGTTTAGTTATACAATTTGTGTAGTTTTTGTGTACATTTAAGTAAAATATATAGATGGAGACCTTTAAACGAAAACGCTGCCTAAACTCTATGAGATATAACAAAACAATCAATTATGGAAATATTCTGTTAAAAGTCAATGTCCATTTTTGAAAATTGATCGTCTCTAATGCGGTAATATTAAATACACGGATCCAGTATTACATTTATAATTTTCAATAGGTTAATTATCGTAAGCCTTTCACGCTTAATATTTTACTCTTTTACACTATTTATTTAAATAAATAACTAAGGAGTTATCGGAAAATATATCATCATCATCATCATCATCACCTGTGATAGTCCACTGCTGGACATAGCCTCCAATACACCTATCCATTAGAGTTTTGGACCGTATCCCACCACGCTGGTCAATGGTTGGTGTGACCGACTTTACATGCCCATCCGACGATGAAATGAAATATATAAAGCGTGAATTACGAACCTCGGTATCAAATGGTAGACATTTGATACGAGTTGATAGAAGGCCATTTTGAACAAATTCTGAATTATTCGATGCCTCTTGGAATTCCACCGCACAAATTTATATTAAAATTATATTACTAAGAAATTTGAGTCTACAAAGCTATGCAATGGTACAAGACTCAGGGAGTAAATTTAAATATTCAAACTTTTGATCGACTGTACCATATTAACTGACATCGGAAGTTGTGAAACTGTTTACATATCAAAATTCCTATAGTACCCTCAGAATTGCCTTTCGAATTAAAATCACCACAATTTGCCATAAAAATCGCTTTGGAATGACTATTAATGAAGCGAAGGACAAACACTAATTGTCGCGGGAGTAGATTAGGTTAGATTAGGCTTACAATGCTTTTCTCACGGAAAATGGTATATTGCTCCTTATCTGTAAAACGACCTACCCCGCATCCAGGAACTAGAAGATCAAAGTTTTACTAGCCCGCACCGGTGACCTCAATATTGGGCTCTACCGCAAGCCCCATTTTGACATAAAAGACAGAAAGCACGGCGACACCATGTCGAGTATTTTTCCTCCCTCGACCCTTACTCACCGCATTAGCAAGGCAGCTGACTCGCGGAGGCTGGCACTTCCTTCTCCACGTTTCCATCTTGGCTGCAGAGGACACCCCATTCCCTGAAACCTCACAGGCTCATCCCAGCAGGCTTTATCAGCCCGCTAGGAGCAGCCTCTTGGGATGGTATTACTCTAAGCATCCCCACGGCTAGAATTAAGCCCCAACACTTCCACAAAGTGGGAACCTATAACCAATTGTGGGAAAGGTTTGTGAGACCCTTTTGCGTAGGACTAAAGCCAATGTCAGTTTCTTTTTGGACTTAAGCACCACCACACACAGCGAACACATTACAATGTTCTATAACCCCACCAGCGCTTGTCACCGAAACAGCCCTATCTCATTACACCTCTAGGTGCGTCGTCGTCGTCGTCATCGTTTCGGCCACTTTATCGTGACAGAAGCCTCCCTTGAATCTGTTGCCTTGGAGCGATGGTCATGTGCGTGCGCGTGTATGTGTGAGTGGGTGTGTGTGTGTTTGCTGATTAGCCGTTTTTAAACTAATTTTTTGGGAAGTATGTAATATATCTAGTTTTTTTTATTTAAAGCTACGCGCAGACTGAGCAGTCGGCCACCTGATGGAAAGTGGTCACCGACACTCATGAATTGCATACCAGTGGTATCGCCAACGCGCTGCTACCGTGAGACATTAGGTGGTAGTCTCTGTTTCACAGTAAATGCCTAATAACGGTGCTCCTTCAACCGGAACAAGCAGTGTTTTCACACTACTGTTTGCGGCGAATAGGCATTTCACGGTTGGTATTACCAGACGGTCTCCTGTAAACAGGGACCTACCACCAGTAAAACCTTTTATGGTAAGTGTAAAGGCACCGACTAACCGACTTTTAGGTATAGTTATAGTGAGCTGGTGGAACGTGGAATAGAGTTGTGTGCATTGTAATTTCGCAGGTACGTTGGGGCGCAGAGAAATGACGTCAACTTTCGGGCGTTTGTTCTTGAGCCGAGTACATCTTGTACAAACAGCATATTAAGTAAAGTCTGCCGATTGTACAGGCTCAATATGTTGTGCTGCTAACAAGGATATGTTTGTGTTATTCCGATATTTTAATGCTTGACAAATTTTAATTAATTTTTTCTACGTCCTGGTTGTATCATATATAGATAGGTTCCTAAATGCTAAAACAGTACTCAAACACGCTACGAACATTTAAAAAATATAATACGTCAATGCATTTTGCATCCGTAATATATAAACGATTTTTATCAGTCTGTCTGTCTGTTTATTTATTTGGAGATTTAAATTTTATTAATACGGATAAAGGTCCTTTTTACATATTTACGCGCGGACGAAGCTGGTATAATTATGAAAAAGTGATCTGAACGTTATTATAAATTGAATATATTGTGGAAAATATTAATAAATGTCAAATGATTAGAAATATCTGATCGTTACGCAAAATAGCACGTTGTATTAAAATATCTTGTCTAAATGTTAAACATAAACTTGAAATTTGAATAAGTCAACGGTCACATTGCCTATTCATAATCTTCCAGTTATGAAACTGAGGTTAAATTCAAATTATTACATAAAACCAATGTTTCACGTAGAACAGTATTCTCCGCCGATTCGAAACGCTATAAAATAGTGATTTATCATTAGTTCCGTTTCACAATAGCACAGAAGCATTGAACATTCAATGGTACAAATGGTGACCACGGTGGCGCAATCACCATTGTGATACAATTTCTATTTTTACAAATGGACGATTACGAAGGCCTATAATGCTGTTCGGATATGATACCTAGTGATATTGTACAAAATCTACGAGTACTGACTACACATATATCATATGTAACTAATAGGAATTACTCCAGGGCTGTATAATTTCGAAATGGTACACTTTAAGAAAGGTCGGGTTCGAATTATTCGGAGCAAAAATTTAATTGTGTTTGCCTGTTGATTTTATAATTTTAAAGATGACACCAATGGTCCTAAGTGAGATGATCAGGTTGATGGCATTCAAAACAAGTGTCATCGAGAACATAGCCGATTAATTGATAGTCGAATCATCGTCGAAGACCCCACGCAAACTTGATTAGGAGGCCTATGTCCAGTGTACAAAGGCTAGATGAGTAAAATTAGTAATGATTACCGATCTGTAGTAATTAATGAACCTTGTAATGAAGGCTGAACAAGAGTTTTTCAAATGTATAACTATGCTTGAGACTAATTGGATTTTTAATGTTATAGACAAAATGGTCTCGACTGTCGTTTCATAAAATTGAACAGCTTATTTAGTTACTCATCCGCTATGTAATTTAATTTTATTTTTGATTCAATCAATTTGTATGTTGTATTGACCCTGAAATTTGTCTGTATTTTTGCTTACGTGAGGATGATTCTAAGCTGAATAATTTTGATTGCATTTGCTACCTCTGATCTGAGCAGACCTCAGCAGTGGATGAAACCTTTTTAATTATGTTTCGAAAAAGAGCTAGTTTCGATGCTTAGCCTGTCTTCGTAGAAGCTCAAATGGCAATCTACGGTTATAGCTGAACGAGGCAACTGTCCGTTTCAAAAACATTGGAATACAGTTGCATACTTTGTAGATTGCTCATCCCTTATTGTTTATTTTTAAGTTTGTAATAAAGTTATTATTAATTTATTTTAAAAGTTATTGTAAAGCTGGCTGTTCTTGTTTTGATTTGTATTTGTATTTGTATTTGTATTTTTGTTGTTTGTCTTGTATCTTTTTTTTAATGCTGTATGGACTGTATTCCTACTAGTCTGAAATAAACGATTTGATTTGATTTGATTTAATGTACGCCATCTTGACGTTCATTAGAAAGGCCTGTGTCCAGCAGTGGACTGCAAAAAGCTGTCTATGCTGTTGATGATGATAAATTGATAACATTTAATGAACTTTGAAACAACTAAATTTTAATTTTACTTTGTAATATTATTTTACTAGTAGAAAGTTATATTATTCTTGTACAATATAGCCTACTTTAAACCTTAATAAAATCAATTCTAAAATAAAAACTAGCATAGCCGTGAACAGACTGATACTGTGAAATAAATTGAATAAAAAAAGGGTGAAATGTAATTCACGATCTGCGAGCAGAACAGTACAGACATGAATCATAATTGATATTACAATAGACAATAACGCAATAACATAATCGTAATTATCACAAAACAATTTTGTTTATGTAATTCATTCAAGCCGGTAAGGAAACAATGCGTCACAGCAAACCCTTTCTTCGATCAAATGAAATCAGTCTTAAAGTTTACGTAATGCGGGAAAGTGGCCAAAATACGGCTGAAACGTTATGGAATTGGCATACATTTGTTTGATGTATTTAACTATCGGAGGTTATTGCTATCCTGTAAGTTGTAAGATCCTTATTAAATAATGTAAACAGCACAAATTAACTTGTAGAATTACCTAAGAATAGACTAGATCTATGCATAACAGTAGTTTTCGGGTTGGATTTTGTGTTGTAACTATCTGGAATTCATCATCCCTGTTCCTTTTTTATACCCTCAAAGACTGATGGGACGGATAAGCGACAGGCAAGACGCAGGACTTTTTACATGACGACCAACTAGAAAACAACAATGAAAATTTGTTGAGTCGCCGCAGGATTCGAACCACTAGGCTACGGAGGCAGTTTATAGGACAACACACTGAACCTTTCTTAGAGGGAGTAGAATTATTCTAATCCGGTGCAACTCTTTTTTTTAATTGGCTAACACGTTATATTGTGGTGCAATTTACTTATTATGTATCACATAGAATTCACACGTAGAAATATTCATTGAATATTAAGTGTTTTATTTCTTCAGAACCAATTCCTATAACGAGATATAGGAATTGTTTAATATAGAAATAATTTAAATTATATTTAAATAGAGCTTACCTTTTTATGTAAAATTGAATAATTGATACTTGTTTAAGCAAAATGATTCTAATAACTGTTCGATGACTTACTTGGACATTAAAGGTATTGATCTATTAAAACTGCCTCCGTAGCCTAGTGGTATGGGCGTGAGCTTCAGAAACCGGAGGTCATGTGTTCGAATCCTGGGGACTCAACAAATTTTCATTGTTGTTTCCTAGTTGGTTAGGGCAATTTGGGCCGATCACCCAATTGTCTGAAAAGTAAGATGATCCATGCGTCGGATGGGCATGTTAAAAGTCGGTCCACCTACCAAGCGTGGACCAGCGTGGATACGGTCCAAAACCCCTTAATGGTTAGGGGTGTATTAGGGGAGGCCTTTGTCCAGCAGTGGACTATCACAGGCTGATGATGATGAAATGCTTACTTAGAATAAAAGACACGAAAAGTAGTGACTTTAACATTAATATAATAAAACTAAATAAAACTATATCAAAATATAGTAAAAGAAATAGTTTTATGAGATATTTCGAAATCTTTTAGGTGTTTTACAAAAGGCGTACATCGATTCCTGAAAAGGCGTCGTTTAAAGTTGAACACTTCAGAGAGCCCTTGATTGAAGCTTGGAGCTTCAACGACTACGCTTCTACATCCAACGAAGAGTTGGAAACCACGACGGTTGCTGCTAGCTCAGTAAACAACGAGCTGCAAGCTCTCAAAAAGGTCGCAAACATCATGGCGACACTGGGAGAACAGGTAACGTGTTTTAATTGTTAACAATAGGTATTGTTGAACATTTATTAAAAAAAAAAACTAAAACACGTCATGGGTTTTAATCCCGCAGGGAAACAGCTTTGTGTTATAGTTGTTTTGTGGTTGGTTAGGACAATTTGGGCCCATCACCCAATTGTCTGAAAAGCAACATGATCCATGCGACGGATGGGCATGTAAAAAGTCAGTCCACCCACCAACCCGCATTGCATTAGCGTGGGATAGCGGAGACGGTATGTATCAGGAGAGGCCTATATCCAGGAGTAGACTATCACAGGCTGATGACGATGATGTCATAGTTACATAGTATTTGAAACATTTGTTAATGTTTATACCTTTAAGAGTATCATTACAACCGTTAAAAGAAACATTTTAAGAAAAAGATCTAGAATCGAAAATCCAATAAAAAAATTTCTTGTTCGTTAAAGTTGTGTTGGTAGTATACGTAAAACACACGTAGATATTAACATTTAGTTAAGAAATTTGGTCTTCACATTCCATTCGGTACAGACTACAACTTGACAAAAATATTTACTATGTTAATATATCATTTGTGTCCTTAACTTGCGCGTAGTATTTGTGCGAATGGAATATTAAATATATATTTTCTAGATTATTATAGCAATGGTTAAGTAAAACTCAAGTAATTTAGCGAATTAAAAGCATGGTTGCTAGCAATAAAAATTCAGTAAATAAAAATATAACCTGATATTAGCAACAAAATACTCTTAGTACTATTACTCAGGAAGTAGTAGTTTATTGGTGTCAAAGATTGTAATACTTGGCGCGTTTTAGTGCATGCACATTAAAAGTGAAATTCTTTCATCTACAACAGGTACATCACGAGGACTCAGCACCAACCGACAAGACCTCGATTATCGCGGGAATCAAAAATGATTTGTCATTTCAAAACCGAACTATCAATAATCACAAAGACCTAACCTCTGCGCTATTAGATTCTTTTAACTCTGACAAAAACCCGTCTCTGACTTGTATTTGAAATTTTTCAAAACGGTCCCAACTCCTTCGGTTGTCCCAATGAGCACGCTGCCCTCTCCCGTTGCTTTGACTGCCATGAAAGTAACTAGAGCTAGTGAAATGGAGGAAGACATGATGGCTCTGAAGAAAGTGGCGCAGATCCTCGTTTTACTCGGCGAAAGGGTAAAATATCATTTTGTACTTAACATTAACTAACACACGTAATACTTAAATATATCCCACACAATGATGACAGTGAAATAATCGATATAAATAAATGAAATTCGAGTGCCTATTTGTAGCATGATGCTAAATAACCGATCCATATAAAAAAACAACTTTTTCGTAATTTTTTTTTGTTTGTCTGTCTGTTTGTTTTGGCTAATATCTGAAAAGGCTGGTCCCATTTTGCCGAGACTTTCACTGGAAGATAGCTATTGGAACTGGGAGTAACTTGGCTACTTTTAATTTTTTTTATGTAATACCACGCGAACTAGTCTATTATATTATTTTACATATTTATAGTTGTAGCATATATCTAATATTTTCTATTGCTATTTCAGGTGATACCGCATATCCTTGAAGGACCATATATAAAAGGATGCGCACAAAAAACTCCAACGTATGAAGACAGCCAAATATTTAAGTCTCTTTTGCGCAAGATTTTGTTATGAAGTACATTAAAAAAATATATGTGTTGTAACAACTATACTATGTATCAGAACTTTTTCAGCATTTATGTTTGGTTTATATTTCTTTGGCTTATTAGAATGATTTAATACAAAAAGCTAAAAAATAATTGTATCATAAACAAAATTTTATGCTCAACCCTTGTCTATACAACAGTGAAAACCTGTAATTTCGTACAAAATATAATTATTGAACAGAATTTATGCTTCAAAAAAAATAGTATAACACAAATTAAAACTTAGGTTATTTAATTACATAATAAACTGTAATACAGACGAAGTTCCAGTGGTAGATTAAAACAGTTTACGTATATGTTCTTTTCTGTAGGTTACTAAGATTAAAGAAATGTAATGACTAAAAACTTTTAAACACTCTATTAAAACAAACATTTAAGTAAAAAGGAACCATTGTAACTATTCTGTATATTATATTTAGTCTATGTATCAGCTACAGGATCGTTCGGTATGTGTTCAGTGTGTGACGGTTCGGTACGAGGTGGGGGATCACCTATTATTCCAGGTATTACCTGCGATATAAATCTTAGTTAAGAACATCGTTATTTTATAAACATTATGATTAGTCCTAAACTCTGAAAACAATTTTATATCAAATATATATCACTTAAAGGTTCAAAGCGATTTTTTAACTGGCTGAACCAACTGTCAGTAGATCCGTTTTGAAACCCTAGTATGATACCAATAAAAGTTTATTTACTTTATCGTTTAATTTATTGCCATTTTCCCAAGTTATCATGGGGTCGGCGTCTAATCCATCCCGATTTACCTGCATAACAGTTTTTACGGCATCTGACCTCGACAACGAAAAGGGTAAATTGCATTCTAAGGATGAATTAGTTGTCAGCTGTCAGTCAATTTAAAGGCGCTGACTTCCTATAACGGCAGCCATAGACGAACTTGACAACCTTTAACTATCCAGGTTATCTATTTCAACAGCTATTAATAAAACAAATAACGACTAACCAGAGATGCTCGCTTCTTACCTGTTCACCGATCATGATGAGGATCTGTGCCACTTTCTTGATCGCCTCGATGTTCGGCGGAAGCCTTGGGTCCTGGAGTCTGCCCTGATGGGGTCCTAAGCGGGATGTTATCTCGTTCACAGCTCCGAGAGGCGTGCGATCAGTCGGGTGGTACAACTGGTTCAAAATATCGTTATTGACAGTTGCGTATTTCGAAAGTTTTGCTAAACTTATTAAGGTTTTGACACTCAAATAGAATTTGTTGTTTATACATCGACAACATTAAAAGAAATCTTCTAAATAGTAGATGTATTCGATCAACTGAGACGTATATATCAAGGATAAAGTGTATCCTTATCACTATTATAAGGATACAGTTAAATAACAGATCTGTTAATTGTTAAATACAAGAGAGTAACAATCACAGACAGATGAACGTGCTCTTTATTTTTGTTGTTTATATTTTTAATGTCCATCTGATTCCTTTTTCGTTTGTCGATTTCAGCCGTTATTTCAATATTTGTTGTTCTGAAATGGCGATCCGATTCCGACGTGACTTCATGATAGCTTATGTGACTGGGTGAAACTCAGGCTACTATTTTTTTTGAAAATTGATAGTAACAAAAGCATGTATTATATAATATAAACCAACTGCAACAATTATAAGTGCTATCAAAGCTAATGCTAAGACAAAAGTGTTTTTTGTGCCAAAAACTGGTTTTCTCAAACAACACCTTCAGTCTTGTGCAATAAATACGTTCAAATATATACCACAAGCAGATGGACTTCTCATCGACTCACCCATGAGCCATCTGCGGCATAAGCTTAACGTTTATTTACTCACCCGATACCTGATAGATTGAATTGATTGAACTAAGATTTTCTATATAGGTGTCTTTTATGTTTTATACATTTTTATTGATAGTTAAGTCGTACTTACAGGATAGCTTAAGGCTTGCGAAATAACCACTAAGCCAAACAAGATAAGAGGCACGCGACACATCATGATAGATCAGACAACGGACAAGATCAACAGGCACTTATAGGTCTTTATACGAGCCGCTTGTAATCGACCAATTTCGAATGAAATTGCCTCGACGTTCTAGTACATATTTCATAAAATAACTTCTCATTGTCTAGATTGTCATGTTTTTCTATGTCCAGGGAATGATTCGTTTGACACGCGAGCTGTAATTTCAAGTTTAATTTAAAACATTGTATCTATCGATCACTTTAGCTTTTATACTTTTGTTTTAAAATATAAAAAGAGCAAATTCGGCAAGCAAGCAACAGATTTAAAGCACGTCGACATGCCGTGAGCAAGTTAAGTACTAATGTCCTCCGAGTGGACTTTATTATGGAAGCCGATCTATATTAGAGATCAGCCAACTGCGCAGAAGCATATATATAGCTAGTGTAGAAGAGTGCACAAGTAAACACTCGTGCACTCTACCTTCACTCAGTTCTCTCAGGTTTGTGGTCGTTTCCGTCCGACCACAAACCTGATCAGGCGAAGGACCCACTTTTCTTTCATCCGACGCATTGATCACCTTGCTTTACTGACAATCAGGTGAACTTACATTGCCCTAACCAACTAGGAAAAAACTTTGAGAATTTGTTAAGTCCCCACATGATTCGATCGCACATACTCCGGTTGCTAAAGCGCTTACCATAAGGCTGGAGCCAGTTGACTAATTGCTATGATATATACCTTTTGAATCTAGGAATATGTATCAAATCCTGTAATATTTGATAGCAATCATTGTTAACAGTTGCAACACATGATTTCTTGTCTAAAAATGTAGATAAAACGTACCTTTTCCTCTAATATAAGCTAAATATCTAAGTTTTTATTGTTAATACAAATTATTAAACAACACCGGCATTAAAGAAGCAGCGCCAAGAAAGGAAGTGATGAGTAAACATTTCGCACTCATTTATTTTGCTTGTTAAGACGACGCCAAACAGTTATTTCGAAATCGTTAACATAGTTAAGGTGTAATGAGCCTGCCAAGGAAATGTTTACTCTGAGTGCTCTACGGTCATTGCAGCCATCTTGACCTCCACTGGCTTGAGATATTTAGTGGTTAAATACAAATCAATTACGCAGTATTTTGTTATAGGTCAGTGTCAAACACGTATCGATCACTAACATGTATCAAATTCCAAGAAATGAAAATGCTGCGCATGTATCTCGTATAGATTTTAGATAAAATACTTTTTAGAATATCATAATCTTTCTAAGCCTGACTTACTAAAAAAATATATTTCTTTATATGCAAAAAATTACTACTAGGCAGAGGCACATTAAAGATTTATGTTTACACTTAAAATATAGCTGAGTCCCATAATCACTATCTATTTAAATATTAAAAAATTGCATATCGAGATGTACTGAACAAAGCACTTATTTTAAACCTATTATTATTGTAATTATCGTTGCATGCTCTAAAAACATCAAACAACTTGATTTAAAATTGCTTTGAAACACACTGGATATTACTTTTCACGTACATTCAGTGCAAACTTAACAATGCGCACCGTAGATCCGGCTGAATGGTCCAAAAAAGTTATAAAACCCAAAAGTAGCTTCGCATTAATTACTTGTGGGCGCAAATCGACGGTTTCGAATCTCTGATCAAAGATAGTTTTGTTGATTCAGTTAATGAGTTATGGTCGAACAGTTCGTTCAGCGGCTACAAATATTCGGAAAACGGGGGATGTACTAATAAGTTTGTACGGTAAGCGTAATCCACGCCGATAACTACACATGTCATAATAGTAAGTTACAACTGTCTTTTAATACATATAGGAATCTCTACACTTTGGTTCTCGTTGTCTTGATATCCTGCGCCATTCTTACCACTGTGATGACTTGTGAATTGGCGTCAAAAGGACCTCCGACAACAACGAACAGGCTCCCCGCCCTGAACTCGCTGCAACACATAGATTTTCCTGCAATAGCACTCTGCAGTTATAACCTCATAAGCCAGAGAGCCCTTCGTAAATATTCTATGCATTTGTAAGTACTAATCTTCGTATAAACTTAATAGTTGTTTTTAAAATGGTCACTTACATATTTCGTTTATTTTTCACACTTTAGGAACAAATATTTTTTTTTACTTAGAAATTTGATGCGCCTGTACAAGAATTATCACTAATTGACCTACACTTATGCTTGTTTCCTTTTCAGGCGTCTCCTTAAATAAACGAATACTCTTGTTACTAATGCTACACATTCAGTCGTTAACCTCTATTTGTAGTCTTTTGTTATTAAAAATAAACATATGAAAGTTAATTCATTATTTTTAATAACACTATCGCCTAATTAAAGCCAAGACTCATGTTCCAAGAAGCTGACCTGCATTCAATAATAAGATCAAGATAGCAATATGAATATTTAATTTTGCCTTATAATATATAAGAATGGTGCTACATAACGATTTTTATTAAGGATCGCAAAGGATGCCAACAGAACATACACGTTGAAGGAGATCGAGCGTAATCTGCTACATTTCGGGGCACTTGTCGACATGACGCGTGAAGAGGTTGATATGCACTTCATCAGGTTCATGGCAAACGTTGGTGGTGAGAGAAATGTCACTGATATATTGTGGAAGGTAATTCTATAATAACTCATTGTTTTTATTATTTGGTAAAGCCCTTCATATAGAGAAAACAGCGTGAAACATCACAAATCTGTTCCTGGGACAGGGCATTTTACTTGTCAGTTACCCATTAAAAAGGTTGGCTACGATGCCCTTTAAACAGTAGCGTCCATGCGCTACTGATTTCGGCAGAAAAGGGTATAATAGCGGTCCCCTGTAAAATAAGATCCACTGTAATAACGGTTGTAGAATTTATACAAAATTTCAAGAGACTATCAAAAATATTTTAAATAGCTTTTTGAGGGAAACCTCAGAAAAACCTTAACATGTGCATTTGAGTGGGAAAAAGTTGTTATAAAGACGAATATTAATAACAATTTTCAGCTCTCTCCCAACTGCATGGAGGCGCTGGTGCGCTGCAGCTGGAGGGCGCACGTGGTTCCATGTCACCAGATCTTCGCAGTTCGTCTTACCCCCCACGGGTTTTGCTGCGTTTTCAACTCGAGATATGCGTTAGTTTACTATTAAATATTTTTAAATGAGCATTTTTATGGAAATTGAAAGTTAAGGAGTATTAATTAAGACATGAAATGGATTACAAGCGCTATTTTAACACATTACATTAATTATCATAATAACTTTTTAGTATACAAATACACATAAAAGCCTTTCAGGAAGATCAGTACAATCAGTAAAATCAGTAGTTGGGGCAACTTAACATAGGCGTATATAGAACCCCCCCGAACAGGTTCTCGCTTTGTCGTAGCGGTGGGGCTCAGTACCTGCGGCTTGGGTCAGCCGCGGGGAAGCTAAGAGGAACCTGGCCGCCTGAGGTGTAAGGCCGGCCGTGGAGGAGGCTGCTCCAAGCGGGCTGAACAAACCCGCTTTGGATGCGCCTTTGGAGGGTGCGAGGGACGGGTTGCAGGAGGTAAAGTGCCGCCCTACCATCCTCGCAACAGGGTGGAGTCGCGGGGAAGAGGAGTGTCGGTATTCCGTAGGCCGCCTCCTTCCTCCGCGACTCGAGTGGCTCGCACCGCTGATGCGGTGTGGAGGGCCGTGGGAGGGGACATTCGGCATGGTGTCGTCGATCTCTCCTCCTACTAGGGCCGAAATGGAGCTAGCGGCGGAGCTTAACATCCGGGCCGCCGCTGGGGCTGGGAGTATCGTCCTGTGTGGGTTGGGAACTCCTGGCTCCCATGGTCTGAGTAACAGACTCGGGGAGTCTGTTACCTAACTACAGGGGCCGAGACGACGGGCGCGCTAGTTCCGACGCGCCCAGAGGGAGGCAGATGGCCGTAAGGCCGAGATGGGGCTGCTTCGGCGGCCAGCGCTGGTAGGGTTGCAAATGAGTACAAAACGTTCCTGTGACCCCACCCTAAAGGCGTCAGGAAGGAACAACGTGGTAGTTTTAGTTAGTCGGTGCGAGTCCGACATAACCCGTCTTAGCCCCCGCGAGGACGGGTATGCGTAGGCATTTCCCCACGGTAAAAAAAAAAGGCGTATATAGAAGAGACCCGCGAGGGCCACGTCGCGCCGGGGTCGCCGAAGACCGTGATCAGCGCCGTTGGTTTTTCAGTGGGTATACCAGCCGCTCCATCTTGGTCCGGGGAATCCCACATATCCCTGCTGCCCCCTCACTGTGGCGGCTGGGAATCCGTATGCTGGATTTTTCCAACGGCAAAAAAAAGGCGTATAGGTAAATAATAAAAAGGTAAAAAATATATCTTTTTTATGCCCTGGGGCGACGAGACAGAAACAATAAATTTCATATTAATTTATGGTAATAGCAGATACGCGCTGCTTTTCAGACGTTTAAAGCCTGCACCAAAACAGGGTGTCCTGGGTCATGAAATACGGTATATAAGTGCTAATTAATCCAACTTGCACAAAGTTAATGCGCGGCATCAATTGCATAGTAAAGAAATAGTTTTAAGATATATATATATGTAGTCCGTGTAGCCGTGCTTATTTGTACCACAAATCAATATTAGTTTATAACCCGAATAAGCAGTGTTTGCACACTACTGTATTCTGATTTAAAGGGCACCGTAGCCAGCGTAATCAATGGGTTAAAGAGACGTGACACCTCATGTCTCAGGGTGAGCGTATTTGCGGTATCTTACACTGCTTCTTATATGGCTAGGGCATATTACTTAATCAAAGATAAACGTATTGCTCGGTTTATACGATTAACAATAAAATGGCCCCCTTTGTTGACTCTTTGTTAATAGGAAATCTATGAACTCTACGCCATTTCTAGATTGGTTGATCGCAACACTCCTGCTAAGAAGGTAGACCTGGTCGGAGTAGATTCTGGACTGGGGTTAGTCATCAGGGAGAACCGGACGGACTTCGCCTTTATGCGACGACCTGACGACGGTATCGAGGTTAGCTATGCTATGAAAGCTATTATTGGCCTCAATGAAACTTGCGGCCACTTATAGCGTAATTCATTATATAATATTTATCACGTCCACTCCTAAAATAATTATAAACCTTGGAAGTAACTCTTACAAAAATAGGTATTATTTTAAAATATTTCTACATAACTTACACATTCTACATAAAATAAAATCTTAAAAATAATTTTAGGTATCAGTAACAAGAAGTGACACCAAATATTAACATATTTAGTCGTTTATTAATTTAATTGACAATATTCACTTTCTTTATGCTATGTGTTGTGTCTCTGATACAAAAAATACAAACAGGTCCAAAGTCATAATTTGATTAAAAAAAATGTTTGTAAAATTTTCAGATATCACAACAACTCTAGTTTTATTTGCATAAACTAGAGTTCATGTCACGAACAGTACTTTTTATAAAATTCTCCATATATCTTACGTAGGTGCTGATCTGGGATGGGGCTAAATATCCTGTGTTGGAGGGTGGAGCGACAATGACCAGTTCTGCACACCGAAACTCTTCAGCTTTCATCACTCTGAGAGCTCGTGTTGTGAAGGCTGACAGAAGCCTGAACGACGTCAGCGAAAGCTGGGTACGATAGAGATAATATCGATTCAGTTCAATAAAATCTTTTCTCGGGTCTAGAAAACTAATATTCTTCTCTTTTTTGCCTATATCTCCACAATTTTGTGGTCTCCGTATGATCTAATCGGTATTAATCGAATTATTATTTAATGCAGAGCCCCTAGAATCAAACCTAAGCTTTGAAAAGCGGCTAAGAGGTTGTAGGTTGGAATCCGGTTAGAAATCCAGGAAAACAATTTTGTATTATTGTTGTTGTCAGCTTAGTTAGGACGATATGTGTTGGACAAGAATACTAAAAGCCGGACCCGGTTGTCAAGACCATCTTTGGCTGTCGAAATAGGATTTCAGATTCTTTAAATTTACTGGAAACTAATCCATCAAATGCAGTCAATCTTTTGGCTTTTGAAACTGTAATTTATGTAAATAAGGATGAATTAGACGCTTATGATAAATTAGGCACATTTCTAGGAGAAAAATAATTGATTAAGAGGACGTTTAAAGTTTGTATATCGTTTTTAGAGGCAATGTCGTATAGCTACATCGGAGTCAGCCAGTTACTCGTGGTGTCTGTTGAAATGTCACGTAGCGGCCGTAAGCGCGTTGTGTTCGTGCACTCCGCATAGTGTGCGCACACTATTCCCTATGGAGAGCGGCAGCAAGACGTGCTTTGCTCCTTGGACCATCTCACCTGCTTGAGCCAACACCGGGGTGAGTTTCCGTTTATACAAAACATCAGGGTTTTTTTGTTATTTAATTAACAAGAAAGTTAAATTTCTACAATTTATGGTGATAAAAATACATTGATGATCTTAAAAATAATATTTTAATTGAAAATGCATTTAAAGTAAAGAAAGGAGAATTTATTAACTTCAGCCTGGCATATTCAAGATGCTCCAAATGTAGAAATTGGCATTTTCCGGCTTCGGACTTTAGGGAGCCCTGATGGAATAAACATTTTTGACTTTGAGTTCATGGTGTAATTTATATGTTTATCTGAATAAATACAGTGATAAACAACTGCTCACTTTATTCTTTTTAAGGACCGCAAAGTCCCGCCTAAAATATATTGACAAAGGTAGTATCTATGTCTAACAGCTGTATAGTATAGTTCTAACATGGCTAATTCACAACTTCTTAGAGACATTGTTCTACTACCACAACGGCAATAGCACCCAAGGGGACCGCGAGGGCGCCCTCCACTGCGAACACTGCCTGCCCGACTGCGCCGGCACAAGGTACAGCGCAGACGTGGCCCACGCCCCGTACGCTCACCTCCATAAGCTCTTTAAAAACATATTGTCGTAAGTAAAGCTTGCTTAACTATATATATATGTATATATATATATATATTTATTTATTAATGCGACCCGACTGACAGGAGGTTCGCCTGACGATGAACAATGTGCTCTATAATATGCCCAAAAGAAATGCATTCGCTCCCTTTTCTAAGAAGTGTTACGTCTCGTTACCCAGTAATTACGCTGGCTATGGTACCTTTTAAACGGGAAGATCAGTATGGTCTATAAACTTCCGATTTGCAGCTGAAAAAGGCACCACGGTTGGACTTCTCCAGAAAATTCTTTCTAAATGACATGGTAAGACTTTGTTGTGAGAGAAGACTATGTAATATGAAACTTTGAGCAGGACTCCTTTTACATAGGACCCTCCAATATATATATTTAAAAAGGCTTTAATTACAAAAATCCTTTTTGACATCAAGTCATCATTGATATCAGTGTTATATTATTTTTGACCGATTATCTAAAAGTGAAAACTAGTATAGATATATTATAGCTTTAACATTACTTTAAAACAATAAGGCTTACTATAATAAAATACTTAGCCCTCTAACTACTAAACCAATCAAATTGCATTTTTATTGAGTAGGAGTGACATCACTTTCGTGAACACCACCATCATCCGCATTTACTTCACGCAGCACAATCAGAAGCACTTCTTAGCGGAGACCACTATAAGATGGCACGAAATGCTTGGTAAGTATATTCTGTGAAACAAAATTGCTGTTGCTTCTAACACAGCAATTTAATATTATACTTTAAAAAGTACCTTACTATTAATAATCTACTGATTCGAACAGTGGATACTTTTGTAACCTTTTACTTATTCTATTCTTACACCGATGAGGATGATGGTCCGATAAACGATTTTAACGCAACATGATCAAGTTCAACATTTCTTTAAAGATTTTGTAATTTGTTAAATTCATTTCGACATTTATAACCGCAGTCATTAAGATTTGCTTATAATTAATAGCTAGATTGATATCCGCATATTGGGTTTCACTCTAAAAGAAACTGGACACCATATTGTAATAGCAAATTTCGATAGTGCTAACCAGGAACACCTGGGGAAGTACCGCCGCGTTGTCTATTTCTGACGCAAATAAGAAGAATATGAACAATGCCGTCTTCCGGTTTAAAGGGCACCGTAGTCAGCGTAATCTGTGAGTAGGGGAGGCCTTACGTATAAAGTACCAAAGCAGCTACTTACGCTGCTATTGTTATGGACAGGACGTGTCCTTTTACATTCAGTGAATGTCCTTCTCATCTCTATTATATAACCTGCATGGAAATTTACACTGATATTCAAACATATTATAGTGTCAAAGTTCTATATTGAGTTTCACACTTGCTATTGATTGTAAATCACGCTACCACCTGTTCGGGATAGACCTCCTCTGACCTGAGATGTACCGGCTAAAGATGCAATTGAAACACTATATATGCTATGATTCATCATCATCAGCCTGTGATAGTCCACAGTTGGACATAGTCCTCCCCTAATACACCCCTATCTATTGGGGGTTTTGAACCGTACTTTCTACATGACCATCCGACGCATGGATTATCTTACTTTTCAGACAAATGGGTGATCGGCCCAAATCGCCCTAACCAACTAGGAAACAACAAGGAAAATTTGTTGATTCCCCGTAGGATTCAAACCCACGACCTTCGGTTTCTAAAGCACACGCCTATACCACTAGGCTACGGAGGCAGTTGAGGAATGCCATGATTATTATTGGTATATTCATTCACAGCAAAGCTGTGCAGCCACTGGGTGTGCTACGTGGGCGCTGCGTTGACTCTGGTCTCCAAGCTGATCTTCCACTGCTCGGTGCGATGGAGGGCGAATTTCGTGAGACACCGTGAAACCCTCAACGCTCATAAACGCTTATGGAGTAGTCTGGATATCGCGCAGAAATGATGCGTTTAACGTTTTGATTTAAAGTTAATAATAGATCGATAAACATTTTAATTGAAGTGCAAAAACTTTAGTTTATAAAACATGTTGTTTAGTGTGTTTAAAATGCTATCTTTCTTGAGTATTCAGCTTAATATAAAATACGTTTTTCTGAATAAAAATATATAATAATAAGGTTTGTTTTTAATTGCCTATCAGGGAAATTATGCTATCGTTTGAAATTATTGCGTCTTGTATATTATTCCATAAACACTAACTCGATCGTTATTTTCCTTGAAGTGTTTATTGTAACATCAGATATAACAAGGCTCAAATATAAATAATTCAAAAGCTGGATAGATTTCCTGTAACATTCAAACTTATGCTAAATATAGCTGTTAGCATAAAACAGTTTGCGCTCACTTAATAATAACCACTAAGCGCCTAAATAATTTATACCACTTTTATTGAAACGTGATAAAAAATTACTTTAAATGTCAGGCGCTCTGTCTCTGAAGATACATAACTAATAGTTTCAAAGATCTTGTCATTATAACTTATCGATATAACTTATCGTTTTAAGTACATTGACATCAAAGCGTATATTAATTGATTTTTTATATGGACATATAGACAAATGGAAATTTTTACGTATTTTAATTAATTCACCTTTATTTAATTAAAGTATTCTGGATATTTTGGATAATTTCCTAAATCATTAGTCACATAATACTGTGTCAGTCACAATGGTAGTTATAGATTTATACTAAAATTTGTGGTTATAGTGTTGCTTCTTTAATATATATGTGTATATATTGTATTTGTACGTTATGAATATATAATTTACAAGATATACTTGTAAATTAATCCCCAATTTCTGGACCTGAGCCGTTACGCACATGCATATTTTCAATCGCTTTAGGGTAAAAATAAACAGAGTAAGTTTCTGGTAACTTTGCTTTATTTAAAATAGTTTATATACATATATTGTTCAAGCCAGCGCTTGCTACCCTGAATAATTCTTTTATATTTTATACAAATACACCAATAATTTATTTGAGAAGGTATTTTATATGTTTACGAAGATATTTTATATGATTTATATTTTTTATATAAAGACAACATCGAAAAGATACGTTTACTAATTTTCAGAAATATAACGAGTAAAGTAAAACTTACACTCGAATTTAATTTTTAAATTTTCTCAATTATTTTCCAAATTAAGAAATTCATAGTACAGTTTATGTACTATATGTTTCATCTTTATCAAAAGCATAATATATTTTACATAACATTTGAGTTTCAATAGAAAAACATTTAAATGTTTGTTAAATGCTGTACAGTAATGATTTCATTCAAGTAATTTTATTTTAAAATTATTATAGTATTTTGCGTAATTATTTAATAATACTTATATATAAAAATTATCATGAAAGCAATAAAATAAAAATCAAATAAATCAGTGTTAAAGGTATCACAAACACTTAAAAATGATAGCAAATTAACATTTTTGTATAGTTTGTATACGAACATCTCACATCTTGTTTAACTTTAGTGAATGCTCTAATTAGATGTAGAATCTTACATAATAACGCGACTTTGGTGAATATCTTGTACTAAATTAATAATACTTACATTTTAAACTTATATCGGTACGGTTAAACAAAATGTTTTTAGCAATCCTGTAGTTATACAAAAAATTTAACTAAAAATGTTTAATTGTACTTATAACCTAACAGTTTACAGTTTATAACTTTAAACCATTAAACCTAAAGTTAAAATAAATAAATATACTTAATAATAATAACTAAAAATACAAAATATTTACAAATATATTGACATTGTAAAGAATTCTAAAAGATAAATTTATCAGACAACCAAAAATTTTAAGAGATTTTATATAATTATACAATTGAGTTTTCTTTTAGGTAACAATATTAATCAAGCCATATAAAAATATATTTTACGAGCCACAACTTGTACTTATTGTAGGATAAAAAAATATTACGCAGAGCAAAATTGATAAATCATTTTGCACAAATTTAAACAACTTTATAATATTTCTGGTTTTCTTCCTTCCGTTCACATAAATTTTAGGCCTCATTTTGCATATCATCCAGCCCATAAACATTACGGACCAAAACTTAACAAAAATAAATAATTAAACATAATTTTCCTTACTCTTTTTAGATGCTATGTAGAAAATATATTTATCTTTAATTTGGGGAAGAAATATTATTATAGAAGTGGTAAAATAATCTTTTAAAGACATTATTTAATAAGTAGCTCCGTTAAGAGTAATAGATTTCAGAAAAACAATGGTATACAGCGTATTACAGCGATACTTACTTGCGCTTTGAACAAAATATTATATAATAGATATCGATATAATAGATGTCGATATAATTTTGTTTAGCCTTGCAAATATAATATGAATAATATTTTAGCGAATATAATAGAAATGTTCAGAAAATGCATTTTAAACCTTTATCGCTGTACATAGATAAATTGTATAATAATAAAAACATTTGATTCATTATTCGACCAAATCTATCGATTATTATTTAATTGTCTCCTTTAATTAGATTCTGCTTTCGTGTCGTAAGTCTTCAGTTTAAAATGATCGGTGGGTCGTTCGAAAGGCGATAAGCAACGCAGTCAGTGGGATTAGCCAATGAAGGTCAAGACGGCACGCACCAGACTTCAATAGGATACCTTTCCCTGCAATTTTAACATATTAACTGTATTACACGTCAGTGTTCCGCCTTATACGTAAAATCTTGGATTATTAAAAATGGTTAGTAAAAATTTTAAGAATAACAATATAATTTAACATTCTTCGTGGGAATGGGGCCAATTTTTGACGTATTTGTTAACTTAAAAAAAAAACTCTAGAAGTAACAATGTCACAAAATAGTGTATCTAATATAAATTAAAGATAATAAATTTTTAAATAAGGCGGCTTTACGTTTCTTTTTTACACTTGAGGCCACTTTTACCATATAAAAACGTAGTTCATTCGAATGAGTGAAATCCGTCCAAGGCCACTAGTGATGACTCACATCGCCTGGCCAGCGGCCGGTAGCAGCAGCAGTCCCGGATGCGCGTGTACTGCACGCAGTCCCTGGCCAGCGGGCGGCACAGCTCGGGGCCCGCGTAGCAGGTGTGCGGCAGCCAGGGGAAGGGCTCGCGCGAGGAGTGGTCGCAGCAGCAGTGGTCGGCCAGCACCCTGCTCTCGCAGTACTCCATGTCCTTGCGGCTGCACACGCCGCACCCGACGCGGACGCCCAGCAGCGGCTGCGGCCGGCGGCTCAGCAGCAGCTCCATGTCGTCCACGTCTTTTCAAGCGTTTCATATTTCGATTACGCTATATATATTTTGATTAGATTATGGGGTTAAAAAGGGATTTAAACTAAGTTATATAAATACTAAGATGAAGCGTCAAAAAAGCAAGCAAAATCTGTTATTCTGTAGTACAATGTAAACGCTCTTACAATTAAGTTCTAGAAAACGTTTAGATTTTGTTTAACAATAAAATAAAAAAGGTATGAAGGACTGTTTGCGTGTAACAAAGTATTATTTGCTTTAATAACAATTGAAATGATAACAGTTGAATAATTACCTTTTTTAAAATTTTTTCAATTTTTTTCCTGATTAATAAAAAAATTAATAAAATTTAAAAATAGGTAATTTTAATTATTACATCTTGTTATTTTATAAATTAAAAAAAAAATTCATACTGAGTTTCTTAGGCCGGTTCTTCTTAGGCCGAAATTTTCATACCAATGATACTTTAAAAGACAACCAATAAAGAAGTGTAATGCTTCTATATTGAAGAAAGATGCATGTTTGGTCATATATGTGTGAATAAAGGTACATGATTTTTGTCTTGGCTTTCTCTATCATCAATAAGGAAGTGTAAACACCTATAATAGATTTAACTAGGTTCATCGAAACAACAAATTGAAATCTTTCACAAAATTAAAAATATCAATGTCTATTTATTGGAAGGCTAATTCGCAACCTATTACGTATCGCATTCTCTATATGTAGACTGTTGGCAGAAGCACTTCAACAATGGAAGGGTAATGAATGAAGGAGGGCGTGCGATGTACGTGAGTGAATTTTTATTATCCAGCTTAAGAGCGACATCACACCGATCACGTCTTTTAGCGTTAGTCATACCACTTCCTTTCGCGTATGAGTAAGTCCACTGATTGAATTAAAATTTAACAAGTAATTGACTAATATATTATGCAAAGAATAAGTCTTATTAGTCTGCCTAATTTCTATAAATTGATGAGATTATCATTATTTTAGTAATCTATGCGCCTTAAAAACTAACCTAACTTGATTGTTGTGAAGACGTAAATACGTTAAATACAGATAAATTATTAGACAATGCGATTTTATCAATAAGTGTAAATTCCAATAAATTTCCGTACACTTACTTCAGTTTTTCCATTCTTACGTTACATCATCATCCGAAGCGATAAAACTTTCTTTAAAATAAAGCGCAAGTATTTATAACGTTTTTTGTAATGTAAATTAAAACATTTTTAAATCGTTTACATTGTGTTCAATTAATAAAAAGATAAGAATATTGTACAGGTTGTTATTGTTATATATTCAAAGACATAATATTCAAACACAGTTAGGTTGTTCTACATTAATATGATTGCTAAATAGAAGGGGAAAGTTGGCGCCAGGTTTATGTCACTCCTACACCCCTCCCGTCTCCCTCTAGGGGTGGTATTGATCTATGTGTCCTTGTTGGACGAATGGGACGTTTCATATCTCTTCTAATTTGCCTTTTAAATTAAAGACTATAAAATATGTTTAAAGATGTTGTTGTGCTAAAATATTCTAAAAAGACGTTAAAAATGTGAAATTAAATTATATTGAAAATAAACTCTAAAGTGCTGGTGAAATATTCGTAACTTTTCGCTTTATTTAATGAAACGTTTTTTATTTTTCGAACATTTTCACATCGCATATTCATAATATATATGTATAATGAAGAATTCGTTGCTTAAAAAAAATGGATTTAAAGAGCTACAATATCTTTCGCATCGCTGCTTTTTCATGTAGATAAAAAGGTTATAATACAGTGATAGAATGCTGAAATATAAAAAATTAACCACAAAGATCTCGTGGCCTGTTCTTCCGAATGCGTCAGCATGAAAGTAAATTTCGGTGTGTTATTCAGTAATATCCACGTTTCTAACTTATTTTTGCTTGAAGAAACTAACAATGATAAGCCTATTTGTGCAATAAATCTCGATACTAAAACTAGTAGCAAAAAACATTATCAAAGTACAACGGCGGGCGCTACGAGTGGCGATTTTCAAGGTGAAGAGTGACAACTGAACTCGGTGGAGCGTGCTAAATTGCAAAAGGCAAAAAATCACTCGATTCCTCTCGAAGGAATCACGTACAAATTGTCGTAAATATGTACAATTCGTTTTCCTACCTTCGAGCTAGTTATTTAGCCTTCAATTTATCCGAAATAAACATTTTTAATTTAATTTTACCCCGAACTGTCGGTCTGTTTGTTGAAGTATGATTTCTTCTATTTGATTTTAGTATGTAATACTGAAGGTTTAATTTCATTAATTTAAAGTATTTTTTTATTTAGCCTCACTTAAGCAGGGTTTCTTTAAACTGCGACAAATAAAAATACAGTTCAAATAAATATTTCATTAGTTAGGCTGGAGTCAAAAAATCAGAGTAATTTTCAACTAACCACAACAATTATTTCTATTGCTTGCGCGAATATTATACATTATTAAATGAAATTACTTTACGGATTTTATCGCGTTTATTTGACATTTTAAATTCCCGGCGTTTCGAACACTTTCCAGCGGCCGTGGTCATGGGGTGAACGCTGACGCGCACGGACGCGGAATTGAAATTGTAAAATAAACGCGATAAAATCCGTAATTTCATTTAATAACCACAACAAGATTCAATACAAAGATCAAATGTAGAAAAATAGAAAAAAAGACATTTGGCTTACGATACAACTAGTAACCCCCAACCCCCCTTGTGGCTGGAATTTCGTAAAATCCGTTCTTAGCTGACCTCTACTCGTCGAAAGGAATATTCCTACCAAATTTCAAGTCGCTACGCCTTATGGTTCCAGAGATATCGTGATGAGTCAAAATATAGGTGGAAATATCTTTTATAAAGATAAGCGTCTTATGACATATTTAGGCAATAAATTAAAAAGTTATATGAATACTTTTTACAATAATTTTTACTGTATCTAGTTCAATTTATTACTCATCTCATCTCACCAGCCTGAATAGTCCACTGCTGGACATAGGCCTCCCCTAATACACCCTATCCATCAGGGGTTTTGGACCGTATCCCACCGATGCGGGTTGGTGGGTGGATCAACTTTTTACATGCCCGTCCGACGCATTGATAATCATACTTTTCAGACAATTGGGTGATCGGCCCAGATTGCCTAACCAACTAGAAACAACAATGAAAATTTGTTGAGTCCCGCAGGAATCGAACCCACGACCTCCGGTTTCTAAAGCGCACGCCCATACCACTAGGATACGGAGGCAGTCAAGCAATTTATGACTATGATATGGTTTTATTTAATTATTACACATTTTTCAGTAGTATTTAGAGAAGTAATTGAGTTACAAAATTGGTTTTAACTGCATAATCTTCATACAACACTTTCAGTTCTTTTTCTATTTTGCCGTTCATTTCAAAACGTACCATATGTTACAAGTTTTAGCTACATGCTTTTGTTAATGAATGACGTGCATGAAAAAGTAAGTTTTAAACAATCAGTAACCTTAACCATTACCTATATACTTCACTAACAATATATACTGCACAATAAACACGTAGTTGTTGTCGACGAGGCGAAATGACAATGCAGTGGATTAACGCCCCCAGGCCTTGGATTCCGACAATTGGCATGAGCCACGCCTGAACGACCTCCGCGGGGAACGGAACAAGTGTGTTTTAGTTTTAATGAAAGGTTCATTCAGGATTTAGGATCTAGGTAAACGGCTAAGGTAACGTTCAGGAAACAACAATGAAAATTTGTTGAGTCCCCGCAGGATTCGAACCCAGGACCTCCGGTTTCAAATACACGCCCATACCACTAGGCTACGGAGGCAGTTATAAGGATTATCTGAGTTTAATTCAGATATTTGTGATTAAATTTTTATTAAGCTACCGTGTATGAAATACTATCTTTAGCCTTTGACCCTCCACAAATTGCGTCACACGTTAAGGGAGTGGGAGGGGGTCGATGAAGAGTGACTTAGTGCGACGCGGGAGTGGGGGCATCTATTCGTTCTGTTTATAATTTCTCTTCATAAGTTGACGTCACATATCAAAATCTATGTGTTAATATAAAAATATTAATTTCATAGCCATTGTTTGAATTCGATAAATTTCTATATGTAAAATTTCAAACGTTATTTATGGCGGCTTCCGACGGGAATTAGTTAGACCGCCTGAAACATTTGCTCACTAATTTGAGATCTAGGATAAGTAGTGTCGAGTTTTGCTCTTCGATTTTTATCGTGAAAACAACAATTGAAATAATAATAACATTGGCAATTCAACTTCAATTGTTTGATCAAAATCTTCGCATGATACAATTGACCAATATGAGAATCTTTTTGGAACATTAAAGAATATAGGTACCATATTTAAGTAAATAAATATTTGTTTGTTATATAACTATCACTATTGGTGCATACTTATAGTCAATTTAAATGAAATCATATGACTTATTCAATTGAGATCCAATCATAATGTATGCATTATTATGAACACGTCAAATGTTTGCATTGAGTAATAATTGTAAACATTCTGTTCATCAGTTGATGCAATAAAAACGTGCGTGATCAAACGTTATCGATATGCGAACATCGCGTCGTTCAATTGAACAATAGATGTACTGAGCAAGAATTTTCCTTCGGGAAATCTTGGATCTTTGTGTGAATAGGATGACACCCGAACTGTCAATGTATGGTCGTATTGAATTAGTGACATTTTCATGTCCATTAGTATGAAACTTTGCTGTTTAGTGTTATATAGAGATGTGTGGATATTAAAGCTTGAAAGCATCATCATCATTATCAGCCTTTGATAATCCACTGCTGGACAGGCCTTCCCTAATACACCCCTATCCATTAGGAGGTTTTGGACCGTATCCCACCACGCTGGTCCAATGCGGGTTGGTGGATGGACCGCCTTTTTACATGCCCATCCGACGCATGAATCATCTTACTTTTCAGACAATTGGGTGATCGGCCCAAACTGTCCTACCCAACTAGGAAACAACAACGAAAATTTGTTGAGTCCCCGCAGTACTCGAACCCACGACCTCCGGTTTCTAAAGCAAACGCCAATACCACTAAGCTACGGAGGCAGTTAAAAGCATAATAATCTCAAACTTTTAGTTTTGCGAAAAATTACGAAGGAAAATCTTTCTATATTGAAAACGTATGATCGACCTCTATTACGTAGCGATATGCAATTGTTTGAAGAATCTAACAAATCACAGAGCAATTCTCAAAAATGTTACAAAGTTCAAAGAAATGAAGCCATTTTACGGCCCGAACAGGAATAGCCAATGTTGCTATTGTGTCCAATTTAATTTATTGATGCATTAAGTAAATTATACTCATGAGTATTGAACATTGTTTCCAACGAAGCGATTTCTATTCAGTTCTTTTCACGAAACCGTTTTAACCTAAGAGCATTAAAATAATAAATTAAATAATGCAAAATCTGCATACTAAAAATAATATACCTAACATAATTTCAAACTCTATTGGCACCTCATTTAAGCTACTCATATTTTGTCAAATTTTTAATTGCAACTTATTGCTAATTGCATCAGCTATGCTATGCGAACCTAGCATGACCTAACCCAATTATAGAGGCGTCTTTGACGGTCATCTCTATTTTTATCTAATCTTTATATATACAATTCTTCTGCACGTATGTTGACAATAGACTCTACCTAAACGGCTGGACCGATTGAAAATTTTTTGTGTGTGTTCAATAAGGTTCAAGAATGGCTTAGATTCACTAATAAGCCCGGCAGATGGCACTGCTGTTGGTATTTCTTCATCATCATCATCATTGGCCTGTGTCAGGCCACTGTGGTATTTTGTTTATAAATTATCTATTAAGCACCTAAACGTCTGCATTCATCATCAGCCTTTGATAGTCCACCGCTGGACATAGGCCTCCCCTAATACACCCCTATCCATTAGGGGGTTTTGGACCGTATCCCACCACGCTGGTCCAATGCGGGTATGGACCGACTTTTTACATGCCCATTCGACGCATGGATCATCTTACTTCTCAGACAAATGGATGATCAGCCCAAATTGCCCTAACCAACTAGGAAACAACAATGAAAATTTGTTGAGTCCCCGCAGGATTCGAACCCACGACCTCCGGATTCTAAAGCACACGCCTATATCACTAGTCTACGGAGGCAGTTAACGTCTGCATTAATTAAATGAATATGTTATTCATCTTTCGTTTCCTACTTTATTTCATATATCTACTACTAATAGCTTTAAATACGACGCAGGATAACGTCTGTTGGACCCGCTATCTTTCTTAAATAAAGATACGATGACCAGTTTAACATAATTCTAACGTCTTTACTAACAGTGAAAACGAAATCGCGAGATGATTCAGCTCCGCGACCCTGTACAGCAATCAGCAGGATTTTAATCCGACCCAATTAGAGAACCGTTAATTCCAATTGACGGAGACGTGAGACTTCGTAAAGCGCACTTCACTAACATTAACGCATTTGAAAATCATATGGGTTATCCGTATTGTTCTAACAGGTTTAATCATGTACTATCTGTCTTGCCTCAGAAATCTTTCAGTGAAAATCGGACCAGCCATTCCAGAAATTAGCCAGACCAAACAAACAGACAGACAAACATTATAAAAATGTTGTTATCCTTGTTTTGACACTCCATTTTTATTTATTTTTTACACATTGACTGGACTTCTTAACTCAGACATAATGTTATTTAAGCTCAGAAAACACACTAATATCCATGACATTATTAGCAACATAGGTACGCGTATACTGAAAACTTTTTATAAGTAAGTAACATTTAATGTAAAGGTAATGAATTATTTAATATTGCCGATTATTAATAATAGTTTCATTGCTTTTGGTCATGTTTTATGATTATTTAATGTTGGTACTTTAATTGCTGTATTGATCAATACCTACAGATAGTTTCTTGTTTATTAATGAAATTTACCACTCATTAATAATAAAACACAAGTTCTTAATACCAATGAGAAAACCAATCTTCTACAATCTTACCTTCGTTCAGGTCGAGGGTTGTGGCAGCGTGGCGTGCATCAGACGTGGAGACATCATGCTCCACGAAGTACTCCTCGTATCGGACCTCGACCACGTCTTGGTGATCAGCTCCCGAGTGGGCAGTCTTGTTGGTACCACCACTCCCTACCACCTTCGCGGTAGCTGTGTGACGTACCTTTAAAGAGATTACGGAGAAAATCTATGAATATATTTAACTGACGGTATTGAATATTTTTTTATGACACAAAAAAAATATTAATATAATATATTATACTGGAATAAAATAAGACTGTTTCGGTTTCAGTTACTACAAGTTGTAGTTATGATGGCGATTTTGTTGTCTAACTATGACCAAGCGCTACTATTTGACAAAACATTTGACTTCGCGGTATTTTAAACCGATTCATATTCATTACGTTTAAAGTTTATTTAAAATTTTCTGAAATAACAGATGGAAATACAACTATAAGTTCAATTTAAAAGCACACAAATCACACCAAACCATGCAAAAAAATAGAAGCCAGAGTGTTGCCCATAGACAGGCCGAAGGTATTCGCGCTAAACAACCAGTTACCACCACTTCTGGTACCCTAAAGATGACGTCGGCGTACGCAGGAGCCAGCAGCAACACAAGTAGGGCGGCGGCGGGCAGGAGAGCCGCCCGCCCAGCCCGCCACCCGCCCACGCTACGCCACGCCACCGCCACGCTTTTACTGCCCCTGCCACTAAAATAAGATAAAAGCAAGTATATATCAAAACATGGCATTAGGTGGTAGGTCCCCTCAATGCAGGGGGCCGTGTGGAGCGGACCATAACAGAAGTGTAAACACGCTAACGTGTTCCCTTTAAAGGGCACCGTAGCCAGCGTATTTACTGGTAAAGCGGCGTAACTCTTTGTCTTACGGTAGGCAGGCGTTGGTAATACGCATCGTATTGCCGACGTCCACAGGTCTCGGTCACCACTTTATATCAGGTGGTACCGCGCGTCTTCCTTCGTATGCAATGTGGAAAAAAGGCTTAGGCGATTAAGTCGGACTCGTAAAAAGTTAAAATGGCAACTTGAAACGACTACTTTCAGTAAGTGGTATTTTAGATACGACACATTCTGGCCATTTAGAAGTAGGTTTTTATGGATACGACATGCAGATGAGCAGTCGGGTCACCTGATGGGAAGTGGTACCGACCCCATAGACATTGGAATACCAGTGGTATCGCCAACGCGCTGCTACCGTGAACATAGGGCGTTAAGTCTCGTTTACCCAGTAAATACGCTGGCTATGGTGCCCTTCAAACCGGAACACAGCAGTGTTTTCACGCTACTGCTTCGCGGCAGAAATAGGCACGCCGGTGGTACCCACCCAGACAGTCCCCTGTAAAAAGGGGACCTACCACCGGTGTCGAAGGTCAGTGTCGAAAACTATCGTATGTTTTTAGGTTGAATCGCATATAATTGGAGTTAGGTATTTTCGTATCAAACGAATTGCTATTAAATTCGGGAAGAATAGTTATTGCGTTCGATTGTTTACATATCCCTGCAGGTTTTAACATGAGAAACTAAAGATGGTTAAATACAAATAAAGAGAATACTAGACGATAATAATCCACCACGCAACCGCAACGAACCGGAGGTCGTGGGTTCGAATCAGGCAAGGAAAAAGTTTCAAATATTAATGCTTTCAATTTATATATATCATATCATATATATCAAATGGGAATTTCTGGCAGTCGTTATGAAGAATCCAGTGCAATGTGATTTGCCGACCTCTAATTCACCCAGAGAATGCAGCTTATTTCTTGGGTTGTGGAGGTCAGAAGTTAGTCTTTCTTATTAAAAAATAGAATTCAGGTGATACTGGGAAGAATAGAAAGCTGTTACTTTGGAAGACTGGGGAAATGTGGAAAAAAATTTAAATGCTTAGGAACGTGCTTTCTAATCTTTACTCGTAGGTCTCATGTAATTAAATAAAAAAGTAAGTAAACGTAACGTAAAGTTTGGGTTGATACTAATTATAACTTCTTTCTTCTTGCATTGTGGATTTGTCGTACGGTGTTTGTTTTTGTTATTTGGCAAATAGCTCATTTGCAAATGCAAAGGGTTTTCTCCGAATCTACTAATCAGTTTAAAAATTGCTTTCAGGTCTAATTGACGTATCAAAAATTAAGGACTTGACCCGTGACCACAGCCGCTGAAAAGTGTTCAAAAGTTCGGAAATAAAAAATGTAAAATAGACGCGATAAAATCCATAAAAGTCATTTCAGACATTAATAAAGACTTGTTCCGTACCAAAAGTGTTGAAATCGTACTTTTTTTTAATTTAACGTATGTCCGTACTAGATTATCTTGAAGTGTCTGTTTATTTGTTTATGAACACATCAACGCCGAGCTTCTGACCTTTTAGCGGACGTTATTAGATCAAAAGCACCACAAAACGTATCTAGGGGCAAAATTTATTTTGTTTTAATATACTTATCTAATGGCTTTAACCTTATTATATTATTATGTCCATTTTACTGTGTTCAAGTTCAAGATCAAGACTGATTACGTAAAAAGGTAAATGTATAATTAATCTCATCATCAGCCTGTGTAAGTTCACTGCTGGACATATACCTCCTATAAGTTATTTTTATACGTATGTATGTATGTCAAATTATGACCTCGGTGAGCTATTTAGGCACGAACCGCAAAAAACATTTTTATCACATTATCATTAAGTACAATCACCACTCGAGTAAAAGCGCGGGGCGAAGCTAGTCAATTATAATTCAATTCTAAACTAACGGCTTAACTATAAAGACATTGTTAACCTCCTTACAAATTCCTACGCCACAGTAACGTTTAAGAGCGCAATCATTAATCTTTCCTCGCAATCGGCGTAGCGTGGACGTAAATCATCCGCCTAAGTGGCGTTGTATTTCATGTCAATGGGCTATTCTTCCCTTTGCATACGGGCCAGCATTGGACTAATAATAGACCACTTGAAAGAATGAAGCCCTAACGCGAAGGTCGAGAACAAAGCGCGCTACAATTATGTGTAAACAATTCGCAACTGCTTGAAATACGCCACAAGTTTCACCGCGCCTCTGTAGCTCGGTATTGTTTGGATGAATATATAATATTCCCCATATTATATAAATAATATATAACGAATAAAAATAATAATATAAAATATTTATAATAATATAAAATATTATAGAATATTTAACGTTATCTAACTATTATTTCATTGGCAAATGTTTGTATGATCCATAAATTACGTCACAAGAATTTCATGATTTTGACCCCTTCCAAGTCCTTGTTTCGGCTATAAAGAAACAAAATACAATGATTTGCTTTCTTCTATTCAGGCCAATTAATGTTATTTATATTCAGCTTATAGTGTTTGTTCAAACACATATATTTTAAAAGTGAGACGTCACCAAATTTAGGAGCTGTCCTTGTCACCTTTCATTAAATGATGGTCCCCAAGAATGAATGTATGTTTTTACTCTTTTACAAAAAAAATGCCATTATTTTAATGAAACTAACAACTATCTTATCTTCTACACATTAGAATAATTTCTAGGTTCATTGATCCATTAGGATATAATGCATAAAAAAATCTGTCCCCTGCATGGTATCCCGGCGTTTACCGAAAACTCGGTCTTTCTTTAATATTTTATAATCAATCTTTACGCGAGCGAAACTGTAGTTTTACTATAGATTTGATTTCTGACTTCAGTAGTTTAGAGGCAAAACAGTGTTGTGAATCTACGCTCTATTTGTTGGTCGGGTTGAGGGAAGAAATATTAGCAGTATACTCGCTTCATCAGTTGGTTGAGATACAAAAAGATTGATATTTAAGTTGCCGGAAAGTGCAGCGCGGTGGGACAGAATGAATAGAATTGTTTAACTTCGGATAAATTTAACGTAATACTGTTTTCTTGCAAGATAGTGAACACAATTAATAAAACCTTAAAAATTATTTTAATAATTATAAAGGAAAAATGGGAACTGATTACAGAAAAATAAACGTATCACGGATCCCCGGGAAAGGAAGGAGTTCGATGGATCGTCTTATAATATGATATATGTCTTACGTAACTAATTTGTATGTTTGTCCGTCACAGCATTTAAAGGTGTGAAGCATTATTGTATTCATGCAGTGAATAAATATTTGCGTTTAGGCTCTTTGATGACCTAACTATATTTAATGTATCCATTTTGTAAGATGATAAGCTTTATTAAGGGTAATGATACAATTATTTAGCACCTTTTAGTATCTATAGTAGAGTTGCCACGAATAGTGTTTTAGCCGAATACCGAATAGTCGGCAACATTGTCGGCCGAAGCGCCGAATATTCGGCCGCCGAACATTCGGCGCAAAATAAATGGTTATCGAGCACTCTGACAATAAATAACATAAGTCGCGCCGATCGTAACAACCATTAGCTAAATTTTTCTGTCTTATCAAGGAGTAGCGTATAGAGTAAGGTAGTTTTCTGCAGTTGTCATACTGTAATGATGGAAAAATGCTAAAAAGCTTATTTTGATCCATCATAACTTACCACTGATTAATTTTACATACTAAAGAACTGTAATTTGGTTATGAATACATATAACCTTGAGTAATATGATGAGTCATGATTTAGATTCGGCATGATTAGGCCGAATACCGAATAGACATGGAATCTTTAATTAATAGTAGTAAATGATCGGATGATAAAATAGTATTTTCCTATAGCTCTTGTAAAGTTTATTTCAAATGTATCATCTGTAAAAGTGAATTATTATTATAGTAGTACTTAACTTTTATACTTTTAAAGACTAAGATAAATTGTTTAGTAAAACACTTGAATAAAAAATTCCATTTTTAAAGGGCCTATTCAAGTAGAGAACATTGGTTAAAAACTTGAATGACAGTTATATAACTTTTTCACAGCCATGTCCCAATTTAATAAGAATAAGAATTTATTTATGTATATGTATGCATTAATATGCGAAAACAAAAAAAAGTAAAGCCCGACTAAACGACAAATAGAATCGCCAGTATATATACACCATATAAAGTAATTCAAAGTCAAAGTCAAAGTCAAAATCATTTATTCAATTTAGGCTCTACTGAGCACTTATGAACGTCAAAATTATCCATTTACCACCGGTTCACCAACTCAGACCCGTCCAGAGAAGAACCGGCAAGAAACTCTGCGAGCCTTTTTTTTTAAATATTAGTATTTACAAAATTTGACCAATACATTTTTTTTTAAATTACCAGGGATTTGAAGCACAGAATATAAACTATTTCCACACATCTTGGTCCTCAATATAATTTATTACAAAATAGTAGGCTTTTCTATAAGCGTTGTTTTGACAAGTTTACGAAAGCTCGAATCATTCAGTTGCGTTTGGCAGGCATTTAATTTATTATACATTCTTATACTATTATACATGAAAGATTTTTGGTTCGGTCAGTCTAAATCTGGGTAGCTCTAGGGACTCAATTCGACCCTGCGCGGCCTAATATCTTTTTAGCAAACATATGAATATTTTGACGCGTACATAATATTTTCAAATATGTATAGCGAGGGTAGAGTAAAATTTCAGTTTTATTAAAAACATTACGCAAAGATTCCCGTGAACCCAGATTGTAGATTGCCCTAACAGCCTGTTTTGTAGTATAAATATTGTGTTCAAACCGGCTGCAGATCCCATAATAATAATCCATAGGACATAAGGCTGTGAAAGTACGCGTAATAAACTAGTTTTGCAGTTGCCTCGTCAGTTAGCTGCCTAATCTTGCGTATGGCAAAGATTGCTGAACTTAGCTTTTAGAGAGTTTGTCAATATGAGCTCCCACTGCATCTTGGAATCAATAGAAAATCCAAGAAATGTAGTAGAGCTTACGTAAGAATGACCTCATTGTCAATTTTAATATTTTAAAAATCTGGCAACTTACAAAGAGTAAAACGTAAGCATTTTAATTGCCACTTCGTAGCCATTGGTTATTTTGTTTATTATTTAATTCCAGTGTAAATAAGTTAAAAAATAATAAATATTTTTGAAAGGCTATCTATCATTTGCTCATAGATTTACAACACAAAAGTGTGACCATTTCGACGAAATGGTTTACTATCTGTTTATAGTCAAATCCTTGGGGCGATCTCAGCATTGCTCAAAGCACTCAGGCCACTTGGATTTATTACTTTTCTCGCGTAAAATCTAATGCATATCAAAATCGGGATGAGCTATTCTACACCTTAGTAAGTATATCTATATAGGGTGTAGTCTATATAGGTTGCTGGATTTATTTCAAGTAATTGTTAACTGGCTCTTTTAATTGCGTTTTTACATTACGAATAAACATTGGAACAGAGGATGTTAGTTCGTGGATAAGGTCGTGGATTTGATTCCTGCGGAGAAATAAACTTTCTGCATCGTTGTTTTTAGCCCCAGTTTTAAGTTGCCGAATACTCAATTGTCCTGAAAAGTATGATAATGTTTTTTAAGTATAGATAAATTTATACCAGTCGTTTACAGCCATCGTAGGACGGAAATGCCTTCAAATTAAAACTAATCCATCACTCTAATGCAGTTCAATATTTAGGTTCAGACGTGAGATAAAATGTTCTTCGTAAAAACAGTAGCTTTTAATGGATTTGAAGGCAGACGAACAGTGGGGCCACCTGATGGGAATAGCACGTCGGTTATACCAAGGGCATCACCAACGCAATGCCTGCCGTGAGACGCAGGATGTTAAGTCTCGTTTACCCAGTAAATACGCTGGCTACGGTGCCCTTCAAACCGGAACACAATAGTGTTTTCACAATCAGCCTCATCAAGTTATTACTTCGGAAACATTGGTAGGAGTAAACTCTTAAAACCTTATGTCTCAGTGACCGTCGGTAAATAACTAAGCCGCTGTCGTCGCACGGCGTGCGATACGAATTTTAATAAGCCGCGATAGTGACCGTCGACGGATTTACAAACAAAGAGAAATTAGTGGTGCCGTGCTGTATAATTAAATGTATAAAAAATACATCGGCATTGTCACGATGGAGCTGTATAGTCGATCTTGACTTAGCGACAGAGTTTTAAACGTTCCAAGGCTAATAAAATGTTGAAAAGCATACGTATATTGAATTAATCCTATGGAAAAATAAAGTGATTGGCTCGTTGAAGAGACAGCGATCATGTGGTCAGAGGAACCGAGGGTCGATGGGCCAATAAGGTCCGGGAGTGGAGGCCGCGTTTGGGAAGACGGAGTGTTGGTCAACCCCCGACCTGGTGGGATGCCGATCTCCGTTCAGTAGCCGGTTCAAGTTGGAAGGGAGTAGCAGAGGATCGGCCTTTGAAAAATTCCTATTTGCAGCAGTGGGCTGCTAAAAGGTGCTGATGATGATTATAATGAAATAAACGTATACAATTCAAAGCTATTTCAAACTGATAAATGTATGTTGTAATGTTCCCAAATTTTGTATTAAATTTATTGGAGAAAGATAAAATAATTCTGACTAGTATATTACGCCTTAGGTCAGGGGTGACCATTGCCGAACCGGTGGTAGATTAATTCAAATTCAAATATCTTTATTCAATATAGAAGTTTACACTTGCTTATTGATTGTCAAACACACTACCACCGGTTCGGAAAAGGACGCCTAAGACCTGAGAAGAACCGGCGCAAAAAACTCAGCGGGATATTTTTATGTCATCTTTTAAAAATTCATTAATATCGTAATATCCTTTAACACATAAACGTTCCTTGGCTACCTTTTTAAATTTATTAATAGTTAAATTCTGAACGTTTACTGGGATTTTGTTGTAAAAACGTATACATTGTCCCATAAAAGACTTACTTATTCTACGCAGTCTAGTTGCTGGAAGAATTAAATTATGTTTGTTCCTTGTATCTATGTCATGTGCATCACAATGTCTTAAGAAATGATGTCTATTTTTTTGCACATACATTAAATTTTCAAAAATGTATTGAGAACTAACGGTCATTATTTTTATTTCTGTGAACAGCTTTCTTAATGATTATTTGGGGCCCAGGTTATAGACAGCACGAATTGCACGTTTTTGGAGGACAAAGATCGTATTAGTATCCGCCGCATTTCCCCACAGTAGAATACCATAAGACATGCTATGAAAATAACTGAAATACACTGAGAATAATTGAGACTGAATGATCAATGCTTCTGTATTGAACAAAGATATTAAAGTTTGACATAGCTTGATAATGTTTATACGTGTTATTATTATGTCGCAGCTATATAACATTACTGTAAAAAACTATTTAAATTTTGAACCCATTGGTGATGTGGAAGTCCTCAAATTATATACAAATATTTTAGGACTCAGGCGAATGCACTTCTTATATTTAAATGCGGTTAGACGATTCATTTGACTGTTTTTTGTAATTTGTATCTGTAACGAAATCACTTCCTGGTAATTAAGTTTTAGATTCCAAACGTGTGCAATGCTAGCACGTTTTTTTAATTTTAAATCATACAATTGAAATAAAATTACACTAAGAATAATTAACCTGGAATAGTAATGCAATTATGTATACAGTTTAAAAATAAGTGTTTGAAGTTTCTAGTTTTTCCTATATTAAACTATAGTATTTATGTTATTTTTATGTAATTAAGGAAAGCTAACATCTTATTCGTCTTGTGCGGTGGATACCACACATTGACATTTCACATTATGACCTGACTGTCCTTTTGTATCGAATTATTTTAGCATTAATAAAAATCTGGAATCTACGAAAATAAAGAAACTATTGCCACCAATATGAGAGAGTTGTGATCACTTCACCGCCAACAAACACCAATCACGCGATGTTGCGCCAATGGAAATTCAGTATATTCATTCATCTTCAGCCTGTGTCAGTCCACTGCTGGACATAGGCCTATCCTGATGCACGCACCGCATCCCATCCTCGGCTTTTCTCATCCAGCTCACAATGAAAACTTTGCGAATGTCGTCGCTCCATCTTGCCGCAGGGCGTCCCATACTACGTTTGCCGAGCCTCGGTCTCGACTCCAGAGGTCGTTCTTTCTGCGTCTTATGTCACCGGCCCATTGCCCTTTAAGCTCACAGACTATATTGTAATATATAGAGGTTTCAACATCCCGATTTCTCATACATTTCTTTTCCCTGTACTTGTACATCGTCTACTTCCAACTTCATCGGCACCAAGTGCAAATGAAATACTTAACACCAATCGTGCATCGCATGAGAACTATGCATTCATTGCAACAGCACTTGCACCTTGAGTTCGTAATGTAAGGGATTTTTACCAAAACAAGCTATTTTAATTAAAATTAGAACTTATTTCCGGTTTTATGACATTTCATTTATAGTTTAGTCAATTTAAAGATCGAATATAAACATAATCTAATGTCAAAAACACTTTATAGGATCAATGGTCGGGTAAAGAACTTTGACAGACAAACAACACCTCAGTCTGCGCGTGATCATGGATCCTGTAAAGTGTTTGAAAAATTGGAAAGAATGTAAACAAAATTAAAGGTGATAAAATCCGTAAAGTCTTTTATTGAATCATATATATTGTGAGTTAATCCTCAACCCCTGAATATTTTTTTATGGATTTTACCTAGTTTCCCCCGACAATTCCAATATTTTACACGGTGTGTCCACGGAAGACTGAGTTGTCGGGCGTAATGTTGCCATTGTTGAAGCGGGATTATTAGTCCGTTGATGTATTTAATTCAGTTACGTGAAATTTTTGTTTAAATTTGTTGTTTAGGCTATTGTTATTTATTATTATTACTAAATATTAACAACTAACATTAATTATTAATTCTAATCAAACCTCTGCTAGGAGTAGAAGTTGTATATCGCCCAACCAAATTTTTGTTCTTGGATGTTTTGTACACTAGGTTACTACTAATTTTAGCAATAGAAACCTACAATTCGAAACACATTGAGATGCAGACATATGCCATCTTAGTCTGCCCGTGATCCTTGATGCTGGAAAGGGTCCGGAACGACTCGGGAATAAGATGTACCTAAAGAATAGGCTCGAGAACTCCGTGACTAAGCGGATTAAATTTTTAAAACCTCTTTTAAATGAAAATAATTATATCAATGTATTTACTATTCTTTTAACTTAACAGGATCAAATACGTATACATTCTACCAGGTGATACTCGCGAATTCGTCCGCGCGTTAAAATAAAAAAAAAATGTAATTTTCTTTTGAAATACGTAACGTAAAGTACGTACGTTTAATCGTAGGTACGTCAGCTATCATTTAGTAAAAGCCCCTCGGAATCGGTTAATGTAAGTATTGTTATTAGTGCCGGTTATATATCACAATGCACTCATTAAATAGCTTTTTCTAATATTACAAACAGACACTCCAATTTTATTTATTTATATAGACTTAACAATATTGCCCACACGTGGCGTTTTGATTATCCTTCCAAGAAAGGTGACCGTTAACAGATTGTGTGTCGTATGGACACCCGAGTGGTAACTGTAACGTTCCTGCCACGTTACCACCATACGCACAGGTGAAACCACCATCCTATGGCAATACACGTGACTCAAATATAAAGTGCTGGCGTATGAGAATGCAACGCACTTTCGATGCGTACGGAGCGACTCCTAGACATCAAACGGTGAAATGGAATGAAAAAAATGTTATATGCGTGAACCAGAAATATCGAAATAATCATAATAAACTTTTCCATTGTAGCATGTCGTAATTATTCTAGTTGCAAAAATAACATGGGTTCTGCGTGGAGTCAAGTCACCTGATGGAAAGTGGTCACCGACACCCATACATTGTGCAACACCAGTGGTATCACCAACACACTGCCTATCGTGAGACATGGCTGTTTGACAAATCTTGTTGACCCGGTACATGCGCTGGCTACGGTGCCATTGAAACCAAACACATTCGTGTTTTCACACTACCGCTTTGCGGCAGAAATAGGCACTGTGGTGGTACTTGTAAAAAGGGGACATACCACCTGCAAAATGTAATTGTAATTCATTGTATGACTAAAATTTTTCTTCAGAAATATTGCGCTGCCATGTTATTTCCCAACAGTTTAAAAATATACACGCGCATGAAGCAAAAATTTGTATTGATTGATAGAAAATACATTAGAGTCGCGTCAAATTCTGTTTACGATATGTAGACAGGTGCTAAAGTCTATGCGTATGATCTGAAACCTAAACAACAGTCGAAGGAGACTAAAAGGCTATTACAAGACGAGCCGAGGCTAATGTTATTCGTGTAATGGCGAAATGAGAGCGTATTTTTTTGTTGACATAAACATGCGGTTATTTTTATTGCAATGTCGTATAACGTATATCTTTATATAGTGTTTATTATTATTTTTAAGAAACAATACAACAAAAATTGAAAGCATTAACGTACATGCAAATCGTCAAGGATGAAAGTTATGATATCAAAACACGCGTACATAGCGCATCAGTTTTATTATAATAGGTCAAACAATTGCTCGGAAATCTAAATATATTTGTTTTAAATCAGAATTATTATTTTTTAAATTCAATAACATAAAACATTATTAACTGTGTATATACCATTTATAAAAAAAGACAGATGTTTTACTATTGAAATTTTTAAACAAGCATAAATTATTTTTATAATCTGTAACGCGGGGCAAATATGACTCCTGTGTCAGCCTTTTGGAAACATTATTTATAAATATTATTATACGTAATGAGTTAAATAGCACAAAAAAATATTAAATATATTTAATACAATAAAAAAGTAGTCGTCAAACCGAGGTTACTACAATGATTAGAAGTAGAAAAATAGCTTTTACAGTATTGTTTGATTTATTGTATGCATCAAACAGTAATAGAGAATAACTTTGCTAACGTGTGAAGTACTCATTAAATATAATCACAACTATTACATACCGCAGTTCTATTCAAATATTTGATTAATCTATATATATAAAAGAGATTCCCACCGATAGGCTGACTCATCACGATATCTCTGGAACCATAAGGCGTAGCAACTTGAAATTTGTTAAGAATATTCCTTTCGCCGAGTAGAGGTGAGCTAAGAACGGATTTTGCGAAATTCCACCCACAAGGGGGGTTGGGGGGTTGCTAGTCAAATATAAATAAGATTGGACTGTTGGTAACATTAAGATAACCGTTTTTAAACGATTGTCACATATAACCGGTACATATAACAAAACAACATTTTATTTAAATATTTGTCTTAAAATGTTATGACTTATATCTAGAATCGTTGATTTTGGCGGCATATAACTGATGAAACTGGAAGTAACTTAGGCAAAACACATAAAGGAAATTCTAGTTATATTTTTTTTTATGTAATCACGCGGACGAAGTCGCGGGCTACACTTAGTAAAAAATAAATGTGTACATTACAAGAGTAAGCTGGTCGCAAACAAAAAAATATTTAAACATTTCGCGAAAGCGAAACGCGTCTGCGGTCCAACAGATGGACAGGCAGTTGCGGTTTACCAACGGACGTACTGACAGTACTAATATTATGTGTTTCCTTTCTTAAAAAACATCGCAATAAAGCATTCCCCTCATTTTATGTGGACAACGTATTGCCGTATGGTGTATGAGTTTGGCAACCATTGTGTTTTTATAATAAACCGCTATAAATCCAGTTTTAGAGGCTTATTCATATCTCGAAAGAAAAACTTCAGCGCGATTTTCGTATTATAAATAGCTGGTAATCTTGTGTGATGTATTTGAAAACAATCCGCGGCTATCAATTCGGATGAACGATGAGAAATTGAGTGATATGAATCGAGAGAAGGTATTTTTGTAGCCTATATAGGTCACAACAATCCTTATGATATATTACATACTAGCCATTAGCCGCGATAATGTAACGGATAAAAATGGTTTTGATAAAAAAGAAGCTTAAGTTACTGTCATTATAATCGGCTATCTTCCAGTGAAAGTCCCGTCAAAATCGGATAAGCCGTAGAGAGATTAGCAGAAATGTACCAGAACAAATAGACAGACATATCAAATCCACTAATTTTGACAAATAATTTTTAAAATTAAGAAAATGAAAGATGTGTCATTTTTAAATCAAAACTCTGACGGTTATTCCAAAAACTGAGGTGCAGACATATACCGACTTAGTCTGCCCGTGATCATGGATGCTGGAAAGAATCCGAAACGTCGGGAATAAATATATATTCATCATCATCAGCCTGTGATAGTCTACTGCTGGACATAGGCCTCCCCTAATACACCTCCATCCATTAGGGGATTATGGACCGTATCCCACCACGCTGGTCCAATGCGGTTTGGTGGGTGGACCGACTTTTTACATGCCCATCCGACGCATGGATCGTCTTACTTTTCAGACAATTGGGTGATCGGCCCAAATTGCCCTAACCAACTAGGAAACAACAGTGCAAATTTGTTGAATCCGCAGGATTCGAACCCACGACCTCCAGTTTCTAAGGCACACGCCTATAACACTATATATATAAGTAAAGCGTTAAATACGTAGATTCAAAAATCAACTATTCTCACCCAGTGGCCGGTGTGGGCTAGATGAGAACGAAGAGATAAGTATTAATTACATACACATTATTACACACATTATCGCACAAATTCAGCACTGGCAACAAGACGCATGACATCTCAGTCTACCCCGTGACCACGTCCGCTGGAAACTGTTCGAAACGTCGGGAATTTAAATATGTAAAATAAACGCGATAAAATCCAATTTGTAAAAGTCCTTTCATTTAACAATGATGAGTATTAATTTTTTTCTTACATTTATTTCTTTCAACGACGTTTCCCTCCTTACCTTTAAAAATAACATAATAATCCTACAGTGTCTTCCGATAGGCATCATGCTAATACGCTTCCGCGAAGAGCCTTTGCTTCAAAGTAATTTTATATGTGACATCTTGTTATTTAATGACTGCGGTTACGCTTGTAACACATGTAAGCTACACCTCAAGAGTATTATCTTTAACAAGGCTATTTAAGAGGCTTGGTCATGTCTAGACACATTGTTCTTAAGGCAGGAGGACTAATCTAATAACTATAATCTAATGATTGGCTAAGATTCACACGTATTGTTATGATTAACTAGCTGATGCCCGCGACTTCTTCCGCGGGGTAAATAGTAAAATCTGTATTTTTAATTAGCCTAAGTTACTACCAGTAACATCAGCTATTTTTCAGTGAAAGTCTCGTCAAAATCGGACCAGCCATTCGAGAGTTAAGCTAGAACAGACAGACTAACAAAAGTTTAAAAAAAAATGGGTTTTGTTACAGTCACCGTTTATATATCGTAGCCTAGTGGCGTGTGCTTTAGAAACAGTATGAGGTAGTGGGTTCGAATCCTGCGGAGACTCAACAAATCATTGACTCCTCCTAGTTGGTAAGAGCAATGCGGGCTGATCACCCGATTTTCTGTAAAGTAAGAGCGATGATAGAGGGTGTTCACCTGTCTTTTCGCGTTGACTGATCTCTTATATAGTCCAGCCGCCGTAGTCGGAATCAAATGGGAGAATACTATTATTATTATTATTTTTACTATTACAGATTGACAAGAGATGAAATTTTCATAAGCAAAGCCGAATGTCAAACTCGATTGGAGGCCAAACGTTGGGCCTTTTCATCGGTTAAACATTGCGCGGGGATTGAATATGGCGGCAGTCTACCAATTGATAAATAAATGTTTGTTTTAGGTAATTTCCGCCTTTTTTAAGTCTCAAGTATAGTGTATTTATTAACCTACTTAGTCATTTGTTTAGTATTTATTGTGAGTATTTTTTAGGTTTAAAAATATTTTTGCAGTTTTATGTTTGCAGTTATAAATGTCAATGTTTGGCGTTCATTACTGTATTGCTTCCTTTTTTCATATTAGAAGCCCGATCCAATATGTGGGCAACCACTTTACGGACCACGTGGAGTTGTGTAAAAAAAGAACGCATGCAAATGCTTTTTAACGGGTTTGATATTGTGCATATGTATAAAAAAAGTATGGCAAGTTAAACCTCTTTTCCTTATAAGAGGTTAAGTTAGACGTTTAGAGATTTCTGATTAAAATTAAAATAATTCATATTACCGAGTATTAAGATGTATTTGCAGGCTTTCAATAAGGCATCTTAAATAGGTCTTTAATAAGTATAGAGTATATCATTTATTTTACAAGGGACAGTTTGTTCATATCCCTTGTGTTCGTCAGCACCTAAAAGATAAGTAAATGAAGGGTCCATGTTTGCTGAGATGTTTGCTTAGCTGCAAGTTAGCGTTATCACTAGATAACTCTGTTATCGAGCAACTTTAGTGTGCCTCGTTGCTTAACTCTTTCAAGAGTAATATATTCATTACCAATACGAAAATCCATGAATTGGCTATCTCAATTTTAACAATTTGATTTGTGTAGTGTTCAATTTTGTTTGAGAGGCTATTGGTAAAAAAGAGATTTAACAAAACGAATAACTTACTAACTTTGATACTTTGAAACGCCCTGTCTATAAGGAATGATAATACATCAGAGTTCAATACTAGATATTAGATCTGATTTACACTCATTGAGTTTATGTTTAAAGTTATTATATGGAATTACAAAGGACATTTTTTATCTGTTCGTCAGACAAGATAGAAGTCGAAGGGCCACCTGATTGGAGAGTTTGTAGCCAGTAGCGCTATGACTGGCATACCTGGTATACAGCAACGTGCCTCCGTTGTAGACTCTTTCAAGGATGTATAGTCTCTTACTCAGTATTAAATCCTGATTGGTCATCTCAATTTTGGAACAATTGATGTGTGTTTCACATCTGTTTTGAGCTAGGTAGAAGATTAATTGTAACAACGATATAATGTACTAACTGACATGACGTGTCCCTAATGATAAAAGAGGTCACTCCACACCAATACTAGATATAATCTGATTAACCTAATTTATATGAGTACACAATATAACTTAAGTACATATAATAGTTATAAACACCATTAAGAAGCATACACTTTATACGGCTAACTCATTCCCCTAGTCTTCCGTGAGGTAGGCTAGGTTTAGTTTCAAGATAGAGAGGTTTATTGGTATTTATTTAATAATTATTAAAGTATTATGTTACATGACCTTAGCTGGCCCAATGTCACCGATGTAGGTGACTGGTCGCGGACGATCGCACCTTGGCACCCACTGGACCATGCCGTGGATTTCTAATATATATTGCTAATTTGTTAATATAAATGACACTGAACAATTAGTTGAATAGTTAATTGTCTTATTACGAAAATAGAAACACAGTTTCTTTTACTTAGTTTAAAGTTATTTAAGAGGTTTTATCGCGTTTATATTAGTACATATGAAGATCCTGTCATCATCGTTCCGTTCACAGACCAAAATTATTATAATTGCTTTTACGTGTTTTACTAACCTGGATTTTAATTAATCAAGAACGACTTCAGAAGCAATGGTCAGATAATTCATGAAATCCTGTGCTAGGTAAGCAGTAAAACTATCATATGGTTTACTGACGACAATGTTTTAGAAATAAACAATAGCGTTTATGTATTATATAACCATCAGGTCTTTAAATCTAAAAAGGATCTAAATCCTAACAATTCTATACGATGACATCCATAACGTAAGCTCATGTTAAATAAAGTAAAATAATCAAATAGTTATTTAAAATCCATAAATTCTTTAGTGATATAATCTATATAAAACAATCTAAGTATGCTAACAGTCCGTTAACAATTCTTTTACCGCTTCTATTCAAAGTAGGAAATAATGCAAACTTATGTCTCAAAAATCATATATATAGAATTTTAAATGTATTTTTTTATTTAAAATACATTTTTAGCAGCCTATCCGTTTACTTCAATAAGAGCCAACTATATGTATTTTGAGATATAAACAGTATTAATATGGTTGACTCAAATAATTTTTTAGTCTTTGATACCATATGACTAGTATAAATAGGTCTAGTGTTAGCAATTTGGATCCGTGCGTCAGATGGGCATGTAAAAAATCGGCTCATCCACCAAACCGCATTGGACCAGCGTGCTGCGATACGGTCCAAGAACCCCCAATGTAGAGGGTTGGTATAAAGGCGGTCTATATCCAGCAGTGGACTAACACAGGCTGATGATAATAACAGTATTTTGTATATGATTTATTTTTGTTCAACAAAAAAAATATATAATGATATAATTTAAAAATATAATGATATGAATAACAATATAGTACTTTTTGACAGTATAGCTGGCAACCCTAGTCCAAGGCTTTATGACGCAACGGTTCGCACCCTTTTAGTGAAGAAGCAGGTGGGACTTTTAGCACAAAGGAATCGGGTCAACTGGTTCGAATACGTAATTGTTACTTTCACCGTAAACCCTTTTTGTAGTGTGTTGCGTTTTAAGTTTTACAACGATACACGATTGTACGATATAAAAACATGAAAAAAAAATTCAATTGTTTTTTATATGGAAGTGCAAGGTGGACTTTAAGCAGCACGAGATAATAAAAAAATATATTAAAAATACAATAGCAAAATACGTTGGTAGTTAACTAATTCCTCTGCCTTGTTTTCATAATTTTACCTTGGAAATTAACAAATAGTAATATACAATATTGCGGTTACAATTAACTAAAAAGGCTATTCTTATCTGAAACAAACCACGAAAAAATAATATATAGATAACACTACAATTATCCCAGTACTAGTAATTTTTAGTACTAGTAGAGAGTCAATAAGTAATTAAATAAGAAGAGCCGAGGATATTTTCTGTATTTAATATAACTAAAACTGTTTTAAAGCGCTAGCTCCTCTTTTTGCAGGGGCCCCCTGTCTGAGACGCTACCACCTCGGTGCCTATTTTCGCTGCAAAGCAATATTAAAAAAACATTACTGTGTTCCAGTTTAAAGCCAGCATATTTATTGGATAAACGAGACGGAACATCCTATGTCTCAATTTGAGCAGCGCGTTGATGGTACTTCTAACAATGTCAAAGTTGGACGTTGGTGGCCACTTTCCATCAGTTGGCCCGACTGCTCGTCTGCCTTCTTATGCATATAAAAGTAGTCTGACTGAGATTCTACCTTACAAAGTAACTCAAGCATTTGCATACCAGATGTAGAACGAGATGCATAAAAGCTGTACAAAATTCAAGATATTTTACAAAGAGATCAGTCTATTTTGCCATATCAGTTATCGGAATACCAGGCAGTTAACACATTTTAAAACATATCGGTCGTAGGCCACTAAATCCGGCGAAGGATTAAAATATAGGTCGACGGTGAGTCGTGTCCACCTATAAGCGTCCGGCCAGCTGGGCCCATTCAAATGCTCCTACGTTAGTCTTTCTATACGAACATACACACACAATACTTGTTCTATAGAGTCGACGTTCAATTGATTTTCGTTACTGTACATTTGAATACACTATTTCATTACTTACAAAAAAATAAAACCGAGTAAACAATCATTAAAAACATACAATTTTATTAAAAAAATGTTTTCTTAGTCGATCCCGACTATGGCGGCCGATAAAATAGATTGGACATCAGTCATATGCGCAGGTGATGCTATAGTAAATTAATGTACACGCAGACACAGCTGCACTTCCTCTTCCTTCACAGTCGTAGTCCCATGGGACAGAGAACCGACATGCATGACCTACTTTTTACCAACAATCCAAAGCATCGGATCAGGTACCTTACAAACAATCGGGTGATCAGAAATCGAAAACACGAATCAGAAACAACAATATAAAGTGGCTGAGTCCTCGCAGGATTCAAAGCCACAACCCATTTTGTAAAGCACAAGCCGTTACCACTAAGCTACGGTGACAGTTGCTACCGATTAATTATACGACAGCTACCAGAGAATGCATAAATAATGTCAAAATATTAAAGTGCAATATAAACTTTTATATGAAAGAATTATATTATAATATTATAATCTACCCTCATTGCTTCACAGGGACCCATTGACAATAATACCCTTAGACTTTCGCACGGTGTCACCTTTCACCAGCATGCATTTTTAAAGTGTTAAACTTAGCAAAATCAAACACGCTTTGTTATTTAAGTTGTTCATTTTATGTAAAATAATAATAATGAATCGGCAATAATATTATTTATTACAGACAGCCTTTAAACATAACAGTCACATAAACCGATATTTTGTGTTCATACGAAACTAGCGCGTAGCCACGTCTTCACGTGGAAAAGAAAAATTTATACAAATTTAACGTATAGTATTATAAATAAGGTGTATTAACTGTATGTGTCTATAATAGACAAAACTTTGAAAATGGCATAATTCCATGTAAACTCCCATTGTAACCCTTTCAGCCACTTTTTTCGCAATATTAAGTACCCTAAGTCCTTTCTTAAAATCTACTGTACATATGTACCAAATTTCAACAAAATCCGTTCAGTGTTTTAGACGGTAAAGATGGACAGGCTGACAAAGTTACAGTCGCATTTATAATATTAGAATGGATTATTTAATTTATTTTAAAATCTCTTAATAATTGGTCGATCGAAAGGTCTATAACGGCCCAGTGACCTAAAAGTATTTATGCAAGTTGTTAAGGAAACAATCCATTACAGAAGAACGAAGAAATTAACCGTGAAAACTTAGCCATTACCATATTTAAACGCCGTGAGGATGGATACCGCCGATTAAAGTGGCAAGGAAATGTAATAATGATTTTATTACTAAGACAGTTAATAAAAAGAGCAACGGTTAATAGTAAAAAAAATATAATGTGAAAACGTCTTATACACCTTTTTTAGTAATAAATAACACAGGTATGAAAATAATTTAAAGGCTAAACAGATATCACTTGAGAGCTGTTTTAGGCAGTAGCCGTGGAACTAATCATCATTACCCTGTGATCAGGACATACACCTCCCCTAATACACCCCTATCCATTAGGGGGTTTTGGACCACGCTGGTACAATGTGGGTAGACGCCCATACCACTAGGCTACGGAGGCAGTTAATAGTAGAACTAATGTTATCCTTAAATTGTCGCAAGAGAATCTAACATTATGGCTTTCAACAAGCGATTCCAAAAACTTTTTTCCGTTACATATCATTCTATCAAACTGCCTCCTGTCATCTATACAAATAAATAAAATTGCAGTGTCTATTTGTAATATAAAAATAACCGTTTTTAAATAAAACCATTGTAATACATAACCGGTACACCACCAACCCGCATTGGACCAGTGTGTTAGGATACGGTAACCCCCTGATGGAGGAGGCGTGCCTTAAGGGCAGGCCTATGTCCAGCAGTGGACTAACACAGGTTGCTGATGATGAACATGTTTAAAAACAACATTTATTGAAATTTTTGTCTGTTTGTCGGTCTGTCTTTTCGTTCTAGTTAATACATAGAACGTCCGATTTTAATGGAAGATAGCTGCTTTTAATTTGGGTAACTTAAGCAGCCTTTTTTATAAAAAAAAACCGAACAAGATTTTTTTATATATTTTTATTCGCGGATAAAGTCACAGGGACCTACTAGTTACTAGATAAATTACGGTTTTGACACGTGAGCTAAGTTAATTTGGTTAAGAATAATTAACAAAAATAATTTGCAATATTTCAGTGTTAAACATCTGCGCAGTTATATTGCAATGCAAAGTTTTTATAAAGTCTGTTTTTTTGCATTTAATTATACCGTGATTAATTATTATAGCTACTTAAAATAAAGTTAATGAATAACTTCTTAGTTAGTGTTATTTTACAACCTTTTCTGGTTTAGACTTTTAGTGTTAATAATAAAATAATAGCCTTAGCTCTCTTTATTGTGGGGTTAATATGATGATGCAACCCTTTCTGTGTTTCAGTATAGATGTCATTGTAGTAATGTTACATCATTTATATTAACCAACATAACGTAAGTGACTATTTGCTTTTTCAAATAGAATATTTGATTTTAAAACTGGTTTACTTATTATCATACTATATTTTAGTTTAAACGCTTTTCATGTGTTTTATTTAGTTTTAAATAGTAACTTTATTAAGGATTTATGTCCCTAATAAAGTCTCATGATTATCGTTGCACATAACGTTCTTAGTACTTCCTGAGACCTTGCAAAGTAGCGGCAAAAAGGACATCCTCTTTACGGGAATTAGGGAATTATCTTTAACAAGCTGAACGTAAATGATCTAGAATGAAAAGGCAACTTTTCAAATTAGCCCATCTCATAAGTGTGTCCGTTAACTTAACCGTGAACTAGTGGAGATGATCCTTCCTTTACGAACAGGAAGCCGTGGGTTCAAACTCTACGCATTAACTTTTAGTTATCATTGATAGCCTCCGTAGCCTAGTGGTATGGTCGTGTGCTTTAGAAACCGGAGCTCGTGGGTTCGAATCCTGCGGGGACGCAACAAATTTTCATTGTTGTTTCCTAGTTGGTTAGGGCAATTTGGGCCGATCACCCAATTGTCTGAAAAGTAAGATGATCCATGCGTCGGATGGGCATGTAAAAAAGTCGATCCACCCACCAACCCGCATTGGACCAGCGTGGTGGGATACGGTCCAAACCCCCTAATGGATAGGGGTGTATTAGGGGAGGCCTATGTCCAGCAGTGGACTAACAAAGGCTGATGATGTGTGTGTGTGATGTGTATCATTGATTTGCTTAGTTAGAGCGATATCGAGTGATCAATCAATCTACTATGCATTTTTACCGTAAAACTAGCCATTCTCCCAAGATGGTCTTGACAATCAGGACCGACTTTTTACATACCCTTCCGACGCATGAAACATCTTACTTTTTAGGCAATTGTTTAATCGGCCAATATTGTCCTAACCAACGATAACACAAAGTTGTTTGCCAGTGGGAATCGAATCCAAGACCTACGGTTTATTAAGCAAGTACCAAGTATTATCTCCAGGCCACAGAGGCAGTTCAATCAATCTATCTAGTATTGATCATGAAAACTACGACGAAAGGGTAAATAAAAATCTAGGTGGTTCAGGCTCCAGATTACTAAAAATCCTAAAAGATACCACTTCCTCAAGTATTGTTGGATATATATTATGATTGGTCTATTGTATTTTGCCTTTCAAGGTTTAAGAGAATTCCAAATTGTAAGGGGATAAGAGGGGGACAAGGTGTGTTATGACATTTTATCATTTTCATTACACTAGTTTAAATTTGTTTTAACGATATCTTTAATAATAATCATGATTTGGTGAACCTTCAGTCTTTTGACTTTTAAATCATCTTTCGTCTGAAGCTTTAAACGTATTATAAGTCTGTCATTAAAAGTAGATAGAGACCACTTATCGTAACGTTTAGTTTTATTAAGCCAATGGGAAAATCAAACACGATCACGTGTGTCTTTTAACCAATAATCCATTACTTAGGACGTGTCAGACTATAAATACCAATGAATCAGCCTAACACATATCAGCATAACAAGCAATATTCTCAAATCTCTCAATATTCTCAAATCTACCAACGTCAAATTTATTTTGTGACTTTATAATACACTTATAGCAGTATTTGACTTTATACTTTTCTTACTATCAAGAACATGATTATATGCTAAAAATAAATATCGAAACCAATTCAAGAATTACTCATTTTATCGTGAGAAACCATAGTCTAGCGAGGATTGCTTCATCGAACCGTGGTATTGTGTGCAAATGGATTCAAGATCTACCGTTTTCCTATACAACTTAGCTGCCACCCTCGATGCTAACTATAATATATATTTAACGAATATTTTGACATTCGAATTAGATTACAATAAAGTATCGACGTTTATATTCTAACTTTCCTTGATCTCTATGATTTTGCACGTTTTTGCGATTGTATAAACATTTTTATTCTAAAGATTCTTCTAAGTGTTCTCTTGGTCGACTAAAACTAGATAATTCTCATCTTTTTTATAAGAAGCTTGAAAAATCTGCACCGTTCTACTCCGTTTCTTTATAATAACAAAAGTTATTACTGGTTTATCGAGACATATTATTAGATCCTATGTTAAATTTCTTAAAATCCAAACATTATTACCAAACAGTTGCTTATTTAAAAATGAAATCATGTAATAATCATAGAGGTCATAGGTCAAACCAACTAGTTTACCTTAAAATCTATTTATTATTTAAAGGGTGATCTTATTGAATTAGGAAAAACCTGTTTTCCTATGTCATAGCGTCATCTAGGACTGCATGCTACGAAAATGATATGCGATCTGCGATCCCACACAGTTCCTACAGACGTACTTACAGATGGTGTACATGAAAAGATTAAACTTTATATTTATATTCATTAAAAAAACTCTTAATACATTTTAACATGTTAAATTGTGACTTTTTTACTGGAAACCAAAATCTACCTTCACAGCAAAAAGCAAAAACAATACAATCGTACAATCTCTAAGAATAGATTATCACACGGACGTGTAAACTCTCTTTCACTGTACTTATTATATGTATCATATTAACGTTATTTATTTAAAAGAAAAATACCGCGGCCGCAAGGAAAATTCATATCTTGTGAACGTGTGCCACTTTTCATCACACAATGAGAAACACGAAGGATTTCGTATTCCCACGATTGTTGAAAAACTTTAAATCGACAACTCTTTCTGTATTCCGTTTTTAATTAGTGAGAAGAATTGCATATAGATATCACAACTGCTACACTGTCCCCGCCACCGTAACCGCCTCCATGGAATAGTGGCCCTTGCTTTATAAACCGGAGGTTGTGGGTTCAAATCCCGCGGGGAAACAATTTCGTGCAATAATTTGGGCCGGCGACCCAATTGTTTGAAAAGTAGGATGATCCATGCGTCGGATGGGCATTGGACCAGCGTGGTGGGATACGGTCCGAAAACCCCCTAATGGAGTATGCGTGCATTAGGGAAGCCAGCATAAGTCCAGAAGTGGACTTACACAGGCTGATGATGATGACACTGCCCTTTTCCGCAACAGAATGATAATACGTTATTTGATCTTGCACTTGCTTAGTAATCACAATATTTTTAAGGTATAGAAAATTTGTTTAAATTAAAATGAATGTCGGTATTTTGTTGCTTAACGCTTAAAAACTCACAACATTCCGCTTTGATAGACTAAAAACCTTGTGATATTATACTCAAAATCTACCTTCTACATATTTACGTCAAACATTATTAACTGTTTGTTAGCGGGGTAGAATTATAAAGCAGAAAGAGGCAGAACGTACGCTTGGGGTCTGCGATCAAATTATATTAGGGTAAAACAGTTTACTTCTCCTCGAAACTGTCACTTAAAGGCGAATTGTCTTAATTGGGCCTTAATTTCAATTGCGAACAAACCGACAAATGGATTACATGGGAATGAGTCGACACTTGCGATGTCTCTTAATATTCGCACTGAGGGTGACCGTTTGAACCAAACAACCAGACTGAATGTAAAAATTTTAAGGTTTTATTTGAGCTATAATAAACGTCAATCTACCAATTGTTTTGCAGCATTAAAGTAAATTATAATTAGACTGTACAAAGAACTTTTTTGCCTTATATGTTTATATCATTAATATAAAGTATTTTATAGATTCATGCTTATAAATTAAACAATAAATATATATAACAATAATTAAACAATAAAATAAATCAAAAAATCGAATGAGAATGAAAATAGTACAGCTGCTAGTGACTATAAAAATAATCATCTATTAGCTACAAGTAAGGTTATAGAACTAGTTAATGCCAACTTTGTCCGCGAAAACAAAAATCTATTACTTCTGTTTCTAGTAAAGCTACTTCTAAATAAAGTAATTGTCTCATGTGTGCGCAACGAACTAATAAAATCGTAATTTGCCAATTACTTTACTAATTACAATATTTGACGCAAAACTACTGGCATTTCGTCACTCTAAAGTGCTTTCAATTAATATATCAAATTTCAGAATACCAAAACCGCTGTTCCTTCAACAACAAAGCTGCAAGTGAACCACATTTAGCATACGACGAATGGATCATCTAGAATATCAGAAACATTTCTATTAACAGCAAAGTAAGATAAATAAAATTATGATTTACATTTGAATATAATACCTTGTCAGAAATAACAAACGCCAGTGAATTTATTTGATGCGATTCTGTGCGCTTCCGTGCGAGCCTTGAGAATTCTACGAGTACGAGGTCGCCGTTAAAGGAAAAGTATTTTAATTACTAAATAATTGCATGGATTGAGAGGTTAAGAAGTGCTGTACCGTGGTAAAGAAGGACATCCGTGGATAAAGTATTATATTTTAAACAATAAGATGTACCCTACGTATATTCTGCCAAAATTTACTCTAGAATTTATTCTCCTAGGCGCATAAGAAAACTAGGTTTGGAAATTTTTTAAAGATGTCTAAGTATCGTCCACAGAACTTTAGCTGAATTTTTGTTTTTTTTTTTAATACATTATAAAACACGGCAAACCGAAGCCACTCAAGCAGTCAGGCCACCTGATGAAAAGTGGTCACCGACGCCCATAGACATTGGGAATACCAGTGGTATCATCAACGCGCTGCTTACAGGGAGGATGTTACGGCTGATTTACCCAGTAAATAGGCGAGCTACGGTGCCCTTCAAACCGGAACACAGAAGTGTTAGTTTTATACTATTCCTTTGCGGCAGAAATGAACACTTCTGTGGTACCGCTACATACGGCGCCCTGTAAAACGGGACCACCACCTTTACCTTTTTTAACACTATTAGACTTAACAATTTATGCAAGGAATAAGTTTTAATATACTTTTCGAATTTAAACCCTTAGTATTGTCAGGCCGTTTTAATTAAGTGGCCGCCTCCGTGGTCTAGTGGCAGTAGACGTTGCTTTATAAACCTGGCCGAGGGTTCGAATCCTGCGGGAAGCAACTTTGTGTAATCGTTATCTTCTGGTTGGTTAAAGCAATGCCAACATTTGCCCAATTGCCTTAAAAGTAATATGAACTACGCCTCGGTGAACTTTAATGGGTGATATCTCATCATCATCATCATCATCATCATCATCATCATCAACCAATGCACGCCTTCTCCATTAGGGGGCATTTGGACCGTATCCTTCCACGCTGGTTCAATACGGGTTGGTGGGTAGACCGTCTTTTACATGCTCATCTGACGCATAGACGTAGAAAATATTTGAAAAAAAGGCCGAAATAAAGAACGTTACGTGTTACTTCAAGAATTCATAATTATAAAGTGCCTTTATACCAAGTACCTATAAAAAGATTAAATTTTTTATAAGTTTTCAGGCAAATATCAATTCAATTCAATTGTATGGACTTAATGGAGTTTCCTTATAGATTTCACCAACGTCATTTTTTTAGATTGAACCCTGCTATATGTAACAGGTTTCGTTAATGAACAACGACACAGTTAAAAACTAAGAATTAGTTCATCGTCAACCTGTGTTACTCCACTGCTGGACTTTGGCCTCCCCTAATGCCATTAGAGGGTTTTAGGACCGTATCCCACCACGCTGGTTCAATGCGGGTTGTTGGGTGGAGCGACTTTTTACATGCCCATCCGACGCATGGATCGTCTTACTTTTCAGACAATTAAGTGATCGGCCCAAATTATCCTAACCAACCAGAAAACAACTACAACACAAAGTTGTTTCCCTGCGGGATTCGAACCCACGAACCCCAGTTTATAAAGCAAGGGCGATACCGCTACGCCACAGAGGCGGTTTGGTTTAAGAATTGATTAAGTGGTGGATTATCTTAAATCCACCACAATGGTCTCTGCTGATGTTTCTAAAACAACAGGTAAATATCTCCCCGGAAATTATGCATAGAGTTTTGATTTTTATTTATATAAAGGTACAGCTAATAAACGCATTTAAACGACATATAGCGATTGATTTTCTTTTTTATTGAAATTTGTCACTAAAATTTATCACTATTTAATATTATAGAATTATAAATAAAGCAGTAGAAAATAAAACATTGTAACCTGTTTTAGTTAACATTCGTACCCTTTATGGATAAAACCCAAATACAGGCTAATAAATTTGACATAACTTTACCTTTCATCGTTAATAAAATAAAGAAAAAGCAGCAAACAGTTTAATATATTACTTTTCACTTTTTTCTAACGCTTGTAAAATATTTGTCAATAAAGTATTGATTGATTAATTCGTAATAAATTATAGGATTATACTTACATCACAATGTATGATTCCGTTAAAATCCTTAGTAATGAGCACTTATCGTAGAACACTCCTATATGATATAGCAAAAGGCACTTTTCACATAACTCGAATTGAAAGAATATTTTGTTTACAACACGCGGCACTACGACGACGGGTGAGAAGCGAACAAGACGCGCCTGCCTCGTGCAAACACCCGCGCTGCTTTGGCACTTTGGCGCCAAAGCGCCGACGCGAAAACGGTGCGCGCGTCCGAATGTCAATTCATTGTGGCCGCCATACTGTTGCATTTGTTCCATTTTGTGATGTACGTAAACATCATCATATAAATAATCAATATAATTATAGCCCGATTGGAATTCGAATTAGTTTAGTTTGACTATTATGCTAGACGGTGCAGGCTATATACCACTGCCAAAGGATTTATTGAAATCATTAACTAAGTAAAAAAGCCGGTCTCGTACACCGTATGCTTTTATATACATATTTACATCATCAGCCTGTTTTAGTCCACTGCTGGACATAAGCCTCCCCTAATACACCCCTATCCATTAGGGGGGGGGTTTGGACCGTATCCCACCACGCTGGTCCAATGCGGGTTGGTGGGTGGACCGACTTTTTACATGCCCATCCGACGCATGGATCATCTTACTTTTCAGACAAATGGGTGATCGGCCCAAATTGCCCTAACCAACTAGGAAACAACAATGAAAATTTGTTGAGTCCCCGCAGGATTCGAACCCACGACCACCGGATTCTAAAGCACACGCCTATACCACTAGGCTACGGAGGCAGTTACTCAAACTACTACCTGCTAACTGCATCTGTAGCCTAGTATAAAGCTTGTGCTTCAGAACTCGGAAGTCATGGGGACAAAAGAGCTTAATGGTTGGTTCACCAAACCCACTAGTAGGCGATGCGGGCCAATCACCAGATTGTATGTAAAGTAAGAAGATCCATGCGACGGATATAAACAGTCGGTCCTGCGCCTGATCTCTCTCCGGTCCTATCGGTTAACCGTCCCATCAATCTAAAAAGTGAGCACTGTGATACACTTTGCGCACTATAATAATTCCTGCGCGATTAAATTTTGTTAATATTAATTGATACACATTATTTTGTGATAAACAGACAAAAAAGGCAAGAATTTTATACAACATATTTTATTTCTTAGCATAATCCAATTATTAACTAAGTTTAAAACACAAAAAAAAAACAATTTCATTAATCTACCTAAAAGTACAACAAAAATCGTTACATTTTATAATTTTACAGAATTACGCGCTACGCAATGATTATAATACTAAGTTATTTATTGAAGAGTTAATCTTTAAAATTACCTTAATACCTATGATTTACATAAAGACTCGTTATTATAAATTATAGTTATAATTATTTTTATTAACTTTTATTGATTGTAATACAGTATAATATATCAAATTGTACTATTCGAATAAGATTTAAGCAAAGACTAATTGCAAAATAAAAAAGCAAGAGGAAAATGGCGCATTATGAGCGTTGTTATTTCATATTACATATCTTATTTGGACTAACATATCGATCTTATATCTATTTCAGTCTTACTGATTTACATCGAATGGTGAGTTATTCATGCTCCAACAAGGAAAAGATATTTACTACAAGATAAAATAACACCAAAACTTAAACTAAATCTTGACATAACTAAGAAAAAATAAGTATTTATATTTATAAAAAAAAAACACTAAAATTTAACGTTATTATGATCACCAACAATTTAAAAATAAAAAATGAAATAATTCAAAAGTGGAACACGAAAGTTCTATGCATTACGTTGAGGTCCTATTCCTCATGGCCAGGAACAGCTCCGTCTGATGGCAGGCGAGGCTGGTGGCCGAAGGTCAGCGCGTCGGAGAGGCTGGCCTCTGGCACAGCTCCTCGGAGACCAGCTCGTAGGTCAGTTTGAGTGCGTAGAGGGCGCGCGCGTCGCGCAACTGCGGCGCCAGAGCCGCACTTTCCAGCAGCGCGGGCAGAGGGGGCAGCCAGCGGCGCAGGTCTCCGCCTGATACGATAATACCAATAGATTAGACACCTTGGGTGTTTGTAGTTTGAATGACAAGTGTTATAATTCAGGCACACGAAAAAAAGCTTTACGTAGAACAACATAAACCGTGACATCAGATTAAACTATTAACATCTTTTTTTGCCGAGTAATCAAAAATATTTGATTAAACAAGATAGATCATCTACTCCTACTTAGATTACCGAAAGCTATATACCATAGAGCTATATACTACATACACAAGAATAGAGGCGAATGTTTAACGCCATTTTTAGTTTAACCCATTAAGAGATTTAGAGAGATCTGTTCAGAGTTGTAATTGACCAAACTATAAACATTTACCAACATATACACTGATAAAAAAATTTATTTAAATTAATCTATCAAGGAACAATAAACGACCACAGCATATCACACGCATAATGCAGTGGCTAGTAACCCTCACCATTGCACGCCAGAGGCTCTACTGAGCACTTATGAACGTCAAAAATCACCGGTTCACAAACTCAGACCTGTCCAGAAAAGAACCGGCAAGAAACTCTGCGGTCGTTTTTTTTTTAAATATTAGTATTTACAAAATTTGACCAATACATTCTTTTTTCAAGTTACCAGCGGATTTGCAAGCGCAGAATATAAACTATTTCCACACATCTTGGTCCTCAATATAATTTATAACAGAATAGTAGGCTTTTTCTATAAGCGTTGTTTTGACAACTTTACGAAAGCTCGAATCATTCAGTTGCGTTTGGCAGGCATTTAATTAAGTATACATTCTTCAACTGCCTCCGTAGCCTAGTGGTATGGGCGTGTGCTTTAGAAACCGGAGGTCGTGGGTTCGAATCCTGCGGGGACGCAACAAATTTTCATTGTTGTTTCCTAGTTGGTTAGGCAATTTGGGCCGATTACCCAATTGTCTGAAAAGTAAGATGATCATGCGTCGGATGGGCATATAAAAGTCGGTCCACCCACCAACCCGCATTGGACCAGCGTGGTGGGATACGGTCCAAACCCCTAATGGATAGGGGTGTATTAGGAGGCCTATGTCCAGGCAGTGGACTACAAAGGCTGATGATGATGATACATTCTTATACTATTATACAGAGAAAGATTTTTGGTCGGTCAGTCTAAATCTGGGTAGCTCTAGAGCTCAATTCGACCCTCTGCGGCCTAATATCTTTTTAGAAACATATGAATATTTTGACGCGTACATAATATTTTAAATTATTAAAAATTTCAGTTTTATTAAAACATTCTAAAGATTCCGTGAACCCAGATTGTAGATTGCCTAACAGCCTGTTTTGTAGTATAAATATTGTGTTCAAACCAGCTGCAGATCCCCATAATAATAATCCATAGTATATAAGGCTGTGAAAGTACGTGTAATAAACTAGTTTTGCAGTTGCCTCGTCAATCAGCTGCCTAATCTTGCGTATGGCGAAGATTGCTGTACTTAGCTTCTTAGAGATTTTGTCAATATGTGCTCCCCACTGCATCTTGGAATCAATAGAAAACCCAAGAAATTTAGTAAAGCTTTCGTAAGGAATGACCTCATCGTCAATTTTAATATTTTGAAAATCCGGCAACTTACAAAGAGTAAAACGTAAGCATTTAGTTTTGCTCGCGTTAAGTACCAAGTTATTGGACGCAAACCAGTGGGCCAAATATCAATTGCCCTATATGGTATCTCAACGTTATGGTCATTTCTTTTTACCCTTAACAGTAGAGAGTTGTCATCTGCAAAAAGGACTACTTCGAACAGCCTCTCCACTACCAGAGGCAAGTCATTTATATAGACCAGGAACGGAAAAGGTCTCAAAATTGATCCTTGAGGAACACCCATCCGCACAAGGGAGTCAGATGACAGAGTGTCATTTACGTTTACATATTGTTTTCTATTGCGTAGGTAATAAGATATAAAATCAAGACCAAACCCGCGTACACCGTAATACTTTAGCTTATTGATTAATATGTCATGGTCCACACAGTCAAAGGCCTTGGAAAGATCACAGAAGATTCCAATAGAATCGCAGGGATCCTCCCACGCCCGTAGAACATGAGAGACTAACTTTATACCAGCATTTACTGTTGATCTACCTCTGGTAAAGCCAAATTGGTGATCACTTAAAATATCATGTTTGTAAGTGTACTAAAAGTTGTTCTAACATAATTTTTTCGAAAATTTTACTAAGTGCCGGCAGTATAGAGATGGTCTATAATTTTCAAATTAACTGTACAACCCGATTCAAAGACTGGTATTATTTTACTGAATTTCATTAACTGTTGGAATCTACAGGTACTTATAGATGCATTATATATTATGGCCAATATGGGGGATGTATCTTGAATTATTAAATTTATTGCCCACGTTGATAAAGCCTACAAGTCTTCTGTTTTCTTTTTATTTATTTTATTAAATGCCTTCACTATATCTATAGAACTAACATTACAAAAATTAAAATCAGGGAAACATTGTCCATCCAATAGTTTTAGGTGTGAATAAGGATGAATCGAACTAGAATTTAGAGTTTTGTAGTTCCATATAGTTTGTAAAGTAATTTTGGAACTCATTAGCTACCTCAGCCTTTTCCTTAACAGTTTTACCCTGTAGTATTTAGTTCTAGGTCATTCCTCTGTTTAGTGTTTTTCCTGTTTTCGTATTTATAACTTGCCAGTTAGTCTTGATTTTATTAGAGGATGACTTTATTGTATGATTTAAAAACATTGCCTTAGCCATCAAACAAACTTGTTTAAATATTTTTGAGTATGTTCTCACATAGTTATGAAATTTTACATTAGATGTTAATGATTTTTGATCGTATAATAGATATAAATAATCCCCGCTACGCCTAATTCCCATAGAAGCTCAGTCACTGATATTCAGTTTTTTATTACTTGTAATAACTTTCTTAGTAAAAACAGCATTGTATTCACTGGAAATAATATTAGACAATGCTCCAATGTCTTTATCAGGATCCAAAGTCAATTTTAGGTTTGGAAGCTTAGCTTTTACATTATAATTAAATTGTTTAATTCTGTTCCTAATAATAGGTCTATACAAGATAAAAAGTTACTTATATTGTCTGTATTTTTAAGGCTTTATGATCTGAACGAATACCGCTTAAGGCAGCCTGATCTATAATTTTACAATTTACAAACACATTATCAATACAAGAGGCACAAGATGGTGTTAATCTAGTTGGTTCATTAGGTTTAGGATTAGGTTTAGCTGGTTCATTAGGTTAGGGTTTGATTCCTACTACACGGAAAAAATTGTGTGTAAACAGAGTGTTTTTGCCGTGTATAGTCGATTGTATTAATATTAAATGTATTTATAAAAGATATGGTCCTAAAATATTGCATTACCCATGAGGTGCACGAGGTCGGCCAGCCGGTAGAGCAGCGCCTCCCTGGGCGCCTCCGCCGCCTCCGCCCACTTCTCCCGCGCCGCGCACGCGCCCCAAACCTGGACGACGATGAACATTTTACTTGCATTACTATATTTGCATACATTGGCAGCCAAGCAGTTGAGCTACTTAATGAAAAGAGGTCAACAATGCCCATGGACATGTTACGTGGATGTTATGTCTCGTTCACCCAGTAAATACGAATAAATGCTAACTACGGTGCCTTTCAAACCGAAACACGTCAGTGTTTTTACACTACTGCTTTGTAACATAAAAAAGGGATTACATAACAATTACAATACCTGTACTTTTAATTCCTCCCGCTCCTCGATGTCTTCAATGAATTCGGCCAAATCCAACGCTCTCTTGTAGTCATACTCCGTTAGTGAGTTATCTTCCGAATCAATGTACAACTACAACAAACATATTTAGATTAACAAAAAGTAGCCTCTTTTATATTTAAAAAAATAAGAACGCGTTTTCTTCTGCCGCCATCGGTGTTCTAAACGAGCTGAACCGTCGTAGAAACGGAGAAAGCACCTGCAGCATCTCGTGCGGCGCCAGCAGCGGCGCCAGCTGCCCCGCTTGGGGCCGCAGCGGCTTGGGCAGCGCCGCTTGCTGCTCGCACAGCGCCAGCCGGCCCTCCACCGCGCGCCGCGTGCCCTCGCGCGCCTCCTCCTCGGACGCGATCAGGCACAGCTTGGCCAGGGACATCATCGTCTGAAAGACGGCATTTATGATCACTATGTTGCCTTGGGTTACTAAGACTGAATGAACTCAAAACATTTCATACTAATCGTAAATTACTTGCCTATTTGCAACATCGAAAAAACGGTTTATAAATGATTACATCGATAACTACTACAAATGATAAGTCATAAACTTTTAATTTTTTTTATATGGATAAATAAAAAGAAAAGTTTCATATACCTATTACCACGTGGACGAAGTCGCGGAGAACGACTAAGTATGAATATAAAGAGAATATCCTACCGTAGTCCTGCACAGCGGCTGCTGGAGGCCCCGCTCCAGGTCCGGCAGGCTGGCGAGCGCCTCCGCGGCCCCACCCAGGCTGGCGGGGCTGAGCAGGTGCGCGGCCAGCAGCTGCGTGCGCAGCGGCTCCTCCGCCCGCAGCAGCCAGCGCGACAGCCGGTCGGGCACGCGCGGGCCCAGCTCGCGCACCAGCAGCGCCCGCGACCGCCCGCCGCCCGACGCCAGCCACGCGAACGCCGTCTCCGCGATGCCCTATTACGGCGCAGTGCAGAGGAAACTTATTACAGACTGTGAATTAACCAAATTGCACTCAAAATATTGAAAACAAAGTTATTTATGACAATGGTGTAGCATCATATATATAGCATTATAGTTGATGGATTCTCACCAAATTGTTCACCATGGTGAGACAGTTGAGTAATACTAATACAGTACGAGCGATAACGCTTTGTTGCTATGGGCAACTATTCCGAGACTATTATTTAGCCAGAGCTAAGCTATTTTAATTATTAGTTACTTGGTAGCTTCGAATTGATTAATACTACATTATTAGTCAATGAATAGTTATATGGACGGATATTGATTTGATAATCAACATACCTGCTCGGCGTACTTGTCGATGTAGGCGTGCAGCCGCCGCATGTCGTCATCAGCCACGCAAAGCTGCACCAGCAGCTCCAGGTCCTGGAACTTCTCCGCCAGCGCGGCGGCGCGGCGGCCCTGCCCTAGGTCCACTGCACATAGACATACAATATGACTTACCCTTCAATTACCCCTGCAGCATTTTAATCTAGGCATGCGTTTTGGCAATGGGGTTCAAATTATGCTAAGTCTTGCAACTATATGGTAGATTGACGCTTATCAGAAACTAAATTGAAAGGAATTTTGATTCTGATCCATGTTGTAAAAAGTGGAAGGCTTAAAGATTATAAACAGTCCTGCTTCCAATATCGTTCCATGGGGCTATGACAATGAACAGAGAGGAGGAGTACTTTTGTCCATGGATACATTATCCATAGACAAAGTTTTAAGTAGGATCCTTTGTACTCCTTCATATATTACACTATTAAAAGGAATTACTATTAAGTTTGGTTCAAAATCATTTATCACAACAACTGAACAAAGAAGGTGAGAAGGCCCACCATAGGGCTGGATGAGCTGCCTCCGCAGCGAGGGGTAGTCGGGGTCTTGGCGAGCGTCGCTCAGCATCTGATCGGCCAGCGAGGCCGCCGCCTCCAGCAGCTGCCCGCGCAGCGCGGACTCGGTGCAGCCGCTTAGGCATTCGCTGTAACATATCCGTGGGCATCTTTATTAAACTTAATAGGGCCGAAACTATGGAACCGATTTAAGATAGAATGCCTTATTATTATTCTTGAGCAACATGGGTTATTTTTTGCCTTTAAAAATTCATCCCAAATATCTTAACACAAACACGGGTAGAACTGTGGACGGACTGTAAAATATAAAGAGAATATCGAGAACCAAATAGATTATTACGTTAGCGCCCTCGTATGCAGCTGCAGCAGCGCGGGCCTCGTGGAGGGCTCGAGCGGCAGCGGCGGCGGCGGCGGCCCGCCCTCCGCCAGCCACGAGGCGCGCCACGCCTGCGCCGCGCGGAGGCACTCCTGGGACAGACATTGGGCTACTTTCACGAGTTACGTCGAGTTTTCATTCGTCAATCGAATAGCATTTTCACCGCAAACACATCTACCAACCTCTCATGGCCTCATCAATCCTATACATAGGGTACGGGATGAACGGCAGGAGAGTGTGCGTGATTTGGAGGCCAGGCTCCGTTTATGTTAATTCGTATAAAAGCGAACAGATAAAAGAGTCGGCTCACCGCGAGCAGGCGCATGATGGCGGCGGCGTGCGAGGCGAGCGCGCGGGCGTCGAGCTGCGGCGGCGCGTGCGCGGCCAGCGCCCGCAGCAGCGCCGGCGCGCGCGTGACGCGGCGCAGCGCCAGCTCGGCCGGCTGCAGCAGCTGCGCGGCGGCGTCGTCCTCGGCGGGCGGCAGCAGCGCCGCGCACGCCGCCACCTCGTGCGCGCCCTCCTCCTGCAGCCGCCGCAGCGCGCGCGCCACCGCCAGCCGCTCGCCGAACGCGCCCAGCAGTTGCTGGGTGCCGATCACGCCGTCGCCGCTCTCTGGAATTCATCGTTTGATCACACATAAACATGTTGACTTCAGTCAGGTGAAAATAATTTAAATTACTTTTTTAGTATTGAGCAAAAAAGTAAAACTTTTATTATCACTTGGCAAGTTTTTCTAGTTTAATTTAGACTACAATAGTAAAATGAAGGAAAAATGTAATCGTGTTTGTGCATATATAACCTTAACACTGTAATATTTTACCGATGTAGATGATTGATCTCTAATATTAGCATTTTTCTTAACTTGCAAGGTTAGGAAAAATGGTAATATTAGTAATAGAAAATCTTTAAATTACGCAAAGCGTATGGTACCGAAAAGTGTATAATGACTATGGCTTTAGTTTTCAGTTATTAAGCGGCTACTGTGAAGGATTACGTTTAAAAATCCCGTGATAAATTACAGTAGTAAGAATCAAATTTATTACTGATTCTTAACCTTAATAGTATATTTATTCAAATTAGCAAGCTGAAATAGACCATTCATATTAGTTGAAAAACCCAACGTCACTGGAATAAAGTTTCTTTAATGGATACTACTTCAAGGAAAATGAAGTGCAAAACAGTCCAAAGTGTAGTCACGTAACAACATGAGCGTGGCTAGCACAGCTAGAGATATGCGAACACTGTACCTCTGCTGACGCAGCCCAACCGCCTCCAGAGTCCGTGCGCTCTCAAAAAGTCGAGGAAGAGCGCAAAGGCCGTAGCCTTGTCCCTCAGCTGCGCCGCCGGCTGCAGCGCCGCGGACGCGCCCAGCGCAGGTCCAGGCGGGGCCCGCTTGGCCGCCCAGCGCCAGCGCGGGTCCCCTGCCGGCGCATCATCCAGCAGCGAGGCCGCGGCCCCCGCCACGGCCACGTCCAGCGCACTGTCCGCCTGCCCCGCCGATGCTGCCGATGAGCCGAACTCCTCGGCCAGGAGCCGCGCCGCAGCCGCAGCTTCGCGGCGCACGTGCAGCAGGAACGCCACTTTCAGCCGAGCGCAGGGGTCGGTCGCCAGCGGCAGCACCTAAACATATTACATGTGGTAGATTAGCAAATTACTAACAATTATTTATTTCATTTCTAGTTGGCTTTCACACATCATACAAAATTAGTAATATAATAATAATAATAAAGCTTTATTTAATTTCATACACTATAAAAAAATACGTAAATGACACAACTATTTACTAAAAACAAAACTGTCTAAAAAAAAAAAAAAAGCAATATTCACGTAAAAAATAAATCTATAAATTCTTATATGTGTAATAGATATAAAGTAAAAATTAGAAAACATAAGTGTGTATGAACCCTAATGGGTAAGCCTCCTCCAAAGAATTCCACTTTTCTCTGTCTTCTGCCAAGTTTAGCCATTTTTGACCCGCCACTGCTGCTATGTCATCCCCATCTAGCATGTGGCCGACCTCTCCTCTTTGCCCGTGGTCCACACCATTCTAATATCCTTTTGGTCCATCTGTCTTGTTCGTGTCTAGCTATGTGTCCTGCCCATCTCCATTTTCTTTTAATGAAAAATTTAATGCATCTATTATTTTTGTTTTGCTGCAATTTCTGTGTTTCTTACTTTGTCTTTCAATTTTAGCGCTAAGAGCTCCTTTCCATTCTTCTTTGAGAAGTCTGGATTTTATTTTTAGTTTTGCTGTCAAATAACCATGTTTGGCAGCCGTAGGTGACAGGGTAAAAGTTCACAATCAAATACAATTTTATGATAGACGGCGGTAGTCGTGATTTAAAAATTTCTTTTCGGGCCCAATACTTTTTCCATGTGAGTGCAATTCTGCGATCTATTTCTTCAGCATTTCTGTCTTTATGCAAGGATAACTGTTTGCCTAAATATATATACTTATCCACAAACTCAAGAGGGTATTATTTACTGAAATTTCTTTCTTGTGATGCTTAGTCATGACTTTCGTTTTTTCAATATTCATTCTTTGTGGAGATCGTTAATCATAGACTAAATTTTTTTGAGGATTCTGAAAATAAAATTATGTCGTCTGCGAATCTCATGGCTAAGAAAGTTGCCATTAATATTAATGCCTTGCTGGGACCATGGTGAGTTTCTCATTATATATTCTAGAACAGCTATGATGAATTTTGGGGAGAATGGATCACCTTGATTAACACCTCTTTTTATGCTGAATTTCTGCCCACTCTGTCTAATTTCTACTGTGCTGTACTATTTCTATATATATATTTAAAAATATTAATGTATTTGGTATCGATGTTTTGCACAGTCAATGCTTCCCAGATGCTGTCATGAGATATAGAGTCGAAAGCTTTTGTATAATCTATGAACGCCATATATATGGGTCTGCGAAATTCAAGATATTTTCGATTACCAGGTCAACTACCTGAATATGGTCTGCTGTGCTATAGCCACTTCTAAAGCCAGCTTGTTCTGTAGGTTGATGGGAGTCAATATCACTTGAGATTCTTTCAAGCAAGGAAGATGCAAACAGTTTGTATAAACTAGGCAATAAACTTATAGGACGATAATTCCTAATATCAGCCGAATCTCCTTTTTTATACAGTAAGATTATCTCAGATTCTGTCCATTTTTTGGAACACTTCTTCGTCTAATATTTTGTTCCAAAGAATCGTAATAGGGATACTAAGAGGTCTTTTGCAATTTTGATGCATTCGTTTGTGATTCCGTCTGGTCCTGGACTCTTTTCTGTCTTGAGTTTTGTGATATTTTGGAAGACTTCTGGCTCGGTAAATTCTTGAATAGGTTTCGATTTTTTGTTTATTGTAATAGCGCTAGTTGGTGGCAGGTCTTGCTGGCTGTAAAGTTTTGAATAAAATTGTGTTGCTACATTGATAATTTCCATTCTAGACTTACTTTTTGTAGCGCCTGGATGTAGGGATGAGATCCATGTTTTTGACTTATTTAATTCTTTATAACCTTTTTTGGCGGATCTAGAATTCTCAAGATGGATTTGTAGAGTCTCTAGTCTATAATTAGTGTAACATCTTTTGATTTCTTTATTAAAGCTGATTTATAAAGCTCTTTCAATCTTTCTTTGTCTCTTTGTTCAATTTGGATTGACTTTGTAATTTGTTTCTTTCTTTCATTAGTTTCAGGGCCTCTTCAGATAGTATTTTTGCGCCTCTCTGAACTCTTGAGCTGCTTCACACTTTGTAGTATGGATTGTAAGTTTGTAGGAATATTCTTCCGCATTCAAATTTTTGTAAGTCGTTAAAAGGTCAGGTATGTACTTATTGAGAGAATCAACGTAAAGTTTTGAGTTCTCCAAATTGTTTAGCTTGCTTGACAAGTTTGAATAATTTTTCTACATTTTTTTATTGTTTAACATTTTTGTAGCTCTCAGTAGTCTGTGATCTGATCCGAATGGAAATGATGATAATACGTTGTACTTTGAAAATAAATTTGGTTTTGTTGATAAAATATAATCAATCTCATTTTTAGCATTTTTGTCAGGAAATCCATGTCCATCTATTCTTAGGTTTAAGTTTAAACAAGGAATTTATGATTTTAAGATTGTATTGTGGGCGTATTGAATGCACTTTCACTCGAACAGTTCTTTTCCCGATACCGTAATCACCAGTAACCGAACTTTCATGGTCCCTTGGTTTTCCAATTTGTGCGTTGAAATCCCCATTGTGATTATGTTTGTCGTAGTAATACACTCGTGAGCACTTGCGAGTCATTATAAAACTTTTCAATATCTTCGTTCCGTGAGCTTTCGTAGGTGCATGCCCTGAATTATGGCAAAGTGTGTACTACCTAGATCAATTTCTAGAACACAGACTCTCTCTGATATTCCAGTGATTTTTTAATACTTTCTTTATATTTTTCTTTATTACAAATCCTACACCATAGAGGCCTTTGGTTTCGCCTATAGTATATTATATGATCTTCGTCCTCTATTGTGTTGGATCCTAGACGACGAACTTCACACAATCCTAAGATGTCGTAATTAATAGTTTTTAATGCTGCCTTAGCTCATTTAATTTCAGCTCTGTTGATAACGATCTAACATTTAAGGGTCATAAATTTATAGTATGCATCTTGTCTCTAATAATTCTTGGAGGGTTGTGGTCGATGGTCTCCCGCGGTGACCGGCCGTACTGGGGAGATGCAAGAGGTCTGGCGATGGTTGCTATGCGTCTCTGGGTTTGTGATCTACTCGGTGGAGTTGGAGAAACGTCTGACGGGCAATGTAAGCTGTGGTTTAATAAACATATAATCTTTTATATTTTTATCGGCTTTATTCCTCTTTGATTGCTGTTTCTCTTTCCCTTTTGGATTTTTGGCTAGTTAAGGGTGTGATGTCTCCGGAGACTCAGATATGTGTCTCTTATTAGATTGGTAACTGGTAGATGGTTTCTTATTATTTAATACTATTAGTTTGTCGTATTTAATAAATGCGATGTTGCCTTCCCTTTCCTTTTGGAGAACTTGTTGTAATTCCTTACGTTTTTAAGTACATCTATTGGATAATGCTTCTTTTATGTAGTACGTCAGAGTTTTAAGTCCATGTTTGTTTTCTTTATATTTATTTTATAGCCCAACGTAGTAAAAGTAATTATTACTGGTCTTACTTTATCGCTTTTCTTACCAAGTCTTTTAACAGCTTCAATGTTGTTTTTTCTGAAGGACGTTGCAATATGATTTAATTATTTTAATTATTGTTTCTTCAACTCGTAGAGTAGGATCTTTGCATTCTTCCACTCCGAACATGACTAAGTTTCTGCGTCTTGTTAATCTTTCTATGTGATAAATTTTGATATTTTGTTCCTCTATCACTTTCTCCAGGAGCTCGTTTTTATTTCCAATTTATTAAATTTCTCGTTTATATTTTTATTAATAGTATTTTTATTATTCTCATGTGTAGCATGTCTTGGTTCTGTTGTTTTATATCTTCTTGCATTTTTAATAATAAATGTAATATCTTCCATGATATTATGAAAGGTATCCGAAGGACTTCTATTTTTAGGATTTAGGTTTTAGGCGCCTTTCTTGGATGGATTCCCTTTATTTGACTAGAGGTACAAGTATCGTGTATATTTTATTAACGAGTTTACAAGTGTTTTATTAGGTGGCGTTGTTAATGGTTTTCGTTACAATTTTGAAACCAATCGGTGAGCTTCATTTGCCGAAACTAAAACCGAAACTCAGTGATCAGTATAAAAATTCTAAAATCTAAATATGGGCTTTATGCCTATATATTTGCTTTATTTAGTCATGGAATGGAGACAGTATTTTCAAACATGTGGTAATCGTTTATTTCAGTTCTAATAATATTTTTATGTAACAAAATATTAAAAATATATAAATCTCTTTTCAAAAAATCCTATAACAATATGAGTTATTATATAACAACTAATAATTGTGACTGTTGTCTTAAACTAATGTGTAGTTTAAATCTTTGCAATTAACTTTGGTTTTGATTTAGTTCATAGTGGATTAAAAGTAAAGAGTGTAGATTTAATATATGTATTAATTATTTATCTTTCTATTTCTTTAACCTGTCACTTTAAATTTTAGTTCAAAATTTCAGCTAGTAATTTTCAAATGATCATTATCTCAAAAGGTCACAGCATTTTATTGTATATATGTTTATAAACATTTTCCTTGAGTAATTATCATTTGAAAGAACTTTATTATCTAGGATCTTGTGAAAGAGATTATACCAATTCAGTAGCAGGTTTAATCTGGAATTTCTTCTAATGATGTTATCCGTACTGTTAAAGAACATTCTGCCCTTCTAGTTTTTCTTTTTTATTGAAATTATCGTACTCAATCTAAGAGTTCCATTCAGTAATCAAAACAATTCATTATCAATGAGCAATGAGATACAACGCACGCTATCTCGATACCTTTCTATCAACTTATTTAAATTTAAATTTAATGTCAACGATTTTCGAAGTGATTTTTGATCTCTACATCTGAACAGTCAATTCAATTTTGTTAATTTGAACCTATATAATGCTGCGATTTCAGATTATTAATGTATTTTTAATCGCCAGTGTCAGACTATCTGATTGTCCTGTGACTATGACTTCAAGTCTCGCTTGTTCTTCGTATTTCATTGAATAATATCACTTTGAATTATTTCAGAGCGCTTTTATTTGCATTTGCAAATCATTTGTATAACTTTTATATAAGTATCTTTATGCATGCTGATTATTTCTAATATTCGACTTAATCTCTTAATTTTAATAATAAAGTAAATTTATTCATACAAATTCAGCTTCCATATTTTTATTTTTGAACGCTTTCATTTAATTCCATTATTGAGTCAAATAATGGTATATTGTTTGTTTACTAAGAGGTACGTAGTGGCACTTGATGAAGTGTCGTTTCATGTAATTGTACTGGATCCTAACTCTTCTTTGAGTTTACATAGTGATATTTTGAACTTTGCTCGGTAATTCTTGAATAGGTTTTGATAAATGTTTTTCAACATGTTGGGCGAAGGATCAGAACTGGCTGAAAGTTTGAATACATAAATTTTAAGTTTAAGCATGTAATTTCCATTCTAGACTTATTTTTGAACCCTGATGTAGGATGAATTCCACGTTTTGTGTTATATTGAATTTGTATAATCCAATTTTTGTCGATCTAGAATTCAAGTATCTGGATTGTAGAGTCTCTATCAAATTAGTAACATCTTTTAAGATTTCTATTATTAATTGTATTATAAAGCTCTTTCAATACTTTTTCTTTGTTCTTTGATCAATTTGGTATTGACTTTTTGTAATTTTTTCCTTTCATTTAAGTTTGTAAAGGCCTCTTCAGAAGTATTTTGCGCTCTCTGAACTCTTGAGCCTTACTTCACATTTGTAGTATTGGTTTGTAAGTTAATTGGGAAATATTACTTCCGCATTCAAATTTTTGTAAGTCGTTACAAAGTGTCTTGGTATAGTACAAATTAACTGAGAGAATCAATAAAGTTTTGAGTTCTCCAAATTGTTTAGCTATGTGAAAGTTTGAATAATTTTTTCAAAATACAATTTTTTTATTGTTTTAACATTTATTGTAGCTCTCAGTAGTCTGTGATCTGATCCGAATGGAAATGATGATAATACGTTGTACTTTGAAAATAAATTTGGTTTTGTTGATAAAATATAATCAATCTCATTTTAGCATTTTGTGGGGAAATCCATGTCCATCTATTCTTAGGTTTAAGTTTAAACAAGGAATTTATGATTTTAAGATTGTATTGCTGGGCGTATTGAATGAGCCTTTCACCTCGAACAAGTTCTTTTTCCGATACCGTAATCACCAGTAACTCGAACTTTCATGGTCCCTTGGTTTTCCAATTTGTGCGTTGAAATCCCCATTGTGATTATGTTTGTCGTAGTAATACACTCGTGAGCACTTGCGAGGTCATTATAAAACTTTTCAATGTCTTCGTTCCGTGAGCTTTCAGTAGGTGCATACGCCTGAATTATGGCAAAGTGTGTACTACCTAGATCAATTTCTAGAACACAGACTCTCTCGATATTCCAGTGATTTTTTAATACTTTTTATATTTTTCTTTATTACAAATCCTACACCATGAAGGCCTTTGGTTTCGCTTATATAGTATATTATATGATCTTCGTCCTCTATTGTGTTGGATCCTAGACGACGAACTCACACAATCCTAAGATGTCGTAATTAATAGTTTTTAATGCTGCCTTAAGCTCATTTAATTTCAGCTCTGTTGATAACGATCTAACATTTAGGGTACATAAATTTATAGTATGCATCTTGTCTCTAATAATTCTTGGAGGGTTGTGGTCGATGTCTCCCGGTGACCGGCCGTACTGGAGATGCAAGAGGTCTGCAGGATGGTTGCTATGCGTCTCTGGGTTGTGATCTACTCGGTGGAGTTGGAGAAACGTCTGACGGGCAATGTGAAGCTGTGGTTTAATAAACATATAATCTTTTATATTTTTATCGGCTTTATTCCTCTTTGATTGCTGTTTCTTTCCTTTTGGATTTTGGCTATTAGGTGTGATGTCTCCGAGACTCAGATATGTGTCTCTTATTAGATTGGTAACTGGTAGATGGTTTCTATTATTTAATACTATTAGTTTGTCGTATTTAATAAATGCGATGTTGCCTTCCGTTTTTCCTTTTGGAGAACTTGTTGTAATTCCTTACGTTTTTAAGTACATCTATTGGATAGTCTTCTTTTATGTAGTAGAGTTTTTAAGTCCATGTTTTTTTTCTTTATATTTATTTTATAGCCCAACGTAGTAAAAGTGATTATTACTGGTCTTACTTTATCGCTTTTCTTACCAAATGTTTTAACAGATTCAATGTTGTTTTTATCGCAAGGGACGTTGCAATAAGATTTAAACATTTTAATTATTGTCATCTTTCGCATTCTTCCACTCCGAACATAACTAAGTTTCTGCGTCTTGTTAATCTTTCTATGTTATTAATTTTGATATTTTGTTCCTTTATCACTTTTTCCAGGAGCTCGTTTTTTTTTCCAATTTATTAAATTTCTCATTTATATTTTTACTAATAGTATTTTTATGTCTTCTTTCATGTGTAGTATGTCTTGGTTCTGTTGTTTTATATCTTCTTGCATTTTAATAATAAATGCTTAATATCTTCCATGATATTATGAAAGGTATCCGAGGGACTTCTATTTTTAGGATTTAGTTTTAGGGCCTTTCTTGGATGGATTCCGCTTTATTTGACTAGAGGGTACAAGTATCGTGTATATTTTATTCAACGAGTTTACAAGTGTTTTAATAGGTGGCGTTGTTACATGGTTTTCAGTTACAATTTTTATTACAAATAGAATTAATATCTTGATTTACAAGAGTAGATTTTTCTAACTAGTGTTTTTGTTTTTCTTACTAGTTTTTGATCGAAAATAATTTTCAAAAGTAGCCGCCGTCTAACGGAATCGAACGATGGCTAGTAAGCGCTGCACAGAACGTTGAACGTTTAGACGTTAACCATCTGAGCTATTGAACGCCGACGTAATCATTCGAAATTTGCAACCGTATTTGTGTTTACTATTGCAAGTTCTGCGTGATCAAGTCCAAAGTTCACTATAAGTCTCTGAAGTTAATAGGGTAGTACTGACTGTTACGATTTATAATTCAAAAATTGATACACATACACTTTAAAAATTTTATAACTAATTGGTAATTCACAACACCTTTCTAAATAAGAGCTTTATTGCTCATTGAAATTCTTTAGAAAGAACCAAAATTATGAGTTCACTGTACTTATTTTTAAGTCGTTATTTACACTTTCAGCACATTTTGAACGTGTTGATAACAATATCACTTGTAACACAGATTATGACGAGTACGTACTTCACAACTTTAGTCCGTTTTAATCACATTTACTATTTTTTTGGAATTAAATATGCGGAAATGATATTAACGTTGCAGCGACCTCTTGCGCATTACAAAATTAGTAAGGAACCAGAATTTTACTTTTTTATTCAACGCAAACTAAAAATTAACCTAATTAATTAAAATAAATTTCTATAAGTGGTAAAAATGTTTATAATTGAATGACAAATTTTTTGTGCAAAATCAGTACAAACGATGCAAACTTTATAACTTTTTTGCTTAAACTAATGATAATTAGCTTATTAAATGGAGAATGTCAGTGATAGCTTCTTAAAATAAAAATGGGACATTGCATTTGCCTTAATATATTAAACATGACAATTTAAATATATCACTAATGTATAAGATCCACTGGAAAGTTTCAATTACCTAAATTTAAGTATCAATTACCAATAATTGAAGTAATAAATTTAGTGTAACATTTTTTCGTTACGCGCCATCTTTTAGGTAGAGTCACATCAAAAATTTTTAATACATTTTTGGAATAATATAAATTAGCCCCCCACTACAGAGTTTTCGAACGGGAGTATCTCCTGAACGGGACATCGCAGCGGTGTGGAATTTGGTGGTTGTTCTCGTAGAGATCCATAACATCCGGCCCAAACGGAGGCTCTAACTCGAAGAGTGTACACAACTTCACTCGGGCACAAAGAGGTCACGAGGCAGGTCAACATACCCGAAACCGCATCGCTGTGCGAGAGTCGGGAGATAGGCCTTTCAAAGTTTTCGGCGACCCTCAAACCGGAATTTTTTTAAATATGTTCTGGTTTTCAGTCAGTTGGTGTTATGGAGGAACGTCGAAACTATGAGGACACCACTTCGACAGATGTGAAACTTCTTTCGAAGCGGATCCGAAAATTGATACGCCGAGACCTTCGCTGCTCAAGTACGCAAAGGATAACTGAAGCGATTGAGCAGAATACAGGGTCGAAGGTTTTTGTGGAGAAGCTCGGGAGAAGCCATCTGTCGAAGCTTAGGAACTGTTCTGGTTCGATTGTTTCTTCCAAGTCTGGGATCTTACTGAGATCGAGGATTTCTATAGGCAAATTGTACGCGTCAAAGCTCCTCAACCTGATTACGGGCAACGATCCGCGTGCCAGTCTGACTTGGCATCTTTCCGGTGAGCTTCCTACAATCAGCATTGATGAGGTTAGTATGGCTCTTAAGCAGCTCAAGGGAGAAGAGCTCCTGGGAAGGATGGAGTTACTACCGAGCTCCTTAAAGCAGGGGTAACCCTGTTTTAGGAGCTCGGTTTCTGGAAGTTACGGAAGTTATTCGACTCCGTTCTTCAACAGGGTAATTCTTTCATGGCGTGGTTTAAAAGTGAGGTCGTTCAGTTTTTAAGAAGGGTGACAATACCCTGCTTAAAATTACCGACCGATCTCACTTTAAGCCACTATCAAGCTGTTCTCGAGAGTCATGACGAATCGCCTCACCAACAACTTTGATGGATTCACCATAAGGCAAGTTGTACAAAACACCTATGAGTACAATCAGCCACTGTGCCTTGCCTTTGTGGACTAAGAGAAAGCTTTTGACTCTGTAGAAATCTGGGCTGTTCTAGAAGTTCTTCAACGATTTCAGGTCGATTATCGATACGTCGAGGTGTTGAAAGGTCTGTATAGCGCTGCGTTTATGTCAGTTCTGATTCCGAGGGTCAAACACGACTAATCCCATTGCATCGAGGGTGAGACAGGGGATGGAATATCCGCGAAACTGTTCACTAATGCATTGGAAGACGTCTTTAAGACCTAGACTGGACTAGACGTGGCATAAACATTAACGGCGAGTACCTTTCACACCTCCATTGATTTTACGCTGACGATATCGTCATATTGGCCGAGTCGTTGGAGTGCTTGCAGGAGATGTTGCACAGCTTAAATGAATCGTCCCGACGTATCGGACTAAGGATGAACTTGGAAAAGACGAAAGTCATGTTCAACGAACACGTTCTCCCGAGTCCGGTCAATGTCGATGGTGTTACTCTCGAAGTTGTCGATGAATATGTCTACCTCGGGCACATATTGCAGTTGGGAAGACACAGCTTCGAGAGGGAAGCCGATAGGAGGATTCAGTTGGGCTGGGCAGCATTCAGGAAGCTACACCACATTCTCACGTCGCCGATACCGCAGAGTTTAAAGACAAAAGTCTTTAACCAATGCGTACTCCCCGTCATGACCTGGGGCAGAAACGTGGCCTCTGACTATCGGACTGGTCCACAAGTTTGCCGTAGCTCAACGTGCTATGGAACGCGCTATGCTCGAGTCTCTCTGTCGGATAAGATTCGTAAATTACGAAACTTGTATAATCGGATCGTAATGAATTCATCCGACAGAGAACGAAAGTTACCGACATAGCGCAAGGATTAGCTCGTTGGAGTGGCAGGGGCCGGTCACGTGGTGCCGGAGTGGAGGCCACGTTTAGGAAACGGGTGTTGGTCGACCCCGACCAGGTGGACGCCGATCCCGTGCAGTAGCCGGTTCAGTTGGCAGCGAGTAGCAGGGATCGGCTGTCTTGGCGTTCACTTAAAACGCCTATGTCCAGCAGTGGACTGATAAGGGCTGATTATGATGATGATGATAGGATTATAATCCACTTCTTATAGCTAAGTAACAGCGATTACTGAAAAATTTTGTCATCTTGTAATTAAAGTGAAACTTAAAGTTACGCGCCATCTTTTTTTTATCTCTACCACGCGTGATTCGAAGTATACTTTCTCCAGCGGAGTAGTGTAAACAATATATTTCTTATTTCAGTTACCATAAGCCATTTATAACACAAATATATAATAACGACCTCAATGATAGTAATAATTCTATTACAATTAATGAAATTCAATATTAATCTTTGTAGTAATAAGCTAAAATGAAATAATTGTATAATAAAAGCCTTTAATTAAACTTTATCAAATTTAACTTTATTTAACTAATTTCTGTAAGTTGCATATAGTAAATTATTTTTTAAAAATAACGTCATAAACAAATTTCACTTCTTACGAGTGTAAGCTAGCACACGCACACATTTTTCTTTATTATTTTAAAATAATCACTAACCTCATTGGGGTCAATCTCGTACATGGTCAAATTGCCGTCGTACATGTCTGCGGGGCCCGGCGACCCCACGGGACTCTCGCAGATCGACCTGAGCACAGTTATGAAGTATGTTGAAAAAACGTTCTACATCTTCCATGGACCACAAATGTAACCTTATTTTGTTATAATCAATTATTTTATTAACGCGAATATTACACCTGATTGAATACACTTTTCACTATTTCATTTTATCGCATTTAATTCACATTTGAAATTTCCAACAGGGTCACTTTCGGTCCAGCAACTCAAGCTGACAAGGACAGTAATAAAATATGTATTGAAAAAAAAGTCAATTTTTTATTTATTATAAAATTTATAGAAATTTAAATCTATATTTGAATTAATGATACTAACTATTCATCCATGTAATAATTTATTCTACAGATTTAAAAGAAAAAAAATTGCTTTTTGTTTAGATATAATATGCCAATAATCATCCACTAATCAACCCGCATTGGATCAGTGTGGTGAAATACGTCTATCCATAAGCTCCCTAATAGAGAAGGGGAGGCCCATGTCTAGCAGAAGACTTACTAATGGCTGATAATGTTTTATAATATTTTGTATTAATTCAAAAATTTTTAAATGAAATATGTGAATATATTTAGCTAGTTTTTTGCAATATTATGTTTTTTTAGAAGATATAATGTGAATTGTTTAAAATATAAATATGATTTAATTTTTTCAATATTACTTATGTAGTTTAGTCATGCCAATCGTTTTGTATATTTATTATTTTAATTACAAGCAAAAAAGTTTTTTATACACATTTCATAATTGTTCTCGAACTTTGTTTATCTGACCGAGCAACGTTCCTTTATCCATCAAGTCGAATGAAAGAATGTACCTCTGGCGTCGGTGGCGGTCGGCGGGCAGCGCCAGCGCCAGCAGCCCGTGGCGGCGGCTGAAGAAGAGCGCGCGCGCGTCGCACAGCGCGGCGCCCAGCAGCGCGTCGCCGTCCGCGCGCACACGCAGCGCCTCGGCGGGCTCCGCGGCCGCGAGCGCCACGTAGCCCGCCGCGTGCAGCAGCGCGCCCGGCGCCAGCGGCAGACAGCGCGGCGCCTCCTCGCGCTCCGCCGGCGGCGCCAGCGGCTGCAGCGAGCTCACGCGCGGGCTCTGCGCGTCCTCTATGTCGATGTGGGCTGCGGTGCCGTAAGCTTTCATATATCATGGTCATATATATTACGATGCTTTTCCTAGAGTAATCGACTTTATAGGACTATAAGTAGGAATCTCTAAATAAGAAACATATTTTTATCCTAGCTTTGCCGATCACGACTTCTTAAAATAAAAATTATGCTTTTCTTACCAATAGCATATCTCTTCTCCGGCGACCTGGCCACATTGAGGGATGCGATCAACAGCATCAGACTATTGGGACCACTCGGTGGACGTCTAGAGCGGTTATCTCGAGACTGTTCAAGTCAACTGCAAATGGCAACAAGCAAAAAAATATAGCTTAAACAAAAAATATATTGGTAATAATCTCCCCACAGCGAATACTATATTTTACGATTAAATTTCTGTAACATGTCAATGCATTTTAATACTCATCCCAAATTTGTTAATTATGAGAAAGTAATGTAACGACATAAAGCAGTGAGAACATTATAGTTACACCTCATTTATTGCTTATGGTTCTAGTGTTAAAACAGTCAAAAATGTCAATTATTTACCTACCTTTTGAGTAAAATTTGAAATTATAAAATCATTGATATTTTAAGGTATCAACTGTGATTTCAGTTTTTTTTTAATTAATCAAGCTGATTTATAATAACTGTTAATAATCCGTAATGAAATAAAAAATATATCTCCGTTAGCAGAATACTCCGTTGAAAAGTAACGTATTTTACAAAACATATATACCTCGTTTTTTAATAAGATAGAATGAATGTAGTACCCTGCGCGGCGAGGTGCGCCCTGGCGTGCGCGTCGCACAGCGCGCGGCGCAGCTCGTGCGCGTAGAGCTCGGGCGGCCGCCACAGCTGCAGCAGCGGCCCGCTGCCCACCAGCGCCACCGCGCCGCCCACCGCCACGGCGCCCACCAGCTTCTGCGGAGTGCACCACTATAGCCACCGTAGCCACCATAGCCACTATGGCCCTCGCCGCACGCACCGTGTCCGCGGGCACCGGCGTGGAGCCGAACAGCCAGGACACGCGCCGCCCGATGCCGCCCAGCCAGCCGCTCGGCGGACGCAGCGTCTGACACGCCACCGTCGGTCGCCCGTCTGAATAACGATAATGAATTAAGTTTTTAAATGCCAATCTAACGCAAAAATCTTTTCATCTACAAAATAATCAAATAACACTTAATCGACTTCAGTTTGTAGTCGTTTTGCCTATATGAATATATCGTATGATGCCTCAAGTTTAATAGCATAAAATATTTTGAAATATAAAGTTAGGCCAACAGGCGAACTGGCAAAGTAGGTCAGTGTGGGCATAAGTGCTAAGGTTCTGATACACAATAGCTCGCTACTCTGAAACATGGCAGCTTACATCTTACTTATCTAGTAATTATGTTGAATATCATCATACTGAATTAAAGTAATTATTTCATACTAGTGTTCAGAGATACACTTAATCCCCTATAAAAAAGTGACCCAACACCCTAATACTGCTGCCATATCACTAAGTATATTCATTACTGAAACACTTCAAATCTTTATAAGCTTCACTCTTAACTACAACTACTCTTTCATCATCATCATCATCATCAACCTGTGTCAACTACTGAACATAGGCCTCCCCTAATGCACGCCTTCAACTTTAGGGGGTTTTTCTGTTCCCACCACCCTAGTCCAAAATTGGTTGGTAAATGAACACTTATTTAATGTCCCATAATAAAATCCTACTCACCCGTCATAGTTGGTGTCAGCAATACCACAGTGCATGTGGTAGTAGCAAGGACCAAGCCACTCGAGGTTGGTTCACCAAGCTGCTCGCACTCTTGGCCAGCTAGTTCCGCAGATATGTCCACATAGACGCCTTCTTGACCGATGCAAGGCCAATAGCGGATGACACCCTCTGGAGATACTCCGATACATGATGGCAGCTAAATTGAGAATAGGTAAATTGTTAGTATGATAAAAAAGATTCTGTATTACAACCTGAGGCAAATTTTGTTTTGCCTCTACTTTAGCTGACTTAGAAAAAGATTTTACATATACAATGTCTAACATCAAAGTATGGGAACGCCGAAAATCAAAAAGTTCACTCTTAACGGTTAAGCATTCCAAGGATTACCCTCACTTTTGACACCATTAATGTTTTAATAAGAATTTTTTTAAAAAAATTCTTTCTAATTTAGCTAATCTATATTATTAATAGATATGTTACTTTAAATTAATGAATAGTAGCTATCCCCCTATGCCACAATTAGCATATGACAGAAAACTAAAGGAAGCATTTGGAGGGGGCTGGCCTTCTTGTCTCGATAATAATAAAGGCTTAAACAAAGCCGTTATTATTATTGAGTTTTATTACTCAAAAGATTTACATTTACAAAGCTATATACAAAAACAATGTTAAAGTATTGAAAAATGTGAAATAAAAAAACATTTCTAACCTGTGAGTCATTCTCATAAAAGAGCACAACAAGATTCGCCTTGTGCGCAAGATCTGTTTGTGGTAGAGTTAGCTCCCTGGCAGCCGCTGCAAGCGCTGGCTGGTAAGGCCATGCCAGCACACGCCTTCCGGTGACAACCCAGCACCAACCACAGGATGACATTCTAGCACTGACATCTCCACTAGCTAAATTAGAAAAAAATTAACTTAGACATAATGGACTATATATTAACGACTTGTAAGATTTTATTTATGGTTGATGATAGAGCCAGTCAAAAAAGAGGATAGGTGCTAATAGTTCTTTATATAGCTGCATCAAATTCATTTATGGTTCTGTTATGTGATGCCTGCAGTGATTAAGAAACCAACATTAGACTATTTTAAATTCTATTTAAAATATATTCTAATCAGTCTCCATCTGAAAACTCTTGATTGCTATGTTATGTTCTTTTTTCCTATTTTTCTTCTCATTAAAGTTAATAGATCAATTATATAAATGTATTTATATATACTTTAAACAAAAAAAATGTTTTAACAAGAATAATTTTAACAAAACAATATGACTGACTTCTAAAAACTGTATAACTATTATGCACAATAAAAGCGGGTAACACAGCATGCTCTCTACACAAAACTACGTATTTTAAGTCATTACACAAATATGATATCATTTTAGGTATTCATTTAATAAAAATGTTGTGAATGAGATTTTTTACACAAATTTAATGTAGATATTTTAAAACACAACTTTAATTGATTTAAACTGTATTACTTTGAATTGGCTTTTAATACACCTTATTGCAATATATAAAAATGTTTACATTAAAATGGTTATTGTGGGTTAACTATATTAGTAAAATTACATTAAAAATAGTTTAAGTTTATCTGTTGAGGTTAAGTCAGCTTTTGAGTTTTTATCGCACAAGTTTATGTTTTGACCATGTAATATTTTAATTTGTTAAATATCTAATTAACAACTTATTAATTATATATTTAACAACTTATTAAAGATGAGACCACATGACAGCTACTACCTACCACTTTAAGGAAGAATGATCAAAAATTTAAGTACTAGGAGCAGAGCAATAAGATAACATACATAAAAAATTTACCTTGATTAGGAACCTCCTTTTGAGAAGTCAGTCAAAAACATATTTTTATATAATTTCTTTTGTTTTCGCAACTACTATAGCAATTAAATACACTTTTTATAAATATTTCACATTTATATTATATAATTAATCACATGCAGACTAAGGTAGGTATTGAGACAGAAATTTCATTCCATTATAAAGCAGTATTGCAGTTGCCTTGTCAATATATGGTTAATATTGCTTAACTCAAAAATTGCCAATAAGCAACATAAGCCTCTCCCACTTCAAATTAATAGAAATTGACAAAATAAATGGATTATACTACAGTACCAAACCTAATGCCAAATTCATAACGGATGAGGGTTACCAATAAGAATGCATTCACTTCTGGGGGCATGTTTGACATTAGATTTATGTTTATTTAATAACATACTTTTCCCAGACAGGTTGATGGGTTGGAGGTATATATGAGTTGGACTGATTTTTTACTTACAAGGATGGAAAAAATATAAAAAAATTGAATAATCTCTTTTAAGTATTTGTATTGCTCCAAAAGTGTGCTTTCATGGAAATAAATATTAAGTGTGCAAACAGCATGAAAACAGCATAGTAACAAGGCAATCATAGTGTACTAGTTCCTCATATGGAATTAATGGCATTCTCCAACTTTTAGAATGAGTTTTCATTAAATACCATTCCCTACGAAAAATTATAATCCTATCATTTAAAATTATCAAAGATTGTTTACATCAATTCTCCAAATAGAAACCTTTACAGTAGTAAAATGTATAATATTTGTTGTACGGATGAATATTCACCGTCCATCAAAAACAGTTCATATATTAAAACAGTAATCAATTAGGACTTTGTCTTTGTAGATTAAAACCTACCCCATTATAACTGACTATGGGAATATGTGCTGCCTCCTCCTTAAGTCATCAGGCAAGATCCACAGCCATATATATACCAGTATAAAAAATAGTCAACACCTACTATAATAACCAAGAGATTTGTGATACTTCAATGATAAATTACATTATAGACAGGCACAATAATTGAACTAGAATACCCTAACGCGAAGCCAACATACCAAATGTGAGAGCCTCTGTAACCATTACAGGCAACGGCAGTCCGTAGGTTTCCAATGCCATAGAAGGAGATTTATAGATTACATCTCCACTCTGGTGTCCCCCTGATGACTGCATGTAACTATTTAAAAATAATTGTTTTATAGTTGCAACAATAATGTAGGTGAAGATTTTAATTCAAAATATTTTATAAAAAGTTAAAAATTTAGTAGTAACATTAGCCAGTAATTTGGACAATTTATAACAGGAAATCAATAAGTACACCTAGCACTCTGAAATCTATTTAAATTCAAAATATTTCAATTATAGGTTAAGTAAAAGGGAAATATACCTTTGAGCTTTTTTAGCCGAAGACAGTCCTATAGGCCTTCTAGATTGCTTAACCCTTGGTGAAAATGGACTCCTCATTCCTCCTGTATTATTAAAATCCATTTTGCCAAACCAATTAAAAAAGCTTAAAACTCTTAAACTAGATAACCGACAGACTTTACTTCTTCAATTTCTGGATTTGGCGAAATAATCAAATAACCGCAAAAATAAAGAGCATAGACTAAGGAACATAGATTAAAATTTTATTTATTTCGTCACAGACTTATAAATTCCTGAACGCTACTTTTTCACAGATTATGAATTTCAGTATATTTCATGCGAGGAATAAGTACTATGAGTCTACTAGGGCCTGAAAGCAAAAACAGAAAAAATAAATTGACTCCAGCAATATTGGGGTGACTGGAGAAAAATGTTTTTATTATATTAACAAGTTTTTTGCAATTCAACGATCCCTATTAGAGAGAAAAGTTCTTCTGTTAAAGATTTTACATCACTTGCATCTCTATTTACGTTTTTACCCGCAATTTTTTATTAAGTTATTCTCCAGATTAACTCTATGGGGTTTAACGTACAATTATATGATGGGAGCCTCAAAACTTCGTGGCCGCGTGATTTTGAAATCTTACTCACGCATATTTAGGTTTCAAGTTATAATTTTTCACTGCTTCCAGTAATTTACATTTACGCCAATTATCGTCGTATGGGTCATTGTTTGATTGAAGCGATTCTTGTATAACAGAAATACGGTTGTGTATTTATTATTTTCAAAGTATTCTTTTAGTTTTGTTTTTAATTTATCTTTTAAGTCCCACAAATATAATAAATCATAATCTTTGAGAAGTCTTCGATTAAAAATTATTATTCTTTAGCTAACAGAGCCAATTGAGGTACAACTTACAATTGTAAACATCATATATTATATTGTTTTATTTACGTCAAGCTAGCCTATATTTTATAGATTCTGAGGTTCTAACACTTACTAAATATTAAATGTCGAATGTACTTTCCATTAATAAATTTAATAAGAATCGTTGAAGGATTATTATTATTACAATGTAAATAAGAATTTAAATTATAATATACACTGAAATCGGAGTACTCACTCGTTTTTTTTTAAATGTCTTAATTTTATTGCAAAAGACGACAGAAAATTACTGCCCCTCAGATTTTTTTTACCGGTTCTTCTCACTTCAGAGGCATTTTATTTCAAACTGGTGATTTGCCTTCTAGAGTCATAAGCACGTGAAATGTTAGGGTACGGGTCAAGTGTAAAGAGATATAAATACTATTTATTTTATTATATTAAATAGAGTTGAAACTTTAATTAATCCACTATTTTATATATTACAAATATTTAGAAAGAGCGTCAAATAGAAGTTCAAAAAAAATGCTTCTATAACAGGCTGATCATAAATCTCCTCATGTGCGGGTCTAAAAAAAACGTAATTTTTACAGATAAAAGTTTGATTTAGGAGGTATTGTCAAGAAATTCGAAAAAATACAATTTACTATTTGAAGAATGCCTACAAGAGCATTTTCATAATTTGAATTACTTTTGGAGATAAATATATTTTGTTCACGAGGCATTCTAACTTACTCAGTTTGTGCCAATCGTACAAAATATATAAGAGATTTTTAAAGTTGCCCAGAAATGCTCGATTGAAAGGAATAAATGAAAACATTCTTTTTCGAAGAAAATTAAAGGACTTTTCTGTTACGCAAAAAAACAACAATGAATTATAGATTTCTTTTTAAAAACCAAAGCACAGCTATTGTTTTATCCATTAAATATATTATATTTATTCCACAGTACTAGTATACGTTACGTTGGAGCTTGCAACATATTTTAAATGTCGTACAATTTAAAGTTGTCAAACATTTTTCTCTCAACGGTTTCAATTTGTGAGCGAATATTAAGGCAATAATTTTATCTCTAAAAGTTAATAGCAAGTTCCAAAAAGATTTATTGTATTTGCTTATTAAATTAATATTCTACATTTTGTTCAAAATGTTTATTACATCGATAGTCTTGGATGGTTTTAAATCGTATGGAAATAGAGTCGAGGTGACCGGTTTCGATCCAGAATTCAATGCAATCACGGGCCTCAATGGAACTGGGAAGTCAAATATACTGGATTCAATATGCTTTGTTCTGGGCATTACAAATTTATCAAATGTAAGTGGTTACTAAACGTTTTCTCGCCATTTTTTAAATTTCGAATTGACTATAAATTATGGTCAGTTTTTGAAAATTTGCTCAAAATATTTACTATAATTTGCTCCTAAAATCTTCATGACGGTGTCTGTATTTCGTTGATGTTAAAATTTAAATAATTTTTGCGACGCCATTAACCGGTGAAATTATCGATTGTACATAATTTAATTTTACACAATAATTATTTTAGGTAAGGGCTGGTAGTCTACAGGAGCTAATATACAAGCATGGTCAAGCTGGCATCACTAAAGCTACTGTTAGCATAACTTTCGACAATCGTGATAAAAGGCACTGTCCCATTGGCTATGAAAATCACGATGAGATTACAGTTACAAGACAGGTAATATTTAAATTCAATTATAAAGTCACCAATATAGCCAACTGGATTAGTAAGCTGAAGTAGCAGTGGGCCGTTCATAAGCTGCAGAACTGGAAGGCAAACCACTGGAGTTAGAAAGTTGGCAGTTGATGCTGAGCCTAGTGACAGCATTTGCATAGTGGCCAGTGTGGGCTGGGTGAGAATAGCAGAAGACGTGGTTATGAGTGCTTTAGGGGAGGCCTATGTCCAGCAGTGATCTGACACAGGGTGATGGTGATGATGAAATAACTTTAGTTAGGCATTTTATTCTTACTTTGGTGACTTTGTCTCAACTATAAGATATTTGTTCAATGTTAAAAGTGCATGCTGATTGATTGGAGAAATTTCTCAGATGAATATACATCAGAAAAAAGTAGATAAATTTAAGTTTCACTTAGTAAAATATAAACAAATAATGTTTCAGGTGGTTATGGGTGGAAAAAACAAATACTTGATAAATGGAATTAATGTGCAGAACAATGAGTCAGAACTTGCTATTTGATGCTCTAGTGCAACTAAATGAACAATTCCTATTGCTTATTGGCAGGAGGATAACAAAGGTCTGAGATAGGTAAACACTGAGGTAGAGCATACATTACTGTTTAATAATATTAGCATCAACTACTACTAGTCATTATAACTTAAATGTTTATACAAGTTTTAGATTCATTGTCTTTATTTACTTCTTTATACATTTATTAACATAGATCTTCATATGATTATTTTAATATTTCTAAATATTAAACTTATTGGAATATAAATATTTTAATTTCATATTGTATTAGAATTTCAATGTTTAAGAGATGGTTATGAATGAAGAATTAATCTTGATAAAGATTAATTTAGAATCTAGTAGTTCATGCATTATTTAATCTTGAAGTAAATGGAAGCTCTATCATTCTTATTATAATAGGTAAATATATTGCATTGTTTGTACCAGCAAATGACAAAATCAATTTGACTTGCTGATATGATTGACTCTGCTCCGTAGCCTAGTGGTCATGGTGGTGGTTAGAAACCGGAGGTCGTGGGTTCGAATCCTCGGGACTTGAAACGAATTTTCATTGTTGTTTCCTAAGTTGGTTAGGGCAATTGGGCCGATCACCCAATTGTCTGAAAAGTAAGATGATCCAGCGTCGGATGTCATGTAAAAGTCGGTCCACCCATCAACCGCATTGGACCAGCGTGGTGGGATACGGCTCTAAACCCTCTAATGGATATGGTGGTTTAGGGAGGCCTTTATGTCCAGCTGTGGACTATCACAGGCGATGATGAATGATGATATTACATTAACAACATATTACTTGTGCTACTTGATCATTGTTTTGATTACTAAAAGATTACTAATATCATTTTAGATTCTCAATTACTATTTGTCTAGTAAAAATTTTAGTTTTGATTTTCTGTTTAAGAAAGTAATATCTATGTGCCATAGAGCAATTTGTATTTGCTATGGTTTCATGCAAATTGTTAAATCTTTGAGGCTGAGCTGTTTTCATTACTTATACATATAAGTAAATATATCGACATTGTTTCGTCCATAATGTAACAAATATATTTATAGATGATAAACAATTATTGCACTATGATGTTGATGTAATAGAAAGATACTATAGATCACTGATTACTCAATATTGTTCTAAAAAAATTACTTATATTACGAAATTTCGGTTTTGTTCTCGGCCAAAACGTGAGTTTGTTTCACCAACCTTCTAAACTTTCGACACAAATAGTTCAGAAGTTCTGTTAATGAATATTCAAATAAAAAGAAAGTAGTGAAAGTATGATCATTGCAATCGAGTCAGATACGATTTTAGTTCAACAACCATTAGTTACCATAAAGTTGATGAATCTAAATCTGGAAGAATCATATGAGAAACAATTTACTCCTTTGGTAACAAAAATAAATAAACACTGGAAGTGAATAGTAGCTCTTAGCTCAGATATTTGTTATTTTAATAATTTAAAAATTTCGATTCTCTTTATTATTTCTGAATGTGTAGTATTGTTTTCTTCCTGACTCAGCTAGTGTTCCACTTAGAAAATCAAGTCGCAGGCTTGTTATTCAAAAAACCGAAATTTTTAAAAAATTAACGTCATAAGATTCTGATGCGTAATTTGAGGCATATATGGGATACCTGAACTCAAGAAAGGCATTATGAAAACGTTTAGCTATTGTTTGTGACTAAATTCAAAAAATTGTAAATCGAAAGTTTGCTATGTTAAGGAAGATTATTGCTGTGAAGACTACTTGATAGGTATACAATATAGTATTGATCTCTTGCTCCAGGCTATTTAAAACTGCTATAAAATTAATGTTGTATGTTAAATTTGAAATATTCGAAGAAGAGGAAATAAAAAGTCCCTGCTAAGTTCCTTAACGCGGTTTTCTGAAGTCAGAGGCTTCGTTCCAATTACCATTGATAGTTTATTTGACAATCAATAAGAAAGTGTTGGATGCATTGTTCCATTTTGAATAAAGATCATATGAATACCTCATTCAATCCAAATTCACAATTTTTGAAAAAGTTTCCGCAAGATAGGTGCTGAGAATAAAAAACAAAGTCCACTTGATTTTTCAAAGATATTGTAAAGCAAGTTTTAGGAAGATTCTAAAAACATTTCGTCTCGTTTCTCTCTTGTGTCTCGTTTTGTAACAGTGGATGAAACATGGGTTTATTCTTGTGATCAGGAGACAAAACAGAAATCTTCGCAATAGAAACGGCCACCCTCTTCGACCCCCAAAGAATTTTCATGCCGTGGCATCGGCTTGCAAGGTTATGGCCTCAATATTTTGTGAGTCAGAAGAGATATTGTTGAGCGTTGAACAACTATTGCAGTTATATATTACAAGTTATAATGCAGCGTTAAAACCCAAGTCGAGAATGCCGTCAATGATAAAAGTAGATAAACATCGTAGGGATGTACTGTTTTTCTTGATATCGCACCCGCATATAGGTTGGCAGTAGCGATGCCTGCCATTCAGCAAGCTGGCATTCAATAGGTTGTGCATCCCTTGACCCTAAGATCTGCACCAGCTGTTTTTATGCTGTCACCAAATTAACGCTGGAGTCGGTGTGTAAGGCGAATACGTATAAAAATAAATATTTAAGTTGTCAATCCTCATTATATTCTATCTCATTCTCACTACTTATTGATCCCTTCTTGGAACTACAAATAGAAACCAAAGCATTAATTACTAAGATCTCAAAATACCAATAGTTAATAATTAACGCAACAGTAACAATAAGTAATTTTTTTATTTCGCTTTGAGAATTTAATTTGAAAATATAATTGTTTTAATATTAATATTTCGTCAGAAAAAAAAAATTATTTTAATAAGTTATTACCAGTATCCAGTACCAATATACATACTGTCTCTTCATGTTATGTCTTAGCTAATTTAGAATAATGGGTAAAAAGCATGACATTGCAGTATTTTCAGGATTTTGGTACTTGACCAAGTAAGTTTCGGTTTCGGCCGAAAAATCAGTTTCGGTCGGACTCTAATTATTACTAATTACATAAAAGTTATTTTACTGTTATATGCTGCCATAAATTGTTTATTTTAGATTCTTTCCATGGTAGAAGAAGCTGCTGGCACAAGAATGTATGAGGCAAAGAAACAAGCTGCTCAGAAAACTATTGAGAAGAAAGATGCTAAATTGAGAGAGTTAAATGATGTGAGTTAGCAACATATAAGATATGGTTATCATCATTCTCTGCCGTATAATTATATTGACTATTCTTTCAGATTATAAGAGAGGACATAGCCCCAAAGTTACAGAAGTTGCAAGATGAGAGGTCACAATTTCAAGAGTATCAAAAAGTAGTCAGGGAGTTGGAGAACCTCACAAGACTCTATGTGGCATTCAAGTAAGCAATTAAAAAGTACATCATGACTTTTTCCCCATTAGTAATGCATAAACATGTAGTTCTCTAGTTTGTAAGTCAACATTGAAAGTTTATATTATAATAGGACACTACTTTGTAATTACTAACTTTACCTATAATTGTTATTTTTGGCTACTCCAGAAGATATAATTTTTTGGAATGACAATATGTGATCACTGATAATTTTTGTTATAATTATTTAATATTGTATTTTAGATATGTAACTGCTCAGGAAAATGCCAAAGAAGCCGCTGTTAAAGTAGCACAAGTGGAAGATGACATAAAGACCAATAAGGAAAATATAACAAACAATGAGGAGCAGGCAAAGGCTTTGGAGGAGCAGATCAATGAGCTGAACAAAAAACTAGATGAGGTATTATGAAATTAATTGTTAGTATAGCAGAAATTAAGTCTGATAATCTGGTGCGTGTGCAGGCTCAATTTTTTCTGACTTGACTTCAATACCAAATAAGAACAGTTCATTACTGAGGTGTGTTGTCAGTTGATTATTGGTGTAATAATTTAGAGACAAACAGTAGGATGGACAAAAGCTGAACGCATATATTCAAACATTAACCAACTAAATATTGTGCTGTATTTCAGGGTTTTGTCATAAGAGAGTTGAAACAACTGGAATTGGATGTGCAATCTTACCGGTGGTAGATCCCCTTTTTACTGGGGACCGTCTGGGTGGGTACCACCGCGGTGCCTATTTCTACCGCAAAGCAGTATTGTGAAAACACTACTGCGTTCCAGTTGGAAGGGCACCGTAGCCAGCGTATTTACTGGGTAAATGAGACTTAACATCTTATGTCTCATGGTAGGCAGCGCATTGGTGATACCAGTATTGCCAATGTCTATGGGCGTCGGTGACTCCTTTCCATCAGGTGGCCCGAGTGCTCGTCTGCCTGCATATGCAATAATAAAGAACAAAATGTTTTAAACAAACAATGTTTTCATGGGTTGACCATTGTGGTGCAATTATCTCAACTAAATAGGCTACTTTCACGACGCCTATCCCACAGTGTCTCAAATTGAAAGTCTTCAATGACATATTGTCCCTGCGCAATATGTAGTAACATTCGCATGGTGCCCGATGTGGGCTGCAGTGTAGTGAGTGAGGCTGTGCATTGGGAGAGTCATATGTCCAGCAGAGGACTGACACAGGCTGATGACGAAATAGGCAGCTGATTTGTGTATAAACCTTTATGTGTAATATCCTATTGGTACAGCAAAGATTATGAATTACAGGAGAGCGGGAGCGAGCTGCGAGTGCTGCAGGAGCGCGCTCGGGAGGCGGAGGGTGCGGAGGGCTCGGCGGGGGCGGCGGTGAGGGGGGCGCAGGACGCGCTCTCCGGCCACGAGGCGCGCATGGCTCAGTCGCGCGCCGCCCTCGAGGCGGACCGCACGGCTCTCGGCGCCGCGGAGCGCCAGCTGGCCACGGCCTCCGACACCTTCGAGGGCATGAAGGCCGCTAGCGAGGCGAGCGAGGCGGCACTGGCGGAGGCCCAGAGAAAGTTCCTGGCAGTCAGCACTGGGCTCGAGGGCTCCGACTCGCTGCAGGACCAGCTCATTGGTGAGGCTTACATTGCTGTTCTTCAATCCGTTTAGTGAGGGGGTCATCAATGGCATTTTTTTATAGATTTCTCTAAAGATTTATACGAGATTTTCAAATAGTTTTATTAAAAAGAAAATTTTGCTTTTGACAGAGTTTGTTTGAGTGCGGTTATAGTTTACGGTGCAATTAATGCTGGCGTCTGCTGTAAACATCATTAATTGAACTTGTATTTTTCTTTAGCTGCAAAGCAGGAGGCCTCTGAGGCTTCCACACGCATAACTCAAAGCATGATGGAAAAGAAGCATGCTGAGGAGAGATTGAAGACGCTGAGCGTGAATTCAAATCTAGCAGCTCCCAATTTCAACGCGACCAAGAGAGTATTGCAAAACACCAAGTAGAAGTTGAACAACTGCAGGTAAAATTATAGGTTTAGCTTATTAATAATTGAATGTATTGAAAAGGGGAGCTTTATTAATCTATTAAAACCCCCAGAGCCAGCTCTCGCAGAGCAGCTTCAGCGAGGAGCGGCGCGCGCTCCTCCTCGAGCGCGGGCGCTCGCTGCAGGCGGCCGTAGCGCGCCAAGCGCGACGCGGCCGAGCAGCTCGGCGCCAGGCTGCAGCGCTGCGACTTCCGCTACACGCCGCCGCAGAGGGACTTCGACCCCGCCAGGGTGGCCGGTCGGACCTTTATCCCACTATTTGCCATTATATCGTAATGAATTAATCCGGCAAAGAACTAAAGTCACTGACATAGTGCATAGAATGAGCTTGTTGAATTGGCAGTCGGTCGGTCGTGTAGTCAGAAATACTGATGGCCGTTGGACCGATAAGCTTCTAGAGTAGAGGCCACGTTTAGGACGACAGAGTGTTGGTTGATCCCCGACCAGGTGGGATGCCGATCCCCGGTTCCAGTCAGAGGCGAGTAAAAGGGGATCGGCTTGGCGCTCATTGAGAAAGACATATGACCAGCTAAGGACTGTTAGGAGTTGATGATGATGATATATAGCAGCGAAGAGAGAACTTATGGCGGTCATATTGGGCGACTGCCATTTAGGGATTGACAACTTGGACACAATTCATTAATAAGAATGCTAGATATATAGAACCACTTTGGTGGCATAGATTACAATATTTTTTTAATTTATATTGAAATATGTTTATTTAACATAAGAGCGATACACGCTGATTGATTGTCAAAAATCTACCACCAATTTAGAATAGGACACCTCTGACCAGAGAAGAACCTGCAAAGAAATGTTAATATATATTCCATATCTAAATTGGCCTAGAGCTTTCAAAAGATTATTTATTAATTAGTACTGACTAATCAGTCTTCTGTTTACCATGAATCAACTTAGCATAGGCCTTTACTTCCCATTGATAAAAGTGGTGCGTCATCATCATAATCACCCGCTACTAGTCCACTGCTGGACATAGGCCTTTTCCAATGATCGCAAAGACGGCCGATCCTTTGCTACCCGCTGCCATCTTTAACCGGCTACTGCATGGAGATCGACCTCCCACCTGGTTGGTCAATAGCCAATCCATCTGCTCAGCGAGCAACTCCTTTTTACAGTGTTGTTATTGTTATTGATTGTTACTTTTTAAAGAGTTGATGTTCATAAATTTCATTTTTGTCTGTTACGACGATTCTGGTTTCTTCCGGGGACTTACCATCGAGATATTGTTCAGCTGCTCTTGTCATTTTATGCAAACAAATAAATTATGGGTGATGTTGGAGTTATTTTTTACTTGTGCTAACTTACTTTTTACTATTTTTATATATTTTATTTGTTTTAAATTTTAGGCAATAAGCATGGCCACTTTGTTATGTTTACAGGCACAGTTTGCAGATTGATAAATGTATGCGATTCAAATACTGCACTGCTCTGGAAACTGCAGCTGGTGGAAGGGTTAGTTGGAGATTTTATTGTATTCACTGTTCATACTTACAAATAGCTCAGTGTTTATTACAGAATATGTTATTCTATATCAACAATAATTAAATTTTATAAGATAAGATGCAAACTGTCTTTACACAAATTAATAAGAATTTAAGTTATCTTTTACTTACAACATTCTTCATTCCAAAAGACAGTTGTTTAGGCAAGGTACACAGATTTTATATTAACTATACTCCAATATTCACAGTGTCATAACTTTATGTTTTGTTAAATTTTATTCTCTGTAAGATAAAGAATCCCTTAAGTAGAGTTGTTATAGCTACAAATGATATAGTATTGTACATGATCGTTAATCTTGTCTCAGCTGTACAACGTGGTGGTGGACACAGAGGTGACCAGCAAGCTGCTGCTGCAGCGGGGCCAGCTTCAGACGCGCACCACCATCATCCCGCTGAACAAGATCAGCGGGCAGGTGGTGGACCGGCAGACCGTGCGGCTGGCGCAGGAGATCGTGAGTTCTTCCTCCCCTTCTTCATTCTCTCGTTTTATCGCAGTAAATAATCATTAGTAGATTATTTAAACTGGATGCATAACATAACTTCATCTAGCCCAAAAGTAAGCAGGACGAATTCTAAGAAAATAGTTGACTGATTAGTACATAGACTTTTGTACTGTAAATAAATACACATTATATAGATACAAAAATCATGGTCATCACAAGATATTTTTCTCTTGGTGGAACTTTCCCACGCTTTGTAGCAATAGTCAGGGTCACCATTGTTTTTTGACACAATATCCAAAAGCAACGTCCTTTAGTCCCTACTGTAGTATAGGAATAATGCAGCATGCGGTGGTTCCTCAGGGCGGGGGTCCGGATGCCGTGCAGCTGGCGCTGGACCTGGTGACGTTCGAGGAGCGGCTGCGGCCGGCCATGGCCTGGGTGCTGGGCGGCACGCTGGTCTGCAAGGACCTGGACACGGCGCGCAGGGTCACCTTCCACCCTGGGGTTAGGAGGCGCACCGTCACGCTGGACGGGGACGTGTTCGACCCCGCGGGCACGCTCTCCGGAGGGGCACGAGCAAAGGTGAGTGCTTTCATTCCAAATGTTAATTTACATTATACATAGCAATATGGACTAATATTATCTCTACATTAAAAAGCTTATTTTTTAATTATAAATGTGTTTATTATCAGGGTGGATCAGTTCTGATGCAGTTAAATGAGTTGAAACGTTTGGAGAGCGAACTGTCGGAAGCGGAACGGGAGCTGGCCTCTTGCACTGCGGAGTTGAATTCAATGCAACAATTAGCTGAGAAATATGGAGCACTGCAGCAGAAGTGAGATGATGAATTACTTATTTCTTATGCTATAATGACGATGGGACAACAATGATAAATATGTTATTTCCTGCGCAGACTGGAGATGGCCCAGCACGCGCTGCGGGTGGCGCAGGAGCGCAGCGCCAACACGGCGCAGGCGCAGCTGCACCTCGAGATGGAGGCCTTGCGGGCGCAGGCGCTGCAGCTGCAGGACGAGCTGCAGCAGGAGAGGGGCCGGCAGCAGGAGGCGGCCGCCAGGGCCTAGGGACCTCGAGGCTAAGGTCAAGGACATAAAGGGGCACCGCGAGAGGTTTGTCGACGATGATAGCCCTGCTTTAAGACTCGGCATAATGCATGATTTCAGCCTATTACCGTACATTGATTTTTGAGCAGATCTGATTTAGTTAACGCTTAATAAATAAAAATATGCCATGAGCGATTCAATTTTGTGTCGAAATATCTTGTAAATAATGCGTATTTTGAGAAAAGAGTGGCCGGAAACATTGTTTGCGTTTCTTATCACAGAGAGTTCAAGAAGGCGGAGGACGAGCTGCGCAAGGCGAAAGCGCTGGCAGAGGAGCGGGTAGGCTCGTGGGGCGCTCGGCAGCAGGAGTTCGACACGCTGCGCCTGGAGGCGGCCGAGCTGGCCAAGGCCGTGGAGGCCGCGCAGGCACAGCTCACGGAGGCGGCCGAAAGGGGCGACGCCCTGCGCGAGGCGCTGGACGAGGCGCAGCGACAGCACCAAGCCGCGCTGGTGAGCTCCCCCTTCACGATGACATCGTTCTCCTCCTTATAGTTCATTCGTTCACTACGACGCGTGTCGTTCCCCAGAAAGAGGTGAAGGAGCTTCAGGCGCAGATGAAGCGCAAGAAGGGCGAGATCGCGAGCCGCAACGGCGACATCGCCAAGCTGTCGCAGCGGCGCGACAAGCTGCTGAAGCTGGCGGGCGAGCTGCAGCTGCGCGTGCAGGAGCTGGAGTACCGCGCCCGCGAGCTGCAGGCGGAGGCGGCGGAGTGCGGGCGGCGCACGGCGGCGCTGGAGCAGGAGCACGGCTGGATCGCGGGCGAGCGGCAGTACTTCGGCGCGGCGGGCGGCCTCTACGACTTCGAGGCGCGGCAGGCGCGCGTGGCGGGCCAGCGCCTGCAGCAGCTGCGCGAGCGCCGCGACCGCCTGGCGCGCGGCCTCAACGCCAGGGCGCACACGCTGCTCGGCAAGGAGGAGGAACAGGTGCGCCCGGGCCTTCTATACGTACTTCGGCCGTGGGCCACGTTCTCACCGTACGGTCGCTTTTGCAGTACCAAGACGTGATGCGCAAGAAGAAAATTGTGGAGGCCGACAGAGCGAAGCTCGTCCAAGTCATGGCAGAGCTCGACGAAAAGAAGCAACGCACTCTGGTGGCAGCTTGTGAACAGGTTGGGGGATGTTACATTAATTTATAGTTTAAGTAAGCCTTTGGGAAAAAAGAAAAATAAATACTATATACAAATACTATATATAACTTCAAACGTGTTGCAGGTGAATCGAGACTTCGGCTCCATCTTCAGCACGCTGTTGGCCGGGGCGCAGGCGAAGCTCACGCCACCGCCCGGGCAGAGCGTGCTCGACGGACTAGAGGTTGTTACATTGTTTATGCTACCGCCCGTTGGGAAGAGGCCCCGATCCGTCCCCCTCTAAAGAAGGTCCTCGGCCGCAGGTGCGCGTGGGCTTCAACTCGCAGTGGAAGGAGTCGCTGGGCGAGCTGTCGGGCGGGCAGCGCTCGCTGGTGGCGCTGTCGCTGGTGCTGGCGATGCTGCTGTTCAAGCCGGCGCCGCTCTACATCCTGGACGAGGTGGACGCGGCGCTCGACCTCTCGCACACGCAGAACATCGGCCGCATGCTGAGGCGCCACTTCACGCACTCGCAGGTGGGTAAGCAATTCTTGCCAGAAACAAAAAGATTTGAAGTGGTCCTACATTAGAACTCTGTGTGCGAGTAGAAACTACTTTTAATCATCTGTTAGGAAAATTTCAAAACAATTGTACTTATACACCATGTTTCAGTCCAATTTACCTCATACTTTAACTCTCTTCCTGTGTATATTGTGAAATATCTTAATATATATAAATCTCGTGTCACGATGTTTGTCCGGGATGAAATCCTAAAATACCTAACCAATTTTAACATATAGTCACCCACCATGTGCAGTTTCATTAAACTTAAAAGATAGAAGAACTTTGATCTTAATTTATAATCGCAATAATGTTTTATGACAATTTATTTTCTATCAATCCATTTTAGGATTTTCGCGTTCTTAAATATATTTATTCCGACGATATTTAGCATCCATGATCACGGGTAGACTGTCTGTCTAGTCTGCCCGTGATCATGGATGCTAAAGAATCGAAACGTCGGGAATAAATATATTTAAGTAACGCGAAAATCCTTAAATAAAGTGGATTTGATATGTATAATCGCGTAAATAAAAGAAATAATTATTTATTTCTCTATTATTATTTGATGCAAAATGTTAGCTACAAAACGATTGTGACAGTTTGCGAAATCTATTGTTGCGTTGTATGTGTCAGTAGATGGCGCTGTTTAATGGTATTAACTTTTCGTTGATAATAGAAGAATTGGGACAATAGAAAGTAATAAAAATTTAATTTTTTAGTAATTATTGTCTATTGTTAAAAACAAAAATACAACTTCATAACGCCCTTTTTTATACCAGGCCTTTAAATAAAAAAAAAGTAATGAATAAAATAGCTTACCAACATGCGTGTAAAACTATAAATTGTAGGATTTTTACAAAACAAAATTCAATAAAATTGATGTAATATTTTGATGACGTTTTTAACGGTGGATACGATATTAGATTTTGTAATTATTCGTTATTTATTATTTCATACGATAGTTGTTTCTTTACGCTTGACGACTCATGTAATCAATTTTATTTCTTGGTTTTTTAATAACCATGCAACTAAAACGTTAAAATTATGTTTTTGGTGGTAGTGCTCCGTATCCAAACAAATTATAACATTTTTATTAGAAAATGAAACAATAATCATTTTTAAATGTAACTCTTTTGTATAGAATTTTGCACAATATCAACAGAAGGAACATTTTATTTATTCGTTTTCAGTATGTCCACTTCAAATACCAATCCAATCGATTTTTATGCCAGCGTTATTTTTTCATTGTATTCAGGTGTAACGGTAGCATCATCGAGGTCACTGTTATTTACAAATGACATTTATCTAATGAAACATGGTGGTCCTCATGACCGATATGGTCCTCATGACCGATATTTCCATTTATCTTAAGACCTAAATTGTTTTTACAAAGTATAATAAGTAAATCCTAGCCGCAGCAACGCGTGGCAGGGTCTGCTAGTTTATAATAAAAACGATTTTTGATAAATAACACATGTCTTGTTCTTCGTTATTTCAGTTCATAATCGTATCTCTGAAGGACGGCATGTTCAACAACGCCAACGTGCTGTTCCGCACCCGCTTCGTGGACGGCATGTCCGCCGTGCAGCGCACCGTCAACCCCAGGCGTTAGGACGAGCCTGTCGCTTGTCATCTGTCACACGTCCTTTGACACCTGTCAACTGTCAATTGTCACCTGCCAACTGTCACCCGTGATGCATGGGCCTGGCTACTAATTTGTCTTTGTTTGATATTCAGATAAAAACATTTTTCTTTTTGGTATACTGTACCTCTGAAGACATATAAGTATAAACACACATTAAGTGTATGTATAAGAACGTTTATGGATAAAAAAAACACCCTAAATACAAATTTATACGAGACAAATTACTGGATGGGCCGTTTCACTCTCGAGACCTCATGCCGTCTACTTGTCCCCTGTCATATTTGTCGTCCACTTTACAATATGAGACCGTGACGTTGGCAGAATCACCGAGACATCATCGCCGGAGCCATTATAAATAAAAGAAAAAGAACTTTTCACTTGACAACTGACAGCTGCAGCTGTAGACAGACTATCTAGTCTTTGGTATTAATCGCATTTACTTCTTGTAGCTTTTTGAATCTTCTGTGTAAACTTAAGAGATGGGTTAATTCTTCTGAGAATTCCTTGGTGTAATAGATATAACTACATTAATGTATGTTAGGTAAGCTCCATCATTATGCAAAACATTACATGGCATATATGTATCTTTTACCTCACTCAATAGTGTGATTAGATTAAGTACGTTGATAAAATTGATGCGAAAGTTGGAATTTCTTTCAGAGTAGACGATAGGATTTAGAAAACGGGCAACCTTACGTTCGTACCGCCCCTTTTTGAGAAACTTTTTAACTTATTATACTACAGTTAATAGTCATAATTTATTAAATAACCATAACGCTTGTAGTTTCTTGTCTTCACGCTATTACTACACATAATTTAATTAAAGGGCTTACGTATTTAATCGTGTTTAATTTCGTTAACCTGTTTTATTACTTTATTGTTTATTAAGTGATCATATTAGAAAATACAAAAAGATAATTTTTGAAGTTATACTTCTTTAGGCGCGTTATGAAAAAATGATAACAGTTTATAATGAAAACGGTGAAATGGACCTTATCACATAGTGATAAGGTTGATTTTATGTGTGATAATGGAGTTGTCGTTTTTATTTGCGATAGTTGTTGCATAATGTGCTCTATGAGTTAGGATTTAGGTTCGGTTTTGGTATATATATATATATATATTATTAATAATATATTATTATATTATTTAAATTTATATTAAATATATATATTAAATATACTATATATAAATATATTAATTTTGTAATGATGTTTATTCAACTTGATATAATGGTAATATTTTTATTCATTTAATATATCAACATTGTGATTTATCTATGTAATACGTTTTAGATAAGCGCCATTTAGTCACACATAATCAAAGCTTCTGATTCATAGTACCGCTGTACAAGTAAGCCAACATCTCTTTGGAATTCTACATTTGTAAGCAACAGATGGCGCTGAACTACCAGTTATATGATATATCAAAGTACGTCTTGTGAATCCATAAATTCTTATTCGAATTATTTATGATTAGTTCTTGTAAATCTATCATCTCTAATTATCTTAATTATTTTGATTGATATTACTTACCATTTGTGAATATTAGTGAAAAAATTGTGCTTATATACTTTTCAAGTGCTCCAATATAATTGAGGTTAACTATCCGTATGTATTATTTATTGTATTGTAATTAATTATTTGCATGCAATTAAAACTATTTTTAATGATGCCGTATAACTTCTCACGCGCTACATAAGTACACGCACCCATTTTTTTTAAAAATGTGGATTGTTCTTGCAGATAGAAATACGCTTTTTCTGCATGACAAACTCTACCTTATAAACAAAAGAAATTTGAAAATTTATTAAAAATCAAGTTTTTAAAAAAATTCTATCCCTTTGGATCAACGAGATTAAATTATTAAGCAATTCAGTAAAATCCAGAAAGAACGACTCGGATTTTTAAACAAAGAAGATAATAACAATACGGTATTTAATTTAAAGGTTTTACTTTAAATTATAATCCAAATGTTAGTTTAGTAAAGTAAAGTAAAGTCCTAGTAGAATTGTTATTAACGCGCCGCATCTACATAACGAGCTCACGCGCGAAGAAAGATAACATTATTTTCTACGATTATTAGCGTAAAAGCGATTTACAATGCAATATGATAATATAAGGAAAAGAGTGGTGACATTTTCTAAGCGTCATGTATTGTTATTTAGCTAAATATTTACTGTTAAAACTCGCCTTTCTGCAGTACTGCACTTTACTAAGGTGGGTTACGCAAGGAGCAGTTCTTGGTACTGTAGTCTAAATATTGAGCGACATGAAGTTCGGAACAGTCGCATTCTTGCATTTCTGCAAGTATACTTTCTGACAGAAGCGTGGCAATTATCCAGATGTGAAGTGGTAAGAGAGCTGAGGAAGCGGGGATTTCCGGAGAATAAGTTGCAAGACTGTAGGTAACCATCAGTAAAAAGTTTCATAAGTAATTTGCTATTTGAATGTATTTATTACTAACTTTACCCCGCGACTTGACCTGCGAGTTGATTGTGTATTTGTGATAATTGTCGTTACACATTATGTATTTACAAGCGCAATGGTTTTGCGGTTCGTGCCGTTCTACATACACAAGACTTATTTATATACTTCAATTAAACTACTTCATATCCTTACATATTTTAGCCTATAACTTTTCTCAGAACTGCCTCCGTAGCCTAGTGGTAAGGGCGTGTGATTTAGAAACCGAAGGTCGTGGGTTTGAATCCTGCGGGTACTCAACAAATTTTCATTGTTATTTCCTAGTTGGTTAGGGCAATATGGGCCGATCACCCAACTGTCTGAAAAGTAAGATGATCCATGCGTCGGATGGGCATGTAAAAAGTCGGTTCACTCATCAACCCGCATTGCGTCAGCGTGGTGGGATACGATCCAGAAACCCCCTGATAAGGAAGGCTTGGACTAACCCAGGCTGATGACGATGATAACTTTTCTTACATGAAAGACATGTCATTGTAAAGATTCATTAAAATTCCATCCATCGGTGCAAATTTTCTATAATATTCGTAAGATTTCTTGACAAACCCTAGTTTCTAAGTGCATAAATACACAACAGCCAAACTAAACTTCGATCACTAAAGAAATGTGTTTAACTTGAAATGAATCTTTTAAAGGTGAACGGAATGGAAGGATCGATGCAATAGTAAATTACCACGCGATACTTAACCGATAGCAACGCAAAATGCAAATAAAGCTTGAAACCACACTATTTTTAAGCAAATTGTGGATCCTTTTTGGTTTGGTCCAAGACCATTGTTCAGAGTTCGATCTTTCGAATAAGCAGTTCAGAAAATGTTATAAAACCATAAATTTCCAAAAAATTTATTTTGTATTTATTGAGTAAAATGGTCTGGGAAATACAAACCATAACTGCGCCAGAGGTGCCTTCTATATTACGTTTTGTTTTAAAATAATTAAGGGGTCTGCCTGGTTGAGAAGGAGAGTGGACGACGCACCGACGCTGTCGGTGGACCAAACCAAGATGGCTCCAGGGACTACGGGCTGTTCCAGATAAACGACCGTTTCTGGTGCAGTAACACAGGCACTCCAGGAAAGGACTGTCACGTGACCTGCAAACGTTAGTTTAGTTCTTTCAGATAAACTGTCTGTTACATAATCGTTGACACTAGGCAACCATCATTTATCGATTGATCACGCGTATTTGATACGCCTAACAAAAGAAAGTGATAGCGCAATTAACGAAACAGAAGTCACGTTCACACACATCATCAGTCTACGAAAGTCCACTGCTGGACATAGGCCTCCCCTGATACACCTAGGGGTGTTTTGGACCGTATCCCACCACGCTGGTCCAATGCGGGTTGGTGGGTGGACCGACTTTTTACATGCCCATCCGACGCATGGATCATCTTACTTTTCAGAGAATTGGGTGATCGGCCCAAATTGCCATAACAAACCAGGAAACAACAATGAAAATTTGTTGAGTCCCCGTAGGATTCGAACCTACTAAGGAGACAGTCAAAATAGAAATACACATATTGTTTAAGAACGGACGAGTAAGGTAAAAATGCCCATTATTTATGTTCTAATATGGATTTGCATATATCATTTATCTTAGCATCGACTTATAATCTTAAGTATATAGCCAGTTTTAAGTCAAACAACGTGTTTTATTTGAAGCTGTATTATGTTTGCATATTGGAAAGCCAAATTTTTCTTATATAAATTATAAGGCTTTCTTGTTCACTATGTGACTAAATACTAAAATATGTTATTTTTATTGTGCAATAATGAATATTTTATTCTATGATTTCCTGAAAGTAGACAGCGGAAAGAATAATTTTTTTACGTTAGGAAACCACTAACCTAAACTACACTAACTTACATATTATAGTTATAACTTTGTAGCGCCTAAAAGGTGAGGTCACAGGAGCTCTATGGGAATGCGAATGGAAAAAGATAGGTCAGCCATGATGCCACGAATGTTCTTTTATAGTTAGTTTAGTTCTAAGTTATTTTTGATCATCAGATAAATAATATATATGTTTCAGAACTTCTGACTGACGATATATCAAAGGCGGCTACTTGTGCCATGAAGATCTATCAAAGGCAAGGTTTCAATGCATGGTACGGCTGGATAAACGGATGTCGTGGCAAACCCCTGCCAAATATAAGCTCTTGCTAGAAATTTAATACTTCAGTTACGGGAAGACAAAACAATAATAACAACTCGTTCAATCAAACCAGCACTATATTTGAAGATGGAGATATGTATATTTTATTTTAATATTTGGTATAAGATCAATCTATAAAGGGTTCTTCACACTATTATTTGTTTATGATTTCGATTGTACTATAACTCCATTCCTTTGTTCGTTGAAGTCAACCGATAGAATCCGCACGTCATGGGATCGAAAAGTCAGAGAGGAGTTAGAGGGAATGTGACCTGTGTTTACGCGCACACTTGTGCACTATTATATCTCCTGCACAGTTTGCTGATATCTAAAATGTAACTCGTTGGAAGAAAAAAAGCCGGTCCTAAAATACTAAAAGCCCCGGAAACAAACGAAAACTGAGATCATTTGACCTATCGATATGGATATGGGTATGATAATATGACAAAATGTCACTTATTGAAATTAAAATTCACCAATTACTAATAAAAAAAATGTTAATTATAGAAAAAAGAATACGGACAGTATTAATATTAAGTACAGTTTGGATTAATTAATTTAGGCATGTATCATGATATCGTAGGTGCGAATCCTGCGGGGACTCAACAAATTTTCATTGTTGTTTCCTAGTTGGTTAGGGCTATTTGGGCCGATCACCCAATTGTCTGAAAAGTAAGATGATCCATGCGTCGGATGTGAATGTAAAGATCAGTCCGCCACCAACCCGCATTGGACCAGCGTGGTGGGATACGGTCCAAAAACCGCCTAATGGATAGGGATGTATTAGGGGAGGCCTATGCTGACGATGAATGAATGAATGAAGATATACTATACGACTACACTACACGCGGACGAACTCACAGCCAACAGCTAGTAAATAATATAAATTTAAATAACTTACTTTACGGTTGCTTATAATATTTTTCAGTTGGAATATTTATAGTTTTTTATTTGAAGGCAAACTATATTGTTGTCATAAATATGTATGTATTAAAATAAAATATTGAAGCATTCATATATTTCAACATTTAATAAATATACATAAAGGTTCAAGGACCGGATTTACGATGATATTCTCAAGGGATTTATGGTCTATAAACTTTTAAATTGATATGAGTTTACCTTTCTTTTATATCTATCCTGCGTAAGCTTGAAAATCCCGTTACCACGAAATTAATATCTTTTGGTGCAGAATGTCTCTCACCTGCTAAGGGGCAATAAAACTTCAATATCTGAAATTAGTCTCACGTTTCATCACATATTGGATTGGATGTTAGGAGCACAAACGTTGTGGAATTTCTAATAAGCAATATCAAGGTGATCTATGGCAGGTAGATCAGAAATAGTTTAGGGGATATTAATCTTTTGATCTCCAGTGCAAATTGCACAATATATTGCAGCCCAACCTATATTCTCTTCTCGTTAGGCTACAAATATAATTGTGAGGAAATTGCTGTACTAAGAAAATTACTCTTATTGCTAAGGGAACTCAGTCGTATAATCATCGAATCGATTGTTGCATAGTCTTTATTAATATTGATTACAAAGAGAAAATGTTAATTTGTTCGTTTGTTTGGATTAGGCTCTGAAACAATTGAAACGATTTGAAATATTCTTTCACTAGATTTTGTGTAACTAACACTACTAGTAAGCTATATAAAGCTTTTTACACTATTAGAAAGCTTTGTAAAGCTTTCTAGTAGTGTAAGTTACACAAGTTCCTAGTTTTTACCCGGACAAATCAAAATAACACTAGCAGAGCCATTGACGAACTGCAATTAATAAATAATTTTACATTATTGCCTAACTTATTAAAAAGCCGGAGTTGTCCAAATTGTCCGTAACATATTTCACCACAAACATTTTTATAAACGTCTCATATCAATGAGTAACCACACCGTAAAATAAATAAAATCAAAACGATCAAACGATTAAGAAAATTTGTAAAATCAATAAAATTTAAAAATAAAGCTGAAAAACAACCAATAAATGCAATAATTTTAATTTTATCGAATGAAATACTTAACCTGATTTTATCGTGTTGATTTACTTATTAAATTAAATCATACCACCCGATTTTTCGAGCACTTTTAGCGGCCTTTTGTTGCAATAAAATAACGATTCGTATATATAAAACTACTGTTGTAAATATTGATCTAGCAATAGTTTGCGTTTATTTTCAATCGAAATATATAAAGTCAGGTTTCAAATTAAATATATGGCATAGGGAAGTTGTGAAATCCACTTTTGTATATTTCCCAAGAGCGCACACGTACTGCGTGAAGAGAAAATGCGCGCAGCATAATCGAGGTATTACATCCCAATAGGTGTAACGAAAGGGACAACATAATATGTTATTCAGAAATGCGTATTGTACATGCTTAATAAACGTATTTACTTTGTTTTAATAGCATTCGTAGGCAGACAAACAGTCAGCCCACCTAATGTTAAGAGGTCACCGACGCCCATAAACATCGCAATACCAAGGGTATCTTACCTGTTCGCTGTACACCGTGAGATATGATGTTACATATCGTTTACCCAGTAAATACGCTAGCTACGGTGCCCTTCAAACTGGATCACGGAAAGTATTTTCACACTATTGCTTTGCGGCAGAAATAGGAACCGCGGTGATATCACTTCAGACTGCATCCTCTAAATTGTCAATTTTTAAGGCAAAAGCGATTTGGTTTTATTTACATTTCAATTTTTGAAGTTATACTTCTTTAGGCGCGTTATGAAAAAATGATGAGAGTGAAATTTTACGATTTGTGACACAAAATTAACAGTTTATAATGAAAACGGTGAAAATGTAATAAGGTCCATATTACATAGTGATAAGGTTGATTTTTGTGTAGTGATAATGGAGTTGTCGTTTTTTATTGAAGTTATTTGCGATAGTTGTTGCATAATGTGCTCTATGAGTTAGGGTTAAGGTTCGTTTTTGGTATATATATATATTATTATTAATAATATATTTTATATTATTTTAATTTATATTAAATATATATATTAAATATATTATTATATCAATATATTAATATTTGTAATGATGTTTATTCAACTTGATATAATGGTAATATTTTATTTAGGTATTCATTTAATATATCAACATTGTGATTTTTTTTTTTTTTTTTAAATAAAACGAACACTACAGACACTTGGTCCGTACTCTTTTTTGCATTTATTTATTTGTTTATGCATTACAAAAAAAAATTTATTACGTACTACATCGCTGCATGGGTGTTGTTAGTGCAGCAGTGAGTTCATTTAATTATTGTTATAAGTTATGAATGTTATTGTATTATTGATTGAATATTGTTGTTTTTCTTACAATTATTAGGTAATTATAAATTATTTCATACAGGTATTATAAAGATACATAGTATATTTTTATTTATTTATGTATTTTATATATATATATATATATTTTTTTTAATTATTATTTTTTTTTTTTTAATAATTTTTATTGTTTTTTTGTTTAATTAATTTATTTTTTAATTTATTTATTTATTTTTTTTGTTTATTTATTTATTATTATATATATATATATATTTTTTATTATTTTTTTTTTTAGTTGTTTACTTACTTATACTTTGCTTTAGTTGACACACTTCTTGCTAACGTTTTCGGAATACAATACGACAATACTAACATTATGACACAGAGTCGGAGATCTCATCGTCGCTTCAAGTGTGGTGCTTGGTGAGGTTTTCCACGACCGCTGCGTCTCTGTTCCTTATTGCCATCCTTAAGTTGTACTCTATTATTTTTGAGGTTGACGCCGCCAACGCCTTTAGGATGAAACGTCCTGCTGCGTCGTCGTAGTCGTCAGTGTGGTACACACAGCTGCCAGTATGTCGGGTTACCGCCACTACTGCGTGCTGCACACTGTCGTGCAGTTGCAGTTTTGTTGCCGTTGTGCGCATAAGGATGACTGACCCGTAAGTTAGTCCTTGTGCTTCGTGAATAGTGAGGACTCGCGAACCCTCTCCCGATCCGTACCCTTGGGTGGTTAGGGCTTCCTTTTCCACCTGGGTGTACACTAGGAAAAGAGTGTTTGGATTGGTGCTAGGTATTTGCGAGTCAGAGTATCCTTCGATACTTAACGATCGCACAAGGGGTTTGGACGAGTATATGCCGCTATATACTTCGTTCAGGGCATACGCGACGTCCATCGGGTTTCTATGCGTACACAGTAGCTCTTGGCTAACGCCCGCCACGAGGTTTGGCCGCGTGTACTGCATCGGGAAGAGGTTTTCTCTGTCGATGTAGGGTAGTTGGTTTACGTCACCGATTAGAAGAATTTCCTTCGCTCCGCAGAGTCGTGTCGCCATCACGATGGCTCCGAAGTGGTTCATTAGGGCTTCGTCGATCATGAGCCGTTTGCAGATCTTTTTGTCCGGCTCCCTGAACCCGTTGACCAGTACCGAGGCCATTGCGCACTTTTTGTTGGTGTGCGTGCTAAAACGACTTGCTAGTTTTTCGCTGGAGGTCTTTGGCTGCTTCTCTGGTTGTTGTGATGACGATGTCCCGCTCTACATCAAAGTTGTTGATCACCACGTTGTTTTCCGCATCCGGGAACTCCATTTACCCACTTGATGGTTGGCACCGCCCATCTTTCCCAGGGCGCTTCCGGACCTTGGGCTCCGATATGGTGTCTGCCATGTCTAGGATTCTGTGGTCCAACATCACCTGGTACATCTGGCGGTGACGACTATTGGGTCGTCCGGGGTACTTTGAACGTTGGGTGACCAGTTTGGCTGGTTGTGTCTTCGTCCAGTTCCACAAAACCGAGAGACCCACTATAGGCCGCCATATGCTGCTTCATAATTCCTTTCAAGACCTCTGAAGTGGCATTGTTGTATATCGCGGCCTCTGCTTCCTCGAGTTTGGCCAGGAGAAGCTTTTCATTGTTTCTCCTGTATGCATGCAGAATTTCTTCTGCAAGTCATGGTGTTTACTACCCTCGTGGCTCTTGTGAGGGCTTGAAACTCAAGGAAAGCATTTATGATGTGGTCCTGAGGTTCCGTAGCCGTTCGAAGTTTTGCAGGCTCACTATTCCTTTGTCGGCTTTGTCGGGATGGTGTGGGGTTTTGTAGGGCACTGTTTTAGGAGGCTCCTCTTTGTCCTGGATGGCTGGTGACTGCTGCCCTCGGGGGATTTCAGCGCTTTCTTCGCAATTTTTGGCAAGGTCACTGCTGCCATGCTTAAGGTTCTTAGGGCTGCGGTGATCATATCTGTTTTGTCTAATTTCTCCTGAATTCTTTTTGGCTTTGGTCTTGTTTAGCCTGGGCTCTTTCGTTTGTGTTCTTAGCTGAAGGCGCTCAGACCCTAAGTGCATCTGGATTACCTATAGGATGACCCAGCTTTCGATTTTTTCAGTCGCGGTTGCGAGTCGTACTTTTAAGGAAGCTTAGGCTTCGCCTCTGTCCCTCAATACGACTACCTCGTGGTTTTCGGAGGCTTTACACAACCGATATAGTCTGCGACCTCTCCTTTCTCATGGTCAATCACCATGGCATCCACACTATTTTGCGGGGCGCTGTTGGCGCTTGTCTCTGCCTGTCCGAGTTTTAGCAGCGAGCATGCTTGCACGAACGGTGTTTCCGAGTCGCTCCATGCGAATAGTATGATTGTCTTATTTTTCGCTCTTACTATTCGGCACCGTTGCTCGGCGACGGTCGTGTGCGGTAACGCGTCGTATGTCTTGCGTTTCATGCTCGTTTTAAAAGTGCTGCCGTTCAACAGGGCTCAGGGACCGGGAGAATCTTGACAAAGTTTTTAGCCCTCGCAATGCAGAAGCTGATGCCGAGCCTCTCCGAGTTATTATCCATAAAGAGGGCTACTCCTCTGATCCTTATCCCTGGTTCCCCTTTTTCGCCCCATATATGGATCGAGGATAGTGTGTGTGTGTTGCGGTTATGTGTTTGTGTTGGTGTTGGTGTTTGTGTTTGTGAGGATGTGGTGGATGGTGTTTGCGGATGAGTTTGTGCTGGTGTTAATGCCAGATTTGTGGACCCGTTCCTCCTGGCGACAATTTGGAAGGTGTTCTGCAAGAAAGCCAAGAGGTGGGGTCTTTTTTGATCGTCTGACATAACACTGTGGAGGTTTTCTTCAGTGAGATTTGTATTAATAAGGAACTCCAGATCCGATCGGGCTGCCCGAATCTGGGGCATCCCAGGATGACGTGCCACACGGACTCGATGACATTCGGTCACACTCGCAAGCAGGACGTCTTTTAGCGAACCTGTGCAAGTATTCCCCTATACCCCGTGTCCTGTCAGTGCTTGCACTTGGGTTGGTGTTGGCTTTGATTTTCTTATTGCCCGATACCGTTTCGACATCCGGGAAGAATTTCTGTAACCAGCCCGTGCTTGAGGTTTGGTATCTATCTTGCCATCTTTGGATAGTTTCTCTCTGATCTTCGTTTTGACAAAAGACAGGGTACACGTCATGTCTACGCCGCCCGTCTCGCGAAGGGCTGCTTTTTAGCCAGCTCGTCAGCCCTCTCGTTACCGGGTTCCTCGTGTGCCTTAAGCCAGAATAGACGCACCGTTTTTCCCTCTCTATTTATTTCCCTTATTGTAGCTTGGATGGTGTTTGCTAGGGGGTGGTTTGCTCCAGGCTTGCTCAGAAGATCGAGTGAACATCTTGAGTCACTCAGTATGTTGACGATTGGGTTCGTTTTTGATTTGATCAACTGAACAGCCCTGAGAAGCGCGTACAGCTCTGACTGGAAAGCCATGCAGGAAGGATCCAGTTTGAAAGTGTCATAACTGGTTTCCCTGTCTTCTTCCCACCAAGTTAAGGCAGCTCCGACTTTTCCTTCTATTTTGCTGCCATCCGTAAAGATCTTCGGTCCGGATATTTGGTGAGGTTGTTGGTTTTTGCAATCCAGGAGCTCGTACTTTATTGATGTTAATGCGGAGGGATGAGGCATGTCTATGAATTTAGTCTGGCTCTCCAGCGTTTTCCCCGGAGGTAGGTAGTCTTTAAGATTTTTTCTTTTAGTTAGATACAGAATTGCGGCCTCTTGTATCCTTAGGTCCAGTGGCAGGAGGCCCGACAGGGCGAGTGCCGACGTGAGCGAAACAGTGCGGTACGCCTTGCAGATCTTTTGCGCGAAACCACGCTGCAATGAATCCAGTTGGTTTCTGACCATCTGAGCTTTGCCGCGTGATGCCATGCGCTGGAGGCGTACAGCACTATTGGTTCGACCACTGCGATGTATATGGTCCTAATGATTTCACCGTTTAGACCCAGGTCACTTTCGCTGCACACGCCAGTTGTTTGTATATATCAGCAGTCTTTTGCATATTGCTGTGACGTGGTTTGAATGGAGTCTACGGTCAATGATGAGGCCCAAGATCTTTATCTCCTCCACTAGGACTATCTCCCTGCCGGACATCCGAGCCTCGGGTTCCATTTAAGTTTCTTTGTCATAACCATTGCGTTGGTTTTATGCGGGCAAAGTTTAACTTATTCTGGCACCCCATATCACCACTCTATCGAGGGCGTCGTTGGCCTGCTCCTCCAGGACAGTCATGGAGTGTCCGGTGAGGACCAGGACGACGTCGTCCGCGAAAGCCTGGCAGTAAACTTTGCCGGAGAGTTGGCACAACAGCGAGTCTAGGATAATGTTCCAGAAGGTAGGTCCTCCGATTGATCCTTGGACGCATCCTTTGGTCGTTTCCTTCTCGCTTTTTTCCCCGGCATAGTTGACGATGACTCTTCGGTCGGCGAGGTATGATTCAACCATGCGGAAGAGATTTTTAGGGCATTTTTTCCGCGCGAGTTGAAGTTTTAAGGCTGGCCACCAGGCGTTATCGAAGGCCCCCTCTATGTCCAGTGAAATAACGAGGACTATCTTCTTGTTACTGATTTCTCTTTACGTATTCCACTAGGTCATAGAGCGTCCTCGGTTCCGCGCTGGGCGTGAAACCGTATTGTTTATTGAGGGTTGGAAGAATATGCCATTGGAGAAGAGCTACCATAAGTTTTTCGACGATTTTCCGAGAATTGACAGAAGTCCTATCGGTCTGTAAGACTTCGGTGGTGTAGTCCTCCTTTCCGGGCTTTCGGAGTATGACCACATGTGCAGTCTTCCATTGCTTAGGGAAGTATTTCAGCGATAAGCACTTATTGGCCACGGCCATGAATACTTCCCGATCGTTATGGATGGCTGCTGAGCAGATGTCCGCTGTTAAGTTGTCTAGCCCCGGTGCTTTTTTGGGGTTAAGTCCTTTCAGGACTTGCTCCAGCTCTGCTACTGTGAACGGTGGGTCATCGTCCGATAATTCCCGGGTCCCAATGTTTTGTGTCCATTCTCGTACTTTGGTGTGACTCTGCTGGTCTGATGCCACACTGTCGTCTGGGTAGAATGTCCTGGCTAAGAGTTCCGCTGACTTTTCCGGCGTTAGGGTGTTCCCGTCGGGATCCCTTAAGAGCATGTCCTCCTGTTGTTTCGAGGTTTTGCGGATGACTCGGTATATTTTGTCCCACATGCTCTCCCGCTCTTGTGCCGTGCAGAACTCCTTCCAACTCTTGGTTTGTGCCTCTACAACTCGGGCGGAGTACTCTTTCTTAGCCAGAATGTAGTCGTCGATTACGGACTGCCTTCTGGCTTGTGCCGCATTTCTGATCCTCCTTTTTCTCCTTAAGACTTCCCTTTTAAGGCTGTCTAATTCTTTAGACCACCACGGAGGGACATTTCCCTTCCTGTTTCCTACTTTCGGAATTGCCTTATCACATGATTCCTGGATGGCTTCCGTGTAGGCTTTTACGATGGACTCCAGGTCGGCTGTGGTCTTCGCCGAGCCCACTTTGGAGGGAGTGATGTTTCTTTCTTTGAGTAGTCTGCTGAAGTGTGTTTTGAAGTCTTCCCATTTCGCCTTCTTGGTGTTGTATTTTCGCGTTGGCTTCAGGGGCAGTTTGGAGGTGCTGCCTCCAGACGCAACGAGAAAGTGATGGCGTTGTGGTCAGATGTTGTGAGACTTCTGTTCACTTTCCAGATTTCCACCTCTCGAGCAGGTTTTCACCTGCAAGCAGTGACGTCCACTATGCTCGAGTAGGTTCTCCTTTCCTGTAGGTCTCAAATGTCGGCGTTTCTCCGACGTTTAGGATGTGGTAGTCCATTCCGTTCAGGAAGGTGTTGTAAGCCGCTCCTCTGGCATCCTCTGTGCTGCTTCCCCACCATTGGCTCCAAGCATTCACGTCCCCAGCTACTATGATGTTGTTAGTGCTTAGTTTAGCGCAGATTGCTTGGGTGCGCCTCAGGTAAGGTTCAATATCCTGGTCCCCCTCGAAAAACACAGGAACTACTCGTATTTTCGGGTTCCCAACGACGAGCAGGGCGGCTGCTTCGGTTTCGGTCACAAGCTGAGGTCGTGGATGACTCTCAGCTTGTCCCCGAAAATTATCACAGCCGCTTTTACTGGTTTCGTTCTGTTTAGGGTGCATTGGATGACTTGGGTGCCCGGGTGTTGTTTTAGTACGCCGTTGTTGCCTACGTATGGTTCCTGCACAAGGGCGACTGACACTTTGTTTTCCAATGCTGCCTGAAGGAGTTCGGCTGTAGCTGCTTTGGATCCTTGCAGGTTAGCCTGGATGAAGTGGATGCGTTGTCATGCTTTCTGGGGACAGCTGCTGTTTGTTGGCACGCCCTTAGCAATACGATACGCGAGATCGTGCTATCGCATCCCATTTTAGCCGCTCTCGGCACTCGCTACTAAAGGCGTTGTGCGCTGTATCCGGATATTTGTTGGTGCAGCAGTTTTTGCAGAGGGTGGTCTTCCTCTTTTCTATTGGGGCATTTTCCACGTGTGGTTTTCTCACAGTCTACACAGTGCCTCTTTTCTTTCAGATAATTTTGTTGTTACCAAAGCCGAGACATTTTGTGCATTGCACGAGTGGGGACTGGTCCAGCACCGGTCTCCTCTGGAGGCCTATGTAGACCTTTCCGGCTTCCTCGAAGCGCTTGTGGATCTGTGGAGATACCTCAAGTACCGGGTGGCACTAATGCTGATTCCTCGCCTTCTTACGGTACTTGACCCGTATGTCCATCTCTTTTGCGCCGAGATCTTGTATAAGATGTTTATTTTGCGCCTTCAGGTTCTCTACTATCGCGGCGTCTGTGTGGTACGAGAGGACATCCCGGATGGTAACCAGAGGGTTGCTGGCTTTGGCCACTCTACCTTCAGATCTTTTGCCTTTCACCCTTTTTGCACCAGCTGAAGGTCTTCCTTGGTGCAGCAGCTCAAGACAATTTTTGTTGCAGGCCTTTCTGACCCGATCCACTTTTGCTCCTGTTTTAGTCGTATCCAGGCTTCCTGATCTTTCGATGACATTGTCTCCAGTCTTTGGGGATCCGAAGACGATACGATCAAGGTGTGGTTCGGGTTTGGAGGCGGAACGGTTACGGCGACCCTTGCATATGTTGGTTTTCTCTTGGGTTCCGTCTCTCCTTTACCCGCAAGCGATAGTTCCGTTGCCAGACTCGCTGCGGGTGGAGGAGGGGTTCGCTGCCTTTCTTCCCGCATTGTCTTAAGCTCGGAGTGCAGTATCTCGAGTTGATCTGATAGTGGCTGCAGGTGTTTTTTAAACGCTTTCGTGTCTGTGTTTTGCTGTGGTGTGTTTTTATCCTTTTTCTCTGCTAATGCTGTAATTTCTTTGAGTGTGGTTTTCACCTCGGTGAGGTGCGTTTCCACTCTGTTTAGTTGTTCTGTGTCTACTGTTGGTGGGGCCGGGGTGGACTCCAGGCGCTGCAGTGCTTTCTTATTTGTCTCCTGGATGGTGTTGAGACTCCTGCGCATGTCGTCTATTTGATTGGCAAGGCTCTTTACCGACGATTTTAGGCCGGCTACTTCCTCATTGTTCTTTGAGGCCTTACCTTCCATTTTTGTAGTGGCTAGGTTCTTTTGGAGCTCCTCTAGCCTATTTTCCATATTCTGCAGCGCCTTTTGAGACTCTTTTGCCTTTAGGAAGGGTTCCTGCGTCTCAAAGTCCAACCAGCTTCTGATGTCTTTCGTTTGCTGCAGGCTACATTTTATGTCGGCTCTGGCGTTGGTGAGGTCTACGGCTAGTTCTTTGAGTAGCCCCGTCACCATTTTGTTGTGGGCTCGCTCAACACGCACGAGCTCCTGCGCGTTTCGTGAGCGTTCTCTCTCCAGGTTTTGTTTGTGGCGTGACCTGGAGTCGGATAGCGCCAGAACTATCTCATAAAGGGACTGTAAGCACTCTAGTGCGGTCTGCTTACACTCCCTTTTCATTTTTCCTGCTGCTTCTAGTGCCTCTTTCCCTCTGAGAAGCGTCTCGCTTGCCTCTTTCGTTGCCATGTAAATTTCAACCGCCAATCTCTTTCCGGAATTCAGGAGAAGACTCGGCCTTCCTATCTCCGAGACTGGGGATTCCGGAATTGATGACTCGTCGTTCGAGATCGCTGGTCTGGGCGGGATATCGTCCTGTCTCCAGCTGGTTACTATCTCGTACGACACTTTTACCGGGTCTGGTTGTGTGGATGTGGTGTTTGCGGAGGTGTTAGACCGCGACACTGAGGCACGAGACGGTTGTCTTGGGGCGTTTTGTATTTCTTCTGCGACGGTATCCACTGGCCTTATGACTTCTGCAGCGACGGCTGGAGGTGGAGGCGTCAACCTGTCGTTGGCTGCAGACCTTTTGAGAATCTTTTCCGCAGCGATCGTGTTGGTCTCGCGGGTGGGATTGCTGCTGGGGCTGTTCTAGATGCCGATGGGATCTCCGCCGCTGATTTCACATTTTGTTTGTTTGAAGACATGTTTTTTATATTTTAATACGAAAAATTTACGACCAATTTACAAATGTATATTATTATTATATATATATATATATATATGTATATATATTTATATTCTATGAATTTATGAACTCACTGCTGTGTAAACGGTTGATGTTATCTGCAACGCTGGTGTTGTCTGCAGCAGTGGAGTACGTTGACGCGTCGAGCTAGATGGTCTTCTCGGTGAAAGCTGCCTTTTGGCTCGAAGAATTAGCCTTTTCACGATAGTGGTTTGTGGGATGTGTGATTTTCGATATTCTGTCGGAGCAGAAACGTAGAGCTCGTTCTTCTGATTCCAGCGAGCCCAATCACGGGTGGTCTATCTTAATTTTCCACTGAGATATGGCTCGCGGGGGGTCACTTTCGTGAGGAGTTGATTGGTGAAATAAAAAATTTTGGGGGTGGGGGGGTGAGTTGGGGGTTGCTTCCAATGGGGTGGGAAGGGAAGATTTCTGGTAAGATCACGGAGTTCTGATCAAAATGAGTCCAAACTCGAGTGATCTGGGACGAGGGTTGTGGGAGTTCCCTGGGGGGTGTACCTGATCTCCGGTGGCGGAGTCTTCAGCTCTGGCTTCCTCAGCTCTTCGGATTCCTCGAACCGGCTTCGGAGTCCCCACGTCGGGCTGTGTATTGACTTGACAGATGTGTCAACCGCGTGTTCACCGCGTGGTCACCTCGTAGTCAATTAAAAACCACGTGTTTAGAGGTTATTTTGTGACACTTTGTCTGGTCGTAACTTTGTCAATACTTGTCCGATCTTCTGGATTTTTTCGACGGGGGAAAGATCTTTTAATTGTCTAGCCGGATATATTGTTGCACTTACAGAATTCGAAGTTTCCTTGCTGCTGTATACTGCCAAAGTTCCAGCTCTTCTGCTCCTGTTCCCGCTCACTCACAGACTTGCCCACAATAATTGGGATGAGACACACACTTATGAACCTTTTTCAGCAACTTTCACTCGCGTAGCTCAAAAATTGCTATTTTTAGAGCAATTTTTATATGGAGCGTATGTGTATCTGACGGTCGTTCGGCTCGTAACATTGTGATTTATCTATGTAATACTTTTTAGATAAGCGCCATCTAGTGACACATAATCAAAGCTTCTGATTTATAGTACCGCTGTACAAGTAAGCCAACATCTCTGAGGAATTCTACATTTGTAAGCAACAGATTGCGCTGAACTACCAGTTATATGATATATCAAAGTACGTTATGTGAATCCATAAATTCTTAATCGAATTATTTATATATATAATTATTTATAATTATTTTTGATTGATGTTACTTACTATTTGTGAATATTATTGAAAAAAATTGTGCTTATATACTTTTTCAAGTGCTCCGATATAATTGAGGTTAACTATCCGTATGTATTATTTATTGATATAAATTAAAATACTTTTATTTAATATAATTAACACTAAATATTATTAAATTATTAATGTTAAATACTTATTATTGGTTATTTATAATTAGTTCTTGTAAATCTATCATCTTTAATTATCTTAATTATTTTTGATTGATATTACTTACTATTTGTGAATATTAGTGAAAAAAATTGTGCATATATACTTTTTCAAGTGCTCCAATATAATTGAGGTTAACTATCCGTATGTATTATTTATTGATATAAATTAAAATACTTTTATTTAATATAATTAACACTAAATATTATTAAATTATTAATGTTAAATACTTATTATTGGTTATTTAATATTCACACAATAAAGAAATAAATTTAAATATATTATTATATAAATATATTAATATTTGTAATGATGTTTATTCAACTTGATATAATGGTAATATTTTTATTCATTTAATATATCAACATTGTGATGTATCTATGTAATACTTTTTAGATAAGCGCCATCTAGTGACACATATTCAAAGCTTCTGATTTATAGTACCGCTGTACAAGTAAGCCAACATCTCTTAGGAATTCTACATTTGTAAGCGAACAGATGGCGCTGAACTACCAGTTATATGATATATCTAAGTACGTCTTGTGAATCCATAAATTCTTAATCGAATTATTTATGATCAGTTCTTGTAAATCTATCATCTTTAATTGTCTTAATTATTTTTGATTGATATTACTTACTATTTGTGAATATTAGTGAAAAATTGTGCTTATATACTTTTCAAGTGCTCTGATATAATTGAGGTTAACTATCCGTATGTATTATTTATTGATATAAATTAAAATACTTTTATTTAATATAATTAACACTAAATATTATTAAATTATTAATGTTAAATACTTATTATTGGTTATTTAATATTCACAAAATAAAGAAATAAATTTAATAAAACATTTAATAAAAAGTTTGTGATAAAAATTAAAATTGAATATCAAATCATAATATTAATTTTTAATATTTGCTATTAAATTTAATAAATAATAAATATTTATAAAAATAACTAAATAAATTTAATGAAAACTTTTTGATAAAAATAATAACTGAAGTTCCGATTCAGACATTACAGGAAGATACTATGGAAGTGGACATCATTTAATTAAAAATACAATTCGAATAATAAGACAATTTATGTTAGACTTAATGTAAGAAAATAAAAATTAAATTTATATATTTAATTTTTCAAATTTAAACTGAACTTTGTTGATTGTCCTTTTCCAATCCTTCTATTATTTTATTGTAAATAATTATTTGCATGCAATTAAAAACTATTTTTTAATGATGCCAAAGAAGTATAACTTCTCACGCGCGTACATAATTAAAATTTTATGGATACTACACTTCATATAGGGTAAATATATAATAAAAAATCATATTTCCACCATGAAAAGCCCGCAGATTTTTAATTACTTATCTCTAATTGCAAAAGGCAGCTATTCTGATTGATGTCCTTAATTACTGTATATCCGGCCATTTTTCACTCTGGAAGCCTATTAATATTTGGATATTTATCCAGATTTAAGGTAAATTAATAGACCAATTTGTCACTGGCCTTTACCTTTTTGGTTGACATTAAATTATAAAGTGCTGGATGAGCGAATAAAATGCCTTATTAACATATCGGCTGTTCTCACACGAAAAAAGTTAAAAAAATTGAGTACAAAAATCAGGTGGACTAATTGTTTCTGTTACGTCTTACTATATATTTTTAATTTAAATACTTTTACAAAATGTTAACCGAACAAAAGTGCCCTCTTCAGGGTTTTTTTTAAGTTGTTATGAAAGTAATTTGTTTATATAGACAAGAAAGAAAAAAGCCCCAACAGATTCTTTAGGGATACCCAAAATTAACCAGTGGCTTGAAGATGCTTAAACATTTACGTCAATTCTCTGACTGGTTAAATACAGAGATAGGCGCACTTCTTATAACATAGTTACGTTACTTTCCGATTCGAGTTTCATACTTTACAAACCTTTACTAAAATCACAGAAAATGCCTCAGACATTATGCAACGCTTCGCATTTGCATCTTTTAAAGTCTTATAAGGCCCCTTGTATTAAAGATCAAAACTAAGGGTAAAATATGATTATCGAAATTGTTGAATATATTTAGCGCAAAATATATACGAATACTGATTGAACACAACACACACAAATGCATAGAGTGATCAATTGGTATACGTTATTTATTGTTGACCAATAAAAAATATTAAATAAAAACACTTATTAAAATTTAACCTATGTCTTTGATATTACGCAAAAAAGATGAAAATAAGTAACCGCTCAACTTGCTCAATAAAGAAATATACCTAAATTTCTTAATTCGCCGAAATAAATTCAGAAAGCGTTATCTAAGAAATATATTAATATGATTAGGAAGGTAACGGTTTGAATAAAATATGAGCGAAGGATTCGGAAGGGCTTAGGGCGGTAACAAGGCAACGTACGATATATATATAAGTCTTTATATACTTTTTTATTTTGCTAAAGGAAGAGTTTCTACAAATATATATTTACTAGTTAAGTAATATTGGTATTCCTTATAACTTAACATAGAAAAAAAAATTCAAAATCTTAACAAAAATGGCGTTATTTAAAATATTTTCTTTTAATATAGAACAACAAACCTTAAAAAAATAGCTTATATAAATAAAAATTAATATGCATAAAAAAGCTATTTTAGTGTTAATGTAAAGAAAGTTATTAGACGGCACACACAAGACCAACTGTAAGAACATAATTTATTTAGAATAACCGGTGGTCCTGTGGGGAAAAAGTTTAGCCATATAAGGGTTTACTTTAAATGTTTACTCAATGTTTTATTTACATAAAGTAAAACGTTGTATTATATATTGGCGCTTGGTTTATAAACCGGAGGTCGTTGATACGAATCCATTTAGGAAAATAACTTTGTATTATCGTTGTTCTTTGGTTGACAATTTGGGCCGATAAAATGTCTCAAAACTGAACAGAATTTTAAATATTAGTTTAGGTTTCATATGTTTTTTGTTATTCGATGGTTAAAGTTTCAAGCACCATCAGCTATTGTTATAGATTTTAAGACCTGTTTATTGGTCTGATATTATCTGTCGCAGCCGTTCGGTTTCTAAGTTTGAGGACGTGTTTTTATGACCCATTTTCACCAAAAAGTTTCCAATGCCTTGATTCGGAAACCTGATTTATACAGTATTTATTTCTTAATAGGTTAGACATTCAGGCTAATTTACATCGTAACTAGTTTGTAAATTAGGATCAATTGTTTTAATAAAGAAATTATAATTGCAATTAGCCATTGAAAAATGTAAGAAGGATCAAACACAACGCGAATCGTTTTTAAAAAATCTGGCAAGGGCAATATATCTTAATATAAAATTGTGTCACGAATGTTTGTCCGCGATGGACCTCCAAACTACTTAACCGGATTTTAAACAATCGGCCCACCATGCAGTTTAACCCTAAAAGATAGATTAGCAAAAATTCTTTCCATATTAATTATTATATTTTTTATATATAATTATTATTTTTTTGTTTCATTCCGATTTTTTTTCTATTATTATTTCGGGAAAAATATTTTACCAAAAGATTTTAAAAATAATGTATAGATGGCGCCAATTAGTTTAAACCTTTTTTGTTGAGAATAAGAGAATCAAAAAAAAAATTTTAAATTTATTAATTTTAGTTGAATTTTATAATAATTATTATCTTTGTTAAAAAAAAATGTAAATGCATAGCACCGGTTATTATATACCCGGTTCAAAAAAAAAAAAAAATAAACCGTTTAAAATTGTAAAGGGTGATTTCGAGCCCAAAAAGGGATGTTGTAGCCTCCTTGCCCAGTGGTATGGGGTGTGCTTTATAAACCGGAGGTCGGGTTTTGAATCCCAAAGAGTCAACAAACTTTTTGGGTTTCCCAGTTGGTTAGGCAAGGGGCCGACACCCAACTGTCTGAAAAGTAAGATAAACCATGCGTGATGGGATGTAAAAAGGGTCCACCCACCAAACCCCCATTGACCATCGTGTTGGAATGGAAAACCCCTAATGGATAGGGGTGTTATTAGGGGGAAGCCCATGTCCAAGGGACCATCACAGGTGATGATGTATACTATATAAAGAAAAATATTTTTACAAAATTCAACGGCGGAAAAGTTGGGGTAGAATTTCGTTATTTATTATTTATGCGATAGTTGTTTCCTTTACGCTTGGAGGAAATAATCAACCTTTGTTTTGTTTTTAATTAACCAATAATTAAAAATTAGATTGCACGATATCAACAGGAGGAACATTTTTGATTTAATCTCCTTCATTTCGTCCACTTTTTTAAAACTAATCCAAAACATTTATAATACCGGTTATTTTTTTCAACGTTTTTAGGTGTCTTATCGAGGTCCCTTGTTTTTTACAAATGACATATTTTTACTTTTTTATTCCATTTAATCCAAAAAAAGGGGTCCCTTTGGACTTATATTCCTTTCCGTTTATTCCAAGCCTTAAATTGAATTAAGGTAAATAAGTAAACTTCCTAGCGCAGCAACGGCTCCAGTAAACATAGTATTTTGTTACTTAGTTATGAACAAAAAAGGATAGTTCTGTGTCAGACTCATAGTTTTCCATTATAATAATAAACATAATTATGTCTATTGATTGATCCTTTTATTGATTTTCATAACTGAAATAAAGCAATTGTGGAAAACAAAACTCCAACCTAGTATTTTCAATGAAGACTAAATGTATGAAGAAAAAGATTTTAAAAAAGACTGGTTTAAAGCATTTTCCAAAACCTTCCAAGCCGTTGTAAGAATAATTTCGTAAAATAATTATTAAATTTCAATTCGAAATAGACTAAGAACAACTTTTCCTTCAATTCATTACTTAAATGTTACAAAAAGGATTAGTTTGGTTGTTAAAATTATTTATAAATCTTTGACTTAGATTAAAATTGGAATTCTTTTATAAACTAATAAGGACGGTATACAAAAAAGTTTTATTAGGCAACGGACAACCCCTTAAAGGTTCCCAATGGCCAACATCCGGTAAACTTAAGGATCAAAAGATTGTTGTTTTAGTTTGTTTTATTTACCAAGCCTTATATTGGATCCTTATTTATTTTAATGCTTTGATATGGAAACCAGTAGCAATAATCTGATCTTGCCTTGTCCCTCAAAAATTTACAACATAAAATAATTTATAACCTTGCTGAAATGCACTATTGGGTCTAGCATTACAGGCCGTTTACCCAAAGCCGGGTGACCTTTGATAACAACTTGACCTAAACCGAAACTAATTGTAACTTAGCTTAAGACATACCGGTTCACCAACAAAGCTTTAATGGAGTTAAAATTATTATTTTATTTTCCTTTTAAAGGTAAGGAAACTTGAAAGTTTTTTAATTTGTTAAAAGATTTAATTATATAAAAGGATCGCACTTTAAAGCGATATTAAATTAACGCTTTATGAATCGGAGGTCTTGGGTTTGAAAACCACCGGGTTGGAGACAAAGGGACATTACAGATAGGGGGTAAGGGGTCCTGGCTTGATGGGTAAACAATTGTCCTTTCATTCGGCGGACTTCCCCCTTAGCAAATACCAAAGACGTTTTTAGATTAAATGCAATATAATTCTAAATTCTGAAATACTGATTCATTTACTTTCTGGTAAAAGAAAGGTTAATAAAATACAAATATTATAAATATAAACTTTACCTTGAATGATTAAAAATGGTGGTGGGTGACTTTATAACTCAAGATTTTGTATGAAAGTTGCTCAGTTCATAAAATGGCGGTGAAATTGTTTTTAGTGTTAATGAATTTAAAGTTTATCTTTTTTTAACCTGTCTGGGCGACTGGCAAAACTCATGTTAGAGATATCAACAAAAAGCTAAGGAAACCTTTATCAGCTAATACTTTGGAATCAATTATGTAACAAAAATTATGTAGGCGTGAGAAGCTTTTACTTTTATATATAAATTATATATATATATATATATATATATATATATATATATATATATATTTTATTAAATTTATTTAGGTTATTTTTATAAATATTTATTATTTAATTCAATTTTGGAAATATTAAAAAGTAATATTATAATTTTATTGTTCAATTTCCTAATTTTATCAAACTTTTATTAAATGTTTTATTAAATTTATTTTTTATTTTGTAAATATTAAATAAAATTAATAAGTATTTAACATTAATAATTTAATAAACAAAAGTTAATTATATTAAAATAAAAGTATTTAATTTATATCAATAAATAATACATACGGAATAGTTAATTTAATTAATTGGGAGCAATTTTGGAAAAGTATATATGACAATTTTTTCACTAATTATTCACAAAAATAGTAAGAAATCAACCAGTAATTGAGATAATTAAAGATGGCAATTTAAAGAACTAATCAAAATAATTGATTAAGAATTTAAGGATTCCAAGACGACTTTATATATCATATAACTGGTAGTTCAGGCCATCTGTTGTTACAAATGTAGAATTCAAGAGATGTTCTTATTTGTACAAAGCGGAATATAAAGAAAGCTTTGATTATGTGTATAGAGGCGCTTTATCTAAAACGTAAATAGATAAATCAAATGTTGATATATTAAATGAATCAAAATATTTACCATTATATCAAGGTTGAATAAACACATTAAAAATTAATATATTTTATATAATAATATATTTAATATATATATTAATTATATATATTTAATATAAATTTAAATAATATAATAAATATATTATTATTAAAATAATATATATATATATATATATATATATATATATATATATATATATATAACCCAAAACGAACCTTAATCCTAACTCATAGAGCCATTATAAACAACCATCGCAAAAAAAACGACAACCTATTATACTAATTAAAAATCAACCTTATCATATGTAATAAGGTCCATTTCACGTTTTTTATTAAAAGTTAATTTTGGCTGGGCAACTTAAAATTTACCTTCATCATTTTTTCAAAGCCCTAAAGAAGTATAATTCAAAAAATCACTTTTTTTGCGAGCCAGGAATATATAACTAAATATCTATACTTAAAGTTTTTTTGATTTTCTTTGTAGAGTTCGTCAAACGATCAAATTAAAATTAAAAGAAATTTATGAAAATTTTATACAGAATCAATTTATTCTTAGGTAAGGTTTTATTTAATTTCCGCACCAGAGCCTGTCCAGACTTTTAATTTTATCTCTGATTGCAAAGATGAAGTATAAATCTAATTATTTGGTATCCGGAATCCGGGCAACAATTATTAACCTTAATCTTCATGGATAGAACTATTAGTATTTCTTTTTGTAATTTGAAATGACACTAAAAAGAGGAAGATCTTAAATATCATGTGAATGACATAAATTCATAAATGATACAAAATATTAATATGCAACTTACAATGTTTTATTATATGATCTTTTTTAAGTTATTTAGGCTATGGGTTAATAATTTATTTACACTTTGTTGTTATTATTTCGCTATGGATCGGAAAACAGATTTGTAGAATAATTGTGGATATTGCAGAATTGGTGGAAGTAGAAAATGAGAAATATATTTTAGGCATATATTTAAAAAGGCAAAACGCAAATTAACTGAAAAATATTTTTAATTTGGTATTTTTGTTGGTAAGGGAAAATAGAAAATGCCGGCCAAAAACCACAAGCTCCCGGTTAAAAACCCAAGTTTTAATTTAACCACCAGTGTCACCGATTTCTTTAAATTTTATTTTATGTAAGGGATAGAATAAAAGTTTTTTATCTTTATCATGTAAAAGTATGATATAAATATTTCAATGCATCGTTAAAAAAACAAAGGGATGTTTGTTAAAACAATGGGTTCGGCGAGAAAAAAATAGATGTCAATATAATATTAATTATTTTTATTGGTAAAAAGTTTTGTTTATGCATCTATTATAAACTTTTACCAAAAAAATTATAAAGCCTATGCACGATTTAGTCAAGGCAAATTGAAAGAATTTATTATTTAATAAATTTATTAACATCCTAGTTGTATTATTATGTGTGTTTTTAGTACCTTCAGAAACATTATGCTTGTTAATTTGATTTAAAATTTGACATGAGTGCAGTAAAGTGAAACACGACCACTGTCACGAACATTACGTTTAAATTTATTTTTATATTAGGAAAATTTAAAAAATGGCAACACACGCTACAAACCTTTTATGAAACTATTTAAGGTAAAATTTATAAAATTATATCGACGAAAATGGAAAGTTAATATATATATAATTTAATATTAAATAGTATAAAATGCCTCATTGATTTCCATGAAAGGCGGAAGAAGACAAACATTGAATAGACGTCATTACTTTTCCTTTTCTCGTTAGAAGATTGATCATGTTAACCGCTAAAAAGCTAGTCTTTTCTTGCAGCATTGACTAATTACAAATAATTAACTGTCTTTATACGAGTTGTTACTCAAACATACATCATGTAACAACTGAACACGAAAAACAAATACGGTAATTAACTCCTTCCTTCTTTTGGGAAGGCGGTCAGATCATTTATTGACTTGTTCAATTATAGGAAATTCAAACGTAAAGTCTCACATCTAGACTAATTTGCAGCCGAAATTAAATATTGCAGAAGAACCAATTTGTTTTTTGTGATGGGGCCCTTTTAGACTGATTTTTTTGGGTAATAATAATAATATTACTAATACTTTACTATAAAAAGAAAATACAAGAGTTTAATAGAAATAAATTTATTTTTTATGTACAATTGTTTTATAATAAAAAAGTCAGAATACCCATTGGGGGATTGACAAAGAGGTCGATATTGACGTTTTGTCCCTGCGATCGGTTTAAAAGAGGGCCAAATATAGGGAAGGTCCTTGTAAGGCCACCCGGAACTCCCTCGCGTGGATAAGTGTTGTATCCGGATAGTGATACTGTGTTGAGTGGTTTAAGGCTATTGCACGATTCGTCCGAGAGACATCGGTGGTTGCGGTCATGTGAGCCATTTCAATGTTTTTAGTATAAGAGATGTACTTTACGCAATGCTACCTTTCATGTCACCTACCAATATATATTTTATTTCTATGTTACGCAAAAGTGAAATTCCGATTATATACTCAATTAAATATTATAAACAACAACAAAGTGTCCTAATAAAAAGTCCTTAAAGTATCGCCCCTTTAAATCGTTATCATAAATTCTCTGAAAAAGTTTAAAACCTCAATTCTATCTAATTGAACCAGATTTTAACTCTTCCTAGTTTTAAGCCTGACTAATAATGGAGAATGGTATAGAGCTAAGTCACTGCCAGTAAACTGTTGTCTGATTTTTTTGAGTGGCGTCCATGCCCTCCGATCCGACGGCACTTTTCCCCCGATTGTGACAAAGGACACCGGAGAGCAGAATAGGGTTCCAGCTGTAGTTCATAATTATTCAAATTTTGTAGACTCTTAACTATTTTTAGCAACGGAAAATATTCAATCATTATATTAATGTAGTCCAGAATTAATTAAACCGTTAACCACAAAAAAATAAACTTTGGAATTGAAATAATAGTTATAATTAATCTTTTCTTTCTTTTCTTATCACCTCGTGAGTCCATAGTGAAAAAGTTTTACTTTGTTAGTTTGAACAGTCATCTCACCAAGAAGATACGGACGTAGACTTTTATGTAAACTATTGTTATAACTTTAAGAATTAAGTTATTTATTATGTGTTTGTTTATAACGTCCTTAGCCTGTTTAGTATAGTTATCATTATTTTCCTGTCAATTTTCCAGGAAATCAAAATAAATAATGCAATATTCACGATAAACGAAAATATTCACGTATTCTATGGTATATTTTAAAGTCTTTTACAAATATTTAGGTTTAACACAAATAATTTGGTGTGAGTAAGGAACCCAAACACTATTTCTTCGACGCCAATCAAATTATTCGACTGCCAGATAAAGCTCGCTAGGCGAACTTCTCTTTTTCGTGCCGGATCAACGTGGGACACAGACAAACGATGCAGCTTGTCTGTAATATCCTTCCGCTTTTCGCAATTAAACAACCATAAAATCGTTTTCAGTCACAAGAAATTATAAATTGATTAAAACACTATAGATTATAAATGAACATTACTTATGGATTAATAGCGTTTACATCATAAATTTTTTGGATTTTTGATTCACGGTCACAAGACAGACTTACTTAATATTCGCCTGCACAGTATAGTGTATTTAGTTATATTGAGATTTTATTGATTATTGATTTCATGATATAGTAATCTGATCTGTGACCTTAATTTTAATTAATAATAGGACTTTTAGAGGGTAAATTCCAGCTATCCTTTCTGTTCAAATCAAGATGTTCCTTTATTTTATAGGTCTAATGAATTTTGGAAAGGAATATATGTTCTTTATTACTTTAACTGTCGATATGAATCCAACGAGATCTACATTTGTTCGTAACGAGAGATTGATGACGGTGCATCATTATGGGTTTTTGATTTGATAACTTTTCCAATTAAAATTTTTATAAAAAATTCAGGATAAAACGACTTCATGTGACTAATCTTTAACAAATAAATAGCAGGATAAGGCGTGGAACTTAGATTGCCTCCAAATTATTATTAACCCTTCACTAAATGGCTTTCTTTTCTATTTTAATGTTAAACGTAATTGAAAATTAATGCCTGTGAGTATATTGTATCCCGAGTCAATAATAAATAAGTACCCTTAATGTCAAAGATTGATTACTATATACTTTTATTACAGGAATTAAAAATGTTGAAATTAGAACACTAACTTTTATTATAGAAAACGGAAATTTTAAAGATATAGAGAAGATATAGAATATATTTATTATATAGTAACTGATTCAGGTCTTTATTTATTTTTTCTTTTTCTTTTGGGGTACTCAATTTATAAATTATTATTCATAGCTTTGTTTGGGATAACAAACGGCAAGATCCACTATATCTACGGTGTACTAAAACATTGCGTACTGTAACACGAAAAGAGAACGATACAGCCAGAACTGAGGATAAAAAAAAAAATACATGCCTGCAACTCATGTACTGATTTTTATCAAAAACCGCCTTACGATCGACTATATTTTACTTGGTGTGATGAGAGTCGGAGATAATAAATATGCTATGGTAATGCTTATGATATAATTGTTATTCGATTTTGCAAAAGCTATATACATTTTTTAACCATTTGTCCTGATAAATCCTCGTTTTTCAATCACTGTTTGCACCAGCGTCTGGTTTTTATTGCAAGAAGCCCGTCTCCTGACGACTTATCCACCCGTCCCAGAATGACTCTTGCCCATCTTTCGGTGTGCATGAGCCCGGGACCCGCCCAACCTTTTCTTCATTTGGCTTACCCCCACAATACCAATCATGGGGAGTAGTATTCCTTTATTCTTCCTTTAGCCGAGAACATCGTTTTATCGGTCTTAGGCAAACTTTTGAGGAAGACCTGGATGTTAGGGACAACTTTTGACCAAGGATTGGGCGGTAAATAACTATGAGTTTGGCAAAATAGTGGTAAGTTACCTTTTCATTAAAGCCAGGGCCGAAGCTTTAGGAATACAAAAGAAATATAGATACGGCGATTATTTCTTCGTCTTTTTTGAAGGATACTAACTCCCGATGCATATATTCATCCAATAATGTATTGTCTGCCCTCAACCCGATTCATGTTTTCTTCATTTCATTAGTTTTGTTTTCTTTCGATGAATCGTTGTCCCACTAATGAATTTGAGTGCCATATTGGAAAAGGACGATGTCATCCGAAACCTTTGAGGGAAAAAATTGCTGCGAGTTTATTCCTTTATTTGTCCAGGAAACCCAGAGTTTTGAAAAGTTTTTAATTAAGTTCCTTTCAAATGTGGTTAAAAATTATTCTGAAACAAAAGCAATAAATAACTTACAACACAATTTGTAAGAGATAGGACAGGCAAAAAATAAACTACAGACAATCGTTTTTTTTTGTAGAATGATCCGAGGGACTTATAGGCCATCCCAATTACGGTGGAAATTATCGTTTTAGCACCAGATTGTGTTTCTATTAAAATCAAGCATTTCAAAATCTTTAGTTCAATTTTGACTTGTCAAACTTTTATATCAATTAACGTACTCATTTTAAACAACTGCCAAAAGCGAATTAAACTTGATCGATTTTATAACGAAGTATTTTTATAGGGTAATTGCAACAGTACATTAAGCTTATCTTGAGTGCGAGAGCGATAGTGGTAATAATTTCCCAAAGGACTCGTTAGACGAGAATAAAGCTGTTGAAGTTAGATTTAGTTGGGTTTATTGTGGCTTTTACATTTTATACTAAGTATTCTTAATTCCGATTTAATTATCAATCAAAATAAAAAAAAATTGACAATGGAAAACCTTGTATATATATTATATTTTATTATATTTTTTAAACTTATTTTAGTAATGATGTACATTGTTTCATCTAAATTTAGCACAGAACTGCTTGCCATACAAAATCAATGATATTTTGTTTATTTATTTTTTGTTTAGGTACTCACCACCTTAGAATTAAGAAAATTTGACACATGAGGTACACATATAACAGTGAAGCCAAAAAGATTATCCGAATTTATAAAACAAAAGTATACTTAATTATATCCAAGATAGGGCCAATAAGAAAAATGAGCAGTTTAGTTCAGTTCTAGAAAGTTTAAAGTTGGGTTGGAAATGGAAAGGACCTAGGTTCTAATGGTAAAGTAAAATCTAGAAATTTGGGAGGATCCCATTTTTACATAATTGTTTTATGAACAAGGTGTAAATAAGGGTTTGACGAATTTGACCTTAAAAAAAAATGTAAATTGTTTAATTCACGTACATTGTATACCACATTGCAGATATATGTTATTATCTATTGGCGTTACTTTTGGTAAAGAAATGACTAATAATGTTTTGTCATATATATTTGTCTCATGTTTTGTCTTAAGTTAATGTAACGTCGTAAATACCATAATACTTGCAACAAAATAACTCGTGAACGTTTTAACTCTGTGATTCTAAACATACAACAAATTTAAAGTTATTCGCAAGAAAAATTTTGAACGTGGAATATTTTGTTTTGTAAAAAATTGAATAAAAATACATCAGTCTGTTGCACGATGTTCTGATTGTGATCAAAGCTTTTGAATCGATAATGTTGGTTTAACCTATTTATTAGTTTTTTTGCTTATAAGAGATCCATATACAGATTCATTTTTTTTGCTTAGATATAAGCAAAAGCCGGATAATTTTTATAATTTTATATGTACGTTATTTAATTTAACTCTGTTTAAGAAAATTTTAATTACTTTAAAACATTAATTTTATCGGTAAATTAAGTGCTCGCTACGAAGGCATAAATATGAATAAGAGATAATGACTTTTTTTATAAAAGGACTTTTAGCGCATTTTCTCGCGATCATTTCACATCAGTAAATTATATTTTGATATCCGCGGAAGTAAACAAATAGCTGACAAAATACCTAATAAATCATGAGCAAAGTGTGAAATCATCCCATACATAACATCAGATTTGATCGATCACCAATCCTCGCTTAAGAGCACCGATTCCGACCAAGGATGATCCGTGAGGCTATTTTCTAATATTATCGAAAAGGTCATCTGTGATCTTTTGTTTTTTATGGAAAGTATTTTTGTATATAAAGTTTCCCAATATGAAACTTTTCAATTCGATTGCGGAGAAAAAAGTTTCAAATTTCTTTATTTTGGTTCTTTATATTTCAATGTAAGAATTTTACTGGCTGCCAACTTTCCAAAATAGAGATAAAACAACAAAGATCTCACGATAAATTTTTAAGGTAAGTTCAAGAAAGCCATTTTCGTTTCAAAGCAAATGTTACCATAAACAAACACGACTTACTACTTGTACATCTAATAAATTGTCCAGCGGGGCCCCAAAGGTAGAATAACACCCTTAATTAATGGAACGAAACAGCACGTTAAAAAGGTTTAACCCTTTAATTGAAAATACGGCCTTCTTTCTTTTCAGATCTCGATCAGCCGGTCACTTTAATAAACAAATAAATATAAAATAAAAAGCTTTGTTTGATATTAGTTAACAACATTTCGCTTATAACTACATTTTAATTTAACCTAAATCTAAGAACCACTGATTGGGGTAAGGTATTCCACCATTTCTTTGTTTAAATCATAACCAATGTTTTTAAGACAATAAGATAAGAACAGTTATTTATTACCTAACGTATGTATTTAAAAAGACTTTTTAAAAAAGCGGGTGTTATATTAACAAACAGAAAGGAAGGAAAAACAACTGTATTTACTGAGCCCGGACAAATACTGTCAAAGGCGATTCATATCTAGAAGTAATGAGGTCCATTTCAATTTATAATACAACTAGACAAGTCATCGTTAGAAGCCTTGTCTTTGTTATTTAAGCTGAAATATTTATTGAACCTTTTACACAACGTAGCTTTTTAACTGTTGCAGAAAATTAGTTGTCTTAATATTATAAAGAACAATATAATTGTTGAATATTATTTGCATTTGGCAAATCAACGCTTTAAAAAATAAAAGTAGTTTAATTAAAAGGATATTATTTTTATTATTATTATCAGCCTGTGATAGTTCACAGCTAGACAATGGGCCTCCCCTGATGCACCCTTTTACATTAGAAGGTTTTGGACCGTATCCCACCACGCTGGTCTAATGCGGGTTGGTCGGTGGACCGACTTTTTACATGTCCGTCCAACGCATGGATTATCTTACTTTTCAGAAAATTACAAATTGCCCTAACCAACTAGGAAACAACAATGATAATTTGTTGATACTCCGCAGGATTCGAACCCACGACCTCCGGTTTCTAAAGCATACACCCATACCACTAGGCTACGGAGGCAGTTATTAAAAGAATATAAAGGTCTCTTTCTACAATAAAAAAAACATTAAAATTCTGAAATAAATTATGGAACGGTCAGCATATGTCATAGTTGTTTTAGATGTTATTGTTTGATCTATGTAAGCTTCTTCGTTTTAAAGACTTAATCTATTAATGATACTTATTTAAAATAGCTGATTGTGATAATTTGTTCAAAGATTTATCTTTTAAATAATACTTTACCTGTTGCCAATCAGGTTTTAATTACATAAAATGGATAGAAAATAATATGTTATAGTTATTGATATTGTTGATCGGCTTCCCGAAAAGAGGTACTCAATTGGTAGGAAATGTTTTTTTTAATACATTGAATAATTTATAATATAACATAGAAAAATGAATTGTTGAAAACCGTATTTCTTCCGTAGTAATTCAGAGTGGTTAACTTATAAACGCTGGCTTAACCTTAGGAATTTGACCTAAATAATGTTCTGCATAATTGGATAGATGTTACAGCATACATTTAAGGTTTTAATAACGTTCAGTAAAAATTGTAACGTTTAAAATACAATAGGTAGTTTCAAAGCATATTTGAATTCATATAGAGAATACGGTAGGAGTAAGTCGGTCTCCCCAGTTATGACAAAGCGACCAGTATACAAACATTATAAAAACAACTATGGCTCATTTTTAAAACACTTTCTAAAAGAAGGAGTTACTCAATTCGCAGCGCATGTTTTTTATAATAGGTATATCTCATAGCTCCGCTCCTAAGGATCCGATTTTGTTTATTATTTTTATAAATGATAGGTATACGTATCATCAGCCTCTTTAACTCCACTGCAAGACATAGGCTTCCTATATTGCACGCCTTCTGCATTAGGGGTGTTTTGGAAAGTATCCCAATACGCTAGTCCAATGTGGATTGGTGGGTGGACTAACTTTTTCCATACTCATCCGACGTATGGGTCATCTTACTTTTTAGAAGATTGGGTGATCGGCCCAAATTTCCCTAACCGACCAAAAAACAACGATTATACAAAGTTGTTTCCCCGCAGGATTCGAACCCACGACCTCCGGTTTATACCGCTAGATCACGAAGGGGGTAAATTGGCGTTCACCTGATGGTTAGTACGCCCTGTCCATTAGAAAAGCAAAAAGTTAGGTGCACATTGCTTTAATTACAATTACTATTTTAGTCGTTTAAATGTATGTACATTTTTATTAATTGAATGAAAAGCATTTTATTCAAAAGTTATCTTGTTATTTTTAAAAATTAAAGCTGATGTTATTTTAATTGAATTCTTTTCAGTTTTCTTATTTTAATCAATTACGTATCTCGTGTTTATCGATAAGCGATTGTATCACTTTCACTTGTTATTTTAAATTATTAATTACCTTACTTCTATTGTGATAACAATATTTGATAAGCCTTTAAATAAAAATAAAATGATATAAACAAGTAAAACAAGTATTCCTGAAAAAAATATGATATTCCTTACTCCTGATTTCGTTACACCTTTTCGGATGTCATACCCCGATTATGCTGCGCGCATTTTCTCTTCACGCAGTACGTGTGCGCTCTTGGGAAATATACGAAGGTGGATTTCACAACTTCCCTATGCCATATACCATGAGATTTAATTTGAAACATGACTTTATATATTTCGATTGAAAATAAACGCAAACTGTTGCTAGGTCAATAGTAGTTTTATATATACGAAACATAATTTAATTAAATAAATAAATCAACACAATAAAATCAGAACAAATATTTCATTCGATTATATGAAAATTATTTAATTTATTGTTTGTTTTTCATCTTTGTTTTTGAAGTGTTATTTATTAACTGCATGGAAATTAGTTAATCAGAAATAAAGTAATTGTTGGTACTGAAATGACAGTTTAAATAATGTTTGCTTTGTTATAACAAAACTTTAAATTTTAGCTTAAATTTAAATTTGAAAGTTATTAACGAAATTAAACGTTGTTATAATAATGAAATTGAATGTTCTTTGTTTCCAAGACCGGTCTAGTTCTTATTATAATTTTTTCGATGCCTATACTTTGTGGTAAAATATAGATAACTTTATTGTTCTAAAATATTTCTTATTAAAATACAGTAAATTTTGATAATATATAACATTACAACAAAGTAAAAGCAATGTTAAGGTAAAATTATATTCGTTTTTAAAATTGAAATATATAAAATCTGCAATTATATTTACGAATTCATAATAACTAAGTAACAAAGTTCTGCCTCCGTAGCCTAGTGGTAAGGGCGTGTGCTTTAGAAACCGGAGGTTGTGGGTTCGAATACTACGAGGACAACAAATTTTCATTGTTGTTTCCTAGTTGGTTATTGCAATTTGGGCCGATCACCCAATTGTCTGAAAAGTAAGATGATCCATGCCTCGGATGGGCATGTAAAAAGTCGGTCCACCTACCAACCAGCATTGGACCAGCGTGGTGGGATCGGTCCAAAACCCCCTAATGGATAGGGGTGTATTGGGGGAGGTCTACCAAAGGCTGATGATGATGATGATGAAGTAACAAGGTTCACTAATGACAACTGAACGCAATGCTTGGGTTCGCCCTTCCAGCGAAAGTCCGATCAAGACTGGAGCAACCATTTCAGAGATTAGCCAGAAGAAATAGTATCAGTACATACAAAAATTAAAATTAAAATGTTGTTTTTATATCTATCGGTTAAATATGACAATCTTTTTTCAATGGTTGTTGCGATGTTAGAAACAGACAATTTTTTATTTATTTGTACAGATTCGTAGTGTGTGAAAGCAAACAGAGCATCAAATATTTCAATCTTTGTAATCAATCAGTCAGTCAGAAATAAGTGTAAAAGATAAGTAATAAATGAACAGTAGTGATATGACATTTATTTTTAAGAAGAAATGAATAGGGTTAATCGTAAATTTACCTTTTATTTTGTAAGTTTTTCTTCATTTAGCAAGAAGTTTCAAGTATGAAGGAAATCTGCCATCCGCGATGTATTCGGCGTGAGACATGACATGTATAATGGAAACATTTATGCAAAATGGTAATGCGTGAGGCCAGACGGTGTTGGGCGACCTGATGCGCGGTATCACCAACGCGCTGCCCACCGTAAGACATAGGCTTACTCAGTAAATACGCTGGCTACGGTGCCGTTCAAACCGGAACACGTTAGTGTTTCGACACTACTGCTGAAATGCCAATTTTTAATGCAAAGGCGATTTGATTCAAAGTTTTTTTTTTAATTTTATGGTATCCATAACACACTTGATATATGATAAGAATAAGATAAATATATGATAAAAAATGATATTTCCACCCTGAAAAGCCCGCAGATTTTTAATTTCTTATCTCTAATTGCAAAAGGCAGCTAGTCTGATTGATGTCCTTAATTACTGTATATCCGGCTATTTTTCACTTTCGAAGCCTATTAATATTCGGGTATTATTACAGACTAAAGGTAAATTAATAGACCTATTTGTCTCTGGCCTTTACCTTTTTTGTTGACATTCAGTTATAAGTGCTGGATGAACAAAAAATGCCCCACTAACTATATCTCTTCGCCTAATAAATGAAAATGCCTTATTGATTTTATATCGGCTGTTCTCACAAGAAAAAGTAGGTTCTTCTTTAGGTTTCTAACTGAATATAAAATTCGGGCGAATTTTAATTAAATGTATAGACAATTTAAAAATATTTACGGAACAAAAATGCCTCTTCCAGGGTAATTTATTTAAAGTTTATATCAAATAGTTGTTTGTAAGTAATTTGTTTATATAGACAAGAAAGAAAAAAAGCCCCAACAGATCCTTTCGGGATACCCAAAAGTTACCAGGGACTTGAAGATGCTTTAACATTTACGTCAACTCTCTGACGGGTCGAATATCGAGATATAAGATAGAGGCACTTCTTATATCGCAGTGACGTTATTTTCCGACTCGAGTATCATACTGTCCAAACCTTTAGTAAAATCAAAGAAAATGCCTAAGAGATTCGTATCTTTTAAAGATAAAGAGATAAAGCCTTATAAGTCCCCTTGTATTAAAGATCAAAATTAAGGGTAAAATATGATTATCGAAATTGTTGAATATATTTATCACACAAGACGAACACTAATTGAAGACAACACGCACAAATGCATAGAGTGATCAATTGGTATTCGGCAATTTGTTTTTTGACTAAACACTAATATAAATTATCAAATAAAAATACTTATTGAATGGTTTACTATAAACTTTTTCACGTGTCTTTGATATTACGCAAAAAGATGAAAATAACTTGCCCTATAGAGAAATGTACCTAAATTTCTTAATTCGCCGAAACATGTTCAGAAAGCGTAGTCTAAGAAATATAATAATATGATTAGGAAGGTAACGGTTTGAATAATATATGAGCGGAGGATTCGGAAAGACTAAGGGCGGTTACAAGGCAACGTACAATATTTATAAGCCTTAGTATACTTTTTCTTTTATTTTGCTAAAGGAAGAGTTTAACCAAATATATATTTACGGGTAAAGTAATATTGGTAGTATTTTTATACCTTTGCCATAGATAAAACGTTATTTAGAAAATGAAAAAAATTTAAAGAAAAAGTCTTTGTTTTAAAGTACTTGTAAAATAATTTTGTTAATGTTGAAGAACAATACACTAACCGGTGGTAGGTCCCCTTTTTACAGGAGACCGTCTTGGTGGGTACCACCGCGGTGCCTATTTCCGCCGCGAAGCAGTAGTGTGAAAACAGTGCTGTGTTCTGGTTTGAAGGGCACCGTAGCCAGCGTATTTACTGAGTAAACGACGACAAATGACAATAGATGAGGCCTACCGTGACAACCTATGTCTCACGGTAGGCAGCGCGTTGGCGATACCACTGGTATTGCCAATGTCTATGGGCGTCTGTGGCCCAACTGCTCGCCTGCCTGCGTATGCCATAAAAAAAAGCCCTTACAAAATAGCTTATCTACACGGCACACACAAGACCAATTATAAGAACAAAATTAGCTTGAATAAAATCAGGGGGTGTGGTGTGGGGAAATTTTTCAGCCTATATAATATATTTTTTTTATTTCATGTAATTGTTTTATTTACATGATGTAAAATATTATATTGTTTATTGGTATTGGCGCTTGTTTTATGATCCGGAGTCGTGAGTTCGATTCCCGCGGGGAAGTAACTTTGTGTTATCGTTGTTTTCTGGTTGGTTAAGACAATTTTAACCGATCACCAAATTTTCTTTAAAGTGAGATGATCCATGCGTCGTTATTATATTGTAACGATAATATCTAAAATAAAAAAAAATCAGTTTAAAACATATCAAAACTAATAAAGAATTCTGAAATATTAGTGTATTGTAATGCATTTTTTTTGCCATCGATGGCTTAAATGTTTCCCAAGTACTATCATCAACTATTGTGTATAGATTTTATACGATTCCTTTTATCGGTCTGACATTATCTGTCGCAGCAATTCGGCCATTAAGTTTGATGGACGTGTTCTCATGACCTTGTCTTTTCACTAAACATGTTTCTAATGCCTCGATTTCTTAAAAGTTAGACATTCAGGCTATATTACATCGTTACCGTTTTCTGAATTAGGATCTGATTTTTTACTAATAAAGTAAAATGAAATCGCAATTAACCTTTGAAAATGTAGGAAGTGTACACAATAATATACATATAAATACAATAACAAAGTATTTTGTTAGTTAGAAGCAGTGTAATAATTTGAAGCATCTATAAACGTTCTGTTGTTTTAAGAATGAAATAAAAAGAATAGTTGAGTGTTAGATTCACGTACACGTGTTTCTTTATAATATCAAACATAATTATGTTTTTTGATCCTTTCTTTAACTGTAATAATAAAATTGTGGAAAACAAAACTCAAACCTAGTATTTTTAATGAAAACTAAATGTATAAAGATAAGTCTATGTATTTTAAAAAACAGGATCTGTGTAGCAATCAAGTTTTCCTGAAACATTCACAAATGCTGTTGTCAGAATAATCTTCGTAAGAATACATTTTTAAATTTTAATTCTAATTAGACCAAGAACAATCCTTAGTCATAAAATAATTCATAACTTAAATGTTATTCAAAAAGCTTCTAATATTTGGTTGTAACATTATTTGATTAAATATTTTTGACATTGATTAAATACGGATTCGTTGATAAATTTTGTGTAGGCACTATGTACAAACAAGTAATATTATTAACGGGACCCATTTCTTTTCTTAATTTATCCACATCCGGATAAAACTCAATGGATCAAAAGATTGTTTACATTTATTTCATTTCACTGTGGCTTTGATTGGATCCTTGGTTATTTTATTGTTTTTAATTTAAAATGAGTAGCAATACTCTGATCTTGACTGTCCTATATTACAAACATATCATAATTTATAATCCTAGTTGAAATGTACTATGGCGTCTAGTATTACAGGCCGATTACCTACAGCCGGTGACTTTGATGTATAACTAGACGTAAATCGAAACTAATCTGTGACTTAGCTCAAGACATATCGTTCTCGCTAACAAAGCTTAAGTGACGTTAAGCAATTTAATTTTACTATCTATCACTAAAAATAAGGTTGTAACCATGAACAAAACTTCTTAACTTTTACTTTCGAAGTTTTTTTCATCGTAAGTGTTATTTTCGTAAGTAACAGAAAGTGAGCAAAAGCAACAGAAGTCGTGAGTTCGAAACCACCGGAAAAACCACTTTGTGGTGTCCATGTTTTTTGTTTGACTAGGACCGATTGCATAAAAGGCAAAATGATCCATGTGTCGGCCCATCTGACTAAAATTTGAAACGTCAATTCGATTGCTAACCTCTTTTACGCTTAAGTCTCTTAAAGTACATTTTAAAATGATCTATTCGTTAAATGAATTTTATCTTAATGGTTATCAAAGACAAGCGCCAGTTGCTCTGCGTAAAAACTGTTTATGGCGGTGCCCTTATTTTAATTTAATTTTGACCCTAAAACTTTTTCTTGCATCTGTGTGTATCATCATCATCATCATCAGCCTATGATAGTCCACTGCTGGACATAGGCCTCCCCTAATACACCATTGAGAGGTTAGGACCGTAACCCACCACTGGTCCAATGCGGGTTGGTAGGTGGACCGGCTTTTTACATGCCCATCCGACGCATGGATCATTCTTACTTTTCAGACAGGTTGGGTGATCGGCCCAGTTGCCCTAACCAACTAGGAAAGAACATTTGTTGAGTCCCTGCAGGATTCGAATCCACGACCTCCGGTTTCTAAAGCACACACCCATACCACTAGGCTACGAAGGCAATCGGAATCGATATGGAGGACATTATTTTAGTGATATAAATAAGATGTACAAACAGGACGTGTCAAGGACTTTGATCTCCCATTTCATACCCTAGTTCATCGTTGTCGTCGTCTTCGTCGTCGTCGTCGTCGTTTCAGCCTGTCAGAGCGCACTGCTGAGCAAAGGCCTCCCGCATCTCGTTGGCGTTAGTCCAACAGCAGACAAAGACAGCCAGTCTGAGGTTGCCATTCTTGGAGCTTTTTTCCCCTACGGTTTTCGGTTATACGAGCTAAGTGGCCGGCCCATTGCCGCTTCAGCTTGCTAGTTCTGCGGTTTATGTCAGTTACCTTCGTTCTTCTGCGGATGTCTGCATTACACACTTTATCACGCAGAGAAAAACCGAGAATTGCTCGCTTCATAGCTCACTTCCATACAGATTGTTATTGCAAAGTTGCTAGAACAATCACTTATGACTTTGTGTCAATTATCTCACCCATTTAGACACAAAATTTTACCGTTTTACGTTTAGCAATGATGAATTTCCATATAAACTTTTATCCCAATTTCAACCCTTTCAATCACTTTATTAATTAGTCACTTTCGTATTTATGATAATGAAAGTGGATAACAACAATTCAAATATAATAAAAATATATAACTTTATTCTTGATTAATTAAAAATAGTAAGCGACTTATAACTCAATTTTCTATGTAATGATGTTTTCCTACTAGTTCATTGAATATGGCGTGAATTGTTGTAATGAGTAATATGATTTAAAATTTCTATGTGATTGTATCAACCTGTTTAGGTTTACTACTGAAAGCTTATGCTACAGACATCTACGAAGAGGTCATGAGACACCTGTATCAGCTTGTCATTTGCGAATCCACCAGACAAGCCATACATTACTAAAAATAATATATATGAACTTTAATGTTAAGCGAAAAAACTATTTTAGTGCTTGGTTTTTTGTAAATAAACAGAAAATGTACACAAAGGCTTACTAACTTCCTAAAGAGCAACAGAGACGTGGCTTAACGAAACGAAACAAAGTAGTTTCTTTAAGGAAATGAAACTCCACCAAAACATCGCTACAACGGTGAATCCTATTCTTAGGTTTTGAGGCGGTCCCTAGGTAATACATCGGCCGCACCTAGATAGATTGCGGTCGTAATCGTATTTCACATATGCCAGTGGAGAAATGTATTATTTTGCTTGATCGCCGTTTGGGCCGATGTGGGCTGAATCTTAACAACTTTCCGTACCTGCACTTTTGTTTGCTATGCAATGGAATCAATTCCAAATAAATTAAAATTTAAACTATGATAAGGACATAAAATAGGTTTTAACATAATTAATTCATATTTAGATGTGAGACTTTTGTTAAAAATGGATTAAATAATAATGTCCTCCTTTTCGATTCCCGACTACGGCGCCCGATTTATGTTAGAGATCGCTAATTGCGCAGGACATGTTATAGTGCACAAGTGTACGCGCAAACACAGTGCACACCAAACCAACACCCCTATTCCTTTATTCTCTCAGAGCCCGATGAGCCGGAAAACCGACACTACCGGAGGGAGAAGACGCGCAGGACTGACATTTTACATGCCCATCCGACGCATCGATCATCTTACTTTACAGACGATTGGGTAATTAGCCCGCATTGCCCCAACCAACTAGGAAACAACTTAGGAAAATAGTTGAGTTCCAACCAACGACCTCCAGTTTCTAAAGCACACACTCTTACCACTAGGCTCGGGAGGCAGATAAAGAAAAATGGATTAAAAGATGGCAAAATCGGTAAAATAAAGAGCTAGAAAAATGCTCCCAGTACTTTGCATAATCGCGCCGAGTTTTTAAATCAACTATTTCTTTCAACTTTTGAGTTTTCAATCAACTTTTGAGTAATTTTAATGAGAATGAGACATAATTCATCAATGAAATCGGTAATTTTTACTTTTAGAGTGTAATCTCTCTTTCGCTTGTATAATATTAGTTTTACTTTGCCCTTAGCAATTAGAAAATATGGAATATTAAAGTGGCTGAAACATATGCCAAATTAATATTTTGCTGATGTTATCAAATCCTGAACAAAGAAATTTGTTATTTATTTAAAGATACTAACACTAGTCACAAATATACGTATAACACACGTGGACAAACATTAATAAGTCTATTAACCCTTGTCTCCTCATTATGATTTGGATTCCTTTCGGTTGAATAGGATGAAATAAACATAGTATAATTCATCCAGAATTTTTAATTTCTTATCTCTTATTGCAAAAGACTGGAAGTATGATTAATGATTGTAATTACTGTATATCCGGCCAAATTTTAACCTAAATCTTCATGGAATTTGTCTTTCTTTTTAATGTAAAGTGACACTGTAAAGAGGAAGATCATAAAAATCATCTGATGGACATAAATTCGTATATGATACAAAATATTAATATGCAACTGTAATATTAATGTCATATTTACACTTGGTTGTTATTTTTTCTCTATATATTGTGTTTAAACAAAATTGTACAATAAATAGTATTGTAAAATAATGTCAATAAATAGTATTGTAAGTGAAATCATAGACTCGTATAAAAGAACAGTAAATTAATGTGAAAAAAATTTTGTAGAATTATTTATTTTATTTACGCGATTATACATATCAAATCCACTAATTTCAGATTTTTCGCGTTACTTAAATATATTTATTCCCGACGTTTCGGATTCTTTTCAGCATCTATGATCACGGGCGAGACTAAGTAACTAGACAAGACCAATCATTATATTAGATTTAATGAACCAAAATACTGGCTAATGAACATCGAGTTTATACCAGGATGATTCGGGAAGCAATAGAAATTAAAAAATATCCAAATTTTAATAAAGATGATGGTTGGTCTTTGCCACCTTGCTTGGGATTCAATAATTTCAAAAATTAAACGCTGAGTAAAAACTACAAAACCGAAGAACAACATAAATACTTTTTTGTTAAACCAACATCAAAAATTAAGAAATCGAAAGATATGTCAATTTTTAAATAAAACTGACGGTTATTCGAAAAACATACAAGAATACAGACATATACCAACTTAGTCTGCCTGTGATCATGGATTCTGAAAAGAATCCGAAACGTCGGAATAAATATATTTAAGTAACGCATGAAAAATCCGTATATAAGTGGATTGTTATGTAGAATTATTATTTAAATAAATTCAAATCGCAAATTAACAGATAACAATATGTTTTTAAAATTGACATTCATATAAGCTATATTTTGAGTTTTTAGTTTTTATTCGGTGAAAAAGAGTTCAGAAAGTGTTTCCGTGAATGTTTCATTTAGTAGGTAAGGCCTGAAATAATAAATGAGCCGGCCAAGACTAACATAACTCCCGGCTTAAAAATTTCAAGTTTTAACCCTAACTACCAGTGTCACCCGATTTCTTACGAGTAAAGTTTTCGCTTTATGGAAAGTACAACCATAGAATTGACATGTTTTTTATCTAAAACTATGATATAAATATTTCTGTCCATCGTTGAGGTAGAAAAGTATGTCAGATGTTAATAAATAAATCTATATATCGGTCGGAGAAGAATACTAACATGTCCACTATTATAATAATAAACTTTATTTTATAAACGTCCAGGTAATCTATGCTAAACTATAGAACTTGCCTTATTGGATAAAAATGCTTTTGTAGTCTTAAAGATATAAAGCGACTATGCATGCATTTACTCATGCGTCAATAATTGCGATGAACACCCAACCCACCTCGGGGTATTTAGCGAAAAAATTCAGGTGATTTTTAGACCTGTACAATCTTTATTTAAATGTGTAGTTTAAGTAAAGAACAGAAGAAAGGCTAGTAATTACGGACAAAACAATTAGTATAATCATTCGGTTCAGATCAGACGATTAATTTCCGTGCCGGTGTTACTAATTTTTCCAGTAAATGAGATGTTTGAATGATAAAGAGAACAATACTTTGATATTGAATCTTAGCTTTTACCTCCCGAACAGGTTGTAGTCCCACCTAATGGTAGTGTGTTTTCTACCTTCAGCAGCATAATGTTTGTTAATTTGATTTAAATTTGACGTGAGGGCAATACACACTACCATTGTCACGAACTTTACGTTTGAATTTATTTTTATATCAGGGAAATTTGAAAAATGGCAACACACGCTACAAAACTTTTATGAAACTGTTTAGGGCCAAATTTATAAAATGATATCGATGTAAAATGACAAAGTTAATATAATAATATTAAATGCCTCATTGATTTTCATAAAAGGAGGACAGAAGACAAATATTGAATAGATGTCATTACATTTACTTCTATAATTAGAACATTGATCATGTTGACCGCTAACAAGTTACGTGTTTTCTTATAGAATTGATTAATTAGAAATAATTAACCGTCTGTTTTCGAGATGTTATACAAACATACATCATATAGCTACTGAACACAAAAAACAAATACCCTATCAACTATATCAACATTACTATATTAACTATATAACTATATCAACATTAAACAATTATTAGTAGTATTTTTAACATATGATAAATCGATCGAGATATAAAAATTTATAAAAGTAATATTTACGTTTCTCATATAAATTCATTTTGTCTGAATAATGCATAGTATTAAAATTATTACTTATAGTTAGTATATTATATAAAAGTTCACCCAGAAACTTTTCTTTTAAAATAACGATAAGTGTTTACAAGACAATTGCAGCAATAAAACTATATTATACATTAAAAAATTTTTACTACAAAAACAATTGCGCATAAACAGATAAAGTTTTTTTTTTATAGAACTCTTGTGTTTTCTTTTTACAGTTCAATACTAGTACTATTACCCAAGAAAATCATACTATACAAGAATGATTTTCTTGGGTAATAGTACTTGGCACAAGACTGATTTTTTAAGCCATCAGTTTAATAGGCAAATTGCGCATTAACTATAACTGCAATACTTTAATTTCGGTTATAAAACGTGTCATGATATAAAACTTTTGAATAATTAAACATGTCAATACTTTTTTTAATCGACTTTCCAAAATAAGGATGTCAATTCAGAGCGTATGCTTTTTTTATATATGTCACCTCGATGCTCCGCATCTAGTGCTCAGATTTTGTTCATTCTTTTATAAAAAGATAAGCATTTTAATTTAGACATTTTTAAAAATTGGAATCAGGCATATTCAAAGCTAATTTAAGGTAATATATTGTAAGATGACATAACAGTTAATGCACTTAAAAAGTTCTTCATTCTATGTGAATAAAACGTGCGATACGTGATCTTTTGATTAAATGAATACCGTTAAAGATGTTTAAAATGCATTGGCGGAATCCGCGGGATAGTTTTTGACAAAGCGCATTTTGTCACCGGCTTATATTTCGCAAAATGGGTTATCAAGTAGGGTGTTTTGTCTTAATTTAACTTTTTACAAATAGGCACTGAAAGTCATAAGCATTTTCCACTGTAAAATTAAAAAGAGTAAACAGTATAAAAGTAACAAAAAAGTAAAAAAATTAATTTTGTTAAATTACGGTCTTAATTAATGGTTACATTTATTTTTCTTTTTAAATTTTTCCTTATAAAATTCATGTTTATAAGGAAAAGGTAATGCCATTTCAATCACGTTGAATTATTATTATTATAAGTGGATAGTAGAACTTTTGCGCACTAGATCATATCAGCCTGTTAAAACACTGCTGAGCATAGGCCTTCCCGTCAAAGCTGCCACCATTTCAAAAACTTCAATACCATCATCATCAGCCTTTATCAGTCCACTCCAGAACCTTATTGGCCTATCGGCTATCCCTCCTTCTGACTATATGACTTTATATAGTTCTTTGTCGGATGAATTCGTAACGAATTTTACCCGGTCAATATCGTGGTGTTACTCTGAAAGTTTTCCATGAATATGCCTACCTTGGGCACATATTGCAATTGCCTAACTGGATGATCCTATTCATAACCCAATTGGATCCAGTTGGGCCCTATTGGGTTAGGCAAAATTTAGAAAGCTAAACCACATTCTCACATTGTCGATAGTGCATTGTTTGAAGCCCAGGGTCTTCAACCAATGCGTACTCCCCGTGTTGAGCTGAGTACGGCGCCGAAACGTGGCCTCTGACTGTAGGATCTTATTTAAAATTTCTTTATCGGATCAACTTCGATATGCAGAAGTAAAATTTAATCTTGAAATTCTATAAAGAATATGTTCGCTTCATTTTTAAACTTAAACTTCGGATTTAACAAAGAATTACAAAAGATACCTAACATAGTTTGCTTTGTGACTTAGAACGCTGAAATAGGTAAAAGAGTTTGAAATTTTTACGATGAATACGTAAATTATCGCCTTTTATTTAAATAAATGTAGAGCTTATTCTATACATGAGTGACAACCATGACAACAATTCAATGATTTTATTTAATAAACAAAGAAATAGAAATCAAACAAGCCCTTGTTAAAAACATCCGTAAACTGTAGTTGTACTATGTAAGTCGTTAGACAATCCCTTGATACCAGCGCTTGGCCTCATGTATAGATTGCGGTTGTAATCTTATTTCATAAAGGAGAGCCCGGGAACGTACACTTGAGCTTCCCCGGCATGTTTGCGGACGTGTCCTGAATACCTAGACTCTATACGTAGCCCTCCGCTGAACTAACGATTTACCAATTTAAATGTGGGATTGAAACGCTGGTCTTACGGCTGTTATATTGGATAAATAATTTATACGCATTTGAAGTCATCGAGTTTTACTGAAAAGTCAAGTTTGAAGTAAATAAACGCCTATTTACAATTAATTAGATTAGGATTTAAAGACCTCAGATAGTTCATATGTTCCCAACGACATATAATACATATAATTTCTTTAAAATGCTAGATTTACAGATTAAAAGAGTAGTTTTATAATATTAAATAGCCGATACATTTGAGCTCACCGATATCTTTAATAAAGGTTTTGAAGATTCTATTGTACTACTTATTTATCATTAATAAGTAAATCTTTTGTTGCCGAGAAATTGCGCTTGAGAACCCGGGAACCCAGTTAAAATCCTTGGGCCTAAAACAGGGTAACAACTCGTCGTTGCTTGATTACAACAACAACACAGGCTCATTACCCGCTTGTCTCTACATCAATTCAATCATGTCCAGGCATCGGATTGTCATGTGAAATTAGACCCTGCTCCTGATTTCTCTCGGTTCGTTTCAACGGAGCTAGAGATTGAAGGAAGAGTAGCCCAAGAACCTGAGCACCTTTGCTTTATAATATTCCCTGGAAATTCGTTTAATTATCATCATCATTATCCGGTGATAGTCCACTGCTGGACATAGGCCTCCCCTAATGCTCGCCTCCTCCATTAGGAGGTTTGTGGACCGTATCCCACCACGCTGGTCCAATGCGGGTTAGTGAGTGGACCGACTTTTTTCATGTCCACCCGACGCATGGATCATCTTACTTTTCAGACATTTAGGTGATTGGCCTTAAATGCCCTAACCAACTAGGAAACAACAATGAAAATTTGTTGAGTCCCCGCAGGATTCGAACCCATGAACTCCGGTTTCTAAGGCACACGCCCTTACTACTAGGCTACGGAGGCAGTTATAAATTAAATAAATTAAATCCAATTGAAATGTTTTACAAAATTATATTGATATATACCACATAATATATGCGTATACGTTGCAAGCTTACCCAATTACCAAATTCATAAATTGCAATTTTCCATCCTAGCTTTTTAATGTTTTAGCTGTTTAGTAATTTATCTAAGTTATATTATTTTATTTTTCTTAATATATTTATATAACTTTTTTTTTTTTCCTTACTACACTAGGAAAGGTTTTATATTAGGCGCATATGCATTTAAAGCTTCAAGACACATTGTAGTTGAACAACGTCTTCACTGATTGCATGTAGTAAGTAAAAAAAGGTCTCATTCTCTGGCTTTGTAAATAGCAGCGCAAAGCTTCTTTGTGATGTTTTGTCTAGAAAGTAAGTACCATTCTCATTATTTTACTGTTTTCTCGTACTGTTCCTGTTTTTTGGGAACGTTTGTTAACTATAGACCTCTTTTAAGCTAATGTTTAGCATTATAAATATCTCGCTTTTACCTCAAGTAGTAGTCACAACAGTAAAAAAGTCAATAATGCAAACATATTGGAGATTTTAAATTTTAGGGCAGAAATCAGAGGGCAGTGTCGAACAAAAAGTCAATATTCCCTCTTATGTTGTGTCTAAATTAAAGAATATATTTGAAATTTGTTCTATGGGATAATATCCCTAAGTAGATTAAAAATGTTAGGCTAAAATACAAAAGCAAGGGGCCTTACATCAACATTTTTGTGTCTGTCTAATTTACAACAGAAAAAAATAAAATTAGACATTTCTTTAATATAAACAATAGTAAATGGCATAAAAAAAACTTGTAATAAATGTATAATTATTAAAGTAGTAATAAGTGTATAATCTTAATTAAATGTTATGTTGTTAGGGTATATAAATAAATAAATGAACGTAACATGTTCTTTCAAATAAAGTTAAACACTAAGTTTCTTGAAAAAGAAATTAGGGCATCAAAGACATTAAAAAAGTTCCGCCTTAGAGAGAGTACTTCAGTTGTGATACCCCATGTAATTAGTTATTGTTATAGTCTCCTAAATGCCACTGGCATTTTGAGAAAGCTTGTGTCGATAGTAGGTGGATAATTGGTGATAACTAAATACTAGCATAACGCGAATTTGTGAAAAGGTTATATAATAAGGATCGTCATCAAATTTTGCCATTCGCCACGTCGTTTATAAAATTGAGTCAGAATACTACTTCTATTGTGGGTACTTTGATAAAAGGAGTCACGGTATTGACGTTTTATCCCTCTGCGGTCGTGTATAGAAGACGGGCCTGAAATATAGCGGGAGATCCTTGTAAGGCGCTATTCGGAACGAAACTACTCTTTTTTTTTGACTCGGATGTTATGCTTTCAGACTCTTGTCTTCGAAAAGGTTCATCTAACACAGAGTTCACGGGAAGCTTCCGTCCCCACGAACTAGGTGGCCCACATTTTTTGCTAAAAATGAGGGCCACATGTACGGAAGGTGTTTATGTCTCCTAAGGATCGTCGACGATCGGTTTACGAACCAAGGGCCGACAGTCTGGCAAGTGTATTAATCGGTGGCTGGAGGCGGTGAGAACCGCCCTGGAACGGGGGTGTATCAAGTGTACGTGGTGTGAGTGTTTCGCTGTGCTCGTAAGCGAGGGCGAACTACAGTTGAATGTGTGCTATCCCTACTCGTGTGGTGTGTAGGGTCTGATGTCGGGACCCCCGTTGGGTCCGGAATCTCGGCGACCCCTTCCTCATCCGGGTCGAGGAGAACGTTTCGCGGTCTAGGCTTTTGACTAGACGCGTTTGGATCGACCGTATACGTTGCTGCTTTTACCAGCAGAGGGTTACTTGGATTGATGAAGGCCGTTCAGAATGAATTCCGTCACGCGATAAATTTGGTCGGGACACGAGTGCTTCGGACGAAAACCGAATTGCTCGTCTGGGATGAGGTTATTGGAGAAGGCGTGGTCTTTCAACCGGAAGAGAATTATACGTTCATATAGTTTACCCAAGCAATTGAGCAAGCTAATTGGACGATAACTCGTGGGTAGGTTAGAGGGTTTGTTCGGCTTGGGAATACCGATGACGATGGCTTCTTTTCAGGCATCAGGAAAAGTACAAGTTGATAGTAAAATATTGAAAATGTTGACCAATACACAGACAATAGGGCCTGGTAAGTATTTTAGAGTTCTATTTGAGATACGGTCTGGGCCAGGTGCCGAACGGGGTTTCAGACCCTTAATAATGTCGTGGACCTTCTCCGGGGTCACTGGCTTAAATTATCTCCCTCTGGTGGTAAGCCCTAAGTTCGACTAGACGGTCCACCTCCGGTGTCGGCGTGTGCGCGAGATGGCGTACATTGCTCTTCTAGCGTATCGGCTAAGAATTCGGCTTTTTCAAAGTCATCGAAAGCTACCAAGCCCCCCGGTTGGCTTTGATAATGGCGGCATGGCGTCGCGGGAATCCAACTTCATACGTCGAGCCAACTACCAATAGGCAGTGTGCGATGGCTCTAAGTCTTCCGTCAGACCTAACCACGATCGTTTGCGGTGTAATTCTATCCTGTCTCTGACCTCTAACTGAAGTTTCCTAAAGCGAAATTGGTTTGACTCGGACGGATAGCGATAAAACGCCCGCTTGAGTGTATTTTTCTCTCTTATCAGACATCGAATACCAAACGGCAAGCCAAAGTTGCGATCACCCGAAACCTTGACTGTCCTTACGGAGTCTTCGATGGCTGATGAGATATGCGTTGTGATACTGTCGATGGCAATATACGCTTTGTCTACACTATCAATAACCTCCGGTAGGTTGGAGCAACTTTGGAGGTTCATAGCCTTGAGTTTGCGTTCAAGACAATGCCAATTTGTTACGGTTTTGGTCGTAGGAACTGCACCCGCGACTTGGCCCAGCTTGAATAAGACCGGCAAGTGGTCAGAGTCTAACACACAGAGTGCCTCTATCGATACGACATCAAGCAAAAAGTCTCTAGCTTATAGCAGGTCTATAGTGCTAGGAGCGCCTATGGCTGAATCTGAGTATCTAATTGGGGTCCCGGGAGCTATTACATTTATGTTGAGTGGCTCCTCGAGTTCCAGCAATTTATTGCCATTTGTGTTTGGCGTAATGCGCAATTCCAGTCGGGATGTTTGCTATTTAAGTCGCCTGCGATAATGGTTGATGGACCTAGGCCGAGAAGCAACTCTAGGTCAGATCTAAGTAACTTCTTAGATGGGGATGGGTACACGGAAACAAGTACAACTGGCCTATGGCCGGTAAGTGCGATCTGACATGCCGTCCCCTCAACAAGTTAGTTAATGTAGGTGTTTCTAATGGTGCGATATGGAGTGACCTTTTGTAGTACATAAGTATGCCACCCTGCGGTCCTGACAACCTATCGTTTCTAATAATGTTATAGTCACTGATTCTAGGATTTGCTATTGCCGGTTTTAAAAAGGTCTCTTGCACTAGAAATATGTTTATACTATAATCGTGCAAGTATTTGGCAATTTCGGATCGCTGCTTCTTCAGGCCGTTCGCGTTAAAATACGATACGACTAGGGAGCGCGGTTTCACCCTACCTAAGTTGGTAGGGTAGAACCGCGCATCTTATACGGTTAACCTACTTGTTTGTGACTGTTTCGGTTCTTTTTTAAACTTGCTTAGTGCGATTTTTCGATTGGGCCGATTGCCAGGTGCATTTTATATTCCAGATCGTATAATTTGGACATGTTTACGGTTTGTGCGAATTCGAAATATTTCGCGATAACTTCAACGGGTGCCGGACGGACGTAATTACCGGACCCTTTGTGTGACGCGTTTTGCGCGGCAAGCGCAAGTGCGGGTTTATTGTTCGCTATTGTGGGACTCACCCGGTCGGTTCCTTTATGTTGCCACAGCGGTCTGAGTGACGGCGGCGGCTTTTTTAATTGTTACAGGCTTTGTCCATACACTAACTGCCGGTGCAGGTGCAGGGACAAAGCTTGTTTTAACGACCGCGGGATTCTGGAAACGTGCGGCAGATGGCCGACGAGTCTATCTTTTGGGTGCACTTGAGCAACCCTTATAGCTAGTCGGGTGACCTACGTTATCGCAATTTGCGCACGCGGGCGGCTCGACTGAATCTTTGGGCCTAGGGAACTCCGCAGTGCTATGATGGCTGGCGCACCATCATGCACTGGAGTCCCTAGCCCAAACTCGCAATTCGCGTAGTGTGTCCGAAATATTGGCAGTTGTGACACTGCGCGACTAGACCGGTCTTACGAGGAGTTTCGACTCGCAAGCCGATTAACTTACAGATTGACCTTATATTGAAAATGGACTTTCCCTAGGGGGAAAAATCTAGCTCGACCATAAGAAGGTCCATTTCGAATCGAAAACGTGGATGACGCATACGGCGCACCCTGTGGACTGGATATCCCTGTCTTTTAAGGTCCGCGTAGACCTCGTCTAGGTCCATTTCTCTAGGAATTCCCCTAATAACGAGTAAGCGATCTTCCGGTAGAGTGAAAGTATGAAACGCGATTTTATTTTCGCGTAGGTATTTTGTAAGGTCGCGGAAAACATCCGAGGTCTCTACGTTGACCCGGATGCCTATTCGCGTGTTTGCCGACCTAAAGTTAGAGATCTTGGCTTTCGATAGCCATGTGAGGACACGGCTCCAGTGACCCTTGTCGTGGATTACGACCGGTGGTGGAGCCTTGACCTTACACTCGGCCATAAAAACTTCCGATGTATCGGGGATAGCGTGTGGCTCGGCCGCGGGCTTTTTAGCCGGTGTCGCGGTTGCGAATAAACGCGGTGAATTAACGCGACTCTCGGCGTCGCTTTCGATGGCTGGGCGTTTTTTACCCTTTTTCCTAGAACGGACGGAAGTGAAACCGTTCGAGTCCCTGTCAGACTCGTTGTCGGCATCTATAGCGGCATTTGCGGTGGCCGCCACGGCGGCGTCCACGGTCGCGGTTTCTAAATCCATAGGCCTAGGTTCATCCTCAGCGCCCGATTGCGCTGAAAGATAGCTGCACGGGGCAGGCGTAATTACCGGGGTACGATTCCGGATGGGTGTCGCAGAAGGCAACAGCGTGGGCGATTTATTCGGCCCGCCAGCGAACGCGGTGGCTTTGCCTTCGGTTACGAGGCGCTTGTATCCGGCGTGGATTTTAGCCCAGCCATCGGAGTCGGTTGCGCAGAAATACGCATCTATATGCTCACGGTAGTTTGCGGGGCCATACTCATCCAAGTTAGCCATTGGGGCGTTCCCCGCCGGCATGGTGAACAGTTTATCTAGCCCTCTAGAGGTGTGTGCCTATAAAGACAACAAGTGTGAGCGCTTTAGGAGCGCCAGGTGGGTACCTAGCTGCCACCTAATGTAGCAAGCACAACTTAATTTTAAAAGCTAAATGCCACGTGGGCTTTTGTGTGTCGTGTTTTACTTACATACAGTACTGGAACCTGCCTGCGAGCACTACTACACTAACACATATCTAACAGCAACTGTCAGACTCGGTTTTGAAGTTTGCCGGACGATACACATCACTAATTGCACTGGCACTGACCTTACGCGGCAGGAATACGCTTACGCGAGAATAACGCGTCTGCGGGAGCGCAGAGAGAGAGGTCTGTACTGTGCGAAGGCTCAGTATGAACAGGGGGAACTGTACTCGTGTGATAAGTGTGCTTCTGTGATAGTGTTACTTGTGATAAGTGGTTTAAGGCGGTGTTACGCATCGACTCGTCCGTTCGAGACGTCCGGTGGCAGTTGTCGGCACGTGAGCCATTTAAATGATTTTAAGTCACCTACCAATATATATTTCTTTCTTTCTATTGTTGCACAAAAGTGAAATTCAGATTTAGTACTCGCTGAAATATTATAAACAACAACAAAGTACCGTTCTTATAAAAAACCTTAATTCAATCTAAATGAACAGGTTTAGACTATTCCTAGTTTTAAGCCCTGACTATTAATCGGTGGAATAAGAGCTTAGTCGCTGAATTAAACTGTTGATCTGACGGCCGTCTTTGGGTGGCGTCGCTGATGGAAGTCCATCGCGGACGCCACTAAATGACGTCTGTCAGGACGTGCCCGTTGTGACCGACCCAAAGCAGAAACTTCGAAAGGTTCTTTGGTTATTGGTTCATAATTATTTAAACTTAACCTTTTTATCAACAGAAAATAATCTATCAGCATATTGATGTGTAGACAGATGGAAAGTTCATAAAACCGTTAACAAAGTTGAAATAAAATATAGTTGTAACTTAGTCTTCTTTTTCTTTCTCTAGCCCTTCTATTATTCATTTTGATTTTTCAAAGTTTCTCTTTTCTATTACTCGTTACCTCAGTACTTATCCTTTCTTTCTCATATCCCCACTTGTAGAGTCCATCCATCGCTCTTCGTTCAGTGACATTTATTTCTAGGATAAGTTAGCGTATCGTGAGCCATTCCGATATAATATACTGATGTACATAACATGATGATGTTTTTTTCATAACCATTATAATTATATAAATTAACATAAGAAATAAATGAAGAAATAAATAGAGAAGAAATGTTCCATTTAATGTATTATACATCCACATCATCATCAGCCTTTGTTAGTCCATGGTTTCGGGCTCCCCTAATACCCACCCTATCCATTGGGGGTTTTGGACCACCCACGCTGGTTGCCGGGTTGGTGGGTGGACCGAATTTTTACATGCCCATCCGACCATGGATCATCTTACTTTTCAACAATTGGGTGATCGGCCCCGGTTGCCCTAACCAACAAAACAACAATGAAATTTATTGCGTGCAGAATTTCGACCCGACCTCCGGTTTCCTAAAGCCACGCCCATACCACCTGAAGCTCGGAGGCAGTTTATGATTATACACTTCATCTCATTAAAAAGAAACGCTGACATTTTAACTTTTCATGTGTAAAATATTGTTATAACTAGAAGAATAAAGTTATATTAGTTTATAATGTTATTAGTTTCTGTTTTGATATCCTTAGTTCTTATGTTCCTGTTAATTTTCAAAATAAATAATGCAATATTCACCATAACGAATATATTAACTAAATCGATGGCGCATTTTCATGTCTTTTACAAATATTAGTACTTTTAATGCAAACAATTTGGTATTAGTAAGGAACCCAAACACTATTTCTTCGACGGCAATCAAATTTTCAATTTAGATAAGAGGCTCACTAGGCGAAGTTTTTTTCTTTTTCTTTGGGATCAACGTGGGACACAGACAAACGATCAACGTCTCCTGTTCTTCCCCAATTAAACTATAAATTAATTTTATTTTTGATATCCTGCAACAACTTTGGAATTATAAATGAACAATACTTATGGATAATAGCGTTTATATCATTAATTAAAATTTTTCACGTTTTTTGGTTCAACCCCGGGCCTTAAATATTCGGCTTTGTATAGTGAATCATTTATATTAAGATTTTTTGATTAATTTCTTACTATAAATCGATCTTGTTTTTGAATTAATAATAGGACTTTAATTGGGGTAAAATTCATTCCTTTTGTTTAAAATCAAGATGTTCCTTTATTTCATAGGTCTCATGAATCTTAGAAAGTAATCTATGTCCTTTATGATGACTGTTGAGTTAAGTTGAATGCTGGAGATCTAAAAATCTGCAAGAAGCAGAGTTTTTTGGTTAAAATGCATCATCTATTTGTTTAATTTGATTATCTTTTTGCCTAAATATGTTTAAAAACAACTTAAGCTGGAAAACGACCTTGTGTGTGACACCTCTTTCTCAAAATAGCATTACAAGCATGAGGCGTGGTTTGTTGCCTTAAATTATTAAACCTTTATAAAGATTATTTTTCAATTTTTAATTTAAACTTTAAACCAGGAAATATATGTTTTGTTTTAAGCTGGTCTCTCTCCACCTATTGAGGGACCTCGACCCAATATCCCCTGGTAACCCTCTTTGACCCTTGCCCTTTCGGTGGCATGTGGCTCAGGTGACCCACATAATTTCCTATTTTCCCCATAAAAGTCTGGGCGTAGTTAATTTTATTTATTGGGTATGCCATGCCGGAACATTTTTCCTCGTTGGAAACTTTGACAAAACTGGACTTCAGTTGTGATGTTGCAATTTGGGATTGGGGATGCATTCCGGTATGCGCTTTGGGACAGTTTTAATTCCTTTTCTTCAGAAAAGTTTCCACATTATCGATACAATTGATTTCTTAATCTTCCTTGTTTTGAAGAATACTAATGGCCAGATATTTTTTATCGATAATGTATTTCTCCCATAACCTCATTCTGATTTGCCTTATCATGATTTTGTTTTGCGTTTATTAAGTCCAAAGTACTTGCCATTCTTAGATTTTAGCTCAAACCAGGGTGCATAAAAGGACGATTCGTCCAAAACTCAACGTTGAACTTCTGCCTTGCATTTTTTTGTCCAGGTAACCCGGTTTAAATCTTCGCTGTTTTAGATTTTGTTTATTTTTCCTTTTAGATTAAGTTCCTTTTAAAAAACAAAAGCAATTAATGATTTACAATCAAGTTGAAGGATAGAACATGCAAAAGGAACCGAAAATCATTCGTTTGTGAAATGATCCAGGTCTTACTATTCCAATTCCCAGAGATTATCGTTTTAGCACCAGATTTTGTTTCTATATAATCATGCATTTCAAAATCCTTTCAGATGAGAGATTTTCTTTTTTGACTCATTAAACTTTTATATCAATTTCGGTATTCATTTTAGACAATTGCCAAAAGTGAGGTAAACCTAATCGATATGACATCGGTTTTTTAAATATTACAACAGTAAAAACTATCTTGAGTGCAAATAGTTAATAATTTCCCAAAGGACTCTTTTGAAATAAAGTTCAAGTTGGGGATTTTGGCTTTTACATTTTAAACTGAGCATTCTTAATTCCCAGTTAATTATCGAAAATTACATATTATACAATATAAAACCTTTTTCGTTTAGTCTACTTTATTATATGTTTTTATTTTTTTTAAAATTTTTTTCCCAAAAAAGGGGCCCAGAACCTTTCCATCCATAAATGACATTTCCTTTGAATTTTTATAATTTGTTAATTTCAAAAATTAAACACTTGTTTTTTGAAAAAATAAACTTGTCTCAAATTTGAAAACAAGGTATATTTTAATTAATTACCTGGATAGGATTATGGACGTAGAAAATAATTACCGTTCAGTTCATTTGAATTTTAAATTTTTTAAATATCCTTTATCAATTAAAGGTTCTAGGTTGCAAAAAAGTTTTAAAAAAGATAAACGGTTGAGATCCTTTCCCAAATTAGTTTTCAAGAAGTGTGTAACGGGTCAAATTATAAAGTTGGGCCTTCAGTACCCTTTTAATTACTTATTGTATATTATTTTGCAGATATATGTTATTATTTATTTGCCATTTCAGAATAAAAAATAATGACATAAATGGTCCGTAAATAAAAATTAGTTAATTAAATCCCATAAACCTTCTTAAATGACTTAAAACTTTTAACTTATGTTCTACCACGTATTTAAGTGATTACTAATGGAAAACTTTTGTTAATGGAAATTTTGTGACGTACAAAGGATTAATAAAAATGTATAAATAATACTAAAGATGTTCTAACTGACTTTTCAATCGATGATATTGGTTTACGCTCTATAAGTTTTATAATACATTTCTCACTTACAAGCAAAAGCTGAATAAATTTAATATTTAAGCTAAACCATTAATACTTTAAAACATTAAATCGGTAAATTAAAAACCGTAAAAGGGCGGCCAAAAATTTCGAATGAAGGAAGTAATAAATTATTTAAAAACTTTTATTGTTTTTCAAAGTAATTTCCCAAATTGAACTTTTTTTCTCTGGAACTAATCATTAAACAACCATTGCATTCGGTTTCCTTTAAACGAATGGGTATCCATCGGAAAACAACTTTTAAAAAATTGTTCATGAAAATTTTTGTATTTGACTCATGCCAATTCAAAGTTTAAATTTCCGGGTATTCTATGTCGATCTTCCTCAATCAACTTTTAACCACTCAATTTTCTTGTAACTGCAGTTTTGGATCTGCCTTTCGCTTTCAAATTTTATTTTCAATTTTTTTAAACTACCAAACACCACTTTTGTAAAAAGTTATAATAAATTTAATGAAACGTAAAAGCACACTAATAAAAGCGTTTGAGCCTTTGAATTGAAACCATACGGTCTTTTCAGATTTCGATTAGCCGGTCACTTTTATGCACAAATACATATATAATTAAAATTAATTTGTTTGATGTTAGTTATAAACATTTCACTTATAACTACTTTTTAATTTTACCTAAATCTAGGAACCACTGATGGGTAAACGCCTCTTTCAAGAATCCTCCGATCACATTTCTGTAAGTTTAAATCATTAACTCATTTGCTTTGTCAAAAGATAAAAAGTTATTTATTGTCAACGTATTTTTAAAGTTTTTTGATAAAAAACAACGTGTGGGGGTTTTAATTAAAAAAGAAACAGAAGGAAGGAAAGACCTTATTTACTGATCGCAAATACTGTCAAAGGGGCTGATTATATATCATTATATTAGCAAGTAATAGGTCCACTTTGCGTTTTGACGTACAACTAGAAAGTTTCTAAACCTTGAGGTCTTTATTTAAACTTTAATAGTTATTTAAAGTTTTATACGATGTAGCTTTTTTAACTCACTTCGTTTTAACTTTTCCAAAAATTGACAATATAAAGAACAATATACTTGTTTAAACATTCTTAGGCAAGGGAAAAACAACGCTTAAAAAAGCATAAAGTAAGAAGATAATAAATAATCGAAGGTATAATTAAAAGAATCTTAATAATTAAATATATATAAGTAGTCAAATTTCGGGAGCACTAAATTATGTTTTTAAAACTAAATAAAAACTAAATACCAATTGAGGCTTTAAATAACCAAAATATAAGGTTTGCGATATGGGCCTAAAATTAATAAATAAATTAGTTCCAAATTATTAATCCCGGCTGCATTGTAAAACCTTTTCAATTCCTGAAAATAACATTAAGCCCTTCTTTCCCACGGTTGAGGATTGGAGAAAGGCTCAAACCTTTGGAAATTCTGAAAAGCCCTTCGTCAATCAGAAGGTTAAGGGGATGCATAATAAGTATTTATTTATTCTTTTAAATTAAAAAATGTACATAGGCTTAATGCTATGGATTTTCGACGGCAACCTTGGGAGGGCTAAATGAAAGTAGGTACAAGTAAAAATTAAAACAAATGAACACACGTGAAGTATTTTCCTCGGAGTAGGAATCCTGACATGGCTCCGCCCAAGCGCATGTGTCATCTTAAAAATTAAATTACCAAGGCGACTCCTTTCCTATAACGACACTATGGAATCCGCTGAACGCTTAAGCAGGATCGCTTCTTTCCCCACCGACGAATTCCAATGGGGAGAACGCTGACTCTGCAGCACGGGGCTCGCGACCAGAACAACGAACGGATGGCCCTCCTTCTTCCCCTCGAAAGCAGTCCTTGTCTTTAGAAAAGTTAACTTTATGGGGTTGTAAAAAAATTTATTTAAGTAAATCGATTTTTTTGAGCCCTCCTGCGTCGGTACCTAATTGTAGAACAAGAATTAATGTAGAATTACGGACTTTAACACACAAATATATATATATATATATTATGGAATATATAAAATCTTACCCGAATTTCATGAAATTTCTCTGCTGCCCTTTTCAAAAAATAATTGGGTTTTACCCCAAAGAGTAACTTCACCATCCTGTTTTCAAGGCAGTTTTCCTAAGAAAATAGATTGGATATTAAAGGTTTGTAATAATTTGTTCGATGGAGGGACAAAAGAACACTTTATTTGTCAACTTTGAGGGGTACCCCGGATGAAAGATTGACAACTTCCGTGGGCGGCCCTTTAGAATATGTGCCCATTCAATGGTTACAGCCAGTGAAACTATTTATAATTGGGAATATAACAGAACAAAGATCTTTAAGACTGGTATCCAAATATCAAAATGTGACGACCAAAACCGGATAAAAGGAGAATTAAAAAGAAAGGTATTAAGGCCTTGGCGATCGTTTAACGAATAGGGCCATTTGATTTGTGCACGTTGGCGGCCATGATCTATGATCGAATATTGAATACTCAATTTTAAAAGCCGGTCTGTTTTTGGGTAGATCATTCCGGTCGAAGTAACATACGTTACCTTGGTCGATAAGAGGGAAAATCAAGCACTGCACGGGCGTTACTTTCGCTTTATAGGAAACAATTTTTAAATCGATACAGTGATCTGAGTGCACCTGTAACTCTTTGAGAAATAACAGCAAGTTGTTGTTTCCAACTCAGCGTAAAGTCAAATATCAGACCAAGATTTTTTACACTTTCACTGAAGGGTATAATAGTATATCCGTTAAATTTTATTGTTGGAAGACTAGGTATATCTAACATATTTATGGTACGATTGCTACCAACAATCAGTGCCTGACACTTTATTGGGTTCACTGTAAGACCAAACTTAAGAGACCACATTTTAGCGGCATCTAGGTCATCGTTTACTTTGGATATTATTTCTTGTATTCTATCTGCAGTATCGTGATAATATTGTAATTGTAAGTCATCGGCGTAAAGATGATACGAACATCGAAGTTCAGAGGTAATTAAATAAAAAATTACCTCTGAACTTCGATGTTCGTATCATCGATTTCGATTCGAATTAAAATAAAAACAGAAAATAAAATAGGAGAAAGTATGCCTTGAGGTACGCCACAAGCCAGATTAAGCCAGTTTGAGAACAGTTCACTAGAGGTTACTGACTGTTGGCGACCTCAAAGATAAGATGCAAACCAATCCAGTGCTTCATCCGAAACCCTTAAATGAAAAAGGATATCATGACTGACGGCATTAAACGCATTGGAAAAGTCTATTAAAACCAAAACTGTGACTTTTGTGTTTTCCATTGCAGCTCGTATATCGCCAGTCACTTCGGGTCACAGAAGGTCAGTGGCCTGGCCTAAATCCAGAATATATATATAAAATATAATATACAAGTATCTTCATACAATTGAAAAAAAATTCTAAAATAAATAATGAAAAGGTTAAAATATGTTATAGTTGTTTTAGGGATTATTGTTTTATCTATGAAAGTGGTTTTATAAGAAAAAATCATCATTTTATTCTAAATCTATAAATAATACTCATAAAAATAGCTGATTGTGATATTTTGTTAAAAGTTTTAAATTTTAAAAAAATGTTTTACCGTAGGTTAATCGAATAGTTAATTACATAAAGTACATAGATAGTAATATGATACAGTTTTTGATATCGGTGACTGACTTCCCAAAAAGAGATACTCAATTTGTTTTTTTATGTCAATGCATTAAATAGTTGTTTTCTATTGTTGAATGATATATCTTATAAATAACGTTGTCAATAACCGTATAATTCAGAGTTGTTAAATTATAAACGCTGGCTTAACCTTAATAATTAGACCTAAATCATGATCTGCATAATTGGATATATGTAGCATAGCAAATACATTGAGGTAGTTTTACAGCTTAGGCGTAAGTTTGACTTCCCAGTTACGACAACGCGCCAGTATTACAGACTTCAAAAACCAATATTGTACTGTTTGATGACTCTGCACAAAAAGCTGTTACTCATGCAGGGTATTAGATTTATTTATATGATTACTACTAATCTGTCTTTGTTATGACTGATTTAGTCTCATTTTAAAAATAATACAGCTAATAATACGTTTAATAAGCATTAAAGGAAATTAATGAAAGAATCTGGGAGGCCTAGAAAATCATCAAACATCGTGTCGATTAAATTCAAATGCATGGGAAACCATGAAAGATAGACTTGCACTAAGTTTAACATAATTGTGCTTCTTTAAATGGTCCATAATAAAGTTGTGAGCGTGAATATTTTAAGAATAATAATATAAATAACAGCTACTGTGGTGTTGGTTTAATGTAAACTCTTTAGGACAAACAACTATTCAAACCTCATTTAAGGTAATATAGAGTAAATTTATCTAAAAGTTAATGCATTAAAAAGTTTTTATTCTATGTGCATAAACATGGCATACATAACATTTTAATGAAATGATTACCTTGAAAGATATTACAGATTTCACTGCAGTGGTGAAAACAAGGGGGTGTTTTTTGGACACGACACGTTGTCACCGGCTTAAATTCAATTTTTTCTTGTTCGCGTCATCTTCCGGGAAAAGGGCCTGCGAGAATAAGGCGTAACAATAGACCTACTGCTAAAATGCCGGGCACTTATTTGAAATTACTATGATACGGGCAACAATACAATAACTTCTAACTATTTATTTCTTGCCCATACCACATAAAATTAACAAAAAAATTACGATGCATACTTAGCCTAAAGTATCGATAATCGCCAGATTAGAAACGTTTGCAGACGAGAGATAAGGTCAAAGGAAACATTCATCGAAATTAATGGCCGAATGGCGGCCACGGATAATGTCCAACTACTAAAGCGAATCGTTTGAAAACTATACGATCACAATAGTAGGCGAGGGAATAAATAGCGATGGTCAAAGTATTAAGTAGTAAACCACTAAGCTATAGTGGTTTTATTACTATGAAAAAACGTTACAGATTTAGATTTATGGGAGCTTATATTATACATTATGTTTCTGTTTTCTGAAGTAGTTTCTCGGTATGATTTCGGTCGGCATCTGACCCCACATGTCAGTCACCTCGTGAGCCAGATCCAGATATTTTCGTTTTTTTTCTGTTTCGGCTTTCACGAGGTTCTCTTCAAATGGGATCGTGATGTCAACCAAAAATACCCTTGACAGTGCCCGGTCCATCAGCACGATATCAGGCTTTTTAGCCAGTATTGTCCTATCCATGATGATAGACCGGTCCCAATAGAGCCTGGCGCGATCATTTTCGAGCACAGCATCCGGCGAGTACATGTAATATGGCAATCTCCGTGGAGAGCTTTGTAGAACCGCCCGTGTAGCTCTTTCTCTTTCCATACGCTCTCACGGTCGGAGATGCACAGCACTGCTGGGCTTTGCCATTGCTCGTTGGCTAAGGATAGAGGGGTAAGTCCTTTATCACTTTTTATGACGCCTGCGTAGAATGCATCATCCGATTTCGTCAGGAAGTACTTCCGGAGGCTGCACACTTCACGGTTATGCATAGCAAGGGCGCTTAATAAGCCCCGCCCACCATGCTTTCGTGGTAAGTACAACCTCATCACTGACGACCTCGGGTGGTGCATCCTGTGCGACGTCAAGGTGGTGCGGACTTTTCTGTCCAGGGCGTTTAGTTCGGTTTGAGACCACCTGAGAATGCCGAAAGTATAAACGAGGACGGGCATAACCCAACCGTTATACGCGTGTACTTTATTTACGCCTGACAAAAAGCTATTTAGCACTTTTGTCAAGCGTCCAAAAAATACTTCGCGAACTGATTGTTTTACACCGGCCTCGTCGATACTTATGTTTTGTGACATGCCCAGGTACCGGTATGTTTCAGCTTCGGAGAGGGTCCTTATGTTAACCGGTGTAGTTATATGGACCCCGTCGGTGTGGGTGACCTTACCTCTTTCAACATGGAGAATCCCACACTTATCCGTTCATAAGTCCATTCTAATTGAATTGCTAAAATCACCAGTAATCTTTAACAATTCCATCAGATGAGAGCGATTAGAAGCGAATAATTTGAGATCATCCATGATGAAAAGTAAGGGTCACCTTTGCCCTCTCCCAAAGCTGAAATCACTCTGCCCGAAGCCTCCAGTTGTGAGAATTCAAAGAGAGGCAGAACCAAATTGGGCTCAAACAATCACCCTGGAAGATTCCCATACGTATCCTTATACGGTCTTCCGCACCCGTCATCCACTCGCCTAGATAACAAAGTGTCGTACTCCATTGCCCCATACATTGCCCGAGGAAGTTCCTTACCGCTCTTATCCGCTCTTCTGGTCACTCTCGAAGAGATGATTCTGGTTGAACCGCTTTGACCTCTCCGTATATCGCCGAATTCGCTTTCCCCAAGCTGCGATCCTTTGCTTAAGGTCATCGATGCGTTCCGCCAGTCTTTGGGCCATGTTTGGCTGGGTTCGATTTAAATCAGTCCCACCAAGCGCCATGGTGACGGTTCGCACGATTCTTTGTCTTCTGTTTCCAGACTAAGGAGCCTGCCGATAAGGGCCCTTGCTTTTGCGATACGTTCCTCTATCCTTTTCCTCCACTCTGGGGTATCATTTATAACTAAACGACAGGCTGTCAGTGCAGCGCTATAGAGGATAGAGGTCGTATCACAAAGATCCCGGCTGGCTTCTAAATAAGTTGCCAGCATACCATTAAGGGTCCCAACAACAGCGCGATTTCGCTTGCTTAGGGATATTCGGGGAAGACGTGGGCTGGGGTGATCTTCGAGAGGAATCTGGCGCGTAAAATGTACTGAACCTCGATCTGCCAGATTTTGCTCTGTGACAGATAATGATGGCTCTAGCTCAGCAAAAATGCGATGCATCCTTACCCGATACGCAAAACCTCCGGTTTCTCCACCTTTTGCCCTACATATTATTTATTATACATTATCATCATCATCATTAGGCTGTGCTAGTCCAGTAATGCACGCCTTCTCCATAAGGGGGTTTTTGGACCGTATCGGAATCGGACCCCCGACCTCCGGTTTATACCGTTAGACCACGGAGCCGGTAATTAGACGTTCACCTGATAGTTATTCCTCCCTGTCCATTACAAAAGCAGCATTAGTCTACGGTGTCGGTTCAACCGAAAAACAGTTGTGTTTACGCAATATTGAATTACGGCAGAAATAGGCACCGCAGTGGTACTACTCTAGAAAGTTTTTGTAAAGTATTAACAAAGTTAGTGATAAAATAGGTATCCACATTGATTAGACCGCTACAATGTCTTAAATTATTTATCACGTATTATCAGCAAGAGGACATAATCTGATAGACTTAACCAAGTCAACTTTTTTATAATATTGATATGGTTTCCTTGTCGTTTTTTAAAGATTGTAGCTGATATTTATAGTAAGATATCATTAAGGTTAATATTGCTTTGCAATTTTCATTGTGTTAAATTGTATTTCTTATTTTTTGTTTTCTTATTTTTATCAATTGCGTATATAGTGTTTCTCTATAAGTGTTTGTATCACTTACACATGTTATTTTAAGTTATTAAATAAAATTACTTTACGGATTTTATCGCGTTTATTTTACATTTTAAATTCCTGACGTTTCGAACACTTTCCAACGGCCGTGGTCACGGGTAGACTGAGATGTCATGCGTCTTGTTGCCAGTGCTGAAGCGGGTTTCCAGATCTTAATTTAATTAATTATTTTTAGTCTGTACTCCGACCTATGCAATATGACTGATTTTATCTTTACAGCCAGCAGTGGTATTATGCTTGGGGTTAAATTTTTATTTATTAATTATGGGATCCCAAGCAGGTTGTAGAACCAACCATCTTCTCTATTGATTCAATTACAAAGGAAGATTTGGAGGCTATCCGACAAGATATTTCGTCAATGTTGCGTCGAAGCAAAGTGCCGAAACCTAATCTTCCTAAGGATGAACTTATTGCACTTAACAACTACGCAACAACAAAGAACTAACAATTCTCCGAGCAGACAAAGATAATTCTACGGTGATCATGGACACGTCAGATTATAATTCTAAATTAGAACAACTGTTATGGATAAAACTACTTATAGGAAGGTCAAAACGACCCTACTACGAAAACGCTCAAATTAACTAGCGATCTTATTAAAAAGCACTCCGAAACACTTAATCTTGACGTTAAATTGATAATACCAAAATTGTATGGGTTGCCTAATATACACAAATTTAATGCTCCATTGCGCCCTTTTGTTAGCCAAATTGACTCGCCTACTTATAAATTGGCTCAACATTTAGTAAAAATCCTCTCACCGCTCAGAGGACAAACAAGCGCATTTACAAGTGATTCTTACCATTTTAGTTAGCGAGGTAAAACATCTACATCTTGCTGACAATGAAACTATGGTTAGTTTTGATGTTCAATCTTTGTTTACATCTTTACCTATAGAAGATTGCATCAATATTGTAACAAGAAAGTTAGAGGAAAATAACATCTCAATAGAATATGCATTTTTACTTAAACATTGCCTAACATCTGGCTATTTAATGTGGAAAGATGAGTTCTACATGCAGATGGATGGTGTAGCGATGGGTTGCCAGTGTCTCCTATTGTTGCTGACATTTTATGGAAGACTTTGAGGAGAAGGCCCTCACTGCTCCCATTCATCCAAGATTTTAAAAGCGCTATGTAGATGAAACATTTACCCTCTACCTACTATCTTACCATATGATAAAATAAATGCACTTTTAAACCACCTTAACTCCATTAATTCAAAAATACAGTTTACTATGAAGTTAGAAAATAATAATTATTTTAGCTTTCCTTGATGTTACAATTATTCGCAATCCTGATAACACCTTGAGCCATACTGTGTAGAAACCAACCCATACAAATAAATATTTAAATGGCAATTCACCACCATCCATCCCAGTTAGCTACCGTGGGCAAATCTTTGTTTCAGAGAGCACGAGGGATCTGTGATGATGAACACCTGGCGGCTGAGCTACACCGTGTTAAGCAAGTCTGCGAGACAACAAGCTCGCTGCGCCAAGGCAGCTCACAGTGACCGAGTGAAGGCAGCCACAGTGAGCGAGTACCTGCTGTTCTACCTTTTGTGAGAGGCGTAACTGACAAGATTGGCTACATTTTGAGGCGGGCTTCAATCAAAACTTATTTCAAGCGCTGAAGAAGAAGCTGGTCAATTCCTACCACCTGTCAAGTGCAATATTCCTCTACGAGACCCAGGAGTGTAAAGTTAGATTGAGAGTGTGGCCTCTCTTATATTGACAAACAAAGCGAGCAATAAGAACCCACGTGAAGGAACATTTAGCTGACATTAAACATAGAAGACCCAACAAGTCGGCAGTGTGTGACTACATTCAAATCACCCAAACCATCACATCAGATTTGATCGACTACAAATCCTCGCTAAAGAACACCGATTCCTACCAAGGATGATCCGTGAGGCTATTGAGATAAGAAACATCCAAATTTCAATAGAGAAGATGGTTGGTTCTACCACTGCTTGGGACCCCATAATTAATAAATTAAAATTTAACCCAAGCATAATACCACTGCTGGCTTTAAAAATAAAATCAGTTCATATTGCATAGTCGAGTACAGACTAAAAATAATTAATAAAAATTAAGATCTGAAACCCTCTTCAGCACTGGCAACAAGACGCATGACATCTCAGTCACCCGTGACCACGCCGCTGGAAAGTGTTTCAAACGTCGGGAATTCAAAATGTAAAATAAACGCGATAAAATCCAAATTAAAGTAAAGTAATTTTATTTAATAATGTATAATATTCGCGCAAGCAATAGAAATAATCATTATTTTAAGTTAATAATCTTACTTCTATTGTGTTAACGATAGATGCCTTTAAATCAATCTAAAAATAAAATGAAATAAACCAGCAAAATAAGTATTCTTGATAAATATATGATATTCCTTTCTCCTGTTATCGTTACACCTTTTCGGATGTGATACCTCGATTATGCTGCGCGCATTTTCTCTTCACGCAGTACGTGTGCGCTCTTGGGAAATATACGAAAGTGGAATTCACGAGTTCCCTATGCCGTATATCATGAGATTTAAATTGAAACCTGAACTTATATACTTTGATTGAAAATAAACGCAAACTTTTGCTAGATCAATAATTCCACCAGTTATTTTATACAGAATCTGGAGACAAATAATTTTTTAGTTTATTTTTTTTCAGCTTTATCTTGTTGGCGTTCATCAGGGCGAATAGGGTCGACTACGGAAGTATCACCGTTCCCCTATTCTTGCTTACATATATATACAATCGCAGTGAATAAAAGCAAACAAAACAGCAAATATTTCAACCTTTATACTTCATCAGTCAAGTAAAAATACTTCTCTTCGGAATCTACTTAAATGTAATACAAACTTCAGAATAAGTATAAAAGATAATAAATGAACAAAAGTAAAATGACATTTATTTTTAAGAAAAAATTAAGAGGATTAAGCATAAAATTACCTTTTATTTTGTAAGTTTTTCTACATTTAGCCAGTATGAAGGAAAATATCTGCCATCTGCGATCTATTCAGCGTGCAACATGTGTAATGGAAACATTTATATAGAATAGTACATAAGAGCTCGGTAGCTGCGTGAGGCTAGACGGTGATGACCTGATGAAGAGTAGTCACTGGCGCTAATACACATCGCCAAGTACAGTGCCAGCGGTATCACCAACGCGTTGCCTACCATGAGACGGGCTTACCCAGTAAATACGCTGGCTACGGTGCCCTTCAAACCAGAACACATTAGTATTTTCAAACTACTGCTTTGCGCTGAAAAATGGCACCACCCAGACGTTTTGGATAAACACTAATAACATTGACATCACCCCAGACGACCCTCTAAAATGCCAATTTGTAAGGCAAGAGCGATTTGGTTTGATTTTTATTTTTTTGTTTTATGGATACTACACTTAATATATGATAAGAATGAGATAAATATGTAATAAAAATGTGGGCGTGTACTTATGTACGCGTGAGAAGTTATACTTCTTTGGCATCCGTAAAATAGTTTTTAATTGCATGCAAATAATTAATTACAATAAATAATAGAAGGATTGGAAAAGGATAATCAACAAAGTTCAGTTTAAATTTGAAAAATTAATTAAATAAATATTTATTTTCTTATTTTAAGGTTTTTTTACTTTACCTTTTGGTTGACATTAAATTATAATTGCTGGATGAACAAATAAAATGCCCCACTAACTTTATCTCTTCGCCTAATAAATGAAAATGCCTTACTGATTTTATATCGGCTGTTCTCACAGAAAAAAAGTTAGGCTCTTCTTTTGGTCTCTGACTGAAAGAAACATACAGATGGACTTATTGTTTCTGTCACGATTTACTATAAATATTTAATTCAATTTATAGACGAATTTAAAGTATTTAACAAACACTAATGCCTCATTCAGGGTATTATTTTTAAGTCGATATGAAGTTGTTTTGTGAGTAATCTGTTTCTATAGATAACGAAGAAAAAAGCTCCGGTCGTCGGACCGTCTGGGTGGGTGCCACCGCGGCACCTATTTTTGTCGCGAAGCAGTAGTGTGAAAACACTACTGTGTTCCGGTTTGAAAGGCACCGTAGCCAGCGTATTTACTGGGAATATGAGACTTAACGCCCTATGTCTCACGATAAGCAGCGCGTTATTCATACCACTGGTATTGCCAATGTCTATGGGCGTCGGTGACCACTTTCCATCAGGTGGCCCGACTGCTCGTCTGCCTGCGTAGGCCATAAAAAAAGCCCCAAATGATACTTTCGGCATAATTTTACCAGGGACAATTTTTACCAGGGACTTGAAGATGCTTTAACAATTACGTCAACTCACTGACGAGTCAAATACGAAGATATAAGAAAAAGGCACCTATTATATTACAGTGACGTTATTTTCTGACTCGAGTGTCATACTGTCTAAACCATTAATAAAATCAAAGAAAATGCCTAAGGCATTTGCATCTCTTAAAGATAAAGAGCTAAAACCTTAAAAATACTCTTGTATTAAAGATCAAAACTTAGAGTAAAATATGATTATCGAAGTTGTTGAATATATTTAGCACACAAGACGAATACTTATTGAAGACAACACACACAAGCACGTAGTGATCAATTGGTATTCGTAATTTATTATTGACTAAAAACCAATAAAAATATCAAATAAAAATACTTATTAAATGGTTTATTTTAAGCTATTTCACGTGTTTTTGATATTACGCAAAAAATATGAAAATAATTAACCGCTCAACTTGCTCTATAGAGAAATGTACCTAAATTTCTTAATTCGCCGAAACAAGTTCAGAAAGCGTTATCTGAGAAATATAGCAATATGTTTAGGAAGGTAGCAGAATAATATGAGTGCAGGATTCGGAAAGGCTATGGGGCGGTTACAAGGCAACGTACGATAATTATGTCTTTAATAATTTTCGCTTACCGAAGAGCTCGCCAAATATATATATAGCTATAGTAATATTGGTTGTCTGTTATACCTTTGACATGATATGACATGCGTTGGATTATAACGATAATTAGTAAAAATTGTAATAGTGTGAAAAATGTATAAAACAGAACAGGACTCTGAAATACTATCGTATTTTTATTCATATTTTTTACTGAATAATCGATGGGTTAAATGAATCCTAAGTATTATAAGAAACTATTGAGTATAGATTTTATACGAATCGTTTTATTAGTCTCACATTATCTGTAGCAACCATTAAGTTTGATGGACGTGTTCGTGTTGTATTGTGTTATCTTTTCACCACAAATGTTTCTAATGACTCGACTCAGAAACTCGATTTATGCAGTAATTATTTCTTAATAGGTTAGAGGCTCAGGCTAATTTACATCGTTACTATTTTCTGAATTGGGATTAATTTTTCTTCTATAAAACCAAAATAAAATGGCAATTAACCATTAAAAATGTAACAAGTGTACCAAACACGAATCAATCAAAAATTCTGTGCAAGGCCATATATATCTGTTGAATATTTAAATAGAATAACAAATTATTTTGTTTGTTAGTGGCAGTGTAACAAGTGGAAGCATCTATAAACATTCTGTTGTGTTAATAATGAAATAAAAAGATTAGTTCAGTGTCAGACTAACGTATACGTGTTTCATTGTAATTCAAACGATCAATCAAAAGACTGTATTATACTGTCTTTTGATTGATCCTTTCCTTAACTGTTATTATAAAATCGTGGAAAACAAAAACTCAAACCTAGTATTTTGAATGAAGACTAAATGTATAAAGATAAATCTATTTATTTTAAAAAACAACATCTGTGTCGCAAGCAAGTTTCCTTGAAAACCTTTCTAACTGCTGTTGTAAGAATGATCTTCGCAAGAATACATTTCAAAATTTTAATTGGAAATAGACTAAGAACAATCCTAGGTCATACAGTATTTGATTACTTAGATGCTATTCAAAAAGCTTATTAATATTTGGTGTTAACATTATTTGATTAAATTTTTTGACATAGATAAATAATGTATTCGTTAATAAATTTAATATAGGAACAATGTGCAAACAAGTAGTATTAGCAACAGGATAACCCATTTAGTTTCCTAAATTTGTCCACATCCGGATAAAACTCAAGGGATCAAAAGATTGTTGTTTACATTAATTTCATTTCACCATGCCTTTTATTGGATTCCTTATTTAATTTATTGTTTTTAATTTAAACTAGTTTTAAAATCAATAATCTGATCTTGTCTGTCTTCAAAATTATTAACATAACATAATTTATAATCCTTGTTGAAATGCACTATGGCGTCTAGTATTACAGGCCGATTACCTACAGCCGGTGACTTTGATACATAACTAGACATAAATCGAAACTAATCTGTAACTTAGCTTAAGACATACCGTGCACGCTAACAAAGCTTAAGTGACGTTAAGCAATTATTTATTTTATTATTCATTTCTTAAAGGTAAGGTTTAAAACTTAAAAGTTTCTTTTAATTGTAAGTTATTAAAATAGCATAATAATATTAACAATTGTTCAATGAAACGGAGGTCTTGGGTTTGAAACCACCGGAAAAGTTGGTTAGGACAAAGGGGCCGATTACACAAAAGGTAAGATGGTCCACGCGTCGGAAGGGCGTATAAAAAGTCAGTCCCGGTGGAAAACATCATTTAGAGTTCGGCCTTTTAAATTTCATCATCATTATCATCAGCTTGTGTTAGTCTACTGCTGGAAATAGGCCTCCCGTAATGCACGCCTTTTCCATTAAATAAAACTACTTACCGATACTTTAGTGATCATTCGCATTGTCTGTGATTTCACACACTATGCAAATATGCCTAGAAAATTAGACCAAAAACAATAGACGTTTAGGTTAGCCGTAAAGTGCACATATTAAAATTAATCTAAATTAAAGCTGACTACTGATTCATTTATCAGTTTTCTGGTAAAAGAATGGGTATAATAAATATACAAATATAATAAATATTTAACTTTCATCATCAGCCTTGATAGTCCACTGCTGGACATAGGCCTCCCTACTACAATTCTTATCCATTAGGGGTTTGGACCGTATCCCACCACGCTGGTCCAATGCGGGTTGGTGGTGGACTGACTTTTACATGCCCATCCGACCATGGATCATCTTCTTTTCAGACAATTGGGTGATCGGCCCATATTGCCTAACCAACTAGGAAACAACAATGAAAATTTGTGAGTCCCTGAGATTCGAACCACGACCTCCGGTTTCTAAAGCAAACACCATACCACTAGGCTACGAGGCAGTTTATAGAAGCTTTAAGAGGAGTAAATATATAACTTTACTCTTGAATAATTAAAAATGGTAGGTGACTTTATAACTCAAGATTTTGTATGTAACGTGTTTCGTACTAGTTCATAAATATGGCGGTGAATTGTTGCTTAGTAAGTTATATGAATTTAAAGTTACATCGTTATCGTTTCAACCTGTCTGGGTCGACTGCTAAAACTCATGCTAGAGATATCAACTAATAAGCTATGAGAAACCTTTATCAGCTAATACTTTGCGAATCAATTTGACAGGTCATAAATTAATAAAAACATTATATGGTGCTAATAGTTTTGATAAAAATACATTGGATTTATGACTTTACTCTTTTTAAGTACTTGTTTCATTGTAAGTAAAGAAAAAACTGTGTACAGAGGCTTGCTAACTTAACAACGAGTAAAAGAGACGTGGGTTAACGAAACGAAACAAAAACTTCTTTCAGGAAATTGAACTCCACCAAAGCATCGCTACATCTGTGAGTCCTATTCTTAGGTTTTAAGGAGGTCCCTAGTAATACCCGATGTATTCGCCTCACCTAGATAGATTGCGGTCGTAATCTTATTTCACAAAAGCGAACGGAGAAATGTATCCTTTTGCTTGATCGCCGTTCTGGCGGATGTGGGCTGAATCTTAACACCTTTCTGTATCTACACTTTTGTTTGCCATATAATGAAATCGATTCCAAGTCAATTAATATTTGCACTATGGTAAGTACATAAAATAGATGGAATAAAGAGCACGAAAAATACTCCGAACTCTTTAAATATTTGCGCCGAGTTTTTCAAATTAGTGTTACTTTGAAAAGAATGTGACATAAACAATTATTTGTATACTATAAATTATCAATGAAATCGGTTATTTTTTTTAAGTGTAATCTCGCTTTTGCTTTGCCTTACATTGTCGTAAGCAATTAGAAAATGTCGAATATAAAGTTGCGTGAACAAGTGCCAAATAAAAATTCTGATAGTGTTACAAGATACTAAACAGTCATTTGCTATTTTTTAAAATGATACCAATACTAGTTAAGAAACATACTGTAGTTATATCGCCCTCAACCGCATTCCCGTTCGTTATTCGTTGCGACATCTACGTAAGCAGTTCACACGCTAGTGGAATTTTGCATGAATGAGTAGCCAATGATACGTTAATGCCATTGTTTTATATCGAGACTTTATTACTAACATTAAAATAAGCCATCATTCTGTTCTAACCACGCTCGAGACAAGATTAAAATTAGTTAAAACATTGTTTTTAAAAAGCCTTTCGAGGTCCGTCGAAATTTAAGGGCGCAGCCGGTAGGATATCCTTGTGTATAGCTCGTCGCATACTAACGTCCATCGGATCCCCAAATAGATTCGTGTATTAGTATAGTAATCGAGTTAGGATATCCACGAACCAAATAAATAACTTCCGCGCGCGCACCGGTCCATCGAGAGGACGCGCAAGACCTCCAACGTCACGACGTGGGCAGAATCACCTGAAGGACATGAGGTTGAGCAGACTGTGAGTAAAACTTTTCACTTCCTGTTTCCATATATCCTTGTTCTTCCTTATTAATCGAACTCATATCGTCGAATTTAATTTTAAGATACGTTATCTGATTTTGTTAGCTCAAAATAGGCAACAAATTCGTCCATATTATTTCTAATTCCAATTAATTAATTCTAATTGCTTTATTTTAAATAATATACCAAAATGTCGGTTACAATAATACCAAAAGACATTTTAGATTTAATTCTAGATATGACGGGGACGAAAATTATTAAACTTATTCATATCTAAATGCGAATATGTGTTAAGTACAACAGGAGGTAATGATAATATCCAACAAAATCTGTACCAATTTCACGATAAAGTAGCAAACTTATAGGTAAGCAGCTTCTTTATTAAGTGACAATCCGGACATTAAAACGTGGAAGGTTTAAAAATATTTTGACGCAACATTTTGCGACCCGCTCTGAAGAGTGTATAGCAATCGAACTTGAATCACTTAAAATCAATAATGGAGAATCATATCCTCAATTTTGCAGTAGAATTCAAAATATAAGAAGCTCATTATTTGCTAAAGTTCAAAGATTAAGAGATGAAGGAATTAAGGTCAGAAATTAATAATTTATAATAACACAGCGTTGAACGTGTTTTATACAACCTTCCTGAGGACTTAATTAGAATCGTAAGGCTCAAAGGCACTTCTACTTTAGAGGACGCGTTGGCTATAGTAACGAGGAGCTTAACTTTGACCCAGTACAATGCAAGAAATAATAGGTCTAAATCTATCCAATCTTCTACAACTTGCAACAAAATGTTGTGAAACCAATTTCCTTTAATTCGCCGCTAAACCAATTTAAGTTTGGAATTCCATCAAACCAAAGTGGACAAAAGTTATTGCAACTTCCGAATGTGCAACAAGGTTACCGTTTGGAGGACCACCGAATATGGCTTTCCGTTCCAACCAACCACAACAAACACGAACGCTGTTTCAAAGTGGTGGGTTTAGATTTGTATACCCCAACAACAGAGACACTCAGGATTTGGCATGCACACACCAACAACCTAACCAAAACAAGTTTGGTTTCCACATCAACCACCCCAATTTAAATACGCATCCAGCCTAACCTAATAAGGCATGGTTTCCAACCACAGAATAACTAATTTAAATTCGGCATTCACACCAACAGTCAGCAAGGTTTACTGATACAGATGTGTCAATGCGCACCGCGCCTATTAGACAAAAATATGTTGACCAATGACGTTTTACAATGAAGAACCATCGGCGTCATACGAAGAGGAACCCCAAACCAAGAATTACGGCTATTATCAAGATTACTACGAGCCTGTTCCTGAAAATTACCATCAAGAACATCCTGAGGAACCAGATAACCTGGAAACGGATAATACAATGCATGAAAATTTTCAAAATGCAACCTTTCGACGGGACGGTGAAATAATTCACCTCAATTATTCTGACAGTATCGTAAAACTACCGCACATCACGATTCCGGAAATAAATTCAAAATTCCTTATTGACACTGGCAGTAGTCGGTCGTTTATAAGCCCTGACAAAGCCAATGAATATTTTAAAAGGTTCAAATATCGCGAACCATTTACAGTAGTAAGTACGCATGCACAGAGTATTCATGATGAAGTTATACTTATACCGCTTTTAAAACATTTAATGCAAACTACCGCATAAATTCTACATTTATGAAGTAGATGGCTGATACGACTGGACTTATCGGCTCGGACCTCCTAAAAATTGGCTGCTAATGTAGACATGAACCACCAGATATTGCGAACGCCTAACACCGAAATTCCAATTATTTACAACCCGCAACATGAAATTAATTTAGAACCCGATCTGAGACACGCGTTAAAATCCGACGAATCTTCAGAAAGGCGATGCAAAAGTCAATTTCACACGGTTCAGTAAGGACATACGCATGCCGTGCGCTTTGGTTAAATGCGAAACTCTTTGCCGAAACTATTATCCAAAATGTTTCAAATGAAAAGCGACTATCAAATTTGTAGAACCTTTAATGTCACTCCTTTTGAAAATTCCACTTGCACAATAAATACAACAATGTCGGAATGTAGGATCGATGAAATTTTAAAGAAAATTTACAAAACTTCGTCTAGATCATACTAACGAAGAAGAACGCAAGGCAATTACCAAACTATGTTACGAATATCGTGATATATTTTACAGTGAAAAGATTCCACTTTCATTCACAAACCAAGTTCAACACACAATAAGAACGGTAAATGAAGATCCGATATACATTAGACCGTATAGACATCCGCCCTTACAGAATGAGGAAATACAAAGACAAGTAAATGACATGCTTGAGAACGATGTTATTCAGAATTCTCACTCACCTTGGAGTGCACCTGTACACTTGGTACCGAAAAAGGTAGATGCGTCTGGACAGCAGAAATTTAGAATGGTAATAGACTATCGACGCCTTAATGACATAACAATAAACGACAAATATCCTTTGCCTAATATAACGGATCTCTTTGATAAACTTGGTAAATCAACATATTTTAGCACCTTAGATCTAGCAAGCGGATACCACCAAATTGAAGTGAATGAAAAAGATCGACCAAAGACAGCTTTTACTACCCAGTCAGGACATTAGAATTCAAACGTATGCCGTTCGGTTTGCCACAGCACCAGCTACGTTCCAACGCGCTATGGATAACGTCCTTCGTGGTCTACAGGGTCTACATTGCCTCGTTTATCTGGATGACATAATTGTCTATTCATCAAGCCTACAGGAGCATATCGACAAATTACGGGATATATTTAAACGCCTAGGAGAAACTAATCTAAAATAACGCTAGACAAGTGCGAATTTTGAGAAAGGAAGTATTGTATTTAGGCCATACAATTACCAAAGAGGGTTTGAAGCCCAATAACGATAAAATACAAGCCATATTAAAATTTCCCTACCTCGAACATCAACCGAGATTAAAAGTTTCCTTGGACTCGTAGGATATTATAGAAAATTTATAAAGGACTTCGCTAAGCTGACGCAACCACTCACTTCCTGTCTTAAAAGAAAATAAAATCGAAATCACTAAGGAATACATAAATGCTTTCGAAAGATGTAAAGAACTACTCACAAACGCACCGCTATTACAGTATCCTGATTTCTCTCGACCTTTTGTTTTGACCACAGACGCGTCGAACTTTGCTCTGGGTGCAGTTCTGTCGCAAGGTACTGTGGGCAGTGATAAACCAGTCGCCTTTGCCAGTCGAACATTAAATGATGCTGAGACCAGGTACAGCACAATTGAAAAGAATTACTAGCAATTGTGTGGGCCGTTAAACATTTCGACCCTTATCTATACGGCAAGAAATTTACCATCTACACAGACCACCGACCATTGGCTTGGTTAAATTCTATAAAAGAGCTACATAATAAGTTAACCAGATGGAAATTACGCCTAGCAGAATTTGACTACGAAATCGTTTACAAAATGGAAAACAAAATAGCAATGCGATGCATTATCCAGAATAAGAATAAATGCTCTGAGCGAAAACGATGATGCATCTTTGAAAGTGAATATAGACGAAAAGAACAAAAGCTCCAAAAATATTTAGACGACGTGGTATCTGAAATTGAACAATTGTGTAAACAGGAAAAATTAGAACAGCCGATAACTATCTCATCCGATACAGAAACAGCAAGCATCCCTCTCTAAATGAAAAAGAACCTAGTGCCTTTTACCGTCTCCAAATAGTAGCACCATCACCGCATCTGAAGGCTGAAACAGCATAGGCACAATACATTCTGCAGAAGACATAGACACATCAGGTATTGTAATTCTCCAAGAGGCAATTGATACGAAACCAAACCAAATACTCGTATATACCTGGAACAGAAATGAATGTTCACTTAAGGATATATCCAGAGACAAACAAAAGGTTCTAGAAGTTCATTTACCTTTAGATAACTTAGATCTAGTGAAAATTTCCTCAAAAGTTATATCAGACCCAAGATTAAATACTTCTTTTATTTCGAAGACATTCAACATCGTAATCAGCTTCGAAAGTCACGATACAACTATTTCAAAAACGTAGTGTCAGACTATATTAATGTACTAAACGTATAATATATATAGAAGATAAAAAGAACAACGTGAAATAGTCCTCCAATATCATACAGGAAAGAGTTGCCACAGAGGTATAAAGGAAACCACAAAACACATAAAAAGGACATTCTATTGGAACAACATGGATCAAACTATAGTAATAACTATAGCATCAAAAATTGATGTGAAGTGTGCAAAAAGTGAAATACGACCGTAAACCCTTCAAACGGAAATTCAGTTAACTCAAACGCAGTATAAACCATTTGAAGAGATATTCATAGACACATTCTCTATAGAAGGAAGTATTTCCTAACCATCATCGATGCATTCAGCAAACTAGGACAAGTCATTGAAATCAACAGCCGATCAACCCCGGAAGTCATAAGAGCACTTATAAAGTATTTTTCTTTTTACGGAACTCCGACCAGGATAAGTTCAGATCCCGGTATGGAATTCAATAACGTTCTTATAAAAGAAATGCTAGACCTCTACAAAGTTACTCTCACATTGGTCCGCATAATCCCAATTCTATGGGATTGATCGAAAGGTTCCACTCAACTTTCACCGGAATTTACCGTATCGCCAAATACCAGCATAAGATCACAGACGCAGCATCTGTAATGACTTACGCTGTTATGTCATACAACCACACAATTCACTCAACTACCGGACTTACTCCATTTGAAGTAGTTTTTGGGCACACTGAATCCAACAATGCTTTCTCCATGAATTTTAACAAACACTATACTCAACAGTTAGTTAAAGAACACGCACACAGAACCAAGTATCTATACGAGTACCTGACAGATAAGATAATCGAGAAGAAAATGTCTGTAAAAAATAAAAGACCAGGTGAATCACAATTCGATTTGGACATAGGAGATACAATTTACATAAAAGGCGTTAATACAAGACGGAGTAAAGATAAACCACGCTATCAGAAGGCTCACATTACAGGAGCTGTCAATAGAAATGTGGTTTCCGTCGAAACTAACAAACGTAATACTGACGTACCTGTTAAAGATATTAAACGCCCTCCACAGGTTAATGCTCGTGGCGATCCAGATGATGGGAACCCAGGCTCTTCAACTACTCCGGATTGACAAGAATCCGGGATTGTTACCGGTCAACGAAGGCGAAGCCTTGGTCAGCTATGACAATTGGGTAGTTGTTAAGATATTAGATTTAAAATTAATTTACGAAGAATTAGAAAACACTATAGATAGATTTAGTTTACTTAAAAGCACGTTCAAAGTTATATCGATGTTAAAATATTAGATTCAGATTTTATAAATGCGGAGAAACAAACCGATTACACTATGAACATAACTGTTAATAAATTTAAACAATTAATTCCGTCAATTCGAATCAAACGAGGACTATTAAATCCACTAGGCTCTCTTATTAAAGCCATCACAGGAACCTAGATAATAATGACGCTGCAGTATACGAAAGCTTGTTAGAGAAATTGCGAACACAACAGGATGCTATTAAAAGTAAAGTCACTGTAATATCTGAAATAGTTGTTTCCTTCACAAATATTGCAAATTTGACTAAAAGTAATTTTATACAATTAGAAGAAAGTATCCAAAGTATACATAAAGCGTTAAATGAATCGAACCTCCACCAGACAAGTACTAGACTCGTTCACATCTACAACATTTTTCTTAACCATTTTCAAAATTTATACACTCATTTAAATATAAAATAGGGTATTACATCAGTCAATTATTGATACAGAGGAACTTATATTAGTTTTAAAACAGATAGAAAAATCCGAGAAGCTAGCATTTCCAGTAACCTACGATAACATTTTAAGATTAGAACAATGCATAGAGTTAATAGCTTATATGAAACAAAATCAGATAAAATTTATTATGAGTATCCCACTAATAAGAAATGAGATCTTCAACTATTATAAACTAATTCCCTTATCTATTCTTTATAATGGCCAGACAACAATTATCCTTCCTAAAACCCATACCTGATAGTGAAAGGTTTGAAAGCAACCCGATTGCTCAACCATGTATGGAGATAGCCGAGCTCCGATTCCTCTGCTACGAAAACAGCATGCAACCGTTTATTAATGATAAATGTATCACCGATATCATGGAATTTCAACTAACATCTCCAGCTGCACCCAATAGCTGTCACCTTGGAAAATTCATGGTCTATCGTATAAGCGAATCGTTGGATCATTTACTCATATGATGAAACCACTATAAACCAATTTTGTAACAATGAAGTCACTCAAGAAACTGTGCAGGAACCACATTCTAACTATCGAAGATAATCTGTAGAGCAGAGATCAAGGACCACATACTAGACAGACATCAAACCCAGGGAAAAGAAATAACCTACCGAAGCAGCGATTATCCACTTACCAAAGATAATAACTCGAGCGTCAATTGAAGGACTAAAACCAATAAATCTTGTTGAAGGCCAACTTAGCTGATATCCAGTCTCTAAACTTAATACTACAGAAGAGTAAAAGTGAAATTATAAGTGAAAATGAATTGCAAAACAGTTATATGAATAGTATTGTTTTCAAAAGTGCTAGTTTAATTAATATTATAATTGTATTACTAGTATTACTAATTTTCCTTGTAATATTTAGACATAAGATAATACAAATTTGTCAACGTATAAAAAAACGAGATGATCCTGCGGATAATCTCGAACTTACGGAGGGAGGAGTTATATCGCCTCAACCGCATTCCCGTTCGTTATTCGTTGCGACATCTACGTAAGCAGTTCACACGCTAGTGGAATTTCGCATGAATGAGTAGCCATATGATACGTTAATGCCATTGTTTTATATCGAGACTTTATTACTAACATTAAAATAAGCCATCATTCTGTTCTAACCACGCTCGAGACAAGATTAAAATTAAGTTAAAACATTTTAATTGTTTTTTTAAAAAGTCTTTTGAGGTCCGTCGAAATTTAAGTACGTAATACACATGTGGACATACATAAGAAAGTCTAATAACAGTTATGTCCTACACTATGATTATTCGAATCAGTTTAGAATTTCATTCTATTAACACTTTCGGTTGAATAGAATGAATTTCTAAACTGATAACAATGATAACAGTAATTAGCCAATTCTTTATGTATAAGAGATACACTTTTTAGTTAGTTTTATATTGTATAAATCAATGTTAACTATTAAATTATACTATACTATTGTAACAATAAATTAATACCAAAAAGACGTAAAGCATAGTTAATAAGGATAACATGATGAAAATATGATAGACTACAAAGCTTGTCTGTTGAAATATACATTAAATGTGACTAAAAAAAACGAAACATTTTAGCCAATGGAATTTTGTACTAATAAGCTTTTAGATTGATTAAGCTGCTGTAGAGTTCGCTTCAAAACTGATCAAAATTAAATTACAAAGAAATTGTAGTCGAGAAATTTTATACAGAATCAAATTATTCTTAGGTAAGGTATTCTTATGTACGCATTTCCGCACCAGAGCCTGTCCAGGATTTTTAATTTCTTATCTCTGATTGCAACAGACTGGAAGTATGATCTTCATTACTGTATATCCGGGCAAATCCCTGGTAGCCAATAATTTACCTAAATCTTCATGGATGAATAACTATTTGTCTTTCTTTTTGCAAAATAAAGTGACACTGTAAAGAGGAAGATTCTAAAAATCATGTGACTATCAAAAATTTATATATCATACAAAATATTAATATGCAACTTACCATGTTTTATTAAATGATTCTTTTTCAAGTTATTTATACTGATATGTAATAATAATGTCATATTTACACTTTGTTGTTATTATTTCGCTATGGATTGTGTTAAACAGATTTGTACATTAAATAGTATTGTAAGTGAAATCGCAGAATTGTATAAAAGGACAGTAGATTAATGTGATATATATTTGCAGCATTATTATTTAAACAAAGGCAATAGCAAATTAAGAGACAAGAATATTTTTATTGATACCTGTCATTCATCTATGCAAAAGTTTGAGGTCTTTATTCGGTGAAAAAAGGTTCAGAAAGTGTTTCCGTGAATGTTTCATTTAGTAAGTTAGGTCTGAAATAATAAATGAGCCGGCCAAGACTAACATAACTGCCGGCTTAAAAATTTCAAGTTTTAACCTTAACTACCGGCGTCACCCGATTTAAAGTAAAATTTTCGCTTCATGTACATGGAAGTGATAGACATAACAAGTTTTAATCTAAAATTATAATATAAATATTTCTACCCATCGTGGAAGGGAAAAAGCAAATGTTTAAAGTTAAAACTGTATGTCGGTCAGAGAAGAATACTAACATGTCCATATTACAATAATTAACTTTATTGGTTAAATTCTTTTTTGGTCTAGTGGATCTATGCTAAAATTTGAACCTGCTTTATATCCTTGCTTCGCAATATCAAAATTATAAAGCGACTATGCATGCATTTACTCACGCGTCAATAATTGCGATGAAGTAAATTTACTCATTAACATCCTAGTTGTATTTCTTTATTTACTCCTTTGTATTTAAAAGAATTTAGTTAAAAATAATCAACAACATATTTAAATGTTGTATATTTTAAGTAAAGAACAAAAGAATTGCTAGTAATTACGGATAAAACGATTGGTTAGATCATTCTGTTTAAACCAGAGGATTTCCGTTCCGGTATAACTACTTTTTCCAGTAAATGAGCTAATACTTTGATATTGAATAAGACAAATTTATTTCACTTTATATTGGATTCTTATCTTAGCTAGTAGCGCCCGAACAGATTGTTTTCCCACCTAATGGTAGTGTATATCTACCTTCAGAAACATTATTTAAAATTTGACATGAGTGCATTAACGCGATACACACGGCCACTGTCACGACCATTACGTCTATATTGTTAATTATCTTTATAGTAGGAAAATTATAAAAATGGCAACACATGCTATAAATCTTTTATGAATATAAACGTAATGAATTGAATAGATAACATTACATGTCCTTTTGTCATTAGATAACACTGATCATGTTAACCACTAATAAGCTACGTGTTTTCTTGCAGAATTGACTAATTACAAATACTTAACCGCCATTTTATGAGATGTTAGACAAACATAAATCATATAACAACTGAACACGACAAACAAATATCCTAATTAACATTAAACAATTAGTAACAGTCTTTTTAATTTATGATAACTCGATATATATATTAATGTATATAGAAGTGATTATTACTTTTCCTAAATAAATTTGTTTTATTGTTTTGTCTAAGAAACGCATAATATAAGAATTATTCCTTTTTGTTACTAATTATTTAAAAAAAATCATCCAGAAAGCAACATGTTACCTCGTTGCTCCGCTCCTAGTGCTCCGATTTTGTTCATTCATTTTTTAAACGATAGCTATATATAGATAGATTTTTTTAACTTTCGTTTGGTCTCATTTTTTAAAATAATTTTTTAATACCTCCATGATCTAAAGGTAAGGGCGTGTGCTTTAGAAACCGGAGGTCGTGGCTTCGGATTCTGCGGAAGCTCAATAAATTTTCATTGTTGTTTCCTAGTTGTTTAGGGCAGTTCGGCGTGATCACCCAATTGTCTGGGAAGTAAGATGATGGTAGTGTACAACAACATAAAAGTTACATAATCCATTTATTAAAAAATTCTTCATTCTATGTGCATAAAACTTGTGATTAATATTGACATGACATTTTGATGAAATGAATACCTTTAACGATACGCAAAATGGGTGGTATACGTTTGAAGTCGGTCATATTTTTTTTGTTAAAATTTCAATTGTTACAAATAGGTGCTGAAAGTCATGAGCATTTTTCAAGGTAAAATTAAAAAGAGTCAACAGTATAAAAATAAGTTAAAAGGTTAATTTTAAATTACACTATTAATTAATCGGTACATCTTGTTTTCACACATGAAAAGGTACTGCCATTTCAATCACGTTGACTTTTTATTATTATAAGTGGGTAGTAGCTTTTGCACACTCAATCAAATCAGCTTGTTAAAGCACTGCTGCACCTGTCAAATCTGCCACCAGTTCAAAAACTTCGATATCATCATCATCATAATCAGCTTTTATTGGTCCACGGCCTTATTTAATGAACGCCACTCCAGAACCTTATTAGCCCATCGGCTATGCCTACATTTATATTTTTTTTTCGTTGGAAAAATCCATTACTTCCCCGCCACCAGAGTGAGGGGGCAGAAGGGATATTTGGGGTTCCCCGGAATAAGATGGCGAGGCCGGTATACCCACCAACGGTTGCACCTTTCTCATGTCGCTGTAGCGGCCGCGGGCGCGACGTAACTCTCGTGGGCCTCTTCTCTCCGGGTATATTGGGAAACCATATGACCGACCCAATGCAATTTCAACGAGATAATCCTTTGCAATATGTATGTGACTTTAGTTCTTTGACGGATAAATTCGTTAGAATTGTACCTGGTCGACGTCGTGGTGTTACTCTCGAAGTTTTCCATGAATATGTCTACCTTTGGCACATATTGCAGTTGGGAAGATTGAGTGCGAAGCCGATTTGAGGATCCAGTTGGATGCAATCGGGCTGGGCAGAATTCAGGAAGCTAAATCGCATTCTCAGGTCGTCGATACCGCAGGGTTTGAAGCTGAGGGTCTTCAACCAATGCGTACTCTCCGTGTTGACCTGTTTCGGGCCAAAACGTGGCCTCTGACTGTAGGAATAGTCTACAAGTCTGCCGTAGCTCAACGGGCTTTGGTGCGTCAATCTCGGAGTTTCTTTGTCGAATAAACTGACCTCACTGGACAAACTGGACTCAATCCAGATCCGGATTTATCAAAGAATTTCAAAAGATACCTGACACAGTATACTCCGTGACTTTGAACGCTACAATAGGTAAGAGTTTGAAATATATTTGATGCGCAAAATATTGCCTTTCATCTAAATAGTAATTTAGAGAGGAGGAATAGCTTATTCGATACATGAGTAACCACCTTGACACTTACCCAAAATTCAATGACTTTATAAAAATAAACAAAAAATAGAATTCTATTTAAATGAAAGGGAAATAATTTAGAGAGGAGGAAGAGCTTATTCGATACATGAGTAACCACCTTGAAACTTACCCAAAATTCAAAGACTTTATAAAAATAAACAAAAAATAGAATTCTCAGCAAATAAGCCCTTGTTAGAAAATACGTAAACTGAAATAGTACTATGTAAGTCGCTAGACAATCCCTCGATACTAGCACTTGGCCTCATGTATAGATTGCGGTTGTAATCTTATTTCATAAAGGAGAGCACGGAAACGTTCACTTGAGCTTCCTCAGCGTGTTTGCGGACGTGTCCTGAATACCTAGACTCTATACGTAGCCCTGTTTGCTAAACTAACGATTTACCAATTTAAATGTGGGATTGAGACGCTGGTCTTATGGCTGTTATATTGGATAAATAATTTATACGCATTTAAAGTCATCGAGTTTTACTGAAAAGTCAAGTTTGAAGTAAATAAACGCCTATATACAATTAATTAGATTAGGATTTAAAGACCTCAGATAGCCCATGTGTTCCCAACGACATATAATACATATAATTTCTTTAAAATGCTAGATTTACAGATTAAAAGAATAGTTTTATAATTTTAAATAGCCGATACATTTGAGCTCACCGATATCTTTCATAAAGGTTTTGAAGATTCTATTGTACTACTCATTCATCATTAATAAGTAAATCTTTTGTTGCCGAGGAAGTTGCGCTTGAGAACCCGGAAACCCAGTTATAATCCTGGGGCGCTAAAACAGGGTAACAACTCGTCGTTGCTTGATTACAACAACAACACAGGCTGATTACCCGCTTGTCTCTACATCAATTCAATCATGTCCAGGCATCGGATTGTCATGTGAAATTAGACCCTGCTCCTGATTTCTCTCGGTTCGTTTCAACGGAGCTAGAGATTGAAGGAAGAATAGCCCAAGAACCTGTGCACCTTTGCTTTATAATATTCCCTGTGGAAATTCGTTATTAATTATCATCATCATTATCCTGTGATAGTCCACTGCTGGACATTCCATTAGGAGGTTTGTGGACCGTATCTCACCAAACTGGTCCAATAAGGGTTAATGGGTGGACCGACTTTTTGCATGTCCACCCGACGCATAGATCATCTTACTTTTCAGACATTTAGGTGATTGGCCCAAATTGCCCTAACCAACTAGGAAACAACAATGAAAATTTGTTGAGTCCCCGCAGGATTCGAACCCACGAACTCCAGTTTTAAAGCACACGCCCTTACTACTAGGCTACGGAGGCAGTTATTAATTAAATAAATTAAATCCAATTGAAATGTTTAACAAAATTGTGTAAATACACATCTAAATACTAAGATTAACGATGATATATACCACATAATATATGTGTATACGATGCAAGCTTAGCCAATTACCAAATTCATAAATTGCAATTTTCCATCCTAGCTGTTTAGTAATTTATCTATATTATATTATTTTATATATCTAAATATCTTTATATATCTTTTTTCCTTTCTACGCTAGAATAGGTTTTATATTAGGCGTCTTCACTGATTGCATGTAGTAAGTAAAAAAAGGTCTCATTCTCTGGCTTTGTAAATAGCAGCGCAAAGCTTCTTTGTGAAGTTTTGTCTAGAAAGTAAATACCATTCTCATTATTTTACTGTTTTCTCGTACTGTTCCTGTTTTTTGGGAACGTTTGTTAACTGAAGACCACTTTTAAGCAAATGTTTAGAATAATAAATATCTCGCTTTTACCTTAAGTGATAGTCCCAACAGTGTAAAAAAAGTCAATAATGCAAACATATTGAAGATTTTAAATATTAGGGCAGAAATCAGAGGGCAGTGTCGATCAATGTTGCCCTCTTATGTTGTGTCTAAATTAAAGAAGTTATTTTTTCCCTAAGTAGATTAAAAATGTTAGGCTAAAATACGAAAGAAACGGGACTTGCATCACCGTAATCGTCAAAACAGGAAAACAAAATTTTACCCACCATTGTTATATGTCTAACTTAAAACTTAAATTGGAAATTTCTAAAATATAAACAGTATAATAGTAAATGTAATAAAAAAGCTTTTGTGTACTACACATGTAATGAAATGTTATTTTCTTAGTGTATATAAATAAATGAACGTAGCAATGTAAAGTTAAATCCAAAATTTTTGAAAAAAGAAATTTGGGCATCAAAGACATTAAAAAGTTCCGCCTTACAGAGAGTTCTTCAGTTGTTTTACCTCATCTCCTGAGTTATTGTTATAGTCCCCTAAATGCCATTAGCATTTTGAGAAAGCTTGTGTCGATGGTAGGTGGATAACTGTAGATAACTAAATACTAGCATAACGCAAATTCATGAAAATGTTGTTGTATGGTTCTATTTAATTTTTTTACCACTGTTTTGTCAAAGGGATCGTCATCAAATTCTGCCAATTCACACTGCGAAATTTTCTTTGAGATTTCTACCGGGGACCGTCTGAGTGGGTACCACCGCGGTGCCTATTTCTACCGCAAAGCAGTAGTGTTAAAACCCTATTGTGTTCCGGTTGGAAGGGCACCGTAGCCAGCGTATTTACTGGGTAAACGAGACTTAATATGTTATGTCTCACGGTGAGGCAGTGCGTTGGTGATACCCGATTGCCAATGTCTATAGGCATCGGTGACCACTTTCTATCAGGTGGCCCGACTGCTCGTCTGCCTGCTTATGCAATAAAAAAAAGATTCTTAAAGAAATAAAAATTTCTTTCGTTGTATGTTGGAAGTGATTTGAGTAAAAAATATACATGTATTGGTGAAAATATCGGCTAAAGTAGCAAACAAAAAGCTGTAATGTTTAATGTTTTCGAAATATTAATTAGGTTACTTATTTCATTGCTGCTTTTAACCAACGACTTAGAGTATTTTAAGCAATGCTACCTTTTATGTCACCTACCAATATGTATTTTTTTCTTTCTATTGTTACGCGAAAATGAAATTCTGATTTCATACTCAGAGAAATATTATACACAATAACAAAGTACCGTCCTACTAAAAAGTCCTTAAAGTATCGGTCCTATAAATCTTTTGACAAATTCTCTGAAAAAGTTTTCAAACCTTAATTCTATCTAAATTAACCAGGTTTTACTCTTCCTTTATTAAGCCTGACTATTAATGGAGAATGGTATAGAGCTAAGTCACTGCCAGTAAACTGTTGATCTGACGGCGTCGTTTGAGTGGCGTCGCTGATGTACTCCTCCGATCCGACGGCACTTTTCTCCCGATTGTGACAGCGACACCGGCTTAGAGCTACGAATAGGGTTCTGTTAGTTATGTAGTTCATAATTATTTAAACTTTGTAGACTTTTAACGATTTTTAACAACAAAAAACAATCTATCAGCATATTGATCTGTAGATCTGAGTACACCGAATGATCATGAAACTGTTAACCGTTACAAAAAAAGAAAGTTTGTCTAGTTGAAATGATATATAGTTAAACCTTAGTCTTCTTTTTCTTTCTCAAGCCCTTCTCTTACTCATTTTGCTTTTTACAAGTTTTATTTTCTATTCCTACTCATTACTCGTAATTTCAGTATTTATTGTTCTTTCTCAAATCCCCTCTCGTAGAGTACATCCATCGCTTTTTTGGTCTCCTATCGCTTTTCGTCCATTGACAATAATTTCTGGGATTATATTACGTATCGTGAGTCATTCTGATATAAATATGATGTACATCATGATGATAAAGTTATGATTATAAGCCATGATAATAATATAAATTAATATTACAAATAAAGATGCTGCAAGTAAAATGTTTCACATTGGTTGATGTATGATATACCTTATCTCATTAAAAAGATACACTGACGTTTTAACTTTTCATGTTGAAATTATTGTTATAACTAGGAGAATAAAGTTTTATTAGTTTACAATGTAATTAGCCTCTGTTTAGTATAGTTCTCTTTTTCCTGTAAGTTTTTAAAAATATTCAATAAATCTATGGTATACTTTAATGTCTTTTACAAATAAATTTCAAATTCAAATTCAAATATCTTTATTCAATATAGAAGTTTACACTTGCTTATTGATTGTCAAACACACTACCACCTGGTTCGGAAAAGGACGCCACAGACCTGAGAAGAACCGGCGAAAGAAACTCAGCGGCTATTTTTTATGTCATCTTTTAAAAATAACAAACATTTTGATAATTGGACATTACATATTATGCAATTTTGAAACAGGACCTGGAGCGAGATTCCATTACCAGGCTGTGTTATCATTTAAGAATTCATTAATATCGTAATAACCTTTAACACATAAACGTTCCTTGACTACCTTTTAAATTTATTAATAGTTAAATTCTGAACGTTTACTGGGATTTTGTTGTAAAACGTATACATTGTCCCATAAAGACTTACTTTATTCTTCGCAGTCTAGTTGCTGAAGAATTAGATTATGTTTGTTCCTTGTATCTATGTTATGTGCATCACAATGTCTTAGGAAATCATTTCTATTTTTTGCACATACATTAAATTTTCAAATATGTATTGAGAACTAACGGTCATTATTTTTATTTCAGTGAACAACTTTCTTAATGATTCTTTGAGCCCAGGTTATAGACTGCACGAATTCGCGTTTTGAGGACAAAGATCGTATTAGTATCGCCGCATTTCCCACAGTAGAATGCCATAAGACATAATACTATGAAAATAGCTAAAATATACTAAACGAGCTGTCTCCACATCGGTTAATAATCTAATTTTTTTCACTGCGTAAGCTGCAGAGCTTAGTTTACTTGCTAGCCTATTAATATGGGGGCCCCATTGTAGTTTCGTATCTACAGTTATTCCTAGAAATACAGTTGATTCAACTACGTCTAACGCCTCCCATTTATAACCACTTCAAATTTACTCATGTTTCACATTAGGAGTCATGAATCTAATATATTTTGTTTTTCTTTGCTTTAATAACAAGTTATTAACACTAAACCAATTGCTACTCTAGAGAGAGTATTATTTACATCGTCATTTATTGACGTATGTCGTTTAATTTTAAAAATCAGGGAGGTATCATCTGCAAATAATGCTATCTCTTCGCTATTATTTATCACACATGGTAAGTCGTTTATATAAATGAGGAAGAGAAAAGGCCCAAGAATGGATCCTTGTGGGACCCCCATATTTACCGGGCCCGGAGATCTTTACCATCACGTCAACCTCTGAATTCGATGGCTCAAGTACGAAGACAGAAGGTTGAGTGCGTATTCTTATACCATAGTGACGTAATTTCCTGACCAGGGTCTCTCATGGTGTACACAATCAAAAGCCTTTTGAGATCACAGAAATGCCTAAAGCATCCTGTGATGCTTCCAAGCCTCAAAAATGCTTTTGACTAGCCTGATGCCTGCGTCGGTTGTTGAGCGACCCTAGTGAATCCATACTGCTTGTTATTTAAAAGGCAATTGCGATTGAAATGTTTAACCAATTGGTTTAGTAAGATTTTTTCAAATAATTTACTAAGAGTAGGCAGTATAGATATTGGTCTAAAGTTATTAGGGTCCGTATTTCATCCTGATTTAAATATCGGAATAACTTTGCTATGCTTCACTAGGTCAGGAAAATCACCCCTTCTGATACTTACATTGAATATTGCTGCTAGGTGAGGTGATTTTACATCAATAATAGAACTTATCACCTTAACAGAGATCCCCCATAGGTCTGTAGTTTTTTATATCTAAAGTTTTAAATGTACTTACAATATCTCCGGTATTTACGTCCGTAAAATTAAAATTCTCTGTACATTCATTGGTATTATCTTTAATAGTGACTCGGCAACTGTTGAGAAGATAAAAGTGACTTGTAGTAGAAACCGGAATGTCCGAGAAGAATTTTTCGAAATAAGAGCAACATCTTCGTCAGCTTCTATGGAAACGTCATCAATATTTAGAGCTATATTAGAGTTGCTCTTCACCCTTCCAGCTTCACTGTTGATAATACCCAAGTCATTTTATTTTGTCTGATGAATTTTTAATTTTTTTTTTATATATAAGTGATTTCCAGACAGTACAAACTTTTTAAATATTTTTGAATAAGCACTGACATGTGCAACAAAGGTCTTATTATGATTATATGTTTTTCACGTAAAGCTCATATAATCTTTGCCTGCTTTTGTGAATTCCAACTGTTGCCCATTCACTAAAATATTTGTAGTTTTAACACAATCAATTTGGTATGAGTAAGGAACCCAAACATTATTTCTTCGACGGCAATCAAATCATTCGACTGCTAGATAAAGCTCGCTAAGCGAACTTTTGTTTTTCGTGCAGGATCAACGTGGGACACGGACGAACGATGCAACGTGTCTGCTATATCCTTCCAATTTTTGCAATTAAACAACCATAAAATCATTTTCGATCACAAGAAACTATAAATTGGTTTATTTTTGATATTTAAGCAACTCTATGAAGTAACATTACTTATTGTAAATTTATCGCGTTTATTTAATAATTTTAAAATATTCCTCGCTTGCAACCCTTTTAATCATTGTCACGTAAGAGAATTACTTAATATTCGTCTATACGGCATAGTAAATTTAAGTAATTTCAGGATTTTATAGATTTTATTGATTCTTCACTTGTGTTAAATTTTAATCCAATCCGGGGAATACTTATAAAGTTTCATTTATAATTGGAGCTGGCTGGTCCGGTAGCACCAGATTTTGTTTTTGTTAAAAATCATAATAAAATCATGAATTTAAGATCTAGTAATAGTGATAGTGGTAATAATTTCCCAAAGGACTCGTTAGACGAGAATACAGCTGCTGAAGTCAGATTTAGCTGGGTCTATTGTGGCTTTTACGTTTTAAACTGAGCGTACTTAATTCTCATTTAATTATTAGAAAAAATACAATTGAGTTGAGTATATACTCTATTTTATTATATTTTTTAAACTTACTTTAATAATGTTCATTTTTACAAACAAGGCACCCCCATTGATCCCTTTTATTTATGTTGGTGCCTAATTTTGATGAACATAGGTTAAAATAACCCTTTCCATTAAACCCGTGAGGTATGGGGAAAAAAATTACATCCCGTTGGGGAGGGGAAATTTTAAATTTTTTCTTTTTAAAAAATTGTTGAAAAAAAAATTTTTAAAAGGGAAAAACCCCTTTAAAAAATTTATTTTAGAAAGAAGAATAACATTCCTCAAAATATGAAAATAATAATTATATTTAACATAACCAAAAGGGATAAAAAAATTAACTTTTGGAAATTGGGTTATTTTTCCAAATACCTTTGAATTAAAAAACTGGTTCAAAAGTCTTTGGACAACCAAAGGGCCAAGGAAATTCCCCTGTTTAAAATTTCCCGGGTTACCCCGGGTACTTTTTCCCCCAACGGTGAAAAACCCTGTTTCCATTAAAAGGGAGACCCGATTTCCAAAAGCTTTCCACCCCCCCGGTAGGCAGCGTTGGGATCCCGGTTTTAAACCCATAAGGTGGGAATTTTACATGGCCCCTTAAAAAAAAATGTTGATTATTTTAATTTAACTTTTTTTCAATTTAAAATTTTCCCAATTGGCCTTTTGTGTAAAATTTAATAAGGTAAATCTTAAGTTTATGGAAGAAATTTCCCAAATTTTTCCCATTTAAAAAATTAAAATTTTGTTTAAAATATAGCAAAAGAAACTATTCCAATAATGAAAAACTTTTGTTTTACTTTTAATTTTGGGTGTAAATCAAAAAACAAAATTAAAGGTTTTGGGATAATTTATTTACGCATCGTTTTGGTTAATCCCTTATTTTTTTAATAAGTCCATAACAAACGGGATAATTTTAATACCTGGGGAAAATTTTTTGGTTGGGCTTTGGGCTTAAATTATTAAAAGTTTTTGGTGGATAAAGGAAAGAATTCAAAACAGTTTTAAGATGTTTTTTAACAAAGTTTCATAAATTTTGTTAATTCTATTAGTTTTGTAAATTGTTTATGAAACAACGCTTACTTAACATTCTTCCGAATTTTGATTTTTAGCAAATTTGGGCTATCAACATTATTGAAAAAAATTGCCATTGGGATGGCATGTAAAAAGTCGGTCACCCAAAAACCCGCATTAACCAGCGTTGGTGATAACGTGTCCAGTCCCAATGGATTAATTTTATTAGGAGACCTTGTTACTGGATACAAAGGGATATGAATGCTGATGAATTCGATTTAACTTTTACACCCAACTTCTAAATATTAAAAATATTTTGTAAACGGACAAATTAGACCGCGTTTAGGGTAAAATTATGAATTAAGGAAGCTATTAGGATCTCACCGGTATGAGAAAGATTTTACGATTTCCGATCATTTAAATAAATTAATTTTATGGGAATTAACAAATTTAACGAAATAAATTAGCAAATGTGAAATCATCCTGCTACTAAATCTATTGATCGATCACCAATCCTAGTTTAAGGACACCGATTCCTACAAAGGATTATCGGTGAGGCTATTTTCTATTATCATCGAAAATACATCCGTGTTTTTTGTTTTTATCGAAGTATTTTTTTTATATAAAGTCCTAATAAGAACTTTATTCTTAATTACGAATGGAAGAAAGGATTTCAATTTGTTCCGTCTCTAGTTACTTTGTAATTAAATATCAATGATTTTTTTACTAGCTTCAAAATCGTCCTCTAAAATAGTATTGATAAGATTCTGAACAAAGCCATCCCTACAATAACATTACATTTAACGGTAATCGTTCCAACCGAAAAGCTACATTTTGCTTTCCAAATTGTATTTTAAATGTAATCATAAACTAACACAACTTATCACTTGTTGGCTATGTTAATGGTTTTGTAATTTTACTTTAAATTTTATGAACGTAAACTGACTCTATAAGTGTTTGAGTTTTGACGAAAAGCTAAGCCTTTTTTTGTCAGATCACGATCGCGGTCACTTAATAAACAAATAAATATAAAATTAAAAGCCTGTGGATATTAGTTAACACATTCATTATAATATTTTTATTAATTTCTATGACCACATGGAAACAATCCACTAAGAATCCTTGATACTTTTCCAAAGTTTAAATATAATTTGTTTTAAGTAAGAATAAGATAATTAAAAGAAATTTACCTAAGCTATGTATTTGGCAGTTAAAAATACGTATTAAAGAAAAAAACGAAGGAACAAATATATGACAAATACTTCAAAGGGCCCATTCTATCATAACAATTTCAACTTTTAAACCTATTTCGTAAAACTAACAATGTAAATCATGCAACTTTAACACACTTAGTTTATTTGCAGAAATTTATTGATTTATTAAAGAACAATATTTATAAATTTTTGATTTTAAAAAAGCTTAACAAATGAGAAGATCAAATAATCATAAATATAATAAAGGAATATGTATAATTTTTAAAATTAAACCAAATTAACCCTTGAAATCTAAGAAAAATGGCAACATGTGTTATAGTTGTTTTAGAGAAGATCAGAAATTAAATAATTTGTTTTAAATATAAACTATTATTGATACTTATGAAATAATTGTGATATTTTGTTCAAAGATTAAAGTTTTTAAAAAATACTTCACCGGTTACCAAACAGATTTTAATTACATAAAGTAGATTGAAAATAATATGTTATAGATATTGATATCTGTTGACCGACTTTCCAAAAAGATACTTCATTTGTAGGTTGTTATTTTTCTATACATTTAATAGTTTATAATATATCGTGGAAAAATACGTCGCTGGAAACGGTATAATTCAGAGTGTTTAAATTATAAACGCTGGCTTAACCTTTACAATTAGACCTAAATCATTTTCTGCATAAGATATAAATTTTACAGCATAGCAAATACAATTATGTAGTCTCAAAGCTTAATTAAATTCATATAGAGAAAGCGGTAGGGTTAGGGGACTCAAGTTTGCCAACCCCCAGTTATACAGATTAAAACCAACTATTGCCTCTTTTTAACTGACTTCCCAAGTGGGAACCACAGGGTGTTTTTTGGAAAGGACACGTTATCATGGGCTTATATTGCGCAAAATGGTTATATACTATTTGAAGTCAGTCATATCTTTTTTTATTTACATTACACTTGTTTGCGTCATCTTCAGGGAGGAGGTCCTGCGAGAATAAGGCATAACAGTAGATCTACTGCTGAAATGCCTAGCACATATTTGAAAGTTATAACTATTTATTTATTGCCCATACCACATGACATTAAAGAAAAGTAACGATGCATACTTAACCTAAAATATTTCGATAATCGCCAAATTAGAAACGTTTGTCAGATGGGAGATAAGGTCAAAAGGAAACATCGATCAAACTTAATAGCCGAATGGTTACGGATAATGTCCGACCAATAAAAGCGAATCGTAGTGAAAACTTTACAATCACAATAGACGAGGGATAAAATAGCGAATAGGCAAGGTCAAAAGTACTATTACATAGTTTTATTACTTTGACAACACGTAACCGATTTAGATTTATTGAAGCTTATATTATGGAACGCAAGTAATTATACATTATGATCATCATCATTAGCCTGTGTTAGTCCAATAATGCACACCTTCTCCATTAGGGGGCTTTTGGAACGTATCCCCACGCTGTTCCAGTGCGAATAGGTGGGTGGAACAACTTTTTACATGCCCATCCGGCGCATGGATCATATCAATTTTCAGACAATTGGGTGATCGGCCCAAATTTTCATAATCAACCAGAAAAAAACTATAACACAAAGTTGTTTCCCCGGAGATTCGAACCCTCGACCTCAACTTTTATATAGCAAGGGCCAATACTGTTAGACCACGGAGGCTGTAATTATATGTTTTACGATTTTTATTTTTTATTGGTTAAAGTTATGACATGAGTAAGGCGTTCACCTGATCGTAAGTGCCCCCCATCTATTAGAAAAGCAGCATCAGAAGGCACAAATCCGTCGCCTTGAGATTTTTCACGTGTCATTTCCCAAGTATTGACGTTGTCTACGGTGCCCTTTAAAGCGAAAGACGGCAGTGTTTATACAATATTGATTTAGACGGCTCAAGACGGTCTCTTGTAAAACAGCGAAAAAAACTTTGAAAATATTATGTGATAAATACAAACTTTTGGATACTTACTTAATGCATTTTTTTTTAATATAATGTAAGCCCATAAATATTACATCTTTTCTGTTAAATATTGCGAAACGCACAATATAAACAATAGGAATAAGCGCAATTTTTTTCTTCTTACAACAAGACTTCGTGGAACGGCGAAATGTATGAGATTCAATGGATACGCTTTTACAACAAATTCCGAGAAAACGTACTGCTTGGTAGTACACTGTCCAGAGAAATAACGAAATGCCAAGTAACATACTTTAAAAAGTAGATTACGCATTCGTATTACAATATTAATTATTATATTTTTACTTACTGATTAATATCAGTGATAATTCACTAAGTTAGGACGCTTGACGAATATTCTTTGGCTGAAATAGTTTGAATTAATAAAACCCACATTGCTTACATTACAATTACTATTTTAGTCCGTTAAAAATGAGCACAAGATGATATTTAATCAGAATTCGGAAAGCTAATTAAAATATTTTATCAGTAAGCAAAAAACGAAGTTATCGTCACGGTCAGCGGTGTCATAAAGTAGAAGGCTGAGATAAATAAGTCTATCAATTAGTTTTAAATTTCAGTTATTATGACTGATTCAGTTGCTAAAAATATGCACGAGCCACAATTGAGAATAATTTGCCTGCATATCAAAATTGAATTTTAAATATTTTAAACAGATTTCTTCGACAGTTTGTTAACAATGAAAATTTGTTTTGTGTAGACGAGAAAAGCGTAATAAAAAGTATAGATTAGACGTATTAGCAGTCGCAGATTACCAAAGAAATCATAAGCGATTTACGTATATATTTAGTTCAAATATGCTACGAATAAATACGAATTAAAATTGATTTCGTACTATAAGATATCGTTAACCTTTAAAATCTCTTTCTTTAAATTTCCCAGGAGTATGTACACACGTACCGCAGAAAAAGAAATCCGAAAATAAATCTACCTGACAAGGTGTAACAGAAATGAGAAAAAATAATTCAAACTTACATCTCTCAAAATTAGTTTAACCCTTTATTGAAAAAAAAATGCTTGTATTTACTACATTCTTATATTTAGTTTATCAAAAAGTATTTAATTCAGCACAAATGAAGAAATATTTAAGACTTTCCTGGAATGTGTATTTTAGTGACGGGATCCAGTGAGTCCAAAATTCCTAAGCCTCGTTCTTTAGGGCCTAAAGGACATTGTGTAAACAGGCGCTTTAGCCAAAACACCTTTTTATTTTCCTGTCACATCTACAAGAAAGGACTCTAGGATAATTAAGATATTATTATATAACAAGGGCGTAATGTCGGCATCTTTTAATCACTCTTGCCCAAAAGCTTTTAATAAGCAAGCAATAGCATTAAAAAGACGGTAGCAGTGTTTTAATCGGTTTGTTAAATTATTATATATTAATAATCTAATATTTAATTTCATAACCAAACTAGTCTAGCTTTTTTAGCCCTATGCTCATGTAAAATGTAACAAGAACGTAATGTCGATATCTTGAAATCGCACTGCTCAATGGGAACCGAAAAAGCTAACCACTGTCATTGGTTAAACATTGCTAGAGAATTTTAAATGGCTGCGGTTCACCAATAAGGAGGCGATCACTTTTTAGCGCCATTAAGGTGTATTTATTGCGACTCTTAATAATCTAAACTGATTTCTCGGTTCATATCAGTTTTTTCGACCTACAAGAGATTAAGAGAAAAGAAATTGTATGTTCTTGCGTTTGCATAGACACTTTCGTATAAGTAAACGATTTTTAATATAGTCTATCGCCGTTGCCGTGTTTGTTTCGGTGAATATTATTATTAATAAGTAAATTCAACAAAATGTAATGTATCATAAAATTGTGTACATATATAAATAACAAATTATACGATTAGATCATATTACGTAATATACATTGAAAGCTGTGTCACTTACCAATTGAAGCAATTGCAACTTTAAACCTTAATTTTTTTATAGTAGTAAAAAAATTAAATAGAAACTTACAACAATCTTTTTTCGCCATGTCGTTTATAAAATTTAATCAGAATAATATTTCCATTGCGGGTAGTTTGATAAAAGGAGTCACGATATTGACGTTTGACCTCTCTGATTATGTATATTATAAGACGGGCCTGAAATATACAGCGGAGATCCTTGTAAACCGCGCCCAGAACGGTAACCTACCTTCGTTGATAAGTGTTGTCATTTTGATATGGTTACTGTGTTGAGAAGTTTCAGCGGTGTTACGGTTGAATCCGTACAGACATCTGGGGCTGTTGTCGTGATCCGCAAGCTCATTTCCCAAAGATTTTAAGTATAAGAGAGTATTTTTAAACATGTGTCTAATCGTTTATGTCACACCTATGTATTTTTTTTTCTATTGTTACGCAAGTTAAATTGATTGCATAACTTTGTGAATATTATAAACAACAACAAATACTCCTAATAAGAGTCCCTGAAAGGTATCGGCTATAAACTTTTATAAATTCTTGAAAAAGTTTTAAAACCTTAATTCATCTAAATGAACCAGGTTTAAACCTTCCTACTTTAAGCCTCGACTATTGACGGAGAATGAATAGGCGTCACCGCCAGTAAACTGTTGACCTACGGCTTTTGGAAGTGCGTCTGATGTACTCTTGATCCGAAGCAACTGGTTAAAGAATATTTGTTAGCATGAGTTCATAAATTTAAATTGAGATATAAGTTTAACTCAGAAATTATTCATTATTTGATGTAGTACATTGAATGGTTCATAACCTGGTTAAAAAGTTGGAAAATATATTAGTTATAACTTATCTCTTTTATCATCACTTTTTTACTCCTGCTATATGTTTCCTATACACCCTGGCCATTATTTTACCGTATTCCATATTATCTGTCTTTTTCTTTTCACCTTTTTTACCATTTTGTTTTCCAAGTTTTTTAGTCCACCTTATTCCCTTTAATTTCAGAATTTATTGTCTTTTTTATCCCCTCCTGTTATTTCACCTTTTAGTAATCCGCTTTCCCATGAATTCCCTTTTATTAGTTAACACTTTTTCTCTATAAATATATCGAGACAAAATGATATTTTTATATGAACCCAATAATATTTTTAAATTTAAATTAAAAATAAAATCTTAAAAGAAAGTTTAAATTTAAATTTTAATTAATTTTATCTTATTAAAAAGAACTGACATTTTGATATCGTACGAAACATTGTTATAACAAGAAGAACAAAGTTATATTAGTTTATAATGTAAGTAGCCTATGTTTAGTATAGTTATCATTTTCCTGTAAGTTTTTGAAATAAATAATGCAATATTTACTATAAACGAAAAGATAAACTAAATCTATGGTGTATTTTAATCTTTTAAAAATATTCGTAGTTTTAAACAAAAATGGGATAAGGAAAAACACTGTTTTCGACGACAATCAAATTTTCAGGCCAGATAGAGTCCAGGCGAACTTTTCTTTTTCATGCAGGATCAACGTGGGTCACAGACAAACGGTGCAACTTGTCTGCAATATTTTCTTTCAGTGTTCCAAAAAACAAATAAAATCTATTTATACAAGAAATTCGTTTATTTTTGATATTTAAGCAACACTATAGATTAAAAATTAACATTGCTTATGGATTAATAGCGTTTATATCTTTAATTTAAATTTTCCACGTTTCAGACCTTTTGCAATATTCACGGTCACGAGACAGACTTATTTAATATTCGTCAGTACGATATAGTGAATTTAGGTTATTAAGACTATATTGAACATTAATTTCGTTACATATTAATCTGATCGGTGACCTTAATTTTAATAGAGTTTAATTAATAATAGGACTGCAAGTAAATGGTAAATTCCACCTATCTTTTCTGTTCAAATCAAGAGGTTCCTTTATTTCATAAATCTTAGAAAGGAATCTATGTCCTTTATGATGACTTTGATGGTCAAGTATAAATGGCTGCAGATAACGCATACGAAAAGAGAGTTAAAAAGGACGGATCATCTTTTGTTTTGAATTTGATAATCGTTTCCCACAAAATATGTTTAAAAATTTGCGGACTTTTTTTCAAAAAGCATAGAGGACTCACTCTATGTTGGTTATTGGGGGATGAAGGGTGGAACAAATTCCCCCAATTATTATAAACCTTTCATAAACCACTATTATTTTATGTTTTAAAACTTTAAACCAGGAAATATATATACCTATTTTCAGGTTCCTTTTTGTTGTTGTAAAATTTAGGTCATCTCCTTTTCAAGACCGACCGACGCCTCTGTCCGTCTGCACCGCTCCGTTACGACCCTTTCCATCTTTTCGGTATGCAGCTCAGGGACCCGCCAATCCATTTCTCCCATTTGGCCTCCCATCCACAAACAGTCATGGATCGTAGTTAGTATTGCTTATTCAGTCTGTTCTTTATACGCCGAACAAGTCCATTGTTTTGACAAACTTTGAGGCGAGAATTGACTTCTTTATGGGACCAAGTTTGTTACTATGGTGGAATGGCAGGATACATAAAATGAGTTTGACTTTAAGGACAGTCGGTTACTTTAATTAAAGTCTTCATGGACAAGCCTTAATTATCGATAGGCGATTAATTTTAACTTGCTTGTTATTAAAGGATACTAACGGCTCAGATACAAATATTAATCAACATAAATTATTTCGCCCATCAACCCGATTCTTTGTTTTGTTATTAATTAATTATTGGCAGATCTCTTACCATGAGATTTTGGGTGGTGATGGCACATGTAGCGATAGGACGATGTTGCCTTTGGCCGACATCGTCCTCGGGTTTGGACCCGATGTTAATTCCCTTATTTGTCCAGGAAACCGCGAGATTTTTAAAAACTTCTTCTAGATTAGATGGATAAATAATTTAACACCGCTTTGATTAAGTTCCTTTAAAAAGAAAAAAACATTCAAACAAATAAAAAATTAAAAATAAAATTTGAGATAGTAAGAAAAAAGAATTGAAAATCGATTCTTTGTAGAATATCCAGGGTCTATACAACAATTTCAGAGAGATTACTTTCCTCATTTTGTTTCATTAAAACAATAAAAATCATGATTGTAAAATGCATCTCAGATATTTTTGATTAAACTTTTATTCAATTTCCATCATTTTAAACGACTACCAAAAGCGAAATAAACCTAATCGATGTTATATCAAAGTGTTTTTAATAGGCAATTGCAACAGTAAGTTAAGCTTATCTTGAGTGTGATAGCAATAGTGGTAATAATTTCCCAAAGGACTGAGAGAGAAAAAATGCGAAGAAATTTAGCTGGGTTTAGGTTTTTACATTTTTAAATGAGCTTCGAATTTATTTAATTTCGAATTAATTAAAAGCAATTGTTTCTTGTCTAAAAATTGAAAACGTTGAAATTTATATACCGAAATCGATGATATTTTATTTAATTTTTATTTTCGGTTAAATTTGACACACGATATATACATATTATTAGCCAAAATAAAACTAAATTTATTTAAAAGTATCCTTAATTAATAATCCGTATGGAAGTAGAAAAACAAACAGTTGCTTCAAAAGAAGTTTTATATTCTTTATTAAAATTTCACGCAATTAAAGGGTCTAGGTTACAAAATTGCATGTTATGCAATGTAGATAAACGGTTGAGTGTCTAATTTCTTCCAGAATTAGTTCATTGCACAGAAGTGGGTAACAAGGATTAGAAAGGTCCACAATTGAGAGAAAGGGAATAGTTAAAAGCCAATTGTCTATTATTTTACAGAATATGTTATATTCTGCATCGCTTCAAAATAAGTCGAACATAATAATCGGTGATTCTAGACATGCAATAAGTATATGAAGCCGTTTGATTATTATTGATTATTATTATTAGTATTGATTATTGTTGCGTCTGTCCATAACAGGCATTGAATAAAATACAACACTTCTGTTGCACGATGTTCTTATTGTGATCAAAGCTTTTGAACCGATTGATGTAGGTTTAACCTCTCTATTCGTTTTATAATACATTGCTCTTATAAGTCAAATCCGGATAATACTACCAAGGATGATCCGTGAGGCTATTTTCTTTTAAAATCAAAAAGATAATCCGTGTTTTATTGTATTTGTTGAAAGTAAATTTAAAAAGCTCCCAATACATTAAAATTTATTCTTATTTAAGACATAGGTACAAAGAGTTTCACGTAGTTGCTTATCTCTTAGCGTTCCTTTATATTTAAATGTCAATGATTTATTTTACAAGTCCGACAAACTGGTTTTCCGGCTGAAACGAAACCGAAACCGAAAGCGCGACTTGTTTGGCCGAAACCAAACCGAAACCGAAACTCACGGGTCAATACAAAATTTTTTAAAACTGAAATTGGTGGATTAAAAAAAAATTAAATGAAACATAAATTAAGTTTATACTTAGTATTCATTTATTTAAAAAACAAAAATATATAAGATTTTTATTATTTTTTCAGTTTAGTTTCGTTTTCAATTCTATTTCTTTTATAACTACCATTTAAATTTAAAAGTTATGATTAAACTTAGATCACAGTCAAAAGGAAACCATTTAGAATAAAGATCCATTAATAAACCCTTTTAAAAAAATTGAAAAATTTTATAAAATCGAACAAAACCCCTGTTTTAATTAGGTTACTTTTTGGTTTTTCGTAATATTAATATTCATAATTGAAAAAGTCAATTGTAAAGGCAGTTTGTCAAGTTTTGCCACGTTTATTTGGGACGATCCGAGAAGGGAGCACTGAATAGCTGCTCACCGACGCGAGGGAGTGAAAGGTTTTTAAAACTGCACCTCTCAATATAGGATTGGATATTGCGTTGTAATAATGGCCCAAGAAAGACTAACTTTTCAAGTGGTTTTTGTTCGATTCTGGGGACCCAGTTTGACTAGATGTTTATCATGCATCCCAAGACTTGGAGGGTGAGATTGGGGACGATGAAGTTAAAAAAAAATTGGGTTAAAGGGCGGGTTGATTGTTTGCTGTTTTTGATTCACAAAAAATTATTCGTTATCATATTAGTTCTGTAAAAATGTCCATTCATTGGAATTACGGTATTTAGATTTAAACCGGATCATATTGTAGCTACCATTAAGAAGGGAGTTTTTCAATGACGAAAACTACCATTTATTTTATTTTATTTTTTTTTTTTTTTTGAAAACAAAATCCACAGCCTTCGTTTAGTTACAAGTTTCACTTATGACCTAATCTTAAAGCCAATAACGGATTTACATTTTATAACTTGAATGATATTGACTCGACATATTAGAGTAAACAACTATTGAGTCAGAAATCCAATTGCAACCAACACAAACAGTAGAAAAACAATAACAACATTAAAAAAATTATAATTAAATTAGTAAGATGTAAACAGTAATAAGGTAAGTAGCAAGACACTACAATATAACATTAAGTGTTAAGACTAAATTTAAAATAAAGGTATGAAAAAAAATGATGTGAGTGCTAGTGTGTTTTATGTGTAGTGTGTGTTTGTGTGTGTGTGTGTGTGTGTGTGTGGCTTGTATGTATGTGTTAACTAGCAATTATCCTTTCCGTCAAAATGTTTATTACATCCAGTTTAAAAGCATTCTTTTTCTTCAAAATATATCTAACGTTTGAAACGAATTATTGTAGGTTTTTTGTAAGCAGTAACAATTGAATTTTGGCATAATATGATCGTGTTTTTATTAGAGGCAAATAACCGTGTATGCCTTGTTCTAGTTTTTGGGGTACAAAGTCGTAGGGATCTAGAAATTAGTTCCTCGCAGTCAACATTTCCGTTGCACAGCCCGTGTAAAAATGCCATGTCTAACAATGTACGTCTATTTTCGAGATTGAGAATGTTATAGTGCTTGCATGATATATCGTAAACTCATTTAAAACTCTTACATTTTTATAATCTAAGTGCTTAATAAATTTATGTTGTAGGTTTTCTAATTTGTTTATATACGTCGGTAGTTAATGGATTCCATATAGGCTGCAGTATTCAAGAATGCTCCTAACATAAGCAAAGTAAAGCAGCTTTTAGACACTCTGGTACTGAAAATTGTTTACTCATGCGTAAAATGAATCCAAGACTTTTATAGCCGAATTCTATATAGTCTATGTGGTATGAATAGGTTAATTTTTCGTCAATGAAGATGCCTAGGTCTTTAACTACTTTTTCTTTACCAATTTCTGATGAATGCATTGTATAGACGGTTTTAATAGGTTTCTTTTTCCTGTTGAACGAAATATAATTGCATTTACTTATGTTTATGTTTATTTTTTTTTTTATAATAATAATCAAGGATCTAGATCCGACTGTAATTTAACGCAGTCATCTACATTTGCAATTTTCATAAAAATCTTAGTATCGTCGGCGACATGAGGAACTTAGCGTGGTGAAAACAGTTACCACATCGTATAGATAAGTCGTATAATAAAGGACCGGAGAATGGAGCCTTGGCACCCCAGAAGGCACTACAATGTAATTTGAACGATAACCTCCTATAACCACTGCCTGAGATCTTCTCCAAAGATATGACTTAAAACCAACGTAAAAGATCCCTCGAATTCCAAGGTCATAGAGTTTATGTATTAGCATGTTGGATTTACACGATCAAATGCTTTCTTAGATCTGTGTAAATAGCATCTACTTGGAATCCGCCATCAATATTAGTGGTTACGTAATCAATAAAAGAGCCTAAATTAGTTAAAGTAGAACGTTTCTTTATAAAACCATGTTGCTCATTCGGTAACAACGGAACAATTACTGGGTATATATAATTATGCACAATTCTTTCAAATAATTTGCTTAGTACGTTCAGAATGGATATGGGCCTATAATTCTCGATCATAGTTACGGGTCCTTTTTTATGTAACGGAACAACATATGCTTGCTTCCAAGCATTTGGAAAATAACCATCCTTTATAGACCTATTGAACAACATCGTTATTGGAGAAGACAAAGACTTTGCACAATTGACAAAAAATGATGGTGGAAGCTCATCGTTGCCAGCACCTTTCGTAATGTCTAGGCTAGTAATTAATTTTTCAACTTCTTCTTTTCTGATGCTAATAGTATTAATAGTATTACAATTCAACTTGTCATTATGGTCAAAATAGTTATTATCGGTTATAGTGCTAAAGTTTTTCTCAAAGAAGTCATTGAAAGAACAGCAAATAGCTACAGGATTGGTTAACATAAGACTACCACATGTCATTTGTTTAGGATAATTAGTCAAACTGTTTCGTTTCGATTTTACAAAACTCCAAAATTTTTTAGGGTTAGATGCAATATTTTCTTGGCTTTTAATAATGTATGATTTATAGCATTCATTTTGAAGTTTCTTTTGTCTCTTTCTCAGTTCACAAAAATGTAAATAGTCAATTGGGTTTCCATGCCTCTTCCAATTAGAATGTAATTTGTTTTTTTCTTTTATGAGCCTAATAAGATCCCTATTATACCAAATCGGATATGTGTGCCTGCCGCCACGTCGTATTGTCGGAACATGATTATTAATCGAAGTGTTAAGGATTTGATAAAACTTGCACACTGCGTTATCTAAATTTGTTTCCTCTGAAATAAATGACCAATCATGATTCAACATTTCACTGTTTATACTGCTAAAGTCTGCGCGATTGAACAATTTAATTGTATCGTGACACGATTTAAGGGACGTTATCGAAATGTCAACCGCCGATATACAGAGCGCTGGGTGAAACGTATCTTCATTAATTAGGATGTGGTCACTTCTACACACTTTTAAATAAAAGCTAGCGTAAACTAAATCCAATGTGTTACTGCAGGTGTTTGTCACGGCATTAAATTGCGAGAGACCTTGGAAAGAGAAACAAGATATGAGATCAATTGCCGCATTTTGGGCTTCAACACAACCTTTTCTTTTAATATTGGGTTCCCCAGAGGTCCAGTCTATACAGGGAAGATTAAGGTCACCTACGATAGCGAGATAGTCATCAGGATTTTGATCCCGGACATCTGTAACTACATGCATTAAATCTTTAATTCTCAGGGGTAACTGTTGATTAGGAGGAATATAGACTGAAGCAATATGTAAATCATGTCGAGACCCTATATTTTTTGCTGGAATCGTTACCCATATACACTCAAGGTTATTACAATCCCAATCGGACCGTACGAATGCGTGTAATGCGGCCTTGCAAAGAACCATCACACCGCCACCAAGAGTGCTTCGATCGCGTCTGAAGACGTTGTAATTTGAATCACTTATTTCAGCATCAAAGACACTCTCACATAGCCAAGTTTCTGTAATAATTAAAACGTCGAAATCGGACAATAGTAGGTTGTTATAAAACTCGATAGTTTTAGTGCGTAAGCCCCTAACATTTTGATAGTAAAAAGTCAGATTTCTTCTCTCTCCAGCCATTTGCAATGTTTTGTATCATATCTACACCAATAAACGTCACTTGTAACAAAATGTTTCATAAAAATTAACGGGTAATAGTAAGAAACATATGAGTGGAATAACTGACAACACAATTTATAATTGAGACTTGCTTTGAGGACGGAAACGCTAGTAGGATTGTAATGAGTTGTGTGTGGTGAGTTTATGTGAAGTGTGTAGTGGTTGAAAGACAGGCGTTCTTAAAATATCTTAAAATAATTATAAATTATACAATTCTGGACAGATCGGTAGTCGTGATATTAAATAGGAGGTGACGTTTCGCTTCTTCGTACGTAAATGCGACAGTTTTTTGTCCAAACAAACATATAATTTGCTTCTTTAGCCTTTTTCTTACACTCACTTAGCAACGTTTTATTATCTTTAGTGAGATGTTCGTTAATATAAACTCGACTGGACAATGTCCCCATTCCCATATTTCTGGCATCTAAAGCCTGTTTGCGAGAAGCTGCTACGAGTTTGTCTTTCATTACGCGTTGTCTTAAGCGGGATACTATAGGACGAGGAGTAGCTGCACTTGCGGCCCTTCGTGTCTGTCATGGACCATACAATTAATTTTTCATGTTGGTCATCATTTCAATGCCACTTTCATAGCGAACTTGCAATTTCCGGTTTAATAACGATATCAAAGGTATGACAATCGAAATACAAGCTTTATCAAATAATAAATCAAGAGTGGCTTCAAAAAAAATGTCACAACGGATGCAAGGTTGATGACCCATTCATTACATTGAAGAGAATCAATCTTGTCATGTTCTTCAAGGCAGTAAAAGTTTACTGCGTTTTTTTGTTCCAAAAGTCTTTGCAGCATTAAATATGTTTTGTCCATCTCACATCAATATCTTGCACCAAGGTGTGTTGTGGCAAACCGCATTGTTTCTGGTATTCCGTTAATTATCTGGTTGCTGGCTCACTGTGATGGAAATGTACAATTTTCTGCATTTCTTTAAGAGGTCTTTTATTTCGTCTTCTGAAAATAGCGCTTGTTTTATGATAAGCTGAAGCGTGAGCAACACATCCAATAGATTCATATTGACCTCGCATTGCCGAACCATATTAGGGCATTGTCGTAGCACAAGAAAAATCATGCCTTGCAAACCCCATTCGTTTACCATTTCGTAAATTTTTGTTCGATGTATTGACTGGTATGGTCTTGTTCAAGCACACATGCACCTAAAATTACTTTTAGACGTTTATCACTAACGATGCAATGAGCTGTGAAACTGAGAAGTGAACATGTTTTACATGCGTTGGTCCAAATGTCGGTAGTAGCACTCACCCACGTACTCTGTGCTATTAAATCCTGTACCTTTGATCGAATTCTTTCATATGTTTTGGGCATAAGTGACGTTCTAAAATACTTTTCTGATTTCCACCGATATTTGCGAACTCCTTGTGGATCAGACAAATTTAGTCGGCGGAATGCTTTACCTTCTACCAAAGCATAAGGCAGCATGTCTACGATTATGAGATCCATTATATTTTTATCAATCCTTTTAATATCATGATCATCAGGCCACAGTTCAATTTTTGGTTTCGAGGTCAAACTAGGAATGGTTGCCTGAACAAGAGTTGATTGGTATGAACTTGATTGTTGCAATGATGAACTTAAGTCTTTTCGCTTCAATTTCGCTTCACTTTTGAAATCGTTTAATTCATGTAAACGTTTTTAGTACTTGCTGTATTCCTTATCGTGAAATTTTTGATAAATGCAGCTTCAATCATATTTTGCAAACAGCTTTTTTGATGTTTCCACAATACTTTTATCGAAATACGCTAAATCGATTCTTTCTCGTTGTGACATTTTAGACTGAAAAGAAAAATAAACTTGTAATACTAGCCGTGATAAATTAAAACTACACCAGTAGTTAAATAGAAATCTTAATTATCATAATTAAATACAAATCTTGCCAAACAAATCTTTAAAAGTTTACCTATACAACGTAATTTAACAAATTAAAAAACATTTTACATGTGACTTGTGTTGTGAAGTATTTTATTAAATATGTATTATTTAATTAAAGAAACAAAACAAAAACTTACGTGCAATCAGTTGCATCAAAACATAACCTCCAAATAATGTTTGCGTCGAGGAACACACTGTTTTGTTGCTACGGAGCTCTCCGAACGGTGCACAACAATTCCTGAACGAAATTAGAACGAGCATGCACGAAAACTTCCGAAATCAGTTTCGGTTTCGGCAAAAGTTTCGGCCAAATTTGGCCGAAACCGAAACTGCAGCCGAAACTTGATTTTGCGAAACTCGGCGAAACCGAAACCGAAAGTTCGGTCGGACACTAATTTTACTGTCTTCTAAATCTTCCTCTAAAATAGTATAGATAAAGATTCGGAACAAAGCCATCCCTACAATAACATTACATTTAACGGTAATGTTCCAACCGAATAGCTCAATTTCGCTTTCTAAATTTTATTTTAAATGTTACATAAACTTGCACAACTTATCACTTGTGCATACAAAGCTATGTAAGATACTCTCAATTTAATGTAAAACGTAAAACTGGCAAACTAAAAATGTGCTTGAGCCTTTCAATTAAAAGTATGCAGCCTTCTTTCTTGTCGGATCTCGTTAAGTGGGTGAGGCCAAGATGCGTGAAATAGTTTATATTCTGCGCTTGCAAATCCTCTGGTAACTTAAAAAAAATGTATTGGTCAAATTTTGTAAATACTAATATTTAAAAAAAGGCCGTAGAGTTTCTTGCCGGTTCTTCTTCTGGATGGGTCTGAGTTTGTGAACCGGTCGTAAATGGATAACTTTTGACGTTCATAAGTGCTCAGTAGAGCCTAAATTGAATAAATGATTTTGACTTTGACTTTGACTTTGACTTTGACATTTATAAATAAAGAGATAAATAATAATATTTTAAAATAATAAAACATTTCCGTACCATTAACACAATATAATCTATTCACAAGCTCAGCAAAGCTTGTATTATGGACACCAGACGACTGAAGAATACATAGGATTACTTTTATGTTTTAAAATACTATAAATACTTATTTGAAAACACCATGACGTGCAAAAGGCCTCATCCAAATTACAATCTCGTAGTCATGACATCGGCCCCACCGGTGAGATGACTTAACACCACATAGGAGCGTTGCTGGAGTTTCCTATGCCAAATCTACTCTCAGCGCCAACGCTTTAAGCAGTGGTAGTAAAGTCAGCCAGAGCTCTTCTAGCTATAAAAATTAATCCTGAAGAAAGCGTCGGAATAGAGCCTCAGCCCTCCTGGGCAGCTCTCGATTCAGCATGCCATAAAGTGAGGGCCGAAGCCGAGGCCTGGATGATCTAGGGGCCCTTGGTGACGTTAAGTCACTCTGTGGGGAGACAAGCCATCTTTTTTTTTTTTTTTTTTTTTTTTTTTTTTTGCCGTTGAAAAATCCATCTTACGGATTCCCGCCGCCAAAGTGAGGGGCAGCAGGGATATGGGGCTCCCCGGACCAAGATGGAGCCGGTGACTACCCACTAAAAACCAACGGTTGTTCCTTTTCTTGTCGCTGCAGCGGGGCCGCGGGCACTGATCACAGTCTTCGCGACCCTGGCGCGACGTGGCCCTCTCGGCTCTTCTTCCGGGTGTGTTGGGACACCCGAACGTCAGCTTTAGGCGCCGTGCCGGAACAAACAGCACGGCGCTCCTCTGAGCCCTTCTCTGGGCCGGCCGCCCAGGGGCTCAGTGTCAGGGGGGAAGGTTGCGCGCGTACGCCACTCTTCGGCGCCCTGGCCTTCTTCTGCGGATAGCCAGGGCGCTCACGGCCTCCCTGTCCCTTTCCGCGGCCTCCTTCCGGGCCATCACGTCCTCGCAGAAAGCAAGGACGGCGCCCCACGACCTTTCGCTCTCTAGCATCCTGCGCACTACGGCAGGAAGCGAAAGGTCGTGCCCCACGACACTACGCAGCTCTCGGCGTTGCTCGACCCAGGCTGGGCACTCTTCCAGCGCGTGTTGGGCCGTCTCTTCGGCACATACGCCACAGTGGTGGCACTCCTCTGTAGGCTCCTACCGGCCACGCGGCATGGTACCTCCGAAACAGCCGTGTCCTTGAGAGAACCTGCGTCGCGCGGAACGTTAGGGAGCCATGTCCTCTTTCTAGCCACCACTTAAGAACGGGGCGTATGGTTCTATTGTTTGATTTGCCGGCGCTGGGGTGCTCCAGCCACAGCTCCCACTCCTGTATTGCAAGGGAGCGCAATTCCTCTCTGCGGAGACAAGCCATCTGTGGCAACGGGCCTTCCACACCCGCTTGTGTTTTAATAGGTTTATTCCATCGAGCACGAGCCCCGTCAAAAAAAACGCTCCAAGGAAACTTCATGTTCCTTAAATAGGAATATATAATAAGAACATTTATTTATTACCTAACGTATGTATTTCAAAAGACTTTTTTTGATGAAAACAACGCGTGGGTAGCGTTATATTAAAGAAACAGAAAGGAAGGGAACAAACAACTGTATTTACTGAGCCTCGACAAATACTGTCAAAGGGGCGCTGCATTACTGTATGTCTAACTTAACTAATTGCAATTACTTATTTAACTATTGCAGAGAATGAATTGACTTCTTATAATAAAGTGCAATATATAGGTACGACCATCACCCATCGTATTACTATTATTAGAGTGCGTGTAATGTTTAAAAAAGGTTTTTTTTAATTATTAATTAATTACACTTCGCATCAAAATTTTCAGCCAACCTCCTCGAAATTAATATTTTAATATAATAAATTTTACGTCAAAGTGATTTTCATCCCGTAATACGGTGGGTGATGGTCGTACTATGGTGGGTCCTACTAATACTTGTTAAATATTATTAGCATTTGGCAAAACAACGCTTAAACAATGTAAAAGAAGATAAAATAATCATAGGTATAAATAAAACGCTGCATCCATAGCCTCGTTGTCATAGACGTGTGCTTTAGAAACCAGAGGTCGTGGGTTCGAATCCTGCGGGGCCTCAACAAATTTTCATTGTTGTTTCCTAGTTGGTTAGGGCAACTTGGGCTGATCACCCAATTGTCTGAAAGGTAAGATGATCCATGCGTCTTGACTTTTAAAAAATACTATATCGATTGCCAATTAGGTTTTAGTTACATTAATATATAAATAATATGTTATAGTTTTGATATCGTTGACCAACTTCCCATAAAAAGGTACTATCTGTTCTTCTATACGTTTAATAGTTTATAATATATCTTAGACAAACCGTATAATTCATAGTGGTTAAATTATAAACGCCAGCATAACCTTCAAAATTAAACCTAAATCATGTTCTGCATAATTATATGTTATAGCATACATTTAAGTTTTTAATAACGTAAAGTTACCATTGTACCGTTTAATACAATTGGGTAGTTTTAAAGCTTAATTAAAATCAAATAGAGAAAATGGTAGGGGTAAGTAGATTTCCTCAGTTATGACAACGCGCCCAGTATATAGACTTAAAACCAACTATTGCTTCTATTTCACTGACTTCCGAAAATATAAAAATTACGCAATTCGGAGCGTATGTTTTTTTTATAATATTACTACATATTTTAGTGCTCCGCTCCTAGGGATCCGATTTTGTTTATTCTTTTCGTAAATTGTAAGTTTTTAGCTGTTATTTGGTTGCATTTTTTAATAATTTTGTAATAAATAGTTTAATACGTATTAAAGAAATTAGGAAAATAGGTTAAGTTCCAAACGCTACCGAAACCGTAAACGATAGACTTACACTAAGTTATACATAATTGTATCTGTTACAAAGTTTGCGAGCGTATTTATTTTAAGAATAGCCCACAATAGCTGTTTAAATATAAAAATTAAGACAAACAACTCTTCAAACCTTATTTAAGGTAATATTGTTATTGGAACACTTTACACTTATTTGAAATTACTACGGTAAGGGCAACAATACAATAATTTCTAACTATTTATTTCTTGCCCATATCACATGACATTAAATAAAAGTAACGATGCATACTTAGCCTAAAATATTTCGATAATCGCAAAATTAAGAACGTTTGCAGACGTGAGATAAGGTCAAAAGGAAACATCCATCAAAATTAATGGCCGAATGGCGGCCACGGATAATGTCCGACCAATAAAGCGAATCGTTTGGAAACTATACAATCACAATAGTAGGCGAGGGGATAAAATAGCGAATAGGCAAGGTTCAAATATCTAGCTTAGTGGTTTTATTACTTTGACAATACGTAACAGATTTAAATTTATTGGAGCTTATATTATGGCACGCATGTAATTATACATCAGCATCGTCATCAGCTTGTGTTAGTTCACTGCTGGACATAGGCCTCCCCCTGAACATTAGAAGAGTATCGTCAGACGCCACAAATCCGCTCGTCGACTTGAGACTTGTTACGTGTCGTTTCCCAAGTATTTACGTTGTCTACGGTGCCCTTTGAAACGAAAGATAGACAAGTGTTTTCACAATATTGATTGAGACGGTCTCTTGTAAAAGACCTAAATAACCTTTGAAAAATGGTATGTGGTAAATACAAACATTTGGATACCTTCTTATTATATATTTTTTTAATATAATATAAGCCCATGAGCATTAAAACTTATCCGTTAAATATTGCAAAACGCACAATATGAACACTAGGAAAAAGCATAAACTTTTTCTTCTAACAACAAGACTTCGTAGAACGGCGAAAGCTATGAGATTCAATGAATACGCTTCTACAACAAATTCAGAGAAAACTTACTGCTTTTTGGTACTGCATTATCCAGAGAAATACCGAAATGCTAAATAACATACTTCAAAAAGTAAAATATGCACTCGTATAATGTTTTTATTATTAAATTTATACTTACTGATTGACATCGGTGATAATATATTAAATAAGCATGCTAGACGAAAACTACGACTGAAAGGTTTGAATTAATAAAAACCATATTGCTTACATATAATCACTATTTTAGTTATTTAAAAGTGAGCACAAGGTGATAGTTGATTAAAATTCAAAAAGTATTTTCTTATAAATTATTTTATCAATAAACAAAAAATTAAGGTAAAGTTACGGTTAGCGGTGTCATAAAGTAGAAGGCTGAGACAAATAGGTCCATCAATTTGTTTTTAAATTTGAGATATTAATAGGCTTCCACGGTGAAAAATGGCGGGATATACGGTAATTAGGGGCGTCCATCAAACTTACTGTCTTTTCCAATCAGTGATAAGAAATTTGAAAAGTGAAGGCTGATTATTACTGAAAATATGCACGAGCCACAATTGAAAATACTTTGCCTCCATATAAAAATGGAATTTTAAATATTGCGAACAGTTTTCTCTGACTGTTTGTTTACAATAAAATTTTGTTTTTTGCAGACACGAAAAGCGTAATAAAAAGTATAGATTAGACGTATTAGCAGTCGCAGATTACCAAAGAAATCATAAGCGATTTACGTCTACATTTAGTTCAAATATGCTACGAATAAATACGAATTAAAATTGATTTCGTACTATAAGATATCGTTAACCTTTGAAATCTCTTTCTTTAAATTTCCCAGGAGTACACACGTACCGCAGGAAAAGAAAATGCTTAATAAATCTATCCGACAAGGTGTAATAGAAATCAGCGAAAATCAAATTTATAACTTTCTAAATTAGTTTAGGCTCTTATTGTTATACAAGTGTTAATAGTTTGTATATTATTTATTAAACAAAAAATACATATATTTACTCATATTCTTTTATGTATTTTACCAAAAAGTTTTTAGTTTGGGACAAAGGAACAAATATTTAGGTCTTCCGGAATGTACATTTGCATGACGGGATCCGGCGAGTCCAGAATTTCTAATCCTCGTTCTCCTGGGCTAAAGGAGATTACGTGGGGCGACATTTTGTGCTAGTGGTTTCTGGGTCTGCATTATAATTTGCTGCACGTGCCAGCAGCGCGTTATTTTGGGTTTCTATTTTTTTAATTCGTGAAAATTACTGTATAAAAAGGCGTTTTTAGCCAAAACACCATTTTTATGTTACTGTCACCTCTACAAGAACGGACTCGGGATTATTAGAATTATCTTATCGTGTTGTGATTAATAGTTGGACCAATGGAACTATTGTTATATTTAGGTTATAGGTTAGAACATGTAAATGTCAAAAACAGTGTAATTTATGCATTAAAATATTCTTAACGACTCTGTTGTAATCTCTGCTAGTATTATTTTACCAGTTAAACAAATATATGTATATTTCTCTGAATTTCTATTGATATCCACGAAGTCACATTTGACTAATAAAAACACCATAGCATTAAAAAAGACAGCAGTAGTGTTTTAAACGGAACATTGAATAGTTATAAATGATACATAATATTCAAGTGATATTTGATATTTAGTTACATAACTAATGTACTCACTGGCTATGTCTTGCCTAATAATTTTTTAAAATCTAACAAGGGTGTGATGTCGGCTTCTGATATCTCTCTCGCCCAAAAGCTGACTACTCTTATAGGTTAAACGTCGCTAAAGGAATTTAAATAGCCGCGGTTCACCAATAAGGACGCTATCACTTTTTAGCGCCATTTAGTTGTGTTTATTCCGACTCAAAATTAGCTGAATTTAAATATATGATATAAATCAATAATGCGTGGCAATTATGAGCAAACCTTTCTAATGGACGCCATCTAGATCAGTCTTGACGTTCATTAAAAAAGGCCTATCAGTGGGCCGTGGAAGATACAGCAGTGGACAGTTATTATAAAAATCAACAATTGAAATGTAGGTTAAACTTATACTGATTCAAAATATTTTTAATATATATATAAATAGAAACGTAGTTTACGGAGCGTTTGTCATATTTTGTTCAATCTGCTTCTGACAAAAAGGACATCGCTACTGTGATGTCCTTTTTGCTTACTAATCTATTTCTGATCTTCCAGATTTCGTCGACGAATTGGTCTTATTAGATATTGAACTACTACTAACATCCAATATGTCTGTCAAGTGCGATCAACTTTTATATTGAGTTTTTGGATATAACGTTACGGTGGTTCTTTGATTTGTTACGCTGATCTTTGATTTGCATCACCCAATTGTCTGCAAAGTAAGATCCATGCATCGGATGGGCAAATAGTCGGTCCACCCATCAACCCGCATTGGACCAGCATGGCGAAATACTGTCCAAAGCCTAATGGAGAATGCTTGCACTCAGGATGATGATGAGATTAACAATCTTTTTGTTAAAGTCATCTAATTAGTAAGTAACGTAATTTAAAAATTACTTTTACTCCTTACATTATATGTGTATTTCATATGGATAAAATAATTTGGAGTCAGTTGGTGGGCTCTAAAGTGTTATAAGCGATTAGTTGAAAGAAATTGAACGTCGATGCAATTGATTTGTAATTCAAAGTATGGGATAGGATTTATTTTTACCCTTAATGCTATTTATTATAACTTTTAATTTTATAATAAACAAAGAAATTTTATTTATCGTAGTTCCAGTTTTATGATTCATTCACGTTACAGATCGATATAAATGGGTCAAAGTCATTTCAAACGTTCATGAGTATTTATAAGGATTTTTTTAATGTCTAATTATGACTAGACTGATTCAATAAAATATTCATATTGCGGGGTTTCACTTTTGATCTTTGATCGTTGTCATTAGTAATGTAAAATATATTACTATATTAAATATCAAAATTTTTACCTTTGAACGTTTAATTATTTTCTATTCAATATTTTAATCAAGTTGGAATGGGCAGAATCACTTTGAAATGCAAAAAAAGAGAATTTGCAAAAAAGTACATGTTACCTGGTTAATATTTTTAATTAAAATATAAATTATTTTTTTACAATGATTCTTATGTAGCCAACAGCTTATAAGTAGCAACAATATAAGTTTCCAACACATACCTGATGGCTATGATAGAAATAATTTTTCAATTAATGTTAAATTGACACTTCATAAAATATTTTTTATTTCTATTCCATTGAATAAGAATTTCGAAAAGTAGTGGTACGATCTTTTTCAATATAAATTGTAAAGCAAATATATTCATATATTTAGTTATAATTTGTTAGTAAACTCGCATTGAAATATTATCTAAAATAAATTGAACCTTGTAAATATGAGTTCGAAGTAAAATCGTTGCTAGCTTATTGCAGCGGTAAATTGTCTTGAGATAGTTGAAATGATTTCTCCGAAGACTCGTTAGACCAGGATAAACCAGCTGAAAGTCAGTTTTAGTTAAATCTTTAGTTACTAAATCGAATTATATAATTTGTTTTAAAATTTTCAGAAAAATTAAGTACAATTAAAATAATAACAAAATCTTTTAATTAATATTTAGGAAAAATATAGTGGACTAAAGACATTCATCACATCCTCAATTTTACAGTATTTTAGGCAATTAAATGAAAATAAATATTTAACAAATGACGTGAAAATATTTTCAGGCGATGGAAATCTCGGAGAATATAACCACACGTGAACAAACAAACGTTTATCATCATCATCATCATCATCATCATCATCATCATCAGCCTTTGCTAGTCCACTGCTGGACATAGGCCTCCCCTATTACACCCCTATCCATTAGGGGGTTTTGGACCGTATCCCATCACGCTGGTCCAATGCGGGTTGGTGGGTGGACCGCCTTTTTACATGCCCATCCGACGCATAGATCATCTTACTTTTCAGACAATTGGGTGATAGGCCCAAACTGTCCTCACCAACTAGGAAACAAAAACGAAAATTTGTTGAGTCCCCGCAGGATTCGAACCCACGACCTCCGGTTTGTATAGCGAACGCCAATACCACTACGGAGGCAGTTTATCCAATAATAAATTAAAATAATTAAAATTAATTACAATATAAATGTTTTGAAATAATAACACAGTCTAGTAATAGAATGTTTGATGAAATACACGGAATCGATAAATTGAAAGTCGTCTATATATAATATTAACTAACAAACAATAGTAACAAAGTAGGTACTATAAGTACTTTGTTACTATTGTTTGTTCAAAACAGCGCTTCCATAGCCTAGAGGTGTTGGTGCGTTGTTTAGAAACCGGAGGACGCGGGATCAAACCCTGAACAGAAACGACATTTTATTGATTTTTGTTATTTGTGGGTTGGAGCAATATGTGCCAGTTGTCAAAACCATCTATGGCAGTCACATGTAAAAACTGTTAATAAGATAAATCTATGAAAATTGGACTTGAACCAAATAATAACGTATTAAAATTAAATATGTTGAGAATATTATGGTCCAAATTTCGTATAAAGTTACGTGCGCTGAATGGGAATGTAACCACCATCACCATAATCAAGGAAATGTAGTCACATCACATCATCAGCCTGTGATAGTCCACTGCTGGGCATATGCCTTCTCTGATACACCTCTATCCATAAGGGGGGTTTGGACCGTATCTCACCACGCTGGTCTAATGTAGCTTGGTGGGTGGACCGACATTTTACATGCCCATCCGACGAAGTTAATTCACCCAATTGAGTCCCAACAAAATGTATATTCAAAGAATATTTATATGGCATTATAAATTATCGCTCTATTTTTTAAATTCGTATTAGAGCGATATGTTTTGAAAATCACGAAGAATTTATAACATCACCTTTATTATTCTGTACGAGATTTGCGATCATTTAAATATGAATCTTATTCAGCTTGATATGTAGCTGTGTTCTCAGTAACTCTATTTCGGTTCAGAATATGTCAACCTTTATGCGCTCGTCGAACGAAATGAATATATTAGGCTTTCGAATACCAACGCCAATATATGTGTATCAAACGTGGAATACAAGATCATGAAAGTTTTCTAAATATAAAGTTCAACATATAGTAATAGAATTAAAATATCGTTTTTTCTCTTAATGTCATAGTGAAACGCCCACGATAAAATGAAGACAACAATGATTTTTATCTTTAGTTTTTAATTCTTAATACATAAGCTTTATTTGTTATTTCCTTTGTAATAAATTTAGTTCCAATACTTGATTCTTCGATTCAAAGCTTTAAGCAATGGTTTTAAAGAGCTATCTCTCTGGTTGAAATCATAGATAAATTTATCATCGAATCAACATATTTTGAAGTGAATTGGATCTGTACAGTCAAAATTTACTTGACTATAATGGATTAGTCTATGCAGGCGTATAACGTTCTTTTTGTAATGTTTGTTGTTTAAATGTTTTAATAATACTAAGACAAAAGTGTTTTCTTCATACATCAATGTTTCTTTAATTGCAAGACGACAATACTAACCCTTGAACTAGGAGGCATTTGTATTTTTGCCCCCAAAATTTGTTAAGTCTGAGCAAATGCTCTTTTCTTTTTTTTGTTTCTTCTCTCCGCCCACAACGCATAATACTTTGGTTGTGTATCTTTTAGATGTACTTATACAGGTGTTTAAATCTCTTTAAATGTTAATATTTAAAGAGATTTAAACACCTGAATAAGTAGAGCTTTTCTAAAGGTACCTCGCTAATAAAATCTGTTTGTAAAACAATATGATTTGTAACTTATTATTAAATTAACTTATTATTAATAATTATGGTCCAGGTTTTATGAAAGATGTCTACCACCTAGAGAATAATCCCCATGACTATATTTATTGAAGTCAAATAACTGAGTAGTACGTTGCAAGAAATAAATTATGTAACCACTAGCCTATCTTTAGAAGATAAAGGTGTGATTAATCATGTTAAAACAAAGACGTACGGATTCTTTCTGATTTCTAATTACATCAACTTTTCTAAATCAAAATTGGAAACGTTTGAAGTGGAAAGATTAGGTCAAAGGGAAACATCCATCAAAGTTAATAGTCGAGTGGCTGCGACAGATAATGTCCAACCAATAAAAGCAATCGTTTGAAACCTATACGAACATAAACGAGCTGAGGGGATAATATAGCTGGCAATAGACGTATATAAAATAGAAAATAGCTTGTTTTGTTGTTGTTTTCATATATTTCACGTAATCAAATATATTAATATTGTGGCTTGCTTATTTTTGCACCCTTTTAGAAGAGCTTTATTTGCAATTTTACAAATATTATTACGCTGTAAGTGATGTAGGTATTAAAAATAACGGTATTTGCCTAGTTTGTCGTGCAAAACCCGATGTTTATGCATAACTTTTTGTGTACCACGATTATGATCAAAAATTTACTACTGTCTATATTATATGAAGCTATTTTTATTTTCAAAATTTAATAACCGATGCTTTGCTCCTTAAAGTTACTGTTCAAATTGTAATATTGGTTTAAAATTCAATGATAGTTCCAGTAGACATAGATAGTGAAATTTATCAAAAAAAAAACGATTTGATAGTTTAAATCAAGGAATGATTTCAGTCTGTGTTCATAACATGGGTACTGCAGTGTTTTGTGTTTGCACAAACTACAACAATTGTATCATTTTTGTAATGTTTCCTAGTTGATTTCGACTACGAGTGCCGATCTAGAGATCAGCCACCTGCGCTGAGATATCATAGGTACATTCCCTATTTCTTTATACTCTCATAGCACAACGGAACGGAAGAGATTGGCAAGTGCAGGACACTACATACTTTACATACTCAACCGAGGCATGGATCATCTTACTTCACAGGCAATCGGGTGATCAGCCCACATTGCCCTAACCAACCAGGAAATAATAAAATTTTTATTGCATCCCCGCAGGACTTGAACCCCTACAAGACTAAGCCCATACCACTACGCTATTGAGGCGTTTCTATATATCACTTTTATTATAGCATTATAAAGTATGGAACCACTAGGCAGGCACTTAGTTCCGTACTAGTTGGTCTCGAACTTGTCAGTTTTTGGCGTATATTTTACAAAATATGTTATAATTTATTTATTTAATTCAATGGCAGAAATCGATATATTTTGACGTCGTTATACGTACATACGTACGGTGTTTTACAAAGTAATTAAAAAAAATTATGTTTCTCCTGACGTCTTGGGCCGCAACTTGCACTAAAAGTAACGAGCATCATATTCGGAATACGATAAAATAATACTTATTTTATTTCTAATTTAGTTTGTATTAATTAAAAAAATCCAATTATGGAACTATATAAACCATTCCCGTCTTTCAACTTCACGAGAAAGACCGTAAACTGAGAATGTATGTACTTTATCGTTTACGTAAAAAGTTAGCATAAAAAAGTCTGAACTGTATTTAAAATTTGCATTCAGCCACTTTGATATTTAAACCACTCTTAGCACCGGCTCTGTAAGCTAAGTGTTGAGTGCAGATGTAATTAGTGCGCCGTGTTACCTTGTCAACGCTTAGCTTTAACAGAAGTACCATAATTCAATTTGTATTGAGCTCGGTGCAATCAATTCTTTAACTTTAATAAAGCTTGCAGCATTACGCAAGAATTATTTTAGTTATGATGATTATAGAAAGAAATGCTCAGTATCTTTTCATATGTATGCAGTTGAAATATTTTATTATTATCACTGTTTTAAAGTTTTTAATTGGAAATAAACAAAAAAAGAGCTCTCTATTTACCAGGTTTTCTTAAAATAATGCTTTTTTAATCAGCACCAAATAGGTTTCGAGTATCTAGATCAATTGAATCATAATTTTCTGAAATGTGATTATATATTTTTGTTTCCTTGATTTTATAAATAAAACAAAAACAATTTCAACTATCCAGTTTTTGTTCTTTTGTTGTCCGATTTTTGTTAGAGTTTTAATGAACATATAACTTTCAAAACGTAAAAGTTGACTTTTAATCTCAATTTTTATGACGGTTTTGTGACTTGTTATGAGAATGTAAAGATTGTCAGTCTCTCAACTGTTTATGATACATCAGATATGATCGCTTGGATATCACTTGTTAGGAATTTCATAACGTTTATGTCCCTAACATCCAATATGTGAGGCCACATGAAACCAATTCCAGATATTGAAGTTTTATTGCCTTCGAACAGGTGTGAGATGCTTTGGACTTAAGAAAATAACGTCGTGGTAGTAAAATTTATGTGCTAACGTGGAAGAGAAATAAAAAAGGGGTAAGGGTATGTTAATTTAAAAGTTTATAGACCATGAATCCCTTCAGTACATGACTGCAAGTCCGTAAAGTATGACATGCATATTATATGTATAAATTTGTTAAGGTTTTCGGAACATGTTTAAAAGTACATGAAACTGTCGTGACTAAAATGCAAAGAGACATTTAGTTATTACAAGAAATATGTAGAACTATCGATCCGCCCCGGCTTCGCAAAGGGGTTAAAATGTTTAAAAGCCTTTTCAACACATGATAAATCCCTCTATCACAGAATGAAAATTTGGGACACACTTTATATCTAAGATCAGCTTACTCAAGTTTTAATAGATTCCTAATCTTTCCTAGCAATAAATGTAGCCTGAATTATTTAGGTTGAATGTAGCTTTCTAAGAATGTGTTGTCGTACTAAATATAATGAACCAGAGTTTTCATAAGTGACGATATACATTTAAAGTTTATACATTGCAAGCATACACACTAAAATACCAATTGTTCATCTTTATAATATAATTAAGTGAGTGTAGTTGAGTGTCGTGAAGGTCACCAAGGAAAATGGGACAATCATCATGAGGCGGCCGAATGATGTACATGAGATACATGAGATACATGAACATATACATCTCCATTATCAGAATCTAAAAGCAAAAAAAAAATAGCCTACGTCAAAACATAGAAACTAAGTGTCCGAGTCGCGTCTGCTCCTTTCCACGATAGCTCATGGTGACGGTGGGAAGGGAGCTTTTTTATTGCCTACCTTTTAGGTACACTTACCACGTTAGCTTTATCACAATACTGTTTTTCGGCAGAAATAGGCACCGTAGTGGTTCTGCCCCAGACGGCATCCCTGTAAAAATCGGATCTACAACTTTACTAACGCATGCTATGACTCCGCGAGTGGGATCAGCGAGAAAGAAACTGAGACTCCAAAGTCTTTGACAGAAATCTGTCTATGAGTTCAGCCCGTTGACAAAAAATACCTCTAATGATATAAAATATCTTTAATGATATCTGTATTATATACTACAGTAGAACAGAGGTTTTAAATGAGGTTGAGAAATAATTTGGACAGCTGCATACATCACCGTGGATACCGTTTAATTATCCAAAAGCAGATCTTACTAAGCACAAATCTCTGAATAAAAATCACAACCTCGTGTGATTAAATTACAAATGCTACCAAAACCGTTGAAGATAGACATAAAATATGTTTAACATAATTGCACTACTTGAATTGGTCCACAATTAAGTCTAAGATTGCATATTAATGTTTTAAAAATAACGTAAAACGATTTTTTTAAAATTGATATCAGACACATTCAAAGTTTATTTAAGATAATACAGTTTAAGTACACATAAAAGTTAATGCGACAAAAAATCTTCCTTCTATGTACATAAAACGTGTAATACATGACATTTTAATGAAATAAATACCTTAAAAGTTTTCAGACATTTAAAACGCAGTGGCAAAAATGCGACGCAATTACGTAAAGAGAGCACGTTGTTACCTGTTTATATTACGTAAACGAGTTACGCATTGATAGAAGTCGGTCTTATATTTTGTACAAATTTCGCTTACCTTAATATATTTAACAATTTTTAATAAACAAGCAACAGCATTAAAAATAGTAGTAGTTTTTTAATCGTTACATTAAATAATTATAAATTATACAAAATATTTAAGTAGGTACACTCTAGCTTTTTTTTGCTCTGTAATTTTGTAAAATCTAACAAGCAAGTAATGTCGACATCTTGTCTCAATCGGAGCTGAAAAGCGGACCAATCTCATTGGTTAAACATTGCTTGATTTAAATGGCCGCGGTACACCAATCAGGACGCGATCACTTATTGACCCCATAAATGTGTATATATTCCTTTTTAAAATTAGCCGAATTAAAATATAGTTAGTATAATATTTCTTTAGCGGATGCCTAGAGAAAATAAGGCAAAATATTGACGTTATGTCTGTCCGAAATCGTGTATAAAGACGGGTCTGAAATTTAGCGAGAGAGACCATTGTAAGCCGCTACCCGGAACGGAACTCTCCTATTGTGTGATAAGTGTTTGGCTTCTGTGATAGAGTTAGTTTGCTAGTGCTGTTATCCATCGACTCGTCCGTACGAGACATCTTGGCTGTTGTCAGGGTCATTTGAGCAATCAATGTTTTTAAGTATAAGAGATATCTGATGTTAACCCTTAAATTGCTTTAAAAGAAATAATTTTTCAATAAATGTTGAATTGAACTTGAAATTAAACTAACAATAAAATGAAAAGATTTATTTAATAGATGACGTGAAAATATTTTCAGGCGATGGGAATCGCAGAGATTATAACCAAACGTGAACGAACAAACGTTTATCCAATAATAAATTACAATAATTAAAAATTAATTACAATATAGATGAGTTTTTAAATGATAACGCAGCCTAGTAATCAAATGTTTGATAAAATATACGGGATTGATAAATGAAATAACGTCTAAAACATTTAACATTTTATAACATTCAATCCTCCTTTGTTATCTACTATTGTTTTTCTTGTGAATTTAGATCTTGTCGGAAAAATTACTGTGAGTTACTGTTGTTGGTCTGAAACAGCGCCTCCATGGCCTAGTGGTATTGGTGTTTTGTTTAGAAACCGGAGGACGCGGTTTCGCACCCAGCACTGACACGACTTTTCATTGATTTTTGTTTTTAGTGGCTCCGAGCAATATGTGCCAGTTGTCAAAACCATCTATGGTAGTCATTATGGACCGTCATTTAACCTTATGAGGAGAACATTTTACCTTGTGGAGGTCAGATGCCAGTCAATATGTAAAACTGCTATTGAGGTAAAACTAGAAAATGGGACTGGATTAAAATATAATTTGTTGAGGATAGTACGATTCGAATTTCCTATAAAGTTACACGCGCTGAACGGAATGTAAAAGTGGGTCCTGATGACATTTGGTTATAAACTAAATATAGTCTAATATTTACCAACTGCCTCCGTAGCCTAGTGGTATGGGCGTGTGCCTTAGAAACCGGAGGTCGTGGGTTATAATCCTGCGGGGACTCAACAAATTTTCATTGTTCTTTCCTTGTTGGTTAGGGTATTTTGGGCCGATCATCAATTGTCTAAAAAGTAAGATGATCCATGCATCGGATGGGCATGTAAAAAGTCGGTCTACCCACCAACCCGCATTGGACCAGCGTGGTGGGATACGGTCCAAAACCCCCTAATGGATAGGGTGTATTAGGGAGGCCTATGTCCAGCTGTGGACTGTCACAGGCTGATGATGATGAGTCTAATATTTATATATAGATATTAATTAATCTGTATTAAATTCAAAAGCATTACATTTTCTTAATGATGGTTCCTTAAACTCCCAACTTCATTACAGCTAAATCAATATTAGACATTATAAACTTCTTGAAAATATATTCCTGTGGTATTTTAAAATATCGTTCTATTTTTCAAAGTTGTATTAGAGCGATATATTTTGAGAATCGTAATGAATTTACCACATCACCTTTACTATTATTTTTGACATGTGCGTCCATTTAAATATGAATATTAAATAGCCCTGATATATGGCTATTTTCAGTAACTCTGTTTTGCTCAGAATATCTCAACCTTTATGCGGCAGTCGAACAAAATGAATATATTAGGCTTTCGAATGTCAACGCCAACATATGTTATGAAACATAGTATACAAGATTATGGAAGTTTTCTAAATATAAGTTCAACATATAAAAATAGAGTTAAAATATGGACTTTTCCTAAATGTCATAGTGAAACGCTCACGGTAAAAATGGAGACAATATTGCTCTTTATCTTCTACTTATAATTTGTAATACATGACTTTTATTAAGAATACAAACGTGTGTATATGCAAAAATTAAACCATTTTCTGCATATAAATTCAGTGTGATTCTTTTTTAATGGCATACGCAGGCAGACGAGCAGTCAGGGCCACCTGATGGGAAGTGGTCACCGACGCCCATAGACATTGGCAGTGGTATGGCCAACGCGCTGCCTACGTGAGACATAGGGTGTTAAGTCTCGTTTACTCAGTAAATACGCTGGCTACGGTGCCCTTCTAACCTGAACACAGCATTGTTTTCACACTAATATTTAACGCAGAAATAGGCACCGGGTGGTACTCCACCCAGACGGTCTCCTGTAAAGGGGACCTACCACCGGTAAATTATTCCGAAGATTTTTGTTAAAATATCACTTATACTTTTATATATTTAACACTTTTTAATTAACAAGCAATAGCATTAAAAAGACAGTAGTAATAGGACAGTATTTTAATCGGTGCCTTCAATAATTAAAAATTATACAAAATATTTAAGTCGGTACTCTCTAACTTTTCTTTGCTCTATAATTTTGTAAAATCTAACAAGCGCGTAATGTCGACATCTTGTAAACGCTTGATTCACCAATCAGGACGCTGTCACTTATTGGCGCCATTAAGGTGTATATATTCCGTCTCGAAATTAGCTAAATTAAATTATATTATGTTAGATTTGATTGAAAGTAAACGTTAAACTTTTACAGCATCAAAATAGTTTTATACATATCAAATATATTCAACTATTATATATATATAGAAAGACGGTGGGTTTGTCATATTCTTCCATCTGCGTATATAGATAAAGAATGTCGTAATATATTGGTAATCTATTTCTGATCTTCCAGATCTCGTCACTGATATGTCTTATTAGAAATTGAACTTCGCTTATGTTCCTAATAACCAATATGTGTGTCATGGGCGGCTAACTTCTACTATTGAATTTTTGGATATTTTATAACAGTGGAAGATGCTTTGAACTAAGAGATAACACTTTAACTTTAAATAGCGGTTAAATAAAGAAAGAACATTTTCATAATAATACAGAAGTTGTTGATGAACAATCTTTTAGTAAACTCATCTAATTAATAACTCAAATTATTTTTATGTTACCGTGTAATTCTTAAATTATATGTGTATGTCATATCGACAACATTTTTGTAGTTACTTGGTGGGCTCTAAAGTGATAGCTGAGATTGGCGGAAAGAAATGCACAACACGTACATGTATACATACATCATCAGCCTTATCGCAGTTCCAGTTTTATGATTCATTCACATTACAGATCCGAATAAATAGGTCAAAGTTATGAAAGGATGATTAGAACTTATAAGGATTTTAATGTCTAATTATAACTAGACTGATTTAATCAAATATCCATATTGCGAGGTTTCATTTTGATCTTTAATCATTTCTTATCGTTAGTAAAATTAAATAAGTTGCTAAGTTAAATTTTTATTCAATATTTTAATCAATTTGGAATGGGCAGAATCACTTTGAAATTCCTTGGCACAAAAAGAAATTTTGCAGAAAGGAACTGAATAACTGGTTAATATTTTTATTATAATATAAGTTCTTAATTTTACAACGATTCTGTAATAGCCAACGGATTTTTTTAATTTTAAATATTTTTGTAAAATCGAAGAATTTTCTATCTTATCTAGTACATTAGATGAATTATTATTATCGGCGGTAAAATTTATTTTCCTGTTTTCAAGCCTAAAACAGTGCACATTTCAAAACTGGGATGTGGCTCGCCCAAGGGTTCAATCCAAATCACAAAATAACAATATAAGTTTAAATCATATCTGATTGCAACCCTCAAATGACTATAAAAGAAATACTTTTTCAATTAATGTTAAATTGACACTTCATAAAATATTTTTATCTCTATTTAATGCGTTTCGCAAAGTAGTGGTCTGATCTTTTTCAATATAATTGCAAAGCAAACTCATATATTTAATTATAATTTGTTAGTATACTGTCATTGAAATATTATCTAAAATAAATTCAACTTAATAAATACGAGTTCGAAGTAAAATCGTTGCAAGCTTATTGCAGCGGTAGATTGAGATCGTCTTCAGATAGTTGAAATGATTTCCCTGAAGACTCGTTAGACCAGAATAAATCAGCTGAAAGTCAGTTTTAGTTAAATCTTGAGATTCTAAATCGAATTATCTAATTTGTTTTATAATCTACTGGACAAATGAAGCACAATGAAAGTTATAATAAAATCTTTTAATTAATTTTTTGGAATTGAAAAGAGTGGACTGAAACATTAAATACATCCTTAATTTTCAGTGTGTTAGGTAGGTAATGCACTTTAATAATACGTAATTAATTAAATGTAAATAAATATTTAATAGATGACGTAAAATATTTTCAAGCGATGTAAATTTCAGAAAACATAATGAAACGTTAACGAACAAACGTTTATCTAATAATAAATTAAAAATTTATTACAATATAAATGACGTTTTAAATGATAACGCAGCCTATTAATACAATGTTTGATAAACTATACGGGAAATGATAAAAAATTATTATTGTTATCTGCTATGGTTGTATCAACTGGGGATTGTGGATTTTGATCTTGTCAGGAAAATTACTTTGTGTTGCTGTTGCTTGTATCCAAAACAGCGCCTGCATAGCCTAAACGTATTGGTAGTTAGTTTACAAAGTGGAGGACGTGGCTTCAAACCTTGCACGAAAACTAATTTTATTGATTATATTCTTAATTCCCCAACTTGATTACATTTTTATCAGCCTGCCATTTAATCCATTCACTAGAGTTTTTCGAGGTAGGTGACTAAAAAGACAAGACGTTAATTTGCACAGCTTTTAATATTTAAATTAATATCTAGCATTTTAAAGTAAAATATAGTTTCAAATTAGTTTCCTAATAGTTTATTTAAAGTTTTACTTACATAATTAACAAGTTAAATGTAATTTAATATATCAATTATAGTCACCACCTGCCAGCACATAACAACTTAGCACTTTTCACTTCACTTGTTATTGTTATTCAATACCACTCTAGGAAATATGCCGAATTTGTTGGAAATAGTATCCACGCAGAACCGCCTAGAGGAGAACATCTCCAGACGGTTGGATGACCTGCAGACGCAAATCAACAATGCTGGATCATCCAAGGACACGGTTGCCAAAGTTGCTGAGGAGCTCCGTAGCTTCAGGGAGCTGATATTTGGAATCCTCAGCCTGTTACGCCAACAAATAAGTGAATGTGCAAAGCAAGTTGACAATCTGGACACATATAGTCGCAGAAAGGCACTCATCATATCCGGAGTTCCTGAAAAAGAAAAAGAAGATTGCACTAAAACAATTCTTGGCATACTTCATAAAAACTTAGGTCTAGACAAAATATCAATAGGTGACATAAAGGTTTGCCATAGACTTGGGGTTCCTGGAAAGAAACAAGAAAGACCCGTGCTTGTAAGATTTTCCAGTGTGGCCATCAAATATGACGTCTGGAAGGCCAAGACAAAGCTGAAGGGTTCTACGTTTTCAGTAAAGGAGTTTTTAACCCGGGTAAGGCAGTCAATCTTTGTGAAAGCACGCCTGCATTTTGGCATGCGATCTGTGTGGACACAAAACGGCGTTATATTCATCAAGGCGTCGGGTGACATCCACAAAATCACACAGGATGATGAGCTTGCAACGCTTACTTGAAGTATCCTTAGGTGTCCAAGAAAACTCCTACAAAGCCTGAAATGTAAATTAATGTTTTAGTTTTTAATTTTATTTAATTTTATTTGTCATTTATCATCTTTTATAATTATGTAGGTATACGATACGGATCTTGGTATGTTTTTTTCACTTATTTAGCTTACCTTTTGTTTATTATTTTTGTTTTAATAACTCAGTTTCCTTCTTAATACCTCTGATTATTATTAATAACGTATTATATTTAGTCTATATTTTAATTAATAATTTCTGTTGCAATTTTTTTTTTATTGCACTGATACTTAAAACATTTATTATCGCTATTTGGAAGACGTAATATGGTTAGACATTTGACGTCTGTCACTTTTGTTTTTTTCATTTGAATACGTTCCATTTCAGTGTTTTTACACATATTTTGTTAACATTTTTACTATTTTTAAGTCACATTTTTTTATGTGTTCTTTGCATAATTTTATTTTGCTTAAATTTAGATCTTTTTTTTTGCTTTTGTTTCAGTTTACAATAACTTTTTACTAATTTTTTCTTTATTTTCTGCTACCCGTGCTTTTGTACGCTGGGTGGTGCAGGTATTATTGCTGTTCCACCAATTTCTGTGCATTATTATTATTATTATTATTTATAATATTTATTTATTATCCCTTTATTTACATTTGTTTATATATTATAATTATTTTTGTTATATTTATTATGTCTGATATTTCTGACGATGATCAATATTATTCTGCTAATGATTCTATAACTTCCAGTGATAATGATAGTTTTAGCTTGGCTGGTGAATCCATAAGTGACTTTTGAAAATACCTTTACATCTAACAAAATAATGCGTTAAATATATGCCACCTGAATGCTCAAAGTATCCCCAGTCACTTTAGTGATTTGATTGAAGGGTTCTCCAACTCTAACGTACACGCCATCTTGATTTCAGAGAGTTGGCTTAAACCACATCTGCCCTCAGCTTTATATCTCTACCTGGTTATGTTCTTATCCGGAATGATCGCTTAGGTAAAGGCGGTGGGGCGTCGCCATTTACTTAAGATCGGATCTCCCTTTACAAAATATTAGCTTCATCCCCTCAGATCTACTCAGCAACTGCTGAATATTTATTTTTAGAAGTTACACTTAAAGGTGCTAAATTAGTAGTTGCTGTTGTGTACTGTCCTCCAAATGCAGACTATTTCACCGACTTCGAACTGGTATTAGAATCTTTGGGTTCAGAGTATGCACATCATGTCATCATGGGAGATTTTAACACGAATATTCTTGCTTCCAGATCTCCTCGTACACTTAAATTCCTACATATAGTCAAGTCAAGTTCTTTTCATATTTTACCTCTTAACGCCACTCACCACAATCTCTCCGGAGAAGATACTTGGCTTGACTTAATCCTATCATCTAATCCTGCCTTTGTTTCCACTCATGGTCAACATCCTGCCCCTGGTTTTTCTCTTCACGACTTAATTTTCCTTTCTTATATCCTAAAGCCCCTAATCCTAAACCTAAGGTTCTGTACTGCGGTCTTTTGCTAGGATGAATGTTGACAAGCTGCGTGAAGATGCTAGAAAAGTTAAATGGAGTTTGAGTGGCGGAGAGTGACAACATTGACAACAAGATCCAAATTTTCAACACCCTTATAAATAAGTTATTCGACGTGCATAGTTCCCATTAAACGAATAAAATTTAGTCGTCCACCAGCTCCTTGGTTAACTACTGGCATACGCATGGCTATGAGACGTAGAGATCGCATGTTCCGTAAATTTAAAAATCACGTGCAGACGAAAACTGGTCTCTATACAAAGCAGCACGTAATCGTGTAATCAGATGATACGCAACGCTCAAACGCCGACATATTCTTGATAACATAACAAAATCAACTCCTGTGATGTCTGGAAGTTCCTTGAACTTTAGGTATCGGTAAGTCGCGAATATCAAATCTTCCTAGTGCAATTACTTTAGATGATTTAAATCACCATTTTACCTCAACTCCTCTTTTGGATCATCTAACGGTGCGTAATACTATTTCCTATTTATATGGTTTGACGCGACCTTCCTTGGATCCTTTTAAATTTTCTCAGTTACTTCTGAAGAGATCAAAATGCCATTAAATCAAATGCAGTTGGTTAGTGACAAAATTAACCGACGTATGATTGTTCCCATCCTTGATTTTATTGTTCCTGCGCTTACCCATATTGTTAACTTTTCCCTAGATTCTGGATCCTTTCCATCCTTATGGCGTAATGCTCTTGTCCGGCCGCTTCCTAAGTGTTCTAATCCTCACTTTACCTCATTTTCGACCTATCTCTATTTTGCCCTTCCTTTCTAAGGTGCTCGAGTTTTGTGTTAATAAACAACTTTCTGTTTCATATTTAGTAACAAGCTGATAAGTCCAATGCAATCAGGCTTCAGACCCGGTCACAGCACAACAACAGCCCTATTAAAAGTAACTGGCGACATAAAGGCGGGCATGGAATCAAACCATGGTTACTGTTTTGGTTCTTATAGATTTTACGAACGCTTTTAATGCCGTCAGTCATGACATCCTTCTCGCTATTCTCTCCCATTTAATGGTCTCTCGAATGAAGTGCTAGAATGGTTTTCCTCGTATCTTCAAGGGCGCCAGCAATCAGTTAATGTTGATGAATCCTCGTCACGTTGACAAAACTTGTATCTGGTGTACCCCAAGGTGGAATACTTTCTCCTCTCCTATTTTCTTTGTTTATTAATTTTATCCTTACGACCTTCAATGTGCGTATCATCTTTACGCTGATGACTTACAATTATATGCTCAACAACGTGCTGACAAACTTTCAGAAGCAATCCGTATAGTTAAACCAAGACTTAAATTCGGTTAAAAGGTGGTGTGATAATTTCGGTTTGGCTGTAAATCCTTCCAAATGTCAAGCTATCTTGGTTGAAGTCCGCGCACTTTGAGCAAACTGGATGTTACCACGCTTCCTCCAATAACGTTCTAATAATTGTACTATTCCACTCAGTCATGATGTGAAAAATCTAGGCCTGCATTTTGACTCAACGCTGAGTTGGAATGCACAGATCGCTAGTGTAGTAAAAAGTCACTGGTGTCCTACGCTGCTTGTACTGCTTAAAACATTTTGCCTCCTCAGACAAAACCATGCTTGTACAGACCTTGATCTTCCTGATAATCGACTATGGTGACGTGTGTTATTTTGACCTGAATGCAGATCAACTCAACAACTTGACCGTCTTCTGAACAACTGCATTCGATCTGTTCCTTTAATTTGCAAATTTGACCATGTTTCTATATACCGTTCTCAACTTTTGTGGTTACCTATTCGCCAACGTCGGTCGTTGAGAGCTCTAACCTACTCTTTATTCTTTCCTTAATTCATCTACAACACCGTCTTATATAACTCCTATTTTCAATATTTATGTGAAGTCAGCAACAAAGAACTTCTGCTCTGACGCACAATCGCTCTCCTTCAATGTCCCCATTCACCGTTCTGACTTCATGCATTCCTCTTTCTTTATTCAGTCCATTCTTCTGTGGAATTCGCTACCTTTCGAAATCAGGATGGCCAAAAGTTTCATCACTTTCAAAAGAAAAGTCAAAGAGTTTCTTCTAAAAACTTGTCGTCAGAACAGTAAATTTATTAATTATTTATGTATTTTCGTATATAACTATTGTATACATATAATGTATATGTATTACTTTGTATATATTTATATGTATCTATATTAACTTTATGACTATGTATATTTGTGTGTAAGTATATAGTATTTCCATTTATTTATGTATTTTACTTATCATATTATATTTATGCTATGGTATATTTGCTACAGTCTATGTACTTTTCTGTACACAATCAATTTATGCACCTCCCACCTTTAATCTCTGTAGCACCCCAAGGTTGGTTGGGAGAAAATACCAATGGCATTAAGTCTGCCTTTGTACCTATTATGTGCAAGAAGAATAAATAAATAATGACAGTTTACTTCTTTAAGTGTCAAATCAATTGCTAGTCGCTCCGTGTAAAGAATGTTAATTTGGATCCTAAGTGATTTATTATAGACTGATCCGATTAGCACAACATAGCATTTTTTGAAAATAATTACGTATCTCATCACATGACAGTCCACTGCTGGACATATGATTCCTTTAATGCACCCCCATCCATTAAGGGGCTTAGGATCGTATCTCACCTGCGTTGGACCAGCCACCACGCTGGTCCAATGCAGGTGGGTTACGGGCACGTTGGTGGGTGGACCGACTTTTTACATATACTCATCCAACGCATGGATTATCTTACTTTTCAGACAATTCGGTGAAAACACTCAATCGTCACTCAATAAGATAATGAGCAATATTTTAAAATGCCATAGAAATGTTTTCTATAGCATTTTAAAATATCGCTCTATTTTTCTCATAAAACGTATTAGAGCGATATGTTTTTAAAATCACCAGGAATTTATCACATCACCTTTAATGTTATGTACGAGGTTTGCGTACATTTAAATATAAACCTTACTCACCTTGATATGTAGCTTTGTTCTCAGTAATTCTATTTCGGTTCAGAATATGTCAACCTTTATGCGCTCGTCGAACGAAATGAATATATTAGGCTTTCGAATACCAACGCCAACATATGTGTATCAGACTTGGAATACAAATCTTGAAATATAAAGTTCAACCGATAAAAATAGAGTTCAAATATTGTCTGTGCTCATAATATCATGGTGAAACGCCCACGATAAAATTAAAGACAACAATGATCTTTAATTTAGTTCCACTTGATTCTTCGATTCAAAGCTTTAAGTAATGCTTTTAAAGAGCTATCTTACTCGTTGAAATCATAAATAAATTCATCATCTAATCAATATATTTCGAATTCAATTGGAGTCTGACCAGTCAAAATTTATTTGACTATAATGATTAGTTTGTCAACAGGCGTATAACGTTCTTTTTGTAAAGTTTATTCTTTGAATGTTTTAATAATACAAAGATCAAAATGTTTTTTTTTCATACGTCAATTTTTCTTTAATTGTAAGGCACGAAAACACTAACCCTTGAACTTGAAGGCATTTATATTTTTGCTCCTAAAGTTAAGTCTGAGAAAATGCCTTATTCTTTTTTCTTTTCTTATACAGGTGTTTAAATATTAACAGGCCTTTTCTAGAGGTATCTCTCTAAAAAAATCTGCTTATAAAACAATTTGTTTTGTAACATATTATTAAATTTGCTCCAGGTTAAATGAAAGATGTCTACCGCCTAGCGAATAATCCTCGTGACTATGTTCATTGAAGTCAAATAACTGAGCCGTACGTCGCAAGAGAGAAATTATGTAACCACTAGCCTATTTTTAGAAGATAAAGCTGTAATGAATCATGTTAAAACAAAGACGTACGGATTCTTTCTAATTTCTAATTAAATTAACTTTTCTAAATCGAAATTGGAAACGTTTGAAGTAGAAAGATTAGGTCAAAGGGAAACATCCATCAAAGTTAATGGTCGAGTGGCCGCGACGGATAATGTCCAACCAATAAAAGCAGTCGTTTGAAACCTATACAAACATAATAGAGCCGAGGGGATAATATAGTTGGCAATAAACGTATATAAAAGTATATATTGTATTATAATGGTATTTGACTAATTATGGATATTTGCCGTGCAAAACCCGATGTTTTTGCATAACTCTTTGTGTGCCACGATAATGATCGAAAAGTTACTACTGTCTATATTATATTAAGTGATTTTTATTTTTAAAATTCAATGACCGATGCTGTGCTCTTTAAAGTTACTGTTCAAATTGCAATATTGGTTTAAAATTCTATGATAGTTCCAGCAGACCTAGATAACGAAATTTATCAAAAAATAAAACGATTTGATAGTTTAAATGAAGGAATGATTTCCGTCCGTCTTCATAACATGTTTAATGCTAGTGTTTTGTGTTTGCACGAACAACAACAATTGTATCACTTTGTAATGTCTTCCTAGTTTATTTAGACTACGGCGGCCGATCTAGAGATCAGCCACCTGCGCTGAGCTATCATACGTGCACTCTCTATTTGTTTATACACTCATAGCCCAACGGGACGGAAGAGATTGGCAAGTGCAGTACTGACTTTTTACATACTCAAACGAGACATGGATCGTCTTACTTCAGAGGCAAACAGCCCGCATTGCCTAAACTAACCAGGAAATAACAACAAAATTTTTATTGCGTCTCCGCACGACTTGAACCACTGCACTACGGACGTATTTCTAATTACATATTTAAATCACTTTAAACCCACCACCCCCCTCCCCTAGGTACCCCTAGGTACTTAGTACTTAAATCCATACTAGAGTTGGTCTCGATTTTGCCCGTGTTTTTTTGGTATATGCTTTTTAAAATATTTTAAATTAATTTATTTAATCCAAAGGCTGAAACGGCAATGATGAAATCATTTAGAACCGACATATATTGACTTCATTATACGTACATACGTACGGTGTTTTAGAAAGTAATTATTCAGTATACTTCTGTGAGATTACTAAAAATAATATACTTAAATAATGTACCTTCTGATAGCTTTGACCTCAACTTGCACTAAAAGTAAACGTAACGATCATAGTCGGAACACGATAAAATAATACTTATTTTATTTCTAATTAAGTTTCTATTAATTAAAAAATTCTATTTATGAATCTATATGACCCATTTCTGTCTTTCAACTTAATGATAAAGACCGTAAACTGAGTATGAACTTTATCGTTTACGTAAAAAGTTAGTATAAAAAGTCTGAACTATATTTAAAATGTGTATTTAGCCACTTTGATATTTAAACCACTCTTAGCACCGGCACTGTAAGCTGAGTGTTGAGTGCAGATGTAATTAGTGCGCCTAGTTACCTTGTTAACGCTATCTTTAACAGAAGTACCACAATTTATGTTCGTATTGAGCTCGGTGCAATCAATATTTTAACTTTAATAATGCTTGTAGCATTACGCGAACATTATTGTAGTTATCACGATTATGGTATTATCAAGAAAGAAATGCTCGGTATCCATTCGTATGTGCAGTTGAAATATTTAATTATTATTACTGTTTGAAAAGTTTTTAATTGGAAATAAACAAGAAATGAATCCTCCATTACACCCGGTTTTGTTAGTACAATGCTTTTTGAGATAGCACCTAATTAGTCTTTGCGGTATTTTAAATTCAAACATAATTTTCTGAAATGTGATTACATTTTTTGTTTTCTTGATTTTATAAATGAAACGGAAACAATTATCACTACTTATCATTTTTATTTGTTTTGTTGCCCGATTTATGGTGGAGTTTTAAGAAGCAAAGTTTTTACGAACATATAACTTTCAAAACGTAAAATTTTATTTTTAATCTCAATTTTATGACGGTTTTGTGACTTGTTTTGAGAATCTAAAGATTTTCAGTCTCTCAACTGTTTATGATACACTAGATATGATCGCTTCGATATCACTTATTAGGAATTTCATAACGTTTATGCCCCTAACATCCAATATGTGAGGCCACATGAGACCAATTTCAGATATTGAAGTTTTATTGCCTCCGAACAGGTGAGAGATGCTTCGGACCTAAGAAAATAACGTCGTGGTAGTAAAATTTATGTGCTAACGTGGAAGAGAAATAAAAAAGGGGTAAGGGCATGTTAATTTAAAGTTTATAGACCATGAATCCCTTCAGTATATCATTGCAATTCCACAAAATAATTCATGCATATTTTATGTGTAATTTTGTTAAGATTTTTGTAGCACCTTATCATTTAAAGTGCATGAAAGTGCCACACCTAAACAAGTTTTGAATATAATTGTTATAAGAAAAATAAACATAGTTATAACAATTAATGTAATATGTTTCGCTAAGAAAAATAAAACGCTAGGATTTCCAAGCACCGCCAGACGTGATAACTACGGTAAAACCCGTCTCAATTTAACTGTAGCCTCGACTTGCGACCCCAAAAGAACAGCTGTGGAGACACCTTTATTTTTAGGAGGGTGCAGTGAATGAAATCGAAGGCGGCAGGGGTGCTGCTATCCATGTCCACTGCAGTGTCTCGGGGAAAAAGTACTATCGGTGTTCCGTAAAGCGCTCTGCCTGTCCTCTCCAACTCGGTGAATGGCGGAACGGCCGAAACGTTGATGCGATGTGGAGGGGCTGTGGGAGGAGTGGACATTCATCATAGTATGTTCGGTCTGTCTTTATTTCGGCTGAAACGCTGTTCGCGGCTTAGTTCCAGAGGTCAGATATTCGGCGAGGTCTGTTGCCCAGATGTAAGGGTCGAGTTCGTCTCGGCTCTTACCTCTAGAGCCCGTAAGCTCCGACATAAGCGAGAATGGGGGCTGCCTTGGCGACCAGCGCTGGTGGGATTGCAAAACAAATCAAAACGTACCGTTACGTTCACCCTAAAAGCGTGACAAAGTTGAAATTGTATATCAACATATGTGTGTCAATAAGTTAATAGGTGGCAATTCTAATACAACTCATATTAAAGGATATGATAGAACGAAAACAAGACTGCAAAGTCTTTGACAGAGATCTGTCTATGGGTAAAGACCGTATACACAGAAGACCGATAAGACTATTGTTATTTGTATTTAATATTGAATAAAGATATTTTACTTCGACCAATTCCTCGAAATCAACCCCATATACTCACCATAATTGTACTTTATTATATTTTTTTATCCGATTTCTATCCTTCATATTTTCACTTCTGCTTCATTTTAACATCTCTTTTTTTTAAATTTAATACGTGCATAAAATACTATTTTCGATAGATAGTTGGTCTTTAGATTTAATCCGGATTAATAGTCTGTAATATGGTTTTAGACAAACTGACATTTCAATTTATCTTAGGTTAGATTTCCCGGCTGTAATCTAGGCTCAAAGCTTGTGGCGATACGGTTTTACTACTAAATGTTTACTTGCTTCAACTTATAAGTCGATAACTAAATTATCTTATATTAATATTAATGCTATAAGTAGTATTCGTTTGAACTAAGCAGACATAAGCTACCATATTTTTCGTTATTAACTATAAACAAAATGGTTTCAATAGAAAAAATATATTAAAGAACAATTCAAGAAGCTGAAAAGGTAAAGATATATTTGAAAAACAAAACAGACTGACGCCAAGTAACAGGAAAGGTGTTCATGAATGTCACTCTTCCATGGATTGGTTGTTTCGATTTTGGTGTGACGTCACCCATATTTTGTCACTAGTAAAAATGAACTCTTCAAGACGATAACATAGCAAATTTACATTAATATAATATTTAAAATTAAGTAATACAAAAACTTTATGAGGACGGTATTCAAAAAGTAGTGCCACGGTTTCACGGAAATTATGTAGAAAAGTAGATAGGCTTTCATGTAAAAAGAAAATACGTTCCACGTCTTTTTTTTAATTCCAAAACGGTACTTACTTAGAAACATGCCTCGTATTAAATTAATAGTAATAAATTGTTTTATTAATTTATTATTAATTTCATTTATTTAGATTAACAGATTTCCCTAATTCTTTTATCACTAAGAAATACATCCAAAAAAATTATTAAATCAGCACAGTGAAAAGAGTGTTTTTATGTTGTTATTCGTCAAAGGGAAATATGAGAAAAACACTTAAAACATTATCTCATTTTAATTTTTTACATGTAAAAACCCTTTTTTCTTAAGCCTTAATTTTACTATGGTTCATGCACAAATTTTTTAAATTACAAAAAATTAATTTGAAAACTTTTTTTGTTTCCTTGCAAGTCATATTATTTATTCGAGACATTATTTCTGAAGAAAAATAAAGTAAATAAAGACTTGTTAATATAATTTATTGCCATAGAACTCTTAGCCTTTTTCAATCCTCATCTCATGTATAATTGAAACCGTTACCTTTCTAATCATATTTTAATATGCCGTTTGCTGAGCTTATTACAGCGAAATAAGACATTTATGTCCTTTCATTTATCGAGTATGTTCTTTTTTATATTTAGGTTTATTTAGCGTCAGCGAAATAAAATATTTACAATCGGAACAACATGAAAATTATCTTCTAAATGACGTAAATGTGTCATATAAGATATTAATCATATAAAAATTGGTCCATCCGTTATTAGTGCGTTAAAAAGATCCAAATACAAATTTTTTTCTCTTTGAACTGTCATTTATACATGGTAGGATTAGCAAACCCTTACCGCAAACCGTTACCAAAATAAATAAGAAAAGATGGACCAAACATAATTAATGAAATAATCTGAATTAAGTGGAAGGGAAGGAACTGGTGTCCTCATCGGCAGCATGAGTTTCAAACCAAACCAAACGTGTCATCAGAGGGCTAGCATTTCCTCTCAGTATGCTTACTACTGCATAACCTCTTACACATGTCACGTATGAAGTCCCCGTGACTTGACGGCATCGAGTCTCTCGTGAACTGCCATAGCTGTGTCCGATATGTTGAAGACATCTAACCGGTTTTTTAATACCGGTTGGAATTTTTCAGAGCCTATAACTATTTGTCGAAAGTAACGTCGGAGAGAAGACTTCATCAGGTGGGCCTGCTCATACTGGAAACTCATATTTTGGTACTTCTCACCCTTTTCGTGAGTTTAAAAATAATGTACGTCACTCTTGGCACCTTAGACAGTTGAGACTGAAGAGAAATCACACGTCGTCTTTTAACGGAAGTACAAACGGTGACCCGAAGGCAAGGTTACGATATCCTCTCCTGGTCTTCATACTACACATAATTCCAAGACATGCCATCGGATCTTATCCAGATCCACCTCTAGCTCGGACAGGTTTTTTCTCAGATCCAGAAATTTTATTTTTGTGTAGCAAAATTTTTGTATGCTAAAGTAAACTTCCGTTGTTAATATAATTACTTAACAAAACCCTTTTTTATATTTAAAATTTCTAAACGTAGGAGTTAACGAGTTACGAATTCAATCATATTTTTAGGTTGGTTATAATGTGGAGTAAAAGCCTAAATGAAAGAAACACTTAACCGTAAAAAAAAGTACAATATTTTTCATAACGTCTTCAAGTTTGTGCTTCAAAATGTCACAGCTGAATTAAAAGAGGTATATTTGCAATACTTGCAGCAAACTCCCCACTGTAAAATCAAACGACAACGCGCCATTAAGAAATGCAGTGTGCATTGAACTTGTACTTATTTTTAACTTAAATCTTGAAATGTTATGTTTTATTTAGTCACTGACCAAGTTTAGATGGCGATTTATATTAACAGACTTCTCTATGTCTGAGGCCACTAATTTAAAAAATGAATCCCTTGTTTGAAACAAAAGTTTTTTGAACTGAAATAAGAATGTGATATTATATTTTAAAGGACAATAATTTGTAATTATTAACTAATTCATCGCACGCTTGTTATATTTGCAAATAGCAAAATGATTATATTGAATAATTATTACGCTAATCCTGATTGATTGATGATGATTTACTAAAAGAGATGGAAGCTTAAAGAAAATTAAAGCATAAAAAATCTTTTTACAAATTTTGTATATTCTGTAAAAGATATTTGGTTTAATATTTATTACAAATATTATTTTATTTCTACAAGCTTACCTCCTTATTTTAAGTCAATTTGTAAAAGGACTCTAAAATGTATTTCAATCCATGATCAAGGGAAAATATCCCAAACTATATCTTCCTTTATTTATTTTGTTTGTGTGTTTTCTTTCTTATTATTTATGTAAATAAACGAAACAAAATTATACATTTGAGCAGCTTCTGCTGTAGGGAAAAACGAAAAAACTAAATAAAAGTTTGTAAAAATATACGTAGTAAGCAAACTGACTACGCTACAATAAAATTTACAACGCATGTGATCATATGCTGCGGTAAACATCAACGTAGTAAATATGTTTTTACAATTTTTATATTTTCTTTTATTTTATTTTACCTTTTTATACTCGTACAGAAGTTATTGCAAAAGCACAACTCAGGTTATTTATTTCTTATCAGTACGTTTGTTATAATTTTCTGCCTCGTGTCTTATAAATACATTAGCCATAAACCACGAAAAACATATTCCTCCGCTATGATATTACTTTTCAAGATATATTTACACGTATTACCTCACAATCGAAGTCGAAGTTACGCAATTATCATATGTTAGGAATTATTCTTGTAAAGTTTTTGCCTTTGAAGTAGTATAATGCATAATTTTTAACTATTAATAACCAATATTTGTTTCGACTTTATGTTCCCTTTGTCTTTTAATTTACTTTTTGTTTATCCATAATGTCTTTTTCATAATGTCTTCCTTCACTCTTTTACTGATGTTAAGCATTAACAAACATCGGACTAACGAAGGCTGATGATGATGATGAAAGTTAAGTGCTGTGCCATTATTCGAAAACGGTAATCAAAAGTTTTTATTAAAGAAACACTAGTTCGTTTATTCGCCATTTATTAAGCGGTCATCGTGTTCAAAAGTCAATATTAATTTACGCAAAATAACGTTGTCCTAAAAATGGTGCGACATTTATTTATTGCTTTGCCGTTTGTATTGTAGAGAATTTACTCGTTCCAGTTGACACTGCAAAAGAACATATTTAAATTTTACATTCAAATCCTTTTTTGGGTTTGAATGTTTTATAGTAATGCTACATTCATAGCATTCGTTTTATTTTGTCAAAAATATAATAGTTCTCTGTAGCCCAGTGGTATGGGCTTGCGCTTTAGAAACCGGAGGTGGTGGATTGAAATCCTGTGAAGACTAAGAACTTTTTATTGACAGCGTATCTCCTGCGTTACGGATGATTTCTAAAATAGTTATCGAAGGCTTTTAATATTTTATTGATTGTACACAAATACTACGCATGAATTAATAAAATCTTTTAGGTTTTGTCACATTTAATTTAGTTAATAATAGAAGAATTCGAGATGTTGAGAGTCATAAATGAGTTAATCCGCTTAAGTCGATATGAAATAATTTGGTCTAATTTATTATTACGGGCTTGTATTATAGGAGCGTTTGTACTAATTTTAAATAATATGTACCCAAATGGTTGGTGAAATTTGGGCGTTTAATTTATTTTAAGGGCCTTACCAAACTTTTTTCGAAAGGAATTGTTGTTTTTCCGAGGATTTGCAGTTTGTCAAATTTTGTTTATGATAAATAAAGATTTAGTGGACTTTTATTTTAAAATAAATGAAATAATCTGTAATAGTAAAAATCTATAAGTATATGTATAAAAGGTTATGATTATTATCACGAATTGCAATCACCGTGAGAATGAAACCACGGAACAAATCTGGTTGAAACGTAATATCTGTACTCTTAGCGCTTCATTGTCCTATTAATTACAGTTGTAAAATTCATCTCCTAAAATTTTTAGTATCGAGTCGTGGTGTTTTAACGCCGAATCATTCGCTTTGCTTAAGTTTGATGTATCATGATGATACTGAAATGCATCTCAAATGTTAGTATAAAAGCTATTCAAGATAAATTTCATTTTGTTCTAGTTACACTGAATAAAGTATTCATTGATTTGCATAAATTGCAGTTACCATTCCTTTGCAATTATGTTATTTATATAATTATTTGCACTATTACTACTGTGTGTTATAATTAATTTATTATCTGACGTCTGACGTCTCTTTTTTGAATTTAAACGTTTTTGCAGTTTTTATCGAATTACGTTGGCCTTTAGGTAAATCAAAAGGTGTAACTAATTTAATATCAAAACAACAATACAAAACACCATAGACTAGGTGTTATTAAAATTTTATTACAAAAATATCATATGTATTTTTAACATATTTCTTTTTTCTATATAATTTGTCTGCACTAAACAAAAACTAGATTCTTTGTACTATGAATTAATATTGATAAAGTAAATTTATTTAAAATAAAAAAACGGAATAAATTAGACTATATTAAACTAAAGTTATACTTGGTTAAAGATATCATAAAATTCAGCTCTAGTGTCGCAAGCGAAAATCAAAGAAATTTTAGATTTTAATGCGATTGACTTGTAAAAGTTTCATGAACGCTGAACAGGTGCGTTCTGGTTATGAAAATATTTACGACGCTGTCATAAAGTACATCAGAAAAGGCGGAATGATTGATTCTAGCTGTGCTTGACTTTGAGGTTAAATGGAGATATAAATCAGTATTACTTTGCCAACTACGTTAACCTATATACATCTCAAGTTTTCACGAAATTAGGATGTTGAGTATTCTGACATTAAACGCAAAAAAATATGGTGTCAATCGAGCGATTTCTAAACTAAATCCTTGTAAGATTGAAGAAAATATTTTTTAAGAAATTTTACGTTTAACATTGACATATACATACATACATACGACATGACATATACACAGATACAGTGAAGGCAGCTCTAGTATCAATCCGTATGTAAATAATAATTCACAGGAATTATTTAATATTAAAATACTACATATTTTTTCGGGTGAGTATCATTTCTAGAAATAAATATTTCTAATTATTTCTATTGCTTGCGCGAATATTATACATTATTAAATAAAATTACTTTAAGTGGGGTAGTCTACCCCGTGACCACGGCCGCTGGAAAGTGTTCGAAACGTCGGGAATTTAAAATGTAAAATAAACGCGATAAAATCCGTAAAGTAATTTTATTTAATAATGTAAATATTTCTAGTTTTTTCATCTTTCTATACTGCAATTTAATGTGGCGTGTAATACGAACATTCGTTTAATACTCTACATAATAGTGTATACGAAAATCAATCTCCAATATCTCAAAAAATCCATACGTGGAAACTCAATTTCACAAAGTGAGCAGCTGAACAAAATTCATTCCTAGTATTTGGTAATAAAAGTGTTTGCAGACACCTGATGGAGTTATTTGTAGTTTTCTTGTACATATTTGCTTTACTTCTGATCCTATTAATGTACTTATAATATTATAAATACAACATTTTGTATGGACAGATGTTCGTTGCTATTTCACTTGAAAAGCGCTTGGTAGATTTTTATGGAATTTATTTATAGGCTATAATAAATAAGGATACAGTGTAGTTTACTTAAAATATAGAAAGTATCATGAAATGCAAACAACGTGCAGGAAATGCAAACAAGAACTTTGAAATTCGGCTTAATGTCAATAATAGAAAAATACATTCTGATCAAGATGTTGCATCCTATTTTGAAATTTTTTTTTCAGACATTCCTGTATCTTCCACCAAGTCACTTGATTCTTATCCAACAGTTGTTGAGTGCTTATTAAAAGAAAATATTAAAGAATGTAAAGATAATTTCTATTTTAGTAATGTAAGCGATAAAGATATTGTGTCCGCTTTTAAATCTCTGGACATTAAAAAAAATGGAGATCTGTGGGGGATCTCGGTTAAGGTGATAAATTCTATTACTGATGTTATATCTCCTTGCCTTGCAGCCTATCCTATTTTAAATGATTGTATTACATGTGGTAAATTTCCTGACCTTATAAAGCACAGTAATGTTATTCCGGTATTAAAATCAGGCAGTACTGCAGACCCCAATTACTTTAGACCTATTAGTATACTGCTTGCGCTTAGAAAAAATTTCGAGAAAATAATTCTTAACCAATTACAAGTACATTTTAATTCTCATAATATGCTTAATAACAAACAGTATGGTTCACACCAGGTTGAGAACAATAACGAGATTGTATTATTTGCTGATGCTACTTCTTTAATATTTAGAATAAAACGACGTAACTTGCAAAATGACGATGTAAATAATACCCTCTCAAAAGTAAAATACTGGTTTAGTGTAAATGTATAAGGTTTGTGACTCCTCAAGCTGGGTGCGACGTGTTTATAGATGGAGAAACCCTGGACCGTTGATTCCACTGTATTTCTCGGCATCACAATAGATTCTAAACTGCAATGGGGCCCTCTATCAATAGGCTGGCGAGTAAGCTTATAGCTAGGCTTATGCAGTTGAAAAATAACACTACTAACTGATGTTGAGACAGCCCGTTTGGTAAATTTTAGTCATTTTCACAATATAATGTCTTATGGCATTCTACATCTAGGAAACGCAGCTGATATTAATACTATTATTATAATTCAAAAAGGCGATTCGAGCAGTCTATAACATTGGGACCCTAAAAGACATCGCTGTGAAATATGTTTACAGAAATTAATGTAATGACTGTTTTTTCTCAATACATATTTGAAAATATTATGTATGTTCATAAAAATAAAAATGATTGATGATGAATGATTTTGTAAAACATTGTGACACACATAATATAAATACTAGGAATAAGCATAATTTTGTTCTTTCAAAAACTAGGCTCCGAAGAACAATGAAATCTTTCATGGGACAATGTATACACTTCTACAACAAAATCCCAGAAAACGTTCAGCTATTATCTGTAAATAAATTTAGAAAAGTTGTAAAGGAACGTTTGTGAGTTAAAGGATATTATTGCTGTAATGACTACTTGATAGATAACACACCCTGGTAATGAACTGTTCGGTCGAGGCTATTTCAAACTATTATAATGTGATATTTATTAAAATTTTGCAAAACCTAATGAAAGAAGGAAAAAAAAGTCCCGCTGAGTTTCTTACGCTGGTTCTTCTCAGATCAGAGAAATGACAATCAATAATAAAGTGTAATGCTTTCATATTGAATAAAGACATTTGACATTGACTTTGACTTTGAGCGAACTTTGGGTTCATAAATACATAATGCGTGATGATTAATTACAATCACCACGAGGATAAAACCGCGGGGAAAAACTAGTTAAACATATCCCGTAAAAGGCTTTTCGAAATCTTGTGTACGAGGAATGGAATTCAAAAACTATATTCCAGTAACCTTTTCCCTTATCTGAAGTTAAGCATGAAAATTCTTAATTATTTTAAAAGCGTGTCGCTTCCACCCGAACTCGAAAGTATTAAATCAAAGATAGCATCAGGTTTGACAAAAATTACCCCATTGGAACCTAACCCTTTCCCAACCAATAACGGTTAAAACTTTCCGGTAGATGGTAAGTTGGGTTTAAAGAGATTCTCCTAACAATTCCACCGGCCTTGGTTTTCTCCGGGACACGGCGGTTTTCCGGGAGGGCCTGTCCCGCGGGCCCGGCCTGAAAACCCCTGGAAGGTGCCACCACGTGGCGTATGTGCAAAGAGACGGCCCAACGCGTGCTGGAAATTGCCCAGCCGGGTTGAGCAACGCCAAGAGCTGCGTAGTGTCGTTTGGGCGACCTTTCGCTTTCCCTGTCGGAATTCGCGGGATGCTGGAAAAAAGGTCGTGGGGCCCGCCTCCTTCTTTCTGCGAGGACGTGTGGGGAAGGAGGCCGCGGAAAGGGCGGGAGGCCCGGCGCCCCGGCTATCCGCAGAAGAAGGCCAGGCGCCAAGGTGGCGTACGCGCCAACCTTTCCCCTGAAGGGCCCCTGGGCGGCCAGGCAGGGTGCCCCCAACGCCCAGAAAGGGCTGAAGGGCTGTGCTGTTTGTTCCGGCACAGCGCCTAAAACGACGTTCGGGTTTCCCAACCACACCCGGTGAAGGCCGAAAGGGTGGGGGCCATCATTCCGGGGTCCCGGAAGAACCTCAAAACCCCCCCCGGCTGGCGGCAGGAAAGGGCAACCGTTGGTTTTGGTGGGAAACCCGGCCGCTTCCCATCTTGGTGGGGGCCCCCTTTCCCCCTCCCTTTGGCCGGCAAGGTCCCGGGAATTTTCCAACGGCAAAAAGCAAGAGATTTTTAAAAATTTGGGTTTTCAAGGCAAGAATATCAACATCCCTTTCCGCTATCCAAAGTCAAAGATTTTTAATTCAAAAAGTTTAAATTTATTTCTTTTTGATGATTTTGTAAGTGACCCCTCCAAACAGCCCCAAATGGTATTGGCAATCAAAAACCGGAGTCGCAGTCCTTAATTATTTATATGGTTTTTTAGTTTTGGTTGGTCGTAGAAAAGTTAAGATGGGAATGCTTCGGTAAAAATTCAAAACAGGTTCCGGTGATTAAGACTTTTTTATTCGGCCGTTGGGGCGTCAGTGCTTAAAAGTTTTGTCTAACCCATTGGTCAAATACTGGTTCTTGCGTTACCTTTAGTTCAGAAAGCCGATCCTCCGGAAAACTTAAAAAAAAATCCAACCAAAACGGATACACTCGTTGTCTACATTCAACAAACTAATAAGTTTGTATTTACTGATTAAGTTTATTTTTTAAGATTTGATATAAAACAACTGCGTTTTATCTTTTCGCTAAACGTGAGACGTCTCATGTCATAACAAAATGTTGGAACGACATTAATTCATTTCTAAATAAGTTTCCGTTAAAATTAATGTTGTTTTATTTTAATCCAGTTGGTTATTTTAACTTCCTTAGAAACGACTCTGAAAAATTATTTTTTATTTACAATTTTGTGGGTTTTGTTTTGTTAGGATTTCGATGAATAAGGACAGATTTCTTATTCATACAGCTTTAATTTTAATAAAATAAATAATTATTATATTTTCTCGTCATCGATCTCATTCGGTATCACGAACACTGTTCGTATATAATCAATAAATAAAAATAACCTTAAAACCCAATAAAATCCTAAGTTAATTTTTGAAAAAATAAGGACCAACCTCATTATATAATTTCATTCAAACTCCAGGGTATTATTATATCCTAGGAAGCAAGTTAGTGATTAAACACGTGACTTATTGGTAAATCGATTGTCATAATATTGTAAAAAGAAGACACAAATATATTTTTTAATTAATGCAAACCAGACGACGGTCCAGGCCCCCTGATGGGGGAAAGGTCACCCGGACGCAATTACATTACCGTGGTATCGGCATTCGCAATCCGGTGGTTCGCCAACGCCCTTGCCTACCGTGAGACATGGGGTGCAAGTCTCGTTTACCGGAGTAAATCCGCTTGGCTACGGTGCCGCCCAAACCCGGAACACTGCGGTGTTTTCCATCTACTCTTCGCCGGCGAAATAAGCACCCGGGTGGTTACCCACCAGACGGTATTCTGTAAATGGGGATTACCCCGGTTAATATTTCTATCGATTTTTTAATAATTTTTCCAATCTGGTTTCCAACACTCGGTATAATATAAAGGCTTTCCCAATCAATTTTAGTAAGGGATGCTTCTATGATTCTAACTCTAGCAATATTTAAAAATATTGAAAACAAACTTCAAGGCAAAAAATCAGAACTTAAATTTTATAAAAATAAATTAAATATTTTCCCGATTTGATAATTATTCTTTGAAAAAGTAAAAACTTTTCTCCAGGTTATCTTATTTAGTTTTATTAATTTTAAAATCTTGGTTTAATGGTTAAAACTTTTTCCAAACAAAATGTGCAATAAATCCAAAACGATTGAATCCACAAATCGATGACGGAGACAAACGGCGGCATTACCTAAAGGAAACTCCCGAGCCCTAGTGGAATAGGCTGGTTTAAAAACCAGGGTCCCGTGGGTTCAGATCCTGAGGGACTTAACCTTTTTCATTGTTGTTTTCCGGTTTGGTTTGTGAAAATTTGGGCCCGATCACTTTTGTCTGAAAAGTAAGAGGATCCATGCGGTCCAACCCACCAGCCCCATTGGACCAGCGTGGGGATACGGTCCCCCTGATGGATAGGGTTATTGGGAGGGGGCCTATGTCCAGCAGTGGACTTTTACTGACTGATGAGGATGAGATAGGGGATCCTTTTCCTCATCCCCTTTGTCAACACATTGGGAAATATAAAACAGATCATGGATCCAATTACAATAGGTAGCTAGGGAACAATTTTTTTCTATAAACTATTTTAATAAATAAAATTAAACAAAAATTTACATCTGTTTGTTTCAAAGCTTTTCGTAACAATTAAATGAGTATTATAGTTGAAATAATCGATTTATGAAAGAACCGTCGAAATGTTTTAGGTATTTAGTATTAACATTTATTATTTCTTTTTATTTTAACTCCTTAAATAGTATAGATATTAAATAGGCGATCTCAAACACGAAACCCCACAAGAGAATTGACAATAATGTAAAAAAAATGTATGTACAAAATTGTAATAATAAATTAATTAGGTATACAATAAACATAAGTTAAAGGCCTCATGAGTTGTGCTAGGAAATAACAATTAACAGCGAATTAATTCATTGGATTAAAGAGAACATATGCATCTTCATGAAAGGGATGGCGTTGCGAAGAAAATTATGGCCAAGGTTTGGAAGCTACCGTATTGAAGGTGGAAGGAACAAGAGGGTGAGAAGTAAGGTTGATGATTGTAAATCGAAGACAAATTACCAATTAAATAGCTAATAAGCTAGTTTTTCTTCCAAAATTAAATTTTAGGGTTTCCCCTTTTCAAAGGCCGATGGGCAATGGAACCAGAAACCCTATTTCTTTTAAAACAGTAGTTAAAATTTTACGTGTTCCGGTTTTGAAGAATCAAGGCCAGCGTATTTACTGGATAAACATGTCTCCAAATTGCCTGGGAACTGTAACATCTTCGTCTTAAATGGTCAAGGGGCGTTCCATTTACTATTAAGTGTACGTTTTGCTCTGTCTCGACTATACAATAAATTGAAAATAACGGTCTCCCGGGATCTCAAGTAAACTTAGTGTTATTATTTCTTTGTAAAGCAGCAAGATTATTTGCATTACATTGGGCCTTAAAATTCAGTTTTATGATCAGGTTCTGGGCTTCTACAAAATCCTTTTATTTCAAAAAACTTAAAGAAAGTTAATGTATTTATTTATATGAAGTTATCATTAGTTGGTTATTATTCATTTTCTTTGCATATTTTGGCTTATCTTTTGGTTTTCTGTTATTTTTTCCATCATCTCATATAAATCAATACCTGTGATGGTCCACTGCTGGACATAGGCCTCCCTAATACACCCTATCCATTGGGCGGTTTTTGGACCTATCCACCCCGGTCCAACTTTCGGTGGGTGGAATTTCCACCATGCCCCATCCGACGCGGATCTCTTACCAGACAATTGGGTGATCGGTGCCTGGGCAACAATGGCTTGATCCCGCGGTTCGAACCCAGTTTCCTTTCCAAAACCACCCCAACCCTGGTTTACGGGGCGTTGCCGGAAATCTATTTTCAAAATGACCTTTTATTTTCCGGTTTTTAGGTTTAGTCGGTATCATTAGGGCCAAAATCTTAGGCTGGGTTGTTGGCCCAACGATAAGCTGTGGATTTTACATTAACGAAAGAATAATATGGTAACGAACTTGTTTACCCGCAAACTTTTCAACCAAAAAAATAGCCTTTACCCAATGACAAACGCCGTTATTTCCAAATTTAAAGCCATATGAAAACACATTATCAACCCCTTATTCCACTATGGGTTGGTTTTTAACTTAAACATTGTATTATGAAGGAAAGCCACGATTACTTTGGAATTTAAACTAATATTTTAATGTGTTTTGACTTAAAATTTTAATCTTTGGAACTTTAAGAAATTGTCCAAACAACGAAATTGTACTCATTACAAAGTGATATTTCGTCCCTTTGTCATAATATAAAGCCCTTCTAATGGAATTTTCAATTCAGTCCGTACCTTTTACGTTTCAAAAATTCAAAATTGCTGACTTGGGGACTATAAAGAAATTGAATCCAAAGAGCCATTTTTCTTAGACTCCAAACAATGTTTGGACTGAAATTAAATTCCATAATGGGTTTGGTAATTTTTTGTTCAAAAGGGATAAGGAATGGTAGAAACATTACATTTTTCAAACCAATTCAATAATAATTAAAAAGGTTAAAAGTCATTAAAAAAAACAATTTTATAAATATTAAACATTATAAAACACAAAATAATCCGGAAAGAGCTGTTTTCCTCCAATGTTAAACATATCTTAACTCCCTTACCGCAAACCTTTAAATGTCCCTTTTTTAAGTTTCGGTGTTTTTAATTTACCCTAACATTATTTAAATGGAATGACTTTAAATAATAAAGTATTATGTTTTATATAACAAGGAATCGGTTAAATTGGAACAGGTAAAATTATCCCTGGTGCATCTTTTCTATATTTTAAATTTAAGAATGTGTTTAAATTATAATGGAAAACTAAAGAGAGGATCCCTAACTTTTTTGACCAGTTTTCCAAATTAATACAAAAAAGTATAGTTTTTTCTATTGTCATGTAGTCATGGGAAATTTATCACAAAACAACACCATACGGGTGGTGAGCCTAATAAATTGCACCCTCATTAAATGAAACCTTTTTGCCTTTCAAATTCACCTAGCTAAACAATAAGGTTAAGAACCTTAACTTGTTCCAATCCCCTCCTCTTTGGAAAATTCTTGGTAGATTTTTTTCTAGATTTTCAATATAAAAACAACACAACTTTGGGAAAGAAGGAAGAGTTGGGTTAACTTAGGCCTTCTCAAGAAGGTCAGGCTAAGAGGAATCCTACTTGGCCCTTGGAGGGACAAGGAGGGGGGGGAAGGGTGCCCCCTTCCCTGTCATTCCTAAAAAAAGTGGGTCCGGGAAAAGGAGGGTCGATATTTTGTGGACCACCCTTCCCGCGACGGGCGAAACCCACCGTTGATGCGGTGTGAAGGGCCGTGACATTTTGGCATTTTTGCCAATATCTCCTCCTTCTTCTGTCCAAAAAAGTGCAACGACGGAGGCCCAACATCAGGGCCCTTAAGGAACTGGGTTTTTGCCCTGCAGTTTGGGGATCTCCCGGCCCTGGTTTAACAGTTTGGGAGTTCTTCCCCAGATGGGGGCCGATACGGGCTGGTTGCGGAGGTTAAGGCGCCTAAGGTTATTGGGCCGTAAGGCCGGATATTTCCTTAACGGCGGGGTTTTCTTTCGATTCTTGGTTTTCCGTATTCTAGGTATTAACCATAAAATTAGTATTTTTGAAAAAGACTTTAGGAATGAACACTATACAATTATAATAACTACTTCACATTCTATGCAACATTCTACCAGCAAATTTAAGAAATTATTTCAATCATAAAGAGAACTAAATAAAAAGCTGAATGACAAATTTTCATGATAAATATTTTACCTTAAACAGTTTGGGTCCAAACCGAATACTTAACATTTTTTGCCCGTTCTATGGAATTTTGGTTATTACAGCGAAATAACCGAATATCTCACGAAAACCACAGAACGTTACAGAAAGCTTTTTTATGTTATACTCATTAATCCCTTTCCCAAAAACCCTGTCCCGTTTCCTTTAAAGGTTTTTCTTAATTGGTTTATTATATAATTAAAGCTTTCTATTGGCAGAAAAAGAACTTTAAATCCCCAACAATTTTACGTCTCTTTTTCAAAAACAAATCTTTTATTTGTTAAATATCCAATTTTCCACCCAATTAAAATTCATTTTCCTCCTAATTGGCCAAAAGTTTATTTAAAATAATTGGTAATAATAATAGCCGCCAAGTCATTTTAACTACGATTTCGTAGGCTATCTATAGGGATTCTTCCAAATCGCCGGAATTTGGTGCGCATTTATTCTGGGTGATTTCTACCGGGAGGGAGAAACACCTTGGTCTCCCTTATGGGTTTCCTTTTAATGCTGGAATCCGGGCCGGCCAGATGGGCCGAGGGCATCTCTCCCGTCTTTTCAGGCCTTTCTTGGGATTGGTTTTTATGGCGCTGGAGAAGGGTGGCGCAAAACTTGGTGGTAAAGTGGCCTATTTTCTGAAGGTAAAATGGCTGTTTTTATTTCCCGATCTTTTTAAATCGCACACCTGGTTGGAGTCCTATTTAATTTACAATCATACACAAAAATAAAAATATTTTATCTTTAAATTATTAGGTATACGTTTGGTTTCTGTTAATTTTAAACCAATTTTCTATTATCAATTTTTTAAACATTAAAATTTAAATAAAAATTAAAACTTTAACGGGAGTTCCATCGTTAAAAAAAAACTTTTCTAAAGAATAAAAATTCTTTATTTTGGTATTTAAAATTTAATACTTTAAATTGTTTAAAAGGCAAATTTTAATTTGGTTAAATTTCCATTCCAGGTTTCCTTTGAATGTTTAAACCCTTACCTTTGCTTGGATTTGTTTGAGTTCCAAAGGTAATTAGTTCTTTAACCTTTTTTATAACCTTTTAACCAAAGTATTGGTTATTTTGCCAATTTTATTCCTGAAAACCAAATTTTTAAAACTTTTAATATTTTTTTAAGTTTAATGAAAATTTCCCAATTTCTTTTTAAACAATTTTAAATTTAAAAAAGTAAATTTAAATTTTGTTTCCCGAATTCTAAAAAAACAAATTAAAATTTTTCTCTTTTAATTATTTCTTTTTGTAATTTTAAATTTTTTGGTTAAATTTTTCAAAACCACCAAATTGTTTTTGAATATTTTAGAAATTTAAAACTTTATATTTTAACTTTAATATATTCAATCCCAGTTTTGTAAAGGTTTTTGGGCGGAGGTTTAACTGGACAGTTGGTGCCTGTGAAAAGCCGGGTTTGAGCCAGCCAAATTCCACTAAAATTTGGTGATTTTGAGACAACTTTTAAATTTGGTGAAATTCCTTAAAAAAAACAAGGGTTTTGGATTTATAATAATTGTTTGGGAAAATAACCATCGTTATAATAATATTAAAATTATAACATTAACCCAAATCTAAATTAAGGTTTAAATTGACTTTGGACCCCAAAAAAAGCGCCGTGGAGGACACCCTATGTTTCTCCAGGAGGTGGAGTGAAATCCTGGCAGGCGTGCTCCTCATCCTGTCCACTGCAACCAAGGGGTCCGGGGGAAAAATCTATCGGTATTCAAAAAACATTCTCCTATTCTTTTACGACTAGGTGGGCCTCCATTGGTGGAAAGTGTGGGGGCTGTGGGGGGGACATTCGTCAAATATCTTCGTTTCTCTTTTGTGGCAAAACCGGCTTTTCGGCAAGCTCAATCTTGGCCCGGGTAGGGGGAATTTTTGCCTTGGGTCAAAGGGTCTTAAGGTTCCAAGGCTCCTGGATTTGGAATTTTGAAGTCTGTTGCCCAGATGAGGCCCAGGACGAAAGGGGCCCGTAGCTTCGACCCTCTGCGGTGGGTTTGGGCCCTTAATCGAGGGAGGGGCTTTGGGTGCAAGTGCGGTGATTTGCGGAAAAAAATTTGTTTCCCGTTGGAAAGGGTTCAAAGGGCCCTTAAATTTTAGGGGTCCAGCATTACATATTTGCAAATCCCATCTTCGGGAAAGCCGGTTAATTTTTTAATTTTTCCCTAAAAAATATTTTTAAAATTATAAAAATATTGGTTTTTCTTTCAATAATTTTGGCCCTTTCCACGTTGATCTCTTTAAGAACCACCCTTAAGGTTGGCTGGTAAAGGTCCTCAGGCATTAGAACCCTTTTGTCTTAAATGGTGCAAATAAGTATAAATAAATATAATGGCGATACATCAAAAAGGGGTAAGGTTGTGTATTAGTATAGGCATTTCCTACATCAACAATTTAAAATCACACCTTCCTTGGTTCTTTCTTCCCTTTATTTTTGGAGGCCCCAAAATCCAATTCTTACTAGATATTTAATTGGACAAATTTAGAGAACATAGCAAATTTTGCAACGTTTGCCCTGTTCCCCGTTAATCCTGCCTTCAAAGGGTTAAGGGTTGGTCCGGCCCTTTCCTGGCGGGCGGTTTTAACCAATCGAATTCGTCAAATGAAGGTGTTTTTGAATAATTATGGGCAAAAATTTAATTATGTTTTATTAAGAGGATTAACCATAATCAGGGATAAAATACGCGTGTTCCGTTTAATAGTTCCTTGTTTTTTCCTTGAAACAAACTTAATGTCCCCAAAATTATGCTTAAGGGTGTTTCAATTTTTTCAAATCCCTTAATTAGGGGTCCTGAATAGTTGGCAATTTAATTTCAAATCAACAATTAATTTTTTAATACCTAACAAAACTTTATTCATTTTTTCACGAAACCGCTTATTAATTTTATGAAATTAACCTTTTGGGAAATGACTTTTCTTGGTTTAATAACACCAAAAAAAGGTTATCCAATTTTCAATAAAAAGGTTAATTTTTGGCAAGGAACGAATGGGGAAAATGAAAAATTTTTTTGAAATATTTTAAACAGGCATTTTAATTTAAAACCAAATGAAAGTTTTTATAAAAAATTTTTATTAAAGTTGGAATGATTTGGTTAAATCTCCATTCTCAACTTTTATGAGAACTACAACCAGGCCTTATTTAAGTTACTGTGACGATTGTAAAGGAACGAAAATGGCGAAAAACCAAATATCGCACGAAAACGACGTTTACATAAAAACTTTAGATATTATTCCAACGGTCCGTTTGCAGCTCTGTCCCGTATATAAATTTTCAAAATGAAAAATTTTTAAGATTAAAAAGGTAGCCTATTTTACTCAAATCGGTTTCCAACGGTTTTTGGGCCTCTACCAAAAACGGAATTTATCCAATTTAAAAATATTGGTCAGATTCCGTCAATTTTTTTTATATTTCCTCTTGAAGCTTTTGGAATTTTTATAAAAGTTTCTTATAATTATTAGGGCAAATTTAAAGAAACATTGCTTTTTTTAAAAAAATTTGTCTTCAGTTTGTTATTATCTAAACCTAGTTTCAGAAAGAATGAAAAACATTGACGCACCAACAAAAGGATGGGACCTACAAAAGAAAACTTTCAAATTTGTTACGTCCCAAAATCCCAAACAAGGTAACGGTTATGTTCCAATGCTCTTTTCTATAAAACGAGATTCAAACCGCAACCTTAAAGTGGGAACCCAAGCTGGTGGTAGAAGGGGATCGTCCTAACAAGCTACATAATCAAGAACAGGTTAAAAACCTTTCCCTTCCAAATCCTAATTTACCTAGAATAGAAAAACTCTATAAATAATTAAGCATTATTCCAAAAATTCATAATTTTGGTTTATTACAAAATGTCTACCAGGTAAAAAGTCTATATTTACTCAAAGGTATTGGTGGTGGAAAATTTTTTAAAAGGGCCCATAATTTTTTAAAGTACTTTGTAAATCTTTCCTCTATATAATTTTTATATCAATACCAATTTTAACTTTAAATATTATTCTTTACAGAAATTGAAAATCATCCTTTTTCAATTTTTTCTAGGCTCCAAAGTCTCAGGGAAAAAATTAAGAAATATCGGATGCTTTTGTTGAGGGAATTAATCAAAAAACTTGGTTATTTACTTGTTTTTATATAACAAAATATATAACATGTATATTTTCATAAGATGAAGATTAAAAGAAAAGAAATCTTACCCACGGTTTCTTGAAAGAAAGGTAAAAGGTACTAATAATAAATCATTGACTTTTGATTTTTGAAAGTTTGGACAGGTCCCCTGCTTTCCAATCTATTTGCATTTAAAATTACTTCCGACTTTTATTTTAATCCCAAATTTTCATATCTATTTTTTGTTGAATATTTTCCATGTCTTATAATCCAAGTCCCTGGGTTAGTTTTTAACAGTTACTATCAGGTTAAAATCTTCTAAACAACTTCTTTGATAGGGCGGCAACAATGTCCGAACCGAAAAATTCCCGGTTCCTGGTCTAACCGGGCTAGCAAGGGAATAATAAGATTATTCAAATTTCAAATTCAAATTTAAAATATCTTTTATTCAATATAAGTTTACACTTGTTTGTTGTCAAACACCTACCACCGGTTCCGGAAAAGGCCCCACAGACCTAGAAGAACCCGGCGAAAAACTCAGCGGGCTATTTTTTTGTCTCTTTTAAAAAAACAAACATTTGATAATTGGACATTACATATGCAATTTTGAAACAGGACCTTGGGCAAACCATTTAACCCAAGGCTGTTTTTCATTTTAAAATTCCATTAATTATCGTTCCCTTTAAAATAAACGTTCCTTGACTACCTTTTTTTTAATGGGTCTCAAAAAAATTATTACTAACTGAAAAAATTTTTTGTAATCTCAAGATAATTATCAAAATTCTTGTTGAAATATTTTGGATTATTCGATTTATTAAATTAACCCTTTTATCAAATGTATAGAATCAAAGACATTAAAAATCATTACTAAAACAATTGTTTTTACCTCGTTTTTAAATTCTTTCGAAATTTTTTTCTTTTCCAATGGTGCAAATCAAGTTTTTAATTGTATTTAAACCTTTCTATTTATTTCAATACAACTTTGGGTAATGCTTGGGATGGTTTAATTAGGTGTTTTTGCCTTTCCTTTTTGTAAATACTTATTTTTAAGAAATAGAAAGAGAACAAATTTTCTAAATTCTAAAACATTTGGCTTTCCTTTTCACAAATCATCCCAAACAAATCTCCAAAATATGACGATGTTGTATTATTGAAAATTGGGTGACAGTATAAAAGGATATCATTGCTCTTATTAAAAAGTTTCGGGTGAAGAAATCTAAATATTTATCTTTAAAAGAAAAGTAAAAATATGCAGGTGTTCAGCTTTGTTTGAAAAATTGGGTCAACCAAAAACCTAAACAAAAAATTGAAAAACAATATCAATGGGAATAATTCCATCCAATTTCCAACCCAAAAAGCAAAAATTGAACGGATTATAAAGAACTGCGAATTAAAAAGCAAATTTGATGAATGCACATATCGGCGCCCCAAAAAAATTTGCAAAAGAACTAATGGACAATTGGGGTGGAAATATCAATTTTACAGGTATGATGGTCCCCAAAGTCCAATGTTTCAAGAATCATCTTCAGCCACACAAAGTACTCCATTAATACTATTGATGTTTTTGATTAATTATTCAATATTTTATATTGAAATTAAATTGGCTAAAATTTTTTCTTTTTATTACAATTCACTTCATGGATGAAGAAATGGAAAACAGATAAAGGATGACAGTGACAGTAAGGAACAAAATTTTCTCCAATGCATCTGATGAAGATTAATGTATTAAATTCATAAAAAATTACATGTTTTTATATATATTTTAGTAAAAATCTTTTTTAATTAGGAAAATATTTTTTTAACCCAAATGTCATTGATAAATAGGAGGCAGAAAAATTCAATCCTGTCCGGACTATCCGTCCCTGCTTACTTGTAGGACATTGTTTTATTCGTGTCGAGAACCCATTAACCTATTATGTAATATTTATATCCAACCTCCGTAAACCTAGTGGGTATAGGCGTTTGGCCAAAATCCGGGAGGGTAATGGGGTTCAAATCCTGCCGGGACTAACAAATTTTTCATTGTTGTTTTTACCCTAGTTTTTAGGGCAATTTGGGCCCATCCTTGTTTTGTCTAAAAGTAAAAGATGATCCCATCCGTCGGATAGGCATGAAAAGTCGGTCCACCCACCAACCCGCATTGGACCCGGCGTGGTGGGATCGTTCCAAAACCCCTTCATGGATGGGTTGTAATTTGGGAGGCCTATGTCCAGCTGATGATGATGATCCTATGATGATGATGATGATAAAAGGTAAAAAAGATTTGGAAAAACAAAAAATATTTGGACATTATTTCAAAGAGAAAAAATAAACAGAAAAAAAAATACAGACTTTTAATAATTTTTTACCAAAGAACTCTTGGCCATTTCAATCCTCCATCTCATTTATAATTCAAGGCCATTTCCTTTCTTCATTTACAATAACTCGTTTGCTGGGCCTTTTAACAGCGAAATAACCTCTTAAGGTCCTTTTTTTATCGAGTATGTTCTTTTGCTAATTTAGGTTAATTTTGCGTCCGAAAAAAAAAATAATTTTAATCGGAACAACCTGAAAAATTATCTTTCCGAATATAGTAAATTGTCTATAAGATATTAATCATATAAAAGTTCCATTTTTTTATTGGTGCGTTAAAAGACCCAAAATAAATTTTTTCCTCACCAACTGCTCTTTTATCATGGTATGATTAAGGTATCAAAATAAATAAAAAAATGTTGACCAAACATAATTAACCAAAATATTCTAGATTTAAATGGGTTGGAAAGGAACGGTGTCCCTCATCGGCAACAATTGTCCCTCCATGGGCCGATGTCAACAAGGGCTAAAGTTTCTTGTCAATTATCCTTCTCCTTAACCATTTACTCACTTCACGTTCAGGTCTCCCCGGCAACAGGCTTTGCCGTTGATGGTTCCGATATGTTTGAGGACAACTAAACAGTTTTTGATCCCGTTTGGAACAGGACCCTCTCTTCTCCCGGGAAACCCATATTCCTGGTTGGATTTTAACCCTATTGATCCGGGACGTTTAATTTGATTATGTGATTCCGATCCGTCATGATAAAATCTATCTAGTACATTGTCCATGGGTTTCAATTTCCATTTTTCCTTTGTTCTTTTGCTTTAAGGCCATACATTTTAACTTTTGAATATATCCTTATATCTCCCTCAATGGAGTTTTTGAAAAAAATTACGCCACTCTTGCCCTAATGTCTAAACATTTAAGAGACCCGGCCAAATCACGTCGTCTTGTAACGGAATTAGAAAAGGCGACCCGATGGCAAGGTTTAAGGGTTTTCCTCTTTGGTCTTCCTTTACAACCCTTAATTCCAACACCCCCATCGGATCTTTCGGACCACCCTACGGAACGGGTTTTGCTAAATCCCGGCGTCCCCGTTATAAGTAAAGTAAGCAAGTTTTTTTTGGTATGATCCCAAAGTACGGGATTCCGGGCCCCCTTAACCGCCCGTCTCCCATGGGGACCAAAACAAACCGTTACTCAGGTTTACATATAACAAACTTTTTCAGTTTTTGTATTTTTTTTAACATAAAACCGCCCAATTTTAAAAACATAGACGTTATCAAACAATTTGGCAGAAATATTCTTTTAACAAATTTTTGTAAAAATAAACTTTCCGTTTTAAATATAATCCTTAATAAAACTTTTTTATGTCGGGGCAAACCTTTGGAATATTACAGTTACGAATTCTTTTATATTTTAAAGGTTTGGTTTTAAATATTATTACTTTAGTCTATTGGTTTGATGATTTTAAAAGGATGGCGTGGCTTAAATTTAAGGCATAAAATAAAATTTTTTTAGACATTTTTAGGAATAACCTAAAAAGTGGTTGGTTTTTAAAATATTTTTATTAAAATTTATTATTACATAATATTCAATAATTTTTTTTTTAATTGTTTTCTTTTCTTTATTATTTTATGAAATAAACAGAAAACAAAATTAACGGAGCCAAGAAAAGGAAAAAACTTAATGGCGAACTTCTTTACGCTTACCAAAAAATATACATTAACCGCTTGACCGATAAACCGGTATCTAATTTGCGCATTAAACCTTAAGTAAATATTTTTTCTTAAACCAGATTTCTCTTCGATGTTTTCAATTTTTATATTTTGCTTTTTATTTTTTAACTCTTTTACCTAAATTAAATGAAAAGGAAACCCCAGGTTAATTTCTTTCAATCGTTTGGTTTGATTTTCTGCCTCGTTGGCATAAACACCCATAAATAATAAATCACAAAAGTTTATTGCTCCATGTGAAATTACATTTTAAATAACCTTTATCGGTTCCTCAACAGGGAAAGTCAATTTGAATTGTTCACATGTTAAAATTATTCTTGTAAAGTTTTTGCTTTAGGTAGTATAAATAATTTTAACTTAAAATATTTGTTTCTGGATTTTCCCTTTTGTCTTTTAAAATTCCACTTTTTTTTATTTTATATGTTTCTTGAAGTTTTCCATGGTTTTGTATTACCTTTATCAATTTTTTCTAAAAACCTTTATAATTCTTTTATTCTTTTGTCAGGCAGGCTTCCACCGTTGGTTTAATTTAATTGAACTTTGGAAATTGGGAAAAAAACCATCGTTGTTTTCTTATCCCTTAATTTAGCTTCCTTAGGAACCCAAAATTTTTATTTAAAAAGGAACAGTAAAATTTCTTCCTCCAAATTCCTTGGTTATTGGCTTCTTGCGTTGTAAACCAGTGGTTGGGTTTTCCACCCCGAAACAATTTTTGTGTTATCTTCTTTTCTAGTTGGTAAAACCACACAGGTCTCCCTTTGTCGTAGGGTAGGGTCGGTACCTGCAAGCCTTTTCCTGGGAAAGCCGGCCGAGGAAAAGAAACCGCTCCAACGGGCTAAACAAGCTTTCCTGTCCCCTTCCCAACCAATGAATTCCGCGGGGAAAGAGGTTTCGGGCCCGGGTTTCTCCTTCCTCTTGCCTTATTTGTAAATCTCTCCCTCCTTTCCGACCGAAAAATGGAGCTGGCGGGGGCCTTAACTTGGGGGCCGGCTGGAAACCTTTAGTCTCGTCCTGCGTGGCTGGCCCTGGCTTCCCGGCCCCTGAGTCAGACTCGGGGTCTGTTACCCCAACTTACAGGGGGAGGACAGAAAGGGGGTTTTATTTCAAACAGTCCCAGAGGGGAAGATGGCCTGGGGCCGAAATGGGCAGGTTGGCGAACAGCCTTGGTAAGGTTGCAGAAAGACTGCGACAGAGTTTCCTTACATTTTTTCTAAAGGCGCCAAAAACCAACAAAGGGTGGTTAAAGTTGGTGCCCGGGTCCGACATAACCCCCCCACCAAAAATAAGGGTCATAGGCATTTCCCGAATTAAAAAAGGTTAGATGAAGATGATAGAAGTTGTCTAACCCGTTTTTAAGGTCAAGAGACCCCAGTTATTTTAAAGATAGTCAAATAAGCATTTGTAACAGAAAATAAGAAAAGTCTACATTGAAGGCCGGTTAACTTTAGAACAAAACCAAAACATTTTTTATAAACATCCGGCATGGCCACCCATTGGTGTTTTTCCTAACCATTTGCCATTCCTTTATTCCCTTTTTTGTCACCGTTCCTTCTTTTCAAAGTCCCTTAAATTTAAAAAAAACTTCTAAAATTTTGCGACATTTTTTTATTTCCTTTTTGGCCTCCCTTAAAATTTATCGTTTCCAGCCTGGCTTTGGAAATTGTAACATTTTGAATTTTACAATCAAAGTATTTTAGTGTTTAAATGTTTTACAGTTATGCAATATTCCAAAGGCATTACTTTTATTTTTGGTTGAAAATCATCCCGTTAGTTTTATTATTTTTTCCCCCGCACCTTAGTGGTTGATAGCCACAAAACCAGAGATGGTGTTTTAAAAATCTTGTCAAGGCTCAACAAATTTTCATTGTTGTTTCCTAATCGGTTCGGATAATAAGATTGTTCCCATCATTTTCCTCAAAATTTTCTAAAATAAACGAACACAGGAAACGGTCAGCCCAACTAGGGGAAAGGGTTCACCCTTGCTTCCATTGACACCCGGGGGGTATCACGAACCGCCTCCGCGTGAATTAAAGGTTTAAAGTGTCCGTTTGCCGGTAAAACTTTACCGGGTGCCCTTTAAAGCCAACCATTGGGGTTTTCCCTACTCTTTCGACAAAAGGGGCACAGCCTTTGGTAACCATACAAGGCCACCACCTGTAAAAGGAGCCAGGTTTAACGATCCCTGAGTTGGATAGGCGTATAAATCGTAATTTCCGGATGTTAATTAATAATGGTTTACATTCAAACTTATTGGAATCTTTGGTTCTTTCAAAATTGGTTTCCAGGCATGGTCCCAAACATTTTCTGTTCAAAAAATAGAATGCTTTTTTTTAATTTCACGTATCATCCTGGGTGGGGGGTGTTCTTTTTGATGATTTTGGAACAATGTTTGGTGCAATCATTATCATATACTGTTAAACCTTTTAATCAATTGTGCCTTTAATTTTATCCTTGTTGTGGTTGGCTTTCTTCCGTTATTTAAAATTTTGTATCAAACAATTCATTGGACATTTAACAAAAAGTAATTATTTCAGGATATCCAGTCAATTTTGCCATTTTACTTCGGCCTTTCAAGAAATTTGATTGTTAAAAAGAAATTTTATAAATTCCTTTGTCGATTGGTAAAGTTCGGTAACTTTTTCGGGGAAAACAGGTAGTTGGAAAGGTTTAACAAAAAATTTATTAAAACCCTTTGCAGCAAAAGTGGAAAAACAAACTCTGGCAGGTTTCCAATTGTGACTTGTTGAGTGAAAAGTTAAACAAAAGGACATTAAAATTTTCTGGTTTATATTTTTCAAGTTCCAATGAGCAACTTTATTTTTTATATAAATTTGTAAATAATTAAACCCGCCTCCCGTGGTGTGTGGTTTTCTTTTAAACTAGAAACCATGGGTTTTGAATCCCGCCGAAACAACTTTGGGTTTATCTTGTTTTGGTGGGTTGGACAGTTTGGGGCCAAATTGTCTAGGATATGATCCAGCCGTCGGATGGGCATTTTAATAGTCAAATCAACCCCGAAACCGTTGGCCCAACGTCGCGGTATACGGTCTAAAAAAAACATCTCATGGAAAAGGCGTGCATTAGGCCTACTGGCATTAAAACATTTTTGGAAAAATCCACCGGGAAAAACATAAAAAATGTAAAATATATAAAAATTATTTCCTTCTTATAAAAGCCAAAAGAAATTTGTTCACAATCAAATTGACTCAAAATATTTCTAATTTTGTTTCAAATTTTCTCCGTCAATTGAATGCCCAAAAACAAAGGGCCTAATTTTTGAGTGTAACAATTAAAAGGTTCCAATATTGCAAAAGAAAAAACGCCCTATTCCATGGATTATGGTTAACTAGGAAAGGTCGTCAAATTCCCATTCTTTAAAAAATTTGGTAAAATTTTAGCCTCGGGTCCACGCTATAAATGAGAAAGGAGTCATGGGAGACATCCAGGTAATTCAGCTCCTTCAATACTAAAAATTTTTTCAATTTATGCGCAACGAAAAAACCCATAATATTAATTTTAATAATTAATTTTAAAATAATAACATCAAAATTGGAAAAAGTGCTCCTGTTGGTGGGTTTTAAGTAAAAAAAGTGAAACAATTAGTACGTTTTTAATTTCAATAGTTTCGCGACGTTTTTTAGTATCAGTGTTTTTTTCTGACAATTTTTGGTCTGTCAAAACTTAAATACAGGTAAGGAAGGTCCAAAACCAATTCCTAAAATTTTGCCGTCTTCTTTGGCCAAATCAGTGGCCCATATCAACATTTAAATGGTTAAACAGATCTTTATGTCGGCCTATTAAAGAGAACATTTAAATTTGCTCCTGTGGAAAGAAATTAGAAACAACTGGATGTAGGGGCCGTTGCCACAAAACATTGCCAAGGGTGACGGTGGTTTTTGTATTTGGTAATTTTGTTCGATTCAAACGCTTTTTTAAGGAATAATTTAATAGCTAGAAGAACTCTGTTTGCCTTTACCTCCAAACAAATTGACTTGGGATAATAAGGTGGCAAGGTAATCTAGGCCAACCTCCTAACTAATATGGGTGAAAACTACAATTTCCCTTGTGGTGTGTAAGTTCCGACCCCCCGGGTGAGGGAATAGGTGAAAAAATTGTTTTTCACACTACTAAATGTAAGGGTTTTGCCTTTTGTGTTTAGTCCCAATCTCTATATTCTTAAAGGGGAAACTTTAAAATTCTTGTATTAACAAGGAACATAAGTCCCAAAATCCCGTTCTGGGAGCGAAGGAATTCCGCCCGCCCATTTTGGGTCCCTGATTAAAAGGGTTGAACTTCGCAAAAGTACGCTTCCCTTTTCAGGCCGCAGCCATTGAAATACCTAGCATGTCGAGCATTTGAAGCGGGTGCCGGCCGTTGCGCGTTCGTAGTTGGATCTGGCGCTGTTATGTGCCACGCCGGGCGGAATTTCCCGGCATTGGATTGACGAATTGGGGGGGCCTGGAATGGACTGGAAGGTCACCCGAGGCTTCAGGGCCACCCAGAAGGACGGATGCAGGGGGGGTTGTTTTAACTAGGACGCTTCGGTGGTAGCCTGCCAAAAAGAATAGGACCGGAGGGAGGGAATTTTTTGAATGGTTGTGGTTTTTAAAGCCTTCCGATTGGGTTTACGGTTAGGACTTCCTCAAACTTCATTCCGATTCGTGGGGCGTTTATGTTGTCATAGTTGTCGTCATCATCATACAAGTGAATAGAGTTGCCTTGTGAGTAAGGCGTTATAGGGGCTGGAGGGCTATTCTCCGCGATGAGAAAGTACATTGCGTCAGTTTACTTGATGTACACTAGCTTCCCAAGTTATGCGATGCACGGCTTCATACCAAACTGCTCCCTAAAAAAACCCGGTCTATAAACACCGCGGTCTAAACTAAACATACGTTGCATAACCAGACGCAATGACTGTGGCCGGCGGATTGCAGGGCTTGTGTTTTTGTCATTTTATTTATTATAATAATTTTTTATTCCTATTGTTATCGTTATAAACTAATTTTAAATTTAATTTTTATTGAACAAAATTACGAAGACTCACTCTCACGAGTCAAATGTTTGAATTGCAGGATGTAATAGACGATGGAAAAATACATTTTTTTCCAGTATTTCACATATCTTAACAGAAACCTGTAAAAAAAAATTATTCTTAAGACACCCTTTAAAAAGATTAAAGTTCTGTTTAATGTCGCTAGCGATAAACAAATAAATTATAGATTTTAATGCGATTGACCTGTAAAAGTTTCATGAACGCTGAACAAGTGTGTTCTGGTTATGAAAATATTCACGACGCTGTCATAAAGCACATCAGAATAGACGGGAGAATGATTGATTTTAGATATGGTTGTCTTTTAGTTTGAATTAAGATATTGCATAATAAAATATTACTTTGCCCACTACGTTAACTTATGTATCATGTCAAGTTTTAACGAGATTGATTGTATGTCATGAAACATGAAAACATTTATTGTTCATTTATAAACGCGGGGTAAACCTTATATGATATACGAAAAAAATGTTTCACAAAACTACGTCTTAACCGGATTGTAAGAATTTTTTTATCCCTCTGTATTGTAATTTAATGTACCGTCAAATACAAATATTCTTTTAACACTCTACATCAAATTGTAAAAATAAATCAATATTCAATATATCAAACATTCCATATGAATAAACGAAATTTCATACTGTGAGCAGCTGAACAGAGTTCATTCCTAGTATTTGGTAATAAAAGTGTTTGCAAACACCTGATGGAATTATATGTGGTTTTATTGTAGTCTTTTGCTTTACTTATGGTCTTTTTAACATAAATGCGATAGTTTACAAGGGTGGCTGTTTATTACTATTTTACTTAAAAAGCACTTATTAGATTTTAACGAAATTTTACCTAATATATTAGAATAATTTAAAGGCATACACAAATAGGGATACACACATAGTTTACTTAAAATGTCGTAAAAAGTATCAAGAAAAATCAACTATCCACCAGCTATTTCGGAGCCAAATTTGGGTTTATAAATACATAATGTATCATACATTATTGTCATTAATCACAATTATCACGAGGATAAAACCGCAGGGCAAAGCTAGTTAAAACATAACATCAAAACGAGAAGTGACAATACGTACTGTTGGCGTTTCTTTGTCCTTTTAATTAGAGCTGTAAGTACCAATTGCACGCTCTGTAATTTGTATGCCTCGTGTTACGCCAATTCACACATCTTACTTCCTTATTTGTCCTAAGGTGTGGAAAAGTTTGCCAAATGTGCAAAAGTTTTGTCAAATATATATACTCCTTATATTTATTTGATGTCTGTTTATAAATAACAAAATTGTTAGGGTTTGGGTAGAGGAAGAGATGATTTTTTTTAGTGTACAATTGTATTATTTGTCTTACTACCTCCGTAGCCTAGTGGTATGAGCGTGTGCTTTAGAAATCGAGGTCGTGGGTTCGAATCCTGCGGGGACGCAACAAATTTTCATTGTTATTTCCTAGTTAGTTGGAGCAATTTGGGCCGATCACCTAATTGTCTGAAAAGTAAGATGTCGGATGGGCATGTAAAAAGTCGGTCCACCCACCAACCCGCATTGGACCAGCGTGGTGGGATATGGTCGAAACCCCCTAATGGAAAGGGGTGTATTAGGGAAGGCCTATGTCCAGCAGTGGACTAACAAAGGCTAATGATGTGTATTATTTGTATATTTTATATAACAAAGCCCGGTGTCGTAAGTTTAGCACAATTTAATAAAGCTTCTTTTAATGTAATTTATCTCTTAAGACCCAAAGTTTCGAGTTGTAATGTGTCTTATTGTCAATTTAACATGTTGTCTCATGTCGACACTGATAAGCGCATGAAACGTCAGATAAAGAGCTTTTGACTATAAAACACCTTTTGTTATACACGCAAAATTACATTTATTAGTTCTTTACTTAAGCATTTTACTTAAATTTTTTTCAAATGTATTCTTTTATGCCATTAACATCAAAAATAAATAATTAAGTATCGTGTGCATATTTTTGTGTTTGAAACAAATATGTTTATTTTACCCGATATTCAGTTCATTATGTTGGTAATGCGTTTCTTTTATGTAATTAAGTATTTAGTCGTTTTTAATTTTTTTTAAATGTAATAAGTCACCAGAGAATATTCATAAATTAGCAACGGTATGCAAAAATAAACATTATGAATTTATGCACAAAAGTTTCCAGTTACCTTAATAGATATAAATCTCGTGTCACGATGTCTGTCCGCGATGGATTCTTAAACTACTTAATCAATTTTAAAATATAGTTGCCAACCATGTGCAGTTTACTCCAACTTAAAAGATAGAATAGCTTACACCTTAATTTATAATCGCAATAATGTTTTATAACAATTTATTTTTCTATTATTATTTAATGCAAAATGTTTACTGCAAAACGATTGTGACAGTTGGCGAAATCTATAGATTGCGCTGTGTGTCAATAGAGGGCGCTTTTTAATAGTATAAACTTTACGTTGATAATAGAATCGGGACAAAAAATTAGTTGCTTAAAACTAATTAGTTTTGATAATTTAATTTTATAATAATTGTTATCTATTCACTGCCTCCGTAGCCTAGTGGTATAGGCGTGTGGCTTAGAAAACCGGAGGTCGTGGGTTCGAATCCTGCGGGACTCAACAAATTTTCATTATTGTTTCTAGTTGGTTAGGGCAATTTGCCGATCACCCAATTGTCGAAAAGTAAGATGATCCATGCGTCAGATGGTCATGTAAAAGTCGGTCCACCCACCAACCCGCATTGACCAGCGTGGTGGGATACGGTCCAAAACCCTCTAATGGATAGGAGTTGTATTAGGGAGTCTATCTCCAGCAGTGGACTATCACAGGCTGATGATGATGATGATGATGATGTATTTATTGTTTAAAACAAAAATGCAACTTCATAATGCTTATTTTATGCAAGGCTATTAAAAATAAAATTTTTGTCAGGTGTGCGGCGCATCTTAAAATTTACCCTTATTATTTTTATTTTATTTTTAGAACCTTAATCCTAACTCATAGAGCACATTATGCAACAACTATCGCAAATAAAAACGACAACTCCATTATCACTATATTAGAAAATCAACCTTATCACTATATATGTAATAAGGTCCATTTCACCGTTTTCATTATAAACTGTTAATTTTGTGTCACAGGTGCGCAAGCATCTTAAAATTTCACTCTCATAATTTTTCATAACGCGCCTAAAGAAGTATAACTTCAAAAAGTAATAAATAAAATAGCTTCCTAATTTAATAAAATCAAAAAAAGTGATGTTGTATCCTGTATATAGAAAATATTTTTTGATATTCAATTGCAGATACGATTGCAGGTAAGCATTCGTTATTTATTAATTCATACGATAGTTGTTACCTCACCCTTGTGACGTACATTTACGACGCATGTAATCAACTTTACTTCTTGGTTTTTTAATAAACATGCAACTAAAACATTAAAATTATGTTTTTGGTGGTAGTGCTCCATACCCATAAAAATTATAACATTTAATAGAAAACTAAGAATTAAAAAAACAAAACAACAATAATTTTTAAAACTAACTCTTGTATGGAGATTTGCACGATATCAAGAAAATGAACCTTTTTCTTTAATCGTCTTCAGTCTGTCCACTTTAAATAACAATACAATCGATTTTTATACCAGTGTTATATTTTAATTGTATTCAGGTTGAATACAATTAAAATATAACACTGGTATCATCATTGAGGTCACTGTTTTTTTACAAATTACATTTATCTAATAAAAGAGGTCGACTTCATGACTGATATTCCCTTTCCGTTTATCTTAAGCCCTTAATTTTTTTTTTCATAAAGTAAAATAAGTAAATCCTAGCCGTAGCAACGCGTGGCAAGGTCTGCTATTACATTATATTTTAAAGCGATTTCAATTTTAACACTTAAGGCTATGATTACATTGTATTGTTCTTATTATTCGTAAATACATCGAAAAACTTTCTTATTTAAAATTTAATAAATTAGTCTGAGGCCTACATGTAATTAGAGCAAAGTGAAATTATATTAAAATTAGTGCATTTAAAGCGAAGCAGTAAAAACTTATATAGCTCCGAATTAAGTACCACCTTCTGAATCCAACATAATGGAAAACTAAAATTTGGGAGAAGAAACATATTAAAGTATATTCTAGAATACGATAAAAAGGTACTTTACCTATTAAGAGATATTTTAGCTAAAGTTGAACAGAATTAATCAGAAAACATAAACTGGGTGTCTTTACTAAACATTTGACTTCTTTGCTTTATCTGATGTTCTATTTACGTTATTATATGATTTGATATTAGAACAGCTACGTTTATTTCTATTTACTAAACGTGAGACGTCTTACTGTCATAACATTAGACTGACATTAATTCACTTCTAAATAAGATTACTTAGTCAGATAGTTTATTTATTTATTACTTATTTTAGTTATTGTTTTTTATGAACAGCGAAGACTGTGAAAGTTATTTTATTTACTATTTTATATTATATATTTAAATGATTATGCTCTAATTATATAAGACGTTTACGTTTCGCCTTTGCATTTAAAACCTTAATTCAATAATCTTTCCTTATTAATATAACTATCATTTTAATTTAAAACCTTAATTCAATCCTTATTAATACAACGATGCCTCCGTGGCTGAGCGGTATTGGCCCTTGCTTCATAAACTAGAGGTCGTGGGTCCCGTGGGGAAACAACGTTAAAAATATTTGAATTATTTAACACATATTTAACGTAATTGTTCTCATTGTTTACTGGTGAATTAGGACATTATGGGTCTATCATCCAATTGTCTGAAAAGTAAGATGATTCATGCGTCGAATGGGCATGTAAAAAGTCAGTCTCGGTTGTCAAAACCAATTTTTGGCAGTCGTTAAAGCCAGAATCCAGTTTACCATATAACGTATATACGACAAGTACCCCATATAAGACAAGTAATAATTTCCCTTCGGACTCTAAAATAAAAAAGTAACACTAAAAACACCAGTTATATTTTTTAATATCTATATACGACGGTGGTCTGAAAAGTTTCCGACCTCAATTCAAAGATGGCGCCACTCGTTAATAAAAGCTAGTGAATGTAGTTGTACATATTTTAACAGTTACTCACCAAAATTTCGGCCATTTTGGTCGCGCAGTTTTAGTCGACAGTCGTTTGAGTGAGTAGAAGTGAGTGTTTTGTGAAAAGGAAACATTGAGTATCGAGCTGTTATTATTTTTGTTTTTGGAAGGCAATACGCCTACGCAAATAAAAGATGAGATGGACTCATGTATGGGGACTCTGAACCATCATTTACTCATAGTGAAATTTTGGGAAGCTGAATTTAAACGTGGCGTAAGAGCTTGGAAGACGATGAACTTTCGACGTCCAAAAATTGCAACTACTGACGATGAACATTGCTAAAGTTCACAAAATGGTGTTAAACGACCGCCGAATTAAAGTGAGAGAGATAGCTGAGGTTATGAAAATGTCCAAAGAACGTGTTTGTCACATATCAAATCAAGATTTAGACATGAAAGCTGTCCGCGCGTTGGGTGCCGCGTTTGCTCACATTAGACCAAAAACATGTTCGCATGAACATTTCCAAAGCTCTGTTGACGCAGTTTAGGCGCAATAAATCAGAGGTTTGCCGCGAATAATTACTGTAGATGAAACTTGGATACACCATTATACGGCCGAAACAAACTACAGTCAAAACAGTGGACTGCAAAGGGGAACCAGTTGCAAAAAGCAAAACTGTCTTTTGGCTTGGAAAGTGATGGCGACTGTTTGTTGGGATAGTCATGGAGTTATCTTTATCGGTTATCTTCATAAAGGATAAACCATTACATGAGCATACTACGCTCCATTACTTGACGAGCTGAACGCACAAATTGCGGATAAACGGCCACATTTGCAGAAAAAGAAAATCCTGTTTCACCAAGACAACGCGCCGTCTCACACCTCAGTGGTGCCATGGCAAAAATCCACGAGTTACGGTTTCAAATGCTTGACCGTCCGCCTTACTCAACAGATCTGCCCCAAGCGACTTCTTTTGTTCCCTCATCTAAAACTGCGCTCGGAGGACAAAGATTTTCGTCAAATGAGGAATGAATCACCTATGTGAACATGGATGTTATCTTTTATTCTAACTGTGGATTTATTCTAAAAGTGTGTAAACTTAAACTATATGAAAAAGAGCAGTACACAAATTGTTAAAAAGATGCAATAAAAATGTTTCGGTTTAATTTATCTTCAAAAAAACACATTTGCACCTGACATCTTTAATTTTTTTAATTGAAACTTCAAAGTAAAATCGTAGTTTAGATTTTCGTTTATTATTTTTACTTTCACGTGGCAATACTAAAAAATCTGTTTAGAAATTTTAGTTTGATTTTTCAGAATTGTCAGATCGGAATTTTGACGGTGCAATAGATCAAAACGATTAAACCCGCAAATCCGCGACGGAGACTCACGACTTAAGCAATCCTAAAAAGTCACTATTAAGTAACATTGTCAATACGTTGGATAAATAAAATTCATAATACAACCAGTTATTGTAGTCTGCGTTGGGTGAAAACTTTATTAAAAACTTTACTTTTATTAAAAAAAAGAGATAAAGAATCAAATATCATGATTCAATGATAAAAAAGTTAAAAAGATCGAGAGAAAATATGAAATTATTATTGAAATTTTGTTAGGTGAATAATTATATTCTTTGCTTCAGCTTTTTGTTACTTCAGTTCTTTAAAGTGAAGAAATTAGTAAGATTAACTTCCAACACTTCTTGCCTTTGCTGAATGACGAATTTTCGTTAACAATATTTTACTATAACAGCTTAAAAAGAACTAAAAACACAGATACAAAACATTTGTGCCATAATAATTTTCATTAATAGTCTAACCTTAGCGTGAATTTGCGTTACACCAGTGTTCTTAGCATTGTTATGAGAACTACAACGAATGCATTTGGCACGAGGAGCCATAACGATCTACCATAACGATTGCTTAGACACCCCGTTCAACGAGGCGAATTGACCTAATAACTCAAGAATACGACGTCGTAGAAAGCTTTTTTATGTTATACTAGCAGTACGTTCACGGCTCTGTCCGTTTAATTTTCAGATTTTGGAATGGTTTTTAACGGGATCAAAAGTAGCCTATGTTACTAGAATAGGTCCAATTGTTCTGAAGCCTCTTCAAAACAAACAAATCTATCCAATTTATAATATTAGTACAGACTCGCGTCATTATTCTTATTTTATATTCCTCTTGAAGCTTTAAAATTATGTTTTAAAATTTATTTATTCGATGTATTATAAGACAAAATTAAACTGAAGACATTGTTTAAAAAAAAAAAAGCACTACAATTATTTCAAACTGATTCACGAGTCTTTACATTGATGCACAAACAATAAGGATGGATGTACAAAAAGAACTCAAATTCACAGTCAGTCAGTCCACGTCCGCAAAATCGCCGAACAAGGTAACGATTACGTTCCAGTGCTCTTTTCTATAAAATGAGATTACGACCGCAATCTATACATGTGGGGCCAAGCTGTGGTATCGAGGGATCGTCTAACAAGCTACATACGAGATACAAGAATGGTCTACGTGTTCCGCTTTCAAATCCTAATTTACTTAAAGATTACTTAATATAACTTTAAAAATAACTAGCATTATGAATTCGCGTTTGCAACGGAAAGTATTTATATTACTTCTTTAGTATAAAAAATATAATATGTCTATACTATATTAATGCTATATATTATACTAATATTAATGCTATAAGACGTATAAGTTTGAAATAAGCGGACATAATCTATCATATACGGCCAAGTAACGGAAACATCTATTATAAATCTTTGTATTAAGCTTAAACTTCACTTTTTTGGGTGATGATGAATGTCACCATGGATTGTTTTTCGATTCTGGTGTGACAGTAACAATGTAGTCGTAGTCGAAACATTTGTGATACAGTGGTTAACAATTCAGGCGGCAGAATTTTATGAGGAGGGTATTTAAAAACTTGTGCCACGTTATGAAAAGTGCCTCAATATTCACGGAAATCATGTAGAAAAGTAGATTAAGGGTACAGGCTTTCATGTAAAAATAAAATTCTTTGCAGGTTTTTTTTAAATTCCAAAACGGTACTCACTTAAAAAGCATTCCTCAAATGAATTAATGAAATGAATAACAACAATTTATTATTCATTTTATTAATTTAACTTGACGGATTTCTCAAATTATTTTATCACTAAGCAAGCAATCCGAAGGAATAATAAAATATAGGTTGCACAATGTAAGTGTTTTATGTTTTAATTCGTCAGAGAGAAATTTTAGAGAAACACTTAGAAACATTATCTCATTTTAGTTTTTTACATGTAAAAACCCTTTTTTTTCTTAAGCCTTCATTTTACTGTGGTCCATGCACAACTTTTTTAAATTACAAAAATTATGCCACGAAGAAACCTTTGTTTGTTTTCTTGTAAGTCATATTATTATTTGAGACATTATTTCTGGAGAAAAATAAATATCAAAAGTAAATATAGACTTGTTAATATAATTTGTTACCATAGAACTCTTAGCCTTTTCCAATCCTCATCTCATGTATAATTCAAACCGTTACCTTTCTAATCATATTACAATATTCCGTTTGCTGAGCTTATTACAGCGAAAAAGACTTTAGGTCCTTTTATTTATCGAGTATGTTCTTGTTTATATTTAGGTTAATTTTGCGTCAGCGACATAAAATATTAACAATCGGAACAACATGAAAATTATCTTCTGAATAACGTAAATGTATTATATAAGATATTAATCATATAAAACTTGTTCCATTTGTTATTACTGCGTTTTTTTTCCTTATTGCACTGTTATTTATAGACATGGTATGATTAGGTTATCAAAAAGAAACAATGAAATGTTAACCAAACATAATTAATAAAATAATCTGAATTAAATGGAAATAAAGGAACTGGTGTGCTCATCGGCAGCATGAGTTCCCTCATAAGACCAAGCGTATTATCAGAGGTCCGGGACTTCCTGTCAGTATGCTTACTTCTGCATAACCCTTTACTCACGTCACGTATGCAGTCCCCCACGGCATCGATTCTCTCGTGAACTGCCATTGCTGTGTCCGATATGTTGAGGGCATCGAAACGGTTTTTTAATCCCGTTTGGAATTTTTCAGAGCCCATCACGGTTTGTCAGAATTAAGGTCGGAGAGAAGACTTCATCAGGTGGGCGTGCTCTCACTGGAAACCCATATTCTCGGTGCCGGTTAAACCCTAATGGTCACAGAGACGTCAAAAGCTATCTTGTTCTTTGTCAAAGTATTGGAACGTTGCCATTTTGATTTCGTTATTTACCATGCGGGCGCATACACTAGTATCACTTTGAGCGTATTTACTTCCCTCCCTCTACGTGAGTTTAAAAACAAAATGCGCCACTCTTGTCCCTTAGACAGTTAAGACTGCGATCGAATATTATCAGCAAGATTTACTGACGAGAAATACACACGTTGTCTTGTAACGGAAGTAGGAAAGGTGACCCGATGGCAAGGTTGCGGTATCCTCTCCTGGTCTTCGTACTACGCTTAATTCAAAAACTGGCCATCGGATCTTATCCAGATCCACCTCTAGCTCGGACAGGTTTTTGCTCAGATCCAGCATTTCGTTGTGAGAAGCCAGGTCAAGATTTTGGTGGTAATGATCTGTAGTCCGGGGATTCTTGGCACCTCTGTTCTTGGTTCTGCATGGCGGATCGAACAAAACGTTTACTTGAATTTGCGTTTTACTAATATTTTTGGTTCTTATATTTTTATACACTTTTATTATAATGCTAAATGGCACATAGACGTTACACATTACGAGACTTCTCAAGTAGAACCGCCTCAAACAATCTGTGCAGAAATTTTACTTTCGTGTAGCAAATTTTCTGTATGCAAAAGTAAATTACCGTTTTCAATATAATAACATACCAAAACCCATTTCTATATTAAAATTGCTAAACGTAGGCATTTAAGAGTAACGAGTTTACTTATATTTTTAAGTTGGTCATAATTAAAAATATTCTACTTTTTGGTAAAGAAACTTTCAATACCAAAAAGTAGAATATTCAAAGTTAATGTTTTAAAATGTCAAAGTTTAACCGGTGGGAATAAGTCCCCTTTTTACAGGGTGCCTGTTTCTACCGCAAAGCAATAGTGTGAAAACACTACTGTGTTCTGGTTTGAATGGTACCGCAGCCAGCGTATTTACTGGGTAAACGAGACTGAACATCCTATGTCTCACGGTAGGCAGCGCGATGGTGATACTAGGTATTGCCAATGTCTTTGGGCGTAGGTGACCACTTTCCACCCTTTCACTTGCCACCTGATGGAAAATGGTCTGCGTACGCAATAAAAATAAAGAGGTAGTATTTGCAATTCTACAAGTATGCAAATATACCTCTTTATTAGCTCTGCACTAAATTCACACGAAAGCGCGCCCTTAAGAAATGCAGTGTGCATTGAACCTGTACTCGTTTTTAACTTAAACCTTGAAAGGTTATGGTACTTTTATTAAATCACTGGCCAAGCCTAGATGGCGATTTTTATTACGTTAACAAAATTAAATAATAAAACCCTTGTTTGAAAATAAAGTTTTTTCACATGAAGTAGAATATTATATTTCAAAGCATATTAAGATTTGTAAATGTTAACTTCTTCAACGCATGCTCGTTATATGTGCCATTTTAAATGATTATTGTGGTAAGTAATTCTCGGTTAAGTACAGTTATTTTGGGGCCTTATACAGTGTGTACTATGAATTTAAAGATTAAGTAAAAACTTGAAGACAAATCAAGTATTACAACCTAAAAAACTTTAAAACTTAAAAAAGATAAACTACACGACAAAATTTACATAAACCGTCATATAGTCTGTTATCTATTTTACTACTTTATTTTCTATAGTTTGAATTATTTTCTATTACTATTATTTGCCTATCTATATTTAAACTTGTACGGAAGTTATTATAAAACCACGACTCAGATTATTTCTTACATTTCAGTGCTTTTGTTATAATTTTCTGCTTCACGATCTATAAATACATTAGTCATAAATTACGGCAGAAATAAATAGTGTTAAAGCTCGAAAATATCATGTAGTGAATTATTCTTGTAAAGTTATGTTATAACTTTTGAAGTACTGTTGTATCAAGTTTTTTGTTTAATTTGTAATAATTATTTTTCATATTTGTTTTAACTTTCATTTTCCTTTTGTTCATTATTTTTTTGTTTCGTTATTCTATTCTCTAGGGAACACTTTATCGGCTATTATAAGCGACTAAATACATAGTATTAGACAAAGTTGATTTAGCTCTCTGTCCAGACATATGTCGGCTTAAACCTTTAAACGTACGGATCTTTACGGTATAACCGTATAGTTCTGTCATGTCTGCTCATGTCTCCAGTAAAAAATTTTATGCTTATCATTTAATTAACTTTAAGTTTAACGTGTAGAAATGGCTGGTTTTCGAAGTGATTTTAAGCGTTCAACATTAATCCTCATCCTATAAAGTACCTTATGTACATTGTCCATTTAATATAAATCAGTATGGCATTTTACAGTATGTAACCTTAATAAATATTTCCGAAGATATCACAGATTTAAATCATTATTAAGTATTAGTATTGCACCAGAGAGAAGCCGGGCGGGACGTTAGTTACCTTTATTTTTCCACTACTAATGTTGATATTTTTTGCCTAAGTAATTTAAAAACACAATCATTGTTTTGTTCCACCCTCAAAATTATTTATTTTACGGAGCCGTAAATTTGGGCAGTTGAGAGTAAGAAAACCACCAATACTTAAAAGTTATGAAAATTAGAAAAAGTCTAGAAGGCAATAAATAACATTTTTCCAAAAACATCTGAGCAATTAAATGTTTTTTCTTGCAACGACCTTTAGCGTTCGTTTATACACCATTTATTAAGCGTTCGCCTCATTCAAAAGTCAACATTAATTTACGCAAAAAACGCTGTCCTAAAAATGGTGCGACATTTATTTATTGCTTTGCTGTTTGTACTGTAAAGAATTTGCTCGTTCCAGCTGAAACTGCGAAAGGTAATATTTAAATTTTACATTCAAAGCCCTTTTGTGTTTAAATGTTTTACAGTACTCGTACCTTTGATCAATAAAAAAAAATAAAATTTTATTTCTTTTTCGTAACACTAGAGTTATGTAATGTAAATATCGGTGATTATCACCGATATTTACTATTATTAATGCTTCTCGGTAGGCAGCGTGAAGGTGATACCACTGATATTGGCAAGGTCTATGGGCGTCGGTAACCTCTCTACTCGTCTGCCTTCGTAGCCATAATAAGAAAAACCCCATAAGATCGACTAAAAAAATGTTTCACAAATCTATACGTTTTATATTGACATAAGGTATAAATAATATTCAATATATCAGTATAAATAATATTAAAACTCATTAAAGCAAAATTTTGTAACGACTCACGAATTTATTACTAACTATCAATTTATACTATCAAAATGTAAGATGCATAAGAACTAAAATAACAGACGTGTATCGTGCATTTTATTGTCAAGTTACAAAATTTTAGTTTTTACTGAGGCCTGGCTTAACACAGGGATAAACAGCAAAGAGTGCATTGATGACCGATATGCCGTGTATCGCAGAGATCGCTGTTCGACGGCTAGTCGCAAAACCGTCGGCGGTGGCGTAATGATAGCGATCAGCTACGATATACCATCTGTTCGTGTTAGAAACTGGAAAATTGAATGTAAGGATCAAATATGAAAGTTAAGAACGTCATAAAAAAATTATATGTAATACGCGTGTATGTAATACGCCTTATGTGCGGTTTATATCCCTCTTCCAGTATGTTTAAATAATTAAACTATTTTTTGGAGAATGCTAGCAATGTCTTTAACCATGTCGACTAAGTAATAATTGCTAGAGATTTTAATTTGGGTTCTATATCTTGGTCTGACAAAACCATCTGTAAATCTAAGAAGCCAAATAATCACACTGGTCCACTAGAAAGCGCTCTGGTTGATTTTATACGTTTGAATAATCTTTATCAATTTAATAATCTTCACTATTGCGACAGTAGAGTTTTAGACTTGATATTTAGTACTATGCCAGATTGTAATGTTTGTTTACTGCTAGATATTATCAATTAGTTGGATCCAAAACATCCTAATTTGTGTTAAAGTTACTCTTTTAAAAGCACAAAAAACCTTTTACCAAATAAAAATACACACTTAAATACAGCCGATTATGAAACAATTAATCTTAATTTGAGCAATATAGACTGGTTTAAAAAAATCTCAGACATAAATAATGTCGTCAAGTGTTACAAGCTCTGTAATGAATGCTATAGGAAGTATCATGCCCAAATACAAGATAACATTTCATCGAATCCGCGAACCTTTTGACATTTTATTGAAGACAAAAAAAAAGGGGGAGTCTTATATTCCAGCACAAATGTCGAGAAGAACGACTATAGCTGATAAAGGTTTGGACATCGCCAACCTTTTTGCCAAACAAATTTTCATCTGTTTTTACGCCAAAAAGCACAACAATGTCCTTATCACAATGTATCGATGGATATTCAATATACACAATTGGTGACTTTTATATAACCTTAAAATCAATCAAGAGTCATATTAATAAACTGGATAAACGCAAGAGCCTGGCCCCGATGGTATTCCCCCAGTGTGTATAAAAAGTTGCAGTACAAATCTAATACTGCCATTGTATTTGATAATTAACAAGTCGCTTCATACTTCTTCATTTCCCGCTGAGTGGAAAAAAGCACGCATTATTCCAATTTACAAGAAAGGCGACGTAACTATAGACCCATATCTGTTCTTTCATGCTTCTCTAAGATTTTTGAAACTGTTGTTTGTCCCTTGATAACTTATCAAAATAATAAAACAATCGGTGAGTCTCAACATGGCTTGCAAAAAGAACGTTCAACTGAAACAAATCTGTTTACATTCACGTCTTATGTATCGCTCATGGTGGACAAAGAGTAACAGGTAAACGCTATTTACACAGACTACTCTAGTGCATTCGATAAGGTGAACCATCAGCTAATTATTTCAAAACTGGAAGCAAAGGGAATACATGGTTCTTTTCTGGGCTGGTATGTATCGTACCTTGAAAAATGTACACAGCTGTTGGCAGTTGGTGGATATGAGTCGCATTCTTATATTTCGGAGTCGGGTATTCCTCAAGGTTTCCATTTAGGACCAATATTGTTTAGTCTTTTATAGACGATTTTACCTCTATAATAAATAAAAGTCATGTGCCAATGTTTGCTGACGATTAAATTGTATAGGATTATTGAGTCTCCCTCTGACTCCCCATTGCTACAGAACGACTTAGTTACTTTGCAGTGTGGTGCAGGGCGAATGATATGAATTAATGATACGTCATTGAATCCAAAAAATGTTTTTATATAATGTTTACAAGTAAAAAAGGTCCTTTTCAATATAAATATTTCATTGATGATACGTATCTAACCGAAGAGGTTGAGATCAAAGATCTCGGTGTCATAATGGACTCGAATTCACTTATATTCTTCATATTAACAAGATTGTAAAGAAGTCATCGCAAACTCTAAGCCAGCTAGAATAAGCTAGTTCGGTATGAAATCCATGGTACGCAATTCACTCTTAAATAATTGATCGTATTCAGAGAGCCTTCACAAGGCATATCACTCATATTACTCCTGGAATATCGCACATTCCTTCCCTAAAAACAGAAGATTAATTCACGATCGTCTATTAATGCACAAAATTGTAAATAGTCATACAAATTGTTGTGAGTTCTTAGGAAACTTTTCACTAAATGTTCCATACAATTTTCCCAGACATCCCTTAACGAAACTTTGCCACAGTCCCCGACACAAAACAAATTTAGGTCTAACTTACTAAACGTCTATAATGAGCTACCATATAGACATCTTCCACCATAGTTTTAAAAATTCAAGAACATCTTATGTAACTATTTTGATGATTTGCAAAACAACGCAATAACTTGGTCATTCTATTTATGTATACCTTTTCTTAGTAATAAATTACCTATTGCTCTGTTGTATTCTAATTATTTTATTTTGTAAAGGCACGATTTGTAAATGATGTAACTGTATCAATGCTGTGTCACCTAATATGGTACATGCATTAGAGTTTAATAACATTTTAATGTTGCTTGCTAATGTTGAATGTATGCACTGCAGGTGTCCTATTTAAATAAATAAAAACATAAAAACAGTAAATCTATATGAGGATTGTCCACAGGAACCCATTTCAATGTTCATACTTATTCCTTTTTTCATTTGAATGGCATTTTTAGGAGTAAACTTTTCTAGTGTAACCGGATTATGATTAATTAAAGTATTTGCGAACACCTGATGGAATTATATGAGGTTTAATTGTAGATATTTTGCTTCACTTTTGGTCCTACTAATCATCATCAGCCTGTGATAGTCCACTGCTGGACATAGGCCTCCCCTAATACACCTCCATCCATTAGGGGATTTTGGACCGTATCCCACCACGCTGGTCCAATGCGGGTTGGTGAGTGGACCGACTTTTTACATGCCCATCCGACGCATGGATCATCTTACTTTTCAGACAATTGGGTGATCGGCCCAAATTGACCTAACCAACTAGGAAACAACAATGAAATTCGTTGAGTCCCCGCAGGATTCGAACCCACGACCTCCAGTTTCTAAGGCACACGCCTATACCACTAGGCTACGGAGGCAGTCCTACTAATATAGATATATAATTATAAGTACGTTAGTTTGTTAAGATGGATGTCTGTTGCTATTTTACTTAAAAAGCACTTACTAAATTTTTATTAAATTCAAAATAAGGTAGCTTATATGTCACTATAATTTAATGGCTATAACAAATAGAGATACAGTGTAGTTTTCTTATAATATAGGTAAAAAGTATCATGATAAAAATCGGCTATACACGAACTATTACGGAGCGAACTCAAACATCTTACTTCTTTATTAGTCCTAAAGTGTGGAAAAGTTTTTAAAATGTGCAAAAGTTTAGGCAATATTATATACTTCTTGTATTAATTCATTGTACGTTTATTTAAATGACACATTTGTAAATGTGTGGATAACAGGAGAAATGAGTTTTTTTATACTGTATTTAAATGAATTATTTGAATATTTTATATAACAAAGAACAGTGTTTTAAGCAGAACAATACATTAAAGCTTTTTTTTGTATTTTTTCTTATTGCCAATTTAACATATTGCCATATGTCGAAACTGATAGATGTATGTCAGAAAAAGAGTTATTGACTATAAAATATACTACCGGTGGTAGGGCCCCAATGTACAGGAGACCATCTGGGTGGGTACCACCGCGGTGCCTATTTCTGCCGCGAAGAAGTAGTGTGAAAACACTGCTGTGTTCCAGTTTAAGAGCACCGTAGCCAGCGTATTTACTGGGTCAAACGAGACTTGATTATGTCTCCTACCCTATGTCTCTCAGTAAGCAGCGCGTTGGCGATGCTACTGGATTTAGTCTATGGGTGTCGGTGACCACTTCCCATCAGGTGGCCTGACTGCTCGTTTGCCGTGTAGGCCATAAAAAAAAATGCGTTTTGTTATACAAATGTAACTTTACAAAAGAGTTTTTTGACCTGTAGAGATTGCATTTATAAGTTATTTGGAAAAGCATTTTACATGCAGCTTTCAGTGAATGGGCAACAGTTGGAATACATAAGAGACAAAGAATTATATGAACTATATAGTGAAAAGACTTACAATCACAATCAATCCTTTGTGACATATGTTAATGTATACTCCAAAACATTCAGAAAAGGTGCTGGACAGGAAGTCACTCTTACATAAAAACAAAATTAAAGGTGCATCCGACAAATAAAAATGACTTGGAAAATAATTACTGGTGAAACAGGAAGGGCTGTAAACAAGAACTTTGAAATTCAGCAAATGTTAATAATAGTAAAATAAATTCTGATCAAGATGTTGCATCCTATTTTGAAAATTTTTTTCAGACATTCCTGTTTTACCACCAAGTCACTTGTTTCTTCTCCAACTGTTGCAGAGTCTTTATTAAAAGAAAATATTAAAGAATGTAAAGATAATTTCTATTTTAGTAATGTAAGCGATAAAGATATTGTGTCCTTTTAATCTCTGGACATTAAAAACTGTAGATCTGTGGGGATCTCGAGTTAAGGTGATAAATTCATTATTGATGTTATATCACCTGCCTTGCAGCTATTTTAATGATTGTATTACATGTGTAAATTTCTGACCTTATGAAGCACAGAAAGTTCTTCCGTATTTAAATCAGGCAGTACTACAGACCCCCAATAACTTTAGACCTATTAGTATACTGCCTCGCTTAGTAAAATTTTCGAGAAAATAATTCTTAACCAATTACTTGTACATTTTAACTCTCATAATATGCTTAATAACAAACAGTATGGTTTTACACGCGGTCGTTCTACAACCGATGCAGGTGTCCATCTTATTAAGACTATATTTGAGTCATGGGAAGGGTCACACGATGCATTAGGTGTCTTTCAGGACTTAACCAAAGCATTTGACTGTGTACAGCATGATACTTTTGGTCAGGAAATTAAGCCACTATGGTGTCAAAATGCCGCACTCGACCTTCTGACTTCGTACTTGGAGCCATCGAACTCGAGAGTTGACGGAACGGCAAGAGATCTCCGGACGCAGGTAGGTATGGAGTCCCACAGGATCTATTTTAGGGCCTTTTTCTCCTGGTCTATATTAATGACCCACACCAGGTTGAGAACAATAACGAGATTGTATTATTTGCTGATGATACTTTTTAATATTTAGAATAAAACGACGTAATTTGAAAATGACGATGTAAATAATACCCTCTCAAAAGTAAAATACTGGTTTAGTGCAAATAATTTGTTGTTAAACAAAAATAAAACTAAATGTATAAGGTTTACAACTCCTAGTTTCCTCAAGCTTGGTGTGTGGTTGTAGATGGAGAAGCGCTAGACCACGACATTCACTATGTTCTCGGCATCCAATAGATTCTAAACTGCAATGGGGCCCTCATTTCATTAGACTGGCGAGTAAACTTAGCTCAGCGGCTTATGCAGTAAAATTAGACAATTAACCGATGTTGGGACAGCCCGTTTAGTATATTTTTGTTATTTTCTCACGTATAATGTCTTATGGCATTCTACTGTGAACAATGATAATTAATACTATTTATAATTCAAAAAGAGCGATTCGAGGCAGTCTATAACCTGGGTCCCAAGAATCGCTGAGAAAAATGTTTACAGAAATTAATGTAATGACTGTTTTTCTCAATACATATTTGAAAATATTGTGTAATGTTCATAAAAATAAAATGATTTTGTAAAACAGCCCACAAATATAAATTAGGAATAACATAATTATGCCCAAAACAGGCTCCAAGAAACATGAAATCCTTCATGGGACAATGTATACTCTTCACAATAAAAATACCGAAAAAATTCATTTTATCTGTAAATAAATTAAAAAAGTTGTAAAGGAACGTTTTTTGGTTAAAGGATATTATTTGCAATGACATTGATGAAATAAACCCTGGTAATGAACTGTTGCTCAGGCTTTTCAAAGTAGTAAAATGTTGGTTTTTGTAAAATTTTGTAAAATTTATTGAAAAAAGGAAAAAAAAAAATCCCTAGTTTCTTCGGGTTCTTCTCAGGAGGCCCTTCCGAACCGGTGGTAGATTATTTGACAAAATCAATAAGAAAGTGTAATGCTTCCATATTGAATAAAGATATTTGACTTTGACTTTGACTTTTGACATATTTTATTTCAAATGTATTTTTATCTTATGTAAAAAATCATCAGAAATAAATAGTGAAGTACTATGTCAAACTTTTAAATTCTACCAGCAACAATTGTGTTTTTAAACAATTAATTTGTGTTTGAAACAAATATATTTGTTTTACCGGATATTGAGTTCGTTATGTTGGTAATGCGTTCCTTATATGTAACTAAGTATTTAATTACTTTTAAAAGTGAAATTGCCAACAAGAAAGTAAATAACAGTTATGAAAACTTGAAACAATAAGTTATAATTTCGTATAGTAACGTACTTCGTCAATGCTTAACGAAATCTTTCGAACATAAAGAAAGAATAGAAATCTACGCAATGTTTGATGCAGATTTCGTATTTTGCTTTCCTCCAGTAACATGTGTCTATATCGAAATTCAAGCGCCTAATATATTCATTTTGTGCACGGGCCGCATAGTGCTCAATACATCCTGCGCGTAAAAGGCTTTTCAAAATCTTATTCTACGGGAATAGATTTATAAACTATATTCCTGTGACCTTAGTTGTACTGAAGTTAAAGGTGGCATGTCAAATTCTCTTTGATTTTTATAGCGTATCGCTTCGACACGAACTCGACAATATGTATGGAATTTAAAGATAGCACCGAAATAATGACAATTAAACAATTTTTAACAATTACCCTACCCTACCTCTACCCGAAAGTAATTAACTTGAAACCTGTTAACCATTGGTTGCGTCATGGTGTTTGTGTCAAAAACCGGAGGTCGATGGTTCGAATCCTGTGGGACGACATAATTGTGTTATGTTTTTTTTGGTTGCTTGGGACAATATGGACCAACATGGTATTATATGAAAAATTAAATAATCCCACCGGTGGTAGGTCCCTGTTTACAGGAGACCGTCTGGGTGGAAGTACCACCGCGGTGCCTATTTCTGCCGCAGAAGCAGTAGTGTGAAAACACTTCATGTTTCCGGTTTGAACAGTAGCCAGCTGTATTACTGGGTAAACGAGACTTAACACCAAATGTCTCACGGTAGCAGCGCGTTGGCGATACCACCGATATTGCCAATGTTTATGGGCGTCGGTGACCACTTTCCATCAGGTGGCCCAGATATGCTCGTCTGCCTGCTATGCCATAAAAAAAAAAAAAACATGTTTCGAATAGAAATGTCGATAGAAAAAACGAGTTCGATGCTCAAGACTTTTTTTGCAGCCGTTATAGGGCGTTAAACTTTGTTAAACTGCCTCCGTAGCCAAGTGGTATGGCGTGTGCTTAGAAACCGGAGTCATGGGTTCCAATGCTCCGGGACTCAACAAATTTTCATTGTTGTTTCCTAGTTGGTTATGGCAATTTGGGCCCGATCACCCAATTGTCTGAAAAGTAAAGATGATCCATGCGTCGGATGGGCATGTAAAAGTCAGTCACCACCAACCCGCATTGGACCAGCGTGGTGGGATACGGTCAAAACCGCCTAATGGATAGGGTGTATTAGGGAGGCCTATGTCTATCAGTGGACTACCACAGGCTGATGATGATGATAGGGCTGAGTGCCTTAAAATTTAGTGACCAACTTTTATTTCTCCGTTGGAAAAATCCAGCTACAGATTCCCCGCCTAAAGTAGGGGCAGCGAGGGATATGTGAGCTCCCCGGACCAAGATGGAGCAGCCGGTATACCCACTAAAAACGGTTGTTCCTTTCTCGTGTCGCTGTAGCCGGGCCGCGGGCGCTGATGACAGTCTTCGGCGACCCCAGCGCGACGTGGCCCTCGCCTCTCTCGGGCCTCTTTTCTCCGGGTGTGTTGGGACACCCGGACCGTCACTGGCGCCGTGCCGGAACAAACGGCATGGCGCTCCTCGAGCCCTTCTCTGGACGGCGGGCACCCTCTTGCCCGGCTGCCCAGGGCTCCAGTGTCAGGGGAAGGTTGCGCGCGTACGCCACTCTTCGGCGCCGGCCTTCTTCTGCGAATAACCAGGGCGCTGTTGGCCTCCCTGTCCTTTCCAAGAGCTTCCTTCCAGGCATCCGTCCTCGCAGAAAGCAAGGCGGCGCCCCACGACCTTTCGCTTTGGTGACCAACTAATCTAACCATTGGTCAAATACTGGTTACTGTGCGTTACAACTGTTAGTCAGAAGCCGATCTCATGAAAACCTAAACAAAAGTTAAACAAAATCCAACCAAAACGGATACACTCGTTGTCTACATTCAACATACTATTAAGTTGTATTATCTGATACACAGTTTATTTTATTATTTGATTTGATATAAGAATAACTACGTTTATTTCTTTTTCGCTAAACGTGAGACGTCTCACTGTCATAACAAAATGTTAGACTGACATTAATTCATTTCTAAATAAGTTTCGTTAGGTAATATGTATTAAGTCAGTCGGTTGAATTATTTATTACTTTAATTGTGGTTATTGTATTTTATGTAGACAGCAAAAATTATTTGTTGTACAGTTTGTAGTTTTTCAAGTTTTGCTTAATAAGGACAGATTTCTTATTCATACAGCTTTAATTTTAATAAAAATAGGCCGCGTGATAGTTATCTTGTCATCGATCTCGTTTAGTGTCTGAAACATTGTTTATATATAATGAATAAATGAATTAACTTTAATCTTATTAAAAAAGTAACACTGAAAGCACAGAATATGTTAATTCGTATCTGTTGTATGCAACTTATAGGGTTATTATATCAATCGACAACTTTGTGATTGAACACGTGACTTATTAGCAAATCGATCATCGTGACATTATAAAAGAGACACACAAACCTAGATAATTTTTTAATGATTTTTCATCAAATTTCGGCTAGACTTTTTTTGTACAATATAAGGCTCTTACTACATCTAGTTTTAATAACTAGGATGCTATTATGTATTCTAACTAATATAACATGCTAGTGTGATAATAAAAGTATATAAGCTTAAACTACAAGGCAAAGAAATAAGAATTTAAATTATCAACGAGATGCAATAAAATATGTTTCAGCTTTTTTTATCACTAAAAAAAAACATTGACTGCCACTGTAGACTGGTAGTATAGGCGTGTGCTTTAGCAACCGGGGTCGATGGGTTCGAATTCTGCGGGAGTCAACAAATTTTCATTGTTGTTTCCTAGTTGGTTAGGGCAATTTGGGCTGATCACCCAATTGTCTGAAAAGTAGAGATGATCCATGCGTCAGATGGGCATGTAAAAGTCGGTCCACCCAGAAACCCGAAGTTGGTCTAGCGTGGTGGGGCATGATCCAAAAACCCCCTAAAGGATAGGGGTATCTTGGGGGAGGCCTATGTCCAGCAGTGGAATATCACAGGCTGATGATAATGACGATTGATTATTCTAGACATCGTATTTTTTAAAAAATTGGAACTTTTTAGTGGGATCGTAGTTTAGCTTTTCCTATATAATTTTTTATATCCAGATGCAAACACCTAAAAATTTATTTTCAAATTTTACTTTAACTTCAGCAATTTGTCAGAGCAAAATTTAGATGGTGCAATGAATCAAAACGATTGAATCCGCAAATCGCCGACGGAGACAAACGACTTAAGCATTCCTAAAAGGAAAATATCCATGCTTTGTCAATACATAGGGAAATATAAAATTGGTCATTTATATTACTATAGGTAGCATCGAAATCAATTTTTTGGTATAAACTTTTTAAATAAATCAAAAGCAATAAAAAGAGCTTTTGTTTTATGAGAATTGAATGATTGATACAATTGAAAACATCGATTTATGAAGATACCATCGAAATTTTTTGAGGTAATTAATATGAACATTTCTTATTTTTTTTTTATTGTAACTCCTTTAAATTGTACAGATTTTACCCCACACAAGGATTTACAACAAATAAAGAAAATTCTCGATAAAAATTTGCAATACATTAATGAGGTATATACAAAAAACATAAGTTAAACATGAGATGTTCAAGGAAATACTAATTATTCATCGGTTTAATTAGAAATAAGCATTAAAGTTATGTCATTTGCAGAAGCATAGAAAAATTTTGGGAATTACCTGCATAGAGGTGGAAGGAACAAGAGAGATGAGAAGTGATAAAGTTGATGAGTATGAAAAATAGAAGAGGGGACAAAATACCACTTAAATAGCTAATAAGCTAGTTCTCTTGAATCTGGATTTTAGAGGTCCCCTTTTCACGGAAGTCCGATGGAATAGTAACGCCGTGAAGCCAATTTTACTGCAAAGCAGTAATGTAACTATACTTATGTGTTCCGGTTTAAAGGGCATTGTAGCCAGCGTATTTACTGGATAAACATGTCTCTGAGTGGCTAGCGGACTTGTAACATCTTACGCTACATTAGCAATAGTCAGGGCGTGTCAATTACCATCAAGTGTACGTTTGGCTTGTCTCGTCGCTACACTAAATTCAGAGTACAGGTCTTACTCTCGAGTAATACTGAGTGTTTCGTTGGGACGTCGGCTTGAATTATTTGTTAAGCAACAGGAGCATTTGCACTTGTTACATGTCTCCCTAATATTATCAGTTTACGATAAATACTGGGCTTACTACAAATAATGCCTTAAATCTTCAAAATACATGAGGATAAGTCAACATTTTGAAGTAGTTGATGTTAGTTAATTTGAGTTGCTTTGCTGTATTTATCATTACTCAGTTTTGTAGTTTAATTAGTGTACATAAGAGGGAGTGCTAGGATCGTTGATTTTAACTAACGATAAGCTGTGATTCTAAATCGCACACAGTAGATAATATGTACTGAATGCTCAAAATCTTTAATACAACTCGAGGAAATCGGAAAAAGAATAATTCTAGAGAAAATTGTTGTTAGGCGGTTAACTTTTTATAGACCTAATTCTATTTATAATAAATTAAAGTAGCAGTATTATATATTATACTAAACAAATTGTAATTAACCTTATTCTTAAATCACTATAGGTTATTTTTATAAGACAACATCTTAGTTATCAGGTATATTTTATCAATGACCTATATATACAATTATGAAAGAGAAACAAAGAGAGATTTGAAATTAACAATTCAACGTATTCAACTTCATATTTTAACCTTTGGAATTTATTAAAAGTGTCAAGTAACATGAGAATTTGTGCTCTTATAGCACAAAGCGATACTTCATCCGCTTTGACACTTAGTTTAAGAGCTCTTCTAATGGAATGTTCCCAATTCAGTCGTACTTTTATCGTTTAAAGGTCAATATTGCACGACATTGTATGGACCGTACTAGATTGAATTGAAAGATCCAATGATCTTACACTACAACGTGTTTTGCACCGATTTGAAATTCGCATTAAATAAGGCGGTAATTATTTAGTTCAAGGATAGAAACAGTCTTAAATTAACTTATTAATTACAATAATATTACTTAGTTATTAAATATTAACTTTTGCACAGTCAAACATAAATGTTTCGAGCATTGATTGAAAATGGCTGATTTTATTATTCGTAAACCTATTACGCATAGGCATATTGTTGTCGCTCATTAAAATTTTCAATGTTTTATTCCACCGAATTCAATACAAATCATGGTCCTCAATAGTTTTATACGATAAATAATTTAAAGTGAAATGATTTTAAAGCCAAGATTTAGTTTGGTTTGTACGAGCGGCAGAATTATTTTTGTATTGTCATCTAGCATAAATTATTTATTAACTCTATTTTAATTTTAATTTTTCATATATCTCTCTCGTCTTTAATATAAAAATTATAACTTTTCTATTCTATGTCTGACAATGACTAAATTTAGACACAAGTCACAAGCAGCACCAGTTAGGGTGGTACTTAGCCTGATATATAAAGAGTAGACGTAACGGAGCGTAATTAGTGCACTTTTTTAAAAGTAGTTAACTTGCACATGTCTCTTACCCTATTTATGTAAATATTTCTCGTTTTTTGTGTTAAAAATCAACTATGCACGTCATTAATTGTCCTTTAATTACTTAATAACTAACTAAAACATTACTGCCATTAACGACTCTTTGCAAGCTACTTTACGGATAGATTAACAGTTGTTTTATAGTCATCATCATCATCATCATCATCAGCCTGCGATAGTCCACTGCTTGACATAGGCCTCTTCTAATAGACCGCTATCCTTTAGGGGGTTTTGGACCGTTTTCCACCACACTGGTCCAATGCGGGTTGGTTGGTGGACCGACTTTTTACATGTCCATCCAACGCTTGGATCATCTTACTTTTCAGACAAGTGGGTGATCGGCCCAAATTGCCCTAACCAACTAGGAAACAACAATGAAATTTGTTGAGTCCCCGCAGGATTCGAACCCACGACCTCCGGTTTCTAAAGCACACGCCCATACCACTAGTTGAAGTTGTTGTATAGTATTGCCTAAAACATTTTCGTTCTAACTTTTTCCTTCTTTACCTAATCTATAGCATGTTAAGGTTTAATAGTATTTGAATGCTTATTTTTTATTAAATATAGCTAAATACAACAAGCTGACTTGAGAAATCATCATCATCAGCCTCTAACAGTCCACTGCTGGACATAGGCCTCCCCTAATACACCCCTATCCGTTAGGGGGGTTTGGACCGTATCCCACCACGCTGGTCCAATGCGGGTTGGTGGGTGGACTAACTTTTTACATGCCCATCCGACGCATGGATCATCTTACTTTTCAGACAATTGGGTGATCGGCCCAAATTGCCCTAACCAACTAGGAAACAACAATAAAAATTTGTTGAGTCCCCGCAGGATTCGAACCCACGACCTCCAAGTCCTAAGTCATACGCCCATACCACTAGGCTACGGAGGCAGTTTCAGAAATCATGCTTCTTGGAATATCAGTTTTCAATGGGGCAGCAATTATACTTGCTATATATAGTTTGAAGTGCATAAGTTGAAAATGCATTACCTTTCTTTTATTCTGCAATATGTTTTGAGATCCCAGTAATCTTCAATATATTTTTGTTTTGAGGTCAAATAAATAGAATCCAAGGCCACATAACTACCAAAAGTCAAAAAAGCGGAATAACAGTTATTAAATATCCCTCGAAATATTAATTAAACCTAAAACAATAATTTAAAAAATACATATTTGTTTTATGCACTGCCATCAGTTATAAGGCTTTCACTAGTACCTTTAGCCACTAAATTGTATAGAGTAAAACAGAGTGGCCGGTCGTATTGTGAATTTATGTACAGGTTTGGTCGTCCATTTTCACTCCGAGGCACAGGCACGTTTTGTGAGAGTTACGCGGTGCGAATTGTTCGCGTGACTCAAATGCACTACAGAACTACACATCTGTTTTCATGCACCCCTTTATAAATTTCGTAGAGCTTATACGATGTTCATGTAGTGTATGTAACAGTGAGTCTATCGCTCCTACAAGCCTCAAATCTATGTTCCAGTATTTGTGAAATGTAGAAAAATTAAGTATGACAATAATTGGTCGATGTATAGTTGGCCCGCTCGACGATGAACGCAAAGTAGTTTTCTCGCAGGAGATCAACACACGACCTCTCCTTTGTCAATAGAAAACTAAAACAACTGAACTATCGAAGATGTTTATTGGCTTTAATTTATAAATGTGTTTTATTTTCTAGCCATTGTAATATTCTTTGTCAGATCCGTAGCTTAGCATTCCCTATGGTACTAAATAGCGGTGTCGCGTGCCAAGTGCAGTCGAAAAATGTTTAGTTGGTTTATGATAATTCAAAGGAAACTAGCGGGAAGGCGCCACAGATTCAACATTTCCGTGAAATGTTACCTTAAATTGTTACGAGTTCCGAACAGAAAGAACACTCTAAATTGTTGATTTAAATTGATTTTTGTTATTTCATCCAGAGACGTGGCGTAGTATTATAACATAAAGTAGTAGTACGGCGTGCCAAATGCACCCGGAAATCGCAGAGTTGGTTTATGATAATTCGGAGGAAACTATTTGGAATGTGAATTCGGGCACCTCCGTTTAAATGTTACCTTGCAAATATCGCTGGCTCCATTTCCGATATTCTTAAAAATATCTCTTCCCAATTCGTTTCTTTATTTCAATTACCACATTCATGTTTTTATCAAATTACGAATCCATTACAATGGCAAATGTAGAAACATTTATCAAACTTATCCCATATCCAAATCTGATCCCAACCCGCATTATTATGCGCCATGATTATAAAATATGCAATGTGTGACGCCGAAAGTTCTCTTGCATCTTTGAGACGTGTCTACTTTGTTATGTCTTAGTTAATTGGACTAGCGACAATCCCCTTTTAAGCAAAACTATGATATTTTGATATGACTGTTTTGTGACAGTAATAGCCCCCTACTTTAGTAAATCTCTAGCAACCCTTTATAAAATAGAGATTTACTTTATTTATTACCTAAGTACCTGTAATTGCATTAGCTACCGTGCCTTTTAAACCGTACCACTGTAGTGTTTTTCTACCAATTATTTATGGTAGAACGGGCAACGGTGGTACATCTCTAGTCGGTCCCATGTAAAATAGAGACTAAGTTTATATCTCTTTGATCTAATAGTTAGTCAGGTTGTTATACTATATATTGTTGTTATATATACTCGTTTACATATAACTATGAATGTCCAATTCTAAAAATGTATTCTAAAATTTCCAAAGGTGGCTAAAACCAGAATTAAAGTAAATAAAATATATTGAGGCGATGCTAGTCAGAACAGGGGTTAATAACATTGAAGTAGAAGTCAAAACGATTAACATTTAATTTTTTAAATTAGAAACATTCATAAAAGAAGATTGTTTTGCTCTGGTAAAGGATAATGAAGTAACATTTTTGTTCTATATCTAAGCCAGTATGTAGTTTCTAGATGTAATAGTGATCCAATTTACGGACTCTTTTGAGGTACTGTGTGATTCAAAATAAATTATCTTTTTATCGTTTCACAACAGAATACTCTTTGTATTTATTTTTTCATAAAACCAGCTCGATAGAGCCCTATGTTAATCGTGTAACTAGTTTTGAAAACGCTGAGCAATTAAAAGGAAACATACTCAGTCGGAGTGAATCATGTAAGGCCTATCTATGGATTTTGTGTGGCCAAACACGTGAAATCTCCGTGGCACTGGCACGTTTTGAGAGAGTAACATGGTGCAAATTGCTTACGTGACTCAAATGCACTACAGAAATAGCACACCAATTTTACTTAACATCTGTTTATCTTACAGTCAAAGTTTTGTACATTTGGAGTAATTACATAGACCAGCATTGAAACCGACTCTTATTGTATAATATTACCTTTATACTGCTTAGACATATGAACAGATACATCAGCTTTTATGATATTTTCAATTTAATTGTTGAGAGAAATAGTGAATATTTGTATATTTTATATTTGTACCTAGTAAGCTGCATTTTTTATACTCAATAGCAATTTTTCTTGTCCTCTCTTGAGTACATGGATTTCATTTTATACCCTGAGTTAGAAGGTTTTTGTTTGTGAAGTTAACAGATATTGGACATGTTTATTTATTTACACTTTATTTGCAAATAACTATAATAGTTTAATGGCGGACTTAATGCCAAAGGCATTCTCCCCTGTCAACTATTGAATGGTTGAGAGAATGTTGAGCAGGTGTAATCAATAAAAATTAGAAGAAAAAAATTATGTTTGAGGCTTAAATTATTATAAATGTAATATATCATTTATATACTAAATTACACATTTATGACTTCATCCGCGTGGTGGTTTATAATTAAAAAAGGGGTAGCCAATGTTATTCCCAATTATCTTATCCATGGATTAGCCAGCACAAACAGACGTAAAATTTTAAAAGTGTTGTTTTATATTTATGCTAGCGACCCGCCCCTGCTCCGCACGGGAGTTATGCTGATAGGAAATATACCTACAATATTAAGCATGTGCTAAATATATATAAACTCTTCAATCACTCTATCTATTAAAAAATCCGCTTCTAAATCCGTTGCGTAGTTTGAAATATTTAAGCATAAAAAACGACTTTGTTTTAAACTATCTAGTGATGCATCGTACATATTAATGGTTCCTTAGTATTTTTATAAAGCGTAAAATAAGCTTTGCAGGCGTCACTTTTGTTTCCTTCTAAAATGTTATAGCAAGGTTTTGAAAGAAAACGTCAAAATAGAATAAGCTTCATATATTCAACGGAAAGCGTAACGACTTAACAGAGACATTTTCATATAGTACGGCGCCTCGAACCCGAATTCCCTCGAATACCGTTAATACAGCTGTATTTATGGGCCCTAACGACGTGTCTTAACACGTCACTCCAGCAAAAATTCCTTAATCAAATTCTTATTTCGAATTGTTCGATCCCACCGTAAAATACTTTTAAATTACCCGGATGTTCCAATTTTTCCAATGTTTTTCTTTAGAACTGTTGCGCCGACATATGCATATAATGATGTAAAAAAATATGTACATGCATACATACATACTTATATTATATAATCATAAATAATAGATATTGTATCTGCTTTATAAGGTGTTCACGAATTTTGCTGTTAAACACATATTTAGGTAACATTACTAAACGCTCTTGAAGGATCTAATCTGAACATTTAAGCTATATTTGTTGCAAGCGGTCATATGAATACATGACCAATAAAAATAATAGCCCAGCTTAAGGCTTATTTTTAGTTCCTATACAGGTGATGTAAAAACCGACTAATCTCAGAACTGCCATAAGAAAAATTCGCCTGCGCAAGTTACGTAGGCATAATATGATACGCTTTTGATCTTAGGCCAAATCATTCCAAGAAAACTTTTATCTTAAGCGTTCTTGACCTATTTGTATTGGTGAGAAGCCTGATTAAAGCAAAATGGTTCAGATTTATTAAATTTATCTAATTCCCGTGTGTATTGTAATGCTTTGGAAACATTTTATGTTATACAAAATCTTATCTCGAACGGTAGGGACGTGTTAAAATTGGACCTATTTTTATAATTTTTTGTATATAAATAACTATGCAAATGAGAAAGCAGTATTATATATTACATATTTATGGAATGGATTAATAATTTTTCTTAACAGAAATCCCTTATAAAATTAAACCAATTAAGTTGTACTGTTCAGCACAAAATTGTCCGTAAAATATTAAAGTAGCTAATCCGATTATAAACAAGGCCAGAATATTAAAATGAGCAAAGGTTAGTAACAAAAATCCGATTTGCCTCATCACGGTATATTTTCATAGAAGTATAATTTAGTCAGAAGACTACTGTGTTAACGGGGCAACGTGAGCCATTTGCATGTTTTTTAGTATAAGAGACGTACAGTTGTTGTCATCATTTTCACTTTTCGGGATTCTCTTTAAGTATTTAGGGTATTTATTTAATATTTATTACGTAAAATTCTCGGCTATGTAGTACGCAACATGCCACTCCTATACGAACGCTCGTCACCAGAAATTTAATTGCCCCCATGGCAGATTAAATATCCTTTAACAGATAAAAACTTTGTGTGTATATCACTAATAAAGAGAGCTGTTTAATGCTATGAGGTTCATACTGAAACCATTAGTATTTATAAGTAACATCGTCCTCAATTGTTTCTACGATATGCTGGAGTCTAAAGAAGGAAGAAAGGAAGGAAAATGGCACAAGTTTGCAAATTTAATAGCAATTCAAGACCGGAAATTAATTAATTGTTTACAAATATAATTTTGTTAACAAATTTTGTGCAAAGTAAATTATAATCTCGGGATTAATTTTCATAGGAAATTTGATCCAATTATCATAATGGTGTTTCAGGATGTTTGAAAGTTGGAAATCAATAGTCAATTGTTTTAGTTAAACGATTTTACTTTCAAAGTTTTTCTTTATCAGTAATAGTGAGTGAATTATGGCATATAATAAACTAAATTACTCATCAAAATGAAAGAAAATAATAAAATAAAAAGTGGTTATGTTTTTTATTCCTTTTTCCGAAACTGAATGGTATACGTTACACTAAATGTAATTATTAGAGTTTATCGGTGTTAATAACCAATGGTTATTAATACTTGTTTTATAATTTAGTAAGTATAATGACAACTGTAAAAATTTTTACTTGTACTGGTTTATTTGGTATTGATTAATCGTCTGTATTATTGTGTGTTGTATTCGGGATTATTATATTCGTTTTCTATATATTAATTCAAGGAACTGAAAGATATTCAAGGAACCTTCATTTTCCACTTCGGAATTTAAGATAGAGACACCTGCGTGTTACGGAAATAAAAAAACATCTTAACTGAGAATCAGCCTCGTTAGACTGAAACATAAATAAAAAAATATGAAGGGCTAATTTCACGTGAAATCGGTATTAGTCACGACTAGTTTTAGACCTCCACGGTTTCTTTGTTCAAGTTATCCCGCTGATTTATACGGATTTCCCATGAATTTTGCCGTTTGTATATTTTCAGTGCAATGTCTCACGAAAGTTTTGAATACTTATTTACTTGTATATATATTTCTGACCACCAAGAGATATTTTGCATTCAGAATAGATGAAAACGTGATGTGGGTCCGCTCTTAGCCGTTTTAAAAGGATTATTTTGGAACATATCGCTAATGAAATACCCTTATCAAGAACGATAAATTCTTAACGAATTTCAACAATTACATGCAACTTTACATTTTAAAATTTTAAATAATTCTCAAATCTTATTTCAATTTTATTTTCAAAAGTCTTAACGCAAAAATATCGTCTTATATTTAAATAAATTATTATCAAAGAATTGATTCAAGAAATTTAGTCACTTTAGTATTTACATAGTCTTTATAACAGCATTGCAAAAGTATAAAAATAAAATGAATTTATTAGATTTTTAGTAATTAACCAGTTAACTACTGGTTATTACTAAAGTATTTAGTTTACTAGAAACATATTCAACATGCAAATGCAAATGCAAAAAAACAATGCAAAGATCGAAGCCATTTTTTTAAATATGGAAGCATTACATTTTCTTATCGGTTATCGAAAAAACTACCACTGGTTCGGAAATTGAACCCTCTGACCTGAGAAGAATCGGTGTAAAAAAACCAGAGAAACTTATTTATTTAAGGTTTTTTATACTTTTATTAAAATGCGCATTTCAACAGTTTTTGTCTACATTAAAATGGACAAAATATTTAAATACGATGGACTTATACGATGTACGACGAATATTTAGTAGACTTTGAGTTCATTTTATTTCTAAGATTAGCCAGGAATTAATTTAACACCGAATTGTACGACTTTAATTGTACAACAAAAAATCATCGCATGATTATTTTTATTAACGAATTTTTCGGCACATATTTAAAGCTATATAATTTTAATGCAAGTAAATAGATTTAAGATTAGGTTTTTTTTTGGAAAACCAAAGTATAAGACGTTCAAATCGTTTTATATATATTTACTAAATTAGTTAGTTTTATATTTATAGACCAACAGACGGTATCGCGAAGAAAGAATTTTGTTATTTGTCCAAAATCAAAATTGTTATATTATACTAGTAACCATTATAATATAATAGTATGTATAACAACGATGTAATGAGTCTCCTTTGAATCAAATTTAATAAATATAGAATGTATCGTTATGCAATTACTCACTACTGCAACGACGAAGGGTCAAAAAGTAGTGAGAATGACATAAATACTGCTTTGTTTAAAAAAAATCACCTGTACGCAAAGCTCAAATATTTGCAATATTAATAAAGAAAAAAAAATATTCTCTATTTTCTGTTTAAAGTTATTTATATATGTATGCTTCGCATCGCAACGTGTTTTTAAACCAGGCTGACTCTGAATTTGTGTTCAAACCCCTTTCTTCATCATCTGGCGCCAAGCAATTTTTGTCTGTTACGCAAATTGACAGGATTTTTAAGGCGAAACTAAGACAATAACAATAACGAGGTGATGGATGCAGTGAAGAGCTTTTTGCAGTACCAAGACATACCTTTTTCAAGAGATTGTAGGCTTGGAAAAGTGCTGGACTCGGTGTTTAGAAAAACTCGGAGACTGTGCTCAAAAATTAATTATTAAATTATCAATTGTAATTATATTCTATTTCACTGTCACTACTATTTGATTCCTCCTCGTATAACCTCTTTATCTCGTGCTCTTGAAATACACAAATATTTACAAAGGTATTTAATATACAGGTACATTGTATTTTCAAGTTTGATCTTTGGTCTTTATGTGAAAATTCTATTACATCTATGTAGTATTAATATACTGCCTCCGTAGCCTAGTGGTATAGGCGTGTGCCTTAGAAACTGGAGGTCGTGGGTTCGAATTCTGCGGGGTCTCAACAAATTTTCATTGTTGTTTCCTAGTTGGTTAGGCCAATTCGGGCCGATCACCCAATTGTCTGAAAAGTATGATGATCCATGCGTCGGATGGGCATGTAAAAAGTCGGTCCACCCACCAACCCGCATTGGACCAGCGTGGTGGGATACGGTCCGAAATCCCCTAATGGATGGAGGTGTATTAGGGGAGGCCTATGTCCAGCAGTGGACTATCACAGGCTGATGATGATGAGTATTAATATAGCTACTTCACTTTTTTCGAAACCTTAACGTAATTATGAGCTCTGAATATTATAGATCATTGCAAATTTTTCTTGCAGTATTAACGCAACTACGCGATGAATGCTGATATACACATTCAGACTATTATTTTACATGTGCGGTAATTACACTACGGCGCTTATCAACAGCTGCAACGTTGTTAATTCGTGGTTAATTTGATGGACCATTTCGACGGAACCAATTTCTGTTATGTATAATACAAATTGTTTAATCATATTTGTTTTGATGACAAAAATATTTTCAGTTCAAGGTTTCTTTAAAAGGTTAAATATAAATTCTTCAAAACCAAAATTACCTACCCCAACGTTCTAAAGAAAAGTTGGAGTCTGACTGCTTTTAAGGAGAGACAACTACTGATTCTAGTACCGCTTTGCGAATGACATACACATTTTTACTAATATGCATTTTGCTATTTACATGTTTAACTTACTCGATACTGAGATATATGAATTAAAAAATGAATAGATTAATAATTTCACTCGTTTGTGTAAATCGCAACTCTCATGCGGGACGGCCAATGCAACAAAGAACTTTGAATATAAGTCGGGCTATATGATTGGCGAGAGAGCTTCCTTCCGTATCAGGGAGCGAAGAACGATTTTACCGGTTGCCTAGTAAAGGTCCAGTGAAATGAAGGTCACATGTAATAACCGAGGTGCTAGTGGCCTCTCTGAGTTGCTCCAGAGCGCTTTTTAGGCGATTACATTCTCGTAGAAAGTTAGTGCGCAAAACAGGGACACGCACCTCCCCCATATAGGTATAGACAAGGTTATTGATTGTTCAGAAAAGTGCGATAATGTCCCTGACCCCATCCTGAGGCGTCAGCGAGGAATAACACGGTGGTTTTAGTTGCTGCGAGTCTGCCATAACCACTTATTGCCCCCGCGGAAAGGTCTCTCTTAGAATGCGTCAGATTAGAGCTGAAGTTCTAAATCCAGTTCTTTTTGCTAATGAGAAGATAGAATATGCATAGTGACGGATCAAGCCGAGGTCACTACCAGACCACTCAGAGGGCTCTCGGAGCTATAATCCAGTTCATGATGTATCAGCTATGTGCTTTTGTTGCACCGGTCCCTGCACAATCCAAGTAACATTCGCCAAGTTAATTCCACAGAATTCTAGTTTATCACATATCACATACATGTCAAATAACATGGAATAGATTATAGAAATCAGTCTATCTGGAGCGGAGCAACAGGTTAACATATGAATATCATCAAAATCATTACGCTAATCTTATAATATATACTTTGGTTATAGAAATATATATGAAGAGTATACTAAAAATGAATTGGCCGAGTAATTGTAAACTTGCTGTAAATAAATTATCTTTTTTTAGAAAGTCGGTTAAGAATTTTCATAAAAAAGTAGATAGCTATGTACTTATACGTAACGATAATTCACATGAACCGATTTAATTCTACCATGTTTTAAAACAACTGAAATATTAACAAAAAAAATATGGTGGACTTCAAACAGCATATAACTATTTTTCGCAATATAAGCAGGTAACAACGTGCTCTTTGTACGAAATTTGCTTTAGATTTTTTGCCACCGCATTTTAAATATCTGATATTTTTTAAGGTATTCAGTTAAATAAAATGTCGTCTATCACACGTTTTATGTAATTATCAATAAAGGAATTTTTGAATGCGTTAAATGAAGTTTGAACAAGCCTTATTGATATTTATAAAATGTTTTACATTAAAATGGCCATTATGCTTAGTTAATAAAACATAAAATAAACATTTAAAGACGTACAATTATGTTAAACATAGTTTCTTAAAATGGGACCAACTGATACCTATGACCTATAATTTAAAACAAGAATAAACAGTATAATAATAAAAATCGGAGCACTAAGGGGCGGAGCAGAGGTGTAAAATTTGGTTCAACACAACAAAAACATGTAAAACGATTACGTGTTTATGATGCTATAGACTAACTGTACTGTAAATCATAAAATACTTCCTCAGTTTTCATAACTGCAGTAGAATTTTATGTAGTTTAGCATCAATCGAGTCTTATTGATATGTATTTTAATACATGTTTTGTAAGAAACTAAAATCACCCAGATAAAATTGCACAAAGCTTACCTTAATAATCGGTTAGTAAAATGAAATCTAGAAATTCTAATGTTTTTATTCGAGAAATTTACAAGTTTTATGTATTTTTGGATTGTTTTTGAACATTTACGCTTAGCTTTTATCTTTTTTTTTAAACAAATTCCACTTTGAAAAAAAAAAAACAAACTAATAGAGAAGCTTTACTCAGTAATCGAAATTATGTAGAAAGAGAATGTAAATCCATTTGAGATTTCAACTGGACCGACGATTTAAGAATCATCAACATCAACCTTAGTCTACGCAACACGTAATATTACGATTTAAATTAACTTTTCCCATATTATTTTATAAAAAACAGCACATAAAATAGTTGCATAAATAAATAAATAGTTTCGTCAATCAATACATTTATTGTGGCACAACACGGCTACGTTGATATACAATGATAAGGGTAAGTTATTGTTTGGGTAATAATAAATTCCTATTAATAAATACTATTATTTTACGGATTTTTTTTTTTTTTACGGATGACTTACGTTGGTGGAGTTAACCGCTACAACCCGGCGGGTTCGAGGGCTGTGCAACTTTAAGTGTGACAGACTTCACCTCTATTCTGTGGCTTAGCTCCGAGGGACCCCTGAAGGGGACCTCGCTCGACTCTCACTTCTTTATCCCGTAAGCGGCCTTGATCGAGGGTGCCCAAGAGGGCGAGCCTCGCTCGATCAGCCGCTGGTCAGGTCCATGCCTATGCCCGTTAGCAACATTTATCGAGGGCGCCGGTGGGCGAACCTCAGCTCGATAATTTGCTTTTAGGACTTGTTAGTGGAAGATATCTGGTTGGTGAGAATCGGCCTGGTACGTACCGATATCTGTTGTACGGTGTACTAGTTTGTCCTCGACGGCGAGGACAACTTGTGTTGCGTAGTGAGTTTAAACGTGCTTGCACGATTGTAGTCTCATCGTCCGGATCCGTTATCGCGTTTCGCGCTCTTCGGTGGATGTCGTTTTAGCGAGTGAAATTGTTGGTTCGTAAGCGGCGGCACTCCGAACTAGATCGTTTGGGTGTTGCGAAGCCGGTCGAAATATCGGATAGACGCTTGTTTTGGGTACTGTTTCATAGTAGGCAATTTCAGATCCAGGTGCAGGTCAATGTTGCGCAGATATTACGGCGCACCAGTGGCCCTGCGCATGAATCTGTTTTGCGAGACTGAAGCTTGTCAATGTGATTGCTTTGCATGTGCAAAGACAGGACTGGCATATGTTAAAATTGGACGTATGACTGTCTTGTATAACAACACCTTTTGCGCAGAGATAACTTGCTTTAGGATTTATTTGTGGAAAGAGTCGACCTAAGACGTAGGCCGCTCTGTTTCTGACCCGCGTAATGTGCGGGCCAAATGTCAAGGATTTGTCTAAGATTACCCCGAGGTATTTGGTCTGTTTGACCCAAGGGATAGGGCTATCTAGGAGTCGGACATTAGAAGGAAGGCACGGATCTCGTCGCGTGAACAAAATGGCCCGCTTTTGAAAGGTTTATTTCTATTCTCCATTTCGGAACCATTCCCTAGGATATTGGCCTGGTTGAGTCTTTGACTAACTAGGATAGGACATCTACTGGTTGAGTATATGCAGGTGTCGTCTGCGAATAAGGCGGTGTCTACAAGACGGTGTTGTGGGATGTCGTTAGTGTATAAAGTGAAAAGGTTGGTCCTAATACGGAGCCTTGGGGTACGCCGGCACGGACCAGTCGAGGTAGTGATTTGGTTCCCTCTACGCGGTATCGGAACGTTCGATTCCTGAGAAGTCTCGTATGATGGTACAGAGACGGTCTGGCACATCCGAGCTTATATAACGTATATAAGCCCTTCGTGCCATACTTTATCGAACGCCTTCGCCACGTCGAGGAAGCGCTCCGTGTGATGGCCTCGTATTAAGCTGACTTTAATTTTCTCCGTGATGCGGTGAATTTGGTGAGTGCAAGAGTGTTTGGCTCGAAGCCGAGATTGAATAGGGTAGGGAGCCCTTTAGATTTCATAAAATCTAATAAGCGGCTTGACAAGTCGTTCATATATTTTTCCGAAACCCTTTAGGAGGCTAATGGGACGATAAGAACTGGGAAGTGCGGGTGGTTTGCCGGGTTTGAGGAACCCTGTAACTTCAGCGTCCTTCCAAGTGTTTGGGAAAATACCCTGGAAAGAGCTGCGTTATAAATTAGGACTAGGATATTAATTATATGTTCCGGTAGGATTTAATGACGGGTTGTTTATTCCGTCGGTGCCGGGGCTTTCCGAGGTTTGAGATTTTGATAATCGACTTGACTGCGCTTCCGGTCACCGGTGAAGTTACATCGCGAGGAGGAAGTTAGGTCAACCGCTCGACCTCGCTCTCCACCGTTTGGCGGTGAGCGGCGTCGATCGGTTGAGTGCTGAGTGCATTGTGCCTAGAGGCTGTCAGGCTGAACATTTGGCTTTTTCTTCGATCGAAACTTACGGATTTTATCGCGTTTAATAAATTTACCTTTCCACAGTCACGGGCAACATGACAAATTACATTGTTGGTCGTGATAATATCATGGTTAAATGAAAAAAGAGCTACTGTTAATTTTAACAGTTAAATAATTTGGTACGATATATGTATACAGAGCTGACAGTAACATAAAATATTGTAGTTTGGAATAAGTAATAATAATAATAATCAGCCCTTATCGTTCCACTTATGGACTGATATATATACTAATGTAAACCCTTGCCTTATAATGTATGGTATTCTTGCCAGAAACTGAAAGTATTAAAGCCATTCATATTCTAGTTGAACCGTTATATATTGGCAAGATATAAATATTAGTGAATTATCTCAATAAGGGTGGAACTACCCACCCTGTTTACGAGGTGTTAGGTCTCCTTTTTTACAGGGGTCATTTAGGGCGGTACAGGTGAGTTACCTTTTCTTCTGCAAAGAATTAGTAGTGTTTGAAAAATATTGTAGCTAGCATATTTACTGGCTTAACGAGACGTCACATCAGATGTCTCACGGTAGGCAGCGCATTGGTGATACCCTTGGTATTGCCGATGTCCATGGGCATCGGTAACCACTCTCATCAGGTGGCCCGACTGCGGGTCTTGGTTTCACTTGTCACTTGGTTTGCAATAAAAGAAAATCACTCATTATGGTCATGGCAAACTATAGTCGATTACCTCATCTTAAAGTGCATTGTAGTTAGTCAATGTATTTCAGTAAAATGTTAATATCTTTTAAAGAGATTAGCAACATTTTAAAAGACGAAAATATTCGAATTTGTATTAATCATTATCACTACATCGATCGTTTCCTTACAAGTGTAGTTTTTCTTTCTTTGTAATTAAAAATTGTATGATTCTTTGATATTTATTATTTGAGAATACATAAAACTAGATAATGTACCCCTTGTAGATTTTTCCTAAAACAATTATTTTATTGTAATCGAACAATTCGCAAACACGAACAAAACGAAAAATTCTATCGTATCAAAGTCCCAAGTTTCCAGAAAAATTTCCAGATATTGCAACTCACGACGAGGTTTTATTTGAAATAACTTTTTAATTAACATTGTCATCTCGCCAAATAATGTTATCATTAATTTCTGTTGCAAAATTCAGATTCAGCCATTAAGTATTGTTATTTGTTCAATTTTTGATTTTGAAAGAAAAATAGATAGTAATGAATTCTTCTCTTAAAAAAAGTTCTGAATTTTTTTATTGTTATAAAAATACGTATGTTGTAAGATATATATGACATGTAAACAAAGGATTTTATTAATAACTATAAAGATTATCTTTACAGCTTAAATATTATTTAATTTTAACGATTTTAACGATTTTTTTTCAAGATTTAACATATACGTTGTTTTTTGTACGACATAAAGTACTACACTTTAGTTTTTTCTCGTACGTTTCTGTTAATAGCGATAGACGCTTTACACTGGTCCTTTGTCTAAGCTCGCTCAGCCCTTAGCAATCCAAGGCACGAGCATCCTCTCATTACCAACCGGAAACAGACAGTTGCCGATGATGACTTTTATTCTCACAAAACAAATATCATTATTTGGTTTGAGTTTTTATTTGCTACAACTGCAATAAAAACAAACGCAAACTACATGAAAACAAATGTTATATAATATTTTGTACAATAAATATACAAATAAATATATTTTTCCTATAGTATAAAAACATATTTACTGTCACACTGTCACTTGAAAACAAATATGCCTGTATTCCTGTGAGACTTGACGCATGCCGCAAAAACTTTGGGCCTAAATTTTACTACAGATAACTAAGTGGATTTAAAATTGGTGTACAACACAGTATATTCATTTCGATTAAGTTAATATTAGTCAAGGCCATGCAAAAACAGAAATATATGTTTTGTTTTTTGCATAACAACTACACACTTAAAAAAAAAATTAATAAATCTTGTTTACTACAAAATTCTTGAAAGTTGATGTTTATTTTCTATCGCGTACAAAAGCAGACGAGCAGTCGAGCAATCTAATTGAAAGTTGTCACCGACGCCCATGGACATTGGCAATACCGGAATATCTCTAACGCTTTCTGCCGTGAGGCGTTGGATGTTATGTTTCATTCACCGAGTAAACATGCTGGCCACGGTGCCTTTCAAATTGGAACACGGTTGTGTTTTAACACCGTGGTGCCGGTAAAATAACAACAGTTGAAAATTAAACATTAAAAATACAGTCTAGGAGATTAATGAAAAGATTAGAAGTTGAAAATAAAATGGGTTCTACAACTCAAATAAAGTACTAAAAGTCACATATCATCTTTTAAGAAATTTAATGAAACTTAGTAGTACAAGAAATATCCAATAAGTAAATCGATAAAGCTATTAATGTAGCGTAAGAATCTAGAAAAATCTAATAAACAAGTTATCCTTGAATAGGTCATGCTGTATAAAAGAGTACAATAGTATACGTGTAAGTGAATATTAAAATAAAAGACAACATTTCATAGAATATGTACAATAAAAATATTAATAACTAATATTAAATAATAAAAATATTAAATAAAAATACAATTTACATTTTTATGTTGACAAATATAATATTAGAAATATATTGGTAATATACGATATATTATACATGCAAATTTAATTTAATTTGTTGCACGTGCGGCGTTGACGTGTGACACAATTTACTGACGAGATACAATAAATACACTCGACACGTTGAGCTGTAATTAACATCAGTAGAGACAGCGCTAATAGATTAATGTTCGATTTAGGTGGTATCTACTGAAACCTGCAGGTCTACTGATTAATTCCATAACTAAGTACATTGATTAGCAAGTCTTTTAACATAATTATTTCTTTTGTTTACGCGAATAATTTAATAAAGTCTTTTGACGAAATTATCGTCAAGTACTCGTCTAATTATCATAAAATATATTTATGTTTCCATTTTATATATTATACTCCGAAAATATAGTTGTGTTACTTTAAACATTCTGTTCAAGTATATGTCCTTAGTTTAAATTAGAAGGTTCTCTTTAACTGTATTGAGGAAAATACACATCCCTATAGACAATTTAAAAAGAAATGTCACTGTTCACCTCACATTGTATTCAATAAACCTATCAAATTGCTTAACGACTCTTATACAGTATATAAGGGTTATTAAGCAATTTGATACGATTAATTTTATTAATCGATTTCCAAAAGAAGGAGTTTCAATTCGGAACGCATGTTTTTTTTTATTTTATATATGTTACCTCATTGTTCCGCTCCAAGATTTTTTTTTATTTGGTAGGCGTGAGTAGCAGTGATATGATTTTAACTTACTGTGACGGTAAGTAGTTAAATAAATATTTAGGAAATATAAAAACTGACCACAGCACATGCTAACAGTAATTATTTTAATCGTTGACATACTATATTTTTTTTAATTGCATAAGAACCTACATTATATAATTTTAAGCATCTTGCTTGCAACTTGACGATTTACTATCTGACTGCTGAATGTTAATTATTATTATCATAATTTACAATACAGTGACTTTTTAACCAGTGACCAAAGAGGTTTATAATTGAACGAAAAATTATTTTTCATTTTTTGGCGAAAAGCTAAAGTGAATAAATTAATTTTAATACGAACAACTTATTTTTTAAAATTTTTCGAAATATTGAATCTTACGTGAATGAAACTAAAACAGGACTAAATAAAAAGCACCACCTATCTAACTAAAAGGACATCACGGTCACTAGCATTCACTAGGAGTGACTTGAGGTGTATAAATGCTTCAAAGTGAAGATTTCTTCGTTTGATAAGTCGGCTTAAACTTTCACTTAGTAGACTCTAAATATTTGTACAGTTTCCAATTAGTTTTCGACTCTTAGACTAAAAAGTAAGTCCCATGTCACTTAGGTTCTTAATTATATCAACAAACCTTTACAAAACTTTGAATTTGTATTCTTTTTTTTTTTTTTTTATGGCATACGCACAGACTGAGCAGTCAGGCCACCTGATGGAAAGTGGTCACCGACACCCCATGACGTTGACAATACCAGTGGTATCGCCGACGCGCTGCCTACCGTGAGAATAGGATGTTAAGTCTCGTTTACCCAGTAAATACGCTGGCTACGGTGCCCTTCAAACCGGAACGCAGCGGTGTTTTCACTACTGCTTCGCGGCAGAAATAGGCACCGCGGTGGTACCACCAGACGGTCTCCTGTAAACAGGGGACCTACCACCGAGTGAGTTATTCTCCAGCGATATTAGTGTTTCAGTTTTGTAGTAATATGTTATAAAATTTTTGGGCATGTAAAAAGTCGGTACACTCACCAACCGCCATTGGATCAGCGTGGTGGGATACGGTCGAAAAACCCCCTAAATTAATAAACCCCTAAATTAACCTATTATAGTAGGACTATGTCCAGCAGGCCAGCAGACTATGTGTGTTATTTAAGATTTCTCTCATAGTCCAAAGAAAAATGTATGCTCGTCTGCTTGTTATAATTAAACAATTTTTTCAACGAATGGTATTTTTGCTAGTGGATTTCTCGTGCGTACGTATTTTACAATAACGTCATTATATTTTTTTACCTATATGTATTGCACTAGTAAAAAAAGGCTAAGTGGTTCGCACTAAACAATCTTTGCTGACAACATTTGTATAATATAACGTTGTAAAATTGTTGAGAAAAGTTATTTATAGAAAATATTTCTATCATATACCCTTCATGTAATCTGACTTCATGCCATTTACGCTTGATATAAAGTTTCAGTATTTGTTATATTCGTTGAGTTCCATTAAATATAACTTATGCCACACGTAAGTAAAAGCCACAACAATACTTCAATATAATATATTGAAGAATATTGATATATATTGAGTACATTAGAGCGTTATACATATTATTGGGAACGATAAAGCTTTCGAGAAAATACTGTCAGTCAATATTCTTACTGAGATTACCCATATTTTCCGATTAATGTAAATAATTTCAATACATGTATTGGTAGACATGTAGACATGCTTATGAGAAAAAACACATTTGAGTTGTGTTGGCAATAACACGTGTAGTTTTCGGAATGTACTCAAAATAAAGGCTATAAAATTAAACAATATAGGCGTAAAATATAAGACTTTTTACATAGTTCTTTTTTGTTTTTAATCTTTTTTTCGGTCAATACTTTCTGGACCTACTGTATAACAAGATTATAGTTTAATAATATAAAAGATTTCATAAAAACAAAAGAAATAGGAAAATAAAGTCCTAATGAAAATTTAAACAAGCCTTTACGTAAACGAAACGTAATAAATAAATGTCTTGCTGGACTTAACGGCGCTGTTGTCGGGGAAATGAACGTTGACTTTAAAAAGGGACAAAAGCTAAATGAATACTCGGACCCCGTGGCGAACAACCAAAAGTTAAATTTCAGGAAATATTAGTATGGTTTAGATGTTTTCTATATTGAACTTTATTTTTTTAATTATATAAGATATTTAACAATGCTTATGTGTTAAATTTTAATGCAAATTGTAGGATTTTTTCCCATATGTGGATCGCATGGATGTTTCAGGAAGATGTTTGGGGACAAAAATTGTAATAAAGTTTTAGAACCTGAAGGATAATCTGACCTAGAGTCGGAGAAAAAAAACGTTATTTTATCAATTTTATACACATATTTAGTGTTATTTATGTATCATCATCGTCATCACCTTGTGATAGCCCACAGCTGGACATACGTCTCCCCTAATACACCTCTATCAATTAGGGGCTTTTTGGACCGTATCTCACCACGCTGGTCCAATGTGGGTTGGTGGGAGGACCGACTTTTTACATGCCCATCCGTCGCATGCATGTAAATAAAAAAACATTTTCTATGAATAAATATTTTGACATCTGTCGCTTTTCAATACTGCCATCGCGTTTTTTTATAAAAGACGCGACGCGACATAAAACATCTGTTTATATATTCCCCTGTTTATAGGCCCATTGTTTATATAGTATTTTATATACTTATTATAAAACAAGGTCTCTAACCACAAATGTGTGTAAAAAATAATATTGCAACACACGGAGTTAGCAATAGAATTTATAATAACTTAACCGATTGGTTAAATTTTTATACATTTATCAACATTCAATACTACCATTACAGGTCACCTGAATGCCATAGTATAAACAAAACACATAAATAAAATTTTACAATGTTAACAAACTATTGTTGAAAAAGCCAATATAGTTAATTTTTCACCTGTAGCAGAGATGTACAAACAATTACATATTGCAACTCTAACAGCGCCTTGGCTATTAAAGTTGTTAGGTTAAAATTACACATATTGTATTAGGATGAAATAAAATTTCCATAAATCATGCATTTGTGTACAATCCTCATTGCTCGTCGTCTTTTAGAATCGTCTCAAATATGTATGCTAATTCAATAACATGAATGCAAACCGTATACAAAAGCTTTTACACCATTTTTTTTAATTCATAACAATAAATTTTTTTAAGCATAACAAACTGTATGGTACATACAGTTACATACAGTTTGTTATGCTTACTACATATTTAAAATAGCTATAGTTATCTAGTAAGATATTTATACATATCAAATCCACTAATTTACGGATTTTTCGCGTTTCTTAAATATATTTATTCCCGACGTTTCGGATTCTTTTCAGCATCCATGATCACGGGCAGACTAAGTTGGTATCAAGAATCCGAAACGTCAGGAGTAAATATATTTAAGAACCGAAAACCGTAAATGTAATTGATATGTATAATAATAGCGTAAATAAAAGAAATAAGATATTTATATCTATATCAATAGATATCTATAGCTATAATATTAACTATAGCTAACTGCTATAACACCACGCTATAGTATAAAGCAGTTAATAGCCCATGTTTAAAAAAAATTTTAAATTTATATAAAATAATTCAACCAAGTCTAATTTTAATAATTCCATTTCATCTCATTTCAAGATAAGAAATCTTTTACAGAAAACCTAATACTATTAAGGTGGTACTGAAATTTATTACCAAAAATACGAAAACACCGATTATAGACACATTTAAGATTTATAAAATTGTATCCAAAGCATATTGCGTAAATAATATTTTAAAACGAACTTAAAACTAACTTATTTATTGGTATTACAATAAAAAATATAAATAATCTAATTATTTCTTTAAACTTTTTAAGGCCTAAAAATACGTTTAATAACGTCATTAGGTAATTTGTTGTTGTGCGAAATATGCAATTCATAATCACCAAAATAAGGCAAATAACCTAATTCTATCACGACAACTTTTTTTTAATTCTTGAAATTAAATTTATGACATCCGAAAATAAATCGTTGTACTTAAATTTTCAGTTTCATATTTGCTGAATATACAGCAAATTATTTATTAATTCTGAACACATGGGCGCCGGCTATGGATAATACTTACGATGTGGGTTACAACGGAATTGATCGTGGGCAAATTTGGGATTTTAAGCGAATTATCTAGTAAACATCTGTTATATTTATGGAGTCTAAAAGTGGAAAGTGGAGTTAACTTGACTTAACGAATGACAAAAGATTGAAATACCCAATTCAACATTTTCTCATTATTGTTATCTTGTTTGACAAAAATATGACAGATTTTTATTTGTGAATTGTGTAAAAATATAAAGAGTATATTTAATCAAAATGCCATTTATAATCTAACTGGTATTGACGATTTAGAAGACTTTTCATAATTTTTAAAATTCATACAAACTTGTAGAATCTTAAAGATTATTTAACAATCAACAAAAAAGTGTAATGAATAAATATTTTTTCACTTATAGCAATAAGTAAAAGTTAGATTATTTATGGATACTACAGCGTCTTCATATAGTTATAAATATTATAATTTTTGAGGAAGAGAATTAAATTTACAGTGGAAGAAAAAAATTAGTTTGAACGAACTTTAAACTTAGTTTTCTCTCTTATATGACTTAGTTCAGAGCGTATATTACCTAGTTACTCTGTTGCTGAGGAACAGATTTGCTATTCCTCTAATGAATTTTTGTAGCATTGCTTGGTATGTCAACTACTTTTACTCGATTTGTTTGTGAATGATGGATCCTTAGAATATAGAAAAAAAACAATATATAATGAAATAGGATATCTCAAGTGAATTAATTAAAATGATGATGAAACATGGCGACGTCGAAGACGATAAAACAGTTATAACACTATACTTGGTTTTGAAGTGTATCATTTTTTTTTAAATCTTTGTATTTTACTTGGAGCCTAAATGTAGCAGGAACAACATTTTCACCTAGGTAAAATATACATTAAGTACTTTAGAATAACTACTCGGATTGACTGAGCTGAGACAAACGTTTGTTTTGAAACCAGCTCAAATGTTCTGCGGGTGTTTAAGGCCTAGCTATATGGTAAAAGGAATACTTAAATAGAAATACGTTTTGATACCCCTTTGTTATATGACAGAATGGCTACATCAAAGCAAGTATAAAGTGATGACCCACTAATAACTAGTCATAATGGGAAATGCACCTTTTGAAGTCTATCATTTCATGTCCAGCAAAGTTCGTAGAAAGTATGAACAATAATGTTTGTTCTGAAAAAACAATGAGTCGAAGGCCATATCATCTTTGGCAAATAATTTATGTAATGTTGCAATAACATTTACTCTAAATCTCTCGTAATTTCAGAGGTGATTAATAAATGCTGTGTAAGACACAAGGTTGTTTGCACCTCTGAGATAGAAGTTACGCCTCGTTTAACCAGGTATTACGCTGGTAACGATGTGCTGCTAACCGGAATACAGTATTGATTTAACACTACTGCTTACTGCTACTGCGGCAGAGGTGCACAGCGCGAACAACGCCAGTCCGTCTTCAGACCATAGACCTACCGCAATCTTTATATATAAATAGTTAACATACTTTGGTCGCATCTACTAATTAGCTGTTCCGGTTTGCCGCTCTAATCGCACTATATTCATTTTAAAAGTTTTAATCATGAATTTTTATCGTTTTTGCTAAAGTTCACAAAATGGTGTTAAACGACCGCCGAATTAAAGCGAGAGAGATAGCAGAGGTTATGAAAATGTCCAAAGAACAAGTGTCACGTATTAAATCAAGATTTAGACATGAGAAAGCTGTCCGCGCGTTGGGTGCCGTGTTTGCTCACATTAGACCAAAAACATGTTCGCATGAACATTTCCTAAGCTCTGTTGGCGCAGTTTGGGCGCAATAAATCCGAGTTTTGCCGCCGATTAATTACTGTAGATGAAACTTGGATACACCATTATACGCCCGAAACAAAACTACAGTCAAAACAGTGGACTGCAAAGGGGTAACCAGCTCCTAAAAAAGCAAAAACTGTCTTTTCGGCTTGGAAAGTAATGGCAACTGTTTTTTGGGATAGTCATGGAGTTATCTTTATCGATTATCTTCAAAAAGGATAAACCATTACAGGAGCATACTACGCTTCATTATTTGACGAGCTGAAAGTACAAATTGCGAAAAACGGCCACATTTGCAAAAAAAGAAAATCCTGTTTCACCAAGACAACGCACCGTTTCACACCTCAGCGGTTGCCATGGCAAAAATCCACGAGTTACGTTTTCAACTGCTTGACCATCCGCATAACTCACCAGATCTGGCTCCAAGCGACTTCTTTTTGTTCCCTCATCTGAAAACTGCGCTCGGAGGACAAAGATTTTCGTCAAATGAGGAGGCAATCACCTTTGTGAACAGTTATTTTGCAGAGAAAAACGCCAAGTACTATTTGGACTGGTTACAGAGATGGGAGCGTCGCTGGGAGAAGTGTGTAGAGTTACAAGGAGACTATGTAGAAAAATAATTAAAAAAAGTAAGAAAAAAAATCTTTTATCACTGTTAGGTCGAAACTTATCAGAACACCCTCGTATAATGTCGGAAAGAATATAAGTAATGATGGTCCCTGCCCAGAAAATAAAAACTTATATCAAATTTTATTTCCTGTAAAAATAAAACATTTTAACAAAAATCATACTTAATGTTTGCTCAGCCCAGAAAAATACCAAAGCCTTAAAAGAAATACATGGAATTGACTGTTTTACAGCAACCATTGGCAGTTCGTCATCTCGTCGAATTAACAGGCAAGATGTCCTTTTTAATAATATATCTATCTAAAAATGAATATACAAAAATGTATATCATTTCTATATTTATTGATATATATGTCCTTATTAAAGTAGCTGTATTGGCCCTTGCTTTATAATCTGGAAGTCGTGGGCTAGAATCCTACGGGGAATCAACTTTGTGTAAGGTCGATCAACCAATTGTCTCAAAAAAGACGATCCATGCGTCGGACGGGCTTGTTTAAAGTAGGTCCCGGTTATCAATACCACCTCTGGCAGTCGTTATACGATGTTAGAGCCATGAATGTTTTTGACTACAAATTCATCCCTAGAATGCAGTTTATCTTTTGGGTTGCGAGGTCAGATGCCAGTTGCTTTGCGTAAATCTGTTATTTAGGTAAATCTGGATGACTTAAAAGCCGACCCCTTGGTATCTCCGGAAAATGGCTAGGTTAAAGAAGAATAAGTGATCAGGCAGGATAGATTTTAATGCCCAAACGTTTGCCCATAATAAATGGTGGATAAATGATAAGGTAGGATTACACCCGGTCACCTGCTCTTATTATGATAATAAGATGGGAAGTGAAAGATAGCCCGTTGGATTTACGATAAGGGAGTGATCATCCCGGATTTTTAATGCTGATATATATTATATTAGTATGTTGTCATTTGGATTTCTAATACTTCATATCGTTCCTAACGTTGGCACAAAATATATAGGTTATATTAGGTGCGTTGCGATGTTAATTTAAATTTGTTGCTGTAATGATAAATTGTCTACTTACTGGATTCAGAAGCCTTCTTTCTCCATTGTAATTAGTTAATCTATTGTAAGATCGTTAACGAGTATTCAGAAAAATAATAATGACCTCCAAGTCCATTTTCACTACGGCGGCCGATCTGTATTAGAGATCAGCCAACTGCCCAGGAGATATTATAGTGCATAAGCGTACGCGCAACCGCTGGTGCACTCCCTCTTCGGAATGATTCGGAATGATAGGACGGAAGACCGACACTACTGGAAAATGGTCAGGCGAAGGACCGACTTTTTACGTGTCTATCCGACGCATGGATCATCTTCAATAAGGAAAAAATTGAGAAAATTATTTGAGTCCCCGCAGGATTCGAACCCACAACCTGCGGTGTCTAAAGCACAAACCACGGCTACGGAGGCAGTTATAAAACGTCTTCAAAATATGTATAATTATAAAAATATCCAAAATTTAAGTAACGATAATCTGTCGTGAACATCAGTAAGAAATTAATCAAATATTTTATTATTTGCGCCTTTAGTTCTTACCGTCTCTAGTGTGAATAGTTTCTTTAATATTTAAAAGCAAACGGACTGACGTCAGCTACGTCAATAACGCCCTGCCATTTGTACAACTCACTTTGACACATTAAACTACTTTAGTAAAGCCTGACGAAGTTTCCCATTTCTTTACTTCTAGTAGATATTTTTGTCTTTACTTAAATAAATTGTAATCAGCGAAAGCAAAGGAAGGACTTATATAAAAATCATTATTTTTTACTAGTTTTGTTACAAGAAATAGTGTTGATTGTTTATTGTAATACTTTTTCTCTTTATATTTCACGCGAAACAAAAATGTACGTTAAATTTATAGTAAAACACGCATCTGTCAATTTCCGTAATTTTGATTTAAAATTAGTTTAAACAATGCAACCATGTACGTACTATCTGCAGGGATGTCATCATATACGTACTATCGGCAGGGTTCCACGTTAACGCACCGTGAAATGTGTTCTCGGATACAAAGGAAATTCTATTGCAACTGGAGCATCTGTGCCCTCACTCAACAGCGTTGCTAAACATTTCCACGTAATCATATTTCCTCCTCCTTTTAATGTTTATTTGTAAATCGCTGAAACTATTAATACGTTTTCGTAAGTATTTCTTGTCACATAATTTCATTTATTACATATCTAATGCAATAAATGAAACTTCTTCGTGAAATCGTGGGATAAGTTATTAAATTTGTGCTTTTAATGTTACATGCGCAAAAATTATTTACATGGGATTTCTGTCACAATTGTTAAAATGCACTAACGACCATCTACTAACTCATTACACAATTAAAGTCAGTTTAAAGCACCCAATAGATTTAAAAATTATGCGTTGAAATGATAGATGACTCGTCAAGGTTCGGGAAATTACGCCCGTTGGTTTTATAACACTGTTTATAGGTGTTACCCATTAATGAAGTATCCTTAATTATTAGTTTTTTTTTTTGAGATTATTTAAAAAGCTAGAAAAAATAATCAGTTCAAACCTTTGGTAATATACAACAAAATTTAACACAATGCCAAGATTTTTACGTATTTATTAATCTACAAAAAAACAAACATCTTCGGAACATCAATCAACCTCACCTACTTGGTGCACCCTGTTGAACAATAGACGAAGCTCTGGAAAACCACCCACCAAGCCTCATTGGACCAGCGTGGTGGGATGAGGTCCATTACCTCCTAATGAAGTGTGCATTAGGGGAGGCCTATGCCCAGCAGTGGACCGACACGCGCTGTAGATGATGATGATGATGGTGAATTAAAACAAAAACATGACCGACTTCAAACAGCGTATAACAATTTAACGAAATATAAGCAGTTAACAACGTGCTCTCTGTACGAAACTGCCTCACGATTTCTACTGCTGCATTTTAAATCTCTTGTATCTTTTAAGGCATTAATTTAATCAAAATGGCATCTATGACAAGTAGATTTCATGTATCATGTTCATAGAATGATTTTATGTGAACTTAAACTGTATTATTTTAAATGGGCTTGGAATATGCTTGATTGCAATTTTCAAAAATGTTTATTATGGGTTATTGTTTAAACATATTTCATCACACGAGGTTGTGATTTTTCACTTTGTTCATTTCTTAAATATATGTTTTTTTTTACCAAATTAAAAAAGTGGGACCTAATGACAACTAATACCTATCATATACAAAAATGAACGAACAAAAATTAACATAATCGGAGTACTAAATGCAGAGCAACGAGGTAAAATATATAAAAAAATACTAAAAAGAAAATATTCTGGAACTTAAGAATAATTCGAAGAATTGACATTCGATTCGGCTCGAACAATTCGTAAATTCGAATTATTTGCATACTATACCCAATTAGTAGCGAACAGCGATTGTCGTTTCTTGTGACAAGGGGACCTACACGAATTTCCTTGACGAAGAGGTGACCTAGAATATGATCTGGGATCCTATCCTTTAAATACACGCAGTGTATTTAGGTCTGCTTTATATAATATTGTATTAATCATAAATGTCGGTCCACCCACCAACTCTCATTGGACCAGCGTAGTAGAATACGGGCCAGAACCAAAAATGAAAAGGGGTGAGTTAGGGGAGACCTATGTCCTGCAATGGACTATCACAGGCTAATGATGATTAATTTACTAACGGCTATTTTAATGTTACATACAGACACTTAAAATTTTTAGTTTTGATGTTCAGCTGAAAACGATCCTAAATGGCTAATTAATTAACCATAATATCCTATCCTACAGTTGTTTGATAGGATATTAAGATGAAAGATAAATGTAAAATAGAGTAAATTCTTTACCGTTGGTATACTGCTTCGCGTGTAGAGAAGGTAAGGTAAGGAGGTAACTTTGTTATGTTCGTCAAGCGTATTAACAGTTGTACAACGAGCTGCTACGTAAAACTAGGCGCAGGCACGTATTAAGGGAGCAACGCAGTGCAAATTGCCTATGTGACCTAAATGCACTTTCGGAACAATAGCTTAGGTTTTTACTTTACAGGGATCCCACTGATCTCAATATTTGAGATCCCTAAACCCCAAACAATGCCTTTAAGTATTAGAAGAGAATTGAAATCAATATTTGTATCCTAAAAGCTTTTGGCGCTTCATCAAAGATAGACGAAATAGAGAGACCCCTGTGCCAGCAATTATGTATCAGGGAAACCAGTTCGCATCTACTGGACCGCAAATCGCACAGGTGTTCACATGTTGCATTTCATCAGTATTTAATATATACTCGTAAAGGGGCTGGACCAAACATTATTCCCCCGGTTTTCATTAAGCGTTGTGGCTCTGTTTTGCCTTTACCCTTGTCAATTATCTTCAACAGATCCTTAAATGATGGTGTATTTTCAGACTTATAGAAGAGCTCTTAATTCCAGATCTTAAGAAAGTCTCCACAAGCAATATCAGTATCTTTAGACCAATTTCGAAACTTTCATCCATTCGAAAGCTCTTTGAGTCATTTGTATGCCCTTTTATTACAGCACCTGCAAATTTTTATCTCTGACCATCAACATGGGTTTAGAAAAGGCCACTCCGTTGTAAGTAATTTAGTCTCATTTACGTCTTACCTGTATCGGGAAAGTGATAGAGGACCGGAAGTAGATACTTTTTAAATGGACTTCTCTATGTTGCCTTTGATAAAGTCTGTCATTCTCGTTTAATAAATCAATTACGAGGATTTAGGATTGATGGTTGCTATTGCAATGGTTTCGTTCTTATCGCATCATGCAAAAAACCAGTTTGTAGTGGTGTGAATTTTCCATATTCCCGCAAGTAGAACAAACCTCCTTAAATATTCCCCCTTATCAAAGATTTGTAGCGAATATAACCAAATATGTGCGTTAATAGACAGCATCTACATTTTTTATGACACGCGTCCTCAAACGCGTTTTAAAAAACAAACTGGTATCCAAGTTTCATTGCCTACAGAAACATGAAGCTAAGAACCAGCCGAAAACTTACGAAGTTCTTTTATTGTTCTGATGATAAAGTAAAATTAATATGTAATTAAATTTGAAGATTTCCAATGCAGAAGCTATCTAAGCCCCCGTACTTATTACGTTCGAATAAATGTTAAGTCAGTGTCCGTGTTACAGTACTTCAGCGTTAGGCATAAGTGCTCAAACGAAGTAGTGCTGCGCATCGTCCGACTGGCATTTCCATCAATTCATTCCATCATTTTCGTTAGTGTAGTAAGTGCTCACAGGCAGGTTCCGGCTTCCGTAAGTAATTACACACTACACAACCGCCCACGTGGTATTATTCTTCATTCGTTTAATTAAATTTGTGCTTGCTGCATAAGGCGGCAGCTAGGTACTCACATAGTGCTCCCAAAGCGTTAATACACATTAGATTCTTAGGAACACCCCCACCTTGGTGGGCGGGTGAGATTAAACATGTCTCACAGCTTCGCCTCGGATGAAGAATTTTATGACTTCCTTGATTATTACAAGGCAAATGACCCCGTTCAGTTTCACGAAATAGTGGTAAAGTACGAAGTCAAGAAAGCAGGGCTTACGCCTGTAAACACGCCAAAACTGCAGACCGCAAGCGCCTGACTCCGATTCAGATGCTGAATCCTCACGTATGGAAACTAATAGGGGCGACGACGGCTTCACAACCGTCCCGCGACAGCCAATGACTCGAAAGTCATACTTCAACCTCTCACTCTACGTTTAGCGCTGTTCCCGCCCTACTCTATAGGCCACTGCTGAACGGGCAAACACTAAAAACATTTTCATGGTCGAACGCAAGATTAAAGCTCCTCCACCAATCGTAATACACGATAAGTCTAAATGGAGCCCGTCTCAAATTTTATTGTTCGAACCGCTTTTGCAGAAACGCGGTCAAAAATATCAATTTAGGCATCTGAGTTAACATCGCGAACTCGGACGACTTTCGTAAGCTGTCCTATTTCTACGTGAAAGTAATAAGGGAATCCCAAAAGAGCTCGATGTCGAGGAAGCGCCGACATGACAATGGTGCACCCACGCACTAGAAAAAATCGATCTAGTCATGGTAGATCTTGCTTTACCCCGCCAGGAAAGGCAATTTTAAACATAAAGCGTATGTGAACTCTCCGGCATGCAAGTGGAGCCCCACGTAAAACCGGAATCATAGCTCAATGCCACTATTGCCAGCACTTTGGGCACTCTGCCGTAATTGCTACGCGCGCCAAGATGCGTCAAATGCCGGCGATCACGGCACTCCGGGTGCCCCGCGAAAAGAATGCCCCGACCCTCCGTCATGCCGAATTGTATAAAATGACACCGGTTAATTACAGGGGCTGCGAAAAAGCCCCAAAGACTTCCAATTAAACGTCCTAATTATAGGAATTACGAACGACCCGCGTATCAGCAAAGACCGGTCTTTGTTCCGCACCTCGCCACAAACAAACACCTGGAACAATCAGATCCTAGGAATTACTCTAAACCCTTATTCAACTTGCGACGTCCCTCGTCCGCGGCGGCCCTGAACCAGCTGAGCTGATAACAATAGAGGCCCAGGTAATCCCCGCCAACAATAGAGCCCATCCAGCCGTCGTCAACAACCAACCTTTCGTGGAAACCCCAACAATCAATCAACGCAGTAATAACTTACACGATTTAATGGACGATTTGTCCTCATTATAAATACCAAAATAATAAATACCACTTGATGTTTATCATGCCGGTGGCATCAAGAAGGTACGCACTCTCGCCAATAAACTTCGCGCCGCCCGGGACGGCCCGCGAAACTATCGCACTAACTGAGCACATAGGCCTCATGGCCATTTCTAGCCCTAAGAATAATAGCCCGTAGTCGGTAAACTGGCACATAACCTTTTAACCTCACACACGTAGGTCAACACATACACACACTAAGTTCTCCTCGCTACGAGCACAGCGCAATAAAAATTGAAAGTAAAAGAAACATTTTTACAATAGTATAAATAATATTGAATTCATATCATGTTATATGACAAAGCAATATGATTAAAGTTTATCTCAAGCATGTAAAAAACAAAAATAACACACACGGACACTTTTTTGAGTCTATTTTTATGTTTAAAACTCAATAGTAATATTTTTGTATTTAGTTTTTAATAATTGTTATATTCTGTACTGCACTGTTTTTAAAAAGTGACACTATTTTTATCTTTATAATAATGAGAAAATATTTTTAAATTTTAACTTTCCTGTAACTCCGTACTAAAGTTAGAAACAAAAATACAATATTTTTCAATTCACGTTTGCAGACGACGATGAAGTATTTTATAGGTGCTAGACCTCGTTTGGTCCATGGCACATTTGCACAAAGCCTAAATGCAGCGTTAGTTTTTCTATTCTAGTAAGATAGGTATTAAAATTGTCACGAATATTTGACTAGAGTTCGGTATTCGGCTACTTTTTTTTGATATGGTGTTCGTTATTGGGCCGATTAAAATATTGATACCTATATAGTGATATAGTTATAGATAAATAATATAGTGTGGGTGCGAGTAAAGGGTTATTTCAATGCCTCAAAAAATTTTGGGTGGGAAAAAAGTTTTGACCATTAATATATAGCTGGCAAGTTTTCCATAAAAATTGTTTATCAGATTTTTTCGTCGGTGGCCATTCTCGAGAAAAACTTCTCGACAAAATTTTTATCATTTCAATACGAAATATGTATGAAAGTGAATTAGCAGGCAAATTAGTGGCTGGTTTTAACGTAAACATGGACTCAGCTAATTTTTAACTGTGATAATATACGTGAATTCAGCGAGGGTACTCCGTGAACGTCCCGTGAAATGTGTTCTCGGACACAAAGGAAAATCTACTCTAGTTTGTGCATCTGTGCTCTTGCCACTCAACATTGTTGCTAAATATTTCCACGTAGATGTATTTAATTTCGGTCCAAATATGTACTCGTCAAATGCTAAAAATATTTTCAAGTTCGCATTATTACCTATTACAATTATATTAATTATTCTTAATGTGTTCCTTTAATTTTTGATTCGAGTGTAAATAAAACGTATCAGTGTAAAAAATCTTTCTAATATTCTCTCATTATCATTTCGCATAAATATTTCCAGCCTGCCTCCGTAGCCTAGTGGTATGGGCGTGTGCTTTAGAAACCGGAGGTCGTGGGTTTGAATCCAGCGGGGACGCAACAATTTTTCATTGTTGTTTCCTAGTTGGTTAGGGCAATTTGGGCAGATCACCCAATTGTCTGAAAAGTAAGATGATCCATGCGTCGGATGGGCATATGGACGTAAAAAGTCGGTCCACCCACCAACCCGCATTGGACCAGCGTGGTGGGATACGGTCCACACCCCCTAATGGATAGGGGTGTATTAGGGGAGGCCTATGTCCAGCAGTGGACTATCACAGGCTGATTCAATTCCATAAACACGTTTGTAAATAAATATGATAAAATTGACTATGTATCCCTAATAAGTAAAAGTTTTCTCCCTAAAGAAATATAGGTACATCCCACCAAGTGATAATTCCGATATTATTATCGACCATTCAGGTCAAAAGCTACAATAGGGTATGAAAACGGAGATTCTGCCGTCCGAATGTAAAGAAAAAAAATAAAGTACGGTCCTCGATATACGATGTTGAATGACGGTTCACGTATTCACACGTGACTATGATTGATAATGACGAACGCCCCTTATTTTGTGACATGTGACGGCGGAGAAAACAACTCTGACCATTTTGGCGTCACTTTTTTTTATGGCATACGCAGGCAGATGAGCAGTCGGGCCACCAGATGGGAAGTGGCCACCCACGCCCATAGACATTGGCAATACCAGTGGTATCGCCAACGCGCTGCCTACCGTGAGACATAGGGTGTTAAGTCTCGTTTACCCAGTAAATACGCTGGCTACAGTGCCCTTCAAATCGGAACACTGCAGTGTTTTCACACTACAGCTTCGCGGCAGAAATAGGCACCGTGGTGGTTCCCACCCAGACGTTAAAAAATATATGCTCAGTTAAAGCTTCTTAAATAATAAAAAAAAAATGTATGAAAGTCGGTGCTTGAATTTATTTATTTAAGTAACTTTTTAAAGACCGTTTAATATAAAAAAAAATACTTATATTGATATAACTAGTATTTTTTAGTTAATCGCTAAGTGTTATTGATTTGATAATACATTTTTTTGTCTTACAAATACTAACAAATATTTAATTAATGATATAGCTAATAGTTATGTATAAAGGATTGATTTTGATAAAATTTGAATCATAATAATACCGGAGATTGGACATGACGGACACGACATTTTTAATTCGCCAAGAGGAAACTAGTGCTATATTGGCAATCCTCTGCAAATACCAGCTAAGGCTAACGTGGCAGCCTCATTGAGGGCATCCTCAAGCCGATTCTACCTCAAAGTGCTTTGGTGTTAGCGTGACACCAGATGCCCCCAATATTTGTTACCCTATCACATACACCCTTGGGACGTGAGCTAGGAGCTAATCAATTATCTTTCTTAAATTTTGTTTTTGATTGACCACTTGATTTATATCGAACAAACAATAATATTCTGTGATGTAATATTAACTGCCTTCCATGAATTACTTCAGTATTAAGTTGAGCCATTACTTTATCAATGTCTACATTACTTTATAACTAAAGCTGATTTATTTATTTCAACTTAAAGTTATATAAAAAACGGTACAAGTTTTAAAATAACTTTCAATTAAATCGAGAGTCATAGGCCGCGTATAATTATTTCCGTTGATGATGAAATGAATGAAAATCGTCGCTAAGAGACGCCTATTGTATGCATCTGATGAATCGCCTTTGTCTTAAAGCAGCTTTGTAACTACAGGTGACTGCATGCAATGCAATTAATTATAATTTTGGTAATAATGAAAGAACAATACAACATACAATAAAGATTACGGATGATAAAATAACTTTCTGAGTAGTATATACTGGTTTAATATAAATACATATTTATGACTTTTATGTAAATTTACGCCATATTACTTCAAATGAGGTTTGAATATGCTCTATTGCAATTAGTAAAAATAAATGAAATTAAGCCTATACTTTGCGTATAGGCTTAATTCATTGGTAAAACAGAGATGGAACAAAAGTATTTTGATAATTCCAAATGGTTCGTATAAAATATAAGATACTCACACAAAACACATATTGCCTAAAGGTTTATATTTACGTCGTAGAGACTTAGTCTCTACAAAGTAAATAATCTCTTGTACTCGCTACTTGTGATAAGTATAACGTAACAATAACTACCAATAAGGCTGCACCCGAATATATTTCATTATTTAATGTGTAAAAAAAGCTACATATCAAATATTGTTCCTAGCTAACTTTACACAAACAACCACACAACTATTAAAAATAAAAGTAATACATTTGGAGAGAAACTGTTTTCTGTAAGTATAAATAAGACAAAAGATTACACTGCACTATACTGCAAGAAAGCAATAATAGAAAAGTTATAAAAGAAAAAGTAGCTGTATAGTCCGAAGAATTTTTTTATCAAAATTTTAACCAGACCGGTTTATAGCCAAATTATTTAGAATATAAAAATATAAGAAAAAATGTGTAACTTGCTAATTATATTTCTTGTAATAAAAATATTACCTTAGTCCGCTCTTGTATTATGTTCAAAATAAAATGCAGATATAAAATTTTGTTAGCCTGTCAAATAAATAAATTGAAATTTAAGAACCGGTGTACAGTTCCTATCAGGTTTGAGCTTTCTATTTTTGAACTGGTGGTGGATTTGCAATCAAAAGGAAAGTGTAATACAATACTGAATAAATATACTTCTACCGACCTTTTTACAAAGACCAAACAGTTGATTTCCTCTGCTAAATATACTTCACTACATAATATAAAACGAAGTCGCTTACTCTGTCATTATGTCCCTATGTATGCTTAAATCTTTAATAAAAACGCAACGGATTTTGATATAGTTTTTTTTTTTTTAAATGAGTGAAGAAAGGTTTATATGTATAATTCATACATAATATTTTACAGATATCAGTATTACACCCGTGCGGAGCCGGGGCAGGTTGCTAGTTTTTTTACAAATGTAATTTTCATTAAAAAATGGGATGTAACAGTGATAAACGATACTTTCTGCTGCTTACGCGAACATTATGTATAATAAGAGATACAGTACTACATACTACGAAATTCGATTGAGTGTCGGTTATTACGCGTGCTAAAATTTTAGTAATCATGTAGTATAATTATTACAAAGCACCACCCTTTTGGCACAGTGCCCATCGCGTTGCCGTTCACTAACTTCCTTAGCTCCATATCATTTGTATTATGGATTAAATGTCCGCTATATAGAAGCATGAACATTTTTAACTGGCACGTTGTATTATCTAGAGCATTGCACGATGCACTTGTAGTTTGTTTTATAAGGATTTCTAAGCAAAGCCAAAGGACATAGCAACAAAACTAAACATATTATTATGCAATGGATAAAGGAGGAGAATCTAACTTTATTTTAGTAAATAATAAAGTAGATCTAATTTATTCAAATAAATAATATTGGAGTAGCTATTTGTAACATAATAATAACCGATTTCTGCAAAGTGCAAACTTGTTATATATCATTATTATATATAACAACTGCCTCTGTAGCCCAGTGGTATGGGCGTGAGCTTTAGAAACCGGAGGTCATGGGTTCGAATCCTGCGGAGACTCAACAAATTTTCATTGTTGTTTCCTAGGTGGTTAGGGACAATTTCGGCCGATCACCCAATTGTAAGATGATCCATGCGTCCATGCGATGGGCATGTAAAAAGTCAGGTCTACCACCAACCACGCTAGAGGTGTATCAGGGAGGTCTATGTCTAGCAGTGGACTATCCAGCTGATGAAGATATAACAATCATCATCATCATCATCATCAGCTTGTATAGTCCACTACTGGACAAAGCCTCCCCTTACCCTCCATTAGGGGGTTTTTTGGACCGTATCTCATTTATAACAGAGCGCCATTTTTTTTTCTGTATGTCCGTTTGTGTTTTTCATTCGGTCCTATTTTGATGGAGCTTGCTAGAAGATAGCTTACGTGACTGGGAGTTACATAAGTTACATAAAAAAAAAAACAGATTATTTTTATTTATTTCACGGCGGACGAAATCAAAGGCGTCACTCACAGGCGCGATCACAGATCGTTGCGTAACAAATGTGATCTAATATCGTATGTAACTAATTACGAAGCATAAAGTAAGAGCAAAAAATTTGAACAAAAAAACCGACTTCAAAACAAAAAAAAAACAATTTAAAACAAATTAAAACTTCTTGCCAATTAAAAAGTAAGAAAACGCTTTGCAGACCTTAATCTTTCCTGTAATCGACTATGGTGATGTTGCTATCTTGACCTGAATGCAAATCTCCTCAATAAACTTGACCGACTTCTGAACAACTGCATTCGATTCGTTTTCAACCTTCGGAAATATGACCGTGTTTCCTTACATCGTTTAGAATTACAGTGGTTGCCATCCGTGAAGGCGTTCATTAAGAGCACTAACAACTCTTTTTCTCTCCTAATTCATCTTTTACTCCATCTTACCTATCCTCCCATTTTCAATACCTTAGCACTGTAAATGATAAAAATCTTCGTTCGACGAATAACCGCATTCTCTTATGTCCGGCCCATCATTTCCAACTTTACACACTACTCTTTTTCGTTCAGTCCATCCTTCTGTGGAATGCGTTACCTCCTCAAATCAGGTTAGCACAAAGTTATCTCGCCTTCAAGAAAAGAGTTCATGATCATATGTTTAAAAACTGTCAACAGGATAATACATATTTGATAATCATGTTTGTTATACAATGGCATATATGTACATATTATAGTAAATATAAATATATATATATATATATATATATATATATATATTTCTATATATATAAAGTGTATTTATTAACTTTATCTTACTATGTTATGGAAGAAACCATTTTAAAATATTTTTACACTTTGCCAAAAACGTTATCGTTTGCGGTATCCTTTTGCTCAATATCGTTTGCATTATGGATTAAACGTTAGCAGTTATGAGATGCGTGAATGTACTTAGTTATTGCTTAATAACTTTTTAAAAAGCGTTGCAGCGTTTACGATAAAGTTAACGTATTCGTATTTATTTATTATTTTTATAATTTACATTTAAAAAACAGTTTTGAAACTTAATAGTTTTTAATACGTAAATAACACTACCATGTTTTGGTTTGAAGTTCCCTGAAGCGAGAGTATCATTGCTGTGTTTACAAGGGTAATATCCTATGTCTTATGATAGGTAGGATCTGTTCCATAGCAATTATGCTGTCTAGGTATTGTGCCAACACATAATAAAATTTATCCTTAATATCATCAGGCTAAAGTAGGAGCATATACACTGAAAATATGAAGATGATTGTCTTGGTCCAGGTGAAGGCGCAATGTTAAAACTTTATACGACATATGGAAGGGGTGCTCCTTTAGTCACTTTATCAGATGAATTTTGATAGTATATCCTACACATGACCGACGGTGCTTGAAGGCGGGTATCACTTCCCAAAAGAATGTGTCAACAGGCTATGGAACGCGCTGCGCTCGAAATTTCTTTCCAGGACAATATTCGTAGTGATTCGAAGTTCGATTTAAGTAGACACATATTTTTCAAAAAATAAAAGCTAACTTATTTCTGCTTATAATTAACCTAGAAATTATATTTACATTTTCGGTGAATAGACTTCGTGAGTGAATCTTCGTGCGATAGACTTGTTTGAGGAAAATGGCCGAATAAATGTTTGGAATCTCTGAAGTTTTTACACGATTAATATTAGCTTTCGACATCCGCTAACTAAGTCGCACTTTAGGAAACTATTATATATTGCTAATTAATTACTTTATAGTAGCAGTTTTGGTTTAAGTATCATCATCATCATCATCATCAGCCTTTAATAGTCCACTGCTGGACATAGGCCTCCCCGAATACATCCATTAGGGGGTTTTGGACCGTATCCCACCACGCTGGTCCAATGCGGGTTGGTGGGTGGACCGCCTTTTTACATGCCCATCCGACGCATGGATCATCTTACTTTTCAGACAATTGGGTGATCGGCCCAAATTGTCCTAACCAACTAGGAAACAACAATGAAAATTTGTTGAGTCCCCGCAGGATTCGAACCCACGACCTCCGGTTTCTAAAGCAAACGCCTATACCACTAGGCTACGGAGGCAGTTTGGCAGCTCGTGAGGGTTTAAGTAAGCTAAACAAATATTAGACCAAGGAACAACGGTATTTTTGTCTGTATTAAATGCTATGGCTCAATGCCTGAACAGTGTCCTGTCAATGTTTATCTAGAAGTATATACATCTTCTAACTAATGGTCATGGCGAGCGCTATGGCCAAAGTTGTCAACGATTATTTTTACCTCTTTTTTCATTTTTTGCTGTTAGAAAATTCAGATCCCCTGCCGTCAAATAAAATAAGCCACAGGGCTATGTGGAACTCGCTGACCAAAATGTAACGAAAAGTCAAACTTAGATTACTACTGGTGTACTGGTATACTGGCTATCGGCGAATTCAAGTCAGATGGGCAGCGTTTGGTAGGCTCCGATGTAAACTCTTGTCCAGTATCTTTTACATCGGAAGACCGAATTTCTAAACAAATTGTGCCGCTAGCTGTATGTGGAAGTTAAAAATCACGCAGCGAACTATGGAGGGAGCCACGCTACGTTTTTAACTATAGTAACCGACATAGCTCACAAAATTTATGTGCTGGTCTTGCAATGGGTCGGCCTCGTAGCTTGTAGATCCGACAACTGTAAGTGACGAAAGGTATGAGTGGCAGCCTCGTTCTGGCCATCACAGTATTGGTCAAGTATTTTCATTGTATATAAGAACGAAAGAAGGCCGCGTTCGTAAAGCTATGTTAATTTTAATTAAACTAAATATGTATGGTCAGTATCGACGTATATAATGCCCAATTCGTATTCAAGATTCTGATCTTAATTAGATAGTAATTATTGTTATAAAGCTAATACAAGTACTCTAAAAAACAATGACTACGGTTAACAAAAATAGTCTGCGCAAAACTTGCCTGACAGCTTTACATCACTGTCAGTGTTCGTTACCATAAAATTGAAATAAAAACGAGACACGTTCCAGCCGCTTATTTTTTGCGGGTTTCAATTCATGCGAAATCGAGATATTTTACGAAAAACTTTTTATTCACAAACTCGAGGATATAATAATTTACTTTATTTGCAATTTTTATTTGCTTTAATTATGTATATAAGCTTCTTTGTTGAAAATCCAAAAAGACGTTGGACATGGAAATTCCCCGATCAGGCCATAAAAAACGAAATAGATTTTATCCTATCATCAGATATACAGATAGTAAAAGATGTTTTAAACATAATTCCGATCACAGGCCAATTCGTACAATAATATTGTAAAAGGAAATACAAAACTGTAATTGGAAAGTAAAAGATGCGAAAAAACAAAAAACAAAGTTATCTTTCGAATCTTAACTTTAATCAATAAAAGACTAGAATATGAAATAGACACGAGAGTTACAGACAAATTGATAAAGCAACAAAACGAAGCGCCGAGCGCATAACGCGAGCGGTTGTCAAATCTTAGATGATTATATAAAAAGTCGACTACCTTAAATGTTGTATTAATTTGGTGTTAAATGAACTGTTAACGTTTGTGCAAAATAAACATGAAATAATGGACAGTGAAAGTATCGTGAGAATTTGTGCAACTGTATTCCTGTCTGAGGACATTGAGACGGCCAAACACTACTCTTTCAGATCCCCAAAAATTCCTACTTTTGTGGTTTGTGATTTAAATAAATTGCCTCCAGTTACATTCGATCATGTTGATGTAATCAGGGTGCTTAAAGATATTTTAAAGTTGCTAAATGAGCTAGATTTCATTAAAAGAATTTTGCTACAGTAGAACAATTGATAAGAACTAAAGAGGATATATAAAAATAATTTTGATACAACATCAGCTGTTAATAATGCGCAAACGCCGGAGGTAGAACATATGGCTTTGACACGAATACTTCGAACAGTAGCGTCGCGAAAGTCAGCTGTGTACAACCATCTCCTTCCCTCATGCATAAAATGTCATAGACGCGTTCCCTCATTACAGTCTCACCTGCAACGACGCGCGTGGAGGCCAGTACCGCGGTTTCGACACGACAATTCCGAGGTTGACCGAACGGAACCAGGGCGCAAAGAGGCCAACTGCGGTTTCCAATAATGGGCGAAATTATTAACAACAACAGCGTACCTGCGCGCTCGTTCGTAGATGTTGCGCATGCGTCGGGAACTTGAAATTGCCAGATAAAAGCAGCGAAAGTGGGTTGAAAGTGGTTTGTGTCGTACAAAGAAGAAGATATGCCCAAATTTATTGGAAAAAGGCATAGCGACTACTTCATCCGACTGCAAGTTTAAGGCCGCAGACATAAAGTTCCGCTTTTAAAAATAATGTTGATAATAGCACTACTCCTAAGGATATTGAAAACTATATTAAAGGAAAACAAATGGTACTGTTACATTGGAAAAAATAGACATGAAACAGCTCAAAGAATATGACGCGTATAAAGTTTTGTACCAAAGCAAAAATTGAAATATATATGCAGGGTGATATGTGGCCTCAAGGATTAGCTTTTAGGAGATTCATAGACTTCAGTTATAAGAATAAGAATTACACGACATGGATCAAAGCCGATTAAATGAAAAATTGGTCATCGATTTATAACTATAATTGCAAATCATTTACGCGTTCTATGGATCACATAAGGACGCTTTGTAAAAAGCTGACATATTACTATAAAAATGTTGAAAAGCCATGTTTCCTAAGAAACATGGCTTTTCTCATGATCTATCACTTCTCAGTACTATTGATAATAATTTTGGTTAAACGGGCAGTCGGCAATGGATTTGTCTTCTGGCGTAATGCGAGGCAGACCCCGCGGAGGTGTGGCGTTGTTATGGTGAAAGAGTGCTTTTGAGACAGTATCAGCGATACCGTGTAACAATGTACGCCTAGCGGCAATCAAAGTCACTATCTGGGGTAGGTTTATTAGTATCTGTCTATATACCAGTGAGTTGTTGTGATAATTTAATTGAGTTCACTGATTGCTTAAGTGAAATAAGTGCTATTATAGAAGGAACCGATTTAGCTTCTGTGTATATCTTGGGAGACTTTAATGCCAAACCTAACGACTTATTTGGAATCGAACTTACGAAATTCTGTGATGAACAAGGCTGGATTTGTGCAGGTATTAATTGTTTAGGATTAAACTCTGATACTTTTACGTTTGTAAGCGACGCGCATGGCAGTACAAGCTGGTTAGACCATTGCTTAGTAACAGAAAGTGCTTGGCAGTCGGTGATAGACGTGAAGGTAGAATATTAACTTTTATTAACTTTTGTTGATTATGAAAAAACCTTTGATAGCATCAAACATTCTACCATATTGCTGCATTACAGAACCAAGGTGTCGACAATACAAACATAGATTTATTAAAAGTAATGTACACAAATAGCTACAGCCAGTATAAAATTAAATAACTTTGGTCCTTCATTTAAAATATCCAGAGGTGTAAAACAGGGTGATCCACTATCCCCTTTATTGTTTACGTGTACACTGGAAGAAGTTTTCAAAACTCTCGCGGCTTCTTGGACAAATAAGGGACTTAGCATCGGCAGTAAATTCTTAACTAACTTAAGGTTTGCGGACGACATCGTTCTTTTCGCTACATCTGCACCCGAGCTGCAATACATGCTTTAAGATCTAAGCACGGCATGTACAGAGGTGGGACTTACGATAAATCGGTCCAAAACAAAAGTCATGACTAATAGCACAAAATATAGAATCGAGGTTGATAGGCAGACAATACATTATGTTGATGAATATATCTATATGGGCCAGTTAATATCCTTTTAAAACAGGCAAGATAAAGAAATCAATCGCCGTATTGATAATACTTGGAAGAGCTTCTGGTCCATGAAGACTTTAAAGAAAGGTTACTTACCACTGTTCTTAAAGCGCAAAATCATTGACATTGCGTCTTGCCAATCCTAACCTATGGTGCACAAACCTGGTCACTAACCGAAGTCCAGAGATCTCGCCTCAAAGTTTGCCAAAGAGCAATGGAACGTAGCATTCTCGGCGTAAAAAGAGCAGACCGAATAAGGAATACTACACTACGCGCCATGACTGAAGCTGCAAAGCTGAAATGGGATTGGGCGGGTCACTTGAGCCGAATGCACACCGAAAGATGGGCCAGGGTCGTAACGGAGTGGGAGCCAGGTGGACAAAGGCGTCGAGGTCGGCCTCGTAAGAGGTGGAGAGACGACCTAAGCGCTTTCAACAAAAACTGGCAGACGCTGGCACAGAACAGAGATGAATGGAAAAACGAAGGGGAGACCTTTGCCCAACTATGGGACACGAAAGGTTAAAAAAAAAAGTTATGTATACAAAAGGCCAGAACGGAACATTCAGTATATGTAATTTAAAAATATTTAGAAAATAAACATTCATAAATTTTATTTTTTAATCGTAACTTTTTTACCGTGGAATGGATAATATTTTGAAAACATCAATCTTAATAGACATTATTTCTAAAATATTTTTCAAAAGTGCGACCTATTGTATTAAGAATTAATCTGTCTCCGTCCCTTAAAGATATGCGGCTTACACTTTACAAATTGGAGGTTGTAGGTTTGAACCCTTGAGGGCTTAAATTTTTTTCGTTACTTCCTAAAAGGTAATAGCAATGCGGATTGATCATCAGATTGCCTGTAAAAAAGATGATCCATGCGTTGGATGGACATGAAAAGTCGATCCTTTGCCTAATCTCTCTTCGATCGTAACGGCTATCCGGCCCATCAGACTACAAGAGTAATGGAATAGAGAGTACACCTGTGTTTACGGCACATTTGTGCACTATAATAGGTTCTATTACTTAGTTAGTTTTAAATTCGCCTATAACAAGAAGCTAACCTTAATTGAAGAAAAACGTTTTCCTATCGAACGTAACGCCCAGGCATTTGGTTTTCTTATCCCAAGAAGTAGGTTAGCTGTGAAAAGTTAATTGCCCTAGACCGGTAAACATTACATACGACGGGTCTTGTGATAACGTATGTAGCAGGACGTGTTATGTTGCCTCTAACGTTAGTCCAATGAAATGAAACTATTATACTTATTTCATAAGAATTTACTTGACCTTCTACCCCGTTTGAGTAACCAATCGCCTAAGCTTATGTCTGCAGTATAAAGATAATAAATAATGAGGCATAAAGAAGAGTAGTAATAAAGAAGATTGATATTAAGTAATGTAAAACACTATGCTAGTTACGACCGAATTGATAATGAATTAAATTAACTAGACGAAACAGGCTAACGCCACGCTAAGCAAGCTAGCTGAGTAAATTAACTGGGCTAGAAAACTAGGAAGCCACAACGCGAAGTTATTATCGCACGACATCTAAACTTAGTTGGTTAACAGAGAATTAGACAAGAGAACTAGTTTTTTTTTTAGATCTATTAACAGCAAAGAAAACTTCTGTAATGTATATACAAAACTCAACACAAACGCCCTATTTTTACTTTATAACAAATTTATATTTTTTGATTAATTGAAAAATAATAAAGCTTTCAAAAGATTGCACAAGGCTGTAAGCAACCACGTAATAGAACCCCTTTAAAGTTATGGTTTACGAAAAAATATTATAATTTCAGATAACACAATATACTAAGCATTGGCTGTATAAAAATAAGCATAAAGAGGATTTCGATAAAATATTAAAAAAAGGTTCTATTAAGTAAAAAATATAAGAAATTATATAAATTTAAGCATTAAAGGTATTTGAAACAAATTCCATCACGCTGGTTCAATGCCAGTTGGTGGATGGACCGAAACGCATGGATGATCTTGCTTTTCATGTTTGATCGGCCCAAATTGTCTTACCAACCAGCAAACATTAATAGCACAAAGTTTTCTCCCCGCGGGATTCAAACCCACAAACTCTTGTTTATAAAATAAGGGCCAATACCGCTAGGCGAGTTAAAATTAGGTATTACAGGAATGATTAACTAAATCAACAATAAATGCATGCGAAACATTTTTATACTGCAAATTTTCGAGTATTCAATCAAAAAATATAATTATTGAATTTGCGAAATTTAAAAATGATTTGACTTATTTTCTTTATTTATTTAATAAATTTATCATTTAAAAGAAATAAGTTCAGAAAAGCTCGAAAAAATCGAGTCAATTAAGTAAATAATATTAAACAAAATATCGCCGTGTAAAATGAAGGCAAGGCTAATCTGATTTCGAAACAAAGCCTCTTATATTAAAGAGCGCTAACATTGTTAGGAGGGGTCTAATTTGCTTTATCCTATTTTATTTTCAGTTCATTTAAATAAAGTTCTAGAAAGGTTTGCAATTTTACATTCGAAAAAAGTTTTCTATACCATTTATATTATTGTATTTTTTTATTTAATGCCATCTAATAATACTCAGTGCTTTGTAATGTTCCAGTTAGAACTCAAACAAAAATACAGGAGAAAATTCAAAACGAAATAATTTAAAGGCCCGTTTTTTACTATTGACCGTCTAGGGCAGTAACATCGCAGGGTTGTAAAGGAGTAATATTTGAACACTACTGTCGGTTTGAAGGACACCTCAGCCAGCGTATTTACTGGGTAAACGAAACGTAACATGATATCTCTAGGCGAAGAGTGAATTTGTGGCGTTCAACGCTATTTTTCTTATGGATAGGGCGTATCACTCACCATCAAGTGAACGCCTGGCTCGTCTTATCACGATAACCAATTTAAAAAAGCTATATTAACATCCTATTAAAAATACTGTATAAATATGTACTATTTATTTATAAACTATATAACATAAGTATATACATATATTTATACATAAATATTGAGTAGTAATAGGAATAATTGAGCTGGAGATACCTTATTACACAGAAGTAGGTATTGAATGAAGAAAGACTTAAAAATTAAATCAGTATGATCCAAAGGACAAAGGGGAAGCCGGTTGTGAGCCAAACGCAGATATTTCTGTTAACCTCACAGGGTCTGTCTGGGGCGGTACCACCACGGTGCCAATTTCTGCCACAAAGAGATAGTGTGAAAAGTGTGCCGGTTTAAAGGGCACCGTAGTTAGAGTATTTACTGGGTAAATGGAACGTAAGACCCTATGTCTTACGGTAGGCAGCGAGGATGTGGTATCCGTAGTATTGGCGATGTCAATGGGCGTTAGTGGACGTTGACGTTATGGTAGGACATTGCATCAAAGTGATACACGTTAGCATAGTCGATAATTTGTGTTGTTAGTGACCGTACGAATTAGTGTGTCATATAGCCGAAGAACGAAACCAAAAAATGTATAATTGCGGTATCTGTACTGCATTTTGTGTATGAAGTGATCGTTGTAAACTATATACGTACCTCAGCATAATAATGAAAATAACGTGCCTTTTGTTGATTAATAAACTTTATTAATAACTTCCATGATGTTAGTCAGCAGAAATCAAACCATATCCAAATTAATTTCTAATGAGAATGACTAAGTTTATATGCGATAATTTGTCGTTAATATGCTTATCATAACTGTTTAAAATCACTTTTTCTGCCCCGTTTTACAATCCTTTTATTGGGTATATTTTGTTCGTATTTTATTTTATAGCTACAATAATATTTTAGGATTTCGCCAAACCTTATTTATCTCAACATTAATGTTTAGACAAAGTCAAATTTAGTTTGCATCTGTGACTTTACACATTATAATACTTTTAATAACAAACAAAACTTCCAGTTTGGAACCTTTGACTTGTACAGAGAAGAACCGGCAAGAAACTCTGCAGTCGTCATTTTTTTATATAAATCTTTTTTGTTATTAAATAAAATTACCTTACGGATTTTATCGCGTTTATTTTACATTTTAAATTCCCAACGTTTTAGTCTGTACTCCGACCGACGTAAAATAATTCATTAAAATTAAGATCAGAAACCGCTTCAGCACTGGCAACAAGACCATGACATCTCAGTCTACCCTGTGACCACGGCCGCTGGAAAGTGTTCGAAACGTCGGAATTCAAAATGTAAATATAAACGCGATAAAATCCGTAAAGTCATTTTATTAATAATGTATAATATTCCGCAAGCAATAGAAATAATCTTTTTTTTTTGCTTTATTTTTTATCAATTCATTACAATATTTTGTTTTGAATGATGAGTTTCATATTTATTTTAAGAAAAAATATACATTACATTACAAATGTATAATGATATATTTTTTTCTTGAAAACGTGAAACCGTCTAAACATAAAATTCGCCAGCCTGTAATGCAATATTTATCGTAATTGTAGCATTGAATGGCTATTGCGGCTGAACTTTATCTATTCCGTATCTCATAATTAATTAGTTTTGTCACCGCAAATGTTAATTACAGTGCGAAGTGTCGCGTGTATTTATCGCATCTGATCCGTAAATAGCTTTATCATACATGAAAGTAGATTAATTTACGTTGAAACAACTGCAAATAGCAATAGGTAATAGAGTTCTTTGAGAAATGTAGTTTTAAACGAAATCTCTTGGATACATAATAACATCATTCGGCTCAAAAGTAAGCGCTACATTTTGTATATTTCAATGAGAAAGTCTAATAATCCAACTTTTTTAATAGAGAATAATAAAGCCTAAAAAATCACAAAATTCTAGACTTGAAAAAATGTATGCAATATTAATCAAACCAACGTTAATTTTAAAATGAAACAAGTCGTAATTCAGGTGTTTTTTAAAAGACTTAATGGGTTTTATCGCGTTTAATTTTGTTTACAATCTTCCCGACGTTTCAGATCATTTACAGGTCCCATGGCCACGATTAGACTGAGAAGTTGTTCATCTGTCTGTCAAAGTTTTTATCCGGCTACCGTTATATTCGGAAATTATTTATTGTTCCTAGCCATAATTTGTTGCGTGGATTTAATTCTATAAAATTATTTGAGTACAATCTACTAGAGAAGCAACCAAAGACCTCCGTGAAAAATTATCCATTCTGTGTTGTTACACTGGTTCAGTGAGTCGGACAAGAAGACTTGGACAGGCTTATGATCGATTACGTCTTGATAAACCACTTTGGAGCCATCGTGATAGCGACACAAGTAAGCGGAGCAAAACAACAGCTGCTAATCGGTGACGTAAACCAATTACCCTATATCGGTCGACAAAACCTCTTACTGGTGCTAAATATATGGCCAAACCTTGTGGCGCGCATAAGCCAGGAGTTGCTTTGTAGGCTTAAAAACCCGATGGACGTCGCGTATGCTTTAAACGCGGTCTACAACGGCATATACTCGTCCAAATTCCTTGCTGCGATTGCTAAGTACCGAAAGGTACTCAGACTCACCACTAAGCGATCGTTCAAATACCCTTCTCCTAGTGGATGCCCAGGCGTAAAAGGAAACCGTTAACATCCAAGGGTATGTATCATGCGAGAGTTCGCGAGTCCTCACAATCCACGAAGCACAAAGACTAATTTACGGGTCGGATATCTTTATTCGTATAACGGCGACTAAGCTACAACTACATGACAGCGTGCAGCATTGGTACAGATAATAATAGAGTTATTAGTATTTAAGTTCACTCTCCAAAGTGTTCACTATTGTTAAGGAAAAAAGATAAAAAACAAACATAAACTCACTGCTGCAATATCCACATCAATGCAGCATATAGTACATAAGAGTGGTATGTAAGAGAAATACTGCAAAGCAGAGTTCGGACTACGTTTATGTGAAGGTAGTTTTATTATAAAAAAGCACCTAATCATCTTTTCTATTGAATTTAGTATGTTTCTTTTTCACTTTAAATATCGCGTATAATCTTGGGTAGGAACACCGATTCGGATGGAAAGGATTTATGAGTTTGTCGAATCTTACATAATAGAGGGAGTGATGTTGTATATGACCACATAACGCAATAAAGACTTAATAAAGCAGCGGTTCTTCACGTCAGACATGTATTCTTTATTTCTTATTCTGATGGATAATTTTTTGTTGGCCTTTAGTGATATAAGACCAAAAAACGTTGGTTGGTCTTAATACAAACTTTAGACCAACACAAAAATACCTAATAATTCTAATCCTAAAAGTCTACCCCGTGACCACGGCCGCTGGAAAGTGTTGGAAACGTCGGGAATTTAAAATGTAAAATAAACGCGATAAAATCCGTAAAATCATTTTATTTAATAATGTATAATATTCGCGCAAGCAATAGAAATAATTAATGATTCTAAGTTTTTGAATCTATAAAATGAAACTACTATTAAAGTACCAGGTTTTATTTTGTTATTATATTTGAGCAATTTCATTTTGCCGCATCAGGTAACATCTTTTATCTCTTAAAGACTATATAAGTTTTTTTTCAATATGACGACTACTAAACAAAATATGAGAAGTGGAAAAATACAATTTAATACCAATTTCACGTCATTTATTTGATATATAATAAAATGACATCTTGAAACATTAGCATATTCATATGACAGTTCTCCTTTCGCCTGGAAGTCTGACAGACCTCTTAAAATTTTCATAGATTTCTAAGAAATGTTTACTCGCCTTTTTAATCTTTTATGTACAAAACCAATATAAACGTTTATTGTGTGTATAAATGGAAATCACATTATAAACAATGGTACAATGGCCTTTATATTTCAGGAACGTAATATAAACACAAATTCACTGCCCCAAAAAGCTTATTATAAAGCATCAAAATACCCTTGATATTTCCTTACTACAATCAAGGTTTAACAACTTCAAAGACTTCTTCCAGGAATAGCTTAGTATAAAAAAATAAAATCTAAAAATAAAAAAAAAGTAAAATCAGTTATAATGGTAATTTTATTTTAATGTATTGAATCTTACTTGTTAAGATATTATTGTACGTTTAATTACACCACTGTCTACAATAATTAAAAAGAGCAATTCACAACTTACAAAACTATTACTAAAAGTAAGTCACGCTTCTCGGTATTGATGAAAATTACGCGATTATTATTTTTAGTTTTGGCGAAATATGACCTGAACAGGAAACAAATACGTAAGTGGCTTTGATAAGTGTGGTCAGTGGCCACTACGGCCTTAAGAAATTCCCCCTTATTAAGAGGATTGTACTCAAGGGGGTAACTACTGAATCGTACGTAGTGTTTTTTTAGAATGTCTAGGAACCTTTTATCTAAGGGATACTTCTACATTTTAGGAAACGGTTGTTATGGTAACATTATAAGATGCCACGCTCAGCATTCCCCCCAAAACTTAGATGAGCAGAATTTCCATTATAAAAAAACATTAATAAATATGAAGTGTAACGTTATTGGATGAAATTTATTAAGGAAGTAGACACGTTTTTTTATTCCACTTTTAGATACCTCTAACCTCAGCATTATTACTAGAAGCAAGCTTCCATGTTTTAATTTGGGACTTTAATAATTTTGTTTACTTCTCCTATTATAGTTAATTCCGAATTTGCTAAGTTGAAGCACATTCTGTGTATGAAAAAGTGATTAAAAATTCACATGATTATGGTAAATGTAGACGGAGTTTCACGACAAAAAATTAACTTTTTAACAATTATGTTATGTTATAATTTTGACAACTTGCCAAAGACGTTACCGTTTGTAGCATCCTTTGGCCCAATTTAATTTGCATTATGAATTTAACGTTTACTGTTCTAAGAAATGTGATAATATTAAGGTCCATATTAATAACTAAATAGCGCAGATTATGCTTAACTTTGTTAGAAGTCAGTTTAACATTTAATAGGCAAGTGGTATTGTTAAGTCAAGTGATGGGAGAAATAGGGTATATTTTTAAAAATTAAATAAATGCAGGAAGTTGTACCACTATGTTTTGGTTTTGACAACACTGTATAAGATTTATCTTGTCCCAGCCTAATGATACAGTATCGCGGCTCTTGGCGACTTATGGGGGAGGCCTATGCTCAGCAGTGGTCTCTGACAAGGTGAAACAGCGATGACTACAATGACCAGACCAAAGACATAAATATTACCAATACATTAAATATGGAAAGAGTGGATTTAACATGCATTATCGTCGCTTTTAAAAGACAATACATGAAACATACCTATTATATTATAAAGAAAATTCAATTAATTACTATATTCAGAATTATCATATTTCGCCAAAGCTTATTCGTTTCACATTTAAAATTAACACAATTGAAAATGAGACTGATGAAATTCATATTAATAGCATCAGCCAGAATTAAGGCGAAATATACATCAAAACTGGTAAACAATTTGTGGAAATGAATATTTCATCATTCACTTCCATCCTTACCTGCTGGCCGTAACCGCGAAGCGTCACCGAAACAAAAGCAATTCATAAGATGCATTTGTGTAACGCCAAACAAAGCGCCATTCTCGTTTTCATGAATAATAGGCGGGCCCCATAACGACAAATGCTATTATCTCCATCTACAGAAATAATTATACGGGAAGGGAACTAACGATTCCCTGAAGCATTTATCTTAATCAGTTTAAATTGTATATGAACGCCTTTTGTACATGGTGTTTGTTACATATGTAGTACCTTTGATTTTTACTCTTCATTTAAAGATTGAACAAGCCGAGCTGCATCTAATATGTTGCAATTCTTATCATTAAAATAAACAAGTCTTCTAAGTCGATCTACATATATTAGAGACCAGCCAATCGCGCAGGATATATTGCAAGCCCATAGCACTAGGCTACGGAGGCAGTAAGTTAATAATATTTATTGTAAATGGCTTAACTCAAATAAAATCAGTACCGGTGGTAACTTCGAACTATAGAAGGACCTTCATCAGGACGAGTGGGCTAACTTCACGATACCTTACCGTCTCGCACTGCGGGCCAGAGCGCGCAATGCACGAGCATCAGCTTTGGTAATCAAATACTAGTCACAATGTTAACATTATGACTAGTATTTGTTTACCAAATACAGTGAAAACACAATAAAACACTAAGTTTGATAAAGGCGGGGCGAGACCCGACTTACATATTAAATTAATTTCTGATATGAGCACACAGACGTACTTTAAAAATCAAAAAATTGAACAATAATGCATAGCCATTGATTAAGAACCAAAAAAAATAATAGCACATAATTAAAAATATCAAGTAGTAATTATATCAAGATTTTTTTTGCAGAAAACTATGTAAATCTGAAAATTGTCTTTGTCTGTAAAATGCTTCTGTAGATTTTATAATTACGTAGAATATTTGAGTAAGTAATTAAAAAAAATATGGATATGCGTTGATAAAAAATGTCTAAAAACATGCTTGCCACGACAAAAACGAAGTGCCAGTATAAAGAAGAGGTCCTTGACGAATATTTCATATATTCCTATTTTATATACATTTATGTAACCGCACATTTCAATTATGTTTCAATAATTTACCTACAATATGTTGGTGTTACACCATGTACAAATTTCCAAGTTTCGAATTATATTATCAACTCTATTTCAACCTACAATACTAGAAAATCCGGTCTATTATTAAGTTATCCGCTAATAACAATTATTGACTTCTAAATTACGCCAGTTTGAACTGTTTTTCAAATCTTGGAAATTTGTTTCGTTTTGTAGTTTTATTTCATAAATCTCATACTTGTAAGTCATTTATTAAAACAGTTTCGAAAAATTACTACAAATAATCATCAAACATTCAAATTTACATTATTCTTGAAGTGTAAAAGAAAGAAGACTAACCCAAGCTCAGTGTTTTATTTTCAGTGTTTTCAGAGGCTCAAGGATTCGAAGTTGTCTAGCAAGGGTGAATAATAGCAGTATTTGGGAACAGAAACATTTACCAAAATGAACGCGCAGATTCTTACTAAACATTGTAAACATTTTAAAGATTTTTCATTGAAATTGTTTTTATAATTATGAATTTTCAAACTACCAATTTGGAAAGTTATAAAAAGGTTATTTAGTTAGAGTAAAAGAATATGGATTTTGCTCTAACTAACTAACCTTTTTATAACATGAGAATTAGGTTTTTTTGTGTGTATGTTTGTAATGAATGAACTAAAAAAATAATAATTGTTTTTAAAAATTCTTCAAGTAGCCACGTTCATCTTAAAAAACGTAGGCTTCTTCTTGCTATAGAAAAATCCGACAGTGACATGGGCAAAGCCGTGGACGGACTGCTTATTTAATTAGAGGACCTTACACATGCTAAGCGTACATAGAAGCTTATAATAGGTAATTATGAATCAAGCAACTGTGACACATTTTGAAAAGTAATATGACAACTACAGAATATATCAGTCAGCATCATATTTTAATGAGTGTGACTCGTATCTTACATCTAGTCAAATGACAAATTCTATCACTTTTTCATTTATTTTATTAATATGATACAAACATCGTAACATGATGTTATTAAAAGTTTGGTTTATGTTTTTTCTTGTATGAATTCTCTTTTTCTTCTCGAAATTAATCTAAAAGTTATAATCATCAATGAATTCTCAGCTTTGTTTATTTATTTTCATTCATATGTTTATGCATTTATGTATTAGCTAGTCTTTGCACTGTATTCAGCAGTCACGTGTAAAAGTGCGGTGTGTCACATTGTTAAGTCTCATATATTGATGTCAGGAACTTCATTTTCGTCCTGATTACTGGTTAGATCTTCATTCACCATTGTCAACGGTTTTATTTGTCTAAAACATTTTTTGAATAGAAAAGTTTATTGTCACTTATGCGTCTGATAACAAAAAATACCAGTTAAGTACCAGTGTAAACATTGAAAGATAAGCACATAAAAAAAACTACTCGACTTTATCTTAAATACGAAAGTGAAGTAAGAGGATCAGAACAAGGGATTAAATTAACAAGCTTATTGAACTTAAAAGTATTATTTTTATTATCAGAGAAGTTAATAACATTAAATTCTTTAAAGCATTCATGTATAATTTTTAACAGAATAGGTTACAACATTTTTGATAACAATTTAAATGAAGTGTTTGTTGAGGGGGTCAATACTGCTTTAAATAATCCTTTATTATTTAAAATCATCACTTTACGGTGCGAGTCATATTTTATTACTAAGCGACCGTAATGGAAAACACGGTACCAATTCTTACAGCACAAAACGAATTTGTGATGACTTGCGCAATGTTCCGCACACGTGAATTAAGTTTATCGTTATTAGTGACCAGAGCTTAAGAAACAACTAGGAAAGATATATTGTTGACAAAAATTAATATACATATAAGCACGAGTTATACCACGCAAACTAATTATATAAAACTGCCCATTGAGACTCATTAGCGGCCTTGAAACAAGGCAACGCTATTACTGGACAGAGAAAAATTATTTAGTCCAGTTTAGTAGACACAACACAGTGCGCTCATGGCTTCAGATCCGACCAGGCAGCCCTCGCTGATCCCCCTCTACCTGCCGTCCGCTTGCCCACCCTGGCCGCCTCCCCCGACGCCGTCAAGTGGCAGGAGCAAGAAGACCCGTGTTCGCGTGTTCGCCGTGCCGTGCAGTGACAGTGTCAGTGCTAGTGTGTGCCGGTGTTCAGTGTCGACGCGTTAGGCGTACGCGCCTGAGCGATAAAGCTGTGTAGCCGTCTGGTCGGGTGAGTCGTTTTCGATTTTGCCTATCAATTTAATTTTCCCTTTACAGCGTTCAGACACCTTCTGTTGAGATGTAGGGACCCTTTAACCTTAGGTTTGTTCATATAAGCCACGTCACATCGTGATTCTAATTAAATTACACGCCACCACCTACGTGGTGTTTTATTAGAGTCAATTTAACGTCGCTTGCTGCACTAGGCGGCAGCGTAGCTACAATCCAAGCGCTCCAAAGCGCAGAGTTTTAATTACGTCAGGTTTTACACCCCTGCTCACCTGGGGTGGGAGGTAGGACAAACCTCCGGCTTCACCGGGGTGCAGGGATAGATATTTTTACATATTAAATTCACGCGAATAGCCAAAATGCCTCAGCCTAGACATGCGCAGCCGATTTAGGCCTCACTTTCGACGACTACAACGATAAGCCCCGCACGTCACGATTGACGCCATCCGCGCCGCCATCGACGCCCGCTTCGGATAATCAAAAAATCGAAATCGCGAAAAAATTGTTAAGTCTAAATCATCGCGCGCCGCGACTCCTAGTACAACGTCCGCTCGGAGCAGTCGGAAAGATTCGACACAATGACCGAGGAGCAATCCGAGGAATCAACCTAACCCGTCGTCCGAATCCGAAATGGATGTCGAGACAGAAGTCGAGGCCAACGCAAGCCTGACGACGTGACGCAGGAGGCTTCCTTCCGGTCAAATTGCAAGAAGCGCAAGAATAGGTCCCCGGCGTCCTCGCCATCATCACCCGATCCACCTGTCAAGCGCCGGAAATCGTCGGCCAACGACCTTTCAGCCGCTTCCCGGCTAATTCAGTGCTGCATCACAGCCGTCACCTCCGCCGCTTCGGCCACAAGTGCGCCTCACAGCCAACCAAACTGCCGCCTCACGGCAACCACCAACTGTCTCGCCTAGAGACAAAAAGCCCCCACTATACATCCGATCCAAGGAGAAGTGGCCCATTACGATCAGCCTTATCAAATAAGTACAAATTCACGGCTACAGTTTCCTCAAGGGATCAAACTACAACTAGAAACGTTGAGCACACCGTAACGTAACGTCGTATCTGCAAAGAACGATTATTACTATCATACCTACGCGCTCCGGAAGAGCGCGTCCTTCGACGGTCGTCAAGGACTGCCTGAAGGAAATGTCCACACAAGACATTATAGATTTTATAAAAGAACAGGGTATACCGATATACTCTGCAATCCGGCTATACAATACCAAAACAAAAAGCTGACAATGTGGTCCTTCTGACCTTAGAGCGCTCCCCAGAGGGCAAAAGTTTATGACCCCAGACATATTGCGATATTACCTCGCATATCCTTCGAAGCACCTCGCTCGAACGGACTCCCCGCGCAGTGTCACAACTGCCAAATGGCGGGCACTCGGCCCGTAACTTCATGCGTAGACCTCGCTGTGATCAAATGTCTCGGCGACCACGGCACCCCTGACTGTCCGCGCCCTAGGGACAAGGACATCCTGCTCACCTTGAGCCGCCGGCATGCGTTAACTGCCAAAATCCTGGCCACACGGCAAATTACCTTGGGTGCCCAAGCACCCAAAACGTATGCCTCACCCCATCCGTACCCAGGCGCCCCAGGTGCCATCCTCGCTCTTCCCACCACCTGACCTGCTCCGGCGTGGCAATGCCAAGCGCGCCGCTAGCGCCCACGCCCGTATGGCAGCAACCACCACCGCAAACCACGCCGGAAGCGCTCCGCGTAGCGCCGCACCACGCGCCTCCCGCGCCGCGTAGCGCGCACCAGTACGCTAGCCATAGCAATGGCAGCGCTGGGAGCAAGCTTAGAGCAAGTAGCTCAAAAGATCGACTTCGCAGAGCTCGATCGTCTCACCGCGGAATTCGACGCCGCAATAGGAAACTGATCCGTCTTGCCATACTACGCAAGTATGGCAATTGGTGAACATATTACGGGACATAATGGATAATACACCATTAATCGTTTCGAACGGCCCTGCCGTCTAAAAGCCACGCGCAGTAAATATAGTCTTTTTAACGCAAACGGCCTCCGACTTATAAAAGGCCGAAAAGCTAACTTCCTCCAGAAAACGAGCTGGACATTCTACTGGTGCAGGAGACTTCCTAAAGCCCGGAAGAGGAGATCCGAAATGCTAATATAACATCATAAGAAATGACAGGGCCGGCGCTGCACACGGCGGCACTCTCATTATTATGAAAAGTCACTGCACTGCAGCAATCAGAAACGCCGTCGACACTTAGGCATGTAGAAGCCTTCGATCTGTAGGTTAGCAATGATAGGGCACGCGCTATTACAATCGCTTTCGGTTTACATTTCTGTAAAATAACATCCCAACTCGCGAAATCCGACTTCGAGAAACTATTCTCATTAGGGAGGCGCCGTCATTTGGCCGGCGACTTCAAGTAAGCATACCCGATGGAATAGTCTAGTAATAACCCGCGAGGCTTGCATGTGGACGCTCTGTCAGAAGCACTTAATTTCAGTGTCGTTGCTCCGTTGATGCAAACGCACTTTCCTCACAATGTGAATCACAGACCGGATGTGCTTGATATTGCCCTCCTCAAAAATGTCAACCTCGCTCTCAGAGGCATAGAGGTCATCAACGACCCTAACTTCAGACCATAGACCAGTTATCCTCAAACCAGGACCACCTGACTCACCCAACATCACCACTAAACCATCCTCGACTGGCGCAAGCTGAAGTCGCAGCTAGACTGCACTAGCTCACCCACCTTGACTCCATTCCTACAGTCCCTAAATAGCGCTGAAGACACGAATCTCGTGCTCACGCGCTCCAAGTCAGTGTCCAAAGTGTCGTCGAGGGCTTCCTCGAGGCAAATCCGGTGGAGGATAACCCCCGCTGGGCTTTGCCAAACGACATCAAGGACCTCTTGCGACGCAAGAGGGCGGCGGATCGTGCCTACGATTGGTATCCGACCGAGCGGTAACCAAGGCAGCTGCGCCCCTTGAACATCAGTTCAAGCAACGCATAGCTGAATTTAGGAACTATCGGTGGGATAACGATCTAAGCAAATGTCATCCCTCATCTCGCTTCTGGCGACTTCCTAAAAGCCTGAAAGGCGGTGTCGGACTCGCTCCAATGCCGCCCTCTCAACAATCCTAAAGATCCCAATGTCTCCTAGCGTTTCTCGATGAGGAAAAGCCGAATGCCCGGCGACAGCCTCCAGGCCCAATGACGCCAGCACTCAACCGGTCGACGCCGCTCACCTCCAAAAGGTAGAGAGCGAGGTCGACCGGTTGACCCAATCCTCCGCGCGATATAACGTCACCGGTAACGGAAAGCGAAGTCAAGTCAATTATCAAAACATTAAACCACGGAAAGCCCGGCACGATGGAATTACAAACCGCGATTAAAATTTTACCGACTCACCCTAATTAGCCTCCTCGTCCTCAATATGAACGCAGCTCTTTCCAAGGGTATTTTCCCAAACACTTGGAAGGACGCTGAAGTTATAGGGTTCCTAAAACCAGCAAACCACCTTCCCAACCTACTCTCCCTACGTCCCATTAGCCTCCTCAAAGGCTTTGGGAAGATCTATGAACGCCTAATCCTAGCCTGCTTACACGAATTTATGAATTCGAGAGGGCTTCCTGTTCCAGTGCACCTCGGCTTTCGAGCCAAACACTCATGCACCAACCAAGTACATCGTATTACGGAACACATCGAGCCAAAATGACACAGGGTCAAATAACAGGAGCACTTTTCTCGACGTGGCAGAAAGCGTTCGATAAAGGTGTGCAGAAGGCTTTATTGAGTTATATAAGCTCGGCGTGCCCGACAGTCTCGTACTCGTAATTTATTTTATTTTTATTTTTTCGGAAAACATACAGTGATAAATTCGTATTTACTAATTTAGACAATATTTTTCACCATTTAAATGTTTTCGCATATAAAAACTATACAGCAGCTTGAATGCTTAAGAAGCGTACAATGGTTTATTATAAAACAAAGGAAAAAAGAAATCATTTACCTTAACACTAAGCTAAGAGACCACATGAAACCAGTTCTTTGACAAAACGTTCCTAAGTGTATCTGAAGAGTGAGTTAAACAAATCAATCTCAAGGAATCATTCAGTTCGTTGATGAATTTTGCAGATCTTATGAAAAAGAATTTTTCTATAATTTGTTGTGCAAACGAGGAAGATGCAGTAAGTCTGTTGTCTGAAGACCTTATCGGTACCTAAGATTTATATGGGAAAGTAGATCAGGAGAATCAATTTTATTTTGGACTAGTTTAACAATAAGACAAATATCAGATATTTTTCGTCTTATGAATAATGGAAGCAGATGATGTCTCCTACATGCTGTTACATAACGAGGTCAGATTTTTTACATTTGTATTGTAAATGTTTTATAAACCTCAGTTGTAGACTCTAGCCTATTAATATAAACATCATATAGAGGATTCCAAATTTGTGAACAATACTGAGAATACTACGCACATAGAGCAATAGAGGATTTTATTAATTTAATGCTGTTAAATTGGGAGCTAGATCTCAAAATGAATCCTAAGCACTTATAGCTTTTTTCAGATATAATCAATGGTTTTCCATAGGTTAAGTTTTGAATCATGAATGATACCTAAGTCACGTACCTCTATTCAATTTTGCATAGTTGTTGACCTTTGAGCCTATAAGAATTCTATCCATTAATTTTGCGGGTAAAAGTTGTTGGGACATTTGTTACGTTAAGATCAAGCTAATTCGGCAATATTCATCTAATCTTTCTAGATCTTGTTAGAAGATGACAGTCATTATATAAATTTGGTTTGTAGATTTCATATCATCTGCATACAGTAGAAATTTCTGAGTTTTGGAAACAAAGTTTAATATCATTGAAAATAAATTAAACAGCAAGGGTCCTAATATGGACCCTGAGATCCGAGGTATGAGTTCCATCAGATAGCTGAACTTAATACTACAGCTTGAGATCTATTCTCAATATACGATGTAACCATCTAAACAAGTCACCATGGATACCGGCATTAAAAAGTTCTGTAGGAGTATTTATGGTCTATTTTTCAAATGCCTTACTATAGTCTGTAAAATTGATCAACTTGTCCACCAGGATCCATGCATGAAGATGTAAAGTCTGAAAAAATAAGTAAATTGGATGTCGTTGAGCGATTTCAAGAAACCCATGTTGTTCTGGGATGAGAAGACGATAGACAGTTGTAAATTTCCGTGTACACCAAGCGCTCAAATATTTTGGAAAAATACATAATTTGAGATATTGGTCTGTAATTTTTCATCCTTTTGGATCCACTTTTGTATAGGGCTTATAAAAGAGGTTCAAATTTTAGAACGATTCCTTTATTGAGCGTGAAAATAATATGGTCAAGGGTCTTGTCAAAACATCAGCACACCTTGTTATAAATAAGGCGATATTTTATCTGGTCCTGTCCTTCGTAGATCCAGTGTCTTAAGAAGTTTAGATATATCTTCCTTTCAATTCAATGTCACTTATAGAATTTATGGATAAAGGGTATCAGAATTATTTGTCACGCTTGAATATGGATACTAGGAGTAGTGATAAGAGGAATGTTTTCTGAAAATATTTTGCGAAGAGACAGCAAACTTCTTCCCTGAATTAGCAGAGTGTCCTTCATGAGAGTGAAGAAGGAAAAGCATTATACCATTTTATAGATTTGATAAATGTCCAAAAAAGCTTTGGATTTTACTATAGAATTCTTCGAATTTTAAGTATCTTTTTGTAACATTCATCTTCCAATATTTTAGCTCTTTTTCTGAGTATTGAGAATGAGTTATAATCACTCACGTTCTTATATTTATTATATCTTCTGTGAAATTTAAACTTTTCCTTTAGTACTTTTTTTAGAGTGGCGCTTAAACTATATTGGAAATTTATGTACATTATTCATAAAAGTTCTAGGTGAACATGCTTTTTATAGCAATATTTAAATAACTATAAAATATCTCAATCGCTTCTTCCATTGACACTCCATTTAAGCAATTTTCCCAATTCCCTTCTTCCAAGGATACATTAATACTGTCATAATCACCCGACTCGCAAAAATACTTTCTAATAGGGCTCATTTTAAGACATTCATAATTCAGATTTTTCAGAGAAATAAGTAAAGATTTATGGTGAACATCCTCGGGAACTAATGGATCGTCACAAGTTGATACTTGCAAATACGTATTGCATAGTACTATGTCTAGGATTTTACCATTTACGTTATTGAAAAGGTAATATTGTGTTAAATTACACTCTGAAAGCGTGTCGCAAAAATATATCTGAGTTTCTCCTGTAGCGCAAGAATATTGAGAATGACTATCAGGACAATACGACCACTTGATATTACCTAAATTAAAATCACCCATAATGACAAATACATCTCTGGGGTTTGCGTTTATTATTTTCGATAAGTTATCCGTAAAATTATTTAATTGCATGCTGAACGAAAAACCAAAATTTTCACCTACATAAGTAAACAGTACAAAAATGTATCTTGATCTGTCGTTATTTATCGTTGTAAGTAACGGTTACCCAAATATCTTCCGCAGACGACGACCACTGGGGCGCAGTACCGCTTTGTGATCACGGTGGTACCAAAGAACTCCCACGTACCTTTCAGAGTAGCTTGTATAATTTCTATCCCTACGCCAAACAGCATATCGACTATCAAACAATTCACGTCATTAATTCCATTCAGCAGCTCAGGTCTCGGTTAACGAAATAATATCGTAGGAATGAAGCATCAAGTTCTCTAAATGTATGAGTCTTGGCAGCCCAGTATTTGATATATATATTAAACACGTATTAGCTTATAATTATCGTTATAGAAATAGCTAAAGCGAGTTACATTAGTAAAGGTTCAACAATGTAAATAAAAATAGGCAGAGTACTTTACATGAGCAAATAATAATAAAACAAACATAATCATTGTAAATATTCGTATAAAATTTCGTTACATATTTTACATTTTGGTTAATAAGATAATTAATTGCAAAATATACATCGAATACGTAAGATAAATCATTTAAGCATAATTCAAAGTTACGGTCATGTAAAATACTAAAATGGGTAGTGTAAAAAATAAAATAACAGTGTTAGTAAGACTAATGCGTTCAAAGACTCATAATGTTTGAAGCTGATATTCAGTATTATGTCATCAAAGCGCATGCGCTCGTGTCTTAATTGAACAGAGCTATTTTGACTTACTTGCATTTTTACCTGAATGACGCCGGTCGAATGTGCATAGCGCGGCAATGAGAACAAAAGGCCGGAATGATGTGTTTTAAACTGTCTTTCGAACTGATTATTAGAATTAAAAAATTGTACTAACGATGTTTTTATACAATTTTTCCAAGATCGTTTTCGCACTTTATAAAAATATAGGAGAAGTATTCGATTTTCAGTCATGATCTTACAATGTTCACCCAAATGTACTGAAGTTTTCTCTTTAGCTAAACTCCTAGCTTTGTTTAGCAAAAACTTTATTCGTTGGGTCAAATGATCATTCACTAGAAGTTCCTGTGCCACTGAACCCCAGGCTCAGTGAGGTTAAGTTGCTTCTGCTTACGCGCTGATGCTATGAGCTCTTCCTTTGGTAACGTTATTAAGGCAATCACTATGGGCTTTCGTTCTTAGAAATTCGGTTGAATACGAGCAATATAATTAATTTCTTCTTTTTTATAGTGACATTACATATATTACCAATTTAAGAGCGATGTCATAAAGGTTTTCATATTCTGATAGGTATTCCCTGATTTCCACGTTGTTTGCCCTTGCCCATTGATCTCTGTCCCTAACTCCATGTGTAGTCTGTTGATTTCAGCTTGAAGGACTGGAACTTCCTGCTCCAAACTTCTAATTTACGCATTCGATCTTCGAGACCTTGGATCGCTCCAGAGAAGTGGTTGACTTGTTCATGCAACATCTCCTGGGAAGCTTTTAGATGCCTGATCTCCTCCTTTATTTGTTTGACATCCTGCACCAATGTTGATAACGGTGCCAATTGTAGCATCATTTTGTTAAGTCTGTTCATGGATTTTATCCAACTGACTGGACTGAGGCGACGCTACAGCTGGAATTGTCAACTGAGAGACTTGCACTTAGGGCACTTCAGGTGTTCTTCCTTCTCCAAGTCTCGGTAGCCTCCTTCTGTGATCCCAGCACACTGGAAGTCGTATTGTTTTTGCAGGCACAGCAATTGGCCCTTCATTGTGCTTTATCCTCTCAGCTGGCACACGTAAACATCCTATCGAAAGTTTGAGAAACCTGGCAATATACGTATCTGGTGTGGTAGCAACAAGCGTGCGTTCACAACAAGGTCGCTGTGCTGACTGATGCATAATACGAGACTTTCTCCGAATCGAACGTTTAGATACCGCGTCGAGGCACTAAGTCGCAACCACACCCGGTCCTAGCTGGCGTACCTCAAGGCTCTGTATTGGGCCCTGTGTTATTCACCCTTTACACAACCGACATCCCATCCTTCAAAACTGTAAACACGCCTTATTCGCAGATGACACCTGCATCTATACTTCCGGTCAATGTCCTATCCGCTTATCCGAGAGACTCCAATCCGCAGCAAGACCCTAGGGATTGGTTTCGGAAATGGAGGATCGAAATCAACCTTCCAAAAGCGCGGCCATCTCTGTTTTTCTCGGAAACGAAAGCGATGCTTTCTTCAAATGTCCGCCTCCTTGATTGCCCCATCCCCTTGGGTCAGCCAGACCAAATACCTCGGGGTAATCCTAGACCACCACCATCCTTTGGCCCGCACATAACGCAGGTCAAAACAGAGCGGCCTTTGTCCTCGGTCGCCTGTTCTGCCTAATTAATCCCAAAAGCAAGTTGTCTCTGCGCAATAAGGTGCTGCTATACAAGATGATCGTACGTCCTATCTCATTTATGCCAGTCCCGTCTTTGCATATGCAAAACGATCCCATATAGACACGCTTCAAGTCCTGCAAAACAGATACATGCGCAGGCCACGGGTGCGCCTTATTATCTGCGCAACCATGACCTGCACATGGATCTGAATTGCCCACAATCCGCGAGTACCTTAAACAAGCATCCATCAGATACTTTTACTCGGCTTCGCAACATCCTAATGAATTGGTACGAAGCGCCGTCGCTTACGTACCAATCAATTCGCTTCGAAAACAAAAACATAGGCGAGCGCGCCATGTTCTACTTTGACACGGACGACGAAACAACTGTCCACAGCACGTGGAAAGCACTGAGACGAAACGCACACCGCCCTCGCCTCGGGGCAAGCAGTTCACCTGTTCAGTAGATATCGGCACGTTCCAGGCCGATTTTCACCATCTAGATAGGGCGGTTAAAATTAACTTCTCAATAATTAGTCCTAAAAGCGACCTATCGAGCGAGGTTCGGCCCACCGGGCACCCTCGATAAGTGTTGCTAACGGGTATAGGCATGGACCTGACCAGCGGCTGATCGAGCGAGGCTCGGCCCTCGTGGCACCCTCGATCAGCACGCTTACGGCATATATACAAAGTGGAGCCTGAGCCGAGGTCCCCTTCAGGGGTCCTCGGTGCTCAAGCCACAGAATAGAGGTGAAGCCTGTGCACACTTAAAGTTGCACAGCCCTCGAACCCGACGGGTTGTAGCGGTTAACTCCACCAACGTGAGTTCATCCGAAAAAAAAAAAATTATTTAGTCGAGTTTCTCTGGACGTCCCGATTCTGAACTGCGAATCGAAATCTTTGGCTGAAAAACAAAATTGAGTCCAAAGCGATAAATGCCAAAACAAAGTTTAATTTTTGTCATCTTAAAATGCTATTGAGACGATAAAATGATGAAAATAAATAGTTCAAAAACAATATAGAGATGAAATCCATCTATAATTTAAACTAACTCTTTGTACCTCGTTTATTTTATTTGCCGATAAATGCCTATTTGGTCTCGGTTCAAGCAATTGATTGAGATGACAACATCTCTAAGGCGTGGTTGCCCGATCTTAATTTACATTTTAAATTACAAACTTATTTAGATTTAAAGAAAGGGAACCCTTTTAAGACCTTAAGAAGCTGCATGCTTTAGGTTCGAGTTAAAATTCATTTAACTATGACATCGTTAGTGAATAATATTTAACGTTGCTTTCTTATTAAAATTTAGAGTTTTACTATCATTAGTCTAAAAAAAACATTTATAGGAAACAAAGTTCAAATCCGCTTTAAATTGAATAGTATTTTTTTAATTTTAACGGACTCGAAATTCTGCAGGTATGGTAGATTCCCTGTGACTACTAAAGTAATGTTTTGGACTAAAAGTGTTCTTAAGACGGTTTTTTCCTATTCGGCCCTTCTTACTGTAAGGGATTAACAAAGGAGGTCCCGTACTGTGCCTGTGTGCGTTACTATCGTGTTATTGAAACAATAGTACTTAGTTTCGGTTTGAGAGGAATTATTGCCATTGTGAAATTACGTAAAAGAGACGCAACGTACGTTTGGCTTCGTGTGACGAATGGACTTGTCGCGTCATTCGCTACATTTATAAGAAAGATTGCGTATCGCTTCTTTAATCTCATATCTATTATACTCTTTTTTTATAGCATTTATTATAGCATGTATATACAAAAAGTTCAAAACAGTATATTTTAATCAATAATAGGATAGTTGAGAATATAACGCTAAGCACACATTAATCTTGAAAAATAACGGCATACCTGATCCGATTTCAAATTATGGCTGTCAAGATTAACTTACATTTATATTCAACGTTAACATTGTTCGAAACTCACTTTGCACATCTTTTATTTGAACATGATGTTAAAAAAGTTCTTACATTAAGGTGACACGAAATTTTACTGCGTAAGGTCTTTCTTCCAAGTTTACCACAAAAATGTTTTGTGTTAACTTGCGTGTGCATGTCAATTACAAGATAAAGATTATCATTACCTGAAACGGTTTTAATTAGCCTGCGTCAAACCATTTCCGAGGCAATTTCTGCTCGAAATGCACACGACTTCTTTTATACGCGATGTGTATAGCGAATGTGTTTATATTTAACGTTTACGATGGTAAATTTGACACCAAATTATTTCATAATATTACTTTATACAAAACTTCATTTCAAAATTTAATTTGTGTGCTATGTTTATTTATTAAGACTGCCTCCGTAGCCTGGTATAGGTGTGTGCTTAGAAACCGGAGGTCGTGGTTCGAACTGCGGGGACGCAACAAATTTTCATTGTTGTTTTAGTTGGTTAGGGCAATTTGGGCCGATCACCAATTGTCTGAAAAGTAAGATGATCCATGCGTCGGATGGGCATGTAAAGTCGTCCACCCACCAACCCGCATTGACCAGCGTGGTGGGATGGTCCAAACCCCTAATGGATAGGGGTGTATTAGGGGAGCCATGTCCAGCAGTGACTAACAGGCTGATGATGTGTTTATTTATTAAACGTAAAAAGTTTATTTAGACTGTATTAATATTTTAGTAAGATCACAATTAGTGCATATTCCAGGAAACTACAGAGCTTTGTCTTCTCATAGATAATCTTCGCGTAAAATAAAATACTGTGTTGTAAGTATAATTTAAATGTTTACTTTCCTATCTTTTTATCATAAAAAAAAATGCATTCTGAGTGTTTTTTTATATACGTGACACTTAATTGACTTGTTCTTTTTCCCCGTCCTACGCATGGGCCGAAAACGCCATTCCCTGCGGATGAGGACGACGTCCCTAAACCCAATGACGGCCTCAAAGCTGTCAAAGCCAAAAAGAAGCACGAACTCCACGCCTCTTCCTAAGCACCCGTCCTTGCCGTCAAGGCTGCAAAGCCTGACGCTCCTATCACCTGCCCTGATCAAGCTGCCAAACCTTTGACATCCCAATCGAGCCAACCCACCTCTTCATCCATCCCGCCGGTCCCAGGCGTCCCCTCCCCCTCGCCTTACCCAACTTTTTCAGGCGCGACTCCCAGAAGAGAAAAGGCCCCCACCAATCAACCTCCGCGAGAAGGAGAAACGGGTCGAGATTCGCTTGGCCTTATCTGAGAATATTAAGTTTGAAGTCTCTGATAGCAATCATGGGACCAAATTGCAGCTAGTCACACCCGATGTATATCGGAAGGTGACTTCATTCCTTAAGGAAAAGGAGCACTAATTTCACACATTAACGCTCCCGGATAAGCGCGTACCTAGGTCAAAAAAAACCGCCTAAGGAAATCCCTTGCTTCAAGATAGCATCTGCTATCAGAGAATTAGATATTCCCGCCCTTTCGGTACAACGCATGACCCGGAATCATCATCCACTGCTGGACATAGGCCTCCCCTAGAGAACGCCTTCTCCATTAGAGGGCTTGTGGATCGTATCCCATCACGCTGGCCCGATGTGCTTTGGTGGGTGGACCAACTTTTACATATTTTTCGTCTTGTTTTACATAGCATAATTCAGAAGTAAACATTGAACTTGCTTGCTGTTGATTATATTTTCTATATTATTGGTTTATAAAGTTAAAAACCCAACCACATTTACTACATAGTCGTATTTAGTTTTAAATCATACATATACATCACTGAAAATGCGTAAACGACGAATTGCCATAAAAATTGGTATAATTAGCTTATTATTACAGCTTATCATAAAATTGACGTAACTACAAAAGATAAGAAAGTTTATGAAAAACAATAGTCGATGAAAAAGAGTAAGCCGGTATTCCTGAACGAAAGTCATTCTTATATCGCTCTGGTAGTTAAAATGGTCGATGTCTTGTTTAAATATTGACACACATACTTAAGTTAAATGTAAGAAATTATAAAAAAAAATCGTGACAACAGTCTCTTAACTTTTTTAAAACCACTAGAATTTTTATTAATCTGGAGAGTTAATGAATATTTCTGGAATTGAATATTTGTGTTTGTTTTTCATAGGAGTATTATGAATGAATTAAAATTAATTTAATCTTTTGTAATAAATTCTTAAAATTTAAAAACCCCGGCGCTAATTCAATATTGGTACATTTTAATATTTATGCTTGCGGCAAATTCAATATTTGAACAGTTTTAAACCTCGTGGAAGAAGTCATTCCAGTACGACACAGAAATTGTTTATTATTATGATGATGAGAAAGGTTCTTGCATAGAACGATTTTCTAATGCGGAAATAGGAACGTTCTCCTGTGAACAAATGGACTTAAATACTCATAAAACCAAACAAAATATGTATGTATTTGACAAATTGCCTCTTCATTCTGTATCAAGTGGTTCATGAGAAGTTGGTATATATCCGAGCGAGTTGAATCTTTTTTGGTCGACGTTATCCTACAAAAGTAATTAATAATTAAAAGGTGGAGTACTAACATATTGATAGATAGTTTTACATGAATCAACTATGTTGAATGCTAGTTGATGCTCTCTTATTCCGTTAATTGTTGAATTTTTTTTATTTTATGACAGTTGTATGTAAAGAAATTATGCTTTCTAAAAAACTTTATGCTATAACTTTCGTATTATACACTATAAATCAAATATTTAATTAATTAATTTCATTATTGCAATATAAATTATTTCACAAGAAACTACGTTAAAAAATTAAAACGGACTAAAAATACGCAAGTAACTAAAATGCGCATGCTTCAAACATAACGAATGACATTGTCAAGGATATCGGCTGTCATCAAAAAAACATAAATGGATAACAACTAGCTTCGCCTGAGCTCTTAACTAGCAATTTTATTTAAACGTTACCGCTCCACGGGAAAGAACATTTTAAATTTTTGTATTAAATACATGGAATACTATCGATAAAAATCAATTTTAGTGCTAAGTATTACTTCTATCGTAAACAGTAGCGCTGTCGTTTTGCTATATATAAAAATAATATTTTTAGAAGCTTTTTGACTTTTGCGTTACTGCTGGGGCTCAGTACCCGCAGCCTGCTCAGCTGCGAGGAAGCCAAGAGAAATCTCGCCGGCCATGGTGCTAGGTGGCAGGTGTGCTGTTATCCCGCCTTCTGCAGCCAAGAAGAGTTGTGGAGAGGACTCGGCATGGTGTCGTCAATCTCTCCTCCTCCTGCGCCCGAAACGGTGCTAGCGGTGGAGCCAAACACCTAGGCCACCACTGGGGACTATAGACTTGCGCCTTCATTGGTCGAGATCTCCTGGCTCCTGTGGTCCCTAGGCAACAAATTCGGAGAGTCTATTGCACCGATGTAGGAGCCATGACGACGGGCGCGTTAGCTCCAACGCGCCCGTAAGTAGTGACCCCATCTCCAAGCCGCGAAGAAGGAATAATGTGGTGGTTTTAGTATTACTTACTTACTTTGAGTTTTATTTTTGTAAATTTTATTACTTCAATAAAAAAAATCGCCTTTTAGCTCTCTGGTTGTTGTTGTTGTTGGTATCTGGCGCAGTTAGTGGGATAGTCGAGTCATAGTGTGTTTTCAAACTTAGAGTCCGCTTAATAGTCGTATGGGTCAGCGTCGACTATCTCTATGAATCTAGTCTGTTGACAGAGGCCACAGAATTTGCTGTGTCAAAGCAACTTTTATCTACACAATGATGAGAAAAATACTGCAGAAAGAAGGATTTCTTTGATTTATAATCTAACAATAAAGTTCACAATAATCCTAATGGTTGCTCTCCTGTACCCGGTAGATCATCCTATTTACTTTTTCCCAGAAATAAGTGAGTTAGTTTGTTAGAAGTACGTTAGTTTTATTCAGAACATTCCTTAGAAGATTTTTCGTTAAAAAAAAGTAAATCCAAGCCGATTTTGCGGCACAGTTTTTTTGATAATTTAAGATTTTGTGAATCTTCCGAATTATAACTAGTGCTACTGCCAAGGTCGATAGCGTATGGAAAGCGCTCAGGATAATGCCAGAGTTCAACGGAACTTCACACGTATTAGTAAGTATATATTCATATATAGTTCATCTGTATTTATACGTTATCATTACGATTTAATGTAATTTAAAGCTTTCTCATGAATTCTCAGAAAACCAGCTCATATTTAAATTAAATGTTTTAATTCCAAATTCTATTAGTCTTGAGACATCATTTTTTTTTGATAACAAATATCGAATATACTCCATAACATATATGTCTAACCGTTACTAAGTACTCATAAAGGATCTAACATGATATTTTTGCCATATTTGTTGCATGTGGTCATATGGCTGCTTGACGATTACAAATATAACCCTAGTTTAATACTTGTCTATATATTAAATATTAAAACTGACAGAACCTCGGAACGGAATAAGAAAAATTCGCTTGCAAGTTACGCAGCCATAATTTGCGAAAAACTTTTATTACCTTCGTCTGACTGCCATGATACGCTTTTGATCTTTTGCCAAATCGTTCCAAGAAACCTTTTTATAATTAGCTTTCTTGACCGTATTTTTCTATATTTAGAAACATTATGGAGTTATAAAATTTTGTTTATATCTTTAAAATGTTAGAAAAATGTTTTTTACACAAAATCTTTTAATCAACTGTTAAGACGTGTTTTTATTTGGGATCTATAATTTTTGTTTCTATAAATGACTATGCAAATGAGATAGCAGAATAAATATTCGTAGAACTGATTAATATTTTTTTCTCAACAGTAATCCTAATAAAACTAAGCCAATTAAGTTATATTGTTGAGCACAAATTTTCTCGTAAAATATTGAGGTAGCTAATCCGATTTTTAAACAAGGTCAGAGTATTAAAATAAGGAAAGGTATAGTAACAAAAATCAGATTTGCCTTATCACAGTATATTTTAAATGCATTATAAATCTTTTATTTAAGCTCATAGGGTAAGCTGTTTATATAAAATCCCAATGAAGTATGCAATATGGCATGCCCATACAAAAAGTTCACACCAGATATTCAATACCCACCATGGCAAATGAAATATCCTTTTAACTATAAAAATGTATGGATCTTTTAGTTGAACAACAACCTTCATATCACTGACAAGGAGAGCTACTTAAAGCTAAGACGTGCATTTTAAATTAGTATTTATACTAACATCCTTATAAATTGTTGCCTTTTTATGATGGAGTCTTATCAAAGAGATTATCTCGCACACTAAATACATTTACGTTTCTATATAGGGTAAATATTTAATTACTTAAGAAAATGATAACCTCTTTGTATAACCACACAAGTTAACTAAGTTGACTATGTGCCTGTAACCCATTTCGTAATGTGAGAAATATTATGATTTTGCGAAACCACCATCATCATCTTTTTTTTAGATTGCTTTGATAAAAGTTGATGATTTTGTTGTTTTTTAATATTTCGATTGGGTTTAGATAAATCAAAACAAAATCCTCTGTTTAACTTCTTAACGTGATAAATTAAACCGTTACTTACAATATAAGCTATCTTACAATAAATAGTAAAAGTTTGTCTGCTATTAAAGACTAGAAATTAATCAATAAAAATTTTGTTATCAAAAAGTTCAGGTATCAAAATTTACTTTGAATAAAACAATTATTTTGTATTTAATTTTAATCTCAGAAATTACTTTGATAGGAAACATTTGATCCAATAATCATAATATTGGTATTTCAGGATATTTGAAAGTCGGAAGATCATAATCTATTGTTTCAGTTAATGGATTGTAATTTTCTGAGTTTTTTATAGCAGTAATAGTGAGTCAATTATAAAACAATAAAACTGTAGTTATGAATCGTGTAATGGCAAATTGTGTATTATATAGTTTATTGTAATTATTCATCAAAATGTAGAAAAAATATTTTTTAGAAAATAAAAAGTTTTACAAAAAAATACAGAAATAACTACTACCACTATTAATGTATTTTTTTGTAAAACTAAAAAGTATACGTTACAGTGAATGTGATTATTATAGTTATTAATAATAATAACTTTTTATTTTCTATATTTTCAGTGCAATGTCCCACGAAAGTTTTAAATGTTTAATTACTTCTAGATATTTTTCTAATCACCAAGAAATATTTCTCATTCAGAATAGATGAAAACGTGATGTGGGTCCGCTCTTGGCCATTTCAAAAGGATTGTTTTCGAACATATCGCTAATGAAATACCCTTATCAACAACGATAAAGTCTAAGCGAATTTCAACAATTACGCGCAGCTTCACATTTTAAAATTGCACATAATTCTTAAATCTAATTTCGATATTGTTAACATATGACTTAAGGCACAGACTTTCCAAAAGAAGGAGGTATTCAATTCGGAGCTTGTTTAGTTAATGTATATGTATATATGTTATCGCATTGTTTTGCTCCTAGAGCTCCGATTTTGATCATTCTTTTTTAAATGGTAAGTATTAGCTGTGATGAGGTCCCATTTCTTCTTAATAATTTTGTAATAATACGGCGTTAAAATCACAATCTCGTGCGATTAAATTGCAAAATAAAACTAAACCTGAAGAGGGTGTCTTATACTATGTTTTATGTAATTGTTCTACTCCAAATTGTATATAATTAAGTCCGCGAGAGGATATATGTTGTTTGAGGATAATTCGCAATAACCATTTTGATATACATATTTTAAATATAATAACATTAAGGCTGTGTGACAGTGTAAGTTACACTGTATTGTAAGTTCACATTAGAAATAATAAAATTAAAAAAAAATCAAACTTTATTCTGACTCTGACTTTGACTTTGACTTTAAAATGTCGTGTCAAAAATCGAGGGTAAATTTCGTTCCGAACGCACGTCACCTTTATACTACCTTTATTGCCCAATATTTTGGGCGATAAAGGTAGTATTCCTATTGTAATGTTATGTTTGAAGTTGGTCATATTTGTTAAAATTTACTCACTCTAGTTCATAGTTCTAAAAAAAGCGGCTAGTGCTGGTTAGGTCGTAGAAGACTGCCAAAGAGTTCCTGTGACCCGATCTCTAAGGCCCCAAGAAAGAAAAACGTGGTGGTTTTAGTCGGTGCGAATCCGATATAACCCGTCTTTGCCCCCGCGACGACGGATATGCGTAGGCATGTCCCCACGGTAAAAAAAATGAAAAAGAAAAGGTCCAAAAACTCGTATTAATCGTAATTAGTGCCATGACATGATACAAAGAGTCAACGTAGGTGACTCAAAAGCTGTGTTTGATATACTTACGGATGACTAAAGCTGGATTAATTGCTATGATCCGAAAACCAAGATACAAACTGCTTAGTGGGTGTTACCTTCTGAGGATTAGCCAACTGAATTGAAGAGAGGTCGAAGTGTAGGAAAAGGATGGTTTCTAAAGAACCAATAATTATACGGCAGTCTAAGAATATCAAGTCAGTTACAGCAGGATGGCATATCAACACTTGTCTTGGAATGGCGGGGCGAACGATCGACTATTTGGCGTCGACCTAAGGACGAGTCGGCAAAGTGTCGTTCTCAGTAATTATTTGATATAATATTTATTTGATACATTGATATAATAAAAATAATAACATGCTATTTTTCTCTGTTTTTGATTTTCTAAGTACTTTCAGTGACTTCGTACCGTGTGATATTCTTCATTTAAGGTATGACTTACATGTGTAGAATACTTCAAGACGCATTGTAGTAGTAGGTTTATTCAGCATATTATTTAATAAATTAATATGCTGGAGGACACAGTTCATATTTCAGAGAAAAATTTACCTCTTATATATCAACACGAAATTTATGACTCAAATTAAACAATAAGAAATAATCTAAATGATCAAAATAATATTATGACATACGGTTTTTTTTGGAATTTATTACCAAATAATAGCTTGTCAGTGCAAGTAAAAGGGTAAAATTCATAAAACAACATTCTAAAGAATGTTTAACAAAAATTTTGCAATATCTTTTTTGTGTATCTAGCTACTTCTCTTTTTTTGAAACATTTAACGTAATTTTGAGCACTGAATCTTATCGATCATTGCATAATTTTCGTGCAGTATTTATACAATTATGCGATGAATGCTGATATACACATTGAGGCGATAATTCTACATGTGCGGTAATTACACTACGACGCTTATCAACACCTGCAACGTTGTTAATTAGTGGTTAATTTGATGGACCATTACGACGGATGCAATTTCTGTTTTGTATGTATAATACAAATTGTTTTAACGTTTGTGTTTTGCTGACAAAAATTATAAGAAATATTTAAAGTTCAGGCATAAAAAGTGAAACTATAAACTCCTTAAAACTATAATTACCTACCTAACCATCTTAAGAAAAGTTAAGTCTGGCTGCTTTTAAGGAGAGTCAAAAAATGTTAGTAGACTTAAAGATGAAATATTGGTAGCACAAAATATAATAGCTAAGACTGTAACGACCTACTTTAAACTAAGACATATTTTAGTTATTAAATTTCGAAAACAGTTTTTTATGAAATTAAACATTAACTCGTCCATTTCTATAACTAACTTATTAGAGACATTTTTTAATTGTAATAATGTGATTTGCGAATTGACATAGGCAATCTTGACGGACGAAAACACATTTTTAGTAATAAGGTAAACTTAATCAATGAGTTCGGTCACCTTTACATATATATTTACTTTATATTGAGCACGTACGTATGGATTAATGAATTCGCTCATTTGTGGAAATCGCAACGCCCATGCGGAATGTCATTGACAATGATCTTTGCATAGAAGCAAGGATATGTTATTAGCGATAGGGCTTCCTCCCTTATCTGAGAGCGGGGATCGATTTTACCGGCCACCTAGGTTCATAATGTCAGAAGTAAAGGTTACACTCGATTTCTCCACAGCGGTTTTTCGACAATTAAAGTCTCGTAGAAAGTTAATACGATAAAAAAGGAGCATCTCCTCCATATAGGCCGAGATGAAGTTATTGATTGCTTTGGTGTTGCAGAAGAGTATGGAAACATTCCCTATCCCACCCTTAAGGCTTTACCCGTTATTTCCCCCTGAGGACAGGTCTATCTCACACTGAGAAGGTAACTACACACACATCAGCTCTACCGTCTACTATAAATATATAATAATGACTGAACACATATTAAATAGAAGAGTGACTTGGATTTCTTGTGCCTCTTTTCTATCAGCGCCAACACTTTTTGAAACTGAGTTTTGTTGTTTTGTTGCTATGTATTTTAACAAATATGTAACAAAAAAGCTACCTATATAAAATTGCACAAGGATTACCTTAAAAACCAGTTATAAAAATGAATACTGGTAAGTGTAATTTGCTTTATTTGTGATTTAATAAAAGATTTTACGGATTTTATCGCGTTCACTGTACAGGATCCACAGGTGTTGTTCGTCTGTTAAAGCTTTGCACCCGGCCACCGTCATTTCTGTATTAGACCGTCTTATTTATTAGTCCGTTTTACGCGTACTGAGCTTATGGTATCTTGAGGTCGAGCGGTAATTTTATGCTTGGGTTCATTTTTGTGAATAATTAGATCCCAAGCAGGTGGGAACACCTAACCATCTTCTCTGTTGACATTAAGATGATTTTTAATTTCAATAGCCTAGTGTATCATCCTGGGTAGAAATGCTTTCTCAAGAATTTATGGTTTGACAAATCTTATATAACGGTTAAATTAATCCAGCCCATGGTCGCATATGGTGGGTTTGAATCCCGCGGGAAAATAACTATGTGTCATCGTTGTTTTCTGCTTGGTAAGGATAATTTGTCGAATGGGCATGTAAAAAGTCAGTCCACCCCGCGTTGGACTTGCGTTGTGGGATACTGTTCATAAACCCCCTAATGTAGAATGCGTCCATTAGGAAGCCTATGTCCAGCAGTGGACTAACACAGACTGATGATGATGATGATGATGATGATGACGATGATGGTCGCATACTACACACTTCTACAACCAGCGCTATTTCACGTCAGCTATGTTTGTGTTCTTTTATCCTAGTTCTACTAGATCGCTTAGGTTGGCCTATATAAGAGGAACCACATTTACAATCAAGCTTGTACACTCCTGGATCTTGCAGAGGGATATTACACTTGACAGGCGGTAGAAACTGACTTATCTTCTTAGGTGGCTTGAAAAATGTTTCGATAGAAGCCTTTAAGATGTAGCCAATCTTGTCAGTGGCTCCTCTTGGGTACGACAGAACAGCAGGCACTCGCTCGACTGTGGCTGACTTCACTCGGTCCTTGTGATGCAAGCGTAGGATTTGGAGCTTGCTGTCCTGAAAAAATTGCTCGAAATTCTGAAATTTAGCAGCCAGATGTTCCTTGTCACAGATCCCTCGTGCTCTCTAAAACAGTATCTCAATTACCAACAGTAGTTAACTGTGAAGGGAATATTTATTGGTATAGGTTTGCTTCCTATATTCAGTATGGCTCGAGGTGTTATTGGGATTTCTTTAATCAAGTACTTCTAGAAAAGCCATGTTTTGCCAAGGTGAAATTGATTTTGGAATGAATATATTTGAGATGGTCAAGAGAATCATATACTTTCTCGCATGCATAAAATGGACTAAGAAATAAAATACAGAAATGACGGTGTATTTAATCTTAAGTCCGGATCTTAAACAGACGAAGAACAATACAGTCTCTCCGTGACCATGAATCCTGTAAAGTGACTGAAAAGTCGAGAAGATTGTAAACCAAATTAAACGGGATTAAAAAATCGTCTTTTATTAATTCATGTGTAGTATTTGCGTGAACACCAGAAAGAATTGTTTCATTTGAATAATTTTCGCAATTGTTTTTTAGCTTAGCTTTTATCTTTTTTGATAAACTCTGCTTTGACAGAAAATTTCCAGAAAAGCTTTACTCAGTGATGGAAATCATCTAGAAAGAGTACGTCAAATCCGTTACTTATTGAAACCAAACTAACGATGTAAGAATGGAAGTGAAATAAAATTTGTAGGTACAGTAACTTACTGCTTTCCCGCCCTGTTTATATCTAAAGAGCAATAAAGATAAGCTTCCAGTGCTTACAATTCGTAATTAGCTAAACGTTTTCTGCAATAATAAATTTTGAAAAATTTACACAATTTAACACTTTGTTAAATTGATAGGTCAGAAATTGTAATTTTCTTATATAATTAATCTTTTTTTTAAATTAGCTTTCATTTGGTCCCATTTTTGTATATAATTTTGTGTAAAGTAGTTTAGTTTTATATTTGATTAATAAAATAATACGGCACCAAAAATCACAACCTCCTGCGATTAAATTGCTGCTACAAAATTTTACTTCTTAAAATAGTCTACAATAAAGTTCGCGAAAGCGTATTTCTATGTAATAAAAAAAAACCCTGAATAGCCATTTGGAAAATCGTTCTTTACACTAACTACACGCCTCCATGTAATTTATACTTAAAAGTAGTATTATTAATAGATATTTATTATTTAAGAATAAATATAAACATGATCACATGAAACATGGTTCAGATATTTTAAAAGGATTGTAGTTTATCCGTTACCCTTATCACGCTTAGTTAATTCCAGCTAAATTCCCAAATATTGCAACTCACGACTAGCCTTAATTTGAAATAACTTTTCAAATTAAAATTGTTTCCTCGCCGATTCTAATTTTCTTTTTTTTTCTGTTGCAACATTTTGATTTGACCATTAGTTATTTTGTTTTATTTTTTTATTTTAAAGTGCAGAACATAGTCAGACTAATTTATTATCTACATCAAAGCACATAACCTTTGTACTTTTTTTGTATATAATGGATTGAATTCTCTCTCGAAAATACATGTGTAACTTGATAGGTATATAGTAAATAGTATGTACTTTTTAATAAAAATAGATTTTTCATAAAAACAAGTTCTATTTTAACCATTATAAATTTATAAAAATGTTGCATAGCTGAAACTAGCCCATAATAATTTTTAAATGTTATATTTAACGTATGCGTTTATACAAATATGTATTTAAATATGATTTAACGCTCAACGCTTATTTTAGAATTTTTTATTTAATTTGATCTTTAATAAGATTTTATACCTCTTAGGGTTAATTAACGATTTAATTTTTCTTACAACATCATCAGTAGCATTCGTCTGTAACCTAAAACAAATACTAGACGGAAGGTTTTATCTCGTGCGTCTCTGCAAATAGCAATAGACTCTGAACACTGGTCCTTTGTTTAAGCTCGCTCAACCCGTGGCAATCCAAGGCACGAAAATCCTCTCATTACTAACCGGAAACAGACAGTCGCTGATGATACTGTGATTTCACTTTTATTCTCAAAAAACAATATGGGTACTCGGTTTGAGTTTGAAACGAACGCAAATTACATACGTACGAGTACGACGAAAAACCTGTGACAATAAATGAACAATCAATTGTATTAGAAATGATAAAAACGATCTTTCAAACTACTTTAATACGAAATTTAAGGCTTTAAGGCTGCTTATTTATAAAAACGAAATAAAAAAGAATATCTTTGCCATGAAAAGCAAGGTTTATTGAATACTACGGTACCATCGCAGTACCAAAGAGTAAAAGAGGTTACGTTTGAGTAAAAACGAAAATAAAAGTCAACACTATATTTTATTCTATACACAGTTTACGTTTTTTAGTAAGAAACAATATTTTGTTACTCAATCTCAATAAAGGACATATAATTCATGCAAATTTACATGCTTATTAGAAAAACATATTTGAATTGAGTTGGCGATAGCACATATAGTTTTCCATGCTTCCGTAATGTACTCGCCCGTCCATTTTTATTGGTATATTGTACATAACACAACGAACTCAAAATAAAGACCTTGTGGATGTGCCTCCGTAGCCTAGCGGTGACGGCGTGTGTATACCGGAGTTCGTGTTTTCGGGGGAATCCTGCGGGGACTCAACAAATTTTTATTGTTGTTTCCTAGTCGGTTAGGGTAATCTCAGCCGCTCACTCAATTGTCTGAAAAGTAAGATGATCCATGCGTCGGATGGGCTTCAAACGCGTCGGTCCACCCACCAACCGCATTAGACCAGCGTGGTGGGATAGGGGTGTATTAGGGGAGGCCTTTGTCCAGCAGTGCACTATCACAAGCTGATGATATTGATGATGATGATGTGGATTTAATACATGGGTGTAAGATTATAGATAATAGATTAGACAAGTTTATAGATTTATAAGATAAAAGTTTTATAAAAACAAAAGTAATATGGAAATAAAGTCCAATTAAAATTTAAAACAAGCCTTTTAGCCGGAGCAAAAAATTCTTTGTAGTGTTTACAGAGACGTAATAAATAAGTGTCTCGCTGGACTTAACGGCGCTGTTGTTGGGGAAATAAATGTTGACTTTAAAAAGGGATGAAAGCTGAATGAATATTCTGACCCCGTTGCAAACAACCGAAAGTGAAATTACAGGAAATATTAGTATGGTTCAGATATTTTCTATATAATTCTTTATTGTTTTAATTAAATATGTCATTAAACAATATTCATCTATTGATTACTGAGTTTTTTTTCACATATGTGTCGTATGGATGTTTCAGGATGATGTTAAAGAAAAAAAAGGTTGTAATCTAGTTCTAAAACCTGAACGATAATCTGACCTACAGATACAGTCAACAGTAAAAAGATTGTTATTTTATCAATTTTAATACAGGTATGTAGTGGTATTTCTGTATGCAAATAAAAATCATTTAATATCACTAAATATATCGCTCTTAAATACTGCCGTTATATTTTTATTTAAAAGAAGCGGCTTATCTATTGTACATATAACATCTGTATATAGATTCAATGGGTCCATTGGTTATCGTATTTTTATATACTGACTATAAAACAAGGCCTATTACTGCAACTGTGTGGGTAATAAAAATAATAGACATAAAATATACCGAGTTTGCGATAGAAGTTATAATAATATAACAAATTTGTTGGCAGAATAGGAAATACATTTTTAATCATTTATCAACATCCAATACTACCATTACAGGACTATCAATTACAGGAGTATATACAAATGAAATATTATTTTCGATATTATCATCATCCGCAGCCGTGATAGTTCACTGCTGGATTACAGGCCTCTAATCACATCCTTATCCATTAGGGTTTTGGACCGTATCCCATCACGCGTACTATGCGGGTGTTGGTTTTCCATGTTAGAGCTATTGTTAATTACATATGTGCTTATTATTACTGAAAAGGCACTCTAGTTTACTTCATTTCTACTAGAAATGTTCGAAACACGTATTGCAACTCTAACACGCTTGAGCTATAGTTGTTAGGTTAACAAGGGCTATTAATTACATCATGAATAGGATGAAGAAACTTTCCATAAATGCTCTACGCAGTGACATCGTATTGTTCTTTCATTTTAAAATCGTCTTAAATATTAATGGTAATACAAAATCATGAATGCGAACTGATTACAAAAGCTTTAAGACTAATATTTTTTTATACATAGTTACCAAAACGAGATATCAATAGCTATTATGAATAGCTATAGCAAACTTAAGCTAACTGCTGTGTATAGTATAAAGAAGTTAATAGCCATTGTCAATGTAGTCTTTTCCCACCCTAATGCACGCCACCGCTTTCTATCTTCGGAGTCTAATTCAAATAATTAATTTCATCTCATTGAAGATAAAATTTTTATTATTGAAGGCTGATTGAAAGTCTTTTACACATCGCGCCATATCTCTCATCAGCCTGTAATAGTCCACTGCTGGACATAGGCTCTCCTAATACACCCTATCCATTAGGGTTTTTGGACCGTATCCCACCACGCTGGTCCAATGCGGGTTGGTGGGTGGACTCGCTCTTTACATGCCCATCCGACACATGGATCATCTTACTTTTCAGACAAATGGGTGATCGGCCCAAACTGACCTAACCTAACTAGGAAACAACAACGAAAATTTGTTGAGTCCCCGCAGGATTCAAAACCCACGACTCTCCGGTGTCTCCAAAGCAAACGCAATAACACGAGGCTACGCAGGCAGTCACGTGCCATATACACAAACTTTTTGCATTTGAATTAAAATAATAAAGCTAATTCTAACTAGGAACTCTTTTTCAAAAACTTTTAAGGTTAGAAAATATATGTTTAATAAAGTCATTGCGTAATTTACTTTTGGATTCATTGTGCAATTCACAATAAACTTGTCCCTTCGTTATTTCTTAATTTTAGTATTTAGTATTGTACGGATAAACAACTCGACAAACCTAATGTTCCTTATTTGTCTTTATTTTTATACGAACAATGGCTTAATCAGTGGCTCATATATTGAATTACTACTGCATTGTAAAAGGTTTCTTACAAGTAGGAAAGTACCTATTAAGGAGAAATAAAACAGGTATAACCGAAATTAGTTTGGGATTCGTATTACTTTTATTATAAGATGAAAACTTCGTCATCTCTTGAAATTCCCTTTCTAAAAATGTTTAATCTCGACGCTTAAAACCCTAAGCAACGATCACGGTTATGGACGTCCTAGGTAATAAATATCGACCGTAGTCTAGAGTGAAATTGAGACGTTTTGTATCGAAAGCCACGAGGATCCTTCGCAAAGAATAAAGTCCGTTTTATATGCGTAAAACCTTAGTAACTTATTTCTTACTTAATTCTTTATGATTGATCTAGATATTTTTTTTATTTGAGCGAGTTTAATGAAACTAATTAACACGTGCCACATAACAAAACTTCAGTCACGCCAAAAATTGCTCCTCTTTTCGAAATTAAATTTATAACATCCGAAAATAAAAGTAGTTGCAGTTAAATTTTCAGTGTCAGATATTCAATGATGAATATCAATAAGAGTTTTATTCATAAAATAATTTGAATTTGAACCGGGCACCGGTGGAGAAAAATATTCACGATGTGGATAATGAAATTTATCGTTGACGAATTTTGGATGTTTTACGAAATGTCAAGTAAACAAATCTGGATTTATGCTTAGCCTTGGAAAAATGGCTTTTTATTATGGTAAAAGTCATACTAATTGATTTAGTAATTCAGATATGGTATCTCGGTAGCAAATGAAATTATGCTTTGTGCGTACTCTCTGTTACTTACGAATTTCGAATACTATACATAAAAAATAATACAATTTTGCCATGCAATAGAATAGCAACAAGGAATAATTATATAAATAGTAGATTATCAGCACCTTATAAACTTTTTATCCGAATCCGATTTTGATCAGAAGAACTCTTAAGAAGAAAAAATTTCGTACGTTTTGTCTTTTTTTTATATAAATGTTACCGAATTACTTTGCACTTGACAAATATGTTTTTGTGCTATTTTTTTTGGTTGAAAGATATTGAAAGTTAATAAACTTACTTTCAATAATAAAGTAGTGTTAAGCACGTTTTTGAAATATTTTTACGGTACATAATTTAAATTATATTTAAAAACACATTTTAATAAGAACTAAAATATTTGGTCAAAAATTACGTGGCGAGAGGAATCAGGAGGCAATCTCGTGCAAAAAGCACGATGTAACTCGATTCTGTTGCTAATAATGGCGTATCCGTAAAATATAGAAAAAAATAATGGTCCATGGAGCAGTATGTCTGAAGTAAATTAACGATTGAACGAAAATGATTATGAAACTTGACGATGATGATAAGGAAGAAAAAACAGTTGTAATACATTGCTTTATGTTGAAGTCGATTACATATTTTTTTGAATTCTATAAATTTATACATTCACTAACGCTTGGAGCTTAAATGTAGCAGGAACCACACTAAGATGCTACTATTATTCACATTAAGTACTTTAGAATGAATACTCGGATTAGCGAACTAAACGGAGATCAACGCTTATTCGAAATCAGGTACGACCTGATGCGGATGTTCTGCGGATATTTAAGGCCTAGCTATATGTTAAAAGGAATACTTAAATAGAAATACAACGTTTTGATACCCCTTTGTCCTATGACAGAATGGCTACATCAAAGCAGGTATAACATGATGAACCACTTATAACTAGTAATAATTGGAAATGCATGCATTATTCTTTTGAAATAGCTCGCCCTTTGCATAGCTCATAGATACAACTTTGACTAAATCCGATTTCACACTGTTTGTCCTGCTCTCAGATTGTTCGTCGTTACGTATCGTTTAACCAGTAATTATGCTGGTAACGATGATTTCACACTACCGCTTACTGCTAAATACTATAGAAATAGACAGTGTACTAGTACGGTACCAGTCGATTTCCTGCAAAAAGAAGTACAACACTATCGCTATAAATACTTAACGTAACTTGGCCGCATCTACAGCAATTGAAGATTCACTAATTATTCCCATTTTACAATTCACTCTTAAAATTCCTTAATTAAATATTAAAATCGCACATTTAAGGCTTAATTGCTCTTCTCGAGACAGTTTGCACCGGTAGCTTCTGTTTGTGAAACCTCTTTTTACTCAATACTTGAAAAATCAAATGCGGTCATATCGCTTAGCTTATCTTAAATTTTAAAAGGAAACAAGAGATTATATAACATCGGAAAAAATATAAGTAATCATTATCTTTACCTAAGGATAAATAAAAATTATTCATGCTGTGTTATTCAAAAAAATAAAACATTTTATTACAGGCAATACTTAATGGTTGTGCAGCATAAAAAAAGAACCAATGCGGACCGACCTTTTACATGCCCACCCAACGCATGGATCATCTTTCTTTCAGACAATTGGGTGTTCTGCCCAAATTGTCCTAACCAACCAGAAAACAACGTTTGCACAACAAATTTTCCCGCGCGATTCGAATCCACGACCTGCGGTTGATAAGGCAAGGCCCATACCGCTAGACCACGGAACCACTATTAGACAATGTCAAAGTTCGTCATCTTTTAAGAACGGGTATAAAGTTTTTAAATGTTATCACCGATTTAGTAATGAAAGTGAATTGACTAAAATATTTTTAAGTTCCTAAAACGCGTTTTGATACTGGATGAAAGAAATACATTTAAACATGCCCAATGAACGTAAACAATATTTTTTTGTCATATACAAATGTATAGAAATATTTTATTATGCACACAAAAATACAAGTGAAAAGCTATTTTTTAAATATTATTACAATGAAATGGAAATTGGTTTTCGGAATAAAATATTATAAAATAAATATTGTTTATTAATTCGATAGCTCTTGAAATGAAATAAACGAGTTGGTGTTTTATGTTCAATTGTAACAAAAATGAAAAGTTGTATTTTATTCGAAACCGTATATTTGTCGAGAATATCAAAGTACTCAATTATATTATTTCGTCGAATTTATTTTTCTGTCCTTTTGAAAGCTTAATAACTATCTCATTCATCATTAGCCTGTGATAGTCCACTACTGGCCTTCCCTAATACACCCCTATCCATTAGGGGATTTTCGACCGTATCCCACCGCGCTGGTCCAATGCGGGTTGGTGAGTGGACCAACTTTTTACATGCTCATCCGACGCATGGATCGTCTCATATTTCAGACACCAAGGATCGGCCCAAATTGCCCTAACCAACCAGGAAACAACAACGAAAATTTGTTGAGTCCCCACAGGATTCGAACCCACGACCTCCGGTTTCTAAAGCACACGCCCATACCACTAGGCTACGAAGGCAGTTTATAACTATCTCATAAAGAATATCAGTAAACTATAAATTTATATGTATTACTATATGTACATGTCGTAAATAGTGATAAGCCAAGAGCGGAGAATAGATTTTAATGTTAAATGTTTAAATTAATATAAAGTTACAATGTACTCACCTAGGTAGAACTATTTTAACTGTATATTTCACGCGAAACCAAATTATGCATTAAATTTGAAGTAATACATCCATTTTGTCGATTTTTAGGATAGGATATCCAGTGTGGTGGAATCGATATCTCTTGCGTTTACGCCGAAGCAAGGCTAGTGGCGGAAATTAACATCGAGGCCGACGGTGAGGTGCTCCTCTGACAACACATGCAATTAATATTATATAAAACTTCTATGAAATTTTTATTTACTACATCTTGCAAATTTCCGTTTTCTTGTACTTAAAAAACCTCTCGATATAAGTGTCATTTTAATCAGTTAGTTTTACCTTAGTTCGACCACGCGTGTATGAATAACCAAGTTGGTCAAGCTTATAACCAGAACTGCATTTAGTTACGTAGTAGCGCAGGCACGTAGCGTTAGAGCAACGCAGTGCAAATTGCCTACGTGACCTAAATGAACTTTCGGGGTTACACCATAAGCAAATCAGGTTATTAATGCAAGAGTAAAACAAACCTTTTTACGTTATTTATATTTAAAGAAAAGTCCAGTTTTAGCTTTACTTGTCATTCAACTAATGGACGATTAAAAAAACTTTGGGTTAAACATGAACTGAGGGCGTACATAAATGGAAAAAAAAAGTAAATTCATAAAAATACAATGTAATTATTCTGAAAACATAACCCCATATTATTTAAATGAAATGTTGATGATATCTTTTTTACCAATAGTCGATAGCTCTTAAATTATCATATGAATCTACTAGAGGTAACTTTTAAACCCGTTGTATTTTTGAATTTGTCATATTTCAGTACCAAAAAAAAAACGTCCATAAAAGTAAAAAAATAACGTCAATGAAAGAAAAAAATTATTTATTTTCAAAAAATAACAATTTCTTGGACGATAATCGCTAGAAATTCCCCAATAAAATTTTGTGTTTAAACTTTTAAGGTTTCACGAGAAAATAAATAAAAAATCATAACAAAGTTATACAGAATCAGCAAAAATTAAAAATTTTTTGTTAATCAAGAAAAAGAATAGAAGCGATTAACGTCACATCTTTTGATGATGAATAAACAGGGTATCATCGCAGAATTAGTTGGAGTATTTTTAGAGCAAAAAAAATAAAACGGTCAGACTTTGAGAAAATTACGATTTTTTCAAAATATATCATGTACCTGGTATTCTGAAAATTTTTTCATTTTTTTCGAAACAACATTAAAAAAATCTGTTCCGAAAATTTAAAAAATCTAAATAATAAGTTTCGGGGGGTAAAAAAACAGAAAACTTTAGCGAAATCAAAGGGGTCCGTTAAAAAATTTGTCGATTTGATATGGAATGACCCATATGTTTTTCATCTACAAAACGCACAAATATTTAAACTTCAAATCCCCCTAAAAATGTGTACTTATAATGTACACCCCCTTGTTTTTTATTAAATAAAAATCTATTTATTTAAAGTTAATTTAATTAAATGTCAAAACTTCATTATTTACATACGAGTGCAAATTCAAATTACTTTAAGGATTTTATGAAAGTAATAGAACTACATTTAGATAATTAATATAACTACATTAATTGACTGGCCCAAATGTATATTTCAATAATGTATGATCGACAGATGAGATTCAATAGTTTAATTTATTTAGTTACCTTTGATGTACGTTCGTTGAATATAGTAATGAAATTCATCACAAAACATGTGTATATTTTTCACACGAATGTACTAAATATCAATTTTAACATAACCAACTAAAGCTTATCTTTGTAATTAATACTTGTTATAACTTAAATGTATACGCGCATTGATATACCAATTCTGTAATGGGGACAAATATATAAAAAATTTAGTATTTCTGTTTCATTTTTCCTTAAAACATGTATCTAATCTTATCTTAAGTTAAGCTATAGAAATATCCCAAATGGAGGTTATATTTGTCTAAAATTTAGTGTGAATATATATAAGAGGGTAAGTTGCTTATCGTTGGTATATTGCTTCTCGTATGCCTCTTAGCCAATTTCGAAAAAAATCGTCTATAGGAGGTAACTCTACTAAGTTGGTCAAGCGTATTACCCGTTGTTCAGGCGCAGTAAGGGAGCAACGCAATTGCAAATTGTCTAAGTGACCTTAATGTACTTTCGGAACAAATGCTCAGATTTTTTTCTTAACTAAACATTTAACTTTAACATACCTCCTTAGATTAAAGGAAATTAACATTTTATGTATATATTTAATCTGTTCATTATATTGTGTACAGGTTTAAGTAGTAATACCAACAAGTATTTAACCAGTTATGCAACTCAACTCCGTCGCCTATATTACGCTCATGTGCTCTACTCCGGGATCGTTACGGGAAACACTTAACTAACATTTTATATAGTATCTCCTTTATCTTTCATATCACAAGGGGACTAATGCTGTAATGAACGATTATTTTATTTACTAGGTAACAAACCTACATTTTTTTAAGCTTAGACACATATAAATAAATTCATTTTAAGATTATAATTATACGGGTTAAGCAAATATTCGGTAATAGTCTTACAAGGTAAGTACAGCTTTTACAACTGAATATAAGTAATATTAAGAAAATATATATAAAGATTGTAAACCAGAAGTAAGTTGACATGGATATTATAGAATGATTATATTTGTAGTCATCATGGTATTGTAAATGTTAATATATTGTAATATGTATATAATTAAACATATACATAAATAAATAAATGTATATATGGGTATATACATACAATAATATTTGTAATAATACATATACGTATATAATATGAGAATTAAGTTTAAATAAATATAATAATCATGCAACTAGTGAAATTATATTTTAAATTCTTCACAACCAAGAAAAATGCAGAATTTACTTACAAAATGGTATAGTTACTGTCAAATTGTCACAACTGTTGAATATTTGATTTTCCAGAGACTGATCACATTTCTTCACGAGTGATCAGCCTAGTACATCCGATGCACAACGCGCTGGTCGCCTGATTGAAGTCACTACTGAAAATATAGTACGGAAAAAATCCGAAAAATCTTACACGTCGTTCGTCCAGACCAAAGGCACCTTTACTAAGAAAGTACATAAAGTTCTGAATGAAATAAAATAGCTTTGATGTGTACACCATTACAATTTTTTCAAACATTTTGCTTACGATATTTTTTAAAATAAATAATACTGCCAATTTTAATGTTAATTATTCTGGAAAACCCAAACGTTTAGACTTTTTGACTATTTGACTAATAAAAAAATAAATATTACTATTTTCCTAAAATAATAAAGAGAGAAATAGAGAAAACAAAGATAATTGAAATATTCTTCATTTATTAAATTTCGTGAATGACTGAGATGTACATATTATTGGGAATATATAAGAAAATTTTAAAATAATTAAAGAAACGCTTTTAGTACGACATATGTAAAGTTAAATTACAAAATTTTAGTTTATAGTAAAGTAAATGTAAGAAAAAAATATATCTGCAAAAAAAATAAGTAATACTTTTCAGTACGTTCCAGTACTATTAATTTTTCAAACAGCATTTATGCATTCTGATTTTTAAAATTGTTGTATTCATTGCTGTTTTCAAAAAGTGACATTATTTAAATTTTTATTATGATATGAAAATGTTTTTGATTATAATTTTGCCGTGAGTCGGTACTAAACTTAGGAATGAGTAAAAAAATATATATTTCAATCTACGTCAACAGATGCCGTATTTTATATATGAACACTAAGTCTTCTTTGGTCATTTGCTCATCTCAGCATTGGTTGCTTAATTTTAGTAACGATCATGTAAATGTGATTCATTGTAAATGATACTAGAATCAGAAAAAAAACCTCGAAAAAACGGGTTCGTACATTATCTTGCATACATTCGAAATAGAAAAAGTAACAGGCTTTATGGACATTACATCATCATACATACATCATCAGCTTGTGATAGTCCACTGCTGGACATGGGCCTCCCCTAATACACCCCTATCTATTAAGGGGTTTATGACCCCTCTGGTCCAATGCGGGTTGGTGGGTGAACCGACTTTTTACATGCCAATCCGACGCATGGATCATCTTACTTTACAGACAATTGGGTGATCGGCCCAAATTGGCCTAACTTACTAGGAAACAAAAATGAAAAATTTGTTGAGTCCCCGAAGGATTCGAACCCACGACCTTAGGTTTCTAAATCATACATAGCCCATACCACTAGGCTACAGAGGCAGTTATTATCGACATTACTCGGCATTATTAACCAAAAAATTATTCTTGAGATTTTTCGGTAGGTGACCAACCATAGTTGTGAAAGACGCATATGTGTGTCGTACCTAAAATATGTGTGTCGTACCTAAAATATAATTTTCGTTCTATATTAATTCAGAATTTTTACTATTTCAATTAATATTTCTAGAAATATGTATGAGCGAAGTATTTTTGCTGGCAAATTAGTAGCTAGTTTTAAGGTAAACATGGAGTGAGATATATTTTAATTGTGATAATATACGTGAATTCTGCGAGGGGCCTCCACGAACGTCCCGTAAAATGTGTTCTCGGACACAAAGGGAAATTTACTCTAGTTAGGAAATTTGCCCTCGCCACTCAACATTGTCGACATGACGTATTTAATTTCAGTCTAAATATGTACATATCAAATGCCAAAATTATTCAAAAGTTCTCATGCTTACCTATTAAAACTAAGTTTGTGACTTTATTTACATAAGTTTCTTCCGTTTCGTGAATTTTATCAGATTCCTGTTATCGCAATCTCTAAATCGGTGTAATCAAATAAACAAAAAAATACTGTTGTAAACACAACATGTAGGTTTCTTCTAACAATAAATATAAAATTCGGCCGCGTTTTGACATGATGACTTCGACCTAATAAAAAGTTAATAAGATATGTGTTATATTCGTAATAAAATTATGGTTTGCTAGATAATTTATCGCAATTTTATTTTTTCTTTCATTCGTATCTAATAAAACATACATAAGTTTTATCTACAGCAATGAATAAATTTATCTCATGCAATAAATATTTTGTTACCGCTGTCTATATATGTCGCTGGCGGGAAAATATTGTTACCAAATCCAATTTCATATTTACGGAAAGGAATACAAAAGAAATAAAACAAAGAAATCAATCGAGTGTTCTGAAATCGAATACATAGTTCATATTAATACGCTTTTTTAGAAAAATAAACAGAATGGAAATAACAACGTTAAATTTTAACCTGATACGGAAGAGCCACTTAAGTTTTTTTTTAAATATTGTCATCTGCCTCCGTAGCCTAGTAGTACGGGCGTGTGCTTTAGAAACTGGAGGTCGAAGGTTCAAATCCTGCCGGGACTCAACAAATTTTTATTGTTTTTTCCTAGTTTGTTAGGACAATTTGGGCCGAACACCCAATTGTCTGAAAAGTAAGACGATCCATGCGTCGAATGGGCATGTAAAAAGTTGTCCCACCCACCAACCCGCGTTGAACCAGCGTGGTGGGATAAGGGCCAAAAACCCCCTAATAGATAGGAGTGTATTAGGGAGGCCTATGTCCAGCAGTGGACTATCACAGACTGATGATGATATTGTCAATTTAACTAACAGTAATCTTTTATTACAAATTTAACTAACAAAAATCTTTAAAAACGTTATACATACTTTTTTTGTATTTTTAGTTGTGAATTAAAATAAAACGATTCAATCGTTACGAGATTATTTTGCGACTGACTTTTATTTTGATATTTACAACAAGTGCATATATCTATATTTTAAGAATAACCCTCAATAGCGAAATTAACGTAAAACATTGTTGAAAACTGCAATAGGGCAGATTCAAACCTCTATTAAGGTCACGCAGTGTAAGATTATAAATTTAAGGCATTAAAAAATATATTTATTCTATGTGCATAAAACGTGTCATACATGACATTTTTTTTCTTTATTTATTAGAGATTTTTATCTATATAGACATCCTACTTTAATCCGAACAGCTAATTTTAACAAATATTTACTTAATTTACAGAAGGCAAACCATGGGATCTGAAGAGACTCTCATTGTATAGTCTTATACCAAATACCTTTGGTATTCGATCGCTCGTTAAAATAATTTTTCCAACACATATAAGTAACTACTTTGAATTTTGGTATAATCTCTGAGTAAAATGGTCTAATATTAAGTTTTGTACCTGTTGATAAAGCCAACTTTGCAAGTCTGTCAGCCTCTTCGATACCAAATAGTCCGATGTGAGATGGGATCCATTATAGCCTTAGCTCTATTCCACATTCAGCACAGATGTGTATATTTTTAGTTATTGTGTACGCGACCAAAACTCCTCTGTAACCACAAGCACATCGGGTTATGTGTTGTAGGGCACTTTTACTATCAGAGAAAATTACAACTTTCGGTTTGTTTATAGACATGATATAACTGATTGCCTCGGTTATATCTATTTATTCTAGTGACATTATGGAAACCTTATTATTAATTTTATAGCTAAAACCATGCTTTTTAATAGGATCATAAAAACTCATTCCTCTTGTTTCGCCCATCTTTTACCCATCTATAAAAATTTTGTACCATGTTTTGTACTTTCTGTCTATTTCAAAGAAAATATTTGCTCTACCTGACATTTTGATTTAATGTATACTTTAAACGATATTAGAGATTTAAAATTCAGTAGCGGCCACCGCGAGGTAGGATTTTGCAGACTGCACGTTGTCACCGTCTTATATGTGCAAAATGGTATAATATACTATTTGAAGACGGTCATATTATTTTGTTAAAATTCCACATGTTTATTAAATGCTCAATTGGCACCTCATAAAATATTTCCAATTTTTTCATCTCTATTTAAAGAATTGTGCAAACCACTCATAGGATAATCAAGTAGTTTTGTGTAATCTTTTTAAATATTAAGTGCAAAACGAATAATATATTTAGTTGTACTGTGTTAATGAACTCGCATTTAAACTGTCTAAAATAAATTCAACTTAACAGATTTGAATTTGAAGTAAAATCGTTGCATCCTTACTGCAGCGGTATATTGAGATCGTTGAAATAGTTGAAATGATTTCCCCGAAGACTCGTTAGACCAGGATAAACCAGCTGAAAGTCAGATTTAGTTAAGTCTTAGGATTCTATGCCGAATTATCTAGTTTGTTTTACAATCTTCTGCCAAATGATGCTCAATTAAAATAATGACAAAATCATTTATTTCGTTTTTTAGATAAAACTTTCGGTGAATACAAAACAATGGTCGATTTTTTTAGCTTTTAAGGAGATAAGGCACGGTTTAAAATACATAAGTGTTTGAGATTTTTCACATACATAGAATATATAAAGTGTTTTCTGGCGATGGAATTCGATTGAAATCCCAGAAAACTTTACAAAAAGTAAACAAACTTAACTGTTAGTAGGTCTGCTCCTAGTATGTTTTAAAACTGTGAATTGTTTATCCAAAGCAAACAATATGATGATCCCATTATTTCGAAATTACCAAGACATTGAAGAAGTCAGTAATTGACATAGCAAGTTTTAAATATCATATATAATTTAAAAAAAATATTATTTCTTTTGCATTTTAAAGTACCGCTCTATTTTTAAACTCGTATTAGAGCAATATGTTTTGAAAATAGCAAAGAATTTGCCACATCATCTTTACTATTCTGTACGACATCTGCGTTTATTTAATTATAAACCTTATTTACTTCAACATATAGCTGGGTTTTCAGTAACTCTGTTACGATTCAGAATATCTCGACCTTTATGCAGCCGTCGAACAAAATGAATATATTAGGCTTTCGAATATCAACGGCGACGTATATGAATCAAACGTTGAATACAAGATCATGGAAGTTTTCTTAATATAAACTTAAACATGTAAGAATAGAATTAAAATATCGTTTTTTCTTTAAATGTCATAGTGAACCTCGTTGATCTAGCTTCTCGCGGTCCGATTTTGTTAATTCATTTTTAAATAGTAGATATTAGTTGTCGTTTGGTTGGGGGGTTTTTATTATTTTGTGAAAAGTAATTTGATAGATATCTAAGAAATTAAGAAAATTTCGTGTCAAAAATCACACCCTAGTGCCATTAAATTGCAAAAAAAAACTCGTGATAGACTTAAACTATGTTTAACATACTTGTACTATTTTATATAGTTTTCGTTTATGTTTGCTAGAATATATATCTATGTTTTAATAATAGCCTACAATAAGCATTTTAACGTAAACATTAAAAAAATTGAAATCAGTCATATCAAAAGCCCATTTAATATAATATAATGTAAGTTCACATAAAATTAAAATATTAACTTGAAAAAATTCTACATTTTTCACAGACATATTGATTAAATCAATACCTTATAAGATATTAGAGTTTTAAATGCGGAGGCAGAAATCGCAGCGCAATTACAAAATTGCGACATTTCGACTCTTCTGTACGAACAGAGAGCACGTTACCTGCTTAAATTGCATATAATGGATAACCATTTATATTTTTTAAATTTTACTTGTTAATTCCTAATACATGAGTTTTATTCGTTATTTGCAATGTAAAGATTTTTTTGACTCAGGCATTAAGAAATGACTTTAAAGGGCTTTCTTTCTCTCTCTCTTTAAAATCCACACTAATTCACATAGTTTAAATTTAATTGGGGTCTTACCTGTTAAAATTAATTTGACTAATATAATGTGATAGTTACATCAGGCGTAAAACTTTTTCTTTGTAATGTTTTTTGTTTAATGTTTTGTAATACAAACAAAAAAAATATTCATTCATCAAATGTTCTTTCATTGTGAGGCATTAGAAAACTTGGTATAATACAACAACTTCGACCAATTACACTTATATATTTTTTTAGTAAAATTTCAACAACAATTTCTTAACACAAATAATAGTGCTAGGCTATTATTTATCTTAAAAACAACTCAGGAAACCCTAATTAGAGCTACTTGGTCTATTCTCGTGCACATATTTAAGCTTTGTAATTAGGAATAATTAAATAACGAAAACATAGTGCTTTCTTTTATTTCATTTTTGGAAACTTTATTTGTAATTGCGAGTCTTAGCCCGTTGTATTAAGAAATAACTGTTTCGTTTGTGATTTATTTCGAGAACTTTAACTGCAGGGCTGTTTCAATGTTATAACATAAGCCGAAGCCTTTAAGTTCCTTTTCCTTTACAATTTTTTTCTTTACTCTTCCCATAACGTATGATACTTTATTTGCGTAATTTTTAAATGTACGCATACTGGTTCCTAAATATCTATGAATAATAACCGGAACACTTTTTCAAGGGTTTTATTATATTACGTGTGGCATTAATAAAAATAAAAGTTTATTTAGCTTATACGATCTACTTGCAGTGGCAGTGGGCAGGTAATATAAGCCGCAGATCTGACGACTGTTGGATTCGGAAAGTTCTGGAGTGGAGACCGTGGCTCGGCAAACGTAGTATGGGACGGCCTGCGGCTATATGGAGTGTCATAGCTTGAGTATGACATTCGCAAAGTGGCCGGCATGGGCTGAATGAGAATATCCGAAGATCGGAAGTGGTTAGCGGATTTGGGTCAGACCTATGTTCATCAGTGGACTAACACAGGCTGATAATAGTGATAGTCTACTTTCTGTTATTTCAATTGCTCAATGTGAGATGTCAACCACCATAACAATATTCCAGATGACCACATTCAATAACGTCAAATATCCCGGTGCCTTTAACAGAACAAATACTGATATAAAAACAAAAAAAAGATATCGTAAATAATAAATCCTAACTGTAATTTGATACATTTAACCACACCCAACGAGATTCAATAGGTCACTTCTTGCCCTAGGGAAAAGGAGTACCAATATCACACATTTCCGCACCCGGATGAGCGCGTACTTAGGACAGTGGTCAAAGGACTGCCTAAGGAAATCCTTTGCCCTGGGAAAGCATCTGCTATGAAAGATTTAGATATTCCCGCCCTTTCGGTACAACGTATGTACCACCCACGAACCAAACGCCCTTTGGTATGGTGCTGGTTACTTTCAAACGCTCCAAGGAAGGCAAGCGTCTCTATGACGTCCAACAACTCTGTGGGATCAATCGTCTCTCCTTTGAGCGGCCGCATGTTAACGGACTCCCAGGGCGGTGTCACAACTCCCAATTATTCGGTCACGCTTCGCGGATCTGTAAAATAGCCATAGCACTGGCAATAATTGCGCGTTATTTCTAAATTCTCTAGATCTCTTTGATCTAGACGAATTTAATCAAGCAGCAGATGTATTCGCCGCCACCGCCGGCGACACTATGGCTAGGTTCTCACTTATTATGAAATACAAAACGTTGATTAATTAACTTTGAATAAGACATAATATGCAACGACATCCAAGCAGTAGTTAAACACGCCCTACACTTAGAGTGTACGAAAAACTCACACATTTACGACATCGGCCCCACCGATGAGGTCGAACTTACATACCCCTTGCTATATATATATATCACCATATTAAATAAGAGCGTTTCTGGAGTTTCTTGCGCCACTTCTTCTCCTAGCGCCAACGCTTTAAGAAGTGGTAATTAAGTTAAGATAGGGCTCTTCTAGCTATTTAATTATCCTTAAAAAGCGTCTTAACCGTCGGCCCACCTGGGCAGCCCTCGATTCAGCATGCTAACGGGAGCCAGAAAGTGACAGCCCAAGCCAAGGCTCCCCATCTGGGCCCCTTGGTGTAGTTAAGTCACTCGGTGGGGAGACGCGCCTGTGGCAACGGGCCCTCCCACATCGGGTATGTTCTAATAGTTTTATTCCACAGATCATCAGAAAAAAAACCACACAAATAGTAACACGTGATGCCAAAATGGTCAGAGTTGTTTTCTCAGTTTTGAGAGGACAAATATGTAATTTCAGTAATTAAGTTTTTCCGAAAAACAAATCGTTTGAAACATATACAAGCACTATAGAGCAGTGGAGATAATATAGCTAACAATAGACATATACAAAAGTGGAAATAGTTTATACATTCCATTCATATATTTCACGTTATCAAACAGATATTAAATGTAGCGTGCTTACGTTTTGCACCGATATTACGCAGTTTTACAAAATTTAATATGCTGAAATGATTAAGGTATTAAAAATAGTGGTATTTGACTTATTATGGATGTTTGTTATGCTTATTGGATTTTTATGTGTAACTTTTTAATGTGCCACGATTATTATCAAAAAGTTTTTACTGTCCATATATATAGAAGTGATTTTTCTTTTCAGAATTTAATATCGGATGGTTTGATGATTGATTGATGGTAATTGTTCAAATTAGAGTTTTGGATCAGAAACCTATGGTGGTTCCAGTAAACCGAGAATAACGAAATTTATCACAAAGAAAGATTTAATGGTTTAAATCAAGAAACGATGGAGAGCTGTCTCCATAACATGGTTGACGCTGTGTTCTCATACAATTTCAAGGACAAGCTACTAATTAGCACCAAACTCAATAATTGTATCACTTTTATAATATCCTCGTAGTCGACTTCTATGTATAAAATATGTGTACATTATTTTTTAATTTTTTAATGCACAAATGTATGTGCATATCCTAATTATTTATACCGAAACTCACTCTGGTCGTGCCGTATTAAACGCAGGACCGACTTTTTGCATGCCCATCCGACGCAATGATCATCTTACTTCACAGGCAATCGGGTGATCCGACCGCATTGCCCTAACTATCGAAGAAACAAAAATTAAAAGTTGTGGAATCCCAGCAGGACTTGAACCCACAACCTCCGGTTTCTAAGCCGCTCGTCCATACCACTAGGCTACGGTGGCAGTTTTACTTTACATATATCACTTTTAGCAGTATCAAGCACGGAACCCTATGGTACCTAATTCGTCTTGCACTTCACACAGGTATGTACAGGAGGCAACATACCTCTAGTATGTTGCCCCCTTGCTCCACTCCCATTGCAAAAAAAACGTCGGTCAATAATAAAGTTTAAGTTAAAAAATTATCATTCTATGAGTATAAAACGTGTCACACATGACATTTTGATTAGATGAATACCTTAAAAGATGATAGAGATTTAAAATGCAGTGGCTGAAATGGCAGGGTAATATCTTGCAAAGGGCACGTTATCACCCGCTTATATTGCGCAAAATGGTTATATACTGTTAAAAGTCTGTCATATTTTTATATATTTTTTTTTTACTTTCTTGTCATATGCTTTACAAAATATGTTTAAATAAATTCATTTAATTCTATGGCAAAAATCACCATGATGAAAAACCCACATATTTTGACTTCGTTATACGTACATTAGTTATTCGTTATACGTGGGTTCGAATCCTGCGGGGACTCAATAAATTTTCATTGTTGTTTCCTAGTAGAGTCCGACCGAAACTGTTTTTCCGGCCGAAACCGAAACCGAAACCGAAAGTTCGGCCGTGGCTTCAGTTTAATTTTATTATTATTACTGTATGAATAGTTTTTAACTGCAAAATTAACCAGGAAATGAAGGTCCATTCTACTAGGTTTTGTTAATATATACAATGAAAAAAATTACAGTAACAATAACATTTTTGGATGCAGTTCTGCACCAAACGGTGTTCGTGGCATTTTTAATCGAAACGTAATTTTTAGAAATGTAATTAAATATTTGTTCCTTGATTGTATAAATGAATAGAAAACAACTATACAACAACTTACTACTCATCTATCTTCATCAGATTTTATTTGCCAATTTTTAGTTGGAGTTTTAAAAAGAAATAAAGTTTTTACAAACCGACTAACCGACTTGCATAACCGACTTTAAGACGAAGAAGTTAATTTTAAATCTCATTTTTTTTCTGTTTTGTCGCAGTGTGATTTTTCCAATTCTCCTTTTCTCCTCCCGCCGATGTCGTATGAGGCAACTAAGAAAAAAGCTACAGTAATAATACTTCCGAAAGATAGCGAGAGTAGTTGTCACGTCTGGAGATCTCCAAAGATCGCCAGACGTGATAACTACAGCAAAACCCCTCTCAAATTAAGTGCGTGTGTACTTGCGACCCCAAAAGGGCGGCCGTGGAGCTTTGAGTTCAAGACGATTCAGCGGATAAAGTCGAAGGCGGCAGGCGTGCTGCAATCCGTGTCCACTGCAGCCAATGTGGGGTCGCGGGGGAAAAGTACTATCGATATTCCGTACGTCATTCTCCTTATCCTCTATGACTTGGCGGGGTCAGACTGCTGAGGCGGTGTGGAGTTGCCGTGGGAAGAGGGGACATTTGGCATAGTGTCTTTGATCTCTCTTTGCTCTACGGCCGAAACGCTCCTCACGGCAGAGCTCCACATCTTAGCCACCGCTAGGCTCTGGGAGTCATATGGTTGAGATCTCCAGGCTCCTAGGTAACAGGTTTCTGGTAAGCCTGTTGAGCCTGCCCAGATGTAGGAGCCGAGACGAAGGGCCCGTAAGCTCCGACGCATTCGGAGGTGGGTTGAGCCATTAGTAAGAGAGAGGGCTGCCGCGGTGACTAGCGCTGGTTGGGCTGCAGAAAAAGACAACATAATTCAACATAACACCTTTTTATATTTATGTATTATATACTACAGTGGAACAGTGGTATAATATTTTGGAAAAAAGTAAATCTAATTAGATAATTCGGTTTGAAAAATCGAACTGATATTGACTTTCAGTAACATTATTCATTGCATTATAGCATTGAACTTACTTAAAATTTATTAAATTTTTCATAATGATTAGTATATAAGATAGTAAAAAAAAGAAACATTTTTTTCTGGGTTGTTTTTACTTTTAGTTAAGTGTAATTAACAAACACTATAAAAGGTAGGAAGCAATGGTATGCTTAGAAGCACAAATATGTCAAATCAAACGCAATGAGGTTAAAATTTTTATCTAATTTTGGGGATTTTTTATAAATATCCTTTCTCTTTAGTTTGATTTATCGATTCGGTGGGATGTAATAGATATAAAACTTGTAATGTTCATGAAGCCTTAATCTACTCAGTGACATTGCAGTGTTGATACAATACCGCACATAACGGATGAAATAGCAATTTTTTCTACAAAATTATTCAGTATGAGGAATTGCATTAGATCAAAAAGTGTAGGTTGTAGTAGTAAATGTAAAGGTATTACATACAACATGTTCAAATAAGATTAAATAGGTTTTCCACAACACGTTTAAACGTTCCTGCTTGTCCATGATCACTTATGGCTAATGACCGAAGCCGTTATCATTAGCTTATTATCATTACCATCATTATCACACGCACGGTTACGCAGAACAACGCACTTTAATAGATCGTCTCTGAAGATTATTACAAATAACAATTACGGCAGTCTGAAACAATATTATAATCGACGATAACGTTTGTATTTTCATTCAATTGTACTAGCTATGTCTTCGCGTTTTATGAAAAATGTGATAACCCCAATACTTAGATAAATTGGAAAATATAAAAAAATGGGTGCGTGTACTTATGTACGCGCGTGAGAAGTATACTTTTGGCATCATTAAAATAGTTTTTAATTGCATGCAAATAATTAATTACAATACAATAAATAATACATACGGATAGTTAACCTCAATTATATTGGAGCACTTGAAAAGTATATCAGCACAATTTTTTTCACTAATATTCACAAATAGTAAGTAGTATCAATCAAAATAATTAAGATAATTAAAGATGATAGATTTACAAGAACTAATCATAAATAATTCGATTAAGAATTTATGGGTTCAAGACGTACTTCGATATATCATATAACTGGTAGTCCATCTGTTGCTTACAAATGTAGAATTCCTAAGAGATGTTGGCTTACTTGTACAGCGGTACTATAAGTCAGAAGCTTTAATTATGTGTGACTAGATGGCGCTTATCTAAAACGTATTACATAGATAAATCACAATGTTGATATATTAAATGAATAAAAATATTACCATTATATCAAGTTGAATAAACATCATTACAAATATTAATATATTTTTATAATAATATATTTTAATATAAATTTAAATAATATAAAATATATAATTAATAATAATATATATATATAAGCAAAACAGAACCTTAATCCTAACTCATAGAGATATTATGCGACAACTATCGTAAATAAAACGACAACTCCATTATCACTACACAAAAATCAACCTTATTACTATGTAATATGGACCTTATTACATTTTCACGTTTTCATTATAAACTTTAATTTAGTGTCACGCATCTTAAAATTTCACTCTCATTTTTTTCATAACGCGCCTAAAAGTATAACTCAAAAAAAAATAACATTAAACACTTAAAACTTTAGTCAGTCATTGCACTGAAAACATTTTCTGCAAAACAGTGGAACTCACGTGAAATCGGTATTGGTGCCGACTAGTTTCTGACCTATCGGAGGTCCTTCATCAGAACGAGTGGGATAACTTTACTTTACGATCTTACGGTCGCTTCCCGTCTCGCACTGCGGGCCAAAGCGCGCAATGCACGACTTGACGGCGGAGCAAGGGGTGCGGTTGGTGATGACGAACTGGTTACAATATATGGCATAAGTGACTTATGACAATATTAGTTTAGTAGAATATATTTTCAGTTATAACATTACTGATAGTAACTTGTAGCTCATAAATTTATAGTCACTTAAAAAGTGCCGTCGATTCATCGATTGTTTGTAGTCCTTAAGTAATAAATTTCATAAAAATAATAATATTTTTTAAGTGAAACTTATTTATTAATAATAGACGTACACCGTATTAGGAACACTATAAAAGTTATCATAACAACTATATACTAAATGCAGCTTTGTCACAACTTATTTCAGAATTTTTTTTTCAATTATAAAGAGAAGAACAAAATAAAAAGCTGAATGATAAATCTTCATGAAAAATATTTCACTGCAACAGTTGTGAAAAGGATTAAAAACGGAGACACTAAACTTTGTGACATAATATTTTTATTATTGTTATAACCATAGTTTGAATTTGCCCTATATTATTTCATATTTTTAGCATTATTATGAGAACTACTACGAATGCATTTGGCACGAGGAGCCATAATGATCTACCATTACGATTGCTAAGACATGCCGCTGAACGAAGCGAAGAACCTAAATATTTCATGAAGACGACGGCTTTTTAATCGTGACAGATTTTTTTAAATCGGCCGTCGTTTTTAATTTATCTCATTACAAAAATACACACGAATATACAAATCTTTTCTCTTTGTAATATCAGTATAAAATAGCAGTGCGTTAACGGATCTGTGCTTGGTATTTACAGGTTTTAGAATGGATAATCATAGGGTAAAAAGTAAACTATGTTAATCTAGGATAATATAGCTTTCTAGCTATAAAATAATATTTAAACCAGCTCAACAATTTCGGTGCCTATTCAAAACAAAGAAACAAACAAATATTTTGTTTTTGTAGTATTAGTTATTCGCGACTGTATTTCTATTTTATATTTTTTGGCCTGGTGCGGAGTGCTTTAAAAGTATTTTAATTAATTATAATAATAACTCCTCCAGGTCGTTTTAACCTACGATGATCTCAGGCCGGTCTGTATTAGAGATCTGTCAACTACGCCGAAATTACATTGCACTAGAATACGCGCAAAGACAGGTGTACTCTCTCACTCGTTCCTTTACACTCCCATAGTCCAATGGGATGGTCTACCGACACGACCGGATAGAGAAAAGACGAAGGACCGTCTTTCTACATGCGCATCTGACGCATGGATCATCATACTTCACAGACAATCGAGTCTGCAACGCCCTAACCAACTAGGAAAAAACAATGGAAATTTGTAAAGCCCCCACAGGATTCAAACTCACGGCTTCTAGTTTTTAAAGAGCAAGCCCATACCACAAGGTTAACTTATTCACAATATATGGCATAAATAAAATGAACACATTAATCACTACAGAAAGACTATACATATCCCACAACTGATTCAGAAGTCGTTACATTACTACACGTACAAATAAAACTCGGAATTCAGTCCACGTCCGCAAATACGCCGAACGAGGTAACGATTACGTTTCAGTGCTCTCTTCTATAAAATAAGATTACGACCGCAATCTATACATGTAGGGCCAAACTGTAGTATCGAGGGATCGTCTAACAAGCTACATAATACAAGCGGTCTACGTGTTCCGATTCCAAAACCTAATTTGCTAAAAGATCAATCATTAATATAATTTTATTAATAACTAGCAGTCCGTCCACAGCTATGCCCTTTTTACATTTTTATAATTGGATTTTTCTAAGGTGAAAATAGCCCAAATGTCAATAAGTCAATGGAATTTTTAAAAACGGTGTAGTTTTTGAGTAACTAGTTTTTAATTTTTTTTTCTTATATAATATTGTTATCGATACAGTTTATGCTTCTTATTACTCTTTACAATTATTTAAAATTATACCTAACGTGTTGAATTCCTTCCAGGCTCCAAAGTCTCGGTAAAGAATGAAACATTGGCTATAAATAATTGTAAAGAATTAATTAATCGTAGAACGTTGTTATTAAATATGTGAAGTATTCGCGTAAGCAACTGAAAGTGTTAATACTACTTGTTTCTATATTAAAATTAAGGGTGCGTGTACTTATGTATGCGCGTTTGAAGCAAACTCCTTTGGCATTGTTCGGGTATTGCCCAAGACAAAGTGCCCGAGGGTTCACTTTGTCTTGACCGGTGACGATTAGAAATAAGGTGTTGTTGCGAGGATTGTTTAATTGCTACTTACTTATACAACATACAATTGTAAAGCAATCGTAAACACAACATACCACCCACCAAAAACAATATTTTTAAATATAACATAAAAAAAACTAATAAGCATCTAGCACTTGCATAAACATGAATAAGATCATTTAATTTTCCATTTTATAATGTAACTAAATAAATTAAACTGTAATCAAATGCCAGCAACATAATTTTAAAGTCAATTTCGTGCTTAGTGTCTACTCATTTGATTCCTGTGTACTTATTGTTAATAGACATAATTTAGTTACAGACCTTTTTGTCTGCATCGCGTACGATCAAGGACGCCAATACGCTCGCGTGGCTTAATATCATAGGATATTTAGTGATATCCGCAATCGGCGCGTGTTTTAATCTTCCGCCCACCCTTACATTACTCTTATCAAAAAAAGGATTTAAAGCTCTTATACAACTTTGCATTTTCGTTGTTTTCTGGTTGGTTAGGATAATTTGGGCCGATCACCCAATTGTCTGTAAAGTGAGATGATCCATGCGTCAGTTGGCCTATATTAGAGGAACCACATTCACAACCAAGCTTGTACACTTCTGGATCTTGCAGAGGGATATTACACTTGACAGGCGGTGGAAGCTGACCTATTTTCTTAGGTGGCTTGAAAAATGTTTTGATAGAAGCCTTCTTTAGGATGTAGCCAATCTTGTTAGTGACTTATCTTGGGTACGGTAGAACAGCATGCTCTCGCTCGTCTATGGCTGGCTTCACTCGGTCCCTGTGACGCAGGCGTGGAGGAGTTTGTTGTCCCGCAGGACTTGCGTGACATTCTGATGCTCAGCAGCCAGATGTTCCTTGTCACAGATCCCAGCTCTCTGAAACAGGCAATTACCAACAGTAGCTAACTGTGAAGGATGGTGATGGGCCCTGAAGTGAAGCCCCGTTATGATATTTATTTGTATGGGTTTGCTTCCTATATACAGTAAGGCTCAAGGTGTTATTAGGATTTCTTTTAACAAGTACATCTAAAAAGGCCAAAGAATTAAATGTTTCTACTTCCATTGAGAAATTGATTTTAAAACGATTAGACTTAAAAGGATCAAAGCGTTTACTTACTAGGCATGCGTAAAACGGAGTAATAAATAAAATACAGAACTAACGGTGGCCGGGTAAAAAACGTTAACAGACGAACAACACCTCAGTCTGTCTGTGAGCATGGATTCTATGAAGTAAAATAAAGTGTCTGAAACGTCGAGATAATTGTGACCAAATTAAAAGCGATAAAAAAATCCGTAAAGTCTTATATTGAATCATGTGTACTATTTGCGTAAACACTAGTAAATATTGTTTCATTTAAATAATTTGCAACATTTTCGCATTTTTTTTGTAATATTTTAAATATTTTATCTTTTATCTTTTTTGATAAATTCTCCTTTGATAGAAATCTTATAGAAAAGCTTTACTTAGTGATCAAAGTCATCTAGAAAGAGTACGTGAAACCCGTTACTGATAGAAACTAGACTAACGATCTAAGAATGGAAGTGAAAAAAAATTTGTAGGTACAGTAACTCTCGCTTTCCCGCCCTGTTTATATCTAAAAAGCAATAAAGATAAGCTTTCAGTGCTTACAATTTGTAATTAGCTAAACGTTTTCTGCTATAATAAATTTTGAATAATTAACACAAATTAACACTTTGTTAAATAGATAGGTTAAAATTGTTAAATAAAATGACTTTACGGATTTTATAGCGTTTATTTCATTTGTTCCATTTCAACAAACCATTTTAAATTTAAAAAATCTTACACTGCTGAAACTAGTCCATAATATTTTTACATGTGATATTTAACCTATGCTTTAACACAAATATGGAATTTAAACTAATTTTATTTTACGCTAAATGGTTATTTTAGAATATTTTATTTAATTTGTTAACATTTTTTACTCTCAAGATTAATTAACGATTTAAACTTTTATTACAACATCATCAGTAGCATTCGTCTGTAACCTAAAACAAATAGTAGACGGAAGGTTTTTTCTCGTGCGTCTCTGCAAATAGCAATAGACTCTGAACACTGGTCCTTTGTTTAAGCGCGCTCAACCCTTAGCAATCCAAAGCACGAGCATCCTCTCATTACTAACCGGAAACAGACAGTTGCTGATGATACGGCGATTTCACTTTTATTCTTACAGAACAAAATGGGTACTCATTTTGAGTTTTAACTGCTTTTAAGCGAACGTAAATTACATACATACTATTTATAGTATGACTCCGTGGCTGCATGGCACTGGAAAAACTATAACAAAAAGGTACAATCAATTGAATTAGAAATTATAAATACGTTCTTTCAAACTACTCTAATACTAAATATAAGGCTTAAGGCTGCTTATTCATGAAACAAAAGAACAAAATAAAAGAAGAGTATCTTTGCCATGAAAAGAAAGTTTATAGAATGCAAATTTTATAAGTACATTCGCAGTACAAAAGAGTAAAAGAGGTTATGACGACGACTTATGAGTAAAAATGAAAGTAAAAGACAACACTATTTTATTCTATACACAGTTTACGTTTTTTGGTAAGAAATAAAATACTTTGTAACTTAATGTCAATAAAGGATATATCATTCATGCAAATTTAATTTAATTTGGAGCACGTGCGGCGTTGACGTGTGACACCATTTACTGACGATATACAATAAATACACTCGACACGTTGAGCTGTAATTAACATCAGTAGAGACAGCACTAATAGTTCATTGATCGATTTAGGATAAATAACTTAGTGGTTAACTTAGTGTAAATTATTAATCAAAAGTTTTTAAACATTTATTGACATAAAAATATATTTATCATTATATTTTAAGCTCCGATAATATGTTTTTTAAACCTGTAAACATTCTCTCCGTGAATGGGCTCTTAATTTTGAGAGGAAGGATCTTTATTTATTGTGATCAGGAAAAATACATATCTCGGTATTGACTGTCAAAAAAAAATCGAGCCCCTGTTCACGTCACATTGACAGTTCATCAACCTATCGAATTGCTTAAGGACCTTTATATACTGTTTTATTGGCAGATTTCTCTTATTTCTTTTGTTTTATGATCGTTACCTCGTTCCTCCGCTCTTTGAGCTCCGATTTTGATAATAATTTATGTAAATAATTGCAATATATGCGATGGTCGACATGTTACATGCTTATTAAAAAATATATTATAGTTGTGTTAGGGATAACACGTATAATTTTCCGTGCTTCCCTAATGTACCCGCCTCTCCATTTTCATTGGTATTGTGAACATAATATAATGAACTTGAACCCAATTGTCTGAAAAGTAAGATGATTCATGCATCGGATGGGCATGTAACGTGTCGGTCCACATACCAACCCGCATTGGACCGGCGTGGTGGTATACGGTCCAAAACCCCCTTATGGATAGGGGTTTATTAGGGGAGGGTGTAAGACATAAGGTTTCATAACATAGATTTCAGATCTTTTTTCGGTTCGCATTTTCTAGAAATATTTTAAGAAGTTTATAGATTTATAAGATGAAAGGTTTTATAAAAACAATACCAATATGGAAATAAAGTCCAATTTAAATTTAAAACAAGCCTTTACGCGATACCGGAGCAAAAAAAATCATTATAGTGCTTACAGAAACGTAATAAATAAATGTCTCGCTGGACTTAACAGCGCTGTTATCGGGGAAATGAATGTTGACTTTCAAAAGGGACGAAGGTTAAATAAATATTCGGACCCCGTGGCAAACAACCAAAAGTGATATTTATTTATTTAAACTTCTTGCACAAATAGTACAAAGGCGGACTTAATGCCAGGGGCATTCTCTACCAGTCAACCTTGAGGTGGTGCAGGAGATACAAGTTGGGAGGTGCACTGATAAGTAGGATAAAATGAACATAGAACTTAATATATTTAGCAAAAATACAGTAACAAAACTAAATAACAATGCTAAAATTAATATATAATAATTTGTACAACATATATACACTGATGACTAAGAATCTGATAGCAGGTTACTTGACAGATGTTCTTTAACTTTGATCTTAAACGCTACTTTATTTTTGGCCATCCTAATTTCGAGAGGTAGCGCGTTCCATAAAAGAATAGATTGGATAAAAAATGAGGAGTAAGTGAAGTCAGAACGGTGAATAGGCCATTGAAGGAGACGATTATGCGTCGAGCGAAGATTTTTGTTGCTGACATCGCATAGGTATTGAAACTTAGACGATATGTACGATAGCGTAAGAGGAGAATTGAGAAAGGAGTAAAGAGTCGTATAGGCACGTAGAGAACGTCGCTGGCGTATAGGTAGCCATTGAAGTTGGGAGCGGTAAGTTGAAATATGATCAAATTTTTGAAGATTAAAAACGAATCGAATGCAGTTGTTCAGAAGGCGGTCAAGTTTGTTGAGGAGATGCATTCAGGTCAAAATAGGGGAATAAATGAATGGGCAAAAATTTTTTAAATATGTACAGAAAACGTAGGGCACCGGTGACTTTTTGGACTATATATGAGATTTGGCTTTTCCAACTTAAATTTTTGTCAATGTGTAGACCTAGATTTCTTACATTTTTGTCAATTGGAATGATATTGTCATTGAAAATTATCGGTGGAAGAGCGGTTACATCCATCTTGCCTATCGTTCGAGCACTTCCGACGATTATAGCTTGGCACTTTGATGGATTTACTGCCAGACCAAATCCGTCGCACCAATTTTTTATAACTAACAATTCATTATTAATCAAACCAATTGTTTCAGTGATCTTTTCAATCGAATTCTGAGCATACAACTGTAAGTCATCGGCGTAAAGATGAAACGTACATTGAAAATGATAGGACAGAAGATTTATAAACACAGAAAATAAAAGTGGGGAAGTAATACCGCCTTGAGGAACACCAGATTCAAGATTGAGCCAGCACGATGATGATTCATCAACGTTAACGGACTGCTGGCGTCCTCGAAGATATGGAGAGAACCATTCCAGTGCTTCATCGGAGATCATTAAATGGGAGAGGATTGCAAGAAGGACATCGTGACTGACGGTATTAAAAGCATTGGTATTAAAAGCTATAAGGACTAACACCCTGACCTTGGAGCCTTCCATAGCCGCTCTAATATCGTCAGTCACTTTGAGAAGGGCAGTGGTGGTACTATGTCCGGGTCTAAAACCCGACTGAAGAGGACTAATTAGTTTGTTACTGAACACGAAGCAGGAAAGTTGTTTATGTACACAGAGCTCAAGTACCTTTGAAAGGAATGGCAAAATAGAGATAGGTCTAAAATGATTTAGAAGTGAAGGATTAGAGGACTTTGGTAGTGGACGGATAAGTGCATCACGCCATGGTGACGGGAATGTACCGGAACTTAAGGAAAAGTTTAGATAAAGATAGGGACAATCATCCGTCTACCGATTTTATCATATCCGACTGCATCAGATTTAATAGAAAGGGTGGCTTTTTTAATCTCTTCTGAAGGAAATGGAGAAAATTTAAAAGATTTTATACAAAGGCGCGTCAAACCATTTATTTAAGAAATAGTTTTACATATTGTGAGATGATCTAAAGAAGCAGTGGTGGTGAAATAGTGATTTAAATCATCTAAACTTATGGTGCTAGGGAGGTTTGTTAGCCGCGACTTGCCGATACCTAAAGTTCCAAGGAATTTCCAAGTATCGGCAGGAGAAGATTTAGTTATATTTTCGTGGATAAAACGGCGTTTAGCATTGCGTATCATCTGGTTACACCGATTTCGTGCCAGTTTGTACAAGGACCAATTATCATCCGTACGCACTTTTTTGAACTTTCTGAAATAACGGTCCCCACGCCTAACCGCCAATACGAATACCTTCAGGTATCCAAGGTGATGGTGGACGGCTTAATTTGATCCTTTTGATGGGAGCATGGATATCAAAAAACTTTGTGATTAGTAAGTTTAAACAAGTTACTTTATCGCTGATGGACGCTCTTTCACTTGCAGGTTCCCATTCAACTTTACTTGCATACTTGCGCAATTGATCCACAATGATCCTTGCAAATGACCGCACGTGCAGTACTTTGGGTTTGGGCTTAGGAGGCTTAAGGAATAGGAGATGAAAATTAAGTCGTGGAGGGAAAAACCAGGAGCAGGGTGATGACCGTGAAATGAAACGAAGGATCGATTAGATGCCAGAATTAAGTCAAGCCAGTTATCTTCCCCAGAGAGATTAGGATGAGTGGCTTCAAGTGGTAAAATATGGAAAGAACTTGACTTAACTATGTGAAGGAGTTCGGTGCGATTCTGGTGAGAGGAGGTTGGTGTTGAAATCGCCCATGAGGACATGATGTGCGTACTCTGAACCCAAAGATTCTAAGACCGATTCAAAGTCGGTGAAGTGGTCTACAGTTGGGGGACAATAAACAACCCTAAAAGTACGGAGCTCCTCGCCAACTCTTGCCACAGTATCCTTCGAAGACCCCCTGTGGGATATCTGCGCCTGAAGATCATCCAATCTTTTGGAAATGTTTTCCTCAAATCGGTTTTGCGTGCTCATTATTTAGGATAAATAAGACATATTTTATCAAATGTGTAAATAAAGTTAAGTGCTGTGAAATTTGCTGGCAAGTGGTGTCAATATTAGTTATGTGTTACATAAATCTATCTGCTGTTGTAAGTAACATCAATGTTTACAAATTAATGTTCATAAAAAATATGAGTTGAAGTTTTTATTAAAAATGACATATTACAGGAAATTTTAGTATGGTTCAGATATTTTTTATATTAAACTTTATTGTTTTAATTAAATATGTCATTAAACAATATTCATCTATTGATTACTGTGTTTTTTTCCTCATATGTGTTGTATGGATGTTTCAGGATGATGTTAAAGAAAAAAAAGGTTGTAATCTAGTTCAAAAACCTGAACGTTACCCTGACCTACAGATACAGTCAGGAGAAAAAAGGTTGTTATTTTATATATTTTAGTACACGCAGTTATGTAGTGGTATTTTTGTATGCAAATAAAAACATTTAATATCACTAAATATATTGATAAATGTCGCGTTTCAATATTGCCGTCATATTTTTATATAAAAGAAGCAGCTTATTTATTGTACATATAACATTTGTTTATAGATCCAATTGGTCCATTGGTTATTGTATTTTTATATACTTACTATAAAAGAAGGCCTATTACCGCAACTGTGTGGGTAATAAGAATAATAGACACAAAATATACTGAGTTAGCGATAGAAGTTATAATTATTAACAAATTGGTTGGCAGAATGGGAAATACATTTGTAATCATTTATCAACATCCAATTCTATCATTACAGGTCACTCCAATGCCATAGTATAAACAAAACAAATGAATATTATTTTACGATCATCATCATCATCAGTCTATGGTAGTCCTCTGCTGGACAAAGGCCTCCCTAATACACCCCTATCTATTAGGGGATTTCGGACCGTATCCCACCATGCTGGTTCAATGCGGGTTGGTTGGGTTTTACAATGTTAAGGATCTTTTCTTAATTACTATATTTTATTATTACGAAAAGGGCATTATAGTTTCATTTCCATTTATAGTAGAGACGTACAAACAATAACATATTGCAACTCTAACAGCGCCTTAGTTATTAAAGTCGTTAGGTTAATAAGGTTTAAAATTACACATCTCGTAATAGCATGGATGAAACTTTCCATAAATGCACTTGTGTACGATCCGCATTGTTCTATATCAGGTTAATTTCCTGCTCGTCGTCTTTCATTTCAAAATCGTCTTAAATATTAATGGTAATACAAAATCATAAACGCAAAATAATTACAAAAGGCTTTTTTCAATAACCAAACTTATAATTTTTTTTACGTAGTTCTTTACAGTTTTTCATGTTAAGCTATACGAAACTACATACAAAATTAAGAAAACGAAAGATATGTCAATTTTTTAAATAAAAACTCTGACGGTTATTCCAAAACATTGAGATACAGACATATACCAACTTTATTTTACAATTTAGTCTACCCGTGATCATGGATGCTGAAAAGAATCCAAAACGTCGGGATTAAATATATTTAAGTAACGCGGAAAATCCGTAAATTTGTGGATTTGATATGTATAATAATCGCGTAAATAAAAGAAATAATTATAAAAATATATGTTTATTAAAATCATTAAGTAAATTAATTCTGGGCGAATTGTGCTATTCACAATAAACTTTTGTCTTCGTTATTTCTTAATTTTAGTATCTAGTATTGTACGGATAAACAACTCGACAAACCTAATGTTTCTTATTTGTCTTTATTTTTATACGAACAATGGCTTAATCAGTGGCTCATATATTGAATTACTGCTGCACTGTAAAAGGTTTCTCACAAGTGGGAAAGTACCTGTAATGGAGAAATAAAACAAGTATAAACGAAATTAGTTTGGGATTCGTATTACTTTCAATATTGGATAAAACTGTGTCATCTCTTGAAATTCGCTTACGAAAAGTGTTTAATTACGGCGCTTAAAACCCTAAGCAACGATCATGGTCATGGAGGTCCTAGGTAATAAATATCAACCGTACTCTAAAGTGAAATTGAGATAATTATTTCTTTTATTTACGCGATTATTATACATATCAAATCCACTAATTTACGGATTTTCGCTTACTTAAAATATATTTATTCCCGACGTTTCGGATTCTTTCCAGCATCCATGATCACGGGCAGACTAAGTTGGTATATGTCTGTATTTCGATGTTTCGAATAACCGTCAGAGTTATTATTTAAAAATTGACATATCGTTCGTTTTCTTAATTTTAATGTTGGTTTCAAAAGTTTTATACTCTGTGTTTAATTTTTGAAATGATTGGATCCCAGGAAGGTGGCAATGACCAACCATCCTCTCTATTAAAATTTGGATATTTTTTAATTTTGATTGCTTCCGAATCATCCTTGGTATAAATCGATTTTCATTAGCTAGTATTTTTGGTTCATTAAATCTAATATAATGATTAGGATTGTCTAGAACATAGTCGCAAATTGCAGATTTCTTTTAGCGTCGGTGCTTAACATCAGCTATATGTTCTTTTACTCTGGTTCTTACTGGTCTTTTGTTTATCCAATGTAGGAGAGACCACAATCACAGTCTAGTTTGTACACACCTGGTACCTGTAGAGAATTTTACATTTCACAGATGGTAATAATTGGCTAATCTTCTTCGGCGGCTTATAATATGTTTTTATAGAAGCTCGCTTTAAAATATAACCGATAAAATATAACGTCAGTGACTCCTCTGATGTAGGTAATACGGCAGGCACTCTTTCAACTGTGGCTGGTTTCACGGTGACTGGACGTAGACGTGGAACTTGGAGTTTGTTTTCTGCAGCACCTGCTTCACGTTCTCCAGTTCAGCCGTCAAATGTTCCTTGTCGCAGATCCGCTGTGCTCTCTGAAGCAAACATTTACCAACAGTAGCTAACTGCGAGGGATGGTGGTGAGAATCACCATTTAAATATTTATTCGTGTGGGTTGCTTTTCTAAAAACTGTATGGCTCAAGCTATTGTTAGAGTTTCTAATGATTAAAATATCTAAGAAGGCTAAGGAGTTGTTTGTCTCTATTTCCATTGTGAACTTTATTTTGGGATGTAAAGAATTAAGATGATCCAGAAATGCATTTATTTGGTTTGTTGGTAAAATGGTGAATGTGTCACCTACGTACCGCTTTTAGAATCTTGGTCGGACGGAGCTGTATTGAGGGCTGCCTCTACAAAGTTCTCCATGACGATATCAGCGATAATAGGAGACAATGTGCAGCCCATCGCAACGCCATCTATCTGCATGTAGAATTGTTCATTCCACAACAAGTAGCAGATGTGAGACAATGTTTAAGCAGTGATGCATATTCATTTGGCATTTTATTTTCCTCAAAGCTTCTTAAGTTTACAATTGAGATGCAGTCTTCAATAGGTAAACATGTAAATAAAGACTGAACATCAAAACTGACCATAGTTTCATTGTTAACGAGATGCAGATGTTTAATCTCATGAACAAAGTAGTAATAATCCCTTGTGTCCTCGTAGTGGTGACAGAACTTCTACAAGATATTGTGCCAGTTTGTATGTTGGTGAATCTATCTGGCTGACAATTGGGCGTAATGGAGCATTAGGTTTATGAATCTTAGGTAATCCATAAAGCTTTGGAGGTGTGGCACATGGAGGTATCATTAGCTTTACGTCTAGATTCAATTTGTCCGCATAGTTCTTTACAAGATCGCTTGTTGTTTTAAGCGTTTTCTGTGTGGGGTCTGTTTTGACTTTTTTATAAGTCATTTCATCCGATAACAAATTTTGAATTTTTAAATTGTAATCTGACGTGTCCATTACAACCGTAGCATTTCCTTTATCTGCACGGAGAATCGTCAAGTCTGTGTTAGAGCGTAAGATATTTAACGTTTTTGCTCATCTGTAGAAAGATTTGGTTTTGGCACAGTACTCCGACGTAACATAGACGATACATCTTGACGTATGGCCTCAATCTTCCTTTTGGATGTTGTTTTGAATAAACAATTCTCAACGTTACAAATAATTTCCTCGTACGGGATTTTTCGCGGTGTTTTGCATGAATTGTGTTAGCACCGACGCTATAAGAAATCTGCAATTTGCGACCATGTTCTAGACAAGCCCAATCATTATATTAGATTTGATGAACCAAAAATACTGGCTAATGAAAATCGATTTATACCAAGGATGATTCAGGAAGCAATAGAAATTAAAAAATATCCAAATTTTAATAGAGAGGATGGTTGGTCTTTGCCACCTTCCTGGGATCCAATAATTTTAAAAATTAAACACAGAGTATTAAAACTTTTGTGAAACCAACATTAAAATTAAGAAATCGAACGATATGTCAATTTTTAAATAATAACTCTGACGGTTATTCGAAACATTGAAATACAGACATATACCAACTTAGTCTGCCCGTGATCATGGATGCTGGAAAGAATCCGAAACGTCGGGAATAAATATTTTAAGTAACGCGAAAATCCTAAATTAGTGGATTTGATATGATATTGAGATGTTTTATATCGAAGGCCACGAGGATCCTTCGCAAAGAATGAAGTCCGATTTTTATGTGTCAAATCTTAGTAACTTGTTTCTAACCTACTTATTTATGAACGATATACGAACGTATCTAATTATTTCTTTATGAACGAGTATATTGAAACTAATTCACACATGCCACATAACCATTTCTCACGTCATGGCAAAAATGGCTCAACTTTTCAAAATTAAATTTATGCCATCCAAAACTAAAAGTGGTTGCAGTTATATTTTCAGTTACAGATATTCAATGATGAATATGCAATAAGAGTTTAATCGCATAAAATATTTTGAATTTCAATTTGAACTAGGCACCGGTTAAAGGAAAATATTCTCGATGTGGATAATGAAACTCAACGTTAACGAATTTTTTGATTTATGCTTAGCCTTGAAAATGTTTAAATAGCTTATTTTGCTAAAAGTCATATTAATTGATTTAGTACTTCAGATATGGTATCTAAAGGTAGCAAATGAAATTCTGGTTTGTACTCTCTGTTACTTATGCGAATACTATACATAATACAATTTTAAGGATTTTATCGCGTGTAATTAATATAGTTTGATTTAAAATTATACCCGTCTATTCAAACCCCTCCTAGGGTCCATACCCATCACATTTTCAAATTATAGATAGCAATAGACTTTTAGCAACAAGGAATAATTTTATAAATTGTGGATTTCAGCACCTTCATAAACTTTTCATCCGTTTTTGATTTTTAGACTGACCACTTAAGAAATGTCAAAGAACTCGAAAGAAGAAAAATTTTTAGGCATCGTATGTTTTGTCTTTTTTTATATAAATGTTACCGAATTACTCTGCACTTGACAAATCTATTTCTGTGTTTTTTTTTTTGTTTGATAGATATTGAAAGTTGGAGCTTAAGACTAGTGGACTAGTTTTAAGTACCACGTTTCTGAAATTTTTTGTATAGTACATAATTTAAATAATATTTTAAAACACATTTTAATAATAACTAAAAAAAATTGGTTAAAATTTTCGTGGCGTGAGCAATCAGGAGGCAATCTTGTGCAAAACACGATGTAACTTGATTCTATTGGCTTATCCGTAGAAGATAGAAAAGAAATGGTCAATGAAGTAGTATGTCTGAAGTGAATTAACGATTGAACCAAAATGAAGATGAAACATAACAATGGTGATGAGGACGAAAAACACAGTTGTAATACATTGCTTTATTTTGAAGTTGATTAAATATTCTTTTAATTTTATGTGGCAGGAACCACACTAAGATACTACTATTATTCACATTAACTACTTTAGAATGAATACTCGGATTAGCGAACTAAACGGAGATCAACGCTTATTCCAAATCAGGTATGACCTGATGCGGATGTTCTGCGGATGTTTAAGGCCTAGCTATATGTTAAAAGGAATACTTAAATAGAAATACAACGTTTTGATACCCCTTTGTTCTATGACAGAATGGCTACATCAAGGCAGTTATACCATGATGAACCACTTATAACTAGTCATAATTGGAAATACAAGCATTATTCTTTTGGAATATCTCGCCCTTTGCAAAGCTTATCAATACAACTTTAACTAAATCCGATTTCAGACTGTTTTTCCTGCTCTTAGATAATTCGTAATTATGTTTCGTTTAACCATTAATTACGCTGGAAACAATGTGCTTCTAACCGGAATGCAGAATTGATTTCACACTACCATTTACTGCTGAATACTATAGAAATAGACAGCGTGCTAGAACGTAACCAGTCGGTTTACTGCAAAAAGAAGTACACCACTATCGTTACAATTACTTAACATAACTTGGCCGCATCTACAGCAGTTCGTACATCTACAGTACATGTCGTAAATAGTGATCAGCCAATAGCGGAGGATAGATTTTAATGTTCAAATGTTTGTGAACCTGGTCAAATTCTATTTATTATCATGGCTAGATGGGAAGCAGAAGTTTGATTTGATTCACGATATCGGAGTTACCACTCCAGCTTTCTTTTACTAACTAAAAAAACACGGAATTTCTGTCTTGAAGTCTTTTATAATTGTATCTAAAATCATAAAGAATCTATTTCAATATCTGTTCTTTTCGGATTCCTTTGGTATGTATTCGTTTCGGATTTCTAATAAGTGATATCGTTTATAATCATTTGTGAGGTGTAATAGGTGAGGCGTGGTTTTTAAGCAAACGGTTACCAGAATAACAGACTTTAAACAATAATTATCTAACTTATTTTAATTTTAATGCTATGCTAACAAACTGTCTACATATCACATCAAATGTTGATTGAAATTGAACTCATTAGATAGACAATGCGTCAATACACTTCACAGTCATTATGTGTCTCAAAAAAAGGTCTGACACCTATGACCTACTTTAGGCCTTATTTGCAAAGTCATAAATCATTATCAGGGGATAATTGGAGAGCCCTGAATGATTAGTTCTTATCAACTATACCATATTCACAACAGAAAACTGTTTTCTGTTACCTTTGAAATAAAGGTCGTAAAAGATTAACCAACGACAAAAGACGAAGAAGCAAAGTTTCTACTAGAGAAGTGCTGTAAAAAGTTACAAGAAGGTAAAGAATTCGGAGGTATTTATTCTCCATAGTAATTATTTATTGTATTGTACGTAAAATTTTCAGAATTCAATTCACGGTCTTAAAACTGTCATAAAGAACAGAAGTAGTGAATAAATCCGTGGGGGCATTTTTTATTATATGCCCCTTTATTTTTACCTTGTCCACCTTGGACAGTTGCGTTAATATTTAAAGGCAAACGGACTAACGTCAGTTGAGTCTGTAACGCCCTGCCGTTTGTACAACTCACTTTGACACATTAAACTACTTGGGTAAACCCTGACGAAATATATTATATATTTAAGCTAATTTTTATGGAGAATCGTGTTGATTGTCTATGGTGGTACTTTTTTTCTTTATATTTCGCAAAACGAAAATATACATAAAATTTGAAGTTATACATCAATTATGTCCATTTTCAAAATTGAGATTATACTATTATTCTGAATAATGCAACCATGTCAATACAAAATTTTTACAAAATCAAAAGAGAACGGATTTTATATCAAGTCGCGTCTCATAGTGTATTGTTGTACATTCTTTGGTAACTGTTCAAACGTTCTCGTTTCCCCGTGATATGTCCCCACTTTGTCGTAGTGATAGAGATCGGTATCTAAAAGGAAGCCGGCCCTGGACGTAGCCTTAAGCTAGCTTTAGTTGCACCTAAATCACCTGATCTCGGGCTGCAGGCTAGCTCCAAAAGAAATAAGGGGGCGCAGAGACGAATTGCGCTCCCTTGCTATACAGGAATGGGAGCGGCGGCCGTTGATCTGTGGCGGCCATCCACCCCGTATTAAAGTGAAGAGTGCCACCACTGTGGCGGTTGTGCGGAGGAGACGGCCCAGCACAGCCAGCGCCAGCGCTGGATGAGTGCCCAGCCTGCGTTAAGCAACGCCGAGTGCTACGTAGTGTCGTGGGGCACGATCTTTCACTTCCTGCAGTAGTGCGCAGGATGTTATAGAGCAAAAGGTCGTGGGATACCGTCCTTGCTAAGGCTAGGGTGCCGAAGAGTTGCGTACGCGTGCAACCTTTCCCCTGATACTAAGCTCCTGGGCGGCGGGCACCCTCTTGCCGGCCAAAAGAAAAAAAAAATCTGTTTTGTGAAATCTCTCAATATTCGTGACACTTTAGCCAGTTAGTTTCACTAAGTTCGATCACGCGTGTTTCAATAACTAAGTTGGTCAAGCTTATTAAAAGAACTGCATTTAGTTGAGGAAAACTAGGCGCAGGCACGTAGCGTTAGAGCAACGCAGTGCAAATTGCCTACGTGACCTAAATGAACTTTCCTGGGTTACACCATTTGCTAATCAGGTTATTAATGCAAGACTGAAACAAACCTTTTATGTTATTTACATTTAAAGATAAGTCCAGTTTTTGGCTTTACTTAACATCGTTTATACTAAAGGACAAATAAAAAAACTTTGGGTTGAACATGAACTGAGGGCGTACATAAGTGGTTAAACAACACAACATTGGTTTACAATAATTGTAATATTTTTTTTATGGCATACGCAGAAGACGAGCAGTCGGGCCACCTGATGGGAAGTGGTCACCGACGCCCATAGACATTGGCTATACTAGTGGTATCGCCAAAGCGCTGCCTACCGTGAGACATAGGGTGTTAAGTCTCGTTTACCCAGTAAATACGCTGGCTGCGGTGCCCTTCAAATCGGAACACAGCAGTGTTTTCACACTACTGCTTCGCGGCAGAAATAGGCACCGCGGTGGTACCCGGACGGTCTCTTGTAAAAAGGGGACCTACCACCGGTAAATAATAATAAATAGCTTAATATACTATAGTCTATAAAAATGGTCTAGTTTTAATGGCTAAAAGCTATGGAACAAAACGATTTAGGACAAAGTACCTACTTTAGAGACAAACATCACGAATTATGAACAAAATTTTTGTCAATTATTGAAAATCAGAAAGATGTATATTTAACCCAATTTGTAACGATATGTGCTTTAAATGATTGTTTTATTTGATCAGCTGTCATCATATAGGTACTATCTACAGGGTGCTACGTTACGCTCCGTGAAATGTGTTCTCGGATACAAAGGTAATTCTATTGCAACTGGAGCATCTGTGCCCTCGCTCAACTGTGTTGCCGAACATTTCCACGTAATCATATTTAATCCTCATTTCACTATGTATTTGTAAAAATTAAACGTTAAAATTATTAATAGGTTTGCGTAAGTATTTTTTGTCACATTGTTACGTTTATTGCATTACAAATCATGAGCACAAGAAGTTTATGCTTATAATTTGGTCCTTTTATCAGCTCAATAATTATTGAGGTGGTATTTACGTCAAAATTATTAAAATTACCGTGAAACGACCATGAACTAAATCATAAAAAAATTAGAAATTATTAAAAAATTTAATAAAAAATATATATAAATGTCGTATAAGCATGTTAAAATAAAACATTGCCTACGAATAACTTCTTTGATTGTTAATATAGGACGTCAAAGTGCGTTAATTCGCATATTTGTTTTTTTTTTGACTGGATCTCGTGCTCTGTGAGTAAACCTATAGAACATAACCGGGTTCGGGGGCCCTTGCCAGGCGCGTCTCCCGTAAGTGACTAACTTCACCAGGGCCCCAGAAGGGGCCTAGGCTTGGGTTGTCACTCTTATGGTTCCCGTTAGCATGCTGAATCGAGAGGTGCCAAGTTGGGCCGAGGCCTCGGCTCGATTCAGACGCTTTGTAATGATCATTTAATAGCTAGAAGAGCTCTATCTAAATTGTTACTACCACTTCTTAAAGCGATGGTGCTCGGAGAAAAAGTGGCACAAGAAACTCCAGCAATGCTCTTATCTAATATGTCGTTAAGCTACAGTGTCAAATAGCTAAGGGTGTAATTATCGACCTCACCGGTGGGGCCGATGTCATGAGTGTTGTATGTCCTACACTCTAAGTGTAGGTGTGTCTGGCTACTGCTAGGGTGTCGCTACCTAAGCCTTAAGGGCAGTAATTAAGTTCTTGTATTTAACAAGAAGGAAAACCTAACCATCGCGTCGCCGGCGGCGGCGGCGAACTCATCTGCTGCCTGATTAAATTCATCTAAATTAAACAAATCTAGCGATTTAAGGAAGGACGCGGCATTATTGCCAGTGCTGCCATTGCTATGGCTAGCATGCTGGCTCTTTGAGGCGGCGGCGGGCCGCTGTGCGCTCGGAGTCGGCTCCGGCGCTGGCTGTTGCCACGCGGGGCGGAACTGCCAAGCGTTAGAAGGACGGAGGGGTGGGAATGCGGTGGTATTGGACGGGATAGGTGGTCGCCTAGAAGAGGCTTCCCTTGGGATCGCAGGAACTCTGCGTTTTGGCGCCTTAGGGCAGCCGAGGTAGTTGGCCGTGTGGCCGGGAGCGCGGCAGTTAACGCACGCGGGAGGTTCGTAGGTGGCGAGGACTTCTTTGTCCTTGGGTCTGGGACAGGATGCGGTACCGTGGTCCCGAGGCATTTAACGCAGCGGGGCGTGCGAAACAGTTCCGCGCAGCGTGACCAAATACTTAGCGTTGTGACACTGCCCTGGCAAACCGTTAGAGTGCGGCCGCTCAAAAGTGAGACGCCGATCCCACAGCTGCTCGACGTCGTAGATGCGCTTACCTTCCTTGGTGCGCTCGAGCGTGACTAGCACCATACCATAAGGGCGTTTGGTGCGTGGGTGGTACATACGTTGTACCCCTAGGACTGGAATGTCTAATTCTTTAATCGCGGAAGTTATCTCCGCGCATGGGATCTCCTTAGGCAGCCCTTTGACCACTGTCCTAAGTACGCGCTCATCCGGGAGCGCGAATGTGATATATTGGTGTTCCTTTTCCCGGAGGAAAGAGGTCACCTTTCTAAAGTCGTCGGAGTCTCTAATTGTAATTTGATCCCTGATTGCTATCAGAGGCCTCAAATTAAAATCTATTGGATAGGGCCGAGTTTTTACCGCCCTGCCGGCTACGGCAGGAGGTGTCTGACTTGCTTCTGAAACATCATCATGCATCATGCTACATCAGCCTTTGATAGTCCACTGCTGGACATAGGCCTCCCAATACACCTCTTTCCATTGGGGTTCTGAAACACGAAACAGAATATTAAAACGTTCGGTGAGCCTAATAAAGTCGTTAAAACGACTTGTTCGGCCAAGCAGAATTAAATAACCCTAAGAACAAGATTATGCGCTTAGCTACAAGCGGCTAGCAACACAATTGTGTTATGCAAACGAGTTGCAAAACACAGCTGCGTACAAGCCGACCGCTTGAGGTGGCGCAATAAATTCCACCGCGATTACGTCAGCGGTGCGACAAAACTCCTATGAGCGCAGGTGCACTCAAAACGCAGATGGCGCAGCGAGACGGTTTCACGGCGGCGGACGATGACTTCTGCGAAGCGAGCTTGAGACTTGGCGAACACGTGCGGTCGGGACCGCTGCTGGAGGCGTAAGTGTCTGAGGCGTAAGTGTCTGAAGTGTTGTAATTCGCATATATGCGTTGAAATTATACATTCCTTGTTAAAGTGCGGGAAATCATGGGCAACTCATGTGGAAATCGGTTGTAACTATAACTATTAATTTGGTGTTACTCATTGGATTAAATTGCGTATTTAAATTTCAAATCCCCTCTAAAATTGTGAACGTAAAATATACACTTCCTTGTATTTTATTAAAGTAAAATCCATTTATTTAAAGTTAACTTAATCAAATCTCAATAACTTCATTATTTACATAACAGTGCAAATTCAAATTACTATAAGGATTTTATGCAAATCAATTAACATAACTACATTAATGGCATGTCATAAATGTACATTAGAATAATGCATGATTGACAGACGAAATTCAATAGTTGAATTATATTTTGTTACCTTTGATGTTCGTTCAGTGCATTATAAAATTAATAACAAAACACTTGAATATTTTTCACACGAATGTTCTACATATCAATTTTAACATTATCAACTAATGTTTGTCTTTGTAATTAATACTGGTTATAACCTATACAAGCTCTTTGATATAACAATTCAGTTATAGGGACAAAACATATAATAATGTATTTCTATTTCACTATTTTTTAAAACATGTAGCTAATCTTTAAACATAAATTGAGCTTACTGGATAATTTAATGAAGTTAAGGTATAGAAATATCCTTGGATCCCAAAGGGAGGCTATATTTGTATAAAATTTAGTTCTATAATAGGGATATATAATAGGGTAAGATGCTTATCGATAGTATATTGCGTGTGCACAACCTTAGCCAATTTCGAAAAGAATCGTCCATAAGTTGGTCAAGCTTATTACCAGTTGTACAATGAGCTGCAGAGGAAAGCTAGGTGCAGGCACGTAGTAAGGGAGCAACGGAGTGCAAATTACGTGCCTACGTGACCTAAATGCACTTTCGGAACAAAGGTTAAGTTTTTTTCTAATCCTCTATCATAACGTTTAACATTAAAATCCCTCCCTAAATTAAAGGTGCTAACATTTTATGTTTCTATAAAAACTGTTCTTTACATTGTGTACAGGCTTAAGTAGTAGTTCCAACAAGTATATAACCAGTTATGCAACTCAACTCCGTCGCCTACATTACGCTCATGTGCTCTTCTCCGAGAACGTTACGGGAAACACTTAACTAACACTTTCTAGTGTTTCTCCTTTTTATGGGTATTTACATATATTAATATTTGTAATTATGCATTTAATTATGTATTTATATATTTGTTTCTATTTTATTTCATATTCATACTGTTTGTGCACCTCCAAAATATTATCTCTAGCTCCAACCTAAAGTTGACTGGAAGACAATGCTTATAGCTACTATGTGTGAATTAAGTTTAAATAAATAAAATGATCATACAAGTAGTTAAATTTTTCACAACCAAGGAAAATGCAGAATTTAGTGATAAAATAGTATAGTTAGTGTCAAATTGTCACAATAAAAATTGGTTTTGATAATGTTTAGGGCATGAGCGCACCAACGTTGCAGACTATTTAATATTCTAGAGACTGATCCCATTTCATCACGAGTGATCAGCTTAGTACATCTGATGCACTACGTTCTGGTCGCCCGATTGAAGTCACTACTAAGAATATTGACGAAGAAGTCCGAAAAATCTTACTCATCGACATCTTTGCTAAGTAAGTACATAAAGTTCTGCATGAGATAAAATCGCTTTGATGTGTAGACCATTAAAACTTTTTCAAACATTTTGCTTAAAATATTTTTTTAAATAAATGATACTGGGAACTTTAATGTTAATAATTCTGGAAAACGAATAAAAGACTGACCATTCAAACAACAGACTATTACTATCTTTCCTGAAGAAAGAAAATTTAAATATTCTTCATTCATTAAATTTTGTGAATGACTGAGATGACATATTATTGATAATATATAAGAGAATTTTAAAATAATTTAAGCAACACTTTTAATACGATATCAGTAATATTAATTTACAAAATTTTGGTTTAGGGTAAAGTAAATGTAATAAAAAATGATTTCTGCAAAACCAATACATTATAAGTACGTTATTTGGGTCTATTTCTACATTTCAAAACCAGTGCTATTAATTCGTCCAACAGCGTTTATGCACTCTGATTTTTTAACTGTTGTTTTCATTGCTGTTTTCAAAAGTATAATGTCTTTTTTGAAAACAGCCAACCTTATATTTTTCTCATGATATGAAAATGTTTTTCATTACAATTTTGCCGTGAGTCGGTACTAAGAAGTTAGAAATAACTAAAAGTATATGTATTTCAATCTACGTTAGCAGACGCCGAATTTTATATATTGTCGGTATACTATTTCTAATGTGGGTGGTTGGAGAAAAGAGGTCTCGATATTGACGTATTGTCTCTGTGCGATAGTGTATAAAAGACGGGTCTAAAATATAGAAGGGAGTGTCGTATTAGCCGCTACCCGGAACGGAACTCTCCTCGTGTGTGATAAGTGTTGTGCATCGACTCGTCCGTACGAGACATCGTGGCTGTTGTCGGGGTCACGTGAGCCATTTTAATGTTTTTTAGGATAAGAGACGTTTAATTATCGTTGTCATTTTTACTTTTTGGAATTTTCATTGAGATTTCTAAAATCAGAAGTGGGATAAATAATAGCAATCCTTTTTACTTTTTGAATTCTCTTTGAGATTGCTAAAAATATTGATACTAAGTCTTATTTGGTCCATAGCACATTCGCACATGGCCTAAATGCAGCATTAGTTGTTTGATTTTAGTAGATATCTATTTAAATAGTCAAGAACATTTGGTTAGTATTTGGTATTCGGTCGAATAATACATTATAATAATAATAATATTCTCCAGTCGATTACGACTACGGCGGCCGATCTATATTAGCGACCAGTACGCGCAAATACAGGCGCACATTCGTTCCTTTATACTCACAAAGCCCGATGGGAAAGTCCCCGCAGGACTCGAACCCAAGACCTCCGGTTACTAAAGCACACACCCATACCACTAGGCTACGGAGGCAGTGGATATTCATAACTAAATTACAATATTTTAGAATGTAAAATTGATCATGTCATGTTATAAAGGATATAAACCAGCTTTTCAGTATTTGTTGGTAGCAAATAATCATGTAAATGTAATTCATTGTAAATGATACTAGCTTCAGAAAATAACCTCGAAATAACTGGTTCGTACAATATCTTAAATACATTCGAAACGGAAAAAGTAATTGACTTTATCGACATTAATCGGCATTATTAACCAAAAAATTATTCTTGAGATTTTTCCGTAGGTTGTTCAGAAAAACGCGTATGTGAGTCGCACTGAAAATATGATTTTCGTTCTTTATCGATTCAGAACTTTTATTATTTCTATTTGTAATTTATCTTTGAAATTTAATATTTCTAGAAATATGTATGAACAAAGTATTTTCGCAAGCAAATTAGTAGCCAGTAAGGTAATCATGGAGTGAGATAATTTTTAGCTGTGAGACTAAACGGAGAGTAATTCAGATGAATCCTTTTATTCAGCAAATGAATCTACCAGTTGCATTTTCGATACTTGTTTCGACTCATTACCTAAATTATTAGGTGAGTTTTTAAATTAACATTTTACTTTAGTTCCTAATAATCTTTAAAACATCTGTGACATTCATGCCCAAAGTGTTCCAAGCCATTTTGTGGATTTATGCGACGCATTCTCAAGTTGCAGTGCACACTCCTTCCTAATTTCCGAAAGTTGGCTAAAACCACACCTACCTTTAACGATGTACGCACTTCCTGGCTTTGTGTTAATTCGGAACGACCGCATCGATAAGGGAGGTGGGGGTGTGGTAGCTTACCTTAGGCATGACCTTACATTCAACTTTATATGTTTTTCACCACAAAATTATTCAGCTTCGGCTGAATATCTATTTATTGAGGTTATTCTTAATGGTACTAAAATTTTCAGGCGTAGTATACTGTCCCCCCAACGTTGATTACTTCACCGAATTTGAATTGTTCTAAGTATTCGCACTTTGTCATCATGGGAGACTTTAACACCTACCTCCTAAAACCCGACTCTCTTCGCACTCTTAAACTCCTGCACATTTTCAAGTTCAATGCTTTTCACGTCTTACCACTCCATGCTACACATCAAAACCCCTCCGGTAAAGATACCTGGCTTGACTTAATCCTTTCCTCAAATCCGTCTATGATTCCTTTTCACGGTCAGTATACAGCCCTTGGCTTTTCTCACCACCACCTAATTTTCCTATCTTATTCCCTTAAACCTCCTAAACCCAAACCCAAAGTTTTGCACCTTTGCAAGGATCGACACCGCAGAGATGCGCAAGGATGCTGCTAAAATTGAGTGGAAGTCATTGTTAGAATTTGACTCTATAGATTATAAGATTAACGTTCTCACTAAGAGACTAACGTTAACACCGACGTTCTTAAGTTGAATGATACGCATGTACCAGTCAAAGTAGTTAGAATTAAGTGTCCTCCGGCTCCGTGGTTAACTAACGGTATCCGACTGGCCATGCGAGTTAGAGATCGCATGTTTAAAAAAAATTAAAAAGCACCGTAGCAACGATAGTTTGGTCTACATACAAAACGGTCAGAAATCGCTGCAATCAGATGATACTCAACGCCAAACGCCGACATATTCTTGATGACATCTCTTGTTCAAATCCTACTAATATCTGGAAGTTCCTAGGAACTCTAGGTATTAGTAAAACGCGAATGTCAAACCTATGCAGTTCAATTAATTTGGATGATTTAAACCATCATTTTCTTACCTCCACTTTATTAGATCATCTAACGACCACCGAAACGATATCTCATTTAAATGGTTTGATGCGTCCAGTTTCTTCTGACGAAACCAAAAAAGCTGTCCTCGCTATCGACTTCAACGCCGTGGGTCCTGACAAAATAGGTCAAAAAATGATTGTTCCTATTCTTGATAATCTCCTTCTTTATTATACATTTATAATAAAATGAATGTAAAATGTATTTATTTATATTAAGTTCATCTTTGGTAGTTTTATTTTATACTATAAATAATATTAGATTAAATTTTATTATCAGAAATTACGATGTTATTCTAATCTTACTTCACAATGTGTAAATTATAGTCTGTTTACTGCTTACTAGTGCACCTACGCTGAATTTTCGTAACCTTCCTAAGTTTGGCTGTTATAAAATGCCTAAGGCATTAAGCCCGCCAGTGTACATATTATTGTGCAAAAGTTTCAATAAAAATAAATTATTTCTATCCTCGTGGCGTAAAGCCTTTGTCCGATCCCTTCTAACATGCTCCAACCCTTCACTTCTCGCTCGTTGTCGACCTATCTCAATATTATCATTTGTTTCTAAAGTTCTTGAATCATGTGTATTCAAGCAAATTTCCCATTGGTTCTTAGTAACAACTTATTAAGTACTTTTCAGCTGGCTTTAGACCTGGCCACAGTACCACCACTGCCCTCCTAAAAGTGACTGATAATATAAGAGCTGGCATGGAAAATACTAAAATCACCATACTGGTATTAATAGATTTTTCCAATGTCTTCAACACCGGCAGTCACGATCTCCTTCTGGCAGTCCTATTTTCTTTTAGGGTTTCTGGTGAGGTTCTGGACTGGTTGTCATCTTATCTTCGGGGGCGCCAGCAGTCAGTATTTGCCGACGAATCGTCGTCAAGTTGGCTTAATGCTGAACGTGGCATTCTACAAGGCGGTACACTGTCTCCACTTTTATTTTCTCTTTTTATTAATCTTATTACTCACGGTATTCGGTGTGCGTATCATCTGTATGCTGATGATTTAAAAAATTTATTCGCAAACCATTACTGATACTGTCGCTGAGGCTTTTTGTAAAGTCAACATGGACCTTATTGCCATCAAAAGTTGGTCTACTAGGTTCGAGTTAGCTGTCAACCCATCTAAGTGCCAATCCGTTCTGCTGGTGAGTCCCAGAATGTTCGCTAAAGTGGATACAGAACAATTGCCTTATATTTTATTTGGCAGCTCTCCCATACCTAGCAGTCGAAGCGTCAAAAACTTCTGTCGAAAGGTCTGTATATTGATAGCACGTTAAGTTGGAAATCGTATATTGCCAGCTTGACTAAAAAAGTCACCGGTTCCATGCGTTATCTTTATTGACTTAAAACCTTTTACCTGCACCTACAAAAGCAATGCTAGTGCAGGCTTTGATTTACCCTCTTTTCGACTATGGTGACGAGTGTTACTTTGACCTGAATGCAGATCACCTCAATAAAATAGACCGGCTTCAAATTAACTGCATTCAATTCGTTTTTAATCTTCGAAAATATGACCACGTGGCTCCTATCGTGCACAATTGCATTAGCTACCTATTCGCCAACGACGCTCATTGCGAGCTCTCACGATTGTATATATTTATATCTATGTAAATGTTTATATATTCATACATATATATATATATATACTTAAATCAGTATTTTTTATTTGTTATATATTAATATAACAGCAATTTTACATGTATTAGGCTAAGTTAGAATAACGTTTTTTTTCCTTTCTCAAGTTTTTTTTTTATTCCCTACTTTAAATATTTTTTTTTGTAACGTACGCCTACCTTAAATTTTCCTAACCACCTAAAGGTTGATTGGTGGAGAATGCCATCGGAATAAATCCGCCTTTGTACCATTTTTTTTGTATGCAAAAAGATTAAATAAAATAAAAAAATAAAATAAATAAACACAAATTCTGCGAGTGGTCCCCATGAACGTCCCGTGAAATGTGTTCTCGGACACAAAGGAAAATCTACTCTAGTTTGTGCATCTGTGCCCTCGCCACTCAACATTGTTGCTGAAAATTTCCTCGTCGACGTACTTAATTTCAGTCTAAATATGTACATGTTAAATGCTAAAATGATTTAAAAGTTCTCATTGCTATCTATGAAAACTATGTTTATGACTCTATTTACATAAGTTTCTTCCGCTGCGTGAATTTTATCAGACTTTTGTTATATATTTTAATTATAGTCTCAAAGATTAAACCCACCGAACCAATTAATTAACATTTTACAGAATAGGTATGGATAGATCAACTTTAAAAACTTTTCCTGAACTATATGCTGTCCAAAAGCCTATCTCAGTTTTTAATAAAATGTTAACAGTCTTAATAGAATGTCGATTGCTACAAAATTAATATTAAACAGTTTTTAAAATTATGTTTTTAGATATGATCATTTAGCTTAGATGCCAATTAACTTTTGTCAATAACTGTAACTATCAATACGCTGTTCATAAAAATTAAAAGTAGATTTTAAATTTCTTCTAAAATGGCTGAGAAAGAAAAGTGATCTTCAATATCAACGATTATTTATAACCTAGTAGCATCTTTTGTTGAGTGGGAAAGCTTATCAATGAAATCCTTTTATAAAAAAAATAATCTGTTAAATATATGACTGTCCCATAATATCAGCATTTTACATAAAAATGTTACCCGCTATAACTCGCTTTAAAAAAAAGAAAAGAAAGGTTGTTCCTATTAAAATAAATAAAACATTTAAAAGTTAAGGCTGTCATTACCAATATGATATGATGGCTTCACAAAACGAATAGCATTCTCATAAAAGGCAATGAAAATATCCTTCATAATATTTTCAATGTCTTTTTAGTATCCTTAACGTCAGCATCATCGTGTGATTAAAATAGGTAGATATTGAGCTTTAGATGATAAATATTTTACTGTATAGGTACCTTCACTATTTCGCAATCTCTAAATCGTTGTAATCAAATAAACAAAAAAATACTGTTGTAAACACAACATGTAAGTTTCTTGTAACAATAAATATAAAATTCGGCCGCATTTTGACATGATGACTTCGACCAAATAAAAAGTTAATAAGACATGTGTTATATTCGTATTAAAATTATGGTTTGCTAAATAATTTATCTCAATTTTATTCTTTCTTTCATTCGTATCTAATAAAACATACATAAGTTTTATATACAGCAATGAATAAATTTATCTCATGCAATAAATATTTTGTTACCGCTGTCTATACATGTCGCTGGCGGGAAAATATTGTTACCAAATCCAATTTCATATTTATGGAAAGTAATACAAAAGATATAAAACAAAGAAATCAATTGAGTGTTCTGAAATCGAATACATAGTTCATATTAATACGCTTTTTTTAGAAAAATAAACATAATGGAAATAACTACGTAAAATTTTAACCTGATATGGGAAGAGCCATTTAAGTTTTTTTTTTAATATTGTCATCTGTCTGCCGTAGCCTAGTAGTATGGGCGTGAGCTTTACAAACTGGAGGTCGAAGGTTTGAATCCTCCGGGTCTCGACAAATTTTTATTTATTTATTCTTCTTGCACAAATAGTACAAAGGCGGATTTAATGCCATTGGCATTTTCTTCCAGTCAACCTTGGGGTGGTGCAGAGTTAAAGAAGGAGGTGCATAAATTGATTGTATACAGAAAAGTCATGACTGTAGCAAATATACCATAACATAAATATAATATAATATGTAAAATACATAAATAAATGGAAATACTATATACTTACACAAAATATACATAGTCATAAGTAAATATAGATACATATAAATATACAAAGAAATACATACATATATGTATACAATAGTTAAATACGAAAAAACATAAATAATTGAGGAATTTACTGTTCTGACGACAAGTTTTTTAGAAGAAATTCTTTGACTTTTCTTTTGAAAGTGATGAAACTTTTGGCCATCCTGATTTCCAAAGGTAGCGAATTCCACAGAAGAATGGACTGAATAAAGAAGAGGAATGCATGAAGTCGGAACGGTGAATGGGGCATTGAAGGAGGCGATTGTGCGTCTAGCGAAGTTCTTTGTTGCTGACTTCACATAAATACTGAAAATAGGAGTTATATAAGACGGTGTTGTAGATGAATTAAGGAAAGAATAAAGAGCAGTTAGAGCTCTTAACGACCGACGTTAGGCGAATAGGTAACCACAAAAGTTGAGGAACGGTATATAGAAACATGGTCAAATTTACGCAAATTAAAAACGAATCGAATGCAGTTGTTCAGAAGTCGGTCAAGTTTTTGAGTTGATCTGCATTCAGGTCAAAATAGCACACGTCACCATATTCGATTAACGGAAGATCAAGGTCTGTACAAGCATGGTTTTTGTCTGAGTTCCACCATGTTCACATCATGACTGAGTGGAATAGTACAATTATTGAACGTTATTGGAGGAAGCGTGGTAATATCCAGTTTGCTCAAAGTGCGCGGACTTCCAACCAAGATAGCTTGACATTTGGAAGGATTTACAGCCAAACCGAAGTTAAGTCTTGGTTTACCATATGAATTGCTTATGAAAGTTTGTCAGCAGATTGTTGAGCGTATAACTGTAAGTCATCGGCTTAAAGATGAAACGCACATTGAAGGTCATAAGGGATAAAATTAATAAATAAAGAAAATAGGAGCGGAGAAAGTCTTCCGCCTTGGGGTACACCAGATACAAGTTTTAGCCAACGTGACGAAGATTTGTCAACATTAACTGATTGCTGTCGCCCTTGAAGATACGAGGAGAACCATTCTAGCACTTCATTTGAGACCATAAAATGGGAGAGGATGGCGAGAAGGATGTCATGACTGACGGCATTAAAAGCATTCGTGAAATCAATAAGAACCAAAACAGTAACTCATGGTTGATTCCATGCCCGCCTTTATGTCGCCGGTCACTTTTAATAGGGCTGTAGTTGTGCTGTGACCGGGTCTGAAGCCTGATTGCATTGGACTTATCAGCTTGTTACTAAATATGAAGCAAGAAAGTTGTTTATTAACACAAAACTCGAGCACCTTAGAAAGGAAGGCAAAATAGAGATGGGTCGAAAATTTTTATTGTTTTTTCCTAGTTTTTTAGGGCAATGTGGGCCGATCAACCAGTTGTCAAAAAAGTAAGACGATTTATGCTTCGAATGGGCATGTAAAAAGTTGGTCCACCCACCAACCCGCGTTGGACCAGCGTGGTGGGATAAGGGCCAAAACCTTCTAATAGATAGAGTGTATTCCTAATACACTCCTATCTATTAGGCCTAGTCCAGCAGTGGACTATCACAGGCTGATGATGTATATGTTGTCAATTTGATTAACAATAATCTTTTATTACCAAAAAACCGAAAAAGTTTTAAATACTTTTTTTATTTTTAGTTAAGAATTAAAATAAAACGATTCAATCGTTAGGAGATTATTTTGCGACTGACTTTTATTTTGATATTTACAACAAGTGCATATATCTATATTTTAAGAATAACCCTCAATAGCGAAATTAACGTAAAACATTGTTGAAAACTGCAATAGGGCAGATTCAAACCTCTATTAAGGTAACGTAGTGTAAGATTATAAAGTTAATGCATTAAAAAATATATTTATTCTATGTGCATAAAACGTGTCATACATGACATTTTTTTTCTTTATTTAATAAGGATTTTTATCTATATAGACATGACAATCCCATCGTAGCTAAATATACAACACAAGATACAAATAACATTATAGTACTAAAAATACAGACAGAATATTAAGGTTACTTTTATACAATTAATAATTTATACATTGCTATTGCTATGTTGGAAATGGGCAAGCTGAGGCATGTTTGTATAAAACCAACATCAAATTTATTTACTTTTAATTGCTTAATTAGTATTTCTCTTTTGTCTTGATTTGGAACATTATCAAGATATGTACTACATCGTCTACCTTATCACAAGTACTACAATTGGCTGAATTTGCTTTTCTCATTAGATGTTCAAACTTTCTTGATGGGGTGTGTCCTACTCTAATCCGAACAGCTAATTTTAACAAATATTTACTTAATTTACAGAAGGCAAACCATGAGATCTGAAGAGACTCTCATTGCATAGTCTTATACCAAATACCTTTGGTATTCGATCGTTCGTTAAAATAATGTTTCCAACACATATTTATTTATTTATTTATTTTATTTTATGTAATTCATTTTGGAAAATATACAGTGACAAATTCGTATTTACTCATTTAGACAATATTCTTTACACCATTTAAATGTTTTCGCATATTAAAGACTATACAGCAGCTTGAATGCTTAAGAAGCGTACAATGGTTTATTATAAAACAAAGAAGGAAGAAAGAAATCATTTATCTTAACCCTAAGCTAAGAGACCATGAAACCAGCTCTTTGACAAAAAGCTCCTAGGTGTATGTAAAGTTGAGTTAAACGAATCAATTTCGGGCAAATCATTCAGTTCGTTGATGAATTTTGTAGATTTTATTAAAAAAAAATTTCTTTCCATAATTTGTTGCGCAACGAGGAAGATGCAAGTAAGTCTGTTGTCCGGCAGACCTTTTCGGTGCCCTCAGAATTATATGGAAAAGTAGTTGGGGAGAATCAGTTTTCCTTTGGGCTATATTAACAATTAGACAGATATCAGATATTTTAGGTCTTATAAATAATGGAAGCAGATGATGATCTCCTACATGCTGTTACATAATCGAGGTCAGATTTTTACATTTGTATTGTAAATGTTTTATAAACCTACGTTGTATAGACTCTAGCCTATTAATATAAACATCATATAGAGATTCCAAATTTGTAACAATACTCTAGAATACTACGCACATAAGAGCAATAGGATCTTTATTAATTTAATGCTGTTAAATTGGGAGCTAGATCTCAAAATGAATCCTAAGCACTTATTAGCTTTTTTCTGATATAATCAATGTGTTTCTATAGGTTAGTTTTGAATCATGAATGATACCTAAGTCACGTACCTCATTCAATTTTTGCTAGTTGTTGACCTTTGAGCCTATAAATGAATTCCTATCACATTAATTTTGCGGGTAAAAGTTGTTGAGTGACATTTTGTTACAGTTAAGATCAAGCTTATTAATTCGGCAATATTCATCTAATCTTTCTAGATCTTGTTGTAGAAGATGACAGTCATGCATATTATAAATTTGTTTGTAGATTTTCATATCATCTGCATACAGTAGAAATTACGAGTTTTGGAAACAAAGTTTAATATCATTGATAAATAAATTAAATAGCAAGGGTCATAATATGGACCCCTGAAAGTCCCAGAGGGTATGTAGTTCCATGCAGAATAGTAACCATTAAGTACTACAGCTGGAGATCTATTCTCAATATACGATGTGAACCATCTAAACAAGTCACCATGGATACCGGCATTAAAAGTTTCTGTAGGAGTATTTTATGGTCTATTTTATCAAATGCCTTACTATAGTCTGTAAAATTGCATCAACTTGTCCACCAGGATCCATGCATAAAGATGTAAAGTCTGAAAAAATTAGTAAATTGGATGTTGTTGAGCGATTTCTAAGAAGCCCATGTTGTTCTGGGATGAAAGAAGACGATAGACAGTTGTAAATTTCCGTGTACACAGCGCTCAAATATTTTGGCAAAATACATAATTTAGATATTGGTCTGCAATTTTTACATCACTTTTGGATCCACTTTTGTATATAGGGCTTATAAAAGCAGACTTCCAAATTTTAGAACGATTCCTTCCTTTATTGAGCGTGAGAATAATATAGTTAAGGGTCTTGTCAAAACATCAGTACACCTTGTTATAAATAAAGGCGATATTTTATCTGGTCCTGCTCCTTTTCGTAGATCCAGTGTCTTAAGAAGTTTAGATATATCTTCCGCTTTCAATTCAATGTCACTTATAGAATTTATGGATTTACTCCATAAATTCGGTAGAATATCAGGTTGTCAGCGTTGGCAATATGGAGTACTAGGAGTAATTGATGAGATGAATGTTTTCTGCAAATATTTTCGGGACGGATTTGAAAGAGACAGCAAACTTCTTCCCTGAATTTGCAGGGTGTCTTTCGTATGAAAGCAAAAAAGGAAAGGCATTATAGCCATTTTTATTAAATTTGATAAATGTCCAAAAGAGCTTTGGATTTTTACTATAGAATCTTCGCAATTTTTAAGTATCTTTTGTAACATTCATCTTCCAATATTTTAGCTCTTTTTCTGAGTATTGAGAATGAGTTATAATCACTGATGTTCTTATATCTATTATATCTTCTGTGAAATTTAAACTTTTCCTTTAGCACTTTTTTTAGAGAGGCGCTGTACCATATTGGAAATGGTACATTATTCAATAATAGCTTGTGAGGAACATGCTTTTTTATTGCAATATTTAAATAACTATAAAATATCTCAATCGCTTCTTCCATTGACATTCCATTTAAGCAATTTTCTCAATCCACTTCTTCCAAGGATACCTTAATACTGTCATAATCACCCGACTCGTAAAATACTTTATTCTAGGGCTCATTTTAAGACATTCATAATTCAGATTTTTCAGAGAAATAAATAATGATTTATGGTGAACATCCTCAGGGACTAATGGATCGTCACATGTTGATGACTTGCAAATACGTATTGCATAGTACTAGGTCTAGAATTTTACCATTTACGTTATTAAAAGGTTATATTGTGTTAAATTACACTCTGAGAGCGTGTCCAAAAATATGTCTGAGTTTCTCCAGTAGCGCAAGAATATTGAGAATGACTATCAGGACAATTCGACCACTTGATATTACCTAAATTAAAATCACCCATAATGACAAATACATCTCTGGGGTTTGAGTTATTATCTTCGATAAGTTATCCGTAAATTATTTAATTGCATGCTGAATGAAAACCAAAATTTCACTACATAAGTAAACAGTACAAAATGTATCTTGATCTGGTCGTTATTTTATCGTTGTAGTAACGTTACCCAAATATCTTCCGCAGACGACGACCACTCAGGGCGCAGTACCGCTGTGTGATCACGGTGTATACTAAAAGAACTCCCCACCGTACCTTTCATGAGTAGCTGTATAATTTCTATCCCTACGCCAAACAGCATATCGACTATCAAACAATTCACTGTCGTTAATTCCATTCAGCAGCCAGGTCTCGTTAATGAAACAATATCGTAGGTATGAAGCATCAAGTTCCTCTTAAATGTATGAGTCTTTGTGCGCAGCCCTCAGAGTATTTTGATAATAATATTATAGCACGTATTAGCCATAATTATCGTTATAGAAATAAGCTAAAGCGAGTTACATTAGAGTATAAGTTCAACAATGTAAATAAAAATAGGCCAGAGTACTTTACATGAGCAAATAATAATAAACAGAAACATAATCATTGTAAATATTCGTATAAAATTTCGTTACATATTTTACATTTTGGTTAATAAGATAATTAATTGCAAAATATACATCGAATACGTAAGATAAATCATTTAAGCAATAATTAAAGTTACGGTCAGGTACAAATACTAAAAATGCGGTAGTGTAAAAATAAAATAATAGTGTTAGTAAGACTAATGCGTTCAAAGACTCACAATGTTTGCAAGCGATATTCAGCATTATGTCATCAAAAGCGCATGCGCTCGTGTTCTTAATTTGAACAGAGCTATTTTGACTTACTTGCATTTTTACCTGAATGACTGCCCGGTCGAATGCGTCATAAGCGCAGCAATGAGAACAAAAGGCCCGGGTAATGCATGTGTTTCTCAAACTGTCGTGTTCGAACTGATTATTAGAATTGTAACAAAATTGTACTAACGATGTTTTTATACAATTTTTCCAAGATCGTTTTCGCACTTTATAAAAAATATAGGAGAAGTATTCGATTTTCTGGCCATGATCTTACAATGTTTCACCCAAATGTACTGAAAGTTCTTCTCTTTAGCTAAACTCCTAGCTTTGTTTAGCAAAACTTTATTACGTTGGGTCAAATGATCATTCACATAGAAGTTCCCTATGCCACTGAACCCCAGGCTAGTGAGGTTAAGTTGCTTCTGCTTACGCGCTGATGCTACGAGCTCTTCCTTTGTGTAACGGTTATTAAAGGCAATCACTATGGGCTTCTCGTTCTTAGAAATTCGGGTTGGAATACGAGCAATATAATTAATTTCTTCTTTTTTAATAGTGACATTACATATATTACCAATTTTAAGAGCGATGTCATAAAGGTTTTCATTATTCTTGATAGGTATTCCCCTGATTTCCACGTTGTTTGCCCTTGCCCATTGATCTCTGTCCTCTAATTCCATGTGAGTCTGTTGATTTCAGCTTGAAGGACTGGAACTTCCTGCTCAAACTCTCTAATTTATGCATTCGATCTTCGAGACCTTGGATCCAGAGAAGTGGTTGACTTGTTCATGCAACATCTCCTGGGAAGCTTTAAGATGCCTGATCTCCTCCTTTATTTGTTTGACATCCTGCACCAATGTTGATAACGGTGCCAATTGTAGCATCATTTTGTTAAGCTGTTCATGGATTTTATCCAACTGACTGGACTGAGGCGACGCTACAGCTGGAATTGTCAACTGGAGAGACTTGCACTTAGGGCACTTCCAGGTGTTCTTCCTTTCTCCAAGTCTTCGGTAGCCTCCTTCTGTGATCCCAGCACACTGGAAGTCGTATTGTTTTTTGCAGGCACAGCACATTGGCCCTTCATTGTGCTTTACCTCACAGCTGGCACACGTAAACATCCTATCGAAAGTTTGAGAAACCTTGGCAATATACGTATCTGGTGTGGTAAGCAACAAGCGTGCGTTCACAACAAGGTCGCTGTGCTGACTATAAGTAACTACTTTGAATTTTCGTATAATCTCTGAGTAAAATGGTCTAATATAAAGTTCTGTACCTGTTGATAAGGCTAACTTTGCAAGTCTGTCAGCCTCTTCGATACCAAATAGTCCGCTGTGAGATGGGATCCATTATAGCCTTAGCGCTATTCCACATTCAGCACAGATGTGAATATTTTTAATTATTGTGTACGCGACCGAAACTCCTCTGTAACCCGAAGCACATCGGGTTATGTGTTGTAGGGCACTTTTACTATCAGAGTAAATTACAACTTTCGGTTCGCTTATAGACATGATATAAATGATTGCCTCGGATATTCCTATTTATTCTAGTGACATAATGGAAACCTCATTATTAATTTTATAGCTAAAACCATGCTTTTTAATAGGATCATTAAAACTCATTCCTCTTTTTTCGCCCATCTTTGACCCATCTGTAAAATTTTTGTACCATGTTTTGTACTTTCTGTCTATTTCAAAGAAAATATTTGCTCTACCTGACATTTTGATTTAATGTATACTTTAAACCATATTAGAGATTTAAAATTCAGCGGCGAGGTAGGATTTTGCAGACTGCACATTGTCACCGTCTTATATGTGCAAAATGGTATAATGTACTATTTGAAGACGGTCATATTTTTTTGCTAAAATTCCACATGTTTAATAAATGGTCAATTGGCACCTCATAAAATATTTCCAATTTTTTCAGGTCTATTTAAAGAATTCTGCATACCACTCATAGGATGTTCAAGTAGTTTTGTGTAATCTTTTTAAATATTAAGTGCAAAACGAATAATATATTTAGTTGTACTGTGTTAATGAACTCGCATTTAAACTGTCTAAAATAAATTCAACTTAACAGATATGAATTTGAAGTAAAATCGTTGCAACCTTACTGCAGCGGTATATTGAGATCGTTGAAATAGTTGAAATGATTTTCCCGAAGACTCGTTAGACCAGAATAAACCAGCTGAAAGTCAGATTTAGTTAAGTCTTAGGATTCTATAACGAATTATCTAGTTTGTTGTACAATCTTCTGCCAAATGATGCTCAATTAAAATAATGACAAAATCATTTATTTCGTTTTTTAGATAAAACTTTCGGTGAACTCAAAACAATGGTCCTAAGATTTTTTTAGCTTTTAAGGAGATAAGGCACGTTTTAAAATACATAAGAGTTTGAGATATTTCACATACGAGATGATAATAAAGTGTTTTCAGGCGATGCAATTCGATTGAAATCCCAGAAAACTTTACAAAATGCAAACAAACTTAACTGTTAGTAGGTCTGCTCCTAGTATGTTTTAAAACTGTTAATTGTTTATACAAAGCAAACAATATGCTTATCCCAATATTTCGAAATTTCCGAGACTTTGAAGAAGTCAGTAATTGACATAGCACGTTTTACATATCATATATAATTCAAAATATTTATTATTTCTTTTGCATTTTAAAATACCACTCTATTTTTCAAACTCGTATTAGAGCAATATGTTTTGAGAATAGCAAAGAATTTGCCACATCATCTTTACTATTCTGTACGATATGTTCGTTTATTTAATTATAAACCTTATTTACTTAGACATATAGCTGGGTTTTCAGTAACTCTGTTACGAATCAGAATATCTCGACCTTTATGCACCCGTCGAACAAAATGAATATATTAGGCTTTCGAATATCAACGGCAACGTATGTGAATCAAACGTGGAATACAAGATCATCGAAGTTTTCTTAATATAAATTTAAACATGTAAAAATAGAATTAAAATATAGTTTTTTCTTTAAATGTCATAATGAACCTCGTTGATCAAGCTTTTATTTTTTAAATAGTAGATATTAGTTATCGTTTGGTTGGTCGGTGTTTATTATTTTGTGATAAGTAATTAAATAGATATCTAAGAAATTAAGAGAATTTCGTTTAAAAATCACACTCAGTGGATTAAACTGCAAAAACAAAACAAGTATTAGACTTGAACTATGTTTTACATAATTGTACAATTGATAATACTTTGCAATAATGCCTCTGAGAGCATATTCTATGTTTTAAGCTCATGATAAGCATTATAACGTAAATATTAAAAAACTAAAATCAGTGATATGCGAAGCCGATTAAATATACTACAATTTAAGTTCACATAAAAGTTATTACATGGAAATAATTCTACATTCTACATACATAAAAGTATCACAGAGATTCTGATTAAAACAATACCTTAAAAGATATAAGTTTTTTAATACGGTAGCAGAAATCGACATTTTCGTACAGAAAGCACGTTGTTACCGCTTACATTGCTTAAAATAGTTATACCCTGTTGAAGTCGGTCACATATTTTTAATTTTACTTGTTAATTGACATGACTCTCTATTCGTTATTTGCATTGTATTATTACATATTTATATTTTCTTTCTTCTCTTTCCTCTCTTTAAAATCCACACTAATTCACATAGTTTAAATTCAATTGGGGTCAGATCAGTTAAAATTTATTTGACTATTATAATGTCGTAGTTACATCAGGCGTAGAACTGTTTGTAATGTTTATTGTTTAATGTTTTGTAATATAATAAAAAATAATTCAATCATCAAATGCTCTTTTCATTGTGAGGCATTAGAAAACTTATAGGTATAATACAACAACTTTAATTAACAAAATACTATTAATAATGGCAAACAAATATAATCTTTATCATATATTTATCTTAAACACAGCTTAGAAAACCCTAATTAGAACTACCTCGTCTATCCTCGTGCACATGTTTAATTAGAATTAGCTCGTCTATTCTCGTGCACAAATTCAAAGATGTTACACAACTTTACTATTGAAAAATGTTTTTATCGCTTTTAGAAGTAATCTTCGCGAAATTTGATACATTTTTTCATACGATGGAACCAATCATTGAAGCAACCATTCCATTCGGAAGTTTCGGTCTCCAAAAGGCCGTGTCGTAGGCGTCCACAGTTTCTTCAGGTGATGAAAATCTGTGATCACGCAATTAATTCTTTGTTTTAGGGAAAGTATAGAAATCATTAGGGCTCAGGTCGGGGCTGCACGGGGGATGGTCTAATAATTCTATGTTTTCTTGCTCTAAAAACTCTTTTGTTCAGTGCACGGTGTGAGAACTCGCATTGTCGTGATGGAGGATGTTGCAGCGGTTGCAGTTCTCTTTACGGAGTTCAGAAACGACCTGTAGATAACAAATGCTAACATACCGTTCTGCATTAACCGTTCTTTGTCCCTCAAGAGGAATACTCGCAATATGGCCGGTTTTGGAGACAAACGTGGCCACCATTTTTTTTTGCAACACTCTTCGAACGAACAATTTGGTGGCTTTTACTCAGTTTCGAACACCCAAACTCGTGACTGGCTTTTTGTTTCGGGTTCAAGCGCATATATCCAAGATTCGTCACCTATGTATATGATGTTGCATACAGCATTTGAGGATCCTGCGTGGTATCTTTTGAGAGTTCTGACGCACCAAGTAACGCGAGCCGCTATTTGCTCTTCACAGAACGAATGCGGTATCCATCGGGAAAACAACTTTTTTAAACCTAATTGTTTATGCAAGATTATTTGTATTTGACTCATTTCAATGTCTAAACTTGCCTCAGCTTACGCACAGCACCAAAGTTTTCTTCTGTGACTGCAGTTTTTGGATGTTCTTGACGGGGATCATCACTAACCTTGACATCTTTTTTATTATAGTGCATTTGGCAAAAATAAAAATAAAAGTTTATTTAGCTTATACGATTTACTTTCTGTGGCCGTGGGCCAATCACATAAGCCGCAGATCTGACGACTGTTGGTGTCGAAAAGTTCTGGAGTGGAGACCGTGGCTCGGAATACGTAGTATTGGACGGCCTGCGGCAATATGGCGTGACGACATTCGCTAAAGTGGTTGGTGTGTGCTGATTGAGAATAGCCGAAGGTTGGAATCGGTTAGCGGAATTGGGGCAGACCTATGTTCAGCAGTGGACTAATACAGGCTTATAATGATGATAATCTACTTTCTAATATTTCAATTGCTCAATGTGAGATGTCAACCGTCAAATATCCCGGTGCAGAACAAATAGAAATATAAAAACTTATACATACTTTGACCTTAGTTTATAGTTTATTTACAAATAGCTCGTCATTGCGTCGCCAGCTGTGGACCCGTCCGCACGCGTTCGCCGCAGTCTCCTGAGGTCACCGTGTGGTATCATTGTCCGCTTCCGTGAAGTCATCACGCTGCGCCATCTGTGTTTTTGAGTGCACCTGCGCTCATAAAATATTTTGTCGCACCGCTGACGTCAGCTTGTTTGTGATTTATTGCGTTGCCTCAAACACTTTTATAATATTCTCGTAGTCGACTTCTATGCATATAATGAATGTACATGGTAATTTTATAATCCATAAATATACATGCATCCCCTAATTATTTATACTCTCATAGCCCGATGGTACGGAAAACTGAAACTCACTTCGGTCGTCACGCTGCTGGAATAGGCGCAGAACCGACATTTTGCATGCCCATCCGACGCAACAATCATCATACTTCATAGGCAATCAGGTGATCCACCCGCATTGCCCAAACTAATGAAGAAACAACATTAAAAAGTTGTGGAATCCCAGCAGGATTTGAACCCACAACCTCCAGCTTCTAAGTTGCTAGTCCATACTACTAGGCTACGGTGGCAGTTTTACTTTACATTTATCAAGTTTAGCAGTACCATTGGTACCTAATTCGTCTTGCATGTTTCTTCCTCCGCTCTCATTGCTCAAAAAAAAGTCGGTCAATAATAAAATTTAAGGTAAAAAAATTATCATTCTATGAGCATAAAACGTGTCACTCATGACATTTTGATTAGATGAATACCTTAAAAGCTGATGGAGATTTAAAATGCAGTGGCTGAAATGGCGGGTAATATTCAAAGGCACATTGTCACCCGCTTATATTTCGCAAATGGTTATATACTGTTAAAAGTCAGTCATATTTTTAGGTAACATTTTTCACTTTCTTGTTTACTAGACCTGTTGAACGTATATATTTATATGCTTTACAAAATATTTAAGTAAATTCATTTAATCTTTGGACAAAAATCGCAATGATGAAATCATTAAGAACCTGTATATTTCAACTTTGTTATACGTACATTAGTTATTCGTTATACATGGGTTCGAATCTGCGGGGAGTCAATAAATTTTCATAATTGTTTCCAGTTGGTTAGGGAATTTGGTCGATCACCCAATTCAGACTTTTCGGCATTTTGGCCCAAATTACCATTGAAAAGTAAGATGATCCATCCGTCGGTCGGTTATGTTAAAGTCGGTCCACCCACCAACCAGCATTGGACGCGATGAGATACTGTCCAAAAACCTCCTAATGGGGACGGCGTCATTTGGGGATGCCTACGTATGTCTAGACAACTACTGAAGTTGTACTAAATGTACTACTGAGCCTTCGAATGAGAACACGATAAAAAATGTTGATTATTTTTTTATAATTTAGCTGTTAGTATAAACATTCAAATTAATAATTGATAAATTATTTAGAGTTATAAAAACTTATACGCCGATTCCGTCCTTCAGTTTTATGACAAATATTCTAAATTCAGAATGTACTCTTTAGTTTACATTAAAACGTTAGTATAAAAAATCTTAATTTTATTTTAAAATTTGCAAGCAGCCACTTTGATATTTAAACTTTTAGCACCGGCACTGTTAGCTAAGTGTTAAGTGCAGATGTAATCAGTGCGCCTTGTTACCTTGTTAAAGTAGAGCTACTATCATCTGCGTTCATGTTATTCTATTAAGCTTGGTAATTTCTTTTACCTTAATAATGCTTTAATCGTTACGCGTACATTACTTTAGTCACGTCAATATTATAAAAAAATGCTCCTTATTCTTTCTTATGTATGCAATTGAATAATTTTATTATTAAAGTTTGAAAATTTTTAACTGCAAAATTAACCAGGAAATGAAGGTTCATTCACTAGGTTTGTTACTATATTAAATGAAAAAATTACAGCTAACAATAACATTTTTAATAAATTTGCGCCAAACGGAGTTCTGGCATTAATCGAAAATACATTAGAAATGTAATAAATATTTGTTCCTTGATTGTATAAATGAATAGAAAACTATACCATTTACTACTCATCTATCTTCATTACATTTTGTTTCCGATTTTTAGTTGGAGTTTCAAGAAATAAAGTTCTAACGAACATGTATAAACGACTTTAAAACGAAGAGTTAATTTTAAATCTCAATTTAATAACTGGGTGGCTTGTATAGGGGATTAAAATATTGTCAATCTCGAACTGTTTCTGATACACAGATATCATCACTTTGATATCACTTACATATTAGAAGTTTTATGACGTTTATGTTCCTAATATTCAATATGTGAGGCCACAGGAGACCAACCTGAACAGGTGAGCGATGCTTTGGCCTCAGCAAAACAACGTTGGTAGTAAAATCTATTATTTATATGCTATATATATGCTAACGTGGAAGCATATTATATTTGATTAAATTTGTAAAGATTTTCGTAGCACCTTATTAAGAAAATGTCGAAACTAAACTTTACATAGTTTTAATAATTAATATAATATATAATTACTGTTCTTTCGCAGTGTGATTTTTCTAATCCTCCTTATCTCCTCCTGTGGATGTCGTATGAGGTAACTAAGAAAAAAGCTACAATAATAATATCTCCGAAGATAGTGAGAGTAGTTATCCCGTCTGGAGATCTCCAAAGATCGTCAGACGATGAATAACAGTAAAAACCCTCTCAAATTAAATGTAGTGGTACTTGCGACCGCAAAGGGCGGCCGTAAAGCTTTGAGTTCAGTACCATGTAGCGGATAAAGCGAAGGCGGCAGGCGCTGCAACCGTGTGTAAGCAGCTAAGTGGAGTCGCGGGAAAAGTACTATTGATATTCCGTAAGTTTTTCTCCCTATCCTCGATGACTCGGCGGGGTCAGACCACTGAGGTGGTGTAGAGGGCCGTGGGAGGAGGAGACATTTGCATAGTGTCTTTGACCGTTCTTTCTTCTATGGCTGCCTTATAACGCTCCTCGCGGCATAGCTCCACATCTTGTTCGCCGCTGGGCTCTAGGAGACTTATCCTGGGTAACACGTTTTTGGTAAGCTTGTTGCCCAGATATAGGAGCCGAGACGAAGGGCCCGTAAGCTCCAGTGCACTCTAAAGTGGGTTGGGCCATTAGTGAGAGAGAGCTGCCTCGGTGACCAGCGCTGGTTGGGCTGCAGAAAAAGTCAATAAATTTCCACATAACCTATTTTTATATTTATGTATTATATACTGCAGTTTTTAGTAACTAACCTTTCTTATAATTTGAATTATCGATTCGTGGGATGTATAGATATAAAGCTTGAAATGTTAATGAAGCCTTTAATCTACTCAGTGATATTGCAGTGTTGATACAATACCACATATAACGGATAAAATAGATTTTTTTTTTCTACAAAATTATTCAGTATGAGGAATTGCATTAGATCAAAACGTGTAGGTTGTAGTAGTAAATGTAAAGATATTACATAGAACATGTTCAAATTACTTTCTAATAGGTTTTCCACAACACGTTTAAACGTTCCTTCTTGTCCATGATCACTTATGGCTAATGACCGAAGCCGTTATCATTAGCTTATTATCATTACCGTCATTATCACACTCACGGTTACGAAGAACAACGCATTTTAATAGATCGTCTCTGAAGGTTATATAACGGTTGTATTTTCATTCAATTGTACTAGCTATGTCTTCGCGTTTTATGAAAAACGTGATAATCCTAATACTTAGATAAACTTTAGTCAGACATTGCACTGAAAACATTTTCTGCAAAACGGTGGAATTCACGTGAAATTGGTATTGGTGCCGACTAGTTTCGGACCTATCGGAGGTCCTTCATCAGAACGAGTGGGATAACTTTACGATCGTTTCCCGTCTCGCACTGCGGGTGCGTTGCAAATGCACGACATGACGGCGGAGGGAGGGGTGCGGTTGATGATGACGCACTGGTCACAATATATGGCTAAAGTGACTTATGAAAATATTAGTTTAGTAGAATATATTTTTAGTAATAACATTACTGATAGTAACTAGTAGCTCTTAAATTTTTAGTCACTTGAAAAGTGCCGTCGATTCCTCGATTGTTTGTTGTCCTTAAGTAATAAATTTCATAATAATTATAATATTTTTGAAGTGAAAGTTCTTTATTATTAATAGACTTACACCGTATTAGGAACACTATAAAAGTTATCATAACAATTATACATTCAATTCATCTTTATCACAACTAATTTCAGAAACTTTTTATATTCTAATAAGTAAAACAAAATAAAAAGCTGAATGACAAATCTTCATGAAAAATATTTCACTGCAACAGTTGTGAAAAGGATTAAAACTTTTGTACCATAATATTTTCATGATTGCTCTAACCATAGTTTAAATTTGCCTTATACAAGCATTTTTAGCATTATTATGAGAACTAGTACGAATGCATTTGGCACGAGGAGTCATAATGATCTACCATTACGATTGCTAAGACATGCCGCTGAACGAGGCGAAGAACCTAAATATTTCATGAAGATGACGTCATTTAAAGCTTCTTTTAGTTTTTTCACTAGCAGTCCGAATACGGCTGTGTCGGCCAGATTTTAAGATATTTGGAATGTATTTTCATGAGGTGAAAGGCGGCCTATATTACTCGAGGTGAAAATAGCTTTTTAAACGTGACAGAATTTTTTAAATCGGCCTTCGTTTTTATTTAACTCATTACAAATATACATACAAAATACAAATCCTTTCTCTTTTGTTTTAGTATGGAATAGAAGTACGTTAACGGATCTGTCCATATTATTTAGTAAGTAAAAAGTAAACTATGTTAATCTAGGATTATATAGCTTTCTAGCTATAAAGTAATATTTAAATCAGCTCAGCGATTTCAGTGCCTGTTCAAAACGAAGAAACAAACAAATTTTTTGTTTTCGCCTAGTGCGGAGAGCTTTAAAAGTATTTAATTAATGCTGACTGCGATGATCCCAGGCCGATCTGTGTTAGAGATCTGTCAACTACGCCGTAGTTATATTGCACTAGAATACGTGCAAACACAGGTGTCTCTCACTCTCTCTCTCTCGTTCCTTTACACTCCCATAGTCCAATGGGATGGTCTACCGACACGAGCGGATAGAGAAAAGACGAAAGACCGTCTTTCTATATGCTTATCTGACGCATGGATCATCATACTTACGGCAATCGGGTATTTAGCCTGCAATGCCCTAACCAACTAGGAAACAACAGTGGAAATTTGTTAAGTCCCGCATGATTGAAACTCACGACTTCTAATTTCTAGAGCGCAAGCCTCATACCACAAGGGTTACTTATTAACAATATATAGCAAAAATAAAATGAACACATTATTCACTACAGAAAGACTATACTTATCCCACATTTGATTCAGAAGTCGTTACATTACTCCACGGACAAATAAAACTCGGAATTCAGTCCACGTCCGCAAATGCGCCGAACTAGGTAACGATTACGTTTCAGTGCTCTCTTCTATAAAATAAGATTACGACCGCAATCTATACATGTGGGCCCAAACTGTGGTATCGAGGAATCGTCTAACAAGCTACATAATACAAGCGGCCTACGTGTTCCGCTTCCAAAACCTAATTTGCTAAAAGTTAAATAATTATATAATTTTATTAATAACTAGCAATCCGTTTACAGCTATGCCCTTGTTTTTTTTTTAGAATTTTATAATGGGACTTTCTAAGGTAAAAAGTTGCCTAAAGATAGGTTATTTAAATTGGATATAGATTTCTAATGGTGAAAGAATTTATAAAAAAGGCATTATAGTTTTTGAGTAGATAGTTTTTAACTTTTTTTCTCTACATAATATTAGTATCGATACAGTTTATGCATTTTATTACTCTTTACAATTATTAAAAATTGTACCTAATGTTTCAAATTCCTTCTAGGCTCCAAAGTGGTAGGTCCCCTTTTTACAGGGGACCTTCTGGGTGGGTACCACCTCGGTGCCTTTTTCTGCCACAAAGCAGTAGTGCGAAAACGCTACTGTGTTCCGGTTTGAAGGGCTCCTAGCCAGCGTATTCACTGGGTAAACGAGACTTAACATCGTATGACTCACGGTAGGCAGCGTGTTGGCGATACCAGTATTGCCAATGTCTATGGGCGTCGGTGACCACTTTCCATCAGGTGGCTTGACTGCACGTCTACCTGCGTATGTAAAAAAGAAAAAGTCTCGGTAAATAATGAAACATTGGCTATAAATAATAGTAAAGAATTATTTAATCGTAAAACTCTGTTATTAAACATGTAAGTTTTATAGTACTTATTAATTACAGTTTCAAGAGACACATTATTTATCTGCATTTAACAAATATTATTAATCTTAAAAGCATTCTTTTACGTGAAAAGTGGCCCTAGTAAATTTTTATTGAAAAATGTACGTGTGTTTTGATCGACACATCGAATATTATGCTTAAATGCATATAATTTCTTTCACTAATCCGTCTATCGTTATTCAATGTAATTATCAGAGGGCGAATTTCCTGACCTAATGAAGCATAGCAAAGTTACCGACCCTTATAATTTTAGAAAATGCCTATACTGCCTACTCTTAGTAAGTAATATGAAAAAATTTTATTAAACCTTAAACATTTCAACGGCAATTGCCTTATAAGTAACAAGCAGTTTAGATTTACTGGGGATCGCTGAAAACTGACGCAAACATCAGGCTTGTTAAAAGCGTTTTGGGCTTGGGAAGCATCGCAGGAAAGTTTAAGCATTTTTAGTGATTTCAAAAGGCTTTTGGTTGTATACATAATGAGATTCTGGTCAGTATATTACGTCTCTATGGTATAAGAAATACCACACTCAACCTGTCTTTGTACTTGAGCCATCGAATTCAGAGGCTCGTGACGTGAATGGCAAAAGATCTCCAGGGTTACACTGTTTTTTATTTTTAAATAGTATGCTAAAAAGTGGTACTTTAACATATTTTATTACATTACGACTACTACTGTCTGAATCTAAGTGTGATGTTGCAATTATCTAATAAGTTAATGTTAAAGTCACCACAAATTATAATATACTTATTAGATTCAGATAGTTTTACCAATATTTCTTCTAGAACAACTTTAAAGGTTCATCTAACGCTGTGGGAGGTCTGTACACACATACAACAATGAAGTGCTCAAGCTCTGCACAGGTTATCTCAATAGTCCGTTCAACAGAGGGCTCACAATATCTTTACGATTTTTAAATTCTATAGTACTATTAATAATTATTAAAGAGCCACCGCGTATAGCTTTATCTCTACTGAACAGGCTAGCAACCTGGTGACATCCAAGATTTAACATTAACTGATATTCTTGTAGCCAGTGCTCAGTAATACATAATATATCAATGTTAAAATATATATCAGTGCTCAGTAATACATAATATATTTCGAAATTACTAAGACATTGAAGAAGTCAGTAATTGAAATAGCACGTTTTAAATATCATATATAATTTAACATATTTATTACTTCTTTTGCATTTTAAAGTAACGCTCTATTTTTCAAACTCGTATTAGAGCAATATGTTTTGAGAATAGCAAAGAATTTGCCACATCATCTTTATTATTCTGTATGACATGTGCGTTTATTTAATTATAAACCTTATTTACTTTGACATATAGCTCGGTTTTCAGTAACTCTGTTACGATTCAGAATATCTCGACCTTTATGCACCCGTCGAACAAAATGAATATATTAGGCTTTCGAATATCAACGGCAACGTATGTGAATCAAACGTTGAATACAAGATCATGGAAGTTTTCTTAATATAAACTTAAACATGTAAGAAAAGAATTAAAATATCGTTTTTTCTTTAAATGTCATAGTGAACCTCGTTGATCTAGCTTTATTTTTTAAATAGTAGATATTAGTTATCGTTTGGTTGGTCGGTGTTTATTATTTTGTGAAAAGTAATCTAATAGATATCTAAGAAATTAAGAGAATTTCGTTTAAAAAATCACACTCTCGTGCGATTAAACTGCTAAAAACAAAACAAGTATTAGACTTAAACTATGTTTTTCATAATTGTACAATTGACAATACTTTGCAATAATGCCCGCGAGAGCATATATCTATGTTTTAAGCCTACGATAAGCATTATAACGTAAACATTAAAAAAAATTAATATCAGTGATATGCGAAGCCGATTAAATATACTACAATTTAAGTTCACATAAAAGTTATTACATTGAAAGAATTCTACATTCTACGTACATAAAAGTGTCACAGACATTTCGATTAAAACAATACCTTAAAAGATATAAGCGTTTTCAAAACGTTAGCAGAAATCGCGACGCAATTTCGTACAGAGAGCACGTTGTCACCTGCTTTCATTGCTTAAAATAGTTATACCCTGTTTGAAGTCGGTCACAAATTTTTTAATTTTACTTGTTAATTGACATGAGCTCTATTCGTTATTTGCATTGTATTATTACATATTTATATTTATTATATATATTACATATGCCCTCTTTTCTCTCTTTACAATCCACACTAATTCAAATAGTTTAAATTCAATTGGGGTCAGACCAGTTAAAATTTTTTTGACTATTATAATGTCGTAGTTACATCAGGCGTAGAACTATCTGTTTGTAATGTTTATTGTTTAATGTTTTGTAATATAAATAAAAAAATATATATTCAATCATCAAATGCTCTTTCATTGTGAGGCATTAGAAAACTTGGTATAATACAACAACTTCGATCAAATAAACTTATATAATTTTTTTAGTAAAATTTCAACAACAATTATTTAACAAAAATACTATTTATAATGGCAAGCAAATATAATCTTTATCATATATTTATCTTAAACACAACTTAGAAAACCCTAATTAGAACTACCTCGTCTATCCTCGTGCACATATTTATATTAGAATTACCTCGTCTATTCTCGTGCACAAATTCAAAGATTTACATAACTTTACTATTAAAAATGTATTTATCGCATTTTGAAGTAATCTTCGCAAATTTGATACATTTTTTCATACGATGGAACCAATCATTGAAGCAACTATTCCACTCGGAAGTTTCGGTCTCCAAAAGGCCGTGTCGTTGGCGTCCACAGTTTCTTCCGGTGATGAAAATCTGTGATCACGCAATTTATACTTTATTTTAGGAAAGTATAGAAATCATTAGGGCTCAGGTCGAGGGCTGCACGGGGATGGTCTAATAATTCTATGTTTTCTTGCTCTAAAAACTCTTTGTTCAGTGCACAATAGGCGCAGAACCGACTTTTGCATGCCCATCCGACGCAACAATAATTATACTCATAGGCAATCAGGTGATCCACCCGCATTGCCCTAACTAACGAAGAAACAACGATGAAAAGTTATGGAATCCCAGCAGGATTGAACCCACAACCTCCAGTTTCTAAGCCGCTAGTCCATACTACTAGGCTACGGTGGCAGTTTTACTTTACATTTATCAAGTTTAGCAGTACCATTGGTACCTGATTCGTCTTGCATGTTTCTTGCTCCGCTCTCATTGCTCAAAAAAAAGTCGGTCAATAATAAAGTTTAAGGTAAAAAATTATCATTCTATGAGAATAAAACGTGTCACTCATGACATTTTTATTAGATGAATACCTTAAAAGCTGATAGAGATTTAAAATGCAGTGGCTGAAATGGCGGGGTAATATCTTGCAAAGGGCACGTTGTCACCCGCTTATATTGCGCAAATGGTTATATACTGTTAAAAGTCGGTCATATTTTTAGGTAACATTTTTTCACTTTCTTGTATACTAGGCCAGTTGAAAGTATATATTTATATGCTTTACAAAATATGTTTAAATAAATTCATTTAATCCTATGGCAAAAATCGCAATGATGAAATCATTAAAAACCTATTTATTTCAACTTCGTTATACGTACATTAGTTATTCGTTATACATGGGTTCGAATTCTGCGGGGAGTTAATAAATTTTCATTATTGTTTCCCAGTTGGTTAGGGGAATTTTGGCCGATCACCCAATTCAGACTTTTTGGCATTTTGGCCCAAATTGCCATTGAAAAGTAAGAAGATCCATCCGTCGGATGGTTATGTTAAAAATCGGTGCACCCACCAACCAGCGCGGTGAGATACTGTTCAAAAATCCCGTAATGGGGACGGCGTGCATTTGGGGATGCCCGTATGTCTAGACTATTACTGAAGTTGTGCTAAATGTACTACTGAGCCTTCGAATGAGAACACGATAAAAAAATAATCTTGTTTTTTTTTTATAATTTCGCTGTTAGCAAAATTTAAATTATCAAATATTTAGCGTTATTAAAACTTTTACGCTGGTTCCGTCGTTCAGTTTTATGAAAAAGATTATAAATTCAGAATGTATATGTACTCTATCGTTTGCATTAAAACGTTAGTATAAAAAATCTTAATTACATTTAAAATTTGCAAGCAGCCACTTTGATATTTGAACTTTTAGCACCGGCACTGTTAGCTAAGTGTTAAGTGCAGATGTAATCAGTGCGCCTTGTTACCTTGTTAAAGTAGAGCTATACACCTGCGTTCATGTTATTCTATTGAGCTTAGTGTATTTTTTTTTACCTTAATAATGCTTTAATCGTTACGCGTACATTACTTTAGTTACGTCAATTATAAAAAAATGCTCCTTATTCTTTCTTATGTATGCAATTGAATAATTTTATTGTTATTACTGTTTGAAAATATTTAACTGCAAAATTAACCAGGAAATGAAGGTCCATTCTACTAGGTTTTGTTACTATATTAGATGAAAAAAATTACAGCAACAATAACATTTTTTAAATTAATTCTGCACCAAACGAGTTCGTGGCAATTTCAATCGAAACATAATTTTTAGAAATGTAATTAAATATTTCTTCCTTGATTGTATAAATGAAACGAAAACAATTCCACTTACTACTCATCTATCTTCATTAGATTTTATTTGCCGATTTTTAGTTGCAGTTTCAAAGAAATAAAGTTTTAACGAACATGTATAACTGACTTTAAAACGAAGAAGTTAATTTTAAATCTCAATTTTAATAACTGAGTGGCTTGTATAGGGGATTAAAATATTGTCAATCTCTTAACTGTTTCTGATATACCAGATATCATCACTTTGATATCACTTACATATTAGAATTTTTATAACGTTTATGTTCCTAATATTCAATATGTGAGGCCACAGGAAACCAACTCCAAACAGGTGAGTGATGCTTTGGGCTCAGGAAAATAACGTTGTGGTAGTAAAATTTATTATTTATATGCTATATATGCTAACGTGGAAGCATATTATATTTGAGTAAATTTGTAAAGATTTTTGTAGCACCTCATTAAGAAAATGTCGAGACTAAATATTACATAGTTTCAATAATTAATATAATATATAATTACTGTTCTTTCGCAGTGTGATTTTTCTAATCCTCCTTATGTATTTTTGGAAAGCTTGTTGCCCAGATGTAGGAGCCGAGACGAAGGGCCCGTAAGCTCCAGTGCACTCTAAAGTGGGTTGGGCCATTAGTGAGAGAGAGAGCTGCCTCGGTGACTAGCGCTGGTTGGGCTGTAGACAAAGTCAACAAAATTCAACATAACCCATTTTTAAATTTATGTATTATATACTGCTGTTTTTTAGTAACAACCTTTCTCTCTAATTTGAATTATCGATTCGGTGGGATGTAATATATTAAAGCTTGAAATGTTAATGAAGCCGATACTCAGTCATATTGCAGTGTTGATACAATATCACACATAACGGATGAAATAGATTTTTTTTTTCTACAAAATTATTCAGTATGAGGAATTGCATTAGATCAAAACGTGTAGGTTGTAGTAGTAAATGTAAAGATATTACATAGAACATGTTCAAATTACTTTCTAATAGGTTTTCCACAACACGTGAAAACGTTCCTTCTTGTCCATGATCACTTATGGCTAATGACCGAAGCCGTTATCATTACCATCATTATCACACTCACGGTTACGCAGAACAACGCATTTTATTAGATCGTCTCTGAACGTTAATAACGGTTGTATTTTCATTCGAATTGTACTAGCTATGTCTTCGCGTTTTATGAAAAACGTGATAATCCTAATACTTAGATAAACTTTAGTCAGACATTGCACTGAAAACATTTTCTGCAAAACGGTGGAATCTACGTGAAATTGGTATTGGTGCCGACTAGTTTCGGACCTATCGGAGGTCCTTCATCAGAACGAGTGGATAACTTTAGATCGCTTTCCGTCTCGAACTGCGGGCTAAAGCGCGCAATGCTCGACTTGACGGCGGAGCGAGGGTGCGGTTGGTGATGACGCATGGTCACAATGTCATAAGTCACTTATGCCAAGTGACTTATGACAATATTAGTTTAGTAGAATATATTTTCAGTTATAACATTACTAATAGTTACTTGTAGCTTTTAAATTTATAGTCACTTAAAAAGAGCCGTCGATTCATCGATTGTTTGTAGTCCTTAAGTAATAAATTTCATAAAAATTATAATATTTTTGAAGTGAAACTTATTTATTATTAAAAGACTTACACCGTATTATGAACACTATAAAAGTTATCATAACAACTATACATTAAATGCAGCTTTATCACAACTAATTTCAGAATTTTTTTCAATTATAAAGAGCAGATTAAAATAAAAAGCTGAATGACAAATCTTCATGAAAAATATTTCACTGCAACAGTTGTGAAAAAGGTTAAAACTTTTGTGCCATAATATTTTCATTATTGCCCTAGCCATAGTTTGAATTTGCCTTGAACAAGCATTCTCAGCATAATTATGAGAAGTACTACAAATGCATTTGGCACGAGGAGCCATAATGATCTACCATTACGATTGCTAAGGCATGCCGGTGAACAAGGTGAAGAACCTAAATATTTCATGAAGACGACGCAATTCAAAGCTTCTTTTAGTTTTCTCACTAGCAGTCCGCATACGGCTCTGACGGCGATATTTTTATATTTTTGCAATGGATTTTCATGAGATGAAAGGTAGCCTATATTACTCGAGGTAAAATAGCTTTTTAATTGTGACAGATTTTTTTAAATCGGCCGTCGTTTTTAATTTAACTCATTACAAATATACATACAAAATACAAATCCTTTCTCTTTGTAGTTTTAGTATAGAATAGAAGTACGTTAACGGATCTGTCCATATTATTTAGTAAGTAAAAAGTAAACTATGTTAATGTAGGATTATCTAGCTTTCTAGCTATAAAGTAATATTTAAATCAGCTCAACGATTTCAGTGCCTTTTCAAAACGAAGAAACAAACAAATATTTTGTTTTCGCCTAGTGCTGAGAGTTTTAAAAGTATTTTATTAATGCTGACTCGCGATGATCCCAGGCCAATCTGTGTTAGAGATCTTTAACTACGCTGGAGTTATATTGCACTACAATACGTGCAAACACAGGTGTACTCTCTCTCTTGTTCCTTCACACACCCATAGTCCAATGGGATGGTCTACCGACACAAGCGGATAGAGAAAAGACGAAAGACTGTCTTTCTATGCTTATCTGACGCATAGATCATTATACTTCACAGGCAATCGGGTATTTAGCCTGCAATGCCCTAACCAACTGGGAAACAACAATAATGGAAATTTGTTAAGTCCCCGCATGATTGAAACTCACGACTTCTAATTTCTAAAGCGCAAGCCCATACCACAAGGCTAACTTATTAACAATATATAGCAAATAAAATGAACACATTATTCACTAGAAAGACTATACTTATCCCACAACTGATTCAGAAGTCGTTACATTACACACGTACAAATAAAACTCGGAATTCAGTCCACGTCCGCAAATGTAAGGGTAAACGAGATTTAACATCGTATGACTCACGGTAGGCAGCGTGTTGTAGATACCAGTATTGCCAATGTCTATGGGCGTCGGCGTGGATGGAAAGTGGTCACTTTCCACCAGGTAGCTCGACTGCTCGTCTACCTGCGTATGTAAAAAAGAAAAATGTCTTGGTAAATAATGAAACATTGGCTATAATTAATAGTAAAGAATTATTTAATCGTAAAACTTTGTTATTAAACATGTGAAGTATCATAGTAATTAGTAATTATAGTTTTCAAGAGACACTTTATTTATGTATGTATTGTATTTAACAAATATTATTAATCTTGAAAGCATTATTTTACGTAAAAGTGGCCCTAGTAAATTTTTATTGAAAAATGTACGTGTGTTTTGATCGACACATCGAATATTATACTTTAATGCATATAATTTCATTCACTAATCTATCTATCGTTATTCAATGTAATTATCAGAGGCGCAAATTTCTGACCTAATGAAGCATAGCAAAGTTACGACCCTTATAATTTTAGAAAAATGCCTATACTGCCTACTCTTAGTAAGTTATATAAAAGCTTTATAAAGCCTTAAACATTTCAACGGTAATTGCCTTATAAATAACAAGCAGTTTAGAGTTACTGGGGATCGCTGAAAACTGACGCAAACATCAGGCTTGTTAAAAGCGTTTTGACGCTTGGGAAGCATCGCAGGAAACTTTAAGCATATTCTGTGATTTCCAAAAGGCTTTTGATTGTATACATAATGAGACTCTGGTTAAGTAAATTACGTCTTTATGGTATAAGAAACTCACACACACTCAACCTGTCTTTGCACTTGAACCATCAAATCTAGAGGCTCGTGACGTGAATGGCAAAAGATCTCCAGGGTAAAATGTTACACTGTTTTTATATTTTTAAATAATATGCTAAAAAAAAGGTACTTTAACATATTTTTATTACATTACGACTACTACTGTCACTTCTCCTGTATTTTAAAAATATTTTCAACGACATCCAAGACAAAAAGGTAATCAATTCGGGAGCGTATGTTGTTCTAGATATTAGCTGTCATTTGGCCCAATTTTTAAATAACTTTGTGTTAAGTATTTGCCAACACCGCTGAAACCGTAAAAGATAGACTTAAATTACACATAATTGCACCTCTTAAAATGGTCTATAAATGTCCGCTAGTACAAATATCTATGTTTTACGAATAACCTACATTAGCTTAATGTAAAAGATTGTTAGCAATAGTAATGTAGTGTTTGTTTATATTTTGTGTACAAAAAACGTGTCTTACTTTACATTTTGATACAACGAATAATAAAAAAATAAATAAAATATCAGAGATTTCAAATACGGTAGCAGAACTCGCGGAGCAGTTCCCTGCAGAGGGCACGCTGTTACCGTCTTAACTTGCTTAAAATGGTTATGTACTGTTTAAAGTCGGTTATATCTCTTTTGTTAAAATTTCACTTTTTGATTGATAGTGTCTTTAGAAATAAACGCCATTAATAGTAAGTTTCATTTTTTCATTCTGGAAAATGGTTTCAGACAAACTGACATTTCAATTTATCTTAGGTTAGATTTTCCGGCAGTAATCTAGGCTCAAACGTTGTGGTAATATGGTATTACCACTAAATACTTACTTCCTTTTACTTATAAGCCTTTTACTAAATGATTATATATAGATATTATTACTATAGAGCGAATTCGTGAGAAATAAGCAGACTTAGGTTACTATAGTTGTCATTATTAACTATGAACGATATAATCTTAAATAAAAAAAAAACATTAAAGGTCGTACAAAGAACGATAGAAGCAAACTGCTAGATATAGAAAGCTAAAGACGTAAAGAAATATTTTAGTGTCTGGTTTAAGAAACAATAGAATCCTGTTACTTTACTTCGTTTTCATTACGTTACTCCTATTTTTTACATATTTCAAATCTTTGTATCTAGAAACTAACGTCTGTCAAATACATTAAAAATGGAATGTTGCTTTTATTCAACTATTTGTTACAAGTTATTATACATATCTTCAGTGGTGACTTTAATTTTTGATGAAAATTCATGATTCTAGAATTATAAATTGTTTGTCTCTGGTTGAAAGGGACCATCGATTAAGTCAATATTTAAATAGCACTAACAAATAATGTTTGACCAATAAAATGAATCGCTTGTAACTATAAACGTAATAGTTTCGAGGGGACATTATAGCGATCGCAGGACACGGGTTTAATTGGCAATACCGGGCTAATTTTAATATTTTTTTTGTATCTAGTATCTATTTATATATCAAACTATTCCATTTCATTATGAAAACTGTAATAAAATAGTTATGATACATAACATTGACTATCTTATTAAATTTATAAACATTTTCTGTTTATCCTTTTTTTAAATAACCCAATATGAAATTTAATTAATATAACTTAATAGATTTCCCTAATTATTTTATGATAATAAAATAGAGGCGCCAGTAAGCAAGATGAAAAGAGTGTCTTAATGTTGTAATTCGTCGGAGGAAGAAATTTGAAAAAACATTTTTATGAATCGTCGTAAAGCGATTTAAAATATGCCGACTAAAACTCGACACTGGTTTTAATTAATATCTGTGCTTATTTACTTTGCCTGACTTATGTTATCTCGTTTTAATTTTCTGTAAATAAAAACTTTTTTTCTTAAGCATTAATTCATCTACGGCTCCTTTTCATTACGTTTTCATTAGCTAAAATGCAAAACTTTTTTGGATTTCAAAAAAATTATGGCATTAAAAATCTCTTTTGGCTCCGCCTGTAAGTTATATTATTATTTGAGACATCATTTCTAGAGAAAAATAAACAGTAAAATGAATTAAGGCTTCTACTAAATGTAATCTGTTGAACTCTTAGCCTTTTCCAATCCTCATCTCATGTATAATACAAGCCATTATTTATAATCATGTTACAATTTTCCGCTTTCTTAGGTTATTACAGCGAAATAGGCCTTTAAGGTCCTCTTATTTATCGAGTACGGAGTTGATTATATTAGGGTTTATTTCTATTAATATATGTGAGTAAAATTATCTCCTCAATGACGTAAATGTTTCATGTAACATGATAACGGGTTGTGATATGAGCATTAAGCTTCATTACTTGAATTCGATCATCGATTACTTCCCAAAAAATGTAGGAGCCGAGAGCGAAGAACAAGGTGAAAGATTCCACCAAGAGATGAAAGAGCTCGAAGTCTGGTATCAAGGAAAATGAAATATTAGTATGATGGTAGACATTCTTGGTTATTGAAGTACGACGATCCAAACCGGAAATTTAACAAAAACGGTTTAATGTTAATGTAAATTGTGTAACCCATTAGTGAGAGGACGCTTCCCGCTCAACTGGGAAGGACACGGCATAAATGTGAACGGAGAGTACATCTCACATCTGCGATTTGCTGACGATATCGTCATCATGGCTGAGACCGCAAAGGACCACAGAAAATGGTGCAAAGCCTGGCTGAATCTTCTGCACGCATCGGTCTCCGGATGAACTTGGGTAAAACCAAGGTCATGTTTAACGAGCACGTTGATCCGGGACCGATCACATTGACGGCACCTCCTCGAAGTGGTTTCAGAGTACGTTTACCTAGGGCAGTCGCTCGAACTAGGTAGAAACAACTTAGACGGGGAGGCCAACAGAAGGATTTGGCCGGGCTGGGCAGCTTTTCATAGGCTTCGTCGATTTTTGTCGTCACCCATCGCAAAGTGCCTCAAATCGGAAGTCTTCAATCAATGCGTCCTACCCGTTATGAGCTACGGTGGCGAGACTGGGACACCTATGGTGCGACTGGTCCACAATTTAAAGTCGCTCAGCGAGCTATGGAGAGGGCTATGTCTCGGAGTATCTCTGAAGGACCGCATCAGAAATGACGTGATCCGTCAGGAGAACCAAAATCACTGACATAGCCCACCGGATTAGTAGCTAAGTGGCAGTGGCGGTCATATAAGCCGCAGAACTGACGACCGCTGGAGTCGAAAGTTTTAGAGTGGAGACCGAGCCTTGGCAAACGTAGTGTAGGACGTCCTGCGGCAAGATGGAGTGACGACATTGCAAAGTGGCCGGTGTGGGCTGGATGAGATAGCCGAAGATGGAAGCGGTGGCGTGCATTAGGGGAGGCCTATGTCCAGCAGTGGACTAGCGCAGGCTGATGATGATGATGATGATTAGTCAGAGAGTTATAAAACTACCAGGTTACTGAAATATAAAGAAATGAAATGAAGAAAATAAGTATAAAAATAATAAAAGTCTACACTGAAGGCAATAAATAACATTGAAACATATACATGAACATTTTTCGAAAAACATCTCAGCATATACAATTTTTTTTTTCGCAGCCACATTTAGCGTTCGTTTATTCGCCATTTATTAAGCGTTTGTCTCATTTAAAAGTTAACATTAATTTACACAAAAAACGCTGTCCTAAAAATGGTGTGACATTTATTTATTGCTTTGCTGTTTGTATTGCAAAGAATGTACTCGTTCATTCGTTGAAACTGCGACACGACCTATTTGAATTTTACATTCAAAGCCTTTTTTGTGTTTAAATGTTTTATAGTAACGCAAAATTCGCAGCATTGGTTTTATTTTGTTAAAAAAATCGTCGGTACTGTCCACTAACGCATGTAAAAGGTCGTTATTTCATTATGTTAATTATTATTGATTCTTTTTACGCATACCGAGCTTATGGAATTTTGACGAGCCGAGCTTATGGTCTATCAGTAATTTTTGCTTTGGTTTAATTCTTTAAATAATTAGATTTTAGGTACGTGGTAACACCCAACCATTGATACTATTAAAAGTAGGAAGTTTTTTTTTAATTTCAATATCGCGTATTATCCTGGGTAAGAATCGGTGTTCTTTGGTGAGGATTTGTAGTATAATGATTGTTATCACATGATCTTAACCTCTTCAACCGGCGGTGCCTTACGTCTTCAAGCTGTGTGTTTTTCAGCCTTGTTCTAATGGACCTAATATTAATAATGCGATTAGGAGCTATTCAAAAACTCTTTTTTTTTTAAACAGTTGGGTTTAAATTTGAGTCCATTTTTTTGTAAAACAGAAATTTATATTAAAAATAAAGGAAAAGTTTAATGCAGAGCACGGCCTGTAATGCGTCGAGAATGATACAGACCAAAGTGAAAAGATATAATAAACTATTGGACTATCAAATATTACAAATTTTTGTAGGCTTTCCGAAACTTTATTGTCATATGTGTAATTAGTATTTAATATATAAATAATTAAATTTAATGAATAGTTGCCAGTGTAAAAAAAACCTCTGTATATAATCAGATTTTTAATATAGTTTGTAAAAGTTTAATTGTCTTTTACAAGTAGTCCCAGAAATAAGCACAAAATGATTTTTAACATTTCGAAAAAAAAAAAAACATTACCAAGAATTATTTTTTCTTCTTGATTGATCGTTGGCTAATATTTGTCCCTCAGAGAGTTAGCTTATTAGTCCTAAAAAGTAATCTTTTAGGTCTAATTATAATGAAAAATAAAAGTTTCGGTATTACAAACATTTAGCCTTGAAAATATTTGTCGAATACAATACCATACTAACCAATGATATAATTACTTTACAATTGTTTTCATAAAAATTACCACTATGTTTCAGACCCTTTCCAAAGGACCATGGTCACGGCGTAAATTGAGATGTTGAGAGTCATAAATGAGTTCATCCGGTTTATTCAATATAAAATAATTTGACGCAATTCATGCACACCTAATGGAAATATTCTAAAAGGCTTGTAATGCATTGGTGTGATTAATTCAATTTTAAAATAATGTAATCTTAAGTGTTGCTGTCATTTGTTTTTTTTTATTTCAATAGCCTGGCAAATCTTTTTTCGTAGCAATGATGTTTTTCCGAGGGTTAATTTTTATTACATTATATATTTGCTCTTTATGTACAAAAAAAATACAATGGTAGACTTAATGCCGAAGGCATTCGCTACCAGTCAACCATTGGTGGTTAAGTTAGATAGGTGCAATCTCCAAATAAATCATAATTAAGACGAAGGAGAATTAGTTTTAAATGCAACAAACGTAAATATATTAAAATATTAAATATACATATTATATAATGTATAAGTAATATCTACCATATGCATATACATTTGTAATTTGTCAAATCTTTTACAGCGTGATTTTTTGTTCGGTATAAAACTTATACACGCCAACAAGATTTCCTTTTAAAATATAGGATACGAAAAGTGAAATAAAAAACAAAAATTTGAGAACAAAACAAGTATTTACAAACGCGACGTATATAGAATTTGTTCGTTTCGTATAATTATTATTGTCACCAAACCCTGTTGAGGGAATAAGTTGTGATTATATTTTCTATCACATTATTAATAGGTTTTGGACTTCAAAAATGATTAATTGACTAGAATAGAAACATGCATTTATTGTAATACATTTAAAAATTGTATTAAAGTATTTTCTATTAATTACGAATTCTGCATGTTAAAATAGAATATTCGTTACAACAATTACTTTTATATAGCTTATTATATCGTCCTTTCGACTTTTGATCTACAAATCAAATTTCAAATCTACGTATAAAAGTAACTTATTACTTGTTCAACCTCTATCCCTAATGCACTAACAATTGCAATTACACATATTGCATTTTTCAAAACTTTCAACGACGTTTATTGCTATTGTTTTTACTTCGCTTTTTTTACTTTAATTATTTCTTGTGAATCATTTTGGGTTTACGCGATACTTCTATTTTCGTCGGACACTGAGCGACTAATAAAACCTGTTAACCTGGTTTGAAAATCAGGTTATTAGATTTTAACATTTTACCGATGATTAAGCAGACTACTTTCAGGTTTCTACTATACGAAAAATCAATCTGTAAAATCAAATAATAGTTTGATCGTCCAAAATATACCTCGCAAATTGCAAATTTATTTAACTGTCGGTGCTTCGCAATGCTATGTATTAGTAATTATAAATAATAATCTTAAAATATCCTCCTAAATTCCTCTTTTCGGGTGTATAAAATATAATAAATAGAGGGTAAGAACATTTTACTAAGCATCAAGTGAACGTACAGCTCTTCCCATCGCTTTTATTAAAACAAAAAAAAAATACATGATTTTTATTTTGTAATACATATCAATACTAATTTAGCCCTTATGAAGCTATAGATCTTTTTGTGCTATTGTTCTTCTCACATAGATAATTACTTATTTTTAATGTTGTGCTAGATTATGCATATATTAAAATAAATTTTGATTCTTATTAAAAATCCGAATTATAAATAAATTGATTGCCGCAAATGATAATTAAAAGACAAAATTTTGCGGGTATTTAGTATTTCTCGTCACATGGTGTTGCTATCACGTCAATGTTACTCGTGCAGTAATTAAATTCAATAGACATATATTGAATTATTTACAGTAGTTGCAATGTTCTGAGAGTAAATTGGTATATTTTATGTATACGTTGCAAATATATACATATATATAAAATATAAAACGGCGACCGTTCTTGCTTTTTTATCGTCGTTTGAATGTCGTCACTCCAGTTTTCCGAGCCGCCGTCTCTACTCCAACTTTAAAAAGGTAGGTAGGTTGAGACATTAATGAAAATATCAGTGAATATCCCAATCTTGTGCAATTTCAGACGTTTCTAAGCAATAGTTGTCATTACGAGATATAAAATTAGACTACATTTATACTATACTTGGCTAAGGATATCATAAAATTCAGCTTTAATGTCACAAACGAAAAAATCAAACAGATTTAAGATTTTAATGCGATTGACTTGTAAATATTTTATGACCGCTCAGGTGCGTCCTGGTTATGAAAATATTTACGACGCTGTCATAAAGTACATCAGAAAAGGCGGTAAAATGATTGATTCTAGTTATCGTTGACTTTTAGTTTGAATGAAGATATTAGACAAATCAGTATTGTTTTGTCAACTACTTTAACTTATACACCATCCAAGAATCTAATCAATCTTCAATATCTGAGACATACCGCACGCTCCAACTGAATTTCTTACTGTGAACATATTGTGCGGCCCTGAGTAGCTAAACTGACTCCGTTCATCGTATTTGCTAAGAAAAGTGTTTACAGACACCTCATAAAATTATATATGGTTTTATTTTCAATATTCTGCTTTACTTTTGGTCCTACGAATATTATAAATGGAGAGTTTTTTTTGGATGGTTGTTTGTAACTATTTCACTCGAAAACCACTTGTTGGATTTCAATGAAACGTTACAATAACACAGCTTATATTTCAGAATAACTTATAGCATATAATAAATAAGGATATGGTGTCTATTTATAATATAATGAAAAGTGCCTGGAAAAAAATCGGCTATCGGCGAGCAATTTCGGAGGGAACTTTAGAGAACATCATAAACATGTAATTTGTAATGATTAATATCACTTATTAAAATCACCACGGAGATGAAACCGCGGGGCAAAGCTGTTTAAAATATAATCTCGAAACACGAAATGACAAAATGTACTGTAAGCGCTTCCTCGTCGTTTTAATTACAGTTGTAAGTACCAATTGCACGCTCTGTAATTTGTAAGTCTCGTTTGGACGCCAATTCACACATCTTGCTTTCTTATTTGTCTTTAGGTATGAAAGTTTACAAAATGTGCAAAAATTTTGTATATTTCTTGTATTATTTCACGTTTATTTTTCTATATCCCTTAATTCTTCTGGTAAATGTGTGGGTAGCAAATGGTTTTTATTTTATTGTTAGCACAATATATTACGAGATTATGCTTCTTTTTAAGCATTTATGTCATTAACTTAAAAAGTTTAGTATTGATTCGATGTGTTTTTATATGCCAAGTTAAGCCTTTGCCTAAGTTTTGTCCATGACAATATGATTCTGAAATATCAGTAAAAAAGCTATTGAAGATAAAATGCGTTTCGTTATGAATTAAAATGGTAACATCAATACTCAAGTGCCTAATATACATTTTGTGCACAGGCCGCATAGTCCTCTATACATCCTCCATCTTATACTGTGGGAATAGATTAAAAAAATGGAGGTGGTTTACAGGGGCCCTAGGTCGGTACCACCGCGTTCTGTTCCGCTTACTACTGTGTTCCGGTTTGAAGGACACCGTAGCCAGCGTATTCTTCGTCTATACCCCACGTACAGCCGATGTCCATTGGCATCGGTGGCCACTTTCCATCATATGGCCCAACTGCTCGTCTGCCTTCATTGGCAGTAAAAAAAAAATATATTTCAGTAACAAAATTCTTTGCATTTAAGTCAAATTTTCTACGATTATACAAAGCATATCGCTTCGAGACATACTTAAAAATATGCAATTTAAAGATGATAGCGAAGTTATGACTATTAAACAATTTTTACAATTACCCTAGCCGGTAACCTAACTGAATTTTCTAACCTAGAAACCTATTAAGATTACTGCTCACTACTATTAACTATTTTTTCAGTATGATTGTGACAATATGAGCCTAAGACTTAAGTTAGATAAAACATGCTTCGATTTGATATGTCAAAACACAGGCTTGCTTTTGTAGACTGTCTTCTGCAGACGTAATATGGATGTCAGTGCCTTAAAATTTACTAATAACCTAAACTAACCATTGGTAAGATACTAGTCGCTGTTTACTAAGGCAGAAGCCGACATCATGACTACTTGTTAAAATTACTAGGAGAAATAAAGGAGAAGCTTTGTAAATGCCTCAGTGTATTTCAAAATGAGTTTATGTTAATGTTGAAATATATGCCACGGTAAACTATTGTGCATAAATTTTAGGATGTTTACTTTATTATAACGTTGCTAAGGATTACCAGCGTTAACAAGGTTTAGAAAGAAAGAAAAATATTGATTATTTGGTAACACGAAAAGTTTCCACTCAGCGTCATTTCAAAAAAATTTAAAAATTCTCCGATCGCTGATTTTCAGTTGAACCAACCAAAGGTTTTGTTTATATTGTATTGTTTTCATTATTTCGTAAACATGTAAAACAAAAATATTGTAAAAATTAATTAGAATAGTCTGTGCTTTACACACCTTTCAACAGAAATGACATAAATAAAATAAATATATTGGAAGCAGAGCAAGCAAAAAATACATACATTCTTAAATAAATACCTCTTATAATTCCATCATAACAAAACAATAAAATTTGGGAGAACAAATACATACTAATCTTAAAAAAATATGCTTTATCTAGAGATATTTTAAGAAAAGAAAACAAAATCAAACTAAAACGGATATGCTCGGTGTGTACAATCAAGATCCAACTTATTTGCTTTATCTGATGTTATCCTTATATTATTATTAGATTTGACATTAAAACAGCTACGTTTATTTCTATTAACTAAACGTAAGACGACTCACTGTCATAACATAACGTCATACTGACATTAATTCACTTCTAAATATCTAAGTTTAGTAAGATAAAGTCTATAAGTCAAGGAACGCACACAATTTGATTTGTATAATACTAAATTAAATAATTTTCTACATATTAAACTGAATATAAAGTTTGCTATTTACTAAATTAGTGAAATATAAGTCTTTTGTAAGCTATTTACAAAATGTATTAAATAATTGTGCGAAAATCAACTTAAGCATAACCTTTACTAGTGTCTTGACTACATGTACTACCTCAAAACATCGTACTGTTCAACACAAGGCGAGTACCGTTGACATTTATTGTCACATACATTACACTTCTCACATATGTGAGTAACGTCTATCCACACACTTGGCTTGTTTGGTCTTGCTTTGCTTGACAATCAGTGGAAGTGAAGTTAATGCAACCATTTGCCGCAGACACGCTTCTCTCACGTTACGCTAAGCCATTGCTATCTTAGTGCTTAGGTGCTTTGCATATTGCTTTCAGCAAATAATACTCATCGTCCCCCAAAAATAATGACCCGCAAGGCCTCTGCACGCGATCAAGAGGCTCAACTGAAAACAGCACAGAAAGAACTAGAGGCATTAAAAAGGATATACTCCCAGTTGCTACAGGAAAGAGAGGATAGTAAAGAAGAAATCATACTTATAATAAGAAAAAATAATGATCTAAAATCAGAATTAGCAAGCCAACACACCCAGTACATAGATATTGGAGCCCAAAATGACAAACTACAGGTAACTTTGACAAATTTTTACCAATGTAGTGTAGTCTATACTCAGGCATTAGATAGTTGTGGAAGTATATTTTGCGCTTGCAAATCCCCTGGTAACTTAAAATAAATGTATTGGTCAAATTTTGTAAACACTAATATTTAAAAAATAGACCGCAGAGTTTCTTGCCGGTTCTTTTCTGGACGGGTCTGAGTTTGTGAACCGGTGGTAAATGGATAATTTTTGACGTTCGTACGTGCTCACTAGAGCCTAAATTGAATAAATGATTTTGACTTTTACTTTGACTTTCAAGTCAGTTATTTAATTTATGTATTTCCTATTGTGGTTATTGTATTATACGACCAGCACCGGCTGTAAAAGTTATTTTATTTTACATCTTGTTCTGTCCGAATTTTTATAAATTTAAAAAATTATTATTATATACGTTCATATTATATTAGGCGTTCCGCCATTGCATTTAAAACCTTATTTAAATTATCTTTCCTTATTAATACAGCTATGCTACCTCCTTGGCTAAGCGGTATGGGTCTTCGGCTCGAATCCCGTAGGGAAACAACGTTAAAATGTTTGAATTTCTTAAGAAATATTTAAAATAATTGTTATCTTTCTTTTCTGGTCAATTAGGGCAATATGGGGCAATCACCCAATTGTCTAAAAGGTATGATAATTCATGCGTCGGATGGGCATGTAAAAACTTGATCCCGGTTGTCTTGACCATATTTTCCTTCGGTCTCCGAAACATTGCTGAAATAAAATCAATAAATGGGACAACATAAACGCAATGAGGCTTTATTTACCTTTAATAAAAAATAACGATGAAAACACCAGTTATGTTTCTACATGCCTATATACGTCATCATAATCATCATCATCAGCCTGTGTCAGTCCACCGCTGGACATCTAACATCAGTCACAGGGTTTACCTAATGTACGCCTTCTCCATTAGGGAGTTTTGGACCGTTTACCACCACTTTTAGGCTTTATTTACATTAAATAAAAAAAGTAACACTAAAATATGTTTCTAAATATCTATATATTATTTATTTTGTGCTTTATATCTAGTTTGTTTAGCGTACTTAAAGTGTTTTTATTTGAGTCGACAACTTACTAAGCTTTTAACTTATTAGCATATAGATTATCACGAAATTATAAAATGCAGTGAATATACTAGATGATTTTTAAATGATTTTTGATCTAGTTTATTTTGTTTATAAAAACTAGGATGCTATTATATATTCAAACTCTGGTGTTATTGGTGTTATCTAGATTATGAAATTATTAAAGTTATGTCATAAAAATAGTATCGTACCTTAGATTTTTCATTTTAATTTTACGTGCTAATAGATAAAAATTTGTTTTGAAATTTCAGTTTAACTTCAGCGATTTGTCAGAGCGAAATTTAGATGGTGCAATAAATCAAAACGAGTGAATCCGCAAATCACCGAAGGAGACAAACGACTTAAGTATTCCTAAAAGGAAACTATTCCCACTTTGTCAATACATTGGGAAATATAAAACTGATCATTGATCCATTTATTGTAGGTTACGTGTAGAACAATATTTTATTTAAACTTTTAGATAACTAAAAAACAAAACAAAAACTTATAAAACTAATTGTATGTTAACCTGAATGATTGAAAAAGTTGAAAAATCGATATATGGAAATAACAATAAAATCGATATATGAAAATAATAAAAAAGTGTTAATATTAATTTGAGGTAATTAATATTAACACTTCTCATTACTTGTTTAACTCCTTTAAAAAAGTGACGTTATGAACACAGATTAGAAAAAAACAAAACATAAGAGTATCTTCCGCCACTCCTTTTCGTAGTGCCTATGCTTCAAGTAGTAGTATTAAACTATTTGGTAATAGGTTAACGAAAACATGCATAGAAAAACACTTCATTGCTCACATTAAAACGTAAAGTACAGTCATTTAAATTCAAATATTCTTTATTCAATTAAGGTTCTGGCGAGCTTTTGTGAACGTCAATGTACCACCTGTTCGGATTTGTCTGTCCAGAGAAGAACCAGCAAGTGATTCTCAAGTATTTTTTATCAATACATAACTTAAGAAGTTGCATGAACGAACTCTTTACGAAGTAAAGAGAGGCCGATCTCAGCGGGTGATAGGAGACCGGGGGCTTGAGAGTCCTGTACCATTCATTAAGCTGCCACACCCGGCGAAACACGCGGTCCCGGGGTTTGTCTGCCTGGGTGACGGTGGGGAGGTTTCCCAACAAGCTCCCGTCCTCAAGATCTTTACAGACGGGAGCAAAATTGACAACAAAGTCGGGGCGGCGCTTTCCATTTGGGACGGCGCCGAGGAAATCAGATCCCGAAAATTAAAGTTGGGAGACTTCTGCACCGTCTACCAGGCGGAACTACTAGCCCTTCGAACGGCAGTAGAGGTGGCACTTAAACACCCTGCACGAAGCTGCGCTGTGTATAGCGACTCAAGGTCCGCCCTTGAGACGCTATGAGAGTGACTTCACACCTGATGGCCGTAGAGGCAAGGGAGGCATCGCCAGAATAATCTGAGCAGGGCGGCCCTTGACCTCTTTTGGGTTAAGGACACGCGGTGTAGAGGGTAATGAAAGGGCGGTCCTTCCGCGAAGGAGGCCGCCACTCGTATTAAAAGGCGACCGGACTACGACAAATGCCCGGTTGACAATGCATCGTTAAGAAGCTGGAGCTGAGTCCACCGCTGGTGCAGGCTCTAACGGGCACGGGGTTTTGCGGAGTATCTCCACGCTTCAAGTGTCGGATGACCCGACATGCGAATGCGATGGGAGGTCTCGCAGAGCGTCCTGCACCTTTCACGCAGTGTCCAATCTTCGGTAGGCAAAGACAAGACCTGGCCACCGAAATTGGAACACAGATCACGGCAAACAACCTTAAAACAATTATGAAAATCCATCACAAAGCCTTCTACAGAATTCGGCAAAGGTAGTCAAGTATGCAAACTTAAGGAACAGCACCAAATAAATATAGACCATGTATCGTTAGTATATATGTCATCGATATTTATATATAAGAGCAAAAGGCAAAATGTAATATAGTAATAGTATCAAAATGTGTGAATAAAATAAGCAGTAAATAGTAATGTAAATAGTGGTGAATATGCACCGGTGTAGGACTTAGTTAAAGTGAATATAAATAGTACAATTAAGTTAAATGTAAATTAAAATAAGGAAAAGATATATATAAGTAAATAAACATGTACATTAAAATAAGCAAACGATAAATATAAGTTAATAAAATGTAGTTAAGATAAGAAAATAAATGTAAAAGTAAAATGTAAAACTAGACAATTACAAGTAAGCTAAGACATAAAATGAAAAGATAAAAAGATGAAATGAAAAGTAGATATGTAATCAATAGAAGAATAAGTACAAAAGAACACGTACCAAAACACCAAAAGAGCGAACCAGGTCCCTGATCAAACATATCAGGGGAAAAATAAGAATTAAAAAAAAAAAGAAAAAAAAAAAAAAGCTGCCTGGAGAAGCCAGCTTTGGATGCGCCTTAGAGTGTGCAGCGGACGGGGAACAGGCGGTAGACGCCCTGTCTTCTGCAGTTCAGCAAGAGTCGCGGGGGAAGATCGTGGGCCGCTCTCCCTTTCCTCCTTGACTTGACGAAGCCACACCTCTGATGCGGTGTGGAGGGGCCGTGGCAGGGCCGTGGGAGGAGGCGACATATATCATGGTGTCGTTTGCGGCCGAAACGGAGCTAGCGGCGAAACTTAATATCAGGGCAGCCGCTGGGGGCTGGGAGACTGCTGCCTGCATGAGTTGGGATCTCCTGGCTCCTATGGCCCTTCAGTAACAGACTCAGGGGAGTCTGTTACCTAACTACAGGAGCCAAGACGAAGGGCGCGTTAGTTCCGACGCGCCCAGAGGGAGGAAGATGGCCGTAGGGTCGAGATGGGGCTGCTTCGGTGGCCGGCGCAAGTGGGGTCTCAATCGACTGCAAAATAGTTACTGTGACCCTATCTCTAAGGCGCCAAGAAGGAACAACGTGGTGGTTTTAGTCGGTGCGAGTCCGACATAATCCGTCTTGCGCGATGATGGGTATGCGTAGACATTTCCCCACGGTAAAAAAAGATGTAGGCATTATAATTTATTAATAATTTCCTCATGTTGGTCCTTAATATAGTCTATAAAGAAATGCCTCTACAGGCAACATTGATTGAAAAAGCATATTATTTTATGTATCGACGACAATTATCAACACAAAAAGGTCATTCGAATTCAACTTAAAACAAAAGAGTAAAAAGAAATCTGTATGAAAACTTTCCATTATGAAATATAAAGGGCAAAAAACATAAGTTAAAAGCAAACATGAGCAAAAATTATTTCCGAAATTTTTGTTAAATAATAATGATTACCGAATTTTTTTAGCGGTTTAATTACAAAATAGCATAAAATGATGTCATCAGCAGAAGTTTGTTCAAATATTTGCCTACCATCAGCATAGAGTTGAAATGAACAAGAGAGATAATAAGTGTCGATATTGAAAAAATGGAAAATAGAACAGGGGCAAAACACCACATGAATAGCAAATGAGCTAGTTCTCTTCAATGGATTCTGAAGGTCCTCTTTTTACAGCGGGAGGTACTGCCCTTGGGGTATTACCACCGCGTTGCCTTTTTCTCTGCAGAGCAGTAGCGCAATGACACTACTGTGTTTTAGTTTGTATGGCATTTTAGACCGCGTCCTATGTGTCAGCCTATATGACTTGTGATCGTCATACGCCTCATTTTTAGTGGGCAAGGCGTGTCATTAACTATCGGTCTCCTTCTCGGCGTAAGTTAGTGTTATGATTTCTTGTAAAGCAGCAGGACGATTCGCACGTGTTACATGGGACCTAGAACAATCTGTTTACAATCAGAATAGGCTAACTACAACAATATTTTTAATGAAGGAAATGCATAAAGATAAGTCAATCTTTTGGAATAGTTGAAGATATCTTTGGTTGTTTATTATGATTTGTTATTTGTATGTTTAGCAATAATGACCTTACTGTATCCGTCACTAAATTGACATATTATACATTAAGAGGAAAAAAAATAGTGTACAGAAAATTGTTGTCAGCCTGGTGAATTTTTATAAACCTAATGCTATTACAATTAATAATAATATAAGTCGTACATGTTATGAAAGAAAGAGTGCGATTAGAGATTCATTTCAAACTAATAATTTAACGTGTTCAACTTCCAGTTTTTAGCCTTTGGTATTCTTAAGAGGTGTCAAATAACATGAGAATTTGTACTCGTATTGCACAAAGCTTAAATACTTCATCCGCTTTGTCACTTAGTTTAAGAGCTCTTCCAATGGAATGTTTCGAATTCATTCTTACTTTTATCGTTAAAAGGTCAACATTGCATGACATTGTATGGACCGTAGTAGATTAAATCGATAGAGTCAATGCTCTTACACTCCCAATGTGTTTTGCACTAATTTGAAACTCGTATTAAATTAGGCTGTGATTATTTTGTTTCTAACATTAATTTGTTCATTACTATAATATCAAATAATTATTAGTTATTATATCAGACACAGACAGTAATATTATATCAAATATAAATGGTATGAGCATAAATTAAAAAATATTACAGATTTACGATATGATTCGTAATGACGCATAGGCATATTAGTTGTCGCTCATTAAAAGTTTCCGATGTTTTATTCTACCGAATTAAATATAAAATTATGGTTTTCCTTAGTTTTACACTAGATTAATCCAAATATAATGGGAATGTTAGATAAATAATATAAAGTAATTTGATCAAAGGAAATAGTTTGGTTAGTACAAAGCGGCAGAATTTTTATTGTATCGTCATCTAGCATAAATACAGATCTTTAAGTCTATTTTACTTTTTTATGTATAAGAAAGCCTTTTTTATATATTACTATAACTTTTCTATTTTATGTCTAACAATGACTGAATTTAACACAAGCAGCACCATCTAGGGTGATACATAGTCTGTTATAGTATAATATCTAATATCTGTTATATGTTAATATAAAGAATAGCTGTTACAAAGCGTAATTAGTGCTACTCGTTAAATGTAGCTAACTTGCACATGTCCTCTTAGTCTTTTTATATAATATTTCTCGTTCTTCTCTTTAAAAATCTATTTCACATAATTAATTAAACATCTGACATTAACAATCCTTTGCAAGTTATTTGACGGATACCTTAATAGTTTTTTTAAAGTATTAATTTAAATATTTTTGTTCTCTTTTTCCATTTCATTTATTGCATCCATACTTGACATCCATATTGAATATGGTAAAAAAAAAACAACTTTAGATTTTAGAAATCATGTTTCATGGAATGTTAGTTTTCGATGGCTCAGCAATTACACCAGCTATATTTAGTTTGACAGCCGAAATCCTGGCTTAGCTTTTATTTAATATACTTATATTTCATAAAAAAATATATTTATATAAAAATTGCATTTTGGTTACTTGACTGACATCTTTGTATCCAACTAGTAATACGCCTGTCAAGTTATCTACGTTTCCATATAAAATTTGGTAAGCTTTAAATTTTTTTAAGAGAAACACTGAAAAACATCTCTCAAAGACTAGTTCAAAATTTCACGACAAAAATGCATTAAATAGAAAATGAGATAAAAAGAATCCAAGGCCATTTAACTACAAAAATAAAAAAAAAAGAATTTACAGTTATCAAATATCCCTCGGAATAATATTTAACAAAACACAAAAATAAAAAAAAATGGTTCATGCACTATCATATCAGCTGTAAGGTTTTCACTGGTACCGGTACCTTTAGCTATTAAATCTATAGAGTAAAACAGAGTGGCCGGTCGTATTGTAAATTTATGTACAGGTTTGGTAATCTGTTTTCACTCCGAGGCACAGGCACGTTTTGTGAGAGAAACGCGGTGCGAATTGCTCGCGTGACTCAAATGCAGTACAGAACAACACATCTGTTTCCATGCACCCCTTTATAAATTTTGTAAAGCTTGTACGATGTATATGTAGTATGTGAAAGAGCTAGTCTATTGCTTCTTTGAAGCTTTAATCTATGTTCTCGTATTTGTGAAATATAGGTAGATGTATTTTTTTACAATTATTTTTTAGGTAACTTCCTCCGTAGCCTTGAGGTAAAGGCGTGTGCTTCAGAAACCGGTGATCGTGATTTCGAATCCTGCGGGGACTCAACAAATTTTCGTTGTTTTTTCCTAGTTCATCAGGGCAATTTGACCGATCACCCAATTGTCTGAAAAGTAAGATGATCCTTGCATCGGATGGGCATGTAAAAAGTCGGTCCACCCACCAACCCGCATTAGACCAACGTGGTGGGATATGGACCAAATACCCCCTAATTACGAAAGCATACATGAGGGGAGGCCTATGTCCAGCAGTGCACAACAGGCTGATGAGGATGATTTTTGACATACCTAATGTGTATGATATATATTTTGTTATTAATTTTCAGTTGCAAAGCGCCACTGTTTGTGCGTACTGATTAAAAATATTAATATTTAACATGACCAAACATTATTTTTTACTTTAAAATACTGTTAAAAGTCATACTGTCTGCATCTTTTCCTAACCATTTGTTCAAGTTATCATGACAATAAGGACCGACCTTTTACATATCCTTTTATTCGATACTCGATTCGAGTCGATTGAATGGTGGTCCAGACTACTCTTACAAACCAGAAAACGACTAAGCTTTGTAAAAGCGAACGCCATATAACTGGACTATTCCATGAATATAGTTTTCATTATCTTTGTTATTTTATTTCATTTTATTTATTTAATAAGGCTTACCAACTAAATACATACAAGTCTTTACAAATAATGGATATAATAAAACTGTTACAGTTTATGTACATATTTAAATTAAAGGCAAACACAACATTAACTTATAACATATTTTCTAGAGAACAGAAACCGATTTAAATAACAAAAAAAATTAAATCAGGACAGTTCAAAAGTAAATAAAAACCTAATAAAGTAAAATAAAGTAGTAATTAACGATTTTAAAGTATGTGTAAAATTTATACAATTTCTTTTTAAAGTTGATAATATTATCAGCGAAGATATCGATATCACACTTATGGAATAAAGCATTATAAGCATGTACTGATTGGGCCAAAGGCGTGTTTTTGCCGTATTTATTTTTGGTGAATTTTATGTAAAAAGGTTTGTAATTGTGTGCTCGTGCACTTATCCTGGGAACGTTTATATTTATGTCCAGCAGAAGAGACCGACAATCCAGTTTATACGACAAAAGTTTATGGAGGAATACAATGCTCATTATATCTTTTCGTTTGTGTAAAGTGGTCATGTTAAAATATTAAGCTCTTTTTCGTAACTGGGCACCTTATAATGCTCTTCAATGTAACTTAACCTAGCTACCATTTTCTTTGTACTTTTTCTAGGCGTTGTACGTTATTTTGATACAACGGATACCACACAACAGAACAATAGTCAATGTTGGTGCAAATCAACGAATAATATAGGCATTTTAAAGCTTTAGTGGATTTAAATTCTTTCGCATGAAGGTAGATGAAGGACATCATTTTCATGCATTTCAGGGTTATGTCGACATGGTTAGTAAAACGCATTTGTGAATCAAGATGTACACCTAAATCTTTTATACTATCTACTTTCTTCAATCTATGGTTGGATATGTAATATTCAGTAGGGAATTGTTTTCGTTTTCTGGAAAACTTTATGTGGAAACATTTATTAATATTCAAATTCATTTTATTCATATTACACCACTTCGATAGATTATTTATGTCATTTTCAAGCAATAGCTGGTCTTCTGTACATTTAACAGGCCTAAAAATTTTTAAATCATCCGCATACAGTAGGTAACTGCTGTTTTCTATAATCATTTTAATATCATCTATGAAATGCAGAACAATATAGGACCTAGGACTGAACCTTGGGGAACACCGGAAGTAGACTGGTAAATATCGGATGCAAAACCATTAACTACAACCCTCATTGTACGGTTTCTTAGATATGATGTTATCCACTTTAGCAAATTACCGTGTATTAAAAATAAACTTTCAAGTTTTGTTACTAAAATGTTATGATCTACTGTGTCAAAAGCTTTGCTTAAGTCTGTATATATAGCGTCAAGTTCATGCCCTTTGCTCATCCTTAGACAAGATATTTTCTGAAAACTAACTAAATTTGTTAAGTAGATCGTTTTGCTAAAAATCCATGTTGTTGTTCACTTATGAAATGTTGAATGTGCCATTTTAAATATTTGCTATTAATCTTCTCAAATATCTTTGCTAAAGCTGACAGTATACTACTCGGACGATAGTTACCAACATCCCTAGTATTTCCGGATTTGTGGATAGGTATGACAATAGCCTCTTTCCACAATCTGGGAAAAATTCCTTCAGAAATTGATTTATTGTAAATTGTGCAAAGTGGCGTTGACAAGACTTTAGCACACTGCTTTAAGAATACGGGGGATATTCCATCAAATCCAGCTCCTTTAGTTGCATCTAAATTATAAAGATGTTTTTCTATATCCCGCTTTGATATTATTACGGTATTTAAACTGTAAGAATTCAAATGATTTTCATTATTTTTAATATGAGGTAACGATTGTACACTAGAGGGTAAATTGTAGACTGATTGGAAATGCTCAGCAAATAAGTCAGAAACAGTTTTTCCGTCATGGGCAGTTTTGTCACCCAACCTCATCTCTTTTGGTATAAAAATTATTATCCCGCTTGTTTCTTATATAAGACCAAAATACTTACCACTTTTTGTCACATTATTTTGAACATTCTGTAAATAAGTCTTATAACTTTTATTAATCAATGAATTGGCCCTTGTCCTTCAGAAGCTGGTACTCATATTTATTGCGCATATTCTGAAATTTCTTCATCCTCTTGGACATTTTTCTTTTCTGTAACAATAAGATTAGCTGCTGGGTATACCATACTGATATTTACTACAAAATTTTCTTTTTGGGACAAACCTTCAATACCCGGTAAATGATATCATAAAATTTCTCCACTGCATTATTAACAGAATGACATTGATTTAATTCATGCTCCCAGTTTAGTTTAATAAAACTTTTGTTTATATTCTCATAATCAGCTTTTATGATATTTGTAAACATATAGTTCATTATGTCGCAGTTTACTAATTTTTTTAAAGTTAGGTCAATTTCCAGTGGTGGATGATACTTATCTATCTTTGAGAGGATATCTGTGGCTTTAGTAACCGAAATTGACATCGAGCATTTGATAACACTACATCTAGGATGTTATGATTTTCATTTTTACTTGGTTGTGTTAAGTGTTAGATCGTGATAAGGCAAAGTCCATAAATATTTGGTTAACTTTAGAAACAGACCTTTATATTTTGCCATAGAAACTGTCAGACTAATCTATTTGACCCAAATTGAAGTCGCTCACAATAAAACTTGTGGACGTAGATAAACCGCGTATAAGTTAAAACAGTGATTTGGCATTATATCCAACGTAATCCACAGATCTTTTCATTGCAAATGTTTCTTCTGGCATTGATTGTTCGTTTAACCTGCAATCAAAACTCCTCCTCCTTCTTTTCCGTAAAAACGTACCTAGATTGTCGATCTCGCCTAAATACCTGATACCTACTATCGAATAATTCTGAGCTAGCTACAGAGCTGTTGAGCCATGTTTCTGTAAAAATTATGACATGATAATTTCTTAACAACACTTTTATATATATTTTGCAGCTTATACGAACACTCTAACATTTTGATAATAGATATTTCATTCTGTGTATTTAAGAGTTTAAAGATATAATAACTTATGAAAATAAAATGAAACTAAACTAGATTTTGTAATGTTTCCATGTGTGTTATAATACGTGCAGGCTGTTTCATTTTTAGAATGAAAATTCTACCATTACGCACCCAAACAAACTTGTACTGTTTCTCCTTTGCTTTTTATTCTTGTAGCTGCTGAAGTGCTTTATTCGAAGGAGTAATATGTTCGCTTATATACACAGGTGATTCAGCATCTCCATATCCAAGTATTTTGAATTGAGTTTATTGCTTTGGATTAGCTTTGTTGTATTTTAGAATTGCGGCAAGAAAGTTATCTCTTTTTATTTTCTTGTTAGTTTGCATACAACAGTCCTAGGAAGTTTCGACGTTGGTTAACTTTTTGTACTGGTTACAAGATAAGATTTCATTTTCCGATATGGGGAAACGAAATCACCTCCCAATATTAATATAGTATTAACCAAGTTTTCTTGCCTATGTTCTGGAAGGCAATTTATAAATTTTATAAATTTTTCAGGTTTGAACTCGGTTACTAGATGTTTCTATTATTTGTGTAAATAAAAACGAAGGACAAGTTTAATGAGCCAATCTAAGCCGTTACGTTCAGTTAGAAAACTTTGTAGTGTTTATAATGAAAGTAATGCAATGGGTGACAATCGCACGTTGACCTTTCTTTTGTCTTCCAAGGTCGATTTAACTTTACGACTTTGAATGGTGGAAGAGTTTACGCAAAAAACACGACATGTTACAACTACTTCACTTCAAAATGTATATAATACTGTGATATTTGATATTTGCACACACTTCTCAATAGTTACACATATATTTTAATTTGACAAACTAAGTTTTTACCACAAACATCTAATTTTGAAGCGGACAAAAAGTTAACGTGACTATACGGTTCTGTTCTCAGCGCAGGACTTGTTATAGACGTTTGCTAGTTTAAATAAATAAATGTGTGTTATTTCCTAGCAATTGTAATATTTTCCTGCCAGGTTCGTAGCTTAGAATTCGTATGATAATTCAGAGCAAACTAGTGGGAAAGCGCCACTGACAACGTTTCTGCAAAATGTTACCTGCAATTGTTAAATGCTGCTTTTTCTCAATATCATTTTAGTCACTATGAAACTTAGTCAATCTTGTTATGTTAATCGTGTACGTTCTTCAGTTGATAACATCATTGAACTAATAGAAGTCTTCCTTTTTCCTGGATTATAATTTTGGCTGGCCAGGGTAACTTTGTTGTGCTATGATTATTAAATAAATTTAATAAATGATAGACAGAAATACATGTTTTTATTTTTAAACAAAAAAGTGAGTCCTAAAATGTTCTACACTGAAAATATACAGGTATTGCATAACAAATCAGTCTATTTTTAAACAATACAAGAAATCGGATGTACATTTCATTTAAATATTATTTTTATTTTAAGATATTTTAATAAAACTACTATATCGGAGATTCAAAATACAGGCTGTTTGGGGGAATTAGAACTTAGACATGCATAGACGTTAGAGATACTTTTTGTTATCCTTTTGTATTATGCGGGCTTAACCTTACAGGGTAGCTTAATCTACAAAATTTCCCGATTATATATGTCTAAATACTACGAATAATTCACAGGAACTATGTAATATAAAACTTTTTTTAGTTAAATGAAGTGATTTTTCTACAGTTTATATAATTTTTACGTATGTATATTGTATGATCATGGTTTTACAAGATTTGTCTTTTTAGAATTTAAATTCATTAGTCAAACCAAACCACGTTTTACGGTGGTGGACAAATGATTTTTTTCGTGGGTAGGCGGTAGAAAAGTATAGACGTCTTTTTAAACAGCTCTCGATATTAATACTTAAAATATATATATTTTTAGTATATTACATCTCTGATTGAGTATTAATAGTTTCAAATAACTTTATTTTCTTTGTCGACACTTAATGTAACTTTGATTGTGATATATTGTCACCGCCTGCTTCACACTTAAAACACATTTCTTCACTTCACTAACAGTCACTACATAAAGTACAATGCCTAATTTAACAGAAGTGATCAAAATATAGCAGAAGTTGGAGGATAATATTGCTCGGCGATTTGATGACCTTCAAGGCCAAATTAAAAATGCGACTACTTCAAAAGATACCGTCGCCAAAATCGGTGAGGAACTGCCAAGTTTTAGGGAGATCGTTTTTGCCATCCTCGGATTCCTTCGGCAGCAAATTATGGAGTTCTCCAGCCAAGTTGATCAACGAATGTTCGAGACCTGGAATAAAAGAAAAGCACTCATAGTATACGGTTTGCCGGATCAGGAAAAGGAAGACTGTACTAAAACAGTTTAGGAGTTGTTTAATTCAAAACTAGGCCTTGTTGATATCACTAAGGCGTCTATCAAAATGTGTCATAGACTTGGCTTGCCAAATAATCAACGCCAACGACCAATCCGGGTTAGATTAACTGATGTTCATACAAAAATGTCAGTCTGGAAGAATAAATCGAAACTCAAGGGCTCATCAGTATCTCTTCAGGAATTTTTGACTCGTACACGACAATCAGTCTTCCAAAAATCACGTTTGCACTTCGGAATGCAGTCTGTTTGGACGCTGAATGGAGTTATTTTCATCCGGACTCCTGATGCCACCATCAATAAGGTCACGAAGGAGGATGAACTGGCTGACTTAGTTAAAAAATTTCCAATGTCTTCAGCAAAAGTTGATGGTGAACTGTAATAGTCTTTTAATTTTTCTCAAATAATCATAGTATCATTTGTGTTTTTTTTACGTATTATATTTTTTTTGTCTTGTGGATCCGTACACATTTCTTAATTTAAGTTAGCTCTTCACTTTATATAAACTTTAAAATATTTTAACCTAATAGCCGCAACATATGGCGTGCTTACCTTTATTCATTTAATTTGTCTTTTTATCAAGTAATGTTTTCACTGAAGATTTATGTACTACCGCTTCGACAAGTAATAGTTAAAACTAAAACTAACTAAATTGATTTGTGGAATTGTTTATATATCTTAGTGCACAGGAGTTGTATTTTAGTTAAAAGGTATGTAATGTAAACAATGATTTGTCAGCTGTGACGTATGACGACGCTGACGTTGGTAAAACTGATCACCGTTTTTACACCGGAATTATTTATATGAAATAGTTGTTATTTTTTAAGTTTTTAGTTATATATATTTTTTTGGTTTTTTAAAATTGTTGTTTTTAATTATTTACTCACACAGTACAGTAGTCAATTATTTACAGTTACGTATAATTTTATTTCCTTTTTTTTACGTAAATAGCTTTTGCTGTATTATAAATTGTATTACTTTTGAAGCCTAGAACAGTAACTATATGTTATTTTAAAACTTTTCTATTTACATGTGTTGTGCATTTCTTGCTTACAATTTCTGCTATCATTTCATTATTTTATAAGCTGGCGGGAGGTGAGTAAGTTATGTAGCATTTTTTTTGCTGTGTTCGGCAATTTTATATCTTATATTTTATATTTGTTTAGATATTTATTTATATTTATATATTTCTATTTATGTCAACAATATCCGGTGATAATATCTTTTTTTCGGCTAACGAATCTGCCTCTCATGATGATACAGGGTGGCCCATAAGTCCTTTGATATGAAAAAAAAATTATTAAATTAAAACTAATTACATTATGAATTAAACTTTTATTTACAAAAAAAGCTTAAAAAACGGGAGTTATTTTTTGAAAATATAATCTTCTAAATGTAATCCGTTGCGGTCACGGCGCTCTTGCAAACGACGTCTAAAATCGATTACTGCGTGGTACGTCACTGCTGAAATGCTGGTCGTTTCTCTGCGGATGTTTACTTTTAGGGCCTGAATTGACCGCGGGTATGTGTCGTATACTTTAGCCTTAAGGTAGCCCCACAAAAAAAATCAATCTGGGTCAGATCTGAACTACGTGGAGGCCAGGAAATGTCCCCTCTCTTAGAGATCACTTTGCCAGGAAAAAGTTGAAGGATAACGGGCATAGCAGTGTTAGAGGTGTGTGAAGTGGCCCCATCCTGTTGAAACCACGTCCTGGCATTAAAGCCTGAAAAGTTTTGCAATCCTGGTATGAAAAACTCTTCGATCATAGCCACATATCGCTCCAACGTAACAGAAACTGCGCGGCCTCTGCCATCCTCAAAGAAGTAAGGCCCTAGGATACCATGGGCTGACAGCGGCCCATACAGTCACTTTCGGACTATGTAAGGGCTTTTGATGCTTAAGTTTTGGATTGATGGGGGCTCCAATAGCGAAAATTTTGTTTACTAACATGCCCGTTAAGATGGAAATGAGCCTCTTCAGAGAACATTATGTTATTGAAGGAAGTAAACCGATTCAACATTTCATTCGCATAATTTTGTCTTTGAATACCGTCAGTTTCCTTTAATTCTTAAACCAACTGAATTTTGTAAGGCTATGTTAATCTTTGTTCAAAATCCGTTGTAACGATGTCCTGGATACGTTTAATGCTCTGGCGCGCTTACGAGTTGACTGTGTCGGATTTTCGCGAATAGACTGTGTCCTTGGGCGACCCAACCGCGGTTTATCTAACGTCGAACCGGTCTCCTCGAACTTAGCAACCCAGTTCTTAATCGTTTGAAGAGTTGGAATGTCGTCAGTTGTGTAAACCTTTGTGTTCGAAATTTACACCGCGCAACGGTTGCCGAATTGTCGTTTTTATAAAACTCGCGCACACAAAACGCACGGTCCGCTCCGGTAAAACGCTCTTTCGCGACTAAATTCCCAGAAACCGAAGTTAATCCCCCCGCTTCTCCTGCACCGCTCACGCGCACCCTGTTCGTTTTATTCAAATTTTACTTTTCAAAGGACTTATGGGCCACCCTGTAGTTACACCTCGTTGTCTGATTTGCTTGGTGACGTTCTAAGTCTTAAGTTTAATAAAAGCCTACGTAATCAATTTAATTTTTGTCATATTAATGCGCAAAGCATACCCAGTCATTACGATGATCTTTATAACACTTTCTCAAAATGTAATGTTCACGCCATTCTGATTTCTGAGAGTTGGCTCAAACCTCATCTCTTCTTTCTTGTATTCCCTTCCTGGATTTATTTTGGTACGTAATGACCGGCCTAGAAAGGGGGGAGGGGGAGTTGCCATATACGTGAGGAGTGATCTTCCGCATAGGGCGATTGCCTCCTCGTCTCCTGATTCGGCATATGCTGAATATCTTTTTCTGGAAATTACCGTTAGAAGTGCCAATATAACTTTAGGTGTAGTTTACTGTTCCCCTAATGTCAATTACTTCACTGACTTCGAATCAGTTTTTAAATCTTTGGGTTCGGAGTACGTCAATCACGTCATCATGGGAGATTTCAACACCAATCTCCTTTTACCTAATTCTCCCCGCACTTGCAAATTCCTGCAGGTTATCAAGTCACGCTGTTTCTATGTTTTAACACTAAATGCTACTCACCGAAGTCATCTCTCTTATGAAGACACATGGCTTGATATAATACTGACATCCAATCCTTCTAAAGTTTCCTCTCATGGCAAATATCCAGCCCCTAGTTTTTCTTATGATGACCTTATTTTCCTTTCATACATCCTTAAACCACCAAAGCCTAAACCTAAGGTACTGCACGTTCGTTCTTTTCAAAGGGTTAATGTGGAGAAGCTATGTCGGGATGCAGAAAACATTAGCTGGAAGCCTTTGGTAACTGCACATACGATCGATCAGAAAATCAACATTTTCAACGACGCAGTTATCAAACTTTATGACAAGCATGCTTCCATAAGGAAAATAAAGATCCTCCAGCACCATGGTTGACCAGGGGAATACGGATTGCGATGAGACGTAGGGATCAGGCGTTTCGAAAATTTAAACAGGATCGGTCAGAAGACATTGGGCTCTTTACAAATCAGGAATCGGTGTAATCAGATGGTACGTAAAGCTAAACGCCGACGCATACTTTACAACATTTCTACCTCATCTTCTGCCGATATCTGGAAGTTTCTTGGAACTTTAGGTATCGGTAAATCGCGTTTATCAGACCATATAAATTCAATTTCTTTTAATGATTTTAATCATCATTTTGTTACCTCTTCTTCGTTGGATTCTTTAAGTATCTCCGACACAGTGTCTTCTTAAATGGTTTGACGCACCCAAATATTAATTTACTTTACTTTCCTGTCTTCTGAAGAAACCAAAAAGTCAATCCTTTTAATCAAATGAAATGCAGTCGGATGTGATGACATAGGCCGCCGTATGATTCTCCCTATCTTAGAACACTTACTTCACCCAATAACCCACGTCATCAATTTCTCTATCACTACTGGATCTTCTCCTACATTGTGGCGTAGGGCTTACGTTTGTCCTCTTCGAAAGTGTTCTAATGCTTCCTTACCATCCCATTATCGACCTATTTTAATCCTTCCTTTTCTTTCCAAGGTGCTCGAGTCTTGTGTTTTAAGGCAGTTCTCAAGTTTTGTATTGTATAACAACTTAATTAGTCCACTTCAATCTTGATTTAGACCGGGACACAGCACCACTACTGCCCTCCTCAAAGTGACTGGTGACGTTAGAGCTGCCATCGATAATAGCAAAGTTACAATTTTTGTGTTAATAGACTTTTCCAATGCCTTTAATGCCGTCAGTCACGATATCCTTTTAGCGATCCATTCCCATTTAAGGGTTTCAGACGAAGCACTGGCTTGGTTTGAATCATATCTTCGAGGTCGCCAACAAACTGTTATTGCCAATGACTTGCTTTCAAACTGGCTTAGTCTCACTAGTGGCGTACCTCAAGGTGGTATACTCTCACCTATTCTATTTTCTGTTTTCATTAATTTCATTACACCTGAACTTCGATGTTCGTACCATCTTTACGCCGATGATCTACAATTGTACTTTCATGACACTGTGGATAAGATAGATGAAATACTCCAAAAACTGAACGACGACCTTGATGTGATTAAAATGTGATCTCTAAAGTTTGGTCTGACAGTGAACCCATCTAAGTGTCAGGCAATAGTTATTGGCAGCAACCGTATTTTAAATAACTGTCACCATTAAAATTTAGTGATCATACCATACCTTTCACTGACAGTGTTAAGAACCTTGGTTTGATACTTGATTCAACACTGAGTTGGAAACGATTACTAACTAGTGTTTCACAATAAGTTACAGGAGTACTAACATCCCTCTACCGATTAAAAAACCTGTTTCCAATAAAAACTAAAATAACGCTCGTGCAGTCCTTGGTTTTCCCTTTGATTGACTATGGTGACGTGTGCTACTTTGACCAGAATGCAGATCAACTCCATAAACTTGACCGGCCTGTCAGACCTTTAAAATAACTGCATTCGATTCCTATTCAATCTTCGAAAATATGATCACGTGTCATCATATCGAACACAAATGAAATGGCTACCTATCCCACAACGGCGAGCGCTAAGGGCCCTCAACACTCTCTCTTCTTTCCTTGATTCTCCTTCTTCGCCGTCGTACATGTCGCCCCATTTCATAGTAGTCTCAAAGATTTTCGTTCAAAAAATAACCGTCTTCTTCTTTGTCCCATTCATCGTACTGATATCGTTCACAAATCCTTTCATATACAATCCATTCTTCTGTGGAATGCGCTACCTCTAGAAGTCAGAATGGTTAGTAATTAATATATATATATATATATATATGTATATATACATATTTATATGTTATATAGTGTATTAAAATAGAACTTAATTTAATATTTTCTAGTGCACCTACACTGAATTTTCGTAAACTCCCTAAGGTTGGTTGTTAGAAAATGACTAAGGCATTAAGCCCGCCTGTGTACACTTTATTTGTGCAAAAAGTTTAAATAAATAAATAAATACTCAAATGAACATATCAGTTACTTAGTTCAAAATATCATACAGAAATTATCAAATATATTACAACGAATATTATATTTCATAATGTAGTAAGAGTATTACATATGTGAGTATTCGAAGAATAATATGAATAGACATTTACGTGATATATTATTTAAAAAATAATGCCATATACAAAATACTATCAATTTTTAAATAAACCTTAACATACGTATTAGGTGCCATTTTTTAAAATAATTTTGTAAATCGTAATTAAATAGATATTTGGAAGATATTAAAAATACGAATTTTGAAAGACTTCTCAGAAGTATGTACATTAAAGGAATAAAGAAAATTTTGGCGTCAAAAGTCACAACCTGGCACGATTAAATTGCAAACGCTGCTGAAACCGTAATAGATAGACTTAAACTATGTTTAACATCATTGTACTCCTTTAAATAATCTATATAATGCTGCTTTAGAAACCGAAGGTCGTGGATTTAAATCCTGCGAGGACTCAACAAATTTTCATTGGTGTTTCCTATTTGGTAAGGGCAATTTGGACCAATCACCCAGTCTTCTGAAAAGTAAGATGACTCCTTGCAGAACGCAAGGACGGCGCCCCACGACCTTTCGCTCTGTGGTAAACCACCCTGCGTTAACCGTTGCAAGATATTCAAGTTCAATAGTCGCAACATGGCTGGTTTTTCCAAGGAACACCATCTTCTTTGAATTGCTTTAAGAACAAACAACTTTAGTCCACTTTGGCTCGTTTGAAAGTTTATCACTACATAATATAAAGCAAAGTCGCTTTACATATCCCAATATCCCTATGTATGCTTAAATCTTTAAAACTTTACAACGGATTTTGAAACCGTTTTTTTTAATAGATAAAGTGATTGAAGAGGAAGGTTTATACTTATAATTAATTCATAATATTGTAGAGTAATGTTGATAAATTTATATATTTTTCCATAGATTTTACTGATATCAGTATTGTACCTGTGCGGAGGCGGGATGAGTAGCTAGTAATTTCTAAATTAAATAAATTTTCATTTTATATACACATTTATGTAAATATATTATTAGTTGTAAGAGTTTACGCTACGTTCTATCCAGTTTATGTTTTAAAGTTAAAAAGATGTTTTAGAAATTGGATTTCTGTTGTAACATACTACAAGAGGATTAAATTCAATCCAATGAATTGATCACCTTTATTTACAGAAAATTGGGTGATTAGCCCGCATTGGCGTAACCTGTTCTCGGTTAATACGACCCTCTTACTAAGTAGATAGAATTTCAGATCCTCCGTGGTCTCGTATTATTGGCTCTTTTTTATAGATAGTAAAATGCCTACACATACCGTAGCAAGAATGGGTTATGCTGTACTCGCACCGACTAAAACGAATACGTTGTGCCCGAATGAGAGGGTCACAGGTACTTCCCTCTGAATTTCTGCGACTTCGGCTGCGCTGGCCACAGAAGCAGCCCCGTCTCGGGACCATTCGGGACCTAGAGCACTCTCCATCTAGAGGTAATGGCCCTTGTCTTACCAAACCGGATGCTTCGAATCCTATGGGGAAACAAGTTTGTGATATTGTTGTTTTGTGGTTAAAGTCAATTTCAAATATTATTTATTTAGTTCAGGCTGACTTAGCACTTATAAACGTTAAAAAAATAACAAACGGTTCAAAAACCGGCAGGGAACTCTGCAATTTTTTAAATTTATTTATATATCATTATCAGCCTGTGTTAGTACTTTACTGGGCATAGGCCTCCCCTAGTGTACGCCTCCTCCGTTAAGGGGTTTCTGGACCGTAACCACCACCATGCTGGTCCAATGCGGATTAGTGGGTGAACCAACTTTTAACATGCCCATCGGACGCATGGATCATCTTACATTTCAATTTTGTGATCGGCCCAATGCACTTTGCACTAATACGGACACTTTTTCAATCTAAATTATATCACTTTTATGATAAAGTCATCGCGTATAAAAATAAGAATGGACTTAAAATTTTGTTTAGTTTTCTTCTTTAAAGTTTTTGACACCGTTCCTTTTCTTTTATTATTGATTATTTTTAATAAAATAAAAGATTTTAGTAAGTTACTAACTCAGTTTTAGTGGTGTTATCATTATAATATTATATATTGTAATAATCTACCTAACATGACAATAGAAGGAACACTCAAAATTGTAGATTCTAATCGATTTTTGTTATTTCATCCTATTTTATATCCAGAAACGTGGCGCAGTATTATAACATAAAGTAGTAGTACGGCGTGCCAAATGCATCCGGAAATTGCCGAGTTGGTTTATGATAATTCGGAGGAAACTATTAGGAATGCGAATTCGGGCGCCTCCGATTATATGTTACCATGAAATGTTACCTTGCGAAAATCGCTGGCTCCATTTCTGATTTTTCTTGAAACGTTTCTTCCCAATTTATTCCTATGTTTCAATTATCCCGTTTATGCTTTTTCCAAATAACCAATCCATTACAATGTCTATGAAGATGCGGTACAAACATTTCTTAAAATTATGTAGTATACGTTAAATAAATAATTTGTAATGTATCACACTATACACTGCATATTTATGCGCCATGCATATAAAATATGCAATGTGTGACGTCGAAAGTTTATTTGCATCCTTGAGACATGTCTACTTAGTAGTAAGACTAGTTGATGACGACAATGCTCTTTTGGACAAAACATTGATATATTAATACCACTGCTTTTAGTAAATTTATAGACGGCCCTTTATAAAATAGACATTCACTACATTTTATTTTACCTTAAACCTGTAACTGAACTAGTTACGGCGTCTTTCAAACCGTAACACTGCAGAGTTTTTCTACCATTTCCTTATAGATGAATAGGCAACTGCTTCCTTAGCCTAGTGGTTAGGGCGTGTCCTTTAGAAACCGGAGGTGGTAGGTTCGCATCCTGCGGGAACTCAACAAATTTTAATTGTTGTTTCCTAGATGGTCTATGCATCGGATGGGCATGTAAAAAGTCGGTCCTCCACTAACCTGCATTGGACCAGAGTGGTTGGATACGATCAAATCGATCGATCGGAAGAGGCGTGCATTAGGAGAGGCCTATTTCTAGCAGTGGACTAACACAGGCTGATGATGATAATGAACAGCAACGTTGGTACATCTCTAGATGGTCCCATGTAAAATAAGGACTAGGCTTATAATTCGTTAGTCAGGTTGTTTATAAACTCATATTCATATAAAGAGTATGCTCATATAACTATGAATGTCCAATTCAATGCTATTGTTACTTAGTATTATTGATCAAGCATGTTTTGGAATGTTTTGCTATGACAGCTACATGTTTTAATTAGGGATGCAACGGACCTCAGTTTCAGTTTCCGCAAATGCGGAAGTTCCGCGCGCTTCTCAACATCAGTTTCTGCTTCTGTTTCCCCAATTTTTAAAACGGAGATTTAAACGGAAGTTTCAAATCGACGGCTGAGAGTTACGCATACGCGGCGCGAAGCGTACCAAAAAGAAAAGAGATTATCTTCAAATAAAGCGCCTCATGTATGGTGGAAATTAAATTTACTCAAATACCGTAATCTTTTGCCATTAGTACGCCAATATTTGTTAGTACCCCCCAGCAGCGTCGCCAGTGAACAATTATTTAGTGGAGCTGGCCTTATATACGAAGAACACCAGAACATATTGTTCGGTGTAACAGCGGCTAAATTACTATTTATAAAATAGAACTTGTCACTACTTAATTTTGAATATTAATAAAATAATCAGTTGCAAAGTTGCAATATTGTTTTCTATAGTAGATTTCTTAAATATCTATTTCTAATCTAGATTTGGTGTATTTGATAAAGAAGGTGACTTAATATAGAATTATATTTGTAAACTTAGTTTTTTCTTCATACATTATTTTACAATTCCGTTCCCGCATCCGTTTCCGTTTCTGCTAAAATTTACTTTTGATATCTGTTTCCGTTTCTGGTTCCGCTAAGACACTTCCGTTGCATCACTAGTTTTAATCATCCTGATTTTGAAGATGGCTTAATCCAGAATTAAAGTGATTGAAATATATTGAGGCGATGGTAGTCAGAACAAGAATTAATTACATTGAAGTATAAACGAATATTTTTTTTAAATTAGAAACATTAATAAAATAAGATTGTTTTGCTCTGGTAAAAGATAATGAAGTGACATTTATTTTTTGTCTCTAAGCAAGTATGTAGTTTATAGATGTAAAGTGATCTATTTTAGGGAACTTTATTTGAGGCACTGTGTGATTAAAAATAAGTTAACTGTTGAGAACTTAAAAAATTGTTGAAATCAAGAGGTCATTTATGTCGTTTAACAACAAAAGACTCTTTGTATTTATCCTTTCTTAGAACCTAATGATAATTGTGTATCTAGTCTTAACAACGCTGAAAAACAAACAGGAAACATACTCGGACGGATTGAAAAATGTAAGGCCTCTTGAGCATTTTGTGTGTCCTAAATCTCTTCGTGGCACTGGCACGTTTTGCGAGAGTAACGTTAACCCAAATTAGTTAAATAATAATAATAATAATATAGCTTTATTTAAATCCATGCATAATACATATTGAATAGAAGCAAGAACAAATGGTAACTTGATTTGATCTACATATATTGATTATATTTATTTATTATTTAAAATTATAGTATTATATTTAATATTTAACATTATTATATTATATTAAACATAATACCATTTTGTAAATCGTTTAATTATTTTAATTATAATATATTTTTATTGTGAACTACAAATGATGCAAGGACCCCGTTCGGGTAAAAGCCCTCCCCCAAGGAATGCCATCCCTCTCTGTCGATGGCTCGGTCCATCCAACTATCACCCGCGCACGCTACAATGTCGTCAGCCCATCTGGCCCTTGGTCGGCTTCTTGATCTGGTGCCTTTTGGCCCCGACCACTCTACTGACCGCAGAGTCTATCTATCATCTTTGTATCGGGCCACGTGCCCCGCCCACTTTCATTTACTTTTCATTGCAAAAGTTAGGGCATCGCATACTTTTGTCTTCTTTCGAATGTCTACGTTCTTTACCCAATCTTTCAGTTTTATAACTAGGCAACTTCTTTAACAAGCCGGTTTCAGAAGCGGTTTTAGCACGATAGATCATATCCAAATGGTTGACCAGGTGATTGAAAAATACTTAGAATTTCACAGACCCCTGTATTTAGCTTTCATCAACTACAAAAAAGCTTTTGATTTAATTTCACACGAAAGCATCTGGGAATCGCTAAAAACACTAAATACAAATAAAAAAATATATCAATATCCTAAACTATATTTCCTCTGACAGCACAAGCAGAGTCAAACTGGATAGAGTAGGCGAAGTAATTAACATAAAGAGAGGGGGGTCCGACAAGGAGACCCGATCTCACCAAAATTATTCATTGCCGTCCTACAACACGTAATGAGAGAACTGCCATGGTCCAATCAAGGTATTAATATAAATAGGGATTTTTTAAGCTATCTCAGATTTGCCGATGACATTATCATATTTTCGAAAACTCCTCATCAATTAAACAAAATGATAAATGAATTAAACCAGGCTAGTATCAAAACCGGTCTAGAAATGAATCTAGAAAAAACTAAATTTATGTCCAACCGCAGTGCAACGCCCATCTTAATAAATAACACACCTCTTGAGTTTGTCAACCACTATACATATTTACACACAGATTTCACAAACAGATATCCTTTAGTAAACAAAGAAATACTGAAGAATTCAACCGAAGAGTGGCCATTACCTGGAACAAGTTCTGGCACCATAAGGAAATACTAAAATCACAACTTCCGCTATACACTAAAAAAATAGTCATGGATACAGGACTTTTACCGTGCCTCACCTATGGATGCCAAACTTGGACCTTTGACCTCAAAACCAGGAACAAAATTCAGACTACCCAGAGGCAAATTGCTTACGTGACTCAAATTCACTATAGAAATAGCACACCTATTTTACTCACTATCTGCATGTCTTACAGTCAAAGTAGTGATTATTTTGAGTTCCTTTATAAAACCGCGTTGAATGCAATTCTTATTATATTATTCATACATCTTAAATTGATATTTTGTCAAACTAGTTTGCGTCCAATAACTTAGTACTTAACGCGAACAAAACGAAATGCTTACGTTTTACTCTTTGTAAGTTGCCGGATTTTCACACAGCACATATTGACAAACTAGGCTAGGTACAGAAATCTTTGCCATACGCAAGATTAGGCAGCTGACTGACGAGGCAACTGCAAAACTAGTTTATTACGCGTACTTTCACAGCCTTATGTCCTATGGATTACTATTATGGGGATCTGCAGCCGGTTTGAACAGAATATTAAAAATTCTTTCATGGTATACAGTTTAAGATCGTATATCAAATTAAATACCTACCAAACGCAACTGAATGATTCGAGCTTTCGTAAGTTGATCAAACAAACGCTTAGAAAAGTCATTATTCTGTTATAAATTATATTGAGGGACCAAGATGTGTGGAAATAGTTTATATTCTGCGCTTGCTAATACTGTGGTAAACAATGTATTGTCAAATTTTGTAAATACTAACATTAAAAAAATAAGACCGCAGAGTTTCTTGCCGGTTCTTCTCTGGACGGGTCTGAGTTTGTGAACCGGTGGTAAATGGATAATTTTTGACGTTCATAAGTGCTCAGTAGAGTCTAAATTGAATAAATTATTTCGACTTTGACCTTGATTTTGACTTTAAAACTAGTGATGTGTTCTCTGGGTACCGTTTAGTCAGATTAAGAGATACATATGTAGGCGTAGGGATGTGACGACCCCACCGCCCACTTGATTGCGGAGCCGCCTTACTTGAGAGAGTGCGCAATCCGCAGTACAGGCAATCAGTCATTGCCAATCCGCCTGCTCAGCGTGGCAATTATGAGCATTTACATTTACATTTCACATTGAGGGTATACCTCCCTCAAAGTGATACAAGTGTATGCGCCCACTTCAGCACACTCTGAAGACGAAGCTGGAGGCCACTTACGAGGATTTCTCCGGCCTTGCATACCACCTATGGAGGACCACTATAATGTTGTTATGAGGGATTTCAATGCCAAAATGGGTGTCGAACTGGCAACGAATTGTGTTTAGGCCTCACGGTGTCGGTAGATCGAAATCGTAGGGGACAAATGCTAATCAATTTCCTGGGAAAAGTAGGGCTCTTCTTAATGAATGAAGAAGCTCCACAGGAAATGGACATGACAAAGTCCCGATACTGTGACAATGAACGAGATAGATTTCATCATGACGGACCGGAAACACATATTCAGGGATGTTTCTGTGATCAATATATGTACCATAAACCACATCTTCACCATAAGGCAAGATGTACAAAAGACCTATGAGTACAATCAGCCACTGCGCCTTGCCTTTGAGGAATATGAGAAAGCTTTTGACTCTGTAGAAACCTGGGCTGTTCTGGAAGCTCTTCAACGATCTCAGGTCGAATATCGATACGTCGAGGTTTTTAAAGGTCTGTCTAGCGCTGCGTTTATGTCCGTTCTGATTCCGTGGGGTCAAACGCGACCAATCCCATTGCATCGAGGAGTGAGACATGGGGATGTAATATCCCCGAAACTGTTCATTAATGCTTTGAAGGATGTTTTTAAGACTATAGACAGCTGGGTGTGGCATTAACATTAATGGTCAGTTCCTTTCACACCTCCGTTTTGCTGACGATACCGTTATATTGGCCAAAACGTTGGAGGGCGTGCAGGAGACGTTACACGGTTTGGATGAATCATCCAAACGCATTAGCATCATGCTGAACTTGACCGCAAATTTGGGGCTCAGTAGCTCAAGGGGCCATGGAGCGCGCCATGCTTGGGGTTTGTTTGTCATATAAACTCGTTATAAATTTTATAATTAAAGTCACTGACAAAATGCATAGGATTAGTTCGAAGAAGTGGCAGTGGGCCAATGATATAGTAAGAAATTTGACTTTAACTATTTGCGTAAATATGACCACATTTCTACATATCGTTCCCAACTTCAGTGGCTACCTATCCGCCAACGACAGTCTTTACTCCTTTCTTAATTCTAACACAACGCAATCTTATATATCTCCCCATTTTCAGTACCTATGTGCAGTCAGCAACAAAGATCTTCGTTCGATGCATAATCGTCTCCTTCAATGCCCCATTCACCGTTCTGACTTCACCCATTCCTCTTTCTTTATCCATTATGTTTTCTTATGGAATTCGCTACCTCTCGAAATCAAGATGGCCAATAGTTTCATCACTTTTAAGAAAAAAGTTAAAGATTATCTATTTTAAAATTACATAAAGACCAATGGAATCGTCATTAATTTATTAACATTATTTAATTATTATTATTATTATTATTTTGTGTGTATTTTTATATATGTATATATTTATATATGATTGTACATATATTTATATACCTTTACATATATAAGTATGCGTATTTATGTATAAGCATATATTTTTGTTTATGTTATGTATGTATTTTATACGAAATAAACTGATTTTTAATTGTTTGTTAGTTATCACTTATCTTCTTTTAATTTTTTTTTTGTTTTTTCATAATAAGCTTTTCTTTGCACCTCCCGATTTTTAATCTCTGCGCCACCCCAAGGTTGACTGGTAGAGAATGCCTATGGCATTAAGAATGCCTTTGTGCTTTTTTGTGTAAAATGAATAAATAAATAAATAAGAAGAACCGATGGCCGATGAGCCAATAAGGTTATGTAGTGAAGGCCGCGTTTGGAAAGATGGAGTGTTGGTTGACCCCCCGAGTTGAATACTCTGATATGACTGAGCCAATAATATTAAACTTATAAAATGTAAATTCGTTATTGGCTTAAGATCAATAAAATAGGTGTAAATTTTCATTTTAGCGAAGGCTGTCGATTTTGTCTGCAGATAAAAAGAAAAAATAACATTAATAAAATAGGATAGAACAAACTAATGCCTTAATGTATTTACAACAGTATCATATTTTTTTTAGTAAGTGAAAGAAAGTAAACGACAATACATTTATCGTAAGTCCTCAAAGGATTTCATAGTCTAACAGACGTTAGATAACTTTATGTCGAGTAACTTATAAAGGGTTTACTAAGTTACTACTTTTAGTAGTTTATTTTAGATATCTGTTGTAGTACTGTAAATTCACATACATAGTGTTATTCTCGTGTCTGAATGTCATTATAGTAAATGTTGTACTATAGTACTATAATAAATGTGTTTATTTAGAAAAAAATATTTAGGCTATATATTTATCAGTCACTATAGCACAAGCTCCGCTTGGTTTGGGACTAGATGATGTTGTGATAATCGTACAGAAATATTGTTATTATCATTACATTTATTAAAATAATAACTTTCATTGTTATCTCAAGTTCGTAGTTACAATAACGTCCTGCAGTCATGTCCAGTCAATTACGATTACGGCGGCCAATCAATATTAGAGATCAGCCAACTGTGCGACAGATATTATAGTGCACGAGTATATGCGTTAACACATGTGCCTTCCTATTCCTTTATACTCCCAAAGCCCGATGGGATGGATAACGCGACCGGAGAGAGATAAGGCGCAGGACTTACCGACCGACTTTTATATGCCAAGCCGACGCATGGATAATCTTACTTTACAGTCAATCGGGTAATCAGCCCGCATTTCCCTAAACAACTAGGACATGACAATGAAAAGTTATTAAGTCCCTACAGGATATAACTCACGTCCTTCCGTTTCCAAATCGCAATCCCATACCACTAGGCTACAGAGGCAATAAGAACCAAGTTTTACAGTGGTATTAGACGATATATTTGAAATATTGTAACAATTTAGGGCGAATATTTTACGCCCCCGTTCGTAACGGTTAGGGCCAAGTCATCCATCGAAATATTTCCAAGTGAAAACAATAAACAAGGGGCGTGAGCATAAATTGTGCGAAATGTAGGGGCTGGCCCGGCATTCTTCAACTTAACGTATTCACTTGAATAAGCGAATTCCTGTAGCGGCGTAAATCAAAATCCGGGTTACTTTCGATATACAACAATCGACGATGCTCCTTAAATTACGGTATTTGCAATTTTGTACCTTAGTACACAAGACAAAAGGTTCGCAATCATTTTAAAAGAAAGTTATACTTGCTCTACGAATATGAATAATCTCTACGCTCTAAACATTTTTGGATGTTTTAATAAAATTGGTTGTAAATGTGTTTGTCATTGAGATAAAAAATACATACAATAAGGTTATATTTTTTTCCAAATTAATAGCAGCTGTGAAAGTTTATCATAAATAAGGAGTTTAGTTTATATGTTGCGAATCGCAAAATAAGGTTATTATAAAATAATAATAAAAAACTGTATGGAAACAAAAGTGGGTAAATATGTATTGTGCAATTGATTATTAATAAATGATTTATATTACATTTGTTTTTAAAAATGCTTCAACTTTGATTTGCAGTTTGTCGCACACTTTAATCTCACGTCTCCCTTAAATATTTATGCTTGAAAAATGCCACAGAACAACTTGTTCAAGATTAACCGCCATGCTGGTATATAATTTAGTCCTATTTTTATAGTAGTATGTGAAATGGAAGTACAAAAACAATTTCGGCTTTAATCTCATATGATGCTGAAATAGTCAAAGAATCTAAAAACAGGACTGAAAAAGTCGGTCCATCCACCAATTCACCATAGACCAGCGTGGGGGGATACGGTCCAAAAACCCCCTAATGGAGAAGGCTTGCATTAGGGGAGGCCTATGTCTAGCAGCCGACTAACAAAGATTGATGATGACGATACGTTCCACGACAATTATAATACCATGATAAGGCTTTTTAGGAATGCGTTAAACAATGATCGCTATGGAGTACGCTGTTAATACTTTGCAGCTACTGATAGGCACTACAAATTTATAAATCTTTATGCTTATAAAATCTACAGGTTAACATAAACTAAGATAATAATATAATTATAAGTCTCGAAGAGAATCCAAAAAGGCACAAAAGATGACAAAAACCGATATCTTATACTTAAAAGCATTGAAATGGCTCACGTGACCCCGACAACAGCCACGATGTCTCGTATGGACGATTCGATGCGTAACACCACTCAATACACTAACCTTTCACAGATGCACAACACGTATTACACACGAGGAGAGTTCCATTCTGGGCAGCCGTTTATAAGAAGCTGTTTCGGTATATTTCAGACCCGTCTTTTATACTTGATCGCAGGTAGACCAATCGTCACTATCAAGACTACTTATCTCAAAGTACCCGCAATACAAGAAGTTTCATAACCATAATATAATAAAGAAGACGATATTTTTTTAATAACATATAATTAAATTTATTTTGACTTCACAGTCAAACCATTGAATTGGTATTGTGGGACATAGTAAATAAAAGTCGGACGGGATAGTACGTAAAAAGTCGGTCCCGCTACCAACCCGCATTGGACCAGCGCGGTGGGATACGGTCCAAAACTACTGAATGGATAGGGTGGCATTAGGAAAGGCCTATGTTCAGCAGTAGACTATCCCAGGATGATGATGATGATGATGATGACATAGTAAAGTAATATTGCATAATTTTAAATTATTAATATAAATAGTAAACCCATGCAATGAAGTTTCCTTTCATTGCAACCCTTGTCAAAATAACGCTCGTGTCCCATGAGTTGGGGGCGAAAACAGCAAACATCTGAAAGAGGAGCAACATAATTAGACTAATGATGAAGGCTGTTCAGGTCGCAACATCGTTTGTCTTCAGAGTAGCATATTTATGAAGTGTCTATTGTTACACCGTTAGGCACAATTTATAAGTTAATTATAAAACAAAATGTAATTATATTTTCCACTTTACTAATTTTTAATGTAAGCATGTACTTGTATAGGCCCTTACTTTATAAACTGGAGGTCGTGGGTTTGAAACCCGGGGGGAAAGAGCTTTTTTATTATCGTTGCTTTCTGGTTAGTTAGGAAGATTTGGGCGGATCACCCAATAGTCTGAAAAGTAAGATTATCCATGTGTCGGATGGTCATGTAAAAAGCTTAGGGTCAATGGGTGACTAACCCGCATTGGACCATTATGATGGGTTAGGGTCAAAAATCCCCCTAATGGATAAGGCGGGCATTAGGGTAGGTCTATGTCCAGCAGTGGACTAAAACTTGCTGGTGATGATGAATGTAAGCCTTAAGTAGGCAAAGACCTATGAGTAGCCTTTTGTATTTACCTTTACTTTCTTACGCTTTATGAAAGTGCGTTAAGGCCTGGGAATTATCGTCTTAAAAATAAATGTTTATTTCTTTATTCCTCCTTCTTAGTAAATACATGGATACAAAATTTGTATATTACCGAGATCCTTGAGCATTAGGGGAATGGTCAACCGAAACTAGGTTTCGCTATGCGACAATTACTTTTTATAAGACGGCAATTGAGGGCTAAAATATTAAAAAATTAGACTGACTGTGGTTGTAAAAGTAAAAAGCCATAGTCTTAAAACACTTTTTATTATTTGGTGAACAGAAAATAAATTATGTATACAGCACTTTAATGTTACCATAGAAAGAATCTAAGAAATATTTACAGTAATCAGTAGTAAAAAGAAAATTTAGAAAACAAAAGAATATAACATAATTTTATAAAGTAATGTTAAATGCTGGTGTGATAGGCTTCCATCTTCACAAAGTCGTCACTTGGCATGACAAATGACTATGGAAATCTCGGGCATCGCCGCTAAAACAAATTACAGTGTTACTTTTAAAATCTTTTAAAGAATGTTACTGTTCATCGTTTTTAATTATTTTAAATATACAGTCATCTTTAATTATTGCTATATTTCTAGTGAATTTATAATTTCATTAAGTTATAATGAGAATTATTAGTTATGATTGTTTCTGTCAAGAATGCTATTACTGGTTCGGAAAATGACGCCTCTAACTTGAGAAAAACTTTCGGAAAAAACCCAGCGGGACTTTTTTTATTATTTTCTGTAAAGATTTAGAATAGGTATACAAGATTTAAAAAACCTGGAGCGAGCATTCCATTTTTCGTTCGGATTGGTCGTAGAAAATACCTAAATCATCCTATTGTAGGATGTCTTAGCTTCCAAACATCGCATATGCTTTTAAAAAGCCAAATAACTGCGTCAGTTGTCGATCGGCCTCTACTAAAGCCGTACTACTTATTATTTATAAGGCTTTTCCTATAGAAGTGTTCTATTCCAGAAGTATCTCTAAAAAACCTCACAAGACGTAATGGAATCCGTCAGAGAATAAAAGGCAGCGACATGGCCTATCAGATTAGTAAGCTGAAGTGGCGGTGGGCCGGTCACATAAGCCGCAGAACTGATGACCGCTGGGGTTGAAAAGCTCTAGAATTGAGACCGAGGCTTGGCAAACGTAGTTAGGAAGGCCCTGCGGCAAGATGGAGTGACGTCATTCGCTAGTGGCTAGTGTGGGTTGGATGCGAATATATATATATATACGAGACATAGCGGAGGCTGGAATTAGGGAAGGCCTATGTCCAGCAGTAGACTGACACAGACGATAATGATGATGAATGGTTGAAATTTAGCGTCCGACTCTTAAACATTCAGTAGCATTTGTTGAAAATCGATGCATGCAACTATCATTTTCACAAAGCTAAAGATTAATATCTGTTTATTGTTTTTAGTGACGTAACCGAATATATGACGGACCTAAAACCATTTCTATTATATTGAACTAAATTCAATCTCATTCTTTATGTGAAAAATAGCTACAAAGAGTTTAAATGTAGTTACATCAATGATAAGCGACATATATTTATAGCACTGACAAGTTTTTTTTATTAATTGCTTACATAATAAAAATAAAAAATGAAAAAATAAAAACCTAGTCCTATCTGATTGATTCAAACTCATATACTCATATGTATATTATGAAAAATGTAAATTAAAAAATAAAAATTCACTCGAAAATTAAATCACGAAAAGCGATTTAATTAATTAACCAAACAGCCTGTCCAGATAAACAAACAATAAACAACGACCCGCGTGATAAATTTCGCAAATTCAAGCAAATATTTCGTGAAATTTCTTTATTCACTCGAACAACCAAATTTACGAATCGAGCATAAATCAAAAAAAGAAGTGCACGCTGAATAGCAAATAAGAAAAGTAGAAACAAGGGCGACATGCAAAGTAAGACTTTGCCGTGATAAATATAAGATTCTCATTTCCGATGTCTATGGGTGAGGAACCGGCGTCATTTTTAAGAATATCTCTAGAAAAAGATCATCCGCAATTCACTTTGTATAATGGGGTCAGGGGTTTCTTTGATTAGTAGTCGCTTCGCGCCTGATCGTGAATAAATGACGCGCCTTAGAAAGAATCAATTGCCGCGGCGCTCGTGCAGAACAGTACTTCATCTTTATTCAAAGAGAACCGGACCATAATGAAAGGAAAATATTTCTGATGGAACTTCATCTACTTTGTACTTACGAACTCGTGTACTTTTTTCTGTAGATATTTTTAATCAACATAATGACATATTTTTAAAATTTACTGGTAATTTCCGTATATTTTTTATTATATAGATCGTTAATTGAGACTAAAGCACTAAAAATACCCGCGAGGAGAAAAGATAGTAAACGTTTATGCTTTATGAATTCATTTCACTTTTATGGATTCATTCCATTCATTCGTTTTATTAAGACGTAGATGTAATTTGAAAATTAAATTACTTATTGAACATTCCAGAATACAATTATTAATTTTGTATAACATAATTTGGTATCCATTTTCATAGGTTTATTATAGAAACGTGTACAAGAAGTATTTCAGTATTCTTTTAACACACTAAAGTAATGTATACTTATTAACATATAAAGATATATATGTCCTTATACATGTGCATGTTTTACTGGTTTTAAACTTATTATAAAAATTGGTATCGTAATTATTTTTTCATTATATCAAAAGTTGCAGTTAGACCGAAATTATTGCACTCTAATTATTATCTTTATATAACTTACGTAAATCTTTCTCGAAATTAGCTTCATGATAAAAATAAAAAGTTTTAGTCTTAACTCCTACTTAACTTTAAAACTTAAAGTATATTTAAGATCTGGCAATCCCTCGTCGGCAATGGCAACGCATAATCAACTCAGTCTGTTCCCTGACCACGGTCGCTGGGAAGTCTTTGAAATGTCAGGAATTAAAAATGTAAATAAACGCAATAAAATCCACTTATAAGTCCTTTTATTAAATAATGTGTAGTATTCGCGTAAACAAAAGAATTCATTATCAGTATAAAATAGTTTTGAAACACGTCAATGGTGCCCGACCTTGACTAACTTGACCTATCAGGCCATAGTTTTATTTAACATGATAGTGTTATGTTTTGTTTTGGATAAAAACCGTAGCTTTATCGCGTCAGAGTGATGGAATCGTTTTAACCCCGTGACCCGACAATGGTTATCATAACACATGACACGGCCCCTCGAGCTCTTCATGATAACTCACCGTGAGTTTATGCTTATTTGTACATAACAACTCACGACTGACCCCTGTTTACTCGTATCTGTAATTCGAGAAAAAATCTGCGATTTATTTGACTGCCTAATACCAATCAGTCCTAATCAAGGAGATTACGACTGATTGCTATTCGAGACTAAATTGTGAGTGATATGCTAGAACTGTATTACTCTTTATTTAGACGTAAGCCTTGACTTAAGGTTTTATTAAGGAGTGAATCGGCAGATTCACTGTATTAAAATTATAAAGCAATATATTTATGTTTAGATTACCTTGAAAAAGTGGTGACAGTTATATAAAGGAAAGACTAATTGACAAAAAAACAGAGGAATGTAGCATGATTAGGTTTAATGTTTTAATTATCTATATTAAACAAGTTTTAATTAATTTTCAAGGTAGTTAACCCTTATGGTGTTAAAACTAAGACACTTATCATTGCACCGCTTATCATTGGGTAAACATTTTACTTGCCTGGTCGCTTAGAAAAGTGAAAAAGGTTGTATATACATATATCTATATAAAAATCAATTGCTGTTCGTTACTCTTGCTTAAAAATCGAGAACGATTTTGGATTTAAATTATTTGTTTAAGTCCACGGAAGGTTTAAAAGTTAATCAAAATAAAAATTATTGGAATTGAAAAAAATAAATTATATCTTTCTACTTACATATTTCTTCTCGAGAGGTAAAAAAAAACTTAATTTCCCTTTACTTCAATTAGTATATTTACTATAGTTGTTAACTATCGATCAGGTTTTTTTTAAATGTAGAGTGATAAATCATTTACAAAAGTATAGATCTTTTATTTATCGATTGAGGTAGTACGAAGTTTGCAGGGTCAACTAGAAAGGTTGCTTGGTAAAATAACAAAGGGTATAACAGCAATGTTAAATAAATTCTGAATTTAAACACTAAAAAGTATCTAATATTTGTTTGTTAAATTGTGCTCGCTAATATCAGAAGGTCATAATCGTCAGAAAGGTGCAATAATCCACTTCTTTTCAGGGATCAATCTAGCTTCAGAGATTTTTTTTTCAAAATGTGTTTGCTGATTTTGTTATAAAGGCGTAAGAAACATAAAAAGTCACTCACGGACTAACTAAATACTGATATTACCTCGCATAGAAGACGGGACAAAGGATTATGCCAACTTCCATGCGTCGTAAGCCTTGTTCGTAAGTGTTCTGAATTTTTATTGGTCTATCAAAGTACAAAAACAGGAATAGGTAAAATTTTTCCGCAATAATTTTACTCAATTATATTTAGTTTAGACGAAATTTAAATACACACATTACATGATACTGGTTACCATAAGGACTTGAAGGTACTCTACTTACATAATCCCCGCGAATAAGTTCCCCCTTTGTTGTAGTTGGGAGGCTTAGGTTAAATTTTTCCTCAATTCAGGTTAAATTTTCCTTAATTATTGTTAAAGTGTAAAAGAAATTCTAAACACACATTACATGATACTGGTTATCATAAGGTCTTTAAGCTTCTCTATTGACACAATCCCCGCGAATAGGTTCCCACTTTGCCGTAGTGGTGGGCCTCAGTTGATGCGATTCTAACAGGCGTTGACATTTCCCCAAGAAAAAATACTATTTTGGTCAATGATGTTACCACTATTGTATTTGAGTATGACAAATTGATATAAATTTAAAGTTTTGGATCAACTATGTTCCCGATGTTTTGATATTTTTGAGCTATTTTACATTATATTTTACGTTAATCTGATATTTTAGATCAACTTCCTAAAAGTTAAAAAAATATAGTCCAATTTCGTTAAATCCTCTTCTATTAATTTTGTAATAAGCAGTTCAGTCATAAAAAGGAAATTAAGGCGTCAAAAATCACAACCTCTTGCGATTATATTGCAAACGAAAAGAGCTTTTGCTAGACAAGTGATAGACTTAAACTACAAATGTTGTACATAATTATACTACTTGAATTGAATTGAACTATAAAGTCCACGATAACATATATCTATGTTTTAAGAACAACCCACAATAAGCATTTTATGTGAACATATTTAAAGGTCATTTAATGTAGTAAGTTTTCATTAAAGTTATTACATTTAAAAAAAATCTTTATTTTATATATATAAAGCGTGTCAAACAAAGAGACCTTAAACGATCACGTCATCGTCTTATATTGAGCAAAATGGTTATATAATGTTTGAAGTCTCTCATATATATTTTTTAAATTTCACTTGTGTATTTTTGTGTTTTTATGAAAAGGGAAAAAAATAGTTTTTAATAAGAACCGAAGTACTTATGAATGTTTTTGTAATTTTATGCAGTAATAAAGGCAATAAAAATAATTCGTTAAAACTTTCTTATAAACTTTAATTTCAGTAAATACATAACTGTTGTTATCTTTCGTAAGTTGGTACATTTTTTTTTCTACTTAGTGAATATTTACCTTTCTAACTTGCTTTTGCAGCTGGTGAAATAAAAATTGGCCAAATCATATCATTATTAGTAACATCGTAGAGCATAAAATATAAAATTATAAATCAATTCTGTATTAGCTATTTTCTACATATAAGAATTTTTTTTTTAACATTATCATATTGGACGCATGGATCATTTCAGACAATTGAGTGATCGGCCCAAATTGGGAAACAATAATGAAATTTGTTGAATCCTGCTGATTCAAACCACGACCTCAGTTTCTAAGCACTACGACCTTCTACTCAAGTACGGAGGTCACATATTAATAATACAAAAAGATTCAAGCGTAAATTAATGTTCAATTTGCTGAATTTTATTTATTAAAGCTTTATATTTTAAGCTTTATTTTAATAGGAATATATGATATACATACGTGGTAATCTTTAAGTGGAATGACTGATTTCGATATGAATGGATATGTCAGTGGCACAGAGAAACGAAGGAAGAGCTAGGAAACGAAGAAGACTGATCATAAGGCTATCTTAAAAAATATTCAGTAATGTTGTTATTAAAACGTATGTAATATTTAGAAAATGTTAGGTATTTTCTAAATCTTACGTACGGTATATAAATAAATACATTTTGATCGAGTATAAATTATATTTATAAATAACGATGTTTTGTTTATTGAAATATGAATATCACCGTTTGATACGGGAGCTGCCGACAATAAAGCATTATTGATGCATTGGCAAGAAAATGGCACGAGGAAAACCATAGAAAAACTGGTATTGGAAAAAAAATAAAAGTGCTAAGTTCATGATAAATAAAATGTATGAATTATTTTTTCATTTCCCGTATTGTCTATATGATTTGTTTGTGCTAATGCTATCCATATATAATGTGTTATAGATGTTAAAAATGTTTATGGCTATTTAAGAAAATTCATTGATTTTTGAACAATAAATAGTTTTATTATTGATATAGCAATCTAAAAGTAATATAGTCCAAAACAATATTAAAACCAAAAGTTAGTAAAACCTTTTATTTATACAAATATATCTTCAAACAAATTAATAAAATGGGAGGGCCTGTTTATTACTCCAATATAACCGATTTTGAAATTATTATATTTTGATACATTAATATAACCGATTCATATAACAAAACGTTTTCTTTTCTATTTTGTCTGTATGTCTGTTTGTTCTAGCTAAACTCTGGAATAGCTTTTCCAATTTTGAGGAGACTTTCATTAGAAGATACCTGATGAAACTGGGAGTAACTTACATCTCTTTTAGATAAAAATATTATACGCGAACGAACCTCAGTGGCAACAGCTGAAGTTAATAAAACTGGAGCTTATCATCAGCATGCTGTGATAGTCCATCTTGCTGGAATAGTTGCTCCCTAATACGAGGTGTATTAGGGGAGACCTAATGCTCAGCAGTCTACCTAAATAAAACTGAAATGGCTTGATTAACCACCTGCGTAGTTCTAGTAGGTAAAGGACGGTGCTTTAGAAACCACGAGGTCGAATCCTGCAGGTATTCAAACATTAGTTATTGTTAGTTTCCTAGTTGATTAGGCAATTTAAACTGATCACCAACTGTCTCAAATAGTGAGATTGCTCTAGTGCGTGGATTGGATTAGTAAAAAGTCGAGTCGACCCACCAACCCGCATTGGACCAGGTGTGTCTCTGATACGGTCCATATGCCTCAATGGAGAAGGTAGAGGCCATGTCCAAAGCAGTGGACTCATACAAGCTTGATGTCTCTGATTTGACTCTAATATTAAGACACTGTTAATGGTATGAAACTTAAGAAACGGTGAGGTGATTTAATATAAACAAATTACACTTTTCTCTTTTCCTGGACTCTATAATTTGTCGGAGCCATAAAATAAATCAGAGCAGTTTCTTTACGTTTATCCGAAAATACGTTTGACAAATGTTGTGCCGTTTCCCTTCTCTTTTCTGATTTACGTACATTGTGAAATATCTCCCGGTACGCGAGAAGCAAAGGATAATCGTAGTTCATATATTTTGTTCTTATCTAAAAACTCCGGCGACTGGGTTTGAGCTTAGAGTCGTTATTTATTGAATTGTCGTAGAGGTTTTTTTAAACTCTCATAACATATCTTTGTATATTAACATATAAAACTAATTAATTTATCTTGAGCTATAAGTTGGTTAACCCCTTTACAATAATAAACTGTTCCCAGTTTAAGAGTAACAAGTGGAATTTTAACAAAAAATATGACCGACTTCAAACTGTAATATAACCATTTTGCGCAATGTAAGACGGTAACAACGAGTCCTCTGCAAGAAACTACCGCGAGATATCCGTTACTGCATTTTTATTCTCTAATAGCTTTTAAGTTCTTCATTTAATCAAACAATCATGTAGGACGCGTTTTATGCACATAGAATGAAAAAAAAAATTAAATGCATTAACTTTTTTAAAAACTTACACTACTACTAAATTACTAAATTATCTTTAATGAGATTTGAATTTGCTGTATTGTAATTTTTAGCAATGTTTTACAATAAAGTGGTTAATGTGGGTTATAATGTCATAGACATATACGATTACGGATTTTTTTAAAGACAATTTCTAGAAATACAATTATATAGGACATACTTTAAGTCTATCTTTTAATGTTGTGATTTTTGGTGCCATATTTTTTTTCTTAAATATCTATTAAACTAATAATAACCAAAATATTTCTTTAAACAAAATTATTTAAAAAAAATGGGACCAAATGACAGCTAATATCTATTATTTAAAACTAGAATGAGCAGAAACGTAAAGAAAAGACATACGCTCCGAAAGGAGTACCTCATTCTTATTAGATGTCGGTCAAAAAACGTGATCTAAATCCATGTAGTTTTAATAACAATAAGTTACGTAGTCCTTTGTATTGCTTATAATATGATAAGTACTAGTTACTTTATTGCTTGTAATAAAAAAAATATAATTACACTTATTGAGTTAATAATTTTTTTGTCCAACTATAATGATGAGTTAGATAAAAGTTATCTATAGAGATAAGCTATGTAGTATCAATACAAGTTCAATTTAAATAGCTACTTACTTTTAAAATAGGCTTTCTGCACCTAGCTATGTAATTAAATAATTACATAGCTAGGTGCAGACCTAGCTATGTAATAGAGCAATCAAAGCTTCGAATAAATACGTAATGTCATCAAACTTTTTATAGCACTATTATTTCGTCAAGTAATAAAAAACAATTGAAATATTTGTGTGGCATTATAAATTTTTAAGACATACAAAATTGTAATAAACAACCCCAATTAAAGTATAAAGTGCGTTCTCTTATAAAAAACATAGTGTGAGAAGTGTTGTATAGCGTGTCACGAAGGGAGTGGTTCAGAGCTAAAAGCTTTTACGTAAATAAATATTGACGACGTGAAATACATTAGACGTCAAAGGATAAAAAACGAGGATTCTGAGAAAAATATTGTTTATCTCGGGAGGTGCTTTGTTAGAAGAGGCAAATAAATTTTCAGAAGTAACTTTCGCTTGTCAAAAAGATACAATTGAAAAGAAAACAAAATTGATAAAAACTTATTCGAAATGCTCATTAGACGCATGGATGTAATTAAATTAATTTTGTAGGAAATTGGATGATGGCTGTATTTGCACCAAGCAACTAAAAAATGTCGACAATTCGCAATTGTTTTCCTACTGGTTAGAAAATTTTATCTAGATATTGACATTACTGTTGCGTATTTTCAATATTAGGCGATATTTAAAACCGAATTAACTGCCTCTGTAGCCTAGAAGTAAGGATTTGTGCTTTAGGTCGTGGGTTCGAATCCTGCGGGGACCACAACATTTTTTTTGTTGTTTCCTAGATGGTTAGGGCAATTTAGGCCGATCACCCAATTGTCTGAAAAGTATGATGATCCATGCGTCGAATGGACATGTAAAAAGTCGGTCAAAACACAAACTCGCATTGGACCAGCGTGGTGGGATACGGTCTAGAAACCCCTGAATGAGAAGGTGAAGGGGAGGGCCTATGTCCAGCCGTGAACTAGCGCAGGCTGATGATGATGATGAAGATTGAATTTACCACTTTCTAATAGTATCGTTCATTGAAAATCCTAAAAATCATTAAAGTAAACTTTGTAAAAATAACTATAAATATAATTATGTAACACTGATTAAATATCAAATCATGCTTAACATAAGGCAACTTGGAAAATACTGACAAGTATCTTTATTTATTAACTTTAATCAATAAACTACATGAATTCTAAAAATTAATTAGGTATATACCTGTATCTGTTTTTCAACAAATTTGGAGATATAAACGATAATATAAATATTTAAAGGTTTCCACTCAGTCGGCTTAGTTTTTTGTTCATTTAAAATTCGCATCGAATCTAAGCTCCAATGCAAATGATCTCAAGCAAAGGATGGCACTTGTTGTTTGAATAACAAAAAATCGCGATTGCGATGTAATTTACATTTTCCGCGACGCAATGCGAACTCTCCCCTCCAATCATTTCCTTTAACAGCTTTCTTACTTTTTCTTAACAAATATTGCATAACACATTGTGCTTTTATTAAAACCGTTATCAAAACACTATTACAAAACTTAAATAATGACTTTATATAGTATACATCTATGTGTAATTGAAATATATAAAAATATTCAAACCATTTAAATACCACTACGATTGTTACCTATAGTTGTAAAATGTTTATCATTATAGATATGCCGTCTTAAATAAGTTTAAAGTTTAAAATAACTATAAACAACGCACGACGTTTAAGGGTAATTTTTTATAATTCTTTTTATAGCTGTCAGTTGCTAATCTTAGATGATTTCTGAGTCTGGTTCGAATCCCCGGGAAAACAACTTTTTTATCTTGTTTTTTCGGTTGGTTAAAAATTTGCGAAATCCCCAAATGATCCATCGTCGGATTTGGCATTAAAGTTGTCACCGACCAGCCCGCGACCAGCGTGGTGGGATCGTCAAAGACCCTAATGGAAAGGCGTGCTTGGAAGGGTCTATGTCAGCGGTGGTAACTGGATAACACGGATCCGTTTGGGTATGCAAAAAAGCCTCAATTTCTTAATTTTTTTCTTGCCTAATTTTTTTATTGCAATGTTAAATATTTAAAATTAAATGTTTAAACCCCGATCAATCAACATAGAATTAATTTCAAATAATTGAAAATTTTTCAAGAAAAGCTAAAACATTAAAAAAAATTTTTAACTTTACAAAAAAAGGTTTCAATGGAACCTTTAGGACGTAAAAAATCCACATCTCATCAACATAAATTTCAATTGCAATGGTTTTTGAAAGGGCTCATTATTCCCAAACGTCACATACGTGCTTTAAATATCTAACTTGGGGAATTTCCATTTTGTTTTTTTTTTTAAGGGCGAAACTGTCCCGGCGATTAAAACCTTTTCACCTTTTTCTTTCGGGGATCATTTTAAAGGGTTAAATTTTGGTGTAAATGGGTGCCGTAAGTAGGGTATAAGAGGATAGATACATTATAAAATAGAAATAATTGTAAAAAACTTTGAAAAACAGTATATTATTTAAACCCCTTAAATGTGATCAGCCGACGAACAGGATCATCAGCTTTAACAATATATATTATTAAGAGCAGTTTAATAGTTATATTTTAAGGGTATAATTGAAGTATTTAGCTACCCTTTAAACAATTGCAATAATTACAACATTTAAAATAAAACAAATACCCTACTAACCTTATTATTACGTAAAATGTTTTTGGGAGGCATACATTATAAGGCGTGAACATATAAATCCTATTTTTCCCCCGTAGACTTTACCAGCATTTAAAAGTCAAAAATAAGAAAATACAATGATTTAACTTTATATTTGATAAAAGTTAAAATTTTTTAATTTAAAAAAAATTAACAGACTTAAAGTTGTTGAGTTGTTTTCCATATCATTTTGAAAAAAATATTCAATGTCACTTTTCAACTACGAGATTTTGGATTATTTTTCATACAAATTTAAATAAATTTAAAAAAAAAATGGAACCAAACCAATTTTTTAACTTCCTTCCTACAAAGAACTTATTCGCAAAAGGCAGGAATTTCAAAATTGTTATAAATTTCAGTCAGTATTCTTTTATACATATACTGTTCGATATAGTAATAAGTAATAATCCAAAAAATTATACACCAAGAGATGAGGACAATTGTTTTGCTGGCTTTTTGGGCTTAAATTTCACCTGATGGTAAACAATATTTCTGCTTTAGTTTGCAATTTTAAGACATCACGATTCTGCCCACTGCCGTGTGACAAATCTACGAATATCACTGGCTATGGTGCCCTTTAGACCGGAAAAAAAACTCGTTGGTAACTTCTTGATGCTTACAGTTAAAGTTATTTATATATCTTCGGAACATTACTTCTTCGTTACTGATAAGAAAACACGTTGCTTACATACATCGAAAAGGTAATCGTCTTCGTCTTTTGGTTTACAAATAAAGTTCTCTGGAAATTCTGACAAGCACCAGGAAAGGGTTATAAAGGGTCTTATACATTAATCGTTTGAAGGAAGCTTCCGGAACTTTGTGTTAGATAATGCTTACCATAGACGAGAGTCTAGAAACATAACGAAACGCCATAGACATATAAAACTCGAATGCATATATAATATTTTAACGTAATGTCTATAGCTATAATATCCTATAAAACTTGTGACATTTGCCCTAATTACCACCATAAAACTACCAAAAACAATTTAAAATTTTAAGGGGGGGGACCCACCGTGGTGCCTAAAATTTTCTCCATAAAGCATAGGAAGAAAACACTTCTTGTTCCGGTTTGAAGAACCAACCAAAGCGTATTAACTTGGGTAAACGGAATTAACCTCCTATGTCTCTCGTAGGCCAGCAGACCTTGATAATACTCGGGGTGTTCTATCGGTGACCATTTTAATTCGGTACTAAACTGCTTTGGTAAACCCAATAAAAAAATATTATTATAATCTAAACTAGCTGCGCTCTGTGGTTACCCATGCGTCCGCTCTTTTTATGTACCTCCTACACGGGCTCCTTTTTAGTGTATTATTTTAGATTTAAATTGTATTTGCAACGAAACTAAGAAATAATAAAAGGCGCACGCCTAAATAGCTATTTTAAAAATTTATTTTATAAACCTTAAAAACCCAAAATCAAAAAGGGTTTTTTGGTGAAAAGGCAAACATTTCTTACCAAGAAAATTTTTTTATCATTTATGTCCATTATCCATGATTGCGGGCAGATGATCCATGGTTGCCCCTTTGATCAATGGATGTTTAATCCGAAACGTCGGGAATAAATTTTTGTCCGCCGTCCGGTTGGTGGTTTGATGGGTTAATAATGCGGTAAATAAAAATAATTTTTGTTTATCGTATTGTTAAATAAATATTTAATAAAAATCAAAGCATATACATTTAACGACAAAAAGATAAGACTTAACATTGACATCGATATTGCCTAAAGCGGCTTTCGCCTGTTCAATTTGTTTTGAAAGTTAATAACAAGATAATAATTAAAGGAATTGTGGATGATGTTCTTTTTAATTAACTTTGGGTAACCAATTGGTTTTCTGAACGGTCGTTTGCCTCCCTCGCATTTACGGTTGACCACGGTAAAAATTATGGCAACCGATTTTAATTTTTCAACTTCTCTGTGTACATTAAATTAATAATTTTAACACAAATGGATTAATTTCATACATAATTGGGAATTATTTTCCAGTGCTTTAACATGTTGATTTTTGGTAGGCTTAGGTTTTTTTTCTATTAAATATGTAGTATATCGAAATAAACGAGAAAAAATCTACAACTACTTTGCCGGTTCTAATTTTAGTAAAAAAGTTCAATTCATAAAGCTCGGAAAACATCTAGTGAACTTGGCACAAAATCATCCATAAATACTGTGAATGTAGTTTTAACGATCGTGTGCACGTGTTACTTTTAGAAGCGCTACCACGATGGGGAGACTGACGGCAGAACAGAAACAATTCTACAAGGACAATGGATACATCCTCATCAAGAATCCGTTCACAGAGGAAGAGCTGAACAGGTTATCTGAGGAGTATGACAATCTGTTCAGAAGGAAAAACCAAGAGAAAACGGAGAGTGCGTGGGTTGGATCTGATGACCACTCGGGTGTCCAAATCCATACCAAGGATTCCCTCAATGTTTTCCGGATTTTTTTGTGAATCATCGTCACTAAAAGTACCAATAAGTTGAAAAAAAAAAATTGACTGGCTTCTATATCCATTTTGCCCACATAAGCGGGTTTAACGCTCCAATGAGAAACTCCATGATTTCTGCCTGTATTTTAATCCATACCCTTATAAAGTATTTGTTTAAAATAAAATGTCATGTAACGTTTTATACAATAGAATGAAGAATTTTTTTAATCAATTATTTTTTATTAAATTTACATTATATTACCTTAAATCAGGTTTCAATATTCCTCATTTAATTTTTTAACCAATGTTTTATATTAAAAAATTAGTTTACTCTGTATTATTCTTAAAAACAAAAGATATTAATGCGCTCCTTTTTTTTATGAACCCTTTTAAGTAATTATTAAAATACTTTTAATTCTATCTTTTTGCTTCCGGTTTTTGCAATTTAACTGAAGGTTCGACGCTCCAATTAAAGTACCTCTATCTTTTGGAAAGACGGTTAAAATAAATGGTTGACTTAGCTAATTTTCATTTAGAATCATTTGTGATAGTATAAATACAGTTTTAAAAAAAATAAAAAGTTCTAAAGAAGTCTTAAGTTTTAAACGTCAATCATTTGATCTACGTCCTGACGTTCAGAAAATAATTAATTTAATAGTTCGCTCAAAACAACGCCATATTTTTTTAAAACTTTTTACCTTCTTAAATTTTTATTAAACCTGATCTGAAAATAGAACACTAAATATTCTATGGCGTTAAGTGAACTATCTAATTATTCAAACACTTTGCCATAAATGATTATTATAGATTAAATCTCTAATTCTGTATGTCCTTTCTGTTTTAAATCAAGTTAATTTTATTAAGAATTTATTACCATTAAAGAATAGATATATAATGAGTATAAAGTTTACTATTTTATTATTATTTATATTGTATTTAAATAGTATATATGAAATTATTTATTTTTTTAAATTGCCAAAAAAATCCTCATTTTAGAGGATTACAAATTTTAAAATAATTAAAATGCAAGAAATTTAATTGAAAAGCTATGAAAGACTCTTCTGATATAGGAGTTTTGTTGCCTTAAAAATTAACAAAAACATAGAAATTAAATTGATTATGAAAATTTTATGTAATTCATAAAAGATAGGAAGATCTTTATTGATTTTCTTACACCTCAAGTCCTAATTTTAAGGCTACTCCCCGCTTAGGTAAAAGGTATACAACTTGGATACCATACTGTTTTCGCTGGGCTATTTTCCACGATGGCCTATGTGATGCGCTCGAAGACGTAATGGAAACAAAGAATATCATCCTTCACCACACAAAGGCTCACTATAAACCACCAGAAAAGGGAGCCTCCTACCCTATGCACCAGGTTAGTTGGTTTATTTTAAAAACTTTTTCCCCTGGCTAATTAATTCCTTAATTATATATTACCTATATTAATCCAAACAAAATCATCATCATCCAACAGCCTGTAAACAAGTCCACTCTTTGGACATAAGGCCTCCCCTTCTCAATTGTGGGGTTGTTGGGCCGTATCGCACCCTTTGGTCCAATACGGGGTTTGGGTAAAACCCACTCTTTCCTCCCATCGGACTCCTTGGATCATTTTACTTTTCAGACATTTGGGTGGATCGGCCCCAAATTGCCTAAACAACTAGGAAACAAAAGTGAAACTTTTAAGGGCCCCAAAGTTTCAACCCGATCCTCCGGCCAAACACCCTTACCACTGGGCCACTGGTGGTGTTTTGCCTACTGATTTAACTTAAAATGGGCAACCGGGTTAAAAACCCCCTATGGTCCGGAAAATAAGGACCTAGCATCTTAAAGATTTCGACCTGTATAGGTTAAATCATTACAAATATGAACTATGTGTAATTCAAGAGTGTAAGCTATAAGCTTGTTAAATGTTATTGATAGTTACTTTATAATTTTATATTAATGGGTTTTCAAAAAGCGAAACTTAATTTATGTCTTAAATTTCTCAAGAAGCAAGGAAGCCCCTGGGCTAAGATAAGTGAAAAGTATTAGTTATACTTAGCTAATCAAATACCCAGTCATTTGTCAAAAAAAATCTTCGATCGTTTTCATCGATTGAACTCAAATACTTAATATAATAAAAAATTACGTGGTGCGAACCCCTAATTCTTAAAAAGAAATGCATACATATATGATTTGAATAAAGATTCTGCTATTCGTTACTTACATGTTATACAACATAAACTTAAATTCCAGGATTACCCTTACTTTCCCTCAAAACTTCTATTGAAGGGCATTCCGTCAACTTTGGAACCGGCTCTGGGTCCCCAAAAGCAACGGTTATTCGTGGCTTTGGTTCCACACAAGTTGGGACCCATAGATGACGTTGGTAGCAGAGAGACTAAACACTTTCATTATGTCGATCAAGTAAGTTTTAATTTTTGTCGGTTTAAAATTGGTAGGTTTTTTTTATCCAATCAAGAACAGTGCGTGAAAGAATGTTTTTGATAATTAGAAAGATCTTTCAAACCTGGGTTTTTATTCTCAGTTAGGTCGGCAAAACAGAACTACCTAACCAAAATTATCCTCTTTGTATAAAAACTTTGTTTAACAATTTCTCAAGTTATCAAAACTTTTTACGCTAACCCCTTTTGCGTCAGCGTTTTACATCACAAAGGGTAAACTACACTCTTTTGGATGGTTGTTAATTATACAGAACAAAACATCGGAACGGCCCATGGGTGGTTTGAAATTGAGGACCGAAACCTTTTCCTTTCCGCATAGATACCCGCGCCATCATATATCAAAAATAATTAGCTTCCCTATTGGTAAAAATAATATCGATTCAGTGGTTTCCAAGAAGATAACCAATGGACAAACTTAGTTTTTTAAAACATTGGTTAAAGATATCACGCTTATTGCTTATCCTTTAAATACACCCGATTAAAGTGTTTCAGGTAAAACACTTTATATTGGGTTAAAATAATTAACTGTAAAAAAAAATTCGACTTTTTAGGATTGCAAACCTAAATAATTCAATTTGTATCATTCAATAAAATTATAATACTCCTTGGGAATGTCTTTTTACATATTTATAAAATTTAAACGAATTTATCCATAGATTCTTATTTTTGATCTGGTTTTTTTATTAACAACGTTTAAACGTTACAGAACAAATGGCCAATTGAGAAAGCCACACCCGTGATCGCTAAGCGCGGGGACATCGTCATCTTCTCCTACTTCTTGCTTCACGGAAGTACGGCCAACCTCTCGACCAGGCCAAGACGCATGTTGTTGATTCAATGCGCCGATGCCCACGACGAACCTGTCGGTGGTGAGCCAGGGCAGCCCTGCAGAGGGATCCTAATGAGGGGTGTCAACCAAACGGGGATTCCCACTCCGGCGAATCGCCCCAAAAGGACTAATCTTCAGAACTTATTACCCCAACTTTCCAGTCAATTCAAAATAACCGATTATCCGTTTTAACAAAAGGTGAAGTTTTAATGTAATAAAATTATATCAAACCAACCATAAATTTTATTAATTTGTTTCACTTAAAACATTTTGAAAGGGTTTTAATTATAATTTTTATTAAGTCTTGCTCCTGTATTTTTTTATTTGGTTGAAGGTGTCTAACTTTAAATATACGTTTTATTGCATTATACGGCTTTATCTTTAATTTATCATTACGTATTTTAAAAAAGACAACAAATAATATTATAATGGAAATGATAGCTTGGTCTAATTGATCTTAGTATAAAATAAAAAAAAAGATTAAGAAAGTTATCTCTGATTGATATGGTTATTTATTCTAATCATAAATCTTTTAAAAGTTTTCCCACAAAGGGCAACATTTAAAACCATATTATTAACATTTTGAACTATACGATTCTTATAGTCACTATAATTGCTATAGTACACAAATATTGACAGATAAGGAGTCTTCTCATGTTTGCCAAATGTTGCATGCTAAAATTATTAAAATAATTTAAGTTAATAACATTTTTATTTGTATAATTAAAACAGTATTTTACTACAATAATTTAGGATCATTATATGACATTCAAAATAAGATAAAACATTTAAGAGTTATTAAAATTCGTTAAAATTAACTAAGTAAAATAAAATATAATCAATATTGGCTAAGTTAATCTTAATTATTTAAAGTTATTTATGCAAAAAGAACTTTAGAGGAAAGGTATCAAAATGTTTTAGGCGATAAGACTTTTCCCTTTTTAATCTTCCATAATCTAAACTTTCCGTATAGATTACCTATACTATTAGTAGTATAACTGTTACCTTGTTTTTTTATAAACAAATGGCTGATCAAACTTGCAACGATTGTGATCCCTGATGTGATTCCCTCTGAAGGCCCGGTTTCCACAGCCGTTGGCTGGCGGCCAAAATCTATCTATAAACACCATAAAGGGGCTAAGAGTTATTAAGAGTGTTTTAAAAAGATTGTCCCAGAAATTTCAGAAACGTTATTCCTTTTTTTTTATTCTTGATTTCCGGTTAGTTAGGACAATTGGGACCGATCACCCGACTATCTGAAAAGTTAAATGATCCATTCTCTGGCCGATTAAAACGTCAAAACCCACCATTGGACCACCGTGGTGGAAGGTGGAGGACAAAGGCGTGCTTAAAGGGGGACCCCTTGCTGGCAGTGGCACGGTTAATAATGATGATAAAAAGGAGGTTCGTTCTTTCCCATCTCTAGAATCGGAATACTTTTTACTAATTCTTCGGGTGGGAAAGTATGCCTGTTTCCTTTCGACCCAAAGAGAATTTTCAATCGTTGTATGATGAAAAGGGCTGGGTGTAAATTATTTAAAATTAAAACTGGACTCTTAACCTTTAATAACATCGTCGGGGTTTTCCAAGTAATCAGGCTGGCACAGTGTAAATAACTTTATTAAAACTTTGTGATGTGAAGGAAATTTTTTGGGGGTAACTTTAAATAACTTTACTATCGTTTCTTTTAAAAATTTACCGGAAATAAATTGGCCCATATACAAATTAATTTTAAGGGGCCCACCAGTTTAATTTCTTTCCAATTTAATCTTTAAAACCAATTTTTCAAATTTTAAATTACCGAAATTGGATTTAAAGGAGAAAATAGCAGCAATGGTTGAAATTATTTTCCGTCGGGAAAACTCGGATCTTTTTCTGAATACGATGTCACCCGAACTGTCAATGAATGATCATATTCAATGATCGACATTTTCATATCCAATAATATGAAACATCATCGATTAGTGTCAAGTATGAAAATTAATATATAGATGTATAAGCACTGAAGCTAATTGCGAGAACCCGATAAACATTAAATTTATCGAAAATTATGTCCAGCAGTGGACTATAAAGAGCTGATAATGATGATGACGATGATGATGATATCTATACAAGGTAACCGGGTATCAGCACTGCGGGTCGTTAGTTAATAAATAAAATTATTAATAAGTAATAATTATTTTATTTGCGTGGCAGCATTTAAAAATCCGCGATTAAAATATACGAAAGAATACTAAAAATTGTGCATTCAAAAAAACATTTGCACTCGTTATTATTTAAAAGAAAATAACAGAGAAACAATAGAAAATGTTTGTTAAGTGTTAACCGCAATGTTGCTGGAAAAATGCACAAGAGCGTAATACGGGCGGCAGGGCCCGGGTAAAGGACGGGAGCGAAATAATTGCACCTTGAAGGTTTTTAAAACAGAGTTACAGTTTCACATTATAAGGAGTCTTTTCAAAACAAGGAAACAAAAACATTTTGCTCTTTATAATAATAAATAATAATAAGTTCTCCCAGTCGGTTTCGACTACGGCCCGATCTTTTAAGTCAGCCAACCTCCCCCAAGTTACCCAGCAGCAGGACGGACTTTACGCCCATCCCGCCATGGATTCTTACTTTTCAAACAATTGGGAGATCCAGCCCAAACAACAATTTTCCATTAAGTGGATTGACAATATTTTACGAAAAAAACTTAAGATGGTTTACCTACTCGTATATCAGGTATAAATTTATTTATTTTATTTAACCAAATTTTTTCTGAAAGGGCAATAAATTTATGAACTACCGTATTCAATTTTAGAACACTCAATAGATTTATTTTTTTATTTTTTCCTTTCCTTCTATAAATAAAATTGGATTTTGGTAACAATATTTTTCTCGGCATCGAAATGTATAAAGCAGTAACCAAATAATTTAACATGAGAAAATTTTATTCCTGCATAATTTTATCATTTATATGGCAAAAAAAAGGTTTAAATCTAAATAAACTTTCGTAAATTATTCTCCTTTTAAACAGCCTCCTAGCAGTCCCCTGCTGGATTGGGCCTTTTAATAACAAAGCGTCCGTTAAAAGTTTTGCCGGATAATCCTGGAAGGTGGGCGGTTGGCGGTTGACTAATTCTCCTTCACGGATCAGGACTTACTCACAGCAAATCCGCCCGTAAAATTGGTGGGGTCAATTTCCCGTCGCTCTTTTAGCAAACCATAATCTAGTTATGATTATAATGCATGTCTTATTAACTTCTTTATTTGGTCAAAGTTATCATGTTCAAATGTTGCCGGATTTTCTCATTTATTTTTACAAGAAAAGTACATGTTGCCCTTTGCCTTAATTAATGTTTTGATAGTAAAATTTTGGGTTGGGGAATTGAAGTATACCTATAAATAAAATAAATTATCCTTTGGTTTGTTAAAAAAAAATTTAATTAATCCCAATTTTACCTAATTCTATCAAAAGATAATGCGGATGTTGACTAGTATGTTAGTAGATGAGGATGCTGTAAAGGCATTGGAATTGTCTTTATAAAGCGTTTGAATGCAATGCATTTTGTGAAGTTATTTTACTGTATCGTGTTAATCACAATTTTTTATTGTGCCTTAACTTTTTATAAAGATTTAAATGTTTTTTATTTGTATTAATAAGAACAAACTTTTGCTTCGTTTTTTATTTACAAAGTATTATAGCGGGTGACGTTTTATGCGGAACAATGCTATATGTGGCAGACATAGCTTTAATAGATTTTTTTATGAAATGACATTATTGATAAGCTTTTTCACTCTATAACAGGTACTATTGGCTTATAAATAATCGTTATTATTAAAGGTAACTCTACTTTTTCAGCCCTTTAAAAAAATATTTCTTTTAATTATTCAGAGTAATGCTAATAATAAATTATTTACAAATTAACCAAAATAATCAAAATTTAAATTTAATTTTAAAATTAACACTCTATTACGAGTGTTTACATTTTTATAGGCTTTTTACAAGTGGCCGGACCGTAAACAGTCTAGGAATATAATTGATCTGTCCAGACTTCTTTTATAAAAAGTTTAAAAATTGGTTCGTTGGATTAAATCTTTGAGCCTATTCTCAAAACAAATATTTAGATTAATTTAATTTACCGATACCGTAATGTTTGGAAACGAAAGTTCAATCAATGCGTTCTTGCCGTGATTTTTCTCGGGTTTTTGATGGATCTCGGTGCTCTGGAAATTAACCCTGTTGAAAAACCGGGTGTGGGGCCGCGTTATCACAGGGCGTCTCCCCCCAAGTGACCAACCCATCAAGGGCCCCCCCAGGCGGGAGCCTCGGCGGAGCCGTCCTTTCTGGTTACCCGTTAGCATGGCCCAAATCAGGGGCTGCCCAGGTGGGCCGACGCCTCGGCTCGATTCAGACGCTTTACAAGGAAAATTTAATAGCTAGTTATGATGAAATAAATTCGTAATCCGGTAGAAAGTTATGTTGATAAAGAAAATGAAAACAATTATATATTTATGTAAGAGGACATATTTAGACCGGAATTAAATAAATCTACGTAAGAAATTTTCCAACCCAATGTTTGGTTGGTAAACAGATTCACATTTTCAGGACGGTCAGGAGGACCCCGTTTCAGAATTCACGTATATTACCACAGTTAAAAATTTCTGACTCCATGTTTACCTTAAAACTAGCCACCAATTTGCCTGCAAAATGCTTTGTTTATACATATTTCTAAAAATATTAAATTTCAAATCAAAATAATAAAAATTCTGAATCGGTAAAGAATGAAAATCATATTTTAAAACCCGTCTCCTTATCGCGTTTATTCTCCTGGTTTCCACCACCGGAAAAATCTTAAAAATATTTTTTTGGTTAATAATACCAATAATTAGAGCCAATTCTTTTTCTATTTCAATTATTTCGATTTAAAGAACCCCGTTTTTCAAGGGTTATTATTTGGCCTTGTTCATTTACAAAGTAGTTCATTGTTTTACCCGGATTATTTGCCAACAAATCTGAAAAGCTGGTTTTATCCCTCATTAAGCAACTTTTAAGGGGATAAAAACTCTTTTTCTCGCCCACCCACGGTCCCTCAAATCCGAAAGTCTTCCGATCGGTCTTCTACCCGTTTACCTTTTAAGGTTTCCGAACTTTTTGGTTCGACTTTCCACAAATTTAAATCCTCAAGGCTATGGAAAAGCTATGCTCAATTATCTCTGAAGGGACCCGCATCCAAAGACGTGATCCGTCAGGAATCAAAAATCCAAAACATGGCCCCCGGTTAAGTAAGCTGGTGGCGGTGGGCCCGGTTATATAAGCCAGGGAACTGACGGCTAAGGTCGAAAATTCCTGGAGTGGAGACCGGGCTCGGCGGGCCCGTGTAAGGACGCCCTGCGGAAAAGATGGGGTGACGGCATTATAAAAGTAACCGGTTGGGCTGGGTGAGAATAGCCGAAGATCGAAGCGGTGGCGTGCATTAGGGGAGGCCTATGTCCAGCAGTGGACTAACACAGGCTGATGATGATGATGATGATGATGAACATAACTTAATCAATTTTACTTTTAAAAATATTGTAATTTAGTAATGAATAACTCTAAGTCTAAATATAATGACTCTTTTTTCATGATTGGTGGTCGGCTGTCTAACGAAAAATATCTATGTAATATTACCAAATACTAGCCAAATGTTTTTGACTATTTCAATATATTTCTTACTAAACTCGAACAACTAATGCCATTTTAGGAGGGTGCGAATGTGCCTTTTAGGCCCTGAAATGTATGCCATGAACCAAATGGACTTAGTGGCCAAAGGTAAAATACGGCTCTCTTTGACGTAAGTTAAAAATAAATATTTTTAGTTTTTTTCTTTAACTACCCAACACTTAACCTAATTGTACTTAAAAACATTTTTCCTTTTGATAAAATTTAAATAATGTCACTTTTTGAAAACAGCAATGAAAACAAAAATTTGAAAAATCAGAATGCATAAATGCTGCAAAGATAAAAACGTACTGAAAAGTATCACTTTTTGCTTTTTCCTGGTAGAAATAATTTTTTATTACATTTACTTTACTATAAACCTACTAATTTGCCTACAAATTTTCTTTGTTCATACATATTTCTAGAAATATTAAATTTCAAAGATAAATTTCGTATTGAAATGATAAAAATTCTGAATCTAAGAAGACTGTTTTGAGTTTGAATTTCAATCGCGTTTTTCTCGAGAATGGTTCCACCTATGAAAAAATGTGATGAATACGTTTTATAGCAAATTTTGCCAATTATCTTTGATGGCCAAAACTTTTTTTTTCTACGGGGAATTCTTTTTGAGATATTGTAATAACCCTTTACTCGCACCCCCACCCTAAGGATTTTTGTAAATTAAGCTATATTTTCTCCCACTTTGCATCCTAGAAGGATAACTTGAGTCCAAAATGGTTAAGAGGTTGCAAAACTATTTGGTGATAAATGACTGTACTAGAAATGCATAATTGTATATATCAAATATAAAACAAGATTCATGGAAAATTACAGACAAAAAAAACAGTGATATTTATTGTAAAGGTTAACTTGCGTTAAAGATTTGTTTTCCAATTTTTATGATGATCCATGCAGAATTACATATTTTTAAATTTTAAACTAGAAAAATATATTAGAGTAGCCACCAATAGTGATTTAGCCGAATACCGAATATTCATTAGCGTTATCGGCCAAAACGTCAATTATTCGGCCGCTGAACATAACATATATGATTGACGGGTTTGTAAATAATTTAAAAAAAAATTGCAACTCGTCATTATTCAACCTTTTGCTGAGAAAGAAAGAAAGATACCATCTTTCTTTTCTCGGGTGTATGGTGTACAGTAAGAGGCTATTTTCTAGTATCATTAACGACCAAATACGTAATTGATTGCTACCAATGAAAAGCTTGCCTTTCAGTGTTCATCACTACTTAACATCTTTAATATTACTTACTAAAGTATTGAGATTATAAAATTTTATAATGTGTCACTTTAATTCTGAGTAATATAATGAGCCTTTTTTCATGAATTGATATTCGGTTTTCTACCGTAAAGTATCGATATTTTAAATGGCCTAATACCGAATACCATACCAAAAAAAAGCAACTTAATACCGAATGATATACGCATAAAATGCATCTTGCTACAATAGAAAAACTAATGCTGTACTTAGGCTTTGTGCAAATGTGCCATGGACCAAACGAGGTCTTGTGCCTATATAAATAAAAATACGTCATCGTCGTATGCTGACGTGGTGTGAAAATATTGTATTTTTTGTATCTAACTTTAGTACGGAGTTACTGCAAAATAAAAATCGAAAACATTTTCTCATTATGACAAAGATAAAAATAGTGTCACTTTTTAAAAACAGTAATGAATATAACAATTATTAAAATGTGAATACAAAAATATTGCTACTGGATTTTAAATATCAGAAAAAGACTCAAATAACGTACTGAAAAGTGTCCATTTTTCTTGGTTAAGATAAAATTTAATCATATAACATGATTTGAATTTAAAATTATTTATACTAATGTAAAAGAGTTTCTTAAATTATTATAAAACTATCTTACTTTAAATTTGTTATCTTGCTTTATTTCTCTCTTGCTTTCGAAAAATGCTCGTCGTTCGATACGTAAACAGTCCTAAGTCCTTTCAGCGTTCTACAGAGTAATATTTGTTTAAAATTTTTCTAAACATAATTTTTTTGAAATTGTTCAACGGTATAAGCAACAGATAATGTTCACTTCAATATAATAAAGTAAAATTATACCAATTTTAAGAGTCAAGGTACCAAGAAAACCTATTTTTATATATCAATTTATCTTGTATGCAGTTATTAGCGATGAAGTTAAGCTAAATATTTAATTACGTAATAATTTTACTGTATCATCAGAAGATATTTCGTAAGTTTTCTGCTAGTTTTCAATTTTATGTTGCTATAGACTATCAGTTTTTTAATGAAGCAATAAGAGAAGTTAAAAGATGATCTGAAAAGAGACCTATATAGAATTACGGTTTATTATATTTAGCAAATGCTCTATAGCTTTGAAATTGGCCTTTGATCATCAACTGATGTGGTACCAGGGTAAAACGTGTGGCAGTTTTCTTATGATGAAATTTTGTGCAGGATTTAAGGTTATAATCATGTCCTTTAATGAAATGACTTTGGTGAGGTGATATTAGAGAACAGCTAACTGCGAAGGAGGTATTACATTCCACAAATTTAGTGCACTTTCTATCCCTTTCTACTCTTAAAGCCCGATGGGACCGATGCGACCGATGCCGACACGACCGGAGTCAGATAAGGCGCAGGACTGACTTTTTACATGCCCATCCGATGCATGGATCATCTTACTTTAACTTTAATCGGGCAACCCTATGTGCCAAGGAACGCACACGTTTTGATTTGTATAACATTAAATTAAATAATTTTCTACATATTAAACTGAATGTAAAGTTTGGTATTTACTTAAATTAGTACAATATAAGTCTGTTGTAAGCTATTTACAAAATGTATTAAATAATTATGCGAAAATCAACTTAAGCATAACCTCTACAAGTGTCTTGACTACGTGTACTACCTCAAAACATCGCACTGTTGAACACAACCGGGCGAGTTTTGTTGTATTTGTTACATACAAAGCTATAAAATAATCGTAGATATTAACATTTATTGCCACATACATTACACTTCTCACATATGTGAGTAAAGTCTATCCACACACTTGGCTTGTTTGGTCTTCCTTTGCTTGACAATCAGTGGAAGTGAAATTAAAGCAACCATTTACTGCAGACACGCTTATCTCACGTTACACTCTATATAAAGTGATCTTTATTTAACACAAATAAGCTCAGCCATTACTATCTAGTGCTTAGGTGCTTTGCATATTGCTTTCAGCAAATAATACACATCGTCCTCCAAAAATGATGACCCGCAAGGCCTCGGCACGCGATCAAGAGGCTCAACTGAAAACAGCTCTGAAAGAACTAGAGGCATCACAAAGGCTATGCTCCCAGTTGCTACAGGAGAGAGAGGATACTGAAGAAGAAATCGAACTAATAATAATAAAAAATAATGAGCTAAAATCAGAATTAGCAAACCTTCACACCCAGTACATGGATACTGTAGCCTAAAATGATAAGCTACAGGTACCTATGAGAAATTTTGATCAATGTAGAGTAGTCCATACTCAGGCATTAGATAAAATAACTCAATTAAAACAGGAGTTAAGTGACTCGTACAGGCTTCTTAAACAGTTAGGCTATTATAATAAAGATGTCATTATGAAAAAGCTAAGCTTACATGATGAGCTATTGGGCACTAGCTTCAGTACTGGTTGCGTGGGTTTCATCATCATCATCATCATCATCATCAGCCTGTGAAAGCCCATCATCATGCCCATCCGACGCATGGATCATCTTACTTTTCAGACAATTGGGTGATCGGCCCAAATTGCCCTAACCAACTAGGAAACAACAATGAAAATTTGTTGAGTCCCCGCAGGATTCGAACCCACGACCTCCGGTTTCTAAAGCACACGCCTAAACCACTAGGCTACGGAGGCAGTTAGCGGAGCAGTTTGCGTGGGTTTGGCTCACACAATATATCTAACAGCGGATGATTCAATATGTAGTATTAAACAAAATAGCTAATGAAAACTGAGTCAAAATAATATAAAAAAGTTACAAAAAAGTTTGTAAATTTATTAGAAAAATTCATGCACACAAAAAACAAAACATAAATGCTCTTTTATCAAACAAAATAAAAAGCTAGGATCTAAATTAAAATTGCAAAAACATAAATTTAATAAGATAGTAGAATCATTAAATTCAGAAAAAAATACTACTACCAATTTATAACAGTCATTGCAGAGTCGTTAAAATATGAATGTGCTCAGAAAGAAATACAAGCGCATATTATTGCATTAAATAACTTAGTAGACGGTAGTAAATTTAGTGCAAAAAGATTTGACTTCCTTGTGAATAGTCATTTCAATTCAAAACGCATTTGTAATTCAGGCAACTCAATAGAAACTGATTCACTAAATAGTGATCCAGTAATGCACAAAGCACAAAGTTGTTCAGACAGGAAAATAGTGTCCCATCAACATAAACATAATACATTAGTGTTTAGTGATAGCATTGGTAAAGGTATTGGTGCAAACTTAAATAAGCTCCTTACTAGTAGTAGTACTGTTATAAATCACTGCCTGCCGGGGGCCACAATACATAAAATAATTGACACAGTATTAAAAACTAAAATGAACAGTGACACAACTCTTATTATAATGATAGGTAATAGCACTCAAATTGAAAAACATGATTTGATTTACAGTTTTACCCAATTGTCAACCTTAAGGTTAAAAAAGATTATATGGTGTGCGTTCCCATACACAGTGTCCATTAATGAAAAACTCAACAATGAAAAAATATATAAACTTAATCAGTATTTACATCACTTGACATGTAGATCAAATGACATTTTTCAATTGTTTGACATTAATAAATTCATAAGTAATCTTATTTTGACTCGGGATACTATCTATGTGCCGTAGAAAATTGAGCACAAAATAGCTACATTGTTGGCATATAACATTAATAGTGACAATGCAGTTTTTAATAGATTTTCTATTAATACTGAGTAAAATACTTTTTAGTAATATTATGTTGACAACAGAGAACACAATAAGCTAAAGTATTACGGTGTAAGGGTAAAAAGAAATGACCATAACGTTGAGATATGAAATAGGGCAATTGATATTGTGTCAAACTGGTTTGTGTCCAATAACTTAGTACTTAACGCGAACAAAACTAAATGCTTACGTTTTACTCTTTGTAAGTTGCCAGATTTTCAAAATATTAAAGTTGACAACGAGGTCATTCTTACGTAAGCTCTACTACATTTCTTGGATTTTCTATTGATTCCAAGATGCAGTGGGAGCTCATATTGACAAACTCTCTAAGAAGCTATGTTCAGCAATCTTGCCATACGCAAGATTAGGCAGCTAACTGACGAGGCAAGTGCAAAACTAGTTTATTACGCGTACTTTCACAGCCTTATGTCCTATGGATTATTATTATGGGATCTGCAGCCGGTTTGAACACAATATTTATACTACAAAAACAGGCTGTTAGGGCAATCAACAATCTGGGTTCACGGGAATCTTTACGTAATGTTTTAATAAAACTGAAATTTTCAAATCATTCAAAGTATTCATATGTTTGTTAAAAAGATATTAGGCCACGAGGGTCGAGTTGAGCCCTAGAGCTACCCAGATTTAGATTGACCCGAACCAAAAATTCTTTCATGTATAATAGTTTAAGAATGTATAATAAATTAAATGCCTGCCAAACGCAACTGAATGATTCGAGCTTTCGTAAAGTTGACAAAACAACGCTTATAGAAAAAGCCTACTATTCTGTTATAAATTATATTGAGGACCAAGATGTGTGGAAATAGTTTATATTCTGCGCTTGCAAATCCCCTGGTAACTTAAAAACAATGTATTAGTCAAATTTTGTAAATACTAACATTAAAAAAAAAGGCAGCAGAGTTTCTTGCCGGTTCTTTTCTGGACGGATCTGAGTTTATGAACCGGTGGTAAATGGATAATTTTTAACTTTCATAAGTGCTCAGTAGAGCCTAAATTGAAAAATGATTGTGACTTTGACTTTGACTTTACAGACAATCGGGTAATCAGTCTGCATTACTTACGAACAATGAAACAACAATGAAAAGTTGTTGAATCCATGACCTCCGGTTTTTCCAGCACACGCCCTTACCACTAGGCTACGGCAGCAGTTTTTATGTACTCGCTTAGTGGAAATACTTAAGGTGTCAGCTATTTCCCGCACTGACACTTAATGGTTGTCCGTTCGATCTAATGGACTTCTTTAACAATATTCTCGATAGTAAATTGGATCTGGAAACCAGAGCGTGATACACAGGATGTGCTAGACTGACCATATTTTAAATAATTTAACTTGTAATAATATATGTTCTGCAACGTTTGTGCATAATCAAGATTAGTTTTTTATTGAGACAGCATTGAATTTTCCTTAAAAAAAGTTTTATAACGGCATTATATTCTTAACTTTGTCTGATTGTGAAAAATTTACAATGTAATTACAGTTATTTATCGATAAGCCCTCGTAACACACTGGCTGCTTGATTATCATATAATATCCACTTCAACCAAAGTCAGGTACCTTAAATATTTTTTTTATAAATTTTAAAAATTAACTGTCTTTGTGTGATTTTTTTTTATTTTTCTTATGTTCAGTTGCATAAATGGTCATACGCTTGGTCAAACCTCTACCAAAACATGACACTCAAACATCTCTCATCTCAACTTTACTAAATCCAAATGACTAAAAAACTAAATGTGCATTATTATCTAACTATTTTTATCTTGGCTTAAAAATTTGCAAGTAAGCTTATTACGTGCTCAGACACAATTTTGCATTCATAACAACATTAGTACCCGTTGTAATATGAGAGATAACGGAGAAACAATAGAATATGTTGGTTAAGTATTTCCCGCAACGTTTCTGGATAAATACAGAAGACCGTTAAACAGGCGACAGCGTTGTCTGACTGGTTTATACACTTGGTGAAATTACTACTAAAAATTGTACATAGAATAAAGCACGTGTTATCTCCTAGTATTCTAAGAAGCGTTTTTTAAATTAAATATAAATGTACTACTTAGCTATTGTTCAGAAAGTGCATTTAGGTCACGTAGGCAATTTGCACTGCGTTGCTCCCTTACTACGTGCCTGTGCCTAGTTTTCCTTAGCAGCTCGATGTAAAACTGTTAATACGCTTGACGAACTTACTAATGTTACCTCCTGTGGACGATTTTTTTAGGAATTGGCTAAGGTCGAGCACGCTAGAAGCAGTATACCGTCGGTAAGAGATTTAACCTATTATAAATTTAACCGAAGTTTTATGCCACTACATTCGGGATGGTTTTAAGTTTTCAAATTGCTGAACTTGATTTTGGAATTAAAAAAATAACGATCGTATCAATTGCTTTTTCTAAAGCTTTTATTTGTAATCGCTGAAACTACAAGTCAAACTCAAAATAATTACTTAATATTTCTACATCTGTTCTGCTTATCATCATAACTAAAGTGTTCAGACGCTTCAGTTTTGATTGTAACAATAATATAACAGTTTTTATATTTATCAACTCAAATTAATCATTCTGTGTTAACCCACTTCTGGACATGGATCGCCCCTAAGGCACGACTCAACGATAACACAAAGTTGTTTCCCGCGGGATTGGAACCCACGACCTCCAGTTTGTAAAGCAAATGTAAATACCGCTGGGCCACGGAGGGCTTAAATGACATAATTTAATTAAATGAAAATATAACTAGGACATAAAACTAAACGTAATTTATCAAAATATGTTTTTTTGTCTATCTGCTTGTTCTGGCGATTATCTGCAATGGCTGGTCCAATTTTATGGGATTGTAACTGGGAGTAACCTAGGTTTTCTTCTTTAGAAAAATATTCAATAATCATAAAAATTGCCACGCAGACGAAATCGCGGCCGGCAACTACTTGTTAAGTGAATTGAAATTTGCACAGTGAAAAGAATTAGATTATTTTGGAGACAGTTCGTTTAGTATATTTCAGCTATTTTCATAGTATTATGTCTTGTGGCATTCTACGTGGGGAAATGGCAGATACTAATGACTCTTTGTCCTCCAAAACGTCACTGTGCAGTCTATAACCTGGGCCCCAAAGAATCATTAAGAAAGTTGTTCACTGAAATAGAAGTAATGACCGTTAGTTCTCAATATATATATGAAAATTTAATGTATGTGATAAAAATAGAGATGATTTACTAAGACATTGTGTTGACATGACGTAGATACAAGGAACAAACATAATTTAATTCTTCCAACAACTAAACTGCGTGAAAATAAGTAAGTCTTTTATGGGACAATGTATGTTTTACAATAATATCCCAGTAAACGTTCAGAATTTCACTATTAATAAATTTAAAAAGTAGTCAAGGAACGTTTATGTATTAAATGTTATTACGATATTAATGAATTTTAAATGATAACACAGCCTGGTAATGGAATGCTCTGCTCCAGGTCTTGTTTCAAAATTGTACATATGTAATGCTGAATTATCAAATTGCTTGTTATTTGTAAAGATGACATAACAAATAGCCTGCTGAGTTACTTTGCCAGGTCTTCTAGGTTTGAGGCGTCCTTTCCGAACTGGTGGTAGGTGTTTGACAAATCAGCAAGGTGTAAACTTCTATATTGAATAAAGATATTTTAATTTAATATCTACCGAAGAAAATTTGGCAAGATATTTTGCACGTATTTTTGGATGTTTTTGTCGTTTCATTTGTTCCATACACATATTGACACACGCACATACGTCTTATATTAGATTTAATATCGTTTTAATACTTCATGGATTCATTAATGATAACTACTAAATATTTCAAAGCGAACGTCAGTATTAGTAGGAGATGATTACTTATAATAATTTGTGTTTTAGTTTTTCGTAAAAAAATGAAAAATTCATTCGGTTTTTCTTGAGCATTTTAATGAGTCAAAAAAATTATAACAATAGAAAAAGTATGTGCCCTCTGCCTAAGTTAGTCCGTTAGCTTAAAAAAATGGAAGCATTGATCAAAAGTTATGGACCGATTTACTTCTCCCGTAACTAATAATAAACTAATTTATAAACAAAAATTAACTACTAACATCGAAAGTAATGAGTTAACTTAAAGTGAAAATAATTAACAAAGTAGTAGTAGTGTTCTATCTAGTATATATTGAAAAATCCTGCGAAATTAAAAAAGAGTTTTATTTATATACAATCAAATAAATATGCACCTGTAAGTAAAAACCGTTTAAGCCCGTTAAAAACTTTTTGTAGGACGTTTCATCATCATCATCAGCCTATGATAGTCTACTGTTGGATATATTCTCCCCTAAAAAACCCCTATCCCTATCCCACCTCGCTGCTCCAATGCAGGTTGGTGAGTGGACCGACTTTAACGGATATTTACTCCTTTCAATATTTGTTATTTTGTAGATAAATTAATACATTAGAAACTTGGTGTAATGTTAAATTTACTTGTAGATTACTTAAGGTTTGAACTGATTATTTCTTTCTAGCTTATAAAAAGAATTTCAAAAAAGGATACTTGATTTAATCCAATAAGTAACACCAAATAACAGCTGTAGGTATTACCCACTGGCACATGATTTCCCGAACCTTAACAAGTCATCTATCATATCAACGCATATATTTAGATAAACACATTATTTTATTATCAATGAAAGATAATTTTATGAATGATTTATTTTGACATGCTTATGCGACATTTATAATTTTTTAAATATATTTGGTGTTCTACTCTGACCGTCATTTTATAATGATTTAGTACTTGGTCGTTACAAGGGCATTTTAACAGTTGTGACAGAAATCTCATGTCAATAATGTTAGTGCATGCAATATTAAAAGCATAAACTTCTTTTGCCTTTTATATGTCATGCAATAAATAAAACTATGTGACAAGAAGTACTTACGCAAACCTATTAATAGTTGTAGCGTTTTACAAACACACAGTAAAATGGAGATTAAATATGATTACGTGGCAATGTTCAGCAACATTGTTGAGCGAGGGCTCAGATGCTTCAGTTGCAATAGAATTTCCTTTGTATCGGAGAACACATTTCACGGTGCGTTAACGTGGCACCCTGCAGATAGTACGTATATGATGACAGTTCAACAAATAAAATTGAAATTAAATAACAATTTTTATGTCAGTGTTATATCAATTCTAAATAACGCATACTATTGAACTGATACCGTCTTATATCATATAGAATTGACATAGTTTTCCTCATTTGTATAATGTCAAAATGTTATAAGGATAATTGTTTTTTTTTCGTATGAAACATTGTCTTCCGTTCGATAATATAACTTTTTTTTTCTGATTTGTAAGAACTTTATTTAGATAAGCAGTTTCCGAGCTCCTATAAAGGTCGTCATCATCAAGAAATCATTCATGTCAAGCGAATAAAAAAAAACTATACTAAAATTGTTGATGTACCATTTATGCACACCCTCATGTTCAACCCAATAATAATTAATAATTATAAATAATTTTAAATCTAAATTGCGGAAATTGACAAGATAAGTGTTTTACTATAAATTTAATGTATGTTTTTGTTTCGCGTGAAATATAATGAGAAAAAGTACTATAATAAACAATCAACACTTTTTCTTGTACCAAAACTAGTAAAAAAGTAATAATTTTTGTACAAGTATCCTTTACTTTCGCAGGTTAAAATTTATTTAATTAAAAGCAAAATACCCCCTAGAAGAAAGGAAATGGAAAACTTTGCCAGGCTTTACTAAAGTAGTTTAATGTGTCAAAGTGAGTTGTACAAATGGCAGGGCGTTACAAACTAAGCTGGCGTCAGTCCGTTTACGTATAGATATTAAAGCAACGATCCAAACTAGAGAAGGTAAGAAATAAAGGTGCAAATAATAAATATGTGATTTATTTTTTACTGCTGTTCTACACGACAGTTTAAAGATCGTCGTATTTTGAAGACCTTTTCATAACTGCCTCCGTAGCTTAGTGGCTTGTACTTTAGAGACCGGAGGTTGTGGGTTCGAATCCTGTGGGGATTCAAATAATTTTCTCAATTGTTTCCTCCATGCGTCGGATAGACATGTAAAAAGTCGGTCCTGCGCCTGACTTCTTTCCAGTCGTGTCGGTCTTCCGTCCCATCGGATGTATTATGAGAGTATAAAGGAAGAGAAAGTGCACCTGTTGTTGCGCGTGCGCTTTTGCACTATAATATCTCCTGCGCAGTTGGCTGATTTTTATTATCGATCGGCCGGTAATGAAAATGGACTAGTAAGTCACTATTATTTTTCTGAATACTCATTTACGAACGTACAATAGATTAACTAAATGCAATGGAGAATGAAGGCTTCTGAATCCAGTAAAATATTTGTGTTTTTCGTCCTTTGATAGTGTCTAATATTTTAAGACCCTGGAAATATATGTAATAATTCAAGCGTACTGATTGGGACTTGAGAAACAATATCATATTGTAAAAGTTGTTTAGTTGATTGAGACTGCCATTCAGAAAGGTTATAAATATTTATGAGTTAGATAAAAGGATAAACATCTAAAGTAGCTTTTAGTTGACAGACCTTTTTTGGTAGACACAGAAAGACTGTGAAACGTATTGACACATTGTCTTATTAAATAAAATTACTTTTCGGATTTTATCGCGTTTATTTTACATTTTAAATTCCCGACGTTTCGAACACTTTCCAGCGGCTGTGGTCACGGGTAGACTGAGATGTCATGCGTCTTGTTGCTAGTGCTGAAGCGGGGTTTCCAGATCTTAATTTTAATTAATTATTTTTAGTCTGTACTCCGACCTATGCAGTTCATTTTGCATAGGTCGGTCCGTAAAGTAATTTTATTTAATAATGTATAATATTCGCGCAAGCAATAGAAATAAGATACATTGTCTATCGGATTCAATTGCAATCAATGTTGAATTCGAATGATAGACAATTTATCATAACAGCTATAAATTCAAATTAACACCGCAACGCACCTATTATAACCTATATATTTTGAACCAACGATTAGGAACGATATGGCGTATTAGAAATCTAAAACGACAACATACTGATGTGTTTGAGTAGGAGTTAGTATAAGGGATCCGGGATGATCACTCCCTTATCGTGATTCCAACGGGCTTTGTTTCAATTCCGATCAAATTCTCAGAATAAAGAGAAGGTGCCCAATTTTACCTCCATATTTATCTATCATTTATTCTGGGCAAACGTCTGGACATTAAAATCCATCCTGCGGAGCACTAATTATTCTTTAACCAACCATTTTCCAAGTTACCAGGGGGTTGGATTCTAATCTATCCATATTTACCTGAATAACAGTTTTTACGCAAAGCGACTGGCATCTGACCCCGTAATCCAAAGGATAAACTCTATTTAAGGGTCGAATTAGTTGTCAGAAAAATTCAAGGCTCTAACATCGTATAATGACTGCCAGAGGTGGTATTGACAACCGGGACCGACTTTAGACATGCCCATCCGACGCTTAGATCTTCTTTATTTTAGAAAATTGGTTGACCGGCCTAACACAAATTGGCTTCCAAGTGGGATTATAACACTTGACCTCCAGTTTATAAAGCAAGGGCCAATACTGTAAGGCCACGGAGGCAGTTTACTTACGTAATTTAATAACGACATATATATTAATAAATTCAAATTATAAACATTTTTTGTATATTTATTTTTCGATAGATATATTATTAAAAAGGACGTCTTGCCTGCAAATTCGACGAAATAATATAATGGAGTACAGTCGGATATTCTCGACAAATATAAGGTTACGGATAAAATATCGCTTTTCATTTTTGTTTAAATTGAACAGAAAGCACCAATTCGTTTGTTTTATTTAAGGAGCTGCCGAATTAATTAACAATATTTATTTTAAAATATTTCATTCCGAAAACCAATTTTCATTTCATTCTTATAATATTTTTATAAACTGGAGGTTATAATATTTGAAAAGCATTTTTCACTTTGTATTTTGATGCATCATTTCATGTTTCAATAAATTTAAATATTTAAAAACTAGTAAGGGCGGTGCTTTAGAACGTGTCCGAAACAGCTAATTAGTAGATGCGACCAAAGTCGTGGTAGGTCTCCTTTTACAGAAGACAGACTGGCGCAGTACGCGCTGTCTACCTCGGCTGTAAGCAGTAGCGTAAAATCACTTCTGTTTTTCGGCAAGCAGCATATCGTTACCAGCGTAGTTACTAGTTAAACGAGACGTAACTTCTATCTCAGAGCAGCCGGTCAAACGGCCTTGTAGAGTCTTACATTGCATTTCTTATATGAACTCTTCATTTAAGAGCGTAAATGTTATAGCAACATTACATAAACCATATATCAAAGATAATATGGCCCTTCACTTATTGTTTGTTCAGAATAAACAGTATAAATCGTAGGATTCAATTGAAGTAGTATCTATGGGATGACCAATTTCATAAGGTTAATGCATGCATTTCCCATTATGACTAGTTATTAGTGCTAATTAAGTCAATCAGGAGCTAAGAAAAAAGCTCTATAATATCAAGATAATCCAAATACAACTATCGGTTATTCAAGTTTTACTTCTCCTACACTTTACACTTACGAAAATCTTTTTGCAGTACAACATTAATTAAGCCATTGTTTATATAATAATAAAGAAAAATAAGAAACATTAGGTTTATCGTACGTTCATACGTATCGTAGTTATATGTGCAAATCGGTTTAGATTCTAAGGATTTATTCAAAATTTATATCAATATATAAATTAATAATAATTAGAGCTAGTGTTCGCGTCGAAGGCAAACTCACTGACGAGATATCTATCGATAGGTTGCAATTTTGTCGCTCTTGTTCAATATTTACTCTGTACCCATTTTTGAAAAAGCATTTAGTGATCTAAGAGTCGGAATAAATTCAAATGAACAAGCGATCAATAAAATCCGATATGCAGATGATACGATACTTATATCACCAAGTCCGGAAGATCTACGACTATTAATAAATAGAGTGCAGACATCTAGCTCAATGCACGGTCTTAATATCAACATTAAAAAGGCTAAGTATTTGGTTGTATCGAAATTTCCACCACCGGCTATCAAATAATTTTGTAACCATCTTTCACTTGAAAAAGTACAAAGATACAAATATTTAGGATGTTTTGTTGATGATCATGCTGATCATCGATTGGAAATTCGATGTAGAATTGAACAGGCGCGGAGTGTTTTCAACAAAATGAGAAAACTTATTTCCGATATGAACCTAAACATTAAACTTCGGACCCGTCTTGCACGCTGCTACATCTTCTCCATCCTTTTTTTATGGTGTAGAAGCTAGGACCTTAACAAACTCCATATGCAAAAAGGTCGAAGCTTTTGAAATGTGAATCCACAGAAGGATGCTTCAAATATTTTGCAGATTGCGTAATAAAGTAGTGTTGGAATGAATGGGGAAGAACTGGAAATGTTAACAACAAAGTTCGAGTATCTTGGCCATAAAATGCGAGGGAAAAAATACGAACTACTACAGTTAATTTTACAGGGAAAGGTACAAGGAAAAAGAAATCCGGAATGAAGACGATTATTTTGGCTTTAAAATCAGTGCCAATGGTACAACAGGAGCACACGTTCCTTATTTAGAGCAGCGGTGTCAAAAGTTCATCAACCAGACGTGGATCGTTACGTCACTTTCAAGAAACGAAACGAAACCAGTTACGTGGACGACGTAGCTTAATTTAAAACTAGTTATTTTTATAACTAGCTACTTGTATCCAGTTACTGTGCATACATAAGTTATACAGTTACATACGAAACGAAAATCACAGTTTCGTGTTTAATGCCGAACAGTTAAATCAATAAATTAACTTTCCTGCATACTTTACTCCACTTTACAATTATAAAATGTTTTTTTTTTATTGATTGACTTTAACTATGATTTTAATAAAAAAATAATTAAAACTTATTTTTCTTACAATGATAATGATTAATAATTACTGTTTATTTAAACTATTGTTGTGTTACGCTTTTGAACAATTTTATTATAACTAACATTACTTTTAAACGTATGTAAACTAATAATAGGCAGTGTACCGTTCAGTTATTTTGTTTATTCGGCTATGTTAACAAAAATCTTTATTTTGATTTTTTTTACTTTTAATTGCTTGTTTTCGGGAATCGCGTATTTACCAACAGGGGTCACTCACATATGGTACATATGTGTATTAGTCATACCTATGAAAATTAAATGCGTCACTCGCTGTCTTGCTTACTCGGCAAATTGTGATCTGCCATCTCTCTCGCTCTGCCCGTTGGTAGGCAAGAAGTAGTTGCGAAAGAGATATAACGCTTTACGCTCAACCAACTGACGGACGATTTACAAAAATAATTACTTTTAATTTGGCACGAAACAGTTATTAAATTTCATATCGCAACTAGTTATTGTAACTAATGACGCGATATAAAGCTCACGCCTACTAACAACTTTAATAGCTAAGGCGCTAATAGAGTTGTAACATGTTATTGTTTGTACATTTCTACTACAAATGCAAAATAAACTATAGTGGTTTTTTCTTAATAATAAAAGCTATAGTTTGTTAATATTGTAAACATTTATTTATGTGTTCTGTTTATACCATGGCATTAGAGCAACCTGTAATGTTAGTACTGAATGTTCATAAATGATCAAAATTTAACCAATTGGTTAAATTATTATAACTTCTATTGCAAACTCAGTTAATTTCAATATTATTATTTTTACTCACATAGTTGCGGTAAGAGGCCTTGTTTTATAATAAGTATATAAAAATACTTTATACAAATTGGTTCATTGAATCTATAAACAGATGTTTTATATATATAATAGATAAGCCGCGTCTTTTATATAAAAATATGATGGTAGTACTGAAGAGCAACAGATATCAATATATTTATTCACATAAAATGTTAATTATTTGCATACAAAAATACGTGTATAAAAATTGATAAAATGACGTTATTTTTTCTCCTGACTGTATCTGTAGGTCAGATTATCGTTCAGGTTCTAGAACTAAATAACAACTTTTGTCAATGAACCATACTAATATTTCCCGCAATTTCACTTTTGATTGTTTGCCACGGGGTCCGAATATTCATTTAGCCTTCTTCCCTTTTTAAAGTCAACATTCATTTCCCTGACAACAGCGCTGTTAAGTCCAGCGAGACATTTATTTATTACGTTTCTGTAAGCACTACAAACAGTTTTTGCACCGGCTTTGCGTAAAGGCTTGTTTAAAGTTTTCATTGGACTTTATTTCCATATTGCTTTTGTTTTATGGAACCTTTTATTTTGTTATTCTATAAACCTGTTAAAAAACGTTCTAGAAAATAATGACTGAAAAAAGGTCTGAAATCTATGTAATGAAGCCTTATGTCCTTGCACCTATGTATTAAATACACAATATAAAAAAATATTAAGGGCTTTATTTTGAGTTCATTGTGTTATGTACAATATACCAATGAAAATGGAAGGGCGAGTACAATAGGGACGTACGGAAAACTATATGTGTAATTTTTCTTATAAGTATATAACTTTTCTAAAATTTCTGCATCGCATATATTAAAATTATTTACATATATTATATTAACCGCCTCCGTAGCCTAGTGATAAGAGCGTGTGCTTTAGGCTGTCGTGGTTTGGAATCCTGCAGAGACTCAACAAATTTTCATTGTTGTTTATTATTTGGTTAGGGCAATTTGGGTCGATCACCCAATTGCCTGATAAGTAAGATGATCCATGCGTCGGATGGGCGTGTAAAAAGTCGGTCCACCTACCAACCCGCATTGTCACACCGTGGTGGACTACGATCCAAACCTCCCTTAATGGAGAGGGGTTGCTGAGGGGAGGCCTTTCTCCAGCAGTGCACTAACACAGGCTGATGCTGAATGATGAATATATGTTAATAGACATTATATTCAGGAAAGAAATTATTGATCATCTTACTTTTCAGACAATCGGGTGATCGGTCCAAATTTCTCTAACCATCTGGAAAACAACAATGAAAATTTGTTGAATCCCCGCAGGATCCAAGTCCACGACCTCTGGTTTCTAAATCATACGCCCATACACAGTTTAAAGCATTTTTACACCTCAATTTGCTTCTTGTAAATATAGGTGACGGTAGCTTGATTTAATATCGATAGCTGGTGCTTGTAACGTGGTACCGTTTCCATTTCATTAATGTAAGATTGAATATTTCTGAGAAATATATAAAAATTACAGCATTTTAACATTATTTAATTAAGTATACCTTTAGTTAAAATGGGAACAATAATGTTCAGTTAAATAACAAGCAGTATATCTGTTAAAAAAAGAAAAATCAAAATTGGAGCTCTAAGAGCGTTGCATCGAAGCAACATATATAAGGGATGCACTAAAAGTATCGGGAATGGAATATTTCCGCTATTCCTGTTATATTAAAATCTTTTTAATTGCAAACTCTTGTCTTTGAAAATCGAATACCATATATTTATTTAAAAAAAGATACTCGGTCTCGTCACAAGGTCTTCTCGAACTCTTTTAGTCGTTGAGAGAATGGAATTGAATCGAAAAATTCGAGCGATGATTTATTGTTCCCATTTATATATGACTTTCGGAGTGGATGAACACAAAAACAGTGTGTTAATCGGATGATTTCAGCATTTAGTGATGAAGCCCCATCCAAAGCCACAATTTATCGCTGGTTTGCTGAATTTCAAGAAAGCGCTGATGCTTTGCGTAAGCTGATTGAGGAACGTCGACATGTGACATACCGCATACAGGCAACTGTAGACATTGGCATGAGTGGAATACAAATAATCTTGCATGAACAATTAGGTGCTAAAAAGCAAAAAGCGGATCGCGTTACTTGGTGCGTCAGGACTCTCAAAAGATTCCATGCAGTATCATTACACCACGTACAACATTATATTAGGTGACGAATCCTGGATATACGCGAGCGAACCCGAAACAAAAAACCAGCCACGAGTTTGGGTGTTCGAAAATGAGTTAAAGCCAACAAAAATTGTTCGTTCACGGAGTGTTGCAAAAAAATTGGTGGACATGTTTGTCACCAAAACTGGCTATATTACAACTATTCTTTGGAGGAACAAAGAACGGTTAATGCAGAATGGTATGCTAGCATTTGTTTGCCACAGGTCGTTTCTGAACTCTGTACAGTGTACTGCAACGGCCGCACCATCCTCCATCATGACAATGCGAGTTTTCACACCGCGCACAGAACAAAACAGTTTTTAGAGCAAGAAAACATAGAATTATTAGACCATCCCCCATGCAGCCTCGACCTGAACCCTAAAGCTTTCTATACTTTCCCTAATATAAAGAATAAATTGCGTGGTCAGAGTTTTTCACCAACTGAAGAAGCTATGGACACCTACAAAACGGCCATTGTGGTAACCTAAACTTCCGAATGGAATGGTTGCTTCAATGATTGGAACATCGTATGAAAGAATATGTCAAATTTCTTGGAGATTACTCCGAAAAGCAATAAATACATTTTTAAATAGTAATTTTGTGTCACTTTCTAGATATCCGAAATTTTCAGTGCCACCCTCGTATTTAAACAAAAAAAAAACAAGTGCTTCGATTTGAGAACCTCCAGTCCCAAAAGTCCAATGCGGGTTGGTGGGTGGACTTCCTTTTTACATGCTTATCCGACTAATTGCCCTAACCAACTAGTAAACAACAATGAAAATTTGTTGAGTCCCCGCGCAGGATTCGAGCCCACGACCTCCGGTTTCTGAAGCACACGCCTATACCACTAGGCTTAGGAGGCAGTTCACAATAGAATCGATTAAATTTGTGCTTTTAGCATGAAACTGCCTCGTGATTCCTGCCGCCAATTAATTTTTGTATACATTTTTTTATTATTTAAATTTCTATAAAAAAACCTTTTTATCATACATTTTAAGAACATGTGACTAAATGCCAAGCAATTCAAGAAAAAGTCAAGCATTGTGACAAGGTAATATACGCTCTGAACTAAGTTATATTAGAAATAAAATACAAACATTTCAAAGTACTTTTTCTTCTGAAAATTCAATTTTTTTCCTAAAATAAATTATATTTATAACGACATTAGTTTATTGTGAATTGCATAAATCGCTCAATAGCAACTAAAGACAGTAAGCTTAATGATGTTATAAAGCTTATCTTTTTTTTTCCTTAAAAATTATCTTCTATATTGACATAAAACAAAAAAAAGATATTTACAAAAGTGACCTGTAATGGTTGTATATGATTTTGATACAGTTCTTGTCCTATCAACTAAAAATATGAAACATTATATTATTTGTGATTTGTTGGAATATTATACCTTCTGTCTTTAGCTCAGTCTACTTAACCTTATCACCCTCTCAGTTGCGGTAAGAGTCTGAGTAATCTATAAACAGGTGTTCTATATACAAAAGATATGTTACGATCCGAAGGGTCTTAGGAATCTTTTCTATTTAACTGGAATTTAAAATATGTCGGTCTAATATAACAAAACATATTTTGCAATACGAGTATGTACGAAGATATAAAATGTCCTCTTCATGTAACATTTCGTATATTCCCACATCTTACATCAGTTAAATTTTAAAAAATATATTTTTATTTCCTCCGGGCTGTATGTGTTGATCAGATTATCGTTCAGGTGCTAGAACCGAATTAAAATTTTAAAATACTATTTGCATTAAAATTAAACAGATAAACAATGTTTCATGACTTATTTCAAGAACGAAAACATTCGAACCATACTAATATTTCCTGTAATTTTACTTTTTGTTGTTTGCCATGGGATCGGAATATTCATTAAGCTTTCATCCCTTTTTAAAGTCAACATTCATTTCCCCAACAACGGCGCTGTTAAGTCCAGCGAGACATTTATTTATTACTTTTATGTAAGCACTACAAAGAATTATTTGCTGCAGCATTGCGTAAAGACTTGTTTTAAATTTTCATTGGACTTTATTTCCATATTTCTTTCGTTTTTATAAAAGCTATTAATCTATAAACTTGTTAAAACAATTGTAACAAAATACTGAATGAAAAAAGATGTGAATTCTATGTAATAAAATCTTATGTTTTACACCCATGTATTTAATCCACAAGGCCCTTATTTTGAGTACATTGTACCAAAGACAATGGAGGGAAATGATAAACTATTACTACGTGTTATTGCCAACACAACTTGAACGTCTACCATCACATATAATGAAATTATTATCAAAAGAAAAAGGTAAAAAGCGTATTAAATTAAAGAAAACCTTCTTTTGAGAAATCGGTCAATAAAACAGTATATAAGGTTAGGTTAAGCAATTCGATAGGTTTTATGAATTGTCTATTCAATGTTACGTGAACTGTGACTAAAATTTTTTTTAGTAGTCAATACTGAGATATATATTATTCCTATTCACAATAAATGAAGAACCTTCCTCTTAAAATTAAGAGCCCTTATATGGAGAGATTGTTTAAAGGTTTGTAAACCATATTATCGGAGCATTAATGTAATCATAAATATATTTTTATGTTAATAAAACGAGCATTAGACGACAGTTTTGTTAAAAGTTAATAAATGTTTAAACCTTAGATTAATCTTTTGTAATCAAATTTGGCAAATAATTATCTGATGCACTTTAATATGAAATCAATGTAATCGTGCAGGTTTCAATAGCTAATACCACTAAGCTACTCATCCTTAATCGATCAATAATCTATTAGTACCGTCTATTGATGTTAATTACAGCTCGACGTGTCGAGTGTATTTATTGTATCTAGTCAGGAAATTGTGTCACACGTCAACGCCTGACGTGCTCGAATTTAAATTAAATTTTCATGATTTATATATTAAAGACAATGTAAGTTGTGTCTATGAAGTGTTGTCTTTTATTTTCATTTTCACTTATACGTTACTTTTTATACCTCTTTTACTCTTTTGTACTGCGATTGTACCGTAGTATTCTATAAACTTTCTTTTCATGACAAAGATATTCTTATTTTATTTTGTATTAATGTAGTTTGAAAGAACGTATTTATCTTTTATAATGCAATTGATTGTACATTTAATGTAACAGTTATTCCAGTGCCATGCAGCCTAATCAACCGTGTCCGACTATAAATCGTACGTTTGTAATTTGCGTTTGCTTGAAAAGCAGTTAAAACTGAAACCGAGTATCCATTTTGTTCTGTGAGAACAAAAGTAAAATCGCAGTATCATCACCAACTGTCTGTTTCCGGTTAGTAATGAGAGGATGCTCATGCCTTGGATTGCTAAGGGTTGAGCGAGCTTAAACAAAGGACCAGTGTTCAGCGTCTATCGCTATTTGCAGAAACGCACGAGAAAAAACATTACGTCTAGTATTCGTTTTAAGTTACATACGAATGCTACTAATGATTTTGTTACAAAAAATATTCAAAATCGCTAATAAATATTAAGAGACCAAAAAAATATGTTTGTTGAAAATTACATATCATTTACTTTCATCTATCCTGTACACCTGTGTATACCTTTATTTTCGTGAGAGAGTTTAATCCATACTAATATTATAAAAGCAGAAGACACTTAAAATAGAATCAAAAAGTGGACATAGGCTATTAAATTTAGGGATAAAAGTGGCCGTAAGAGTTAAAATAGAGGATAGAAATTTAATGGAAAACAATGAAATGTAGTGTCTACATACTCGAAATGAGCCAAGAGTGGTGTTTTTAAGCAAGTTTGTAGTATCGAACTATACGGCCCAAATTGTCGTAACCATTTATATAATACTGTACAGTATATTTCAATACAACTCGGGGCCATTTCTTTTATTACACGCGGATAAAGTCGCGGGCGTGTCTATAGGAATAATATATAGGAAAAATATATTTTCTCTCATTACCATGTCGCTAATCTGCCTATAATATAACCATTTTACTAATATCCATTGGCAAACTACAAAGGCAACAAATCTATTTATCATATATATATATATATATATATATATATATATATATATATATATTTATAATCGTTTATCGTTTATTTGATGGCTTCCGTTGGTGAGTTAACCATTACAACCCGGCGGAGCTCGAGGGGCTGTGCAACTTTAAGCGTGCAAGGCTTCTCCTCTTAATTTGTTGGCTTAGCTCGAGGGTCCCCAGGGGAGACCTCGGCTCGGCTGCCACTATTTTTAAACCGTCAGCGATCTAATCGAGGGTGCCCAGGAGGCCGAACCTCGCACGGTTAGTCGCTTTTGATCCTTAGCTAACCCATAGCAACATGTATCGAGGGCGCCCCGGTGGCGAACCTCGGCTCGATCAGTTGCTTTGGATATGTTAATTTTAAGCTAAAACCGCTCTATCTAATTGGAAAATCGGCCTGGTACGTGCCGATATCTGTTGTACAGGGTATGCGTTTGCCCTCGGCGGCGAGGGCAATAGGTGTTCGATAGTACGATTTAACACGTGCTTGCACGATCGTTATATCGTCGTCCGGATCTGTAAGTATATGGCGCGGTCGCCTATATCTAACGATGCTTCCTATGTTTAGGATGAACTAATTTGCGTGGTACGTAATCGGCGGCGTTACGCTCATTCGGATGTTGCGAAGCCGAGTCGAAAAAATTTGATAGACGCTTGTTTCAAAAATGATGAATGGAGGGCAATTCCAGGTCCACATGCAGGTCAGGTTGCGCACGCACCAGTGCACCCGTGGCCTGCGTAAGAACCCTGTTTTGCAAGGCTTGGAGTTTGTGGATATTATAAGGGGATGCATGAGCGAACACCGGACTGGCGTAAGTCATGATGGGTCTGATAACTGTTTGTGAAGCAACACCTTGTTACGCAGAGACAGCTTGCTCTTGGGATTAATTAAGGAACAGGCGACCTAGGACGTAGGCCGCTCTGTTTTGACCGTTGATGTGCGGGCCGAAGCTGAGGGTTTTGTCGAGGGTTACCGAGGTATTTGACTTTGTTACCCACGTGATTGGGTGGTCTAGGAGTCGTATCATGGGTGGGATCGTCGGCATTCTGTGTGTAAACAAGACTGCCGCGCTTTTGGATGGTTTATTTCGATTCTCCAACGTCGAAACCAGTCACCGAAGCGCCTGGCTGCGACTAGGAGACGTCGTTGGATGGTGATAGGACATGCCGGATGTAAAAATGCATGTGTCGTCTGCGAACAAGGCGGTGCTAACTTTATAGTTACGAGGGATGTCATTGGTATAGAGGGTGAATAGGACGGGCCCAACACTGAGCCTTGTGGTACTCCGAGCAATAGCGGGTGAGGTTGATTTTGTTCCCTCGACGCGGTATCGAACGTTCGCTTCGAGAAAGTCTCGTATGATGAGTACGAGACGGTCAGGCACCTGAGCTTATATAACTTGTATATAAGCCCGTCTGCCATACTTTAATCGAACGCCTTCGCCACGTCGAGGAAAAGCGCTCCTGTGTGTTGGCCCCGTGTCATGGGGATTTGATGTGCTCCGTGATGCGGTGCACCTGATGTACAGGAATGTTTGGCCCGAAAGCCGAACTGGACTGGATTGAAGCCCATTAGCCTGCATAAAGTCCTGTAGGCGGGTCAAAACTAGTCTTTCGTAGATTTTCCCGAAGCCTTTAAGCAGGCTAATGAACGAAAGGAGGTTGGTTGGTTGGGAGGTTTTCCCGGTTTGAGGAAGCCTATAACTTCAGCATCCTTCCAAGTGTTTGGAAAAATACACTTGGATAGAGCTGCGTTATAGATTAGGACTAGGAGGTTGATAAGGTGAGTCGGAAGAATCTTTATGACGCGGTTTGATATGCCATCGGTGCCCGGGGCTTTCCGTGGTTTAAGCTTTTTGATTATCGATTCGACTTCGCTTTCCGTTACGGGTGTGAGTACATCGCGTGGGGGTAGGTGGTCAACCGGTCAACCTTGCGAAGATGAGCGGCGCTCACCGGTTGAAGCTGGGCAAGCATTGAGTCTCGAGACTGTCGGCCAGACATTCGGCTTTTCCTCATCGAGAAACGCTGGGCTTGTCGGGTTGGATGAGTGGCGCATGGGTGGATGGCTGCCGCCGCCTTTGAGGCTTTAGGAATGCGCCAGAAGGCCACATGGGAGGGATGTAGGTTGCGCAGATCGTGATCCCACCGATCGTTCCTGGATTCAGCTATGCGCATCTTGGACTGATGTTCAAGGGCGCGTAGCTGCCTCGATTCCGCCCGGTTGGATTGCCAATCGTGGCGCGAATCGCGGCTCTCTTGCGTCGCAAGAGGTCCCTGATGTCGTTTGGCAAGGGCCCAGCGGGGTTTTCCTCCACGGGATTTGCCTCGAGGAACCTCGACGACACTTTGGACATGACTTGTGAACGCAGAGCGGCGAGATTCACGTCGTGAGCGGTGTTTAGGGTATTTGGAATGATGTCTAGTGGGGTGAGCTAGTAGAGTCTAGCTGTGACTTAAGCTTATGCTAGTCGACTTTAGTTCTAAGAATTGTGTTTGGGTGATTTGAGGGTCCTAGCTTTAGAGCACGGACGAGTGATCTGAGGTTAGGTCGTCGATGACCCTATGCTCCTAAGAGCAGATTGACGTTTTTACGATAGCAATATCAAGCACATCCGGTCGTTGTCCCACCATGTGGGAAGTGTGTTTGCATGAACGCGCAACCACACTGAAATTGAGTTTGTCTGATAATTCGTCTAATGCTAGACCCCGCGGATTTGTGTGTAGAGTTCCATCGGGTGCTTGCTATTGAAATCGCCGGCGAGGATGACGGCGTCTCCTAAGGATAATAGCGTCTCGAAGTCGGATTGTATGATGCATGAGGTGTCTCTGCATGGTAAATATACCGAAGCTATTGTAATCGGCGCGTGACCTGTCATGGCTAACCTGCAGATCGAGGCTTCTAAATGCTTTAGATTCGACAGCGTGTCGATTGCTACGCAGTGCAGTGACTTTTTATAATAAATGAGAGTGCCGCCGTGTGAAGCGCCGGTCCTGTCATTTCTTATGATATTAAAATTAGCAATCTTCGGATCTCCTCTTCCGGGCTTTAGGAATGTCTCCTGCACCAGTAGAATGTCTACGTCGTTTTCGCGAAGGAATTCTTTGACTTCGGTCGTTTGTTTCGAGAGACCGTTTGCATTAAAATAGACTAGTTAAATGCGCGTGGCTTTACGCGGCCCGGGCCGTTGTTTATAAAAGTTGTGGGTGTAGCGTAGCGCTTGTAGGTGCGGCGCGAGTGCGGCGCTACGCGGAGCGCTCGGCGCAGGTTGCGGGGCCGGTTGTTGCCACGCTGGCATGGGGGCGCTACGCGGGCGATGGGTATTGCCACGCCGGAGCAGGCCGGAGGGGCGGGAAGGAGGTGAGGGATGGCACAGGTGGGCGCCTAGGGATGGTGGATGGTGGAGGTGGTCTCCGCTTGGCCTGGGGCACCCTAGGTAATGTGCCTGTGGCCAGGACTTTGGCAGTTGACGCATGCGCAGGCGATTCGTATGTTGCTAAGGACTTCGCGGTCCGAGGTCGAGGGCAGTCTGGGGTGCCATGGTCCCCGAGGCACTTGCGCAACGGGGTCGTGCGTGACAATTGCGGGCTGTGTCCGAATAACGTGGCAGTTTGGCACTGCCCTGGGAGGCCGTTTGAATGCGGCGCGTTAAAAGAGATGCGACCAATGTCGCAAATGTGCTAAGATCGATACTTTTTGCCTCTACGAGCGTTCGAGCTCGAAGGACGACATTATAAGGCCTTTTGTCCGCGGATGGAACAGCCTTTGAGCGGAATAGATAGGGATATTCTCCGACTTGATAAAGTCGAAGATTTCTTGCGTAGGTAGTTCTTTCGGCAGCCTTTTGACCACTGTCCGAAGGACGCGCTCTTCCGGGAGCGCGAATGTATGATAATAATACTGCTTCTCGAGCAGATATTTAGTGACATCGCGGTGCGCTTGCACCGTCTCTAGCTGGATTTTGATCCCACTGGCGGAATCATTGGCCGTGAATTTAACACGGTTAGATAAAGCAGACCGTAGTTCGGCCCACTTTTCCTTTGACCTAATGTAAATAGGCGGTGGCTTTTTGTCTCTAAGTGAGACTGGTACTTGCTGTGAGGCAGCGGGGGTGGGTTGCTGGGAAGCAGCCGATGTTGAGGGCCGTGATGCGGCCGGCTGTGAAGCAGCGGATGGTGGTTGCCGTGAGGCGGCGGGAATTGACTCTACTGGCCTCGGGCCGATAATTCTGCAGGCCGACGATTTCGGCGCTTTAACGGTGGGTTCCGGAGTCGGCGATGACGCCGGTGAAGACCTATTCTTGCGCTTCTTCTTGCGCGATCTGATCGGTAAGAACCCTCCAGCGTCTAGCTCTCGGTTCCCTGGCATCTGAGTCTGCCTCGACCTCGACCTCCATTTCAGGTCGGATGTGGATCTGGTGGATTCGGAGGAAGAGTTTCGGACTCCTCCGACGTGGCCCCTAGCTGCGCGCGCGATTTTTGCCCTTCTGAGGCTAGCTGTCGATGTTGACGCTGATGACGAGTCTGAGGTGCCACCGTTGGCGTTAACTGCCATGCGGATGGCTTCTTGATCGCTTCCGGCGATTTGTTTTTAAGTCCTCAAAGTTGAGGCCTATGCCCTCTAGGGCTTCCTGCATTAGTGCAACGTCGTTCTAAGCAGTGCCAAGACTACGATGAATTAATTTAATAACGGCGTGCAGCACCCCGGTGAAGCCGGGGTTGTCATCCTCCCCGCCCCAGTGAGCAGGAGAGTGTGAACCCTAACGTTAACAAGGGAAAACTAGCGCTTTAGGAGCGCTTAGGTGATACCTAAGTTGCTGCCTAGTGCAGCAAACTAGCGATTAAATGATAAAATATAATACCACGTGGGTGGTGTGCTGTGATTTTAAAATTAACTACGTTCGCGGTGTAACGTGGCAGATGAGTTTAATTGGCAAAAGTAAACTAACATAGAGTGTCCCTACATCTCAACAGAAGAGTCTGAACGCTGTAAAGGGAAAATTGAATGGGTAGACAAAATCGAGCGACTCACCGGACGGCTTACCAGCTATCTGCGCACAGGCGCGTACGCCTAACGCGTCGACACTGGCACTTCCGGCACACACGACACTAACACTGCACTCGCACGATGAATACTTCACTACTGCACGACGCACGGCGGTCTTCCTTCTTCTTGCCACCTTGACGGCGTCGGGGAGGGCGGGCCACGGGTGAGCTAAGCGGACGGCGCAGGTAGCAGGGAGGATCGAGCGGGCTTGTCCGGTCGATCCGAGAGCTACAGGCACTGTATTTGATGTTTACTTATTGTATATATTTATATACAAAGTATATATATATATATATATATATTTATAAAGGTATATACCTTTTGGAGTTTACATTTCTACGCCGCCTGAAAATTTTGGAAATCTAAATCTTGGTCTAATAATTGCTCTTAAAACTCTTTTGTTCTGTGCGCGGTGTGAGTACTCGCATTGTCGTGATGGAGGACGATGCGGCGGCTGCAGTTCCCTTTGCGGAGTTCAGAAACGACCTGTTCCAAATATACCATTTTGCATTAACCGTTCTTTATCCCTCAAGAGGAACAGTCGCAATATGGCCGGTTTTGGAGAGAAATGAGGCCACCATTTTTTTTGCAAACACCCAAACTCGTGACAAGTTTTTTGTTTCGGGTTCGTATGCGTATATCCAGGATTCGTCACTTGATATGATGTTGTTTACAGCATTTGAGGATCCTGAGTGGAATCTTGCGAGAGTTCTGATGCACAAAGTAACGCGAGCCGCTATTTGCTCTTCACAGAGCAAATGCGGTATCCATCGAGAAAACAACTTTTTTACTCCTAATTGTTTATGCAAGATTATTTGTATTTGACTCATACTAATGTCTAAAGTTGCCTGAATTTCGCGGTATGTCACATGTCGATCTTCCTCAATCAGCTTACGCACCACATCAACGTTTTCTTGTGTGACTGCAGTTTTTGGACGACCTTGACAGGGATCATCACTGAGCTTGACACGTCCACGTTGAAATTCAGCAAACCAGCGATAAATTGTGGTTTTGAATGGGGCATGCAGAAATCATCCGGTCAACACACTGTTTCTGTGTTAAATCACTTCGATAATTATAATAAATCATCGCTCTTGATTTTTGTCGAGTCTATTCCATTTTCTTAACTACTAAAAAAGTTTGAATCTTTTTTTAAATAAATGAATGGTATTAAATTTTCAAAACCGAGGAGTTTGCAATTAAAAGTATTTAAATATGACTGGAATAGTGGAAGTATTTCTTACCCGATACTTCTAGTTCAGCCCTCGTAGAGGAAACAAAAATTTGCGGATCTGTGTCAACATGTACAATAAGTTAATTGATATACATTAATTTTTTTGGAATGGTTGTAAAGGAAATATTAAATAGAAAAGCCTTTAATCTCTGTAATGATATTGAGAACTAAGATGTGTAGTGCCTATTGATTTATAAATGATGATGCCTGCACTGGCAACTGCATCAATTATGTAATATAGAAAATTATAATGTATTGATTAAACATTTATATGAACACCGCAGGACTTCTGGCCGGTTCTTTTCTTAACAGGTCAAAACTTCTTAACGGGTGGTAAATTGACGTACATAGGAGCTGGACATAGCCAGTATTGAGTAAAGAGTTTTATAATTAAGTTTCAATTTAATTTACATTTAAGTTCACTTTTTTACCTTCAATTTTTATCGATAAAAATTTGAAGTCAACAAGTGAACTTTTGTTGTAGATTATTCTTAAAACATGTGCCCTTCGGAATTTTATTGTAGACCACTTAATTGAGTACAATTATGTAGAACGTAGTTTAGGTCTATCTTGTACGGTTTTGGTAGAGTTATGAATTTTGGTGCCGTAATTTTTTTATTTCTCAAATATCCATTGAACTACCTTACACAAAATTAAAAAAAGGGAACCAAATGACAGGTAATATCTAGCGTTAAAAAAAGAATGAATTGTCTAGGAACACTACGCGTAGATCAACTAGGTAACTTATTTAATAAAAAACGTTCGCTTCGAATTTAGTACCATGTTCTCTTGAGACGTCGGTCAAAAAAATATTTGATCACTAAGGGAAGTACAATTTCTAACCTATTTTTTTAACAAAGTGTAGTTTTAACAAATTGTGTAAAATTTTCAAAATTTATTGTTGCAGAAATTACAAATTAACCACTGGAACCTTATCTTTTTAGCTCGAAATATATAAACAGGGCGGGAAAGCAGTAAGCAGTAGTTAGGCTAGAAATTTAATTTCACTTCCATTCTTATATCGTCGGTTTAATTTTAATCAATAACGGATTTGACGTACTTTTTAGATTATTTTGATCACTGAGACACATGAACATTTTTTATTAGATTTTTATCAACGTAGAATTTATCAAAAAAGAAATTGGCTTTTAGCTAAGCTAAACACACTCGATGAATATCGGAAAGTGAAGTACTTTCATACATTCGCGCTCCCGGATGAGCGCGTACTTAGAACCGTATTTAAAGGACTGCCTAAAGAGATCCCCAACTCGGAAATAGCCGAAGCTATTAGAACATCAAACGCCCTTATGGTATGGTGCTTGTCACGTTAGAACGCATCAATAAGCGCATTTACGAAGTCGAGCAACTCGGTAGGATCGGTCGTCTCTCTTTCGAACGGACGCTCTCCAACGGACGCCCTGGAAAGTGTCACAACTGCCAGTTATACGGTCACGCTTCGCGTAACTGTTTTGCCGCCCTCGTTGCGTAAAATGCTTAGGGGTTCACGGAACTACCAATTGTCCCAGACCCAAGGACGAAAAAGTCCTCGCTACTTATGAGGCCGCATGTGCGTTAACTGCCGCAATCCCGGCCACATGGCCAGCTACCTTAGCTGCCATAAAACGCCAAAACGCAGAGTTCCTTTGAACCACAGAGATGCCTCTTCCAGGTGACAACCACCTAACCCATTCAACAGCACCGCCCTCCTACCCCTCCGTCCTTCCAACGCTTGGCAGTTCCGCTCTGCGTGGCAACAACCAGCGCCGGAGCCGACTTCGAGCGCACAACGCCCCGCTGCCGCCTCAAACGCTCAACATGCTAGCCATAGCAATGACTGCACTGAGCTGCTTCTCCTTTTATTAAGTGATCATTTTGATCTTGACGATTTTAATAATGCTACGACTGAATTCGCAGCCGCTGTCAACGCGATGGCTAGGCTAAGTATTATTGTTAAATACAAGAACACTTAGTAAACGCCCTTAAGGAAAAATATGTTGCGACACCCATGCATTAGTAACACGCACCCCACACTTAGTAGTGTTGGAAAACATGAACACTCATGACATAGGCCTCACCTAGGCTAGATAGAGTAGCTATAAAAACTATTCTTAAAAAGCGTCTGAATCGAGCCGAGATCTCGGCCCACCCGGACACCCCTCCATTCCAGCTAACGGGAACCAGAAAGAGGCGGGCAAGACCGAAGCTGTGATTCTTGAGACCTGTGGAAACGGGTGTGGGACACCCGGTTATATTCTAATAAGATTACTCTATTACAGAGCACAAGATCTTCATAAAAAAAAGAAGGCAAGCTCAAATATTGATAAAAATACAAAAGAAATTATTAAAATTTAGTATGTTATTGAAATTAAACAAATTACATATTACTACTTTATATTTGTATTACTTTTAATTAATGATTTTAAAGTAACCCTTGTCCAATTTTATCTACGTAACTTTCTTATAACATATTTATTAAAATACATAGCAACACAACAACAAAAGTGACAAGGTTGACTGGTAGACAATTCCTATGGCATTAAGCCTTTGTGCTCTTTGTGCAAAAAGAATAAATAAAAATAGGTAAATTATGCATGTAAAGTGCTACATGAGTGACCGAATTCAGTAATAAAATTTGCCTCATTATTAATAAAATGTGTTTTTGTTCGTCTAATTTGCCTATGTCAATTCGCAAAGTGAAAATTACATTATGACAATTTAAAAGTGTTATATAATAAATTAATTATAGAAAAAGACAAGTTTTAAAAACTGTTGTCAAAATTTAAAACAAAAATAGGTCTATATTTGAAGTAGGTCGTTTCAGTCTTAGTTATTATAATTTGTTCTTCTGATAAAAATGTTTCATCTATAAGTTTTGGTATTACTAACATTTTTTGACTCTCTTTAAAAGCAGCCAGACTTTAACTTTTCTTAAGATGGTTGGGTAGGTAATTACAGTTTTAAGGAATTTATAGTTACGCTTTTTAGCCCTGAACTTTAATTATTTCTTATAATTTTTGTCAAACACATACGTTAAAACAATATGTATTATACATACAAAACAGAAATTGCATCCGTCGAAATGGTCCATCAAATTAACCACTAATTAACAACGTTGCAGGTGTTGATAAGCGCCGTAGTATAATTACCGCACATGTAAAATTATCATATCAGCGTAACTGTGTTATTACTGCAAGAAAAATATGCAATGATCTTTAATATTCAGAGCTCAAAACTACGTTACTCTTTCGATAAAAGAGAAGTAGCTAATGTTTTTTTAATAATACCATTTCACTTGTTCTTACAAGACATTGCTTTAAGTTAATTTAGATAGTTAAGACGATTTCTTTTTATTCAAGTTAAAGAGATAAGAAAATCCTGGAATTGGAACCGTGTCCTATTTAATAATTTGCTGACTAAACCTTGAGCTTTAACTACTTAAATTTCGTCTTGAAGTATTCTACACATGTGAGTCACTTCTAGTGACGCCTGCCTATCGGTACACATCTACCTAACGGTACGAGGGTGAAAGGTTTTTTTACGAGGTTTTCCAGTTTGAACTTTTAGTCACTTTTAGTGACTAAAAGTTAGCAAATTAGGAAGTTATTATTCATATTATATCTTTTCAAAATAGTTTCATATCACATATATACATCGCTGCATTTGATATACCCAAAACAAAAATCGCTTTGCCCACTTGTCCATAGGTCCACTTCCAACGACGCCACAACATTTGTTAGTATACCGCTCTGCAGTAACTGACTTATAATCTTTTTAAAAGATTGTCGCATCACCAACGTTTTTCCTACACCTCCCTTCAATATAATTGGCAAGTCCTCGAAAGGAACCAACCAAAACCACAACGCAGATGGTCTCTTGGTTGCCGGATCATAGCAATGAATCCAAATTTATTCACCGTAAGTATGTAAAACACAGCTTTTGAGTCACCTCCGTTCAATCTTCCAACAAGCACCAATTTACACCGTGGCCTCGGACAAATAATGCGGTGATGACCAGGCACAAACTTCCTAATGGCTAAATATTTGTGGAGTATTGTGTCAGTCTCTATCTCACAACGAATAACACGTATTATCAGTCGTCGCTGTAAAAGGCCAATTCCTCAAACAGAGCATCGTCGTGATTAGTACGACCACGTTGAAGCTCATTGAACTAGTTATAAACCGTGTACCGAAAAGTGGCTTTATCATAAATTTTTTGTTGACTTAAATGACACCGAGAGCCCTAAAAATCATAGTACGAAAATTTTATTACGTTAAATTCATTCTGACGTGACACAGACAAATTTCAAGTTGCCGCCAGGTTCTGAAACAAATGACAAATGAATAATATTTGTGCGTAAAAAGCTAATATTTTTCAAAACTTATTTTTTTTTATTATATTCTTTAAAGTGAAGAATGAATTGGCCATTCTAAAAACTATCAGTGTCACCTTCGTAACAACATGAATGTATAAAAGTAAAAAAAAGGAAGAAAATATACTAATACTGAGTGGGAATGGGGTTATTACAAAAATTTTAGCACTAGTTTTGTCTTAGCAAAAACTCTGTGATAAACATAATGTTGCGGTCTACTCAATAACATTAACAAATTGCTTTTTACTAACATAACAAACTATTTTGGACAATAAAGGTAACGTGCGCTCCACGAAATTTCCTCGATTTCTACTACGACATTTTAAATCTTTGATATCTTTTAAGGTTATACATTCAATCATATTGTTGTGTTCGACACGTTTTATGAAAACAGTATAAATTTTATTTAAGTATATTATTCTTTACGTGAACTTACACCGTATTATCTTAAATGAGGTTTAAGTATAACTTATTACAATTTTCGAAAATATTAACATAAAAGTGGTTGTTGTGAATTATCCCAAAACATAGATATATCTTCTCGCGGGCTTTATTGATTTTAAGATTTTGAGACAATTGCAAGAAGTACAATTATGTAGAATATAGTATTAGTCTAACTCTCGAGGTTTAGTCAGAGTATGCAAATTAATCGCCCGACATTGTGATTTTTGACGCCGTATTATCACAAAATAAAAAAAGAAATGGGACCACATGACAGCTAATACTAACCATAAAAAAAACAATGATCGAAATCGAAGCTATAGTAGCGGAGCAGCGAGATAACAAATTCCGAACTGAATAACTCCTTTCTTTGAGAAGTCAAAAATATTTTATTATGATGACATTCCTATAACATTAACGTTAATACGTTAAGATATTTAAAATTAGAATTGAAATTGGACTTAAGAGTTACATAAAATTTTAAAATTTAAAGCTGCATGTAATTGTTAAAATTCGTTTAGAATTTATCGTTCTTGATAAGGGTATTTCATTAGCGATGTGCTCGAAAACAATCCTGTTGAATTGGTCAAACGGCGTACCCACATCACGTTTTCATCTGTTCTGAATAAGAAATATTTCTTGGTGATCAGAAAGATATAAACATGTAATTAACAATTAACTTTAGTGTGACATTGCACGGAAAATATATACTATAAACAAAAGTAAATTTAGCCGTTTGTAGTTATTATAAATCAATATAGTACGAACAGTTAAAATAATTCAAGCTCCCCATTAGACGGAGGTACTCAATTCGGAGCGTATGTCTTATTTTTTTGTATGTTGCCACGTTGCTCCGCTCCTAGTGCTGTGATTTTGATCATCCTTTTTTAAATTATAGCTAATAGCTGTCATTTGGTCCCATTTGTGTTACAAAATTTATAATGTATGCAGTTCAATAGACATTAAAGAGATTAAGAAAATTTTGGTGTGAAAAATTATAACCTCGTGCAATTAAATTGCAAACGCTGCCAAATCCTAAAAAAAAACACATAAACTTTGTTCTACTTAATACAGTGTGGGCTGCATGAGAACAGCCGAATATATACAGCAGAAGTGTGCATTAAGGGAGGCCTATGTCTAGCAGCGGACTGACTCGGGCTGATTTTTATTATGAACTAGCCTACAGTAGACCCGCAAGAGCTTTTACAACTTGTAAGATTAACATTAAAACCGACGGCCGTCATCAAAAACTGTTATTTATAGGCAACTTTTGGACATCGATTCAGATTCAATAGAGACCTTGATTTATTAGAATGAGAAAATATAGTTCATGTTGACGTTGATGGGATGGTTTGCAATTTTAATAAAAAGTCCTTGATCTATGTAATACATTTGCCCCGTTTCTTTATATTGAAAAAGAATTGATTTCAGCGGATTACGCACACTATAAAGGAAATGATGAGGCTTCGCGATAAGTTGTATATTAAAGTTAAGGATATTCAATCAGAAACGCATACTAAATATCATAAATTCTAAAAAAATATTGTAAAGTTTCCAATTTATATTGAAAAAATAGCGTACTTCAAGCAGCATATAAACTCCGCAAAGAATCCAAAAGCGTTATCGATGAGTATAAAAATACCGTATCAAATTCAAAGCGAAATGAACATTGCTTGCAAACCCATCTGTGTCGTCCTGATGAAATTACTAACAATTTTCTTGACATGCCTGGTTAAACTAATAATAATAATTTATCTTCTTTGATTTATTATGAATTTAATACTTTTAAAATTAAAACGGTTAATGAGTCTTTGGTATTAAAGGTAGTAAAATATTTAAAAGTAATACACAAGGTGACGATGGAATTTGTTTAAAGATGATTTTGCCTACCTTATCAAGACCTTTGACGGTAACTACAAGAATGATTAACTAATCCATTTGCAACAGGGCTGTTCCCAGATCAATAGAAGACAGCTATAGTAAAACCAATTCCGAAGAAAACAAACACTGAAGAATATAAGGATCTACGACCAAAAAGCATTTTGCCTTTCTTATATAAAATCTTAGAATGAATTGTTTGTACTCAGATATCGGAACACCTGGAACAAAATCAAATCTTAACTCGTAATATATAATAATCGGGTTCTAGAAGATCACGATGTACATCGACTGCTTTATTAGATGTTGTCGATAATTTAATTACAGCGCGTGATAGATCGACTCGTGGTTTTGATACATTGAGTACAACCTTATTCCTGTCTAAGCTGTCACTACAGAGTCACAGACGGAATATAAAAACCAAACGGTTTTTACGATTCCGCAATTATATGGTTCACTACTTACCTTAACAATTGAATGCAGTATATATAAAATATATATAAAATAAGAAGATAAGTTCTTATAACAATACGTCCTGATAGTTCAGCAAAAGACATAAGTATAACATAACAATTTCTAACATATAAAGTATGTTAACAAAATATTATAATAACTCCGAAAAGTTTCTAAATATAGAAAAATACGGTCAAGAGCGCCAATTATAAAAAGGTTTCTTGGAACCATTTGGCAAAAGATCAAAAGCGAAACATAGCACTCAAACGAAGGTAATCTTTCTTTTTCGGAATTTATGCCTACGTAATGTGCGAAGGCGAATTCTTTTTATGTTAGTTCCGAGATTCAGTAAGTTTTAACATTATCTCTATAAGGACTATAGACAAGCATAAAGCTAGGCTTATATTAGTAATCGTCATGCAGGCATATGACCACATGCAGCAAATATGGCACAAATATCATGTTAAATCCTTTAAGAGTTTATAGTAACGTTTTATCTCATGTTAAATGCTTCAAGAGTACTTAGTAATGGTAACAGATATGTGTTATGGAGCATATTCGCTATCACATCCAACAAAATCATTTTTTCACAGCGTATTAAATGATATCTATGTGAAGAGAGGAGATAGTGTTTGTGCTAGGAAATAAATTCTTCCTACACTTTGATATTAATAGAATTAAAATCCATAGATTTTTATTGTCCTGGTTATTAATAAAAGAGACGGGTAGTTTGAACTGTCAGCATTTTATCCATAGTTCCTCATATTCTAAAAATATAATAACATATAAAATTTGTATTGCGACACAAAAGTTAGAAGCCCCTCAGAGTTTCTGATGTCGGTTCCCTTTATATATACCCTTTATATAAATGGAACCGACATCAGAAATTTTTCATATTTCGTATAACATTTGTAGGTAACCTAAATATATATATTTATAACTATACATTTATGTTTTGCTTTCCATACGCCATCACTCTTGGCAATCACATTCTGCTGGTCCGTGGAAGTTTTTTTTGGCATACACAGGCAGACGAGCAGTCGAGCCACCTGATGGGAAGTGGTCACCGACGCCCATAGACATTGGCAATACCAGTGGTATCGCCAACGCGCCAACGCGCCTACCGTGAGACATAGGGTGTTAATCCTCGTTTACCCAGTAAATACGCTAGCTACGATGCCCTTCAAACCGGAACACATGAGAGTTTTCACACTACTGCTTCGACGCAGAAATAGGCACCGTGGTGGTACCCACCCAGACGGTCTCCTGTAAAAAGGGGACCTACCACGGGTAAACATAATCATATTAATATATTCATATTATTAATTGGAGATATTGTTAATATAAAATAATTGATTGTGCCGCAAATTTAAAATTAAATTTAGAGTGTCCTGCGAGCGTTAGTTTTGGGTTGCCGCATTTCCGTAGAATTACTCCGATATGCTATAATTATACAGAAATTTCGTAACGGCGAGAGCTTCAAATTACCGGTATTTGTCGTATTATTATTATTTTATTTATGTATAATATGGTGTGGGAAGTTATTAAGCAACAACCTCTATAATATGTATTTATTTACAAAAGAAAAGTCAAAAAGTGTCTAGAAATATTATTTTTATGAATAGCAAACGCCGGCGCTACGATAGAAGTTATTCATAGCACTACAAACATAATCCTTCTTTTAAAATGTTCTTTCCCATCGAGAGTTTAACGTTTAAATAAAATTTCTACTTAAGAGATCAGGCAAGACTGGTTGTTATCCATTTATGTTTTTTGATGAAAGCCGATATCCTTGACAATGTCGTTCGTTATGTTTGAAGTATGTGTATTTTAGTTTTTTTTTGTATTTTTCGGGCGTTTTAATTTTAACATAGTTTCCTGTGAAATAATTTATATTGCAATAATGAAATTAAACAATTAGTACTTTTATAACTTTATAATACAAAAGTTATAGCATAACGTTTTTTAGAAAAGTTGTTACAAAATATCTTTGCACTTTACAGTCATGATATTTGAAAAAATAAAGTTTTTCAATAATCAACTTAATAATAGAGCATCAACTAGCATATAACATAGTAGATAGATTTGAAAATATCAATAAAAAATATGTTAGTACTCAACCTTTGTAATTAGTAATTACTTTTTATGATAATGACAACCAAAAAAGATTTAACTCGTTGGATATATAGCAATTTCTCTTAAAACATTGGATACAAAATGAAGAATCAATTTGTCAATTACATATATATTTTTTTTGTTTTATGAGGATTTAAGACCTTTTGTTGACAGAAGAACGTGCCTGTTTCCGCATTAGAAAATCGTTCTTTCCAAGAATCTTTCTCGTAAGTTATTATAATAATAAAAACTTTTCTGTGTCGTACTGGAATGACTTCTTCGGCGAGCTTTAAAATGGTTCAAATATTGAATAATTTTCAAGCTTTTATGCTTAAGCTAAAAAAAGCAAAGTGTGTTATTATTGATTGAGCGTTAGGGTTTTTAATTTTATCAGTTTATTACTATAAATAAAGTTAAGTTTAATTCATTCATAACACGCGTATGAAAAACAAAATTCCAATTTCAAAAAAAAAACTTTCGGCATTAACATTAAAACTATAAGGGCGATATAAGAATGGCTTTCGTTCAGGAATACTGGCTTATTCTTTTTCATCTAGTATTGTTTATCATATATAATATTTTAACGTTTGTGCCATGTACGCCATTCCTAAATGATGCATAAGTACGATTGAAAACTAATTACGACTAGAATTTCAAAAAATGGGTAGCAAGTTCAATGTTTACTTCCAAATGATATTATTTAAAACAAGATGAGACATTTAATACAGATAATCCTTACTGTAATCGGTGTCTGAAAACTGTAGGATAATTCCGGACCCGCCTCCTTGGCCTAGCGGTATTGGCCCTTTGCGTTATAAACCGGAGGTAATGGGTTCGAATCCCACGGGGAAATAACTTTGGTGTTATCGTTGTTTTCTGGTTGGTTAAGAAAATTTGGGCCGATTACCCAATTGTCTGAAAATAAATCCGCTAATGGAGAAGGCGTTCTTTAGGGGAGGCCTATGTCCAGAAGTTGACTAACACAGGTGAATGATGATGTTGAATTCCGGATCTCCCGACAACTCCATGGTTACCCAAAACCGAGTAGCTAAATAAATAGAGGCGTGCGTAAACAAAAGAACTATTTTAAATAAAAAATATCTAAGAAACTAGTTATAATATTAGTTTTTTTTAATTAGTTAGATTTTATATTAGTTAATTAAATTAAAAATGGTATCATACTGCAAATGGTAGAAAAAAAAATATTGCAGCTGCTACTTAACGAATTAAGAAGAGAACAATTTTTTTTGACGGGTTTGAGTTCTGAGTGGCCCGTTGCTACAGGCTCGTCTCACTTACAGAATGACTTAATTGCACCAAGGGCCTCGGCTTGGGCCGTCACTTTATGGTTCCCGTTAGCTTATGCTGAATCGAGGGCTACCCAGGTTGAGCGAGGACTCGACTCCATTTAGACGATTTTTAAGGATTACTTTTTGTAGCTCGAAGACCACTAAATAACTCTACTATCACTACTGTTCTTCGCGTTGGCGCTAGGAGAAGAAGTGGCGTAAAAATCTCCAGCAACGCTCATATCTAATATAGTGTTAAGCTGCAGTGTCCTGTAGCAAAGCGAGGTCGACCTGATATACCCATCAGCTCGACCTAGACATGGAGGCCGATGTCATTGGTGTGTGTGTTGTCCTACACTACAAAGTGTAGTGTGTGTGACTACTGCGTGGGTGTCGCAACCTATTTTGCCTTAAGGGCGTTAACTAAATTTTTGTATTTAACAAGAATACTGAGCCTAGCCATCGTGTTACCTGCGGCAGCAAATTCGGTCGCAGCATTATTGTAGTCGTCAAGATCAAAAAGACGCAGTTACTTCATGAAAAGTAGTGTCTTGCTCAGAGCAGCCATTCCTATGGCTAAGCGTCGACCTCGTTTTGGCACTTTAAGGAAGCCGAGGTAGTTGGCCGTGTGGCCGGGAATGCGCCAGTTAACGCACGCTGGGGGCTCGAAGGTGGCAAGGACTTCTTTGTCCTTGGGTGTAGGGCAATCATTAATGCCGTGATCCTCGAGGCATTTAACGCAACGAGGGTGGGTGCAACAATTACCCGATGCGTGACCGTATTACTGGCACCGCCGGGTATCCGTTGGATTGCGGTCGCACCAAAGAGAGACGAGCGATTCCACAGAATTGGTCTGCTTCGTGCTCCGCGCTTACCTTCATTGGTGCGCTCCTGCCTGACCAGCATCATGCATAGTGCGCTCAAGGGTAACCAGCACCATGCCATAGGAGTGTTTGGTGCGTGAGTGGTACATTTGTTGTACCGAAAAGGCGAGGATATTCCGTGCTTTTATAGCTTCAGCTATCTCCGAGCATGAGATCTCTTTTTCTTTTCCCGAATGTAAGAGTCACTTCCCGATGTTCATCGGGTGGGGCTAACTGTAGTTTAATCCCTTGAACGCTATCAGAGCCTTAAACTTAATATTGTTAGATAAGGCCTAGCTATTCTCGACCCACTTCTCCTTCTCGCGGAGGTATATTGGTGGGAGCCTTTTATCCACTTGGAGCCGCGCCATGGAAGGAGGGGCAGTGCGAGAAGTGGGGGACGCCTGGAATCGGCGGGATGGATAGAAGGGGTGGGTCGGCTCGACTGGGATGTTGAAGGTTTGGCGGCCTGATGGGTACAGATGGTATGAGCCTCAGGATTTGCAGCCTTGACGAGAAGGACGGGTGCTAGGGAAGATGCGCGGAGTTTGTGCTTCTTTTTGGATTTGAAGCCGTCATTGGTTTTGGGACCGACCCCGATCTCCTCCTATAGCGCCTCGATCTCCATATCCGATTCGTTGCGGATGCTGACGTGGATATAATTGACGTCATCCTCATCCGTAAATCGCGTATGGAAGTAGTCGTGTGCATTTCGAGCAGAAATTGCCTCGGAAATGGTTTGACGCAGCGCTAATTAACTCCGTTTCAGGTAATGATAGTGTTTATCGTGTAATTGACAAGCATACGAAATAATATATATATATGCTTTTATAAGAACGAACAGCCGGCCCGACCGAGTGAGATATACGGTGTCACGTTGTACGTTTACCCAGTATATAAGCTTACTACGATGCCCACAAACCAGAACACAGTAGTGTGAAAACTTTACTGTGTTCTGCTTTGTGGCTGTAATAAGCACGGCGGTAGTACCTGCGATCACCTCAGACGCCCCTATTAAAAGGATACCTCCCACCTAATAAATCAATTGTATATTTGACGTGACCTGACGAGTCAAATTAAGGCAAGTTAACAAAAAACATTTTTGTTGTAAAGTTGGAAGAAAGACCTTACGCTGTAAAATTTCGTGTCACATGAATTATAATAACTTTTTGGACATCATATTAAAATAAAATGTGGCAAGGAAAATGAGTTTCCGAACAATGTTAACGTTGAATATTAGTATAACTTAATCTTAACGGCCATATTTTGAAATCTAATAAGATATGCCGTTATAAACTTACCTAAAAAAATAAAAACCTTCACATTAAACTTTTTATTTATTTATAAAGATGAGGTAACACTCTAGATTTTTGAATAAAGAAGCGATACGCACTCTTTTTTATAAATGTAACATATGACGCCACAAGTCCATTCGTCACACGAAGAGAAACGTACGTTGCGTCTCTTATACGTGTTTACACACTGGAAATAATTCCTCTCAAACCGAAACTATTATATTGTTACAATAACACGTTGTAACAGAAACAGGCACGGTACTCGGTCCTCTTTTGTCAATATTTACCAGTTAGAAGGGCCAAATAGGAAAACATCTAAATTTTTTAATCCACAACATTACTTTAGTAGTCACAGGAAATCTACCATATCTTCAAGTCAGTTAAAATTTAATTTTTGTCGCTATAAATATAGACTCAGCCCAGGTGATTTAATACATAAAATATATATTAAAGATCATATTAAATACATAAAACTAGATAAACTACCGTAAATTTGAATAAAGTTAGCTTTGTAAAATTCCAGCAATCTTCATAGCGCGGAAACCTGGCGATATTCTAAGCAAAACTGATGTAATCGAACTTATTAGTAAGGTCGATGTCTCGGATGTTTTATATAAGGTCCTTTTCAGACGTTTTGTTAGCGTTAGCGTTTTGTTTCATTGCTGCCTGTTTTGTTTTGAATGTTGATTTTGTATACCCGTACAACGCATGGATCATTTTACTTTTCAGACAAGTATGTGATCGGCCCAAATTGCCCTTACCAATTAGGAAACAACAATGAAAATTCGTTGAGTCCCCGCATGATTCGAACCCACGACCTCCGGTTTCTAAAGCACATGCCCTAGGCTACTAGGAGACTCAAATATATTTGCATTTTATCCTCGCAATGTTTGGCAAATTAAATGAAAAAAAAAATTAAAAAATGTAAAACGGTTTTGAACCTCTTTTCCTATGAATTTAAAACTCTAAATTCTAATAGGAAAGCACATTAGACATTATTAACTAACTGCTAACGATCTCACTATTACGTGAATGTAACTTGAACCTAGGCATGCAGCCACTTTAAGCTTTAAAAGGGCTCCTATTATTTAAATCTAAGTGAAGATTGGAATTTAAAATGTAAATTAAGATCGGGCAACCACGCCTTAGAGGTGACATTAAATGCTTGAACCGAAACCTAATAGGCATTTGCCATGAAAAAAAATAAACAAGGTACATAAAATTAAATTTAAGATAGATTTCATATCTAACATGTTTTGAACTATGTCTATTTATCAGATTTTTGTCTTAATAGCATTTTAACATAACAAAAATAAAAAAACAACATTGTTTGTAAGCATTTATTGCTCTGGACTCTATTTTTAATTTCAGACAAAAACGCAGTTTAGATTTGGGACGTCTAGAAAAGCTGGACTAAGTCATTTTTTTCTGTCCAATAACAGAGTTTTCTTGTATCAAGGTAGCTAATGAGTTTCCATGGGCAGTTTTACATAGTCAGTTTGCGTAGTGTAAGTAGTGCTTATATTTATATAAATTTCTACCAGGGATATATCTTTCCTAGTTGTTTCTTAAGCTCTGGTTTAAGCTCTGGATAACGAATACTTAACAAAATTCAATTTTATAAATTTTCTTATAATGAAAATAATACCTTTAAGTTCAATAAGTTTGTTATTAATAAAATATATGGAAAAGTTAAAGAATTATTCATCCGACTAGATAAGATACGGGTCACACTAATTGAAATATGACGCTGAATACTATATTCAGTAGTTCTCATATTACTTTTCAGTGTGTGTTACAGTTCCTTGACTTATATTCACCTATTATACATTTCTTTATACAATTAGCATGTTTACGGTCCTTATATATTCCACTAAAATAGCTATGTTACTCAAAGATGAACGTGACTTTCTACTTATTAAAGAATTTTTTGAAATCGGTCAATAATTTTTCAAGTTTATTCATTAAAAATATACACAAAAATACAAATTTTTCCTCTTTATAATATTAGTATAGATTGGCTTATTTTCAGGGACAAGAAAAACAAGCATACGCAAACCTTTTGCTTGCACCATGATAAAAATAATTGGATATAATATAGAGAGAAGCGATTATGTTTTGAATAGGCATCGGAATTACTGAACCGATTTGAATTTGAATTTATTGAATTTATTAATCAACTTATTTAAATGTTTCACACATTAATTTTTTATATATATATTTTCGACGGTCAGGATGCTCGGATGTGATTTCACTGCCTCACTACCATGGTATATGTCTGAGTTTCAATATTTCGAATAACCATTAATGTCCTCTTCATATCTTTTCAAGTTGGAAATCATTTCAAAAAATTCAAGATTCCAATGAAAAATCTTTAAAATGTTTACAATGTTTACTAAGAATCTCCACGTCCAATTTGGTAAATGTTTCTGTTCCCAAATACCGCTATTATTCACCCTCGCTAGACTACTTCGAATCCTAGAAAATAGAACACTGAGCTTGGGTAAGTCTTCATTCTTTTAAAAACATTTTGAGAGAAATTAAAATATTGTATTTAAAAAATGTAGCGTACACTCGGAAGAAGTGAAACTTCTTTATGACGTTATTATTCAAAAAAATTATTTACTATATGCAACTTTACAGAAATTGGTTAAGTAAAGTTAAATTAGATAATGCCTGTTATTAAATAACAGGCTTTTTACAAAAATTGTTATTGAATTTCATTAATTGTAATAGAATTGTTACTATCATTGATGTCGTAATAATAATGAATACATCATGGATGGTATACTTCGAATCACGCGTGGTAGGGATAAGAAAAAGATGGCGCGTAACGGAAAAATGTGACGCGCAACGAAAAAATGTTATATTAAATTGTTTTCCAACCCCGATAAAGAAGTTTCACTTCAAAATTTTCACTTCAATTATTCGTATTTTTTAACAGTGCTAACATTTCGTAGAAATCATTTTTACGTTTACTGTAATTTGATAACGCATGAAGCTAATGCATTAATTAAAAATTAAGTATTTCGCTATTATAATTTCCGTATTTCTATTTTTAAAAACACTGCCATCTAGTTACAATATGAACCATACACTCAAGTATTTATGACGGTTACTACAAATCTTTCATAGATGGCGTTAAATTTTAATTTTATACAAAAAAAACATGGCGCGTAACGAAAAAAAAGATGGCGCGTACGAAAAAATGTTACACTAAATTTTTTTCTACCCCAATAAAGAAGTTTCACTCCAAAAAACTGTTATTTTACACAGAATGATTATAATTTGCGACATATTTATCCAATGAACATAAAATTGCGATTAAAATAATTGTACCCGTTCTTTTCCTTGATTGGAATGATTTCAAATAAATTGTTATTCTTTGTTTTAATAATAATTCGCAGGAACTGTTAGACTTTAACATTTTTCTTTCAAAACTATAATAAGTGAATATCATTTTTTTTTAAATGTTCAAGGCAAAGCAAAATTCCAACTTTCGACAAATAGTAATGGAGAATAGTATTTCTTTTATAACTGTTTAATTTAGAAGTCAGTGATTGAGTTTAGCGGATAACGTAATAAGAGACCGGATTTTCTAGTATAGTAAGAAAACATCAAACATTTGAATTTATAGAACATTTTGTAACACCAACATATAGTGGCTAAATTATTGAAAGATAATTGAAACATACGGTTACCTTTCTTTAATGTATGTAAAGAAGAAAAATGGGAATATATATCAAAATAGTAAAGGACTTGTCCTTCAGAGTGGGACTTTGTTTTTGTCGTAACAAGCATGTTTTAGACATTTTTTTATACATTTTTCACATATTTTTAAAATATTGTACAGTCAAAGAAATTTTAAAAATAACATAGTTTTCTGATATCATCATCATCATCATCATTGTTACCTGTGTTAGTCCACTGCTGGGCATAGACCTCCTCTAATGCACGCCTCTCCATTAGGGGGTTTTTAGACAGTATCCTACCATGCTGGTCCTACGCAGGTTGGTGGGTTAGGCCCATTTTTACATGTTGTGGCTGGGCATCCGATGCATGGTTCATCTTACTTTTCATACAATTGGGTGATCGGCCCAAATTATCCTGACCAACCAGAAAACAGCGATAACACAGAGTTATTTCGCCGTGGGATTCAAACCCACTACATCTGATTTACATAGCAAGGTCCAATACCGCTAGGCCACGAAGTTTTCTGGTATAGTTTCTATAGCATTATCATGGCAAGAAAACATCGGTATAAGTACGAATTATTTTTTTTACTAATGTGCTATTGCTTTTTTTTAAACTCATTTAATAAATACAAAGTCCTACTTTTTTGGTTCTTAAATCAACAGTTATGTATTATTCTTATATTTTTTAATTTTTTAAGGTACGTCGATGGGCTTAAACGAGAAATAAATTTATTAAGTATACCGGGCCTTTCTCCACAATCTTAGCATTTTATGGACATAAATGACATTGTGTCAAGTACCTTATCGCCAAATTTGTATTCGTGCATTGCGCGCTGCGGCCCGCTGTGCAAGACGGCAAGGGTCCGTGAAGTTAACCAACTTGTCCTGATGCAGAACCTTCTATAGTTCCAAAGTTACCACCGGTATCGATTTTATGTGAGTTAAGCCGTTTGTACAACTAACTGCCTCCATAGCCTAGTGGTATGGGCTTGCAATTATGCACTGTAATATCTCCTGGGCAGTTGGCTGGTCTAACATATAATATAAATCGTCCGCCGAAGTCTTAATCGACCTAGAGGATATTATTATTTTATATTTAATCTTGCAGTATTTATTCTAATGATCAGTATTGCGACATATTAGATGCAGCTTAGCATTTTTATTTAAAGAAGGAACGATCTCTAAATAAAAATGACTACATATTCGATATACAATTTAAAATGGTTAAGATAAATGCTTCAGGGAATCGTGAGTTCCCTTCGCGTTTAATTATTTCCGTAGATAGAGATAATAGCATTCGTCGTTATGGGGCCCGACTATTATTCATGAAAACGAGAATGGCGCTTTGTTTGGCGTTACACAAATGCATCTTATGAATTGCTTTTGTTTCAGTGACGCTTCGCGGTTACGGCAAACAGGTAAGGATGGAAGTGAATGATGAAATATTCATTTCCACAAATTGTTTGCCAGTTTTGATGTATATTTCGCCCTTAATTCTGGCTGGTGCTAAGAGATTTATCCGTCTCATTTTAAATTGTGTTAATTTCAAATATGAAACGAATAAGCTTCGGCAAAATATGATAATTCCAAAAATATGGCATTGTTGCCGGGGAAATTAATTAAATTTTCGTTATAATACAAAAGTTATATTTATTGTATTGTCTTTTAAAAATGGCGAAAATACAGGTTAAATCCACTCTTTCGTAATATACATATGTCTTTGGTTTGGTCATTGTCGTCGTCGTCGTCTCAGCTTGACAGAGCCCACCGCTGAGTATAGGCCTCCCCCATAAGTCGCCTAGAGACACGATCCTGTGTCTTTGGTCTGGGACAAGTTAAATCTTCTTGACCTAGTAATTACACTACAGTGCTGTCACAACCAAAACAAAGTGGTACTACTTTTTGCTTTTATTTCATTTTTATAAATATTCCTATTTCTGTCACCAGTCGACTTAAAAATATCTTGCTTATTAAATGTTAAACCAACGTCTAACGAAGTTAAGCATAAAGTGTGCTATTTAGTTGTTATTACCATAAAGAGAGACCTTAATATAATCACATTTCTTACAACAGCGAACGTTAAATTCATAATGCAAATCAAATTGGGCCAAAAGCTGCCACAAACGGTAACGTCTTTGGCAAGTTGCCTAAATTGTAACATAACATAATTGTTAAAAAGTTCACATTTTGTCATGAAACACCGTCTAGATTCACCTCTATTATGTAATATTTTTATGTACCTTTCCATAGACAGAATGTGCTTAAACTTAACTACTGCTAAGCAAATTTGGAATGAACTATAATAGGAAAAGCAAACTAAATTACTAAACTCCCAAATTAAAATATGGCAGCCTGCTTTTAGTAATGATGCTGAGGTTCGAGGCGTCAAAAATTAAAAAAGCGACTAATTTCTCAATAAATTTCATTCAATAATGTTATACTACATATTTATTTATGTTTGTATAAAATGGATATTCTGCTAATCTGAGTATTGGGGGGCTTGCTGAGCATGGCATCTTATAATATTTCCATTACAAGCGGTTCCTAAAATCTCTATCAATTAGAACTACCTTGATTGCGTGCGTTTCAATCTTCATTACAGGCACAAGTACTTTTATATTATCTATTGTCTGAAGAATTTCCACGCCGTACAAACGTAAGTATTATTTGGATTAAAGGTTCCTAGTCATTATAAAAAAACACGGCATACACTTCAGTAGTTAGTCTGGGCAAGACCCGGGTAAATAATAAGGGCAATGCACTAAGGCCGTTGTGGCCACTTACCACATGCATCGAAGCCACTTATTTGTTTTCGGTTTAGGTCGAATGTTACCAAAAGTAATAATAATGATCGTATAATTTTCATCAACGCCGAGAAACCCGACTAACATTTAGTAATAGTCTTTCGTGACTTATCAATTGCTCTTTTTACGAATTGTAGACAGTGGTATAATTAAGTACAGCAAGATTTGATATATTAAAATAAAATTACAATTATAACTGATTTTACTATTTTTTTCTAAACTAAGCTATTTCTGGAAGAAGTCTTCGAAGTTGTTAAACGTTAATTATAGCAAAGGTATATCAAGTGTACTTTGATGCTTTATAATAAGCTTTTTGGGGCAGTAAATTTGTGTGTATATTACATTCCTGAAACTGAAAGGCTTTATACTATTGCTAATAATGTGATTTCTTTGTATACACACAATAATAGACGTTTGTATTGGTCTTTGTACATAAAATAATAAACAAGCTACATAAGACGAGTAAAAATTTTTTTGAAATTTCGGAAAATTTTGATGTCTGTCAGACATCTAGGCGATAGTAGAAAAGAAGAAAATATATGAGAAATATATGTAAGTATGTTAATGTTTAAAGCGGTCGATTCATTATACATAAAATAAAAGACCCGACATTGGTATTGAATTGTATTCTCATCAGTAGAAATTAAAACAGCAATTAATTGTTTTGTTTTGTAGTCATCATGTTTTTTGTAATAAAAAATATATAGTATTAAAGAGAAAAAGAAGTCACCCTAATAATAACAAAATAAAATCTGGTACTTTTATAGTAGTTTTATTATTTTATTCAAAAACTTAGATTTGTCTGGTATTTTTGTGTTGGTCTAAAGTTTGTATTAAGACCAACTAAATTTCTTTGATCTTATATTACCAAACGCCCAAAAAGCGATCCATCAGAATAAAGATACGAGGGCGTCTTGATAAGTCAGTGACTTTTTTAATTTCCCGCGCAGTTATTTCAAATGCAACAGTGCTGCCGTCAACTGTGATCTATTAGTGGGCAACTACCAAATTTTGAGCAAGCTACGTCATGCAATTGATGTTTGATAGCCATTCAAAGCAGAAAACCTCGTGAATTTTTTACGAAAATGGAAAAAAGTGAATTTCGTATGGTGAATAAGTACTACTTTTTACGTCGAAAAACCATCACTGAAACTAATAATACGGGGACTTGGCACCATCAGTTTCGATTGTAAAGAAGTGGTTTACAGAATTCCGTTGTGTTCGTACCAGCTCTAGTGACGCCGATTGTTCAGGTCGCCCAAAAGAAATGATCACGCCGGAAATTGTCGATAAAATCCATGAAATGATATTGGGTGACTGGAGAATGAAAGTGCCTGAGTTGGATCATGCTATAGGTATCTCAACTGAACGGGTACATCATATTTTACACGAATATTTGGTCATGAGAAAACTCTCCGCGAGATGGGTGCCGCGATTGCTCACACTCGACCATAAGCGCATTCGTGTAACAACTTAAAATAGTGTTTAGCGATGTTTAGCCATTATCCGGCCGAATTTTTGCACCGTTTCATTACTGTGGGCGAAACTTGGATCCATCACAATACGCAAAAGCCAAAGCAAAAACGCCAAGGAATAATCAAAACAATGGGTTGCTCGGGGTGAACGTGGACCAAAGAAGACCAAACAGAATCTGTCAGCTAACAAAGTCATGGCCATCAGTTTTTGGCACTGTGCAGTCATTTTCATTAATTACAAAACAATCTCTATTCAAAGCTTTGGAGAGATTCGACGTTGACTTGAAATTAAAACGGCCGCATTTGGTAAAGAGTAAGTGCTGTTTCGTCAAGGCAATGCACGTGTGAACACTTGTTTAGTCATGACGGCCAAAATGCAGGAATTGAGACACGACCTGCTACCCCATCCAGCATATGCTCAACATTTAGCCCCTTGCGACTATTATCTGTTTCCAAAGCTAAATAAATGGCTGGGTGGTAAGAGATTTAAGTCTAATAAAGAAGTCATTAGCAAAACAAACGCGTATTTTGAGAGCCTCGAGAAAACCTATTATTTATAGGGAACAAAAAATAAAAAAACGCTGTTTTAAATGTTCCAAGCTAAAAGGAGATTATGTAGAAAAATAAAATGTTTATTTCCCGCAAAAAAAATGTTTTTTTCAAATAGTCACGGACTTCTCAAACCACCCTCGTGCAAAGAATATATGTCTTACGTGAAGAACCGCCGCTTTATTAAGTCTGAGTTATGTGGTCATATACACGAACACTCCAACCTTTGTATAAGAATCGACAAACCATAAAATCCTTGCCAAAGAACACCGATTCCTACCCAAGATGATACGCAATATTTAAAGTAAAACAAAACGTCCTGAAATCAATAGAAAAGATAATTATGTGCTTTTTCGTAATAAAACTACCTCCACAAACACGCGGTCCGTACTCTTCTTTGCAGTAACTTTGCAGTATTTCTCTTACATGTCACTCTTACGTACTATATACTGCATTGATGTTGATGTTGCAGTGTCATTTTCCAACTATATTCTATGATTTTGGCGGTTGCCACCGCCAATGCCTTTTTATAAATTTTCCCGCCGCGACGTCAGAGTTGTCTGTGTAGTATACACAGCTGCCAGTATATCGAGTGACCGCCATTATTACATACTGCACGCTGTCATGTTGTTGCAGTTTACTCGCCGTTATAGGAATAAAGATGACGGACCCGTAAATTAGTCTTTGTGCTTCGTGGATTGTGAGGACTCGCGAACTCTCGCCCGATCCATACTCTTGAGTGATAAGAGCTTCCTTTTCCGCCTGGCATTAGGGCATTTGAAAGGGTGTTTGAATGAGCGCTTGGTAGTGAGTCTGAGTACCTTTCGATCGCACAAGGGATTTGAATGTGCAACTCCTGGCTGACGCGCTCCACAAGCTTTGGCCGTATACACAGCATCAAGTAGAGGTGTTCTCTATCGTTTTAGGCTTATTCGTTCACGACACCGATTAGGAGAAGTTTATTTGCTCTTCTTAATAGTGTCGCCATCACGACGGCTCCGAAGTGGTTTATCAGGACATCGTTAATCATGAGCCGTGTGCAAGTCTTCTTGACTGGCTCACTGAACCAGCACCAAGGCCATTGTGCGCACTTTGGTGTTAGGGTAGGTGTCTACTTGACCGAACAGTTTTTCGCAGAGGTCTTTGTTTGCTTCTCTAGTAAATCGACGAATCAGTCTCGGTTCGTGGATGGTTGGGTGTTGTCAAGTGATTGGACTCAAATTATTTATAGAATTCAATCCAAGCTGGAAAATATATTGCTAGAAAATAATAATTAACAACACCTCAGTCTTGTCGTGACCATGGGACCTGCAAATGATCTAAAACGTCGAGAAGATTGTAAACAAAATTAAACGCGATAAAATCCATAATCTTTTTTCAAAGCATCTGATTTACTGACCATCTGACTTGGTTCGTTCTAAAATTTACGTTGGTATTATTAATATTGCATTGATTTTGTAAAATCTACAGTTTTGTGAAATTTTAGGCTTTACTTTACTGTATAAAAATTGTAACGCTTATTTTTGAGCCGAATGATATTATTATCTATACAAGAGATATTGTTTAGTTTTAAACAATATCTCTTGTATAGATACACTTTAATTTATTTCGCGAATGAATTTCGCGTCAAAATCATCGTCTAAATATCGTTCAAATTCGCTAGTCTGTAATGCAATATTTATCGTAATTGTAGCATTCAATGGCTATTGCGGCTGAACTTTATCTATTCCGTATCTCATTATTAATTAGTTTTGTCACCGCAAACGTTAATTACAGTGCGAAGTGTCGCGTGTATTTATCGTATCTGGTCCGTAAATAGCTTTATCATAAATGAAATGAACCTACATTCATTTTACGATAAAACAACTAAAAATTGCAAAAGGTACTTTTGACAAATATAAAAAATTGTAAGCGTATTTTTGAGCGAATGAGTTATTATTCATACAAGATATATTGTTTTAGTTTAACGAAATTCTATCTGGAAATAAATGTTCATTACTCAACAGTACTAGTATAATATTTTATTATCAAAATGTTTATGAAACTCGTTATTCAAAACGAAATGTTGTAATCATTAATAAAAAAATAACGACCTAAAACCATTCGAAGGTTGGTCATGAGAATTCGATGGAGATTGAATAAAGATTATTTGAATTGAATAAATTAGACATTTCATGGCATTAATTGTTAGTTATTAAAAGAATTATAATGATTATGTTACAGGTACTAAATTTAACTTTGCCTAAAGATTATTGTTGAAATAAATAAGTTTGTATAGCTCCAAAAATAGTGTCAGCAATAAAATGAAAACAATACGAACTGTAATTTCGAATATTTAAAAGATATAAAGTTCAATGAAACAATTGTAAAACGGTGTAAAAGATGGTTTAAATAATAATAATAAGATTTACAGGAGTAAGCTAACGGACTAACTCTCCTATGAGACGTTTAAGTTTATGGAGGAACGTCAAAACAGCGGACACCACTTTAACAGATGTGAAACCTGTTTCGCAGTAGATCCGCAAATTGATACGCTGAGACCTTCGCTGCTCAAATACACAACTGGTAACAGAATTGATTGAGCAGAAAAAACGGTCAAGGCTTTGAGGAAAAAGCTCAGGAGAATCCATCTGTCGAAGCTCAGGAACAGTTCAGGCTCGATTATTCCTTTCTAAGTCTAAGATGTCACAAACTCCACGACCTGATTACTGAGTTAATGATCCACGTGCCAGTCTCACTCGGCATCTCTCTGGGGAGCTTTCTAACCTCAACTTTGATAGATTAGTTTGGCTTTGAAGCAGCTCAAGGGGGAAAGAGCTTCTGGAAAGGATGGAGTTACGACCGAACTGCTTAAAGCAGGGGGCCACCCAGTTTTAAGTGAGTTACTATTGACATTTTGTTGTAAAAGCGTATGCATTGTCTTATAAAAAAATTACTTATTCTTCGCAGTCTAGTTGCTGGAAGAATTAAATTATGTTTGTTTTTAGTATTTATGTTATGTGCGAAAATCATTTCTATTTTTCTGCACATACATTAATTTTTCGAATATGTAGTGAGAAGTAACGGTTAGTATTTTAATCTCTGTGAATAATTTTCTCAGGAATTCATTGGGGCCCAGGTTATAGACCGCTCGAATAGCTCGTTTTTAGAGGACAAAGATTGTATTAATATCCGCCGCACTTCCCCGCAGTAGAATGCCATAAGACATAACACTGTGGAAATAGCTAAAGTATGCAAACCGGGCTGTCTCCGCGTCAGTTAATTGCCTGATTTTTTGACAGCTTTCTCACGTCGGCGATACCGCAGAGTTTAAAGACAAAAGTCTGTAACCAATGCCTACTTCCCATGATGAACTACGGGGCAGAAACGTGGCGTCTGACTTACTGGACAGGTCCACAAGTTTGCCGTAGCTCAACGTGCTATGGAACGCACTATACTCGGAGTCTCTTTGTCTGATAAAATTCGCAATGAATTCATACGGTAAAGAAAGAAAGTTACCGACATAGCACAAAGGATTAGATCGTTGAAGTGGCAGTAGGCCGGTCACGTGGTACGAAGAACGAATGGCCGATATGTGCGAAAGTGCCCATAAGGCTCTAGAGTGGAGGCCATGTTTAGGACAACGAAGTGTTGGTTGACCCCCGACCAGGTGGAATGGCGATCTCCGAGTAGTTGCCGGTTTAAGTTGGCAGCGAATAGCAGAGGATCAGCCGTCTTGGTCTCGTCCATTGAAAAAAGCCTATGACTAGCAGTAGACTGATAGGGGCTGATTATGATGATGAGGTATATTTTCAACAAATTAATTTGGAAACGAATTAATTTCTGCTGTCTATCTCCATAATAGTCATTTATAACGTTTATTGATCAACAAAACAACACGATATTTTCATTGTCATGCTGAGGTACATATATAGTTTATAACAATCTTTTCATGCAGAAAAATGCAGTACAGATAATACCACTATACATTTTTTGCTTTCACAACCATCTATAAATACGACCGAAACACGATAGTGTTTTTGCACTACCTATTTGCGGCAGAAATAGGCACTGGGGTGGTACCGCTGCAGACAAAGGAGAATTGCCATGTCTAATAAATACAATATAAATACAACCGGCTTCTCTCGTGTACTTTACATCATACTGATTTAATTTATAGTATTTTGTTTAATATAGAAGTTTACACTTGCTTATTGATTGTCAAACACACTACCACCGGTATATCTGTTGCAACTCAATATTTATCTACAAATATAAGTGTATTATATGTATGAATAGTATTTGTAATCGTTTATGTAAATACCTATAGAATAGTTAGTGTATATATCTTTTTTTTTATTAGTTACGTTAGTTAGTGATGGGACGAGCCAGACGTTCAACTGATGGTAAGGGATACCCTGCCCATAAGAAAAGCAGCGTAAGACGCTATAAACTCACCCTGACCTGAGGCATGCGATATTATGTTTCGTTTACCCAGTAATTACGCTGGCAACGTTGTTCTTCAAACTAATGGTAGGGTTAAAATTCTAATGATTTAGGGCAGAAGTAGACAACTACCCTAGACGGATCCTAGTAAAAAACGGCCCTTTAAATTTTAATTCAAATAATAATTATTTAGATTTGTATTTTTTTTCTTTTTCGTGTATTATTTTTTTATGCTCTTACGTAAATAAGCATTAAGTATTAGAAAAAATATTAGGTACAATCAAGTAAATAACATAAATGATAAAGAAAACTTTCTCGAATGTAAAGTTAAATTGTAAATCTTTCTATAACCTTGTCGAAATGAACTAAAAATGAAATAGGATAAAGCAAATTAGACCCCTCCTAACAATGTTAGCGCTCTTTAATATTAGAGGCCTTGTTTCGAAATCGGATTAGCCTGGCCTTCATTTTGCACGGCGATATTTTGTTTAATATTATTTACTTAATTGGCTTGATATTTTCGCATTTTTTTCGATCTTTTTCTTCTTAATGATTTTTTTTAAGTAAATGATTGAGATAAATAAAACGAAAAATCTTGCATTATCTAAATCTTACGCATGCATTTTTATTATTATATTTTCTTTTATTTTTATTTAAACTCCAAAACATGTCTTTTATTTGTTATAGTATTTATAAACTTATACGTTCCTTTGATCGAACTTTTTTAAATTTTGCTTTCAGTTCGTAAAATGTTTAATTACCGTTATATATGTCAATGGTTAATGCTTAGTTAGTGCAATTTATATACATGGTATGAATAATATATATTATACTTAAATTATATATATAGCGTAAATCTTATAATTTTTTAAATATTTTATTGGAAGCTTCTTTGCGCTAATAATTTTTTTCTACAGCCTATTCGTATATGTTTTGTAAATGAAATTGAGACACTTTTTTGTAAACTGCTACTTAATAGGGGTATTAATATGTGTTTGGGATAAAGCCCGCTATAAAAAATCGCAAATTTTTTGAAGCTACATAATTTTTAAGTAAGATATTTTTAAGCCCATAAAATCAAATTTAATAATCAATAATAAGATTGAAAATAAAAAAAGTAGAGCGTCAGTGTCTATTTTTTACATCCATTAGAATTTCTTTTTCTTTGGAAGCTAGTTAACTAGTTCTGTTGTCTAATTCTCTGTTAAGATGTCGTGCGATAATAACTTCGTGTTGTGGCTTCCTAGTTTGCTGGCCTAGTAAAGTTGCTTAACTTGCTTGTTTAGCGTAGCGTAAGCCTATTTCGTCCAGTTAATTAAATTCATTACAGTCTCAATCTTTAACGAGTAAGGTTTAGCTACATTACTTAAAAAAACATTTTTTATTGAATGCAGTTCAGATAAGTATCAGGAATTACGGGACAGATTTGGGATTGTTAACATTGACAAAAATTTAATAAGAAGCAAAGATGTTTACCATATTTGTTACTTATCAATAAATTATAAATTTATTGTTAAAAAAGTTGCAATTCATTAAATACTTACCCTTAACATTTTATTTCTTTATCACCTTTTTTATTTGTACCTAACAGTAGGTGAATACATTGGATTTAGAGCACATTGGACTAATGTTAAAGGCAACATAACACGTCCTGCTACAAATATTATCACAAGACCCGTCGCATGTAATGCTTACCAGTCTAGGGCAGTACTCAAACTCTCAGATTTCTTGGGATAAGAAAACCAAATACGTAGGCGTTACATTCGATAGTAACACGTCTTTCATTAATAAAGGTTAGCTTTCTGTTATAGGCAAATTAAAAAAGTTAAATGTCATTTTAATATCAACTTATATTAACTCATTAACTTATATTTAATATTCAAAGTATAACTTTAATTAGTCGTGGCTTGTGCTACCACTTAAGCCTCCTAAGAGGTGGTAGGATCCCTTTTTACTAGAAACCATGTTTGAGGGTACCACCGTGGTGCATATTTCTGCCACAAAGCAGTGGTGTGGAAAAGACTACCGTGTTCCGGTTTAAAGGGAACCATAGCAAAAGTATTTACTCGATAAAAGAGACGCAAAATCTTATGTCTCCCAGTAGGCAGTACGTTGATGATGCCCCTGGTATTGCCGATGTCTATGGGCGTCGGTGACCACTTTTCATTGAGTGACTAAACTATTTATCTGACTTCGCATGCAATAAAGAAACCAACTAGAAGAAACAAAATAAATTAAATTTTTTATATAACAATAAGCTAACTAAGTAATAGAATCTATTATAGTGCACACGTGTACCTCAAACACAGGTGTTTTCCATCACTTTTGTAGTTTGATAGGGCGGATAACCGACACGATTGGAGAGAAACAGGACCGACTTTTTCGTGCCCATCTGACGCATGGATAATCATACTTTACAGGCAACCAGATGATAAGTTCGCATTGCTTCAACCTTTTAGGAAATAACAAAAAAAAATCAGTCTCAAGGCTTTGAACCTACATTTCTAAAGCGTAAGCTGTGTAGCATACGCTTTAGAAATTGGAGGTGGTAGGTCCATTAGGGGACGGAGACAGTTTAGTTCTTAATACTCTAGGCGGTATTTTTAAATGACGAATTATAAGCAATGCGCATGGCAGTACAAGCTGGTTAGACCATTGCCTAGTAACAGAAAGTGCTTGGGAGTCGGTGATAGTCGTGAAGGTAGAATATGACTGTTTGTGGTTTGATCATTTACCGCTTGTAATTGGTGTTTACCTTTGTACTGTTACTCCTCTTATTATAAGTAATGTAGAACATGTTAATAATTGTAATAATGTTATATGGGGGCATATGAATAGTTTACAGATTACACGGTATCGAAACTTATGTTATCGAGGTTTAGGACAAATAGATTTTCCATTTGATTTATCACTTTGTTGTGAAAAAATTGTGCAGTAACAAAAATCGTAGGTTAGTCATTGATAATTTTTGTAATTCGATAATTACTGTATTACGTAAAGCGTCTGAAGCTAGGAGTAGAAAAAAATATATAATGGTGTGGTTGGATGGAACAACCATTTACGAGCCATCCATATGGAAGCGTGGTCAAACTTCCTAGCTTGGAAACAACAGGGTAGTCCAGCGAATGGGCCATTGTATGAGCGTATGGCAAAATCTAGGCGAACATTTAAAGCCACATTGAAATGGTGCCAAAATAATTCAGAAAAGTTAAAATTGGATATTTTGGCATCGCATCATGCTTAAAACGACTTTAAAAGTTTCTGGAAGTGCAATAAGAAACTGAGCCACTGAGTGATTGGGGCGCATTACAGCAGTAATGCTGTACCTGTCTAGTCGTCTCAACTGGTGTGTAAAGCAACTTATAAAGAAGTGGACTTAGGGATTAAAAATATGAAGGCAAATCACCTGGCCACGACAGGCTTAGTATTGTGCATTTTCAGTATGCGTTCGGTATTATACTGACAGGAAAATACCTGTATATGCCTGTTTTTTGGACTTATTTAAAGTTTTCGATTTAGTATCCTATGAGTTGCTCTGGGATAAACTGAGGTCAAATTGTAATCTTCCGGATGAACTTGTTGATATTTTTGAATATTGAAATAACCATCAAGTTAATTTTGTACGCTGGTCAGGTCAATTATATATAATGAATCCAAACTAAAATGTGGAGTACGGCAGGGAGGGCTAATCTCGCCAAGTCTTTTAATTTGTACATAAATGAGCTTATTGAGGAACTCAGGGGCACTGGTATAGGGTTTTTAACTGACGGTAAATGTGTCAATAACCTCAGCTATACTGATGACATGGCGTTGCTAGCACCTTCGATAAGTACAATTCAGATACTTCTTAACATATGCGAGAAGTATGTCAGTGCCCATGGGCTCACATATAATGTAACTAAAAGTTAAATAATAATGTTTAAGTCTTGAGGGCATAAGATCGCTTCTGTTCCAAAAGTTTTTATTGGGGGTTTTGCAATCAAGCAGGTATCAAGTTACAAATATCTGGGTTACGGAAGACTTCTCTGACAATAATGACATAGAGAGGGAGCGGAGCAATATGCTGGCTCTCAGGTTTTTTCGCTGTACTGAGCACATAAAGGTGTTACTTTTTAACGCTTTCTGCCAGTCTTTTACACGTGTAGCCTGTGGGTCAACTATATGCTTAGGCCATTAAGGCGTTGCGCGTGCAATACAATAACGCATTCAGGTTGCTCTTGGGAAGGCCTTGGTACTGCAGTGCGTCACAAATGTTTGGTGTTGATGGTTTCAATGCTACTGTTCGAAAAAAAGCAACTTCTGGCATTTGATAAACGGGTTATAGCAGACTGACCGTTTCAAAAACATGTTGCATACTTTTTTAGATTGGTCATCCCTTACTATTTATTTTTAAGTGTGTAATGTATGTTATAATTAATTTATTTTTTTGAAGTTATTGCGAAGCTAGATGTTCTCGTCTTGTTTTATATTTGTATTTGTATTTTGGTTGTTTGTCTTGTATCTTTTTTTTAATGCTGTATGGACTGGATTCGTATTAGTGTAAAATAAATGATTTGATTTGATTTATAATAAGCTTTTTAAAATAACTTAAACAAATATAAATTAGCTCAAAATATTGTCCATTAAATGGTAAAATAGTTTGTTTAAAAAATAAAATTTATGTAAGTTCATTTTCTGATTATTTTTAAAAGAAATCTACTGAATATTTCGTTCGGGCCCTTTGTATACATAATTAAAGCAAATAAAAATTGCAAATGAAGTAAATTAAAATATCCTCGAGATTGTATAAACATAATAAAAAGTTTTTCGTAAAATATCTCGATTTCGCATGAATTTGAAACCCGCAAAAAATAAGCGGCTGAAACGTGTCTGGTTTTTTATTTAAATTTTTATGGTAACGAACACTGACAGTGATGTAAAGCTGTCAGGCAAGTTTTGCGCAGACTATTTTTGTTATCGCAGTCTCTTCATGCATGAAAAATGGAAGATTTTCAGATTGTTTTTTAAAGTACTGGTACTAGCTTTAGAAAAATAATCTATAAAAATCTAATATCTGATTAAGACCAAAATCTTGAATACGAATTGGGCATTAGATATGTCGATACTGAATATATATATTTAGTTTAATTTAAATTAACATTATAAAGCTTCACGAGCGCTGCTTGCTTTCGTTCTTATATATATTGAAAATTACTGTCCGACACTGTGATGGCCAGAATGAGGCTGCCACTCATCACAAACGGTTGTCGGATCTACAAGCTTCGTGGCCGACTCAGTGCAATATCAGCTTACAAATTCTGTGTAGCTCACAGAATTTGTAAGCTGTCGGTTCACTCCATAGTTCGGTGAGTGACTTAAAACTTTCTCATACAGCTAACATCACATAATGTTTAGGTATTCGGTCTTCAGATAATAAAGATACTACACAAAAGGATACTTCAGAGCTTATTTAACGCTGCCCATCTGCCTTGAATTCAGAATACAGTCATCGTCTAAGTTTCACACTTTGTTACATTTTGGTCAGTGAGTTTCACATAACCCTGCGACTTGCTTTATTTGACGGCTGCAGGGGATCGGAATTTTCTAGCAGAAATGAAAGAAAAGAGGTAAAAATAGTTGTTGATAACTTCGGCAATAGCGCTCCAGTGGTCATGGCGAGTGCTATGGCCGAAGTTGAAGTTAGGAGACATATAAGCCTCAGGATGAACAGTGACAGGACACTGTTCAGGCATTGAGCCATAGCATTTAGGTAAGTTTTGCCTAGTAGACATGATCGCAAAGATGCATTAAGAACACGTTGTATTAAATAATTTTTAAAAGCACTTATCAAGAATTGTTCTGTATGTTCAATATATACTTAAGAAACCTAATTATAACAAATTGGAAACATAAATGACACTAGCATTATTATAAAATGAATTATAAATAAAATATTACTAGGTATTTGTTTATAATTTACAGTTCAATATTCAGTGTCCTATAATTTTCATGTAACATTCGATTTCCGAACTAAAACAAACTACAAAAAAGGGTTTAGTATACGACGATTTTTAATATACGACTTATTTATGAGCAAAATTATCCGGCATTAAAATTATTGCATGTATTTAATAACTCATGAAACAAAACTTAAAGAAAAGCGCATAAAATTTATAAGAAATTTTCTCTAAAGGTTTTAAAAAAATATAAAAACAACACGTCTTTAATTAATGGCAATATCTTCACTTTAGGTTGGTTTTATAAGAGATTTCTGATGATCTTCATTTTTTATATAAAGTAATTTTTCTTAATCTTAATACTCTTTGAAAATGCTAATGAGTTTATGGAATAGTTCAAGTAGTTTAGGAGTTAATTTGTTAAAAACAAAAATAATATTGTATCTCTTTTCAACGTTTGTAAGCTCACTTAAAAAATACTATAGTAATTAAATAGAAAAAATAATAGGAATAACAAAGTTTTGCTCAAGTTTGCTATCGACTTAGGTAGCGGATGTCGAAAGCTAATATTAATCGTGTAAAAACTTCAAGGATTCTAAATATTTGATTGGCAATTTTCCACGAACAAGTCTATCGCACGAAGACTTACTCACGAAGTGTACTTACAGAAATCGATCGTTACAAAATGACTACAGAAATGTTTATTTAATGAAAATATTACTTATAATGAACTTAGAAATTGTAAATATAATTTCTCACAAGAAAGTTATTAACCTGCGACGTTCTCCCTATCAAAAAAAAGAGATTATGAGAAAAAATAATTTTTTTGGTAGAAAAATTAAATTTACTTTTATATTTTGAATAATATGTGTCTACTTAAATCAAAAATTATAATCGTAACATTCAAAATAATTTATTTGAATAATTGCAATTAACGAAAATAGTTTTTAAAATATAATACCGCACTTTTACGTTCATTGGAAAATTATGTTATAAATTATAATCAATATGTATAAAATATCAGTTTTACATTTATATTATATTAACATTACTCTTAGTAAAAGAAAACAGACTAACCCAATCTCAGTGCTTTATTCCCAGTCTTCTCAGAAGCTCAAGAATTTATATTTGGGAACAAAAACATTTACCAAAATGGACGCGAAGATTGTTAGTAAACATTGTAAATATTTTAAAGTTTTTCAATTACAATTGTTTTTATAATTTTTAATCTAAAACTATTATTACCAACCTGCAAAATTATAAAGAGTTAGTTAGTTAGATAGAGTAAAGGAATATGGCAAATCAGTTCAGTAACTTCGAAACAAAAAATATCACTTCTCTCTAATTTATCGATTATATCATCATTATTATTATTATTATTAGCTTTTGCTAGACTACACCTAGTGATGGGAAAACTCGGTTTAAACATAACTTGAGTTCACTTGAGTAAAAATTTATGTAACTCGGGTTCAAGTGGATGAAACAAAAGCTTCACTGTATTTGCAAAAAAAAAATTTGAAAAGGCTCATTTTAATCAGCCTTAATTCTTTATAAGTGAAGTTATAATACTTAAAAAATATATTCAGTATTTTTTTACGATGCAAGCGCACACCGTCACGAAAATCTGACTTCCTAAAGTAATAGTCAACTGAGAGCTGTGTTCTAGGTATATGTTTTGACCAAAGTAAAATAAGGTAAAAGATAAAATTTAAGAAAAGTTTTTAATACAAATATCATCATTATCAAAATCAGCTTCTATCAGCCCACTGCTGGACATATGCTTTTTTTCACAAATTTCGAGTAACAGCGCGACACACTCAATCTATGCGACCCTCAGAAAGGTATCTTTGACTGTTTACTGTTTAAACTGTTTTAAAAATACCGGTGGTAGGTCCTCTGTTTACAGGAGACCGTCTGGTGGGTACCACCGGTGCCTATTTTCCGCGAAGCTGTAGTGGTAACACTACTGTGTTCCGGTTTGAAGGGCACCGCTAGCCAGCGATTTACTGGCAAACGAGATTAACACCCTATGTCTCACGGTAGGCAGCGCGTTGGCGTTACCACTGGTATTGCCAATGTCTATGGGCGTCGGTGATCACTTTCCATCAGGTGGCCCGACTGCTCGTCTGCCTGCGTATGCCATAAAAAAAAAAGTTTGTATTTTGTTGTAATAAAGGATACGGTTTTTCAAACAGCAGCCAATTAAATCCAATACATACTTACAATGTTTAAGTGGAGAGTTTCTGGTGGGCAAAATAGTTTTGGTTTAAGGATAATGGTACTACAACAATTGCATTATTTATTACTGCTATGCACTAATAGTATAGAAGGGGACTTAATAACACAGGCGTTCCCCCGGTGAACGGTATGGTGGTGCATTGATGTTAAGTGGGGACGTTGTTATTCTAAGTCGTCAGCCTTTTTTAGCAATAAATGAAACCATTTATTACTTACGAAGGCAGACAAATTGTCGGGTCACCTGATGAAAAGTAATCATCATCGCCCATGAAGATCTGCAATACCAGACGTATCGTAAATGCGCTGTCTACCGTGAGACACAGTAGACGTTACATACACACCTAAAACAAAATTAAGTTTTTTGAAATAAAATTCAAAAATAAAACAATTATTTTTTTATCACAATCAAGTGCAGAATATAAACTACTTTCACACATAAGCCTCGAAAGGCCAAATAAGTTTAAGTTACACGCTACACCGTTTTCTAAAAAGTATAAAAAGTCATTAAGCGTGAACCAAATATATTCAGGGTTCTCATAACAGCTAGCGTTTAATCCATAATGCAAACGATAACATCTTTTGGCAAAGTCTGCACTGTACCAAAACAGTATTATTAAGAAGTTAAAATCAGATTTTTACTACATATTTATAATATCACATTTTTAAATGTCCTAATCATTTGTTTTTAGGTTGAATATTTTTAAGACACGGAGCAAAACGTCATTAAGGTGTGTAAATTGACCTCACTGGTGCAAAAGGTGTGTAAATCTGACCTCACTGGTGAGGCCGATGTCATGAGTGTATGTGTTGTCCTACACTATTAAGTGAAAGGTGTGTGTGACTACTGCGTAGGTGTTGCAATCTATTTTGCCTTAAGATTGTTTGCTAAGTTCTTGTACTTAACAAGAATACTGAGCCTAACTATCGCGGTCGTGTGGCTGGGATTGCGGCATTAAATGCACGCTGGGGGTTAAAAAAATAAGGTCTTCTTTGTGGGTCTGGACGATCGGTAGTTCCGCAAGGCATTTAACGCAATGGTGCGAGGGACGGGTTGCAGGAGGTAGGTGTGCCGCCCTTCCTGTCCCTCGCAACCAAGATGGAGTCGCGGGGGAAGAGGAGTGTGGTATTCCGTAGGGCGCCTCCCATACTCCGCGACTCGGAGGGCCGCACCGCTGATGCGGTAGAGGGCCGTGGAAGAAGGGGACATTCGGCTTGGTGTCGTCGGTCTCTCCTCCTTCTGCGGTCAAAATGGAGCTAGCGGTGGAACATCTGAGCCGCCGCTGGGGCTAGGAGTTTGGTCCTTGCGTGGTCGGGAACCCTGGCTCCCATGGTCCTGGAGTGACAGACTCGGGGAGTCTGTTACCTGACTACAGGGCCGAGACGAAGGGCGCGCTGGTTCCGACGCGCCCAGAGGACGCAGGAGGAAGGAGGAAGATGGCTGTAGGGCCGAGATGATTGCAGATGAGTGGAAGCACGTTCCTGTGACCCACCCTAAAGGGCGTCAAGAAGGAACAACGTGGTGGTTTTAGTCGGTGCGAGTTCGACATAACCCGTCTTTTCCCCCGCGAGGGCGGGTATGCGTATGCATTTCCCCACGGTAAAAAAAAGGCATTTAACGCAACGAGGGCGGGCGAAACAGTTCCAAAAAACGTGACTGTATATATGGTTGTGACAATGCCCGGGAAGTCCGTTAGAGTGCGGCCGCTCGAAAGAGAGATGACTGATTCCGCTAAGCTATTCTACTTTATAGATGCGCTTACCCTCCTTGGTGCGCTCAAGAGTGACAAGCACCATGCCATAAGGGCGTTTGATGCATGAGTGGTACATACGATGTACCAAAAGGGTGGCGATTTTCTGTGCTTTTACAGCTTCGGCTATCTCCGTGTATGAGATCTCCTCAGGCAGTCTTTTGCCCTAAGCACGCGCTCGCTTTTCCCGAAGGTAGGAGGTCACTTTGCGATATTCATAGGGTGTGGCTAGCTGCAGTATAATCCCCTGATTGCTATCAGAGGCCACAATTTTAAATTTGTTTGATACGTTATGAATCCGTGATAGTCTACTGCTGGACATAGGCTTCCCCTACACCCCTTTCCAATAGGAGATTTTGGACACTTTTCCCACCACGCTGGTGTGATTCGGGTGGGTGGGACCGACTATTTACATGCCCATCCGACGCATGGATCATCTTACTTTTCAGACAATTAGGTGATCGACCCAATTTGCTCTAACCAGCTTGGAAACAACAATGAAACTTTGTTGAGTCCCCGTAGGACTTGAACCCACGACCTTCGGTTTCAAAGCACACGCGCATATCACTAGGCTACGGAGGCAGTTGTTTGATGGGGCCGAGCGAATCTCGACCTTATAAAATTCAAATTCAAATATCTTTATTCGATATGGAAGTTTGCACTTGCCTATTGATAATCAAACACACTACCACCGGTTTGAAAAAGGGCGCTAGACCTGAGAAGAACCGGCGAAAGAAACTCTAGCGTGCTATTTTTATGTTATCTTTTTAAAAATAACAAACAATTTGAAAGCATAACATATTATGCAATTTTGAAACGAAGCTGAAAAACAAGCCTGCGAGCATTCCATTACTAAGCTGTGTTATCATTTCAAAATTAATTAGTATCGTAATAACCTTTAACACATAAACGTTCCTTGACTACCTTTTTAAATTTATTAATAGTTAAATTCTGAACGTTTACTGGGAATTTGTTTTAGTAAAGTATACATTGTCCCATAAAAGACTTACTTATTCCTCGCAGTCTAGTTGCTGGAAGAATTAAATTATGTTTGTTCCTTGCATCTATGTCATGTGCATCACAATGTTTTAGGAAATCATGCCTATTTTTGCACATATATTAAATTTTCAAATATGTCATTGAGAGCTAAGGGTCATTATTTTATTTCCATACTAACTTTCTTAATGATTCTTTAGGGCCGAGGTTATAGACTGCACGAATTGCACGTTTTGAAGGACATAGATCGTATTAGTATTGCGCATTTCCCACGTAGAATGCCGTAAGACATAATAATATGAAAATAGCTGAAATACACTAAACGAGCTGTCTCCACATCAGTTAATAATCTAATTATTTTCACAGCGTAAGCTGCAAGCTAGTTTACTTGCTAGCCTATTAATATGGGGCCCCACATTGTGTTTAGCATCTGCAGTTATTCCTAGAAATACAGTTGATTCAACTAACTCTAACGCCTCCCATTCATAACCCCTTCAAATTTACTATGCTTCACATTAGGAGTCATACATCTAATAGATTTTGTTTTCCTTTGGTTTAATAGCAAGTTCTTAACATTAAACCAATTTGCTACTCAAGAGAGGTATTATTTACATCTTACGTTTAATTTTAAAATCAAGGAGGTATTATCTGCAAATAATACTGTCTGTTTGCTATTATTTATCACACTTGGTAAGTCGTTTATATAAATGAGGAAGAGAAAAGGTCCAAGAATGGATCCTTGTAGGACCTCCATATTTACCGGGGCCCCTGGTAATCTTTTATTCACGTCAACCCTCTGAATTCTGATGGCTCAAGACGAAGACAGAAGGTTGAGTGCGTATTTCTTATACCATAGTGACGTAATTCTCCTTCTGCGGAGAAAAATTCTGCGCGTGAGTAGGCGGGGCAGGGTGAGGAGCTTGAAGACGTCTGGGGTCGGTGGAATTTATGGAAGGGATGGGTTTGGTTGACTGGTTTTGCAGCCTTGATAAAAAGGATTGGATTTAAAGGTTTTGAAACCGTCGTCAGCGATGGATAGCAAGCGTTTATGAGTGCAGGTGCCCCGGCACCTGCACTCATAAAAAATAAATATAATGAATGACAAAACTGAGCATATTGCGCTTGTTTTATAGGCTGTGCGTATTATTTATTTATTTTTGGTTACGTCGGCCACTCTTTAATGATAATTATCTGTATACGAGATGTCAGTGCACTTGCTTTTTTTATAAACATCAAAGACTTCAAAAAAACTTTTACAAATAAAAAAAAAACAACTATATTATTTTTTGGTTTGGGAAAGCTAGATGATAGATGCTAAAACCGATCGCATCATTTGGATTCTTCTTTCCCAAATGTAAGAAGAATAATAACCAAACAAACCCTTTTATCGTCAACAAAAATAAAAAAAACGAACATGTTTTTTTTTATTTTTTATTGCATACGCAGGCAGACGAGCAGTCGGGACCACCTGATGGAAAGTGGTCACCGACGCCCATTGACATTGGCAATACAGGTATCACCAACGCGCTGCCTACCGTGAGACATAGGATGTTAAGTCTCGTTTACCCCGTAAATACGCTGGCTACGGTGCCCTTCAAACTGGAACACAGTAGTGTTTTCACACTACTGCTTTGATGCGGTATAAATAGGCACCGTGGTGGTACCCACCCAGACGGTCCCTTTCAAAAAGGGGACCTACCACCGGGTTTATAAATGTTATCTCGCTGCTTCTAGTGCTCCGATTTTGTTAATTCTTTGTTTAAATGATGGATATTAGCTTTTTAGTAATTATCTACTAAAGTACTTACTACAAAATTATTAAAAAATATGGACCAAATGACAGCTAGTTTAAAAATATATAAATTTATGTCACCGGAAATGTACATTAATCCGTCATTGTACATTATTTCTAGGTATTGTATGTAATTCCCAAAATCGCACGGAAATGTGTGAAATAAATTATATTGGACTAACACATTTCCTAGGAATTCTATACATTTCCTAAATAGCAATCGGAAATGTAACATTTAAGATAGACAGATATTCGACGTATTACATGAGGCTCATATTCGAATTGTAACAGCGGAAGATATCGATATCTTGATCTCGATCGGCGATAAAAGATTTATGGAGTCAAAACAAAAAACGTAACACGTAAGGATATTGAAACGTATCTTGAACTTTGTGAACCATGTCAAAGAAACCAAAAAATCATTAAAAAAGCCATTGTTGTGAAGCCTATTATATCCTCAGAATTTAATTCTAGGTGCTAAATAGATGTGATAGATTTTCAGTTCCAGCCCGACGGTGACAGCTAAATGGTGTATTAAGATCATTTAACAAAGTTTGTTGTTTTACAGCCACTGAAAACAAAACGAGCTGCGGAAGTGGCTCAGACTTTATTAGACATATTAACTGTACTTGGTGCTCCTCCAAAACTTCAGTCTGATAACGTCAGAAAATTTTTAGCCGAATAATTAACAATTTAAAACATTTTGGCCTGCTTTAAAAAACATTCATGGTAACCCCAGGCATTCGCAAAGTCAGGGGAGTGTGGAAAGAGCGAATCAGGATATTTAAAAATGATAACCACGTGGATGCAAGATAATGATAATTTATTTTATCATCCGTTATGTTTATTGTATGTTGTATTGCTCTATCATTATTACCAAAATTATAATTAATTTATGCAGTCACCTGTAGTTACAGAGAAGCTGCTTTAAGACAAAAGCGATTCATCAGATGAATTTGTGCTAAGGATAACAATGCGCTATTATCGTTTTCGTACTAGGCGTCTCATAGCGACGGTTTTCATTATTTCTTCACCGAAAATAATTAAACGCGGCGTGTGACTCTCGATTTCATTGAAAGCTTACATTCACACTTGTGCTGTTTTGTATATAACTTTGAGTTGAAATATATAAATCAGGTGAGGTGAAATGAATAAAGTTATATAGATCTTAATAAAATAATGGCACAACTTAGGAACTTGGAAGGCAGCTAATATTACATCACAGGATATTATTGTTTGTTCGATATGAATCAAGTATTCAATCAAAAATTAATTGAAGGAAGATAATTATTTAACTCCAAAAGGGTTATCAAATATTAGTGGTGTCACGCTAACTCCAAAGCACTCCGAAGTAGAATGGACTCGATGTTGCTGTAGAAGAGGCTGCCACGTCAGCTTTTGCTGGTAATTGCAGAGGATTGCCAATATAGCTCTCGTTTCTTCCTAGCGCATTAAAAGTGGGATTAAATGCGCTAGGAAGGAATAATGTGGTGGGTTAAGTTGGTACTCGCACCAACTTAAACCATTATAGCTACCAACACCAACATTATAATTAATCCTTTTCCCTGCGATAACAGCCACACCCTCCAAATTCCGTCATGTCTAATCTTTGATATGACTATGATTACAATTTAATCAAAATGCTTTATACCTATACAATTAATTAAATATTTGTAAGTATTTGACAAAAAAATATATTTTCGAATATGATAACACTTAGCAATTAATTTAAACAGGCTAGTTCAATTAATGTGGGTATTTTTTTAATATTTTTCTATTTATATTATATCTGTCTACCTACTAATATTATATTATAAAGTCAATACACGGATGGGGTCCGTGTAAAAAAAAAGTAATACTGGAGCTCTAATAGAAGAACAACGCGGGAATATATACGTATGTGCATCATTTTAAAATTTCCAAACGGTCTTAAAAAAGTAACTTAAATAAATTCAAGCACCGACTAAGTTATTATAGAATTTTTCTTTATTGTTTACATCGCTTTAAGCTTCGTCATAAATTACGTGAGTATTTATTTATTTAAACTTTTTGCACAAATAAAGTGTACACAGGCGAGCTTAATGCCTTAGGCATTTTCTATTAGCCAACCTTAGGGAGGTTACGAAAATTCAGAGTAGGTGCACTAGAAAATATTAAATTAACATGGTAAAACTTTGGAAAAAGGAAATAGGATCTAGCATCAATAGTACGCACACAACACGTGACGCGAAAATGGTGAGAGTTGTTTTCTCCGCGTCACATGTCACAAAATAAGGGGCGTTCGCTCATTATCAATCAAAGTCACGTGTGAATACGTGAACTGTCATTTGACCTCGTGTATCGAGGACCCTACTTTTATTTTTCTTCACATTCAGACTGCAGAATCTCTGTTTGTATATCCTATTGTAGCTCTTGACCTGAATAGTCGATAATTACATCGAAATTGTCACTTGGTAAGTTGTACCCATATTTCTTTAGGAGATAACTAAACAGAATTAATAAGAACAGAATACGAGAAAGATTTTTTACACTAATTCGTTTTATCTATACGAACATGAGATAATGTACCTAGAGATTTCTCTAAAAAATAATTCATTTACTCTTCATTTCATCATCATCATCATCATTAGCCTGTGATAGTCCACTGCTGGAAATAGGCCTCCCCTAATACACCCCTTTCCTTTAGGGGGTTTTGGACCATATCCCACCATGCTGGTCCAATGCAGGTTGGTGGGTGGACCGACTTTTTACATGCCCATCCGACGCACGGATGATCTTACTTTTCAGACAAATGGGTCATCGGCCCAAATTGCCCTAGCCAACTAGGACACAACAATAAAAATTATTTGAGTCCCCGCAGGATTCCAACCCACTATCTCCGGTTTCCAAAGCACACGCCCATACCACTAGGCTACGGAGGCAGACGGTCTCTTCAATTAATTTACTTCAACCTTTATCTTCGAAACAATGTAAAAAATATAAATATATGTTTTTTATTCATTTTACCTCTTAGTTCTGCTAGTAGTCTCTGTCTTTGATATTTTTTTTACTTGGTACGTAATTCATGTTATGTGGCCCCATTTTAACAAGTGATTTAGTATTAAGTAGTTCCTTTAAAATATGGCGTCACAAATGTGTGAAAATATTTCAACGCGGGGTGATCCTAAAGAGAAAAACTGTTAATTGTAATTTTAAGGTAATTGTACTGGATTTAATAAAAGACTTCTGTCTTCTTTTAAAAACGATAAAATCTGTAGTCTTTTATAAAATCATATGTAGTAGTAGCGTAAACACAAGAAACTAATTGTACATATTGAATTAGCCTACAATAAATTCCGTAAACGTATTTATCTATATTTTAGGAATAACTATTATTTTAATGTTTGAAACTATTTGTCTGTTTGTAATAGTTTTTAGATGCATTTAAGCATATTATGAGCTCACAAATAAATAAAAGAGAACAGTGTAATATCTTGAAAACCTAAATGCATTAAATGCATAATTTTTTTTTACCTCATGACCATGAATCGGCTATAACGTAATAATTAAGTCAATATTTTAATATTTAACGTTATTTTATAGAATAAGCAACATCATTTAAAAGAATGGGGCTCATAAAGTTATATAAGCTGTTACCGAAAATCTAGTCACTGTGCCTTGCCTTTGTTGACTATAAGAAAGCTTTTGTCTATGTTAAAACCTGGGCTGTTCTGGAAGTTGTCAAGCGACCCAGATCGTTTATCGATTCCTCGAAGCGTTGAGAGGTCTGTCAGAGCGCTGCGTTTATGTCCGCCTTGATTCCAAAGGGTCAAACGCAGCCAATTAAATTGCATCTAGAAGTGAGACGGGGATGTTATATCCCAGAAAGTGTTCTTTAATGCGTTTAAGGACGTCTTTAGGACCCTTAACTGGACAGGATGTGGAATAAATATTAACAGTGAGTATTTTTCACGTTTCTGCTTCGCCGATGATAAAGTTATTTTGACAGACGCGCAAGGGTGCATTCAGGATATGTTGTACAGTTTAAAATAATTCTCCTGACGTATTAGTCTCAGAATGAATTTGGACAAGACGAAAGTCATGTTCAAAGACCGCGTTCTGAGGCCTGTAAACGTCGATGGGACAGCTCTCGATATCCTCGATAAATATGTCTACCTTTGAGAGGGAGATCGAAGGAGGATTTAATTGTGTTGGACAGCATTTAAGAAGCTTAACTTCATTCTCACGTTGTCAATATCACATAGTTTAAAGACGAAAATCTTTAACCAATGCATGTTGCTCGTGATGGCCTACAGGCAGAAATTTGGCCTCTGACTGACTATGAGACTGGTTCACAAATTTACTGTTACGCCTATTATGGAACGCGCTATGCTTGGAGTTTCTTTAGTGGATACAATTTGCAATGAATTCATTCGGCGAAGAACTAAGGTTAGGTTTAAAAAACGGAGAGCTGGTCGATCCCCGACCATGATGGGATGCCGGTCTTCCTGCAGTAGCTAGTTTAGGTTGGGGGTGAGAGCAGGATAGGAGAATGATTGGCTGTCTTGGAGTACATTTAGAAAGGCCTGCGTTCAGCCGTGGACTGCTAAAAGCTGATGATGATGATGTTGAAAGATGTAGTAGTGTAGTAGTAAAAAATACAAAAAACATTTTTGGAATAAATCAATTATACCGCCTTTTTCGTCAAAAGTTCAAAAGACTAACAAAATAAAAGAAAAATTCACTACTTCATCTATTAGTATGAAAACAGAAAAATGCTACCCAACGTCACAGTTCCTTTTCTCAACGTCTTATAACATATACTGTTTTCGTAGTAGCTGTTCGTAAAGAGTAATAGCCAAGTTTCTACACCGGGACGTGACGAAAATATTGCACTTCATTATATTATCCTTTATCTTGGGTACTGGAGTTTTAGTAAACACTGTAAACTAAATCCTTAGTAAATATGTCTCAGATGCTATATGTGGTTTTTTTTAAGATCATTTCATTCGTCGCTGCCCCATGCAAGTTAAAGTTATATGTATTGACTTCGTCCAATTCTCTACCTATAATTAATATGTCGATTGTTCTTTTTAATTTATCGTATTTTCGTTTGTTAAATAACATGTAAAGTCTTCGTGGTAGCCAAAATAGACTAGTTAATGATTAATGAATAAATTTCGATACGAAAAAAAAACTACATTAAGAAGACATTTTATGGGGCCTAAGCGACGAATAAAAGCGCAGATGTTGAAGACTGTTTAATTTATGAAGAAATTAAGTTACGCTTATATAAAAGCAGTATAAAAAACTGGATGATCCAGTTACGATTTTTGGGAATCAAATAATTAATGCTCAATACATTTTTTAAAATATCTAGCAAAAATTTTGCAAAGAAGTATAAAAGCTATTATATATCAAGGTTAATATTCCTTACGAATATTAACAAAATAGGATCATAGATCGGAAGCGGTGGCGTGCTTTAGGCGAGGCCCATGTCCGGGAGTGATAAATTATTAAAAACTAATTATATATGTTTTGGTATGTAACCTCAATTATTCATTCCTGGTAGTGAATCGTGAATTTCGATAATTATTTTTAAATTAAAAAGGAAGTATCAGTCACATTGCCAACGCATACATATTACTCTTTCGCAATAAATTAAAAGATATTTAAAGTAGTGTGGGCATGCAGCGTCTTACGCTAATTTCTTATGACTTTCTCCCTTACTATCACGTAAATGTCTTGCTAACACTAGCAACAATCCGTCACTTAATTTTTATCGCAAACAGAGGCAGTCGAACATTTGGGCCACCTGATAGAAAATGGCCACCGAATTCTATGAACATCGGTATAATATCACAATATCAAGGTGAAGCTGCGTACTGTGAGGCTTAGGATGATACGTCTCATTTACCTAATAAAAACGCTGGCTAAGGTGCCCTTCAAACCGGAACACAGTAGTGTTTTAATGTTAATGTTTGGTGGCAGAAATAGGCACCGCGGTGGAAACTCTCTAGACAGCCCCCTATTAAAATGGGACGTACCTACTTGTCAAATCTTTAATAAAAAATTACGATGGTAATTAATATCTAAAATGATAAATGCATATTGACTTACCGAGGTAGACTTATAGAGGTTGGACTGAAAAATAATATCGTCACCGAGAACCAAAGGGCTAGTCGTTTTATAGTCACAAAAAATATCGTTTATCCAAATTTATTTCTAACAAAGTTCTGTTAAAGTTTTGCTTATTAAACATGTTATAACAAAACTTAAATCAGTCCACGATTCTCATGAAAGTATATATATATATATACCCCATGGAAATACTTCATACAGTGCTAAGAATAACTAAAAATATATTTCATGCAAACTTAAAATGCATTTGCATACGTTATCATGTCTACGTGGAATAAATAATAAACTGCTTATATCTGGAAAGGAAAACAGCGAAAATTTACGAGTTATCGATATTATCGATTGCCTACCCTATAAAAGGTCAGTTATCTCTTAAAGGTTAAAGTCATGATATTGAGATATGTGAGTAAAAAACAAATATATTTATATCGTATAAGTGCGTTATTTGAAGTGCGTTAATATCAGTGTTATCTGCCTTTTAGTTATTAACAAACAAACTACGACTATTTTATATAATCCTATGATATCTTCTGTTGAATGTATTTCAAAATCACTATATGAAGTTTTTATCTTTACTTAGTATAAAACAATGTCGTTTTCGCCGTCTGTCTATTCCTATTTATGTATGCTCAAATCTTTTAAACTACGCAACGGTGTTTGAAGCGTTTTTTTAATACATAAAGTTATTTAAGCGAAAGTTTTATGCCAATAGTACATGCATAATAATGTAGAGGAACTTAATCATCGAACTCCAAAGGTGAAATCGCTAATTAACACATCTTTTGCGCTTAAATTGCAAAACTAGCTGAACCTCACAGTATTGTATTACAGTATTGTACACCTAAAAAAAGTCAACATACCGTCCGTGACGGCATATGTCTATCACTTAAGGATAACCCACAGTAACCATTTTTTAAATTTTACGTTTTATGGGGAATAAAGGATTATTTATGTTGTGATTTTATGCAATACAGCATTAATTATTATCCAATTAAGTACCTTAAATACATAGTACAATATCACCCTTAACAAAATGTTCCTTAAATTAATATCTCCGAAGATATCACACACTAAAGCAAAAAGCACGTATGAATTCAAGGCGGAAAACTTACGTATACACATATAAAAGAAGTACATCTAAACATTACAATTTGAACATGTTTTTATTAAATAGTGCAGTTTATTGTGAAATTTTAATAATACTTATGTTTTGTTAGCAATACTTTCTGCAGAACTTTTCTAAGAAGAAATTACAAATATCAGTTGTTCTGTATCAAATCATCAAAAAGTCTTTAGCAGTCCGCTGCTGGACATAGGCCTTTTTTACTCTACTACTAAAGTCACGGACATGGTTCATAGGATTAGCTCCTTCAAGTGGCAGTGGACCGGTGATATTGTCAGAAGAAACATTTTTGAGAAGGCGGACCATTAGTCAATCCCCAACCACCAGGGATGCCGATCTCGATTTTTACATTGTTTTGAAGATAAAGGTTGAAAGAAATTAATTGAAGAGACCGTCTGCCTCCGTAGCCTAGTGGTATGGGCGTGTCTTGGAAACCGGAGGTAGTGGTTGGAATCCGGGGACTAAAATAATTTTTATTGTTGTGTCCTAGTGTTGGCTAGGGCAATTTGGGCCGATGACCCATTAGTCTGAAAAAGTAAGATCATCACGTGCGTCGGATGGGCGTGTAAAGTCGGTCCACCCACCAACCTGCATTGGCCAGCCTGGTGGGATACGGTCCAAAACCCCCTAATGGATAGGTGTATTAGGGAGGCCTATGTCCAGCAATGGACTATCACAGGCTGATAATGATCCTTACCTAAACAGTCTATATAAATATAAACCTATATATATAAAACCTATCTTAGTATCTGTCATCGCATAATTGTGGTGAATGCCGAAAAGCGTAATTAAATTTTAACAATAGTCTTTCGTGAATTGTAAAATGCTCTTTTTGCAAATTGTGGTCAGTGGTATTATCGAACGTACAAACAATAATATCCTTAAATTTCCATTATAAATGATTTTACTGGGAATTTTCTTAAACTACGGTATTCATGGAAGAAGTCTTTAAAGTTGTCAAACGTTAATTGCAAGAAAGGAATATCAAGTGTACTTTGAGGCTTTATAATAAGCTTTGTAGGGCAGTGACATTGTGTACGTATTACGTTTCTGAAATTAAAACGCATTATACACTTGGTAACTATATGACTTCCATTTATATACACAATAGATGTTATGCTATTTGTGCTTTAAAATTAAAAACAAAACAAAAATTATACTAAAACATATGCGACTCAGAAATAAAGCAGTGTATCAGTAAATCCTTCTCTCTTAGCAACGATGTAATGCTTGTTCATTTAAATTATATGTTATATACTCTTGTTTCAATTTACTTAAAATGTGCAAAGACCTACCAACAGAAGGAACTACTCAAGTCAAGGTCAAAATGGTTATAATCTGTTTCGTTTTGTAGTCAACAAAATCTTGTTAAAACTCTTCATTTGTTCTTTAATAGGTAAGAACATTTATTTTCTGCTCTTATTCTTGCTTTTTTTTCAACCGTGGAAAAATGCAATTTACGCATCCCGCCTTAGGTTTCCAGGCAGGTGTTTAGGACTCGCTGGATAGATGCCAGAATACCCACTAAAAACCATCGAACAGCCACTTCATGCCAACTGGTAGAAGCCACGGTATCGCTCGCGCATCACACCGCGACTCTACACGCGCCTGCCCACAGATGCAGACTCCACTCGGAAACTTCATTCACTTAATTTTTGATATATATATATACTATACTTCGCCGACATTACATCTCGAGGGCATTAGTTAACGGGTGACGGTCCCCTCTATACCATCACGGACAGCCCTCATTAAGGAGGCAGGTGGCGGTCGTGTGCGAGCCATCTTCGTCCGATTCTCTTGCAACGGATAAGTATTGACAAAGCATTTTTCTCCCTAGTCCTCTTCATCGCTTCCTTCTCTACCATCACATCTTTGCAGAAGGAGACCATCATATTCCAAGCCACGTCACTTTCCATCATAGCCACTACTACAGTTAGCAAAGACAGGTCGTTCCCAACTACAGCAGCAAGGTGAATTTTCTGCTCACTCTATCTCGGGCACTCAACCAGTGCATGCCTGGCAGTATCCTCAGCACTTTCGCAGTGAAGACACCTCATTGTAGGCTCTCTACCTGCCACCTTGCACAGGTACCTTCCAAAGCTTCTGCCTCCAGATCCCAAGGTGGCGTTCCTGCCATCACACAGGCTGCCTCAAAAGAAAACGTATGATAACCCCTAATAACTCTGAAGGCAATGACTCGTTGTGGTCTGCGTAAAAGTGTCTTGTTATGGGCGTTTAGAGCATCAGCCCAAACAGAAGTTTCGTAGAAAGCCATTGACCTTATAACTCCCGTATACAAACGACGGCACTGTGTCTTAGGTCCGCCAATATTAGGCAGAAGCTTTCCCAACGCACCTGCAGATCGAATAAGCCTGGGAGTCAGTTGACGAGAGTGTTCTTTAAAGTTCAACAAGGCCCAAGTAACGCATGGTCTCCACAATTCACCTACAACTAGATGTAATCCTGTAGGCGGTGCATTTCTCGTCCATGAAACTATATTGCCTCCGACTTTCTCTAGACACATCTAGTCCAAGCCGTCGAATCCTCTGAACGATGTATGCTACCAGCTGAGGCTAGATGGATTGCCTGAGCTATACGTCCTTGCCTGCGCTGTCACGAGCGTATCGTCCGCATACCAAACCACTTCTACCCTCCAAGGTTTTCTCCTCGTAGCACCAGTCATGCACCTATGCTCCACAGAAGTGGTCTAAGAACCGACCCCATAGGAACACCACGAGACACTATCCGTCGACACCAGCTTGCTCTTGTTGGGTCTGTTTGAAAGGTATGCCGCCACAATCTGTCGTAGGTAGCGAGGTACCGCGTGGTAGCGGAGAGCTTCATTTATACAGCTCCATGGTAATGTGTTAAACGTGTTTTTAATATCCAGGGACACCGCTACCACGACTTCACCCCTATTTACTTCTTGCGCTGTCAGTTCTTTAACTTGAAGTATAGCATCCATTATAGATCTCTGTTTACGAAAACCATATTGATGTCCACTTAGGTCTGTTCCAATCTCCGTCGTGTGCCTGATAAGCCGCTCAGCAAATATGTGTTAGAACATTTTATTTATCTTGTTCAGCACAACGATTAGACGATATGCCGAGGGTGAATTCGCTGGTCGACCTTCTTTTTTCAGCAAGACTGGCTTACCGATTTTCCAACAATCTGCGTATCGGCACTGTTCAAAACACGCATTAAAAAGAGCTTTTACCCATGGCGCTATTCTAGAGCAAGGCACCAAATAGCTCCTGGTATTCCATCTGGTCCCGGGGCAACCTTTTTAGCTCTCACTCGTAGTTGCGCTACCTTTAACTCAACCTCAGATACTTTTAGTGTAATAGAGCTATCTTCACCTGTTACTTCACCGATGCAGCCATGTTTGGTGGCATGCAGTCGTCTTCCTCAGGGAACAGTTTCTCGACAATGCTATCGCACATGACATGTAGAGTCTGTGTCAGTCTGTATCGACAATGACATGTAGAGTCTGTGTCAGTGATGGGCTTCCTGGTTCACTTCCCCAAAACTTTCCGTATCATGAAGCCATGCCTGAACTATTGCTGCTTCGAGTAAAAGTTCTTTATCAAGCTTTTTAAATGCCCATTTAGGTCCCGACCCAGAGAAAGACCGATTGATAACATTTAAAACAGGTAAAGAAGAAGATGCTTCTTTATGAAAATATATATACCGGTGGTCTGACAAAGTTTCTACATCGTCTAGCACTCGCCATTCATTTATTCGATGAGCAAATGTAGGACTTGTAAAGGTAACATCCTACTATCGACTCTCCCTGTCTTCTTACGCATGTACTCACTGAACCCTGGTTTAAAATTACCAATCCCGTTGCTATGACCCACTTCTCTAACACTTCGCCACGTGCATCTGCTGTTCGAGATCCCCAAGCTACTGATTTAGCATTAAAGTCACCAGCAAGAAGCACTGGATGTAAGAGAAATTGCTCGAAGTCAGCCAGGTTCTGGTTTAGCGAAAAGTAAACATCAACCACTGAAAGACCATTCACAGTAGCTGGTACGCATCCCCGACCTTTGCTACATTTTCATAAGACGGGGATCCAACGGCAGTCTGTGTGATTAAGAGCACTCTAAGTGATTTTCACTAAGATTTTCCTCGATATCACATACCTAATTTTCTTTAAGAGGTACGGAGTAAGGTTCGGCAATAATTGCGATATTTATTGACCGCTCTGCTAAACTCTGTACTAGTAGGTCTTGAGCTCTAGCACAGTGATTAATATTACCCTTCAAGACCTGTGGCCATTATTGTTCCATATCTATAGATTCCACCTCGGCCGCCGAAGTAGGTTAATCTGGCTGCAGTATAGATCTATTCCTATCGCGACTCTTTCTTTTATTTGGGTCATCAGAGCGAGTTTACATGCTCTGCTGCCAATACTCATGCTCAACTGGTCTTTGAGACCAAAACCAGTGCACAATGCGGCGCAGCAGTACATTGCCCCGCCTATGTCCCAGTCGACTGCAGCGGTAGCATATATTGCATCCACTGCCGCAGCACATTGTCCTTGACGTGGCGAGTATCCAAACACCGATAGCAGCGGAACATTCTCGCTCGTTTCAGCCTGTCAAAGCCCACTGTTGAGCATAGGCCTCCCCATAAGTCGCCAAGAGGTGATCCTGTGCACCTGCATCCACCGACCTCCGCATTTGCACAGGTCGTCACTCCATCTGGTGGGGTCGTCCGACACGCGATGGCCAGTACGAGGGCTGCCACTCGAGAACCTTTCTTCCCAACGGTTATCGGTTCTCCGAGCTAGTGGCCGGCCCATTGCCACTTCAGCGGAGCATTCTAGGCTCAGCAACTTCACTTGGGCGGCTACCCAACCCACTAGTACCTCCCACCGTGGTAACCTTCTGGCGGCTAATATCGGGCACCGTACCGTCAAATGTACCTAGACCTGAGTGGTCAAGTTTATATCGCCGTATTTTACTGAGTCCCTAGGGCAATCGCCTACTTTTGCGATAGCCATCACAACTTCGTCTGCTGGACGGAATCGTCTAGCCAGAAATACGCATCTCTGAGCACATTAGTAGGCCTGCCTATCGAACATTATCTTCCCGGAGATTCTTTCCGCTTTCTTCCACTGTGCACCCCATGGTACGTCTAGGATCCACGCGCCAGTTTTGTCCTTCTACACCGGAGTCCGGAAGGCCAAGAGACTAGAAGTCAATTTTATCTTTGGCTTCTTTTAATAACTTTTTGAAGGTGATACCTCTCTCCTCCGCACCTGTATCAAGGGTAATGTGACAGCTGCAGAACGCGGGGATCGTAACTTGCTCGCCATTGTGCGAGTAGTTGGTCTTGGTTGCGCTGATGTTTTTTTTTGTGCCTTTCTTAACAACTTGCACCCACTCTCCTTACGAAGTCGTAGGCTTTGATGTCAGTGCGTTACTATTATGTTTAGCGATAGACACACTTTGCATAGCTAATTCCTATTCTTGCTTTTACCTTTTCCTTTTTTCTTTTTCTTCTTCTCAGAGACTTGTGGATGTACGGTATCTCCGTGACTACCCATTTCCTTACTTTTGGAGGTCAAATCTTTTCTATTTGCACCCTTCCCAGATGGTTTAGACATGTCCCTTCCGTCTGAAGCAAGAGGCGGACGCATTCGCGATTTTGTCAACAGCCTCCCCTCCAGGGCTTCTAGTCTTGCATTTACCATTGTTCCAACTTTCTCCATGATGGTGCGCGAAAAAGTCTCTAGAAGAATGGGAGTTGGGTCTTCTGTAGGTGGAGGAGCGGCTGGAGAGGGAGCAGCACGTGCGTTTTGCCTCAGCTAACTCCGCCTTGAGCTGTGCCATATCTTCGCGTAGTTAGCCAGGTCCACCTTAAGCCTGGCATTGTCTGCCTGCAGTTTCTTTGTCTCCTTCGAAACTGATCTGAGTTTAGTATGCGACAGCCTCCTCTGATTGTCGTTGCTGCCTCTTTAGCGCATGGACAAAGGTACCCTTTAGGTTTCGGGATGAGGTGGCCACTTTAAACATAGTTGCCACGTTGTCTAGGACCAAGTGATTTAATTCAACAGCCGTTGAATCTTCCACTTCCATTTCTGGGGGATCCAGTTTCTCAAGACACGCAGTCTTATTACACCGGTTTTTTCCCGTCATTTCTACTACTTCCTGTTCCGCTTTTCCTTTTCTTCCTCTCGCTCGACATCCTTCAGTGCTTCTCTAGTCAAGGCTAGTCCAATACATCGGCTAGTCGAGGGAATGATGCTTCATACATTATTACATTATCAGCCTGTGATAGTCCACTGCTGGACATAGGCCTCCCCTAATACACCCCATCAAAGGGGTTTTTTTTTGGATCGTATCCCACCACGCTGGTCCAATGCGGGTTGGTGGGTGGACCGACTTTTTACATGCCCATCCGACGCATTTTTCGACGACTTTTCAGACAATTGGGTGATCAGCCCAAATGGCCCTTACCAGCTAGGAAACAACAACAAATTGGTGTGACAAGTTCGGTTTAACCGTGAACTCATCGAATTGTCAAGCAATAGTCGTCGTTAGTGGGCACATTTTAAGTAAAATAGGCTAAAGCACGCTCCCAAACGTAATTTTTAATGGTAAACACATTCCACTCAGTGAAAGTGTGAAATATCTAGGTCTCCATATAGATAATACTTTAAGTTGGAACAGGCAAATTTTAAATAATGTGCAGAAAGTGACAGGAGTCCTGCGATGCCTCTCCCAGTTAAAAAAATTTTGCCATCTGACACGAAATTGTCGCTCGTGCAGGCCCTTATTTTTCCTTTAATCGACTATGGTGACGTGTGCTATCTTGACCTGAGTGCAGATCACCTCAACAAACTTGACTAAATTCTAAATAACTGCATTCGATTCGTTTTTAATCTACGATCTGATTACGTCTCTGCGCATCATTACCAACTTAAGTGGTTGCCTATTGGGCAGCGATTCTCCCTACGAACTCTTACCACTCTTTATAAGTTTCTCCATTCTTCCGATACACCACCAACGCTGCATAAGCGTGTGCTCCAATGCCCTATTCACCGTTCTGAATTCGTACATTCCTCTTTATTCGTTCAGCCTGTCTTCCTGCGGAATGCGTTACCTCTAGAAATCAAGATGGTTAAAAATAGCATAACTTTTAAGGTAAAGGTAAAAGTAAATTTTTTCGACACTTAAATAAAATCATCGGAATTAAATATTTGTTTATGTATCTTTATATTTACATATTTATTTTATTTATATTTTATATACATATATGTTCAAGAATGTATTCAGTATATTTATTATATATAATGTATTGTAATTTTTTACAACATATATTTAGTTATGAAAAATTTACGTATCTATTTTTGAGTACATATTTATTTTCTTAAAATATTTTGTTTTGTTTGTTTTTCATATTTTTAACTTTGCACCTTCCACTATATCTCTGCATACATGCCTGCAAGGTCCAGGGTGTACAGCTTGATTGTGAATGTGGTCTCTCTATTATGCAGGCCAAGCTCTGCGATCCATCAGAACTAGGATAAAATCTCACAAAATATTGTGCAAAAAAATCTTTATTCTATGTATAGGAAACGTATTGAAAGTTTAAGTAATATAATAAATAAAATTAGTTATTTGCTTAATAATAGTAAGCCGGATATACTGTATGGTAAATTATTTAAATTAATAATAATTAATAACAACAGTCAAATCAAAAAGATCTGCAGCTTTCAGTGAATGGGTAACAGTTGGAATACATAAGAGCAGACAAAGATTATATGAACTATATGTGAAAAGACTTACAATCACAATCAATCCTTTTGTGCATATTCACTCCAAAACATTCAGAAAAGTGTGCTGGACAGCAAGTCACTCTACATAAAAAACAAAATTAAAGGTTATTAAATAAAATTACTTTACGAATTTTATTGCGTTTATTTACATTTTAAAGTCCCGACGTTTCGAACACTTTCCAGCGGCCGTGGTCACGGGGTAGACTGAAAATTAAAGGTGCATCGGACAAAATAAAAATGACTTGGAAAATAATTACCGGTGAAACAGGAAGGGCTGTAAACAAGAACTTTGAAATTCGGCTAAATGTTAATGATAGTAAAATAAATTCTGATCAAAATGTTGCATTCTACTTTGAAAAATTTTTTCAGATATTCCTGTCTTTACCACCAGTCACTTGTTTCTTCTCCAACTGTTGCAGGTCCTTATTAAAAGAAAATATTAAAGAATGTAAAGATAATTTCTATTTTGTAATGTGAGCGATAAAGATATTGATGTCCGCTTTTGAAATCCTGGACATTAAAAAACTGTAGATCTGTGGTGGATCTCGTTAAGGTGATAAATTCTATTATTGATGTTATATCACCTTGCCTTGCAGCTATTTTTAATTATTGATTTCATGTGGTAAATTTCCTGACCTTATGAAGCACTGTAAAGTTATTCCGGTATTAAATCAGACAGTACTACAGACCCCAATAACTTAGACTTATTAGTATACCGTCTGCGCTTAGTAAAATTTTGGAGAAAATAATTCTTAACTAATTACAAATACATTTTAATTCTCATAATATGCTTAATAACAAAACAGTATGGTTTAACACAGGGGTCGTTCTACAACCGATGCAGGTGTCCATCTTATTAAGACTATATTTGAGGCATGGGAAGGGTCACACGATGCCTGGAGGTATCTTCATGTGACTTAACCAAAAGCGATTTGACTGTGTACAGCATGATACTTTGGTCAGGAAGTTAAGCCACTATGGTATCAAAATGCCGCACTCGACCTTGTGACTTCGACTTGAGCCATCGAACTCAGAGAGTTGACGTGAAGCAAGAGATCTCCGGGTGCAGGTAGGTATGCGAGTCCCAAGGGATCTATTTTGGGGCACTTATCTTTCCTGGTCTATATTAATTGACCTACCACACCAGGTTGAGAACAATAACGAGATTGTATTATTTGCTGATGATACTTCTTTAATATTTAGAATAAAACGACATAATTTGCAAAATGACGATGTAAATAATACCCTCTCAAAAGTAAAATACTGGTTTAGTGCAAATAATTTATTGTTAAACAAAAATAAAACTAAATGTATAAGGTTTATAACTCCTAATGTTCCTCAAGCTGGGTGAGATGTGGTGTGATGGGAGAAAACCTGACCTTACATTTATTTCTCGGCATCAAAAGTTCTAAACTCAATGGGGCCTCTATTCAAACTGGCGGGTAAACAGCTCAGCGGCATGCAGTCAAAAAATTAGACAATTAACCGATTTTGAAAACCTTTGTATTTAAGTTATTTTCATTATAATGTCTTAACATTCTACGGGAAACAGCTGATATTAATACAAATAATTCAAAAAAGGCGTTCGGCAATCTATAACCTGGGCCCAAAGTCCTGAAAAATGTTTACAAATTTGTAATGACTGTTTTTCTCAATTATTTGAAAATATTATTTTTCTAAAAATAAAATTATTTTGTAAAATTTAACACTAATATAAATACAAATAACATAATTATTTCTTCCCAAAACGGCTCCGAAAAACGGAATACCGGAAACGTTCAGCTTTTTATTAAATAAATTTAAAAAAGTTTAAAAAGGAACGTTTTTTTAAAAATATTATTGTTTTGTTATTGATAATAACACATCCTGTTGGAACTATTTGTCCAGGCTCTTCAAATATAAAATTGGTTTATGTAAAAAGTTTTTAAAATTTATTAAAAAAAGGAAAAAAATCCCCTGGTTTCTTACCCGGTTCTTCTCAGGTCAGGCTTCCAACCGGTGGTAGATTTTTGACAATCAATAAAAGTGTAATGCTCATAGAATAAAGATTTTATTTGACGACTTTGAAAAAAGAAAAAGCTGACGTGAAGCACCGCCGGTTGGAAAGGGCGTATCGAAAACAAATTTTTAAAAATGGTTGGATTATCCAGTACAGGGTACTAGATCAATCAAACCTTTAAAATTTCAAACCTAAATCTGCCAAAAACCCGATTCTAATCGTGACCCACATTCTGTAAAAGGTTTTGAAACGGCGGGCCCTAAAAAAAAAACGGAAAAATCCGTAAGTCTTTATTAAATTCGATTTATGATGTGATTCATTCAAAATTAATTTGCAAATTGCTTAAATCACAACTTTGGGAAATATTGGCTTTTTTATATTTTCTCTGTTTGATTAAGGATGATGACTTTTTATAATTACCATAAAGCTGAATGATATTATCATCTATCAAAAAGTTTGTTGTTTTAAAACTCTTTGTCAATTTCCCCAAACCACTATTTTAAAGCATAAAATAATCAAGTTAAAACTTATCATGTGAAGCTTTTACCGATCAGATACAATAAATACAGTAATTAAAATTTTAATGTAAAGTGCAGCAAAAGATAGAACGCCAATTGATAAATTTGCATTCAGAGAAGAATTTGAACGATTTTGACATCAAAATATATTTAAACATGTGCATTACAATGTTATTTTAGCGTAATATTGTTTTTCTTAAAATATATATGAAACTTATTATTATTCAAAACAAATTAAAATATCATGGTTTTAATGACAAACTGCTGATACATTTTTTGACTTTCCTAAGATTAATGTTGAAATAGATAAAGGTTTTATATGACCTAAAATATAAGTACAATAAAATTAAATAAAATACAAACTTATAACCGACTTCCCCAAAGGGACTTACTCAATATCTTTTTAATATTCTTTACAGTTCTGGGAGGAACCAGAATCTTCCTGAACATTAAAAAGATAGCCCATATTATGACGCCATTTGATATTTATGTTTTCGTTTAAATTAATTACTAATCTCATATCCTCTGAACCTTCCAATAGTTTTTAATACCCACTGATTTGGGCTTCCTTTTTTCCTTATAATTTTTTTCAAACTGGAAATTACAAAAACCGGGTTTAAAATAATTAAATTTTAAAAAAGTTTTTCTCTATTATGTTAAATACAAACCTTTGTGCTTTTTGAAATAATATAATAAAATGGGATTAAAAGAAAATTGACCCCTCTAACAATTTCTTTTTAATATTGGCCTTGTTTTCGGATTAAAATTCATTTCGCGCGAATTTTAATATTTTTAATGACTTTTTTTGCTTTCTCAACCATTTTCTCTTAAAATAAAACTAAAAAAATTAGCCGGAAAATTGGTAGGAAAAATTGTCTTTAAATGTGGGTGATCCAGCGTGGGATGGGCATTAACAAATGGTCCCACAAAAGCATTGGACCAGCGTATAAACCGTCAAACACCCCTTGGAGTTTCCCTAATGCATCCCTATTCCTTAGTGACCGGGTGGTAATGGATGATGATTCTTTTTTAACGCTAATATTGTACATATTAAATTACCCGGTTTTAGAAAGACTCGTAATAATTCCCATCAGTTTTCAAAACATTCAAAATTAAATCCCTTTTTACAGACCCGGTTCCAAAACGTCAGAATAAATTGAGACTTAAAAAATGGTAAAAAATGGTTTAACATCGTAATATGGTTTTTAAGCACTCCTGAGTCATGGTTAGGTTTTGTTCTTAAAAATGAAAAAACCAATTAAAAACTATCGGGCAATATAACCATGGGTCATATCTATAATTTTTTTTGAGGGTCATCTGGAATCGTCTTAAGAAAACTCACAAGCCAGCCTCAGAACAGGCCGGTTTTCAAGGGTTATAGCACCATAGACCTCCTGTTGGCAGGTTTTAAGAAGCACATAAGATTGGCTCCTGGCCAAACTTTGGGATTTGAAACGTCCTGACACCTGTTTCACCTGATTAGAGATATTCAAGGATCCTGTGATGTCTGCATTCGCCACTATGTTGTTGTCAAAGTGGGCAACTGGCTATCCCCTACACCGGGTTGAAGGGAAATCATGTCTCCAAAATTGTTTGCCGCGGGGGATTGTTCGGACCTCAAGGAAGCTCTCAATCACGTTTGGATGATATCTCATCAAGGGACCCAAAGACCGCAGAAAATGGTGAAAACCTGGCGGCTCTCTGAAAACATCGATCTTCGGATCAACTTGGGTAAAACAAAGGTCCCGTATTCCGGCACGTTGGTGCGGGACCAATCCAAATTGATGGCACCCCCTCAGTGGTTTCAAGAACGTTCACCTAGGGCAAACGCTGGAACTACGTAGAAACAACTAAACTGAGACTTCAATGGCTATTTTTATCTCATAAATGAATTAATATAAAAAGGTTTGTTATAAACTATAAATAGGGCGTTTGTGTCTAGTTTTAAATCCCCAAATTTTTTTTTTAATAGAACTAAAAAAAACGTTATATTTTTTATTCTTTGTTAACCAATTGAGTTTGATGGCGATCTTCGCGGTGGCACCAAACCGGATTTTCTCAAAGCTAACTTTAGCGGGCGTTAACCTTTTGTCAGTTAATTTAATTCATCATCGAATCGGTCATTAACTAGTGCAACGTTTCTCATTATCGAATTCAAATATACAAGTGTCCAATTGCCTAGGACATTTTAAGCAATAATTAACGTTACCTAAACTCTTACGAGAAGTGGATAATTTAAAATATTTATTATTTATAGAATCTTAGAACAAAATTGTCAAAAAAGTTTCAATTCACTAAATCTTTATTTACTACTTTTTTCTCCAATCAGTGGTGGTCCACCCCAAAACGGCCAGGGGCCATATTGGTAAGTTTTATAAACTTTTGTTAACGGTGGGAAGGAATCTCAAAAAACCCTCTTTCAATCTTCTTTGCCTAATTATTTTTTCTCTTATCAGGGAATCAGCGGGATGGGTTACTCAAACAGGGTGGAAGGTCATAAACTCTTTGAAATCTTAAAAAAGTATGTGTACGTTGTCAATGAAAATATTCATTGGACTAACGTTAGAAAACCAAATAACACGTTCCTCACATTTCACAAGACCGCATGTTGCTTCGTCTACCAATTAACTCTTTACAATAAAACCCTCATTGGGATAAAAAACCAAATGCTGGGTTACAATCGATAGTAACCCTTTCTTCAAATTTAATTTGGCTTCTTGTTATGGCAATTAAAAATTAAATGTCGTTTTAATTTTAACTACTAATAAACAAAGTATAAATTTTGATTAGTCAGCCCAAACACTTGCCTTCTTACCATAATCCCGCAATTTTGTTTAAATGGTACTCTTTTGGATCTATCTTGGGCGGGGTCCGAACCCAAATCCAATTTCAAAGCCCTAAACAACGTTAGGGGACGGAGACAGATTTTTAATTTTTTAATTCTTATTATACTAACTGGTATTTTTAAAAGAAGCTTTCCAAAATAAAATTTAAAGTGTTAACCAAAAATATTTACATTCTGGTTAAATTATTTTAAAAATAAAATTTATTAAGTTCATTTTATTATTTTTTTAAAAAATCTACTGAAATTTCGTTCGGGCCCCTTTGACATAATTAAAGCAAATAAAACAAAAATAAATTTTATCCTAAGGTTTTTGAATAAAGTTTTTTAAAATATCAGGTTTCAATTTTTAAAAAAAAAAAAGGCTGAACGTGTCTAATTTTTTTAAATTTTTATGTAACAAACTCTCTGTAAGTGATTAAAGTTGTCAAAGGCAAGTTTTCCAGACTATTTTTTCATATCATTGTTTATTAATAATGGTTTAATTTAACAAAATTACTTCTAATTAAGATCAAAATCTTGAATACGATTTCATTTAAACCGTCGATAATCTTCATATTTCTTTAAAAAATTAACATTTAATTCCGACGAACCTCTTCTTTCGGTCTTCTATATATTAAACATACTTGTCCGACTTTGTGGTGTCCAGAACGATGGATGCCGCTCTCAAACGTAGTCGGATCACAAGCACGTGGACCATTTCAAGCCAGCTTACAAATTCTGGGAGCATGGTTCTATTAATTATAGTTCGGTGAGGACGGTTTTCTCTACAGCTTGCAGCACATAATGTTTAGAAATTCGATTTTCAGATATGAAAGATACTGGCTGAAATCAGCTTCTTCTTAATTGGTTACTTCGACAGAAGTCTTAATTTATTCGTTTATATTCAAATTTTAATTCAAATTCAAATATCTTTTTAATACAAGTTAACACCCCTTTTGATTTCAGGACCTACCACCCCGTTGGACACCTCCAACCTGAGAAGAACCGGCGAAAAAGAAACTAAGCGGGCCTTTTTTGTCATCTTTTAATATAATCAAATGTATATTCATATGATCTACATACAGTTCTTTTATACGTATATTAAACTTGAAAAAGCCTGGAGCGAGCATTTTATTACCAGGTAGTGTTTTTATTTATAAATTCATTTATGTTATAATACCTAACTACTTTTTTTTATTTTTTTTTATTTATTACTTTTAGTTCCTTTACTAATGCTTTTAAATGTAGTAATAGTTAAATTCTGAAGGTTCACTCGGAATTTGTTGTAAAAGCAGTATTGGTTGGCGAGTTAACCTGCAGCTTACTTTAACTGACGACCGGTGATCTGAATTTTCTTACAGCAAAGAAAGGTAAAAGATGTAAAAATAATTGTTGACATCTTCGGGTATAGCGCTCGCCATGACTATTGGTAAAGAGACATATAAGTCTCAAGATAAACATCAGAGGAACCTTTAAGGGGCCATACATTTGGGCAAAGGTCCGTCATCGACTGATCCATTATATCTTTTATAAAACTTACGTCCTTAAGAACATGTTGTATTATATTATTTTTTAAAAGCACTTACAACTTTAAGTTTGTTTTATATATTCATAAGAAAACTGAATTATAACAAATAGGAAACATAAATGACAGCATTATTATAAAACTTAAAATCTTAGAGTTTTATAGTTTTTAAGTTTAACATTTAACATTTAGACAATTTCAAACAGGCTACAAAAAGGGTTTAATATACGACTAATTTGTGGGCAAAATTAACCGGCTTATTATGTGTGTATGTATTTAATAACTTATAAATACAAAAGGTGAATAAAAATACCTAACAGTTATTGGAAATTGTCTTTACCTATTCTCTGTACTTTAAAGGTATATAAGTTTGTTATTACTACATAGTATAAAACAAAGCCGTCTTCTCAGTCCCCATATCTCTATGTATTTTTCTTTGAAAAACGGATTTTAATGAGGTTTTTTTATTAGATAGAATGATTGAAGGAAGGTCTATATAAATTTACAAAATATTTCTCTAAATATTTTTTAAGATATCAATTGTACCCTGACCGGGGCGGGTCGCTAAATAAATTTTGAAGCATAAGTTTTTCCACGAAGTTGGTTTTAATACAGATTTTTAATGATCTTTATTTTTTTCCAATAATTAAGTAACATTTCTTAATCTTTCTACGCTTTGAAATGGCTAAATAATTCATAGAAATGGGCAAGTAGTTTACTAGATGATTATATAAAGACAAAAATACTGTTGTTTCTCAATTAATTGTTGTTTCTCAATCAAAGTAATTAAATAGAAAAAAAGAATAACGTAGTTTTACTAAAATTTGTTATTTAACTTAGTTAACGGATGTCTAAAGCTAATACAAATCGTGTAAAAACTTCAAATTTCAAATATTTGATCGGCAATTTTCCTCGAACAAGTCTATCGCACAAAGACTAACTCACAAAGTCTATTTGCAGAAATCGATCGTAACGAAGTATAAAACAACGTATATTTTTGAAAAAATGTTATTCCCCTCTAAATAAAGTAATATAAGCTTTATAAAAAGCATTAAATTGCTTTTTGGTATTAAAACTCTACCACTTCTGACTGATTTTATCATTTTGTCTCGTTTGCCTCTATTCTTTTTGCTTTTAAGTTTTAAATTATTGTGAAATTTGATGTTCAATTGACGATCAGCTGGGCGTAGTAGTGTTTGGAAAGGAAGAAACTTTTTGATAAAATTGTTTTTCTGGGTGTCGGTGTTTGTTCTTAAAATTTTGTTATTATTCAGAAAAGATAAGTAAGCCCATATATTTGTCAGTCATCTAATTTCCATAGTACAGTTGTTCAGTTTTAGACTAGATGATGTGTTATTTGTCCAGAAATATTACTGCTAATGTTATATTGCAATTGGATTTGATATAAAATAGTCTGATTTTTTACCAAAAAATTATATTTAATGAGTGGCAAAAGTATTAACAACTAATTTTCTACATTCAATTTCTATGATCTTTGGACTTATACGGACTTTTCGGAATTATAAGGTATACCCTAAAAATTGGTTTATAATGGTTAAGGTTAATATTATTAGGCCCGATTTTACAGAATGATGGATCATGTATGGATTCGCATCCTATAGGGTAGGCCTATCTCCAGAAGTGGACTATTACAGGCTGATGATGACGATGCCCTAACAGCAGTGTCGAATTGATTTCTGATATGAGGAGCTGACTAGATGTCTGCATGATTCCACCACTATGTCTGTCGTATTTCAAAGTGGGCAGACTGAGGCTATCCACCTGCACCGGGATGTGAAATAAGGATGTGGCATGTTTCCAAAATTGTTCTACGCCGCGCTGGAGGATATGTTCAAGACGATCTACTAGAAAGGACATGGCATAAAAAGAATGGCGAGTACATCTCACAGACCTGCAGAAAATGGTGCAAAGTCTGGCTAAGTTATTTGCACGCATCAGTCTCCAAATAAATTTGGGGGAATCAATGAGCATGTTAATCCAGGATCGATCGCAATCACTGGCACCACTTTTAAATTGGTTTCGGATTACGTTTAGCTAGAACCAGGTAGGAACAACTTTGAGGGAGATGCCAATAGAAGAATTCGTCTGGGTTATACAGTGTCTTACATCTAAAGTCTTCGATCAGTGCTTCATACCCGTTATGATCTACAGTGCCGAGATTTACCGACCTAGCTTACAGGACTTATAAGCTAAAGTGACAATGGGTCGGTCACATAAGCTGCATAACTGACGACCACTGGAGATGAAAAGATATAGAGTGGATGCTGAAACTCGGCGAAAGTAATGTAGGAGGCCCTGCAGCTAGACGGAGTCACGACATTTGCATTGTGGCTGGTGTGGGCTGGATGAGAATAAGCGGTGGCGTGAATTAGCGGAGGCCAAGAGGCAAAATGAAATTTTTAATATTAATTTGTATGAAAAAATAATTGATTTTCCTATCCGTATTGTTCATCATGCTAATTATATTGAAAGCTGAATGTGCCTGTAATTGGTGAGTACGTATGTAAAGCTTGGTGAATTCAATTTTTTTAACAATTTTTTGTATACTTACTTACTTACTTACTTATGTGTTATAAACATGGTTATTTATATGTTATAAACATACACTCCAATTTCATTTATAAGCATGGGAAAGGATGTCCTTTTAGTCATATATTTTAGCACATCTATTGCATAGGCCACGGTTTGAACTGTTTCTTCGGCAGGTATGTGTTTAAACTGTCGTCTTGTACAATTATTTATTACCAATATTCACTTATAGTACGGAAGAGGACTTAATAACACAAGCACTGTCCCTGTCAACGGTATGGTGGTGCAGTGATGTTAAGTAGGGATGTTGTTATCTTAGTTTAACTCATCTGCCTTTGTAAGCAATAATTAAAACCATTAATTGCTTAAAAAGGCACACGACTTGACGGATCTTTCGATGAAAAGTGATCATCAACGTCAACGGACATTGGTAATACCAGGGGTATTAAAATTAAACAATTTTTTCTTCAACACACTGCTTAGAAAGTTCGAATAAATTTACGTTATGGTACACGCTGCAACGCTTTTTAAAAATTATTAAAGTTATTAAACAAGAACTAAGTATTTTCACGCTTCTCGTAACAGCTTACGTTTAATCCTTAATGTAAACGATATTGAGCAAAAGAATACCGCAAACGATAACATTTGTTGGCAAAGTGCCTGCACTGTACCAAAACAGTATTGTTCAGAAGTTAGCATTTCTTAAAATCAGATTTTTATAATGTAGCATGACGTATTAGTCAAATCACATTTTTTGAATATCTTAATCATTTATTTTTAGCATGAAAATTTTAAAGACACACAGCAAAACGTCATTGAAATAACTCATGTATTATATAATATGGATAGATTTTTTTAATTTATACGTTCCAGAAAAATACGAAATAAAATAAGTTCTCTTATCAGTTTCATAAAAAATATATTAAATGGTATTATTAGTATTTAGTAGCGTTACTATGCTTAATAAAAAAAAGGTCAGGTTCAAGGATATAATATGAAATCATCTCAGAACTGAGGGCAGAGTTGTGCGTCTTGCGTGGGTCTTAAAGGTTGGACGTATTGCTTATTAATTGTTGCACGACCTGCTTATCTTGTTTCTAATTGCAAAGAAATAAGTTTAGAAATATTAACACTGTACACCAAAAAAAAATGACAAATTGTAAAATAGAAACGCATAAACACGAAGAATCCTATTTTTAATTAAAGAAAATCTTGTATTTATTTTTTACCTTAAGGAAACTGATTTTTAAATTTTATTGCGAATCATTCGCAAAAAAGCGAACATAACGATGGGTACCCGTACGTTAATAATTAGTATAAGAGGGCTTTCATTTTTTTCCCATAAACATCACAGGCATCAAATAAATTTATCCAAACCAAAAAAACTTCTGCATTAATTATTCTATTTTTAATGGTCTTCTTTTGAAAAACTCGTTTAATCGGTAGAAATATATCAAGGCTCAAATAAAAATAACTTAAGGTAAGTAAATTATTATTCCACTCTTACTTTTATGCTTGGTAATTAGTCACTGCTTCAATAATTGATACCAGATCCGATATACTCCACAGCTAGCTGTCGTCTTCGAATTCGTCCGCGTGGAAATATAATATTACATAAAATCTGTTTTTTGTAGTCTAAGTTACTGCCAGTTACATAAGATATCTTCTTGTTAAAGTCCCATTAAAGTTGGACAAAATGAAAAAAACACAAATAAACACAGGAATATTGTTTAATTGTATAAGTTAGATCTATTGTAATATTTACAAAAAAAAAGTTTAATTTTCCTGCTTTACCGATCGCCTAATAAAATGTTTACTTACGTTGTTGCCTTTTGCATTTGTTTAAAAGTCTGTATAAAGATAGCTACAAGTATATCGAGTAACGCTCTAAATAATATTACGTGCCAGTTTAGAACGTTCATGCTTCTCACAATAGAGAACATTTAATCCATAATATAAATGATACGGAGTTAAGGAAGTCTGTAAACGTAACGTTATGGGCAACGTGTCAACACAAAGGTGGTGCTTTGTAATAATTACACTACATGTATGCATTTCACTTTTTTATTATTAATTCTATAGTTGGGTGTTGTTATTGCTTTTGAGAAGTTCCCTAAAAACAATATGTGATATATTATTTTTTATCACATATTTTTTTAAAAGATATAATCGGGCCTTATGTAGTAGTGTAAGTATAATCCTTTATTAATAGTTATTATTACGATATACCTATCAAAACAGAATAATTACGTTGTAGAGACTAGAGAGTATCTTAATATAAAATTACCTAAAGCACGTGATTGAAGCAATATTTACAATGCACCATTAAAAATTATCTAAATTCTTTTTTTTCTTGGTAGAAACTATATATTATGCATCGAGAATATTTGCACGCCAGGAAGTTTGACCAAACTTAAATTTTATATATACATCGAGAAAACTACATTTGAATTACAGTCTGTAAGTTCACTTAAGTTTTACTCTGAGGGTCATAGAATAATATTAAAATTAAAAGATTTTTTAATTAAAATTGAATTATCTATTTAATTATAACATCATATTTTTTACTTACACGAACTAGATCTATTCAATGCAGTTTTCCGCATCAAAAATAAAACTAAAATTACAGAATACCTAAATCCTGTAACCCCAAATTTAAAACCTAGTCATAACTCACCAGACGGTCTCGAAACAGGGACCTACCACGTAAAATATTTCAGCATGTGTACACTACGTAATCGAAGGATTGTTGCTGACCATCTTTTTGCATAAAATTGTCCGCGTAGTATTACGTGTACAGCACTTCTTGAAAAGATACGACTGTCGGTTCCGTTTAAGTACCCTAGAACTCGAATTCAAAGACTTTTATGGTTCCTAAATTTCGAACAAATCTGGGAGCTGCATCAACCACTTTCTAGAATTTTTAGCAATTACAATCGTCATATCTTTCAAAGATTCAAATTTGGATATTTTAGTGATTCATTAAAATTTTTAAATCTAAATTACAATCTTCTCTCAAGGAAAGTTAAGTATTGTATTCTTGTAAACTTTGCCATTTTAACAGATTTTTCTTATGTATTACTAGTTCATAATATAGATTCTTTGTAACTTTTTTTTGTAATTTTTTTGTCTACCTTTTGTATCAAAAATGTGTAATACCTTATAATAGGTATAAATATAAGGATAACATCCTGATGTTAATAATATGTTTGTGTAAATGTAATTATATTTTATGCTGTCGGTGTACCTTATTAAATAAATAAATAAATAATATGGATAGATTTTTTTAATTTATACGTTCCAGAAAAATGCGAAATAAAATTAGTTCTCTTATCAGTTTCATAAAAAATATATTAATGGTATTATTAGTATTTAGTAGCGTTACTATGCTTAATAAAAAAGGTCAGGTTTAAGATCAAAACCATAACAACGATATAATTTGAAATCGTCTCAGAACTGAGGGCAGAATTGTGCGTATTGCGTGGGTCTTAAAGGTTGGACGTATTGCTTAGTGTTTGTTTCACGACCTGCTTATCTTGTTACTTATTGCAAAGAAATAAGTATACAAATATTAACGCTGGACACCGAAAAGAATGACACATTGTGAAATAGAAACGCATAAACACAAATAATCCTATTTTTAAATTAAAGAAAATCTTGTATTTTTTTTAACTTAAGGAAACTGATTTTTAAATTTTATTGCTAATCATTCGCAAAAAAGCGCACATAACGATGGGTACCCGTACGTTAATAATTAGCATAAGAGGGCTTTTATTTTTTTCCATAAACATCACAGGCATCAAATAAATGTATCCAAACCAAAAAAACTGCTGCATTAATTATTCTATTTTTAATGGTCTTACTTTGAAAACTCGTTTAATCGGTACAAGTATATCAAGGCTAAAATAAAATAACTTAAAGTAAGTAAATCATTATTCCACTCTTACATTTATACTTGGTAATTAGTTACTGCTTTAATAATTGATACCAGATCACAATATATTCGCGGCTAGCAGTCGTCTTCGAATTCGTCCACGTGGAAATATAATATTACATAAAATCTGTTTTTTGTAGTCTAAGTTATGCCAGTTACATAAGATATCTTCTTGTTAAAGTCCACATCAAAGTTGTACAAAATGAAAAAAAACACAAATAAACACAGGAATATTGTTTAATTGTATAAGTTAGATCTATTATAATATTTATAAAAAGAAGTTTAAATTTCCTGCTTTACCGATCGCCTAATAAATGTTTATTGATAAGTTAGCTTTTGCATTTGTTTAAAAGTCTGTACAATCTTTATACGGACTTTAAACAAATGCAAAAGGCTTACAAGTATATCGAGTAACGCTCTAAATAATATTACGTGCCAGTTTAGAACGTTCATGCTTCTCACAATAGAGAACATTTAATCCATAATATAAATGATACGGAGTTAAGGAAGTTCGTTAACACAACGCTATAGGTCAACAAAAAGGTGGTGTTTGTATAATTACACAAATGATTAAAATTTGAGCGTCAAAAAACGTCAATGAAATTTTTTATCACTGAATTTTTATTATATACGTAATTCTTTTTCTTTATTGCCTACGCTGACAGTCGAGCCACGATGAATTGGTCATGACGCTCATAGACATCGGCAATATTAGTTGTATCACCAACGCGCGCCTACCGTGAGACATAGGGAAGTCCGATTATTCAGTAAATACTCTTCTAGGGTGCCTTGTAAACGAACACAAAAGTACTTTGGCAAAAGGAAATGAATGAAATCTAGACGGTCCCCTGTAAAGGGACACTACTAGTAAGAAATTGTAAAGAAATTTATTATTTAAACATATGTATATTAATATAAGCATAAAGAGGGCTTTCATTTTTTCCATAAACAATCACAGGCATCTAAAAATTATCCAAACCAAAAACTTCTGCATTAATTTTGAAATCTATAATGGTCTTTTTTGAAAACTTGTTTAATCTTTGAGACTATATCAGGCTCAGATAAAAATAACAAACCTAACCGAAAATATTTCACTTTTTACTTTTATTTGCTCAATTAGTCACTGACAAATAATTATACCATATCTATTATATTCCACGCAGCTTATGACAAATTCGTCCGCGTGGAAATGTAAATATTACATAAATCTTTTTTGTAGTTAAGTTCATCCAGTTACTAAGATTCTTCTGTTAAAGTCCCATTAAAGTTGGACAAATTTAAAAACAAAATAAACATAGGAATATTGTTTAATTTAATCGTTTATCTATTAATATTAGAAACCAAAAAAGTTTAATTTTCCATGACTTTACCGATCGCCTAATAAAATTTTACTCGTTAGCTATTGCATTTGTTTAAGGTCACTACAAGTATACCATAAACTCTAAATAATATTATTGCAGTTTAGAACTGTTTCAAATGCTTCTCCATACGATAAAATTTAATCACAATACAGGATGATAAATAAAGGTTAAGGAGTCTGTTTAAAATCAAACCTGTAAACCAAAAAACGGATGTAAACATAAAGGTGCGTATTGTAAAATTAATTACACGTTATTTCACTTTTATTATTAATTCTATAGCTGGTTTTTTATTCTTTTAGAAGTTCATAAGAAAACAATATTGATTATTATTTTTATCATATTTTTAAAATTTTGTAATCGGGCCTTATTATGTATATTATAACCTTTTATTAGTAGTATTTTACCGATATACCTATCAAAACAGAATAATTACGTTGTAGAGACTAAGTACGAGTATCTTTAATATAAATATTACCCTCTAAACAATACTATTATTATGTTGAGCAAAAAATTTTATTTTACATTGCACCTTTAAAATTATTCTAAATTGTTTTTTAGTATTTCTTGGCAAGATTAAGGCACATAATTTTATAAAGCCATCAGAGAATATTTGCACGACCAGAAAGTTTGACGCAAACTTAGTTTATTTTACATCCGAGAAAACTACATTTGAATTACAGTCTGTAAGTTCACTTAGCGCTTTACTCTGAGGTCATAGATAATATTAAAATGTAAAGGAGAAAATTGAATTAAAAATTGAATTATCTATTTAAATTACAACATCATATTTTTAACGTACACGAACTAGATCTATTCAATGCAGTTTTCCTGCATCAAAATATGAAGGTTCTATAAATTACAGAATACCTAAATCCTGTAAGGCTCTAAATTGTAAAAACCTAGTCAATAATTCTATTATGTTACAGGAAATTAATTCTGAAATTTCTTATAGTTTTTGTATCGAGAAAATGTAGGTAGGTTCAGTTAACATAGAATTAAAAAAAATAATAGCGGAGTCTACCCAATAAACGAAGAAAATCTCTAAATATAAGAAAGTTGACAATTAACCTATACAATTAATAAGCCTAATATAAGCATTAATAAGGGTATCCTAGTTACATATACAATTAATAAGCCCAGCTTGGAATAAGTTGGTATAATAGGTTGGTATTAAACCTTTAGCACTCTTTTTGCCTGGATTTTACTTGAAATAGTGTCAAAGTCATCAGCGGCACATAACTATATTATAACTCAGAAATCTTTTATTATTAATATTCTGAGAATCACAGTAAACCGTAGTCGCTGGTAATCTCGTAGTCTGTATACATATGTTTTAAATACATACGACACATTACGCCTTATATAGGTTCAGATATCAGATATCAGGCGCATCCTGCATGATTTAACTTATAAACATTTGGTAGAAAGTACTTACACTTACTTTGTTAAAGATAAAGCCGTTATTTTGACCCCTCCAGAAAAACAATCTTGTGTTATCATTGTGTAGGAATTGGTGTAAGAAATAAATAACGTTAATTATAAAACCTCAGGTATTGATCGGATGCCTAAAAATAATAATATCTAGCATAGCATTAATTAACGAACTACTAGCAGTAGATAGTAGCGGTCAGATGTCAGCAATTCCGAATAAAAACTTTAATTGGGGTGATATGGCGAGATGAAAAACTTATTAAATTTTTTTTAGAAATAGAGGCTTATTCAGATGAATTAATGAATTGTTTAATAATTCGTTTCCTTTAATGAAATTCCCTCAACCTAAGGTTTTAGTTGTTGTTTATATTGATGATGGCATAGTAGATTTGCAAGTCCAAAGTTTGAATAGTCAATATACATAATAAATAGTTTACATTAATTTTTTTTATTTTATAGCCCACATTTTATTGTTATGTCTAATACAGTACACACACATACATCACTATGCACAATATTGCAAATAAGTTATTTATTCCTTTCTAGTAGCTGATTTCCCACGCATGGCTAGTAATTAATCGCTGTTTCCAAAAAATGTTATTTTGGTTAATCTGCCGAAGTAACATTTCTGGCCACAAAGGCTGGCATGTGATTTGCACAGCTTAAAGGATAAAATGAATTAGATCTCAGTAAAATTGAGGGCTCTGACGTCCTATACCGGATGTCAAAGATGATGTCGATCACCGGGACCAACTTTTTACATGAGCATTTGACGCGATGCAAGGGTCTTCTTTCTTTTTCAGACAAATTTGATATATGGGATATATATCATCGCAATCCTGTAAGCATGAACTAAAACACAAAATATTTTCCTCAAAATGATAAAATAAAAAGTGTAGCGATATTGGCCCTAGCTTTATAAACCATAGGTCGAGGGTTGGAATCCCGTGCGGAAACTACTTTGTGTTATCGTTGTTTTCTGGTTGGTTAGGACAATTTTGGCCGATTACCGTATTTTTTAAAAAATAAGAGATCCATACGTTGGATGGACATGTAACATGTTTGTGCATCCACCAACCCACATTAGGCCAGCGTAGTGGGATACGGTCCAAAAATCCCCTAATGGAGAAGGCGTTAACACAGGCTGATGATTGCTTTAAACATCCCACGTATATATAAATGGATAAAATTTATTTGACGCTAAGTTTTTGTATCAATAATATTCATTTATGTCTTACATAAACCCACAATCCCCTTGTTTTCGAGACAGTCTTGTCTCTACTGTCGAGAAGGGGATTATTGTTTCATATTAGGTATTCAGGAAAAATATGCCTAGAATACATTTACGGTACCCTACTCTAGTTAAAATACCTCCCATTTCCTTTTTCCATACGCATAATTTTAATTGAATTACTTTTTCAGTACCTACACTACCAATTCTCAAGGACAAAAGGACGGATCCTTTTGTCCTTTTAAATATTTATTTAAACTATAACATAGTATGGGTATATTATTTTAAATTTATCCCAGCATATCAATTTGAACTTATTTTTTAATCCATAAACCCTTTAAGTTTTTAATTGCCCTTTCGGGGGTTCCACCAAATTAATTAAATTATGCAGTCACCTGTAGTTACAGAGGAGCTGTTTAAAAACAAAAGCATTTCATCAGGTGCATTTGTGCAAGTGATTAGATTGCGCCATTCTCGTTTGCATAAATAATAGGCGTCTCTTAGCAACGATTTTCATTATCTTCATCAAGGGAAATAATTAAACGCGGTGTATGACTCTTGATTTCGTTGAAGATTTATTTTCAACCTTTTGCCTTTTTGTATAAAACCTTGAATCAAGTTATATATACATTAATAAAGTAATGAAACCCAACTTTATGACAAAAGAACTTCATAGAAGCCAGTTAATATAACATCAAAGGATATTTTTATTGCTTCGGTATGAATCAAGTATCTAATTAAAAATAAATTCAAGAAAGGTAATTAATAAGCTCCTAGCTTCCATGTTCCTAGGATTTATGAGGTAGGGTAACAAATTTGTAGGTTGACTAGTGTTGAGATGAAGGCGCTAAGACAAATGACACGCTAGGTCTACAACACTTTGAAGTAGAATTGGCTCGAGAATTTCCTGAAGGGCCCTACATCGGCCCACTGGTTAGAGTTCAAAAACCCAAACCTCGTTCCCTTTTCAAATTGAAACCACTAATTGACAAGGATTAAATCAGGTTTTTTATTATTTAAAGTTTCTTTACGCTTTGTATTTAGTATTAAATAAGCAATTAAATGTCTATTTATGGTACAAACGGCCCCATCACAATATTTTATAAAATTTTGGAATCCAATTGTGATATGCCCCCATTTCTACAATCATAATATTATAGTTAGCTGTCAATTCGGGCCCTTGTAGCTCTTTTAATTTTCCTTTTCCCACAATTCATGCCCTCATGTCTACGTTACCCTTGGCTCTTTTATTCCAATTTAAGGCTTTTTGATTGGAGGATCATTGAGATATTTATTAAAAATTGGACTTCTTGGCGTGTGGCCTGTAATTGAATTTTGTCTTTTTATTTAAAATATCCGGAGTAACACCGATGTAATTAAAGTTGGTGCCATTAATTGCTTTGTGTTAAGAATCCCCACCTTTGCAAAATTATTGTCAAAAGGAATTGGACCTTACCGTTGTGGGGTATTAAAGGACCCTACAGTTAGTCAGGGTCGTCAAATAGTTATTTTTATGACGTCCCCAACACTACGTTTTTAAAATTGAAAAAGATGTCAAGATGTGGGAATATGGCAGAAAATCTTTTGAAACGGAAAAAGTCTTTTATGGGTTTTGAGTATATTATCATATGTAACACAAAGTGCTCGCATAAATATAACTCATAAATTATCTATGTATATATTTTTAGCACCACTGAAAAATTATTAAATTTTTTTTTTTTTTACAAATGAGTTAAGCCCATACTTTGCGTTGATAAAAACATAACATACAGGATCATTAAAAATAAAGGAAGCGGCCTTTGTTGCTAAATTCAATATCCAATCAAAAGATATTGTTAAAACATATAATATACCAGTAAAAAGTAAAAATTAAAGCATTACGTTTGAACATACTGGGTTATGTTAATTTTGTTTGTCTTTATATATTCAATTAGTGTCTTATAAATCTGAAACACAATCTATTTGCCTCAAGTTACTTTTCAGAGTTTAATCCTTTTGTGATACTTTCTTATTATCATTATCATCAACTTCTTTCTCGAGGAATTTCTGGACCTTATATTCCTATTCCTTAAAAGTATTAATCTAGGAGTTACGTTATTTAGAAATATATTTAGAAAATTAAATTATGCATAAAATAATCATCAATTTATTATGTATAGTAGGAAAGTAAAAAAATATTTTGTGTTTTATCTAGTTGGTCCTTGTTCGAACTTGGTTTTCATATTTTAAAAGAGAATAGTATGGACCAACAAGTTAAGGGCGTAGCATAACTTACATATTTATAAAGCCATCAGAGAATATTTGCACGACCAGAAAGTTTGACGCAAACTTAGTTTATTTTACATCCGCCATTTTTACAGTTTGTAAGTTTCACTTGGCTTTCTTGGGTCATTGATAATATTAAAGTAAAGGAGAAAATTAATTGAAAGTTGAATTATCTATTTAAATTACAATATCATATTTTTTACGACGAACTAGATCTATTCAATCAGTTTTCCCATCAAAATATAAATTCTTAAATTAAGAATACTTAAATCCCAACGCCCTTTTTGTAAAAACCTAGTCAATAATTTTTATGTTACAGGAAAGTAATTTGGGAAATTTATATTTTTATCGATAAAATGGGGTGGTTCAGTTAACATAAATTAAAAAATAATACAAAAGTTCCCAAAAACAAGAAAATCTCAAAAAAAAGGTTTTGGATTGGTATCCTAATTAAATTACAATTAATAAATTGGGAAAAAATGGTATAATAGGTTGGTATTAAACCCACTCTTTTTGCCTGGATTTTCTTGAAAAGTGTCAAAGTCATCACGGCTCTTATTATAACTCAAAATCTTTTATTATTAATTCCGAAACCAATAAACCTATCCTTTAATCCGTATTCTGTATACATATGTTTTAAATACATACGACACATTACCCTTATAGGTTCAGATATCAGAATTCAGGGCATCCCATGGTTAACAAACATTTGGTGAAAGTACTTCACTTACTTTGTTAAAAGAAAAGCCGTTATTTTGACCCCTCAGAAAAACAATTTGTTTATCATTGTGGGTTGGTGTAGAAATAAAAAATTAATTAAAACCTAAGTATTGATCGGATCCCAAAATAAAATTCTCAAGCTTAATTAACGAACTTTAGCAGTAGATAGTAGCGGTCAGATTCAAATTAATAAAAAACAATTGGGGTGAAGGGAATGAAAAAACTAATTAAAATTTTTTAAAAGACTAAAATGAATTAATGAATTGTTTTAAAATTTTTCCTTTAATGAAATTCCCTCAACCTAAGGTTTTTGGTTTTCTATTGATGATGGATAAGGATTTGGTCAAGTTTTAATCCTAATATAAAATAATAATAATTTAATAATAATTATTTTTAATTTTATTGTTTTTATAATACAGTACACAATACATCACTATGCAAATTTTAATAATTTTTATTTCTTTCTATACCGATTTCCCACCATGGTAATAATTTGTTTCCCAAAAATGTTCTTTGGAATCTTGGGTAACATTTCTGGTCAACGGGCTCAAGTTTGCTCAGTTCATAGATAAAATGAATTAGATCTCATAAGGGGGCCGACGTCCCTACCGGATGTCAAAGATGACTCAATAGGGGAAACTTTTACATGACACCCGATGCAAAGGCCCTTCAGCAAATTTATATATGGGATATATACCACGCAACTTGTAAGCATGAATAAAACCAAAATATTTTCCTCAATTTAAATAAAATTTTAGGGTATTTCTTTATAAACCAGGTCGAGGGTTGGAATCCTGTGCGGAAATTACTTTGTGTTATCGTTGTTTTCTGGTTGGTAAGGAAATTTGGGCCGATTCCCAATGGTCTAAAAAAAGAATCCATACTTTAGGACATGAAATGTTCCCCCACCCGCTTTGGCCAGCGTAGTGGGATACGGTCCAAAAACCCCTAATGGAGGGTTAAAAGGTGGATGATGCGTAAACCTATCTAAATAAAAGTTAACAAAGACATGGTTTGCTTTAAACATCCCACTTATTAAATAGAAAAATTTATTTGACGCTAAGTTTTTTGTATCAATTATTTCATTTATGCCCAAAAACCAAATCCCCTTGTTTTCGAGAATCTTGCTCTACCGGAAAGGTTATTTTTAACATTGGTATTAGGAAAAATATGTTAGAAAATTTACGGACCTCTCTAGTTAAAATACCCTCCATGCTATAATATCCATAAGCAAATTTTAAAATTACTTTTAATCAGTATCACCTACCAAGTTCAAGGAAAAGGACTGGGATCCCTTTTTGTCCTTTGATAATTTACCTTCAAGTATAGGTAATTATTTAATATTTACACAGATAAATTTGCTTATTTTATCATCCATAATCTTTACCGTATGTTGTATTGCCCTTTCATTTTTACCACAAATATAATTAATTTATGCAGTCACCTGTAGTTACAGAGACTTTTAAAAACAAAAAGCAATTCATCAGGTGCTTTGGGAAAAGATTAAATTTAAATATAGGCGTAAAAAGGGGCGTCCGCAAGTTTCATTATCTTCATCAGGAAACAATTAAACGCGGTGTGACTCGTTTATTGAAGATTTATTTCAACCTTTTTTTTAATAAAACCTTGAAAAAGTTATATATACATTAAAAAGTAATGAAACAACATGACAAAAGAACTACATAGAAGAGTTGCATAAACATCATGGATTTTTTTTGCTTGATGAAATCAAGTATCTAATTAAAATAAATTCGAAAGATAATTAATCTACTTCCATGTTCCGGATTTAGAGGTGGGTCAAGGGGGTTTGTGGGGTGACTAGTGTTGGATAAAGGCGCTAAACAAATAACATAGGTCTCCGCCTAAAGAAATTGGCTGAAATTCCTAAGAGGTCAATCAGCCTTCCTGGTAGGTTGCAGGTTACCACAGCTCTCTTCCTTTCCGGTGAAACTACTTTTGTTAAAAGGATTAAAACGAGTTTTTTTATTTTTAAATTTCTTTCCTTTTTTAGTATTAAATAAGCAATTAAATGTCTATTTATGGTACAAACGGCCCCATCACAATATTTTATCAAAAAAAATATTGTTGGACCAATTGTGATATGCCCCCATTTCTACAATCATAATATTATAAGTAGCTGTCAATTCGGTTTAACTAAAAAGTAGCTCTTTAATAATTTCCTTTGTGCAACTCATGTCTCATTAACGTCACTCATTGACGTCTTTTGTTGCCTTTCCAAGGCTTTTGATTGTGAGGATCATGAGAAATTTATTGAAAATTGGACATCCATGGCGTGTGTGGGCCTGCAATTGATTTAATTGTCTTTTATTTAAAAAATATCGGGTAACACAAGTAATTAATGGAGGCCATTAATTTTCTGTTTTCCATCTCTGTGCAAATAGTATTGTCAGAAAGATTGATACTTAGACCTTTCCATTTGTGTATGAAATACTTGCCCAGCGGGGTCAAGGTCCAAATAATTTTTTGCTGACGCCCGACACTATGTTTTTAAAGTGAAAAAGATGTCATAATGTGGGAATATAGGAAAATCTTTGGAAAAGAAAAGTCAAATTGCGTTTTTATGGGTTTGAAAACATAATATTAACACAAAGTGCTCGCATAAATATATCATAAATTATCTATGTATATATTTCATTAGCACACTGACAAAAAATTACCAAGGAAATAGGATCTAGTTTTAATAGTAAACAAATATAAAGTACGCCAAAACGGTCCAAATTGTTTTCCCGTCCATTTCCCAAAAATCAGGGCGTTCCTCTTTCAATCAAAGTCACGTGTGAATACGTGAACCGTCATTCGACCTCGTACATTGAGGACCGTACTTTTATTTTTCCCTTCACATTCGGAGGGCACAATCTCCGTTTTTCATTTCCTATTGTAGCTCCTGAATGGTCTATAATAATATTGGAATTATCACTTGGTAGGTTGCACCTATATTTCTTTAGGAGAAAACTTTTACTTATTAGGGGTACATAGTCAATTTTGTTATTTTTATTGTTTCTAACCTTAACCTTTATTATTATATTATTTATATTAATTTATATTGTTTCTAAAGTTCTTTCTACCATTTTTTAATTTATTTTTGATTTTTTAATACTTCGTAATTTGTGTATTTTTTACAAACATTGTAGAATTTGAAACGTTATTTGTTAAATCAAAGTTTAAAAAATATTTAGGAATTATAATGACAGAATAATAGAAAGATTTTTTCACGCACTGATTCGCTTTATCTATATTACACATTAGGTAATGTACAGTTTTCTCTGATAAACAATTACGTGTAAACGTGTACCTCCTCTTAATTTCTTTTAACTTCAGCTTCAACCGTCGAAACAATGTAAAAAATATATGTTAAACATGTATATTTGTTTGACAATCAAAAGAAGGAGGTATTCAATTTTGAGTGCATGTTTTTTTAATTATACCTCGTAGTTCTCCTAGTAGTTCGTTAGTTTGTTTGTAGTTCTCCGACTTTGATATATTTTTTACTTGTTACATAATACTTGTTTTGTTTTTAAAAATTAAAAAATACTTATCAATAATGTAGTAAATTTTGAAATGACTTATGAGAAATTATCCAAAAATTGAAACGTAATTGCGTTATATAAACTTTATTTTTTCTTTTAAATATTAAAGTATAAATTTTTATTAATCATTTTCCGTTACAAGTTTAATATACTGTGTATTATCTTCAATTACAGCCTTTGCGTTTAAACTGTTAAATAAAGTCTAATACCTAATTTATTTTCGCTATTTTAATTGATTAGTCTAAAAATGCATTAATGAATGAATGCATATTTTTTTCTTAAATTTGTATTTTTAATTTATTTGTTATTTAAAGCGTGAAACGATAGTTAAGTCTATATTTTAATATTTAGCCTTATTTTATAGAATTTGCAAGATCATTTAGACGAATGAGGCTCATAAATATATCCTTGGTCACCTGTGCCTTGTTTTGTTGACTTGGAAGCTTTGACTCCGTGGAACATGGGCTATTCTGGAAGCACTTCGGCGACCTCACGTCGATTATTGATACGTCGAGAAGTTGAGGGGTCTGCGATAGCACTACGTTTATGTCCGTCCTGATTCCAGGGGGATCACACGAGACTAATCCAATTGCATCGAGGAGTGAGACGGGGGTGTAATGTTAATGTAAGTCTTAAACCAATGCGTGCTTCTCGCGATGGCCTACGGGCAGAAACTTGTCCTCTGATTATGAGACTGGTTCACAAATTTGCCGTCCCTCAACGTGTCACAGAACGCGCTATGATCGGAGTGTCTTTGTCTGATAAAATTCGCATTGAATCCATTTGGCAAAGAGCTAGAGTCACGTTTAGAAAAACAGAGTGCTGGTAAATCCCCAGCCATGATAGGATGCCGATCTCTGTGCAGTAGCTGGTTTAGGTTGGGGTGATAGCAGGAGATTGGCTGTCCTGGAAGTTCATTGAGAAACGCCTATGTGCAGCAATGGACTGTTAAAAGCTTTTTCGTCAAAAGTTTTAAACACTATCAAAATATAACAAAAATTCGCTACTGCTTCAATTAGTATGAAAAAAGAAAAATGCTAGTCAACGTCACAGTTCCTTTTCACAACGCCCTATAACATATACTGTCTTCGTAGTAGCTTATCGTAAAGAGTAATAGCAAAGTTTCTACATCGGGACGTGACGAAAATATTTCACTTTACTATGTTATCCTTTATCTTGGTTACAGAGTTTTACTAAACACCGTAACCAAATCCTTGTAAAATGCCTCAGATGCTATTTTCTTTTCAAATCATGTCATACGTTGCTGCGCCCATGCATAAGTTATGTGCATTGACTTCGTCCAATAATTTACCTTTAATTTATATGTCGATTGTTATTTTTAACTTATCGTATTTTTGTTTTATAAGTAACATATAAAGTCTTCATAGTAGCCAAAACTAGTTAATGATAAATAAAATATATTACTATAAAGAAAAAACAATAAAAAAAAATTCAATTTATGGTTAATTTTATAGACGTCAGCACTTTTCGAAAACCGTGGTTCAGTTAATGATTATAGCATATAATACTTGCAAAATGACCAGGAGGAAATAAAAATCCATTCATATAAAGTTACCTAAACAACAATAAGTTGTTTATGTTTCAAATAAGTCTCATTTTAATATTTAAAATGAAAGAGATTTATTGTTTGGTAATATAAATGGTTACTGAGCCTAAAATGCTGTGTTTTATCAACCTTCAAATCCCTTGTTTGCATGACTGCGTTACATGGAGTGAAGGCCTACAGTATTTTCATAAGAGATTTGCCTAAAATTTATAGTCATGCCTTCTTCACTGTAATGCCGGTTCACATATGAATGTTTTTTATTATTTTTTATTTAATAAAAGTGCATATTAAATGTGTTTTAATTAAATTATGTCATAGACAATTTTTGTTTATTTAATAAACGCTACGAAAATTGATTCGATAAAGATAATTTCTAATATTTTGTACAAAATATAAATGCTTACAAATATGAAACGAATTAAAAATAGCAACGGAGCAACCGTTACTATTTTAATGTTTATCATAGAAATACTAGTTATAATCTGCAATAACAATCCCGTTAATATTTTGATTTCCTTTTTCTAAGCACAAAAGTGATGTAAAATCTTTTGGTATTATTTCAGTAAAGGCGCTTTACTTTATAAGAAAGCAATTTATTCCTAGCACGTCGTAGATTTGAAACTTTGAAAAATAAACTGATAAAACGCGAAAGGTGCTGGAGCATCGCAAAAATCCTTTAAGCGATGTTTTTACATCTCCATTAGCAATTTGAAAAAGTAGAAAGATGCATTAATTATTCCACATAACATTACAGAGGCTAAATAATCCTTTTATAAATGTAAAAAATTAACAGGCAGAATAAAGATACATTACAATTTTTAAAACCCGTCAAGTAAATTGAATGCTCAGGGTTTTCGTCTGCTGTTACATTCATAATAAAAAAAAGAAACATGTTAACGTCATCATTATCAACTTGTGATAGTTCACTGCTGGACATAGGCTCCCCTAACATACCCCTATCCATTAGTGGGTACTGGACCGTATCCTACCACGCTGGTCCAATGCGGGTTGGTCCATTTTAACGTATGAATATTAATCTTATTAAAACATAATATTTAAAGGTGAGACAAAGAAAGTTATTTTTTTTATTTATACGCGAAGACTTTTTACTAACGGTCACCTTGGTAGATACTTAATTGCAGTCGCTTCCACGATTCGTGCAGAAATAATATTATTCATTATTATCTGTAAGCCAAAAAAGAATATCTGCTAAAAGTAATCAAACTTTATGAAATTCATTACCTCATTATACCTGAGTTATTTTCACATTTAAAGTTTCATAATACTTTTGCTAACATCACTTAAATACATATACATTATACTAAATCATCATAAAGGATAAATTATATTTCATTCTGGTTTATATTTGATGAGCTTTTGTTTATCACTATAAGTTTATGATGTTTTGCGTTGCAGGGTAACAAACATAACAACTTTCTTATTTTTATATATAGACGTTGATGTAATTTTGGTAGTACTCATGTCTATATTTTTAAAATTATAAGAAGACATATAAAGAAAAAATGAAATAATTTTTAAGGTTTTCTTAGACCGTTTAAGAAATAGTAAAAGAAAAAAACAAATTTTAGTTTTATATGCATACCATTATTTTAAATTAAACATCTTTGGGACAAAGTGAACAAATCTATAATATAATTCTCCGCTAGTCTGCGCCGGAAATTTAACTTATTTTAACTTTAACCGAATAATTTTCAGCTATATCTTCATCAGAAAACATTTATTTTCTATCTTAGTGTTTCCACATTTGGATGAGAAGCATAACTTTCTCTTTTATCATATTCAGCCTTTATCCGTCACTATAGGCATTAAGCCTTTTAATGACACTCAAGACTATTACTGCTTGTAGCTCGATATGCCACCATGGAGCTGGCTTAGATTGCGTAGATACGAAGTGCTCATACCACTGGTCGGAGGTCGACCAACCACGTCTTCCAAATGTATAGTGTTCGGTAAGTATTCGTTATATTTATGTATAAAGCTATTACTTTTATAAAAAAGTAGATAGTAGATCTTTCGAAATAAATCGTTATAACTCTGGAAAGTTTACAAATTTAAGTCACTATAGGTTTAGAAAGTTGACTGAACTAATAACAAATAAATCTGATCACTTGTCGTTACAGAATAAATTATTAATGATTTCAAAAAATAACAAAATGTGTGTAAAAATAAGTTATAGCAGATGCCAATATCAAGCTTCTATAGTTGTACTAGTCAAATGTCTTCTCTTTTCTAGTATTTATTACGATAATCTCGAACACGCTTGGATTGAATCAATAAGGTTGATGCACAATTTATGATAGCAAAAAATATTTAATGCTTTGTTCGAAATGGGCTTATTTTAACAGGTCTAGGTTAAATTCGGATAACAACTATTTTACAAAATTTATAAAATTCCTGGTTGATTAGGACAATCACCCAACTGTCTGAAAAATAAGATGATTCATGCGTCGGATGGGCATGTACAAAGTTGGGCCACCCGCCAACCCGCATCGGACCTGCGTGATAAGATACTGTCCGAAAACCCCCTAATGGAGAAGGCGAAGGGGAGGCCAATATCCAGCAGTGAACTTACACAGGCTGATCATGAGATGACCAGAACAATACACTGTTCGAACATATCGGTTTCTTTATTTTTTTACTATGAGTTCTTGCTTCCACCAATTGTTTCGTTTGATGAACAGGTTTGTAAGTAATAAAACACTTGGATGTTAGTCCCATCTTTATTAAACATGACTTTTCTAGTGCCTCCTTAAAAGCTGCACACATACATATTGTAACCTATGTTGTAGTACATAACAATTGTAATTTCTTTTTTTCCATATGTCTTTTTAAGTTTTTATAATGTTTTATCAATATTATTAATAATAAATAATATAATGGCTAAAAAATCTAGATCCGGTACTATCTTAAAAAAAATTATGAACGGTTTATATATTTTCACTAATTAGTATAATAATATGTAATTTTTTTTTTAAAAATAACAGTAAAATCTTCAAACTATTTTTGTTTAATTCAATGGGAAATAAGTAAATACAGTGACGAAATAAGCGCAAATACAAAATGATGCAAACAACAATGTCAGTAAATTTTTATTTTAAATTTAACTGATGCACATACATTAAAATCGCTAACAATTTAGTAACATTTAATAAAACACATGAACTAATTTATTTAAAGCCGTTTAAGCAAATTTAAATGCATCTAAATAGCGATTGAACTGCGCAAACAGAGCTCGTGAAAGGGACTAAGTGCGATAGACTCGTTCGAGGCAAATTGCTGAGCAAATATTTGGATACACTACAGTTTCTACACGATTAATATTAGCATTCGATATCCGCTAACAAACTTGAGCAAGAAGCTACAGCGGAAGCGCCTATTATATGCACTAGGTTGTGTGTATCAAATTCTAGATTGCTAAACTTTACACTACAAAATAGTTAATGTATTGCAAAGTGTATCTATTTCCTTTTATACATGGAGTTGTTGGGGTATAAATTTGCAAATTAGTATTAATTTATACTTTGAGAATTGTTAATGATATTTTACAGAAGAAAGCTATTTCAAATACAGAAAACTCAAAGGAAAAATATTATGAGGTATTAATATTGATTAGATACACATATGGCTGCATAGGCCCTGTTATGGGCCGAGTGCTTAGAAGCCGAGTCCGTGCCTGTTTCGAATCCTGCAATGGACGTGCAATAAATTTTCATGTTCGTTTGAAGTTGGTTAGGGCAATTTGCCAGGTCCGATTTACACCAAATTGTCTGAAAAGTAAAGAATGGATCCATAATAATCCGGATTGGGCATGTAAAAGTGTCCACAAACACCATGAAAGCCACATTGGTGAGATAAGTTAAATGCCCAAGATGAGGGAATGTATTGAGGCTATGTCAGCAGTGGACCTTAACTAAAAAATGTATGGTAAATTTGAAATACATAAAAAAAAAGTATGGCGCAGAGTGATGGTCTCCGTTCTTTTACAGGGCGAGTTTGAACAGGGAACTCGAAATTTGGTGCCTGTTCAAGGCCTCAAGTGGCAACTTGAATAAATGATTATTTGCTTCCAGTTTGAAGGGTACCGTAGCCAGCGTATTTACTTGGTAAATGAGACCTAACATTTTATGTTTTACGTAGGCAACGCTTTAGTGATATCCTTGGTATTGCCGTTGTCCATGGGCGTCGGTGACCACTTCCAATCAGGTGGCCTAACTGCTCGTCTGCTTTTGTCGGCGAAAATAAAAAAAACAACCTGACATCCTACTAGGCGTAGTCCTCCGAGTGAACAACGTTAGTTATGTGTCCATATGAATACCGATTTATCTTGTCATCGTAATCAGCCAGGTTCTTTAGGAGGGTTTACTATTTAATAAAGGCAATCAGCCAGAATATCGGCCAGAAGTAGTTAAATAAGTATTCAATAGGTGTGTTTGGAGCCTTTTGTAACACTTATTTTATTGAAGACAAAACTTAGAATTGTGTCTGCAGTACAGATAAAACCAAATATTTGATTGAGTAAATTTAATCCAATTAAACCCCAGAAATTTGTCTTATGCCTTAGACCTTAGTTATTACTAAGTTATCTGTGTTCCACTGACTTAATTAGTACTTGGCTTAACGAGTGACGTTCAGTTTTGTTGCCATTTAAAGAAAAAGCCAAATTGGCTCTTAAGAATTTTGATGTTGTCAGTAAAGCGAGACAGCATTTTCCACGTTCTAAGAACTTATTCCATTTAACAGCATACAAACTCGAGATGCCGGTATTACATTTTTTATCAACAACAATGCTCTTACTAATCCTCTAATGACGATGGCTGTTTATCCACTACACGTAGTGTTACGCGTCAATAGTCACGATGCATGTGCATTATTTAATGAAATTACTATTTTTTGGACGTATTACAAGAACGATACAACCAGTTTGTGAGTCCTCTTCTCGTTGGTCACAAAATATAAATGGCGTAAAATGACAAACATAGGAAAACGTACAAAAAAATCATTACATTGAACGCTTTTCACATGTGAACTCACAATTTAGAATTATGTGTCTAAATCGGGAACTGCCAGGTCTTAATTTTCTCAAATGTTTGTCTAGTCTTTTTTATTTAAAACTATGTTAGGACGATAAAACATCACCTATTTACTTTGTATATTTCACCTAATTTGCGTTCTCTTCATACATCATACATACATCATCAGCCTGTAATAATCCACTGCTAGACATAGGCCTCTCCTAATACACCCCTATCCATTAACAGGTTTTGGACTGTATGCTGGTCCTACCACGCTGGTCCAATACGGGTTGGTGGGTGGACCGACTTTTTACATGCCCATCCTACGCATGGATTATTTTACTTTTCAGACAATTGGGTGATCGGACCGATTGCCCTAACCAACTAGGAAACAACAATAAAATTTTGTTGAGTCCCCGCAGGATTCGGACCCACGACCTCCGGTTTCTAAAGCATATGCCCATACCACTAGGCTACGGAGGTATTTCAGGTTCAGTTCAGTTCACCTCTCTTCATTTTACGTAAAATGAAGAGTGAAATAAGTAAATAAAACTGGTGTTTTACTGTCCTACTACATATATTTTACTCTAATAATTTCTTTTCTTTTAAATTTTTGTCGAATTAAATGCAAGTATTACAACAAACTATAAAGCAAACGGCTACAGAGGCGGACATGACACTATGTTAATCGTTCAATGTTTCCGGGGATGTGAATTTAACTCTAATTTTCTAATGTAAATTTTAATTCAGCGATTACTGCGCTCAAAAAAAATAAGTTTTAACAAAAAACTCAAAGTATTAGGAGTGTAATGAGATGCTCAAAATTGCTTATTTTACTGGTAAAATTCCAAAATACTACATCAGAATTCAATGCACCTCCCAAGTAGTTAATCATACATGCATGAATATGAATCGAGTAACATTGGCCGATGAAACAAATAATTGACCTGATTTACAGATTTAATCTTTTAGTTCTGTAAAATTTTCTTGAAGAAAAATATCTTTACGGCATTCTCAAATAAAATTATGTAAGATTCAACGCTTAACAATTGTCAGAGTTATTACTTTAGTGGTTTGAATATATTGCCTTAAAGGATATTGGAAACAAAATAAACGTGATGAACTATTTATTAAGTATTAAACTTTATATTTTATGATGAATTTCACTTTATATAAATGATATATTTCTTCTCAATATATATTTGAAAATATAATGTATTTTCACAATCATAAAAACGTTCATTAAACATTGTGACACGCATAACATAAATACTAGGAATAAGAATAAACTCATTCTTCAAATAACAAGTCTCCGAACAACAATGAAATCTTTTATGGGGCAATGTATATGCTTTTATAACAAAATTCCAGAACTTGATTTGTGTCTGTTCACAAATTTAACAACCTTGAAAAAATGTTGAGGATCATTTGTGTTTGAAAGCATATCATTGTGGTTATTAGTACATTAATGATGAAACATCCTGGTAATGAATTGTACGCTCCAGGCTTTTTCAATCTGAGAAAACTATGTTGCATTGTTTTTCTATTTTGTAAACTGGTGGTAGATTAAGTGACCAACAATAAGCCTAATTGACCTTATTAAATTATTTAAATAAACTTATGCTATTTTGTAAAATGCTACAAAGGCATTTTCTTAATTTTAACACGAATCTCGAACTTTTAAAAAAGGTAAGAGATCCTAGAAATCCTATATATGTAAAATAAATAAGCTGCTAGGGTTCTCTTGTAAAAACATCGGACGCCTTGGCTTTAACAGCATCAGGTGCTACATTTATCGTGGACTAGAGCCTCTACGTTATCTCTGCCCTTTCTAAAATAAAATTGGGTTATTATCGGCTCATTAAATCTTATTATCACTATACTAGCTCATAACTCGAAACATACGTACGACATAACCGCCCGTTTTCAACTAGAATAGCCGTAGGACTAAGACGAGGCTTTTTCAGTGGTGAGTGCAGAGGTTTATTTCAAAACTTTAAATAATGTTAAGTCAATTATCATTAACGACACTATTGTGAAAGATTACAGTAGATTTGACCTGCAATTCAATCAGCTAATTAAATATTCCCAAAACTTTTCACACCAATTTTCATAATATATAATCATAATACTGTTAAAGTGATTGGTTAAGATGTCCACATATTCGTAATATTATAACAACGAAACTCAACGAACTCATATTAGTTCCGCGATAAGATGGCAACAAAGTTTATATTAAAAATGTTTTCTCTGACAATATTTTATATAATTCGAATCAATACGATAAAACATTTTACTTTACTTTGAAAGCTGCGGAGTCATAAATCGTTTAATTCTTTCCTGTACCCGCATGACACATAGTAAGTGAGCTTCAGCGGTAAGCAGTTGCTCAAGATCCTAAAAGTACCCTAAAGGAGTTCGTAATCCTTACAGCATTTTAATATATTGACCCTCGTTTTACCGTTGCTCCTAGCAAAAAGAAGGGTTGCAAGGTTTCACATTGTAACTTAGATTCACTTTAATCGATAACGATTTATATTTGACATTAATTAGTTTACTAGAAATGTTTATTTTTCCGTTACTAATAAAACCTAACATTAAAAAACAATGTATTTTTACTCACATCTTTCTTAAATATTCTTTCTTATTGCATTGGAACTTTAAATAAAAAAATATTTTTAGTTTTACTGCTTACGTATGCGACGTTTAATTTTTACGTTCTTTAACTAAATCAGACTTCGAAATATATTGTATTGGTATTTAATAAAAATTTGTCTCATAGTGTCGATTCAATTTGCTTTGTTCTTTAATTCTTATACTTAATTATGTATCAAGTTGACATTTACATAATTTTAGAATTAAAGAGATATAGATTATTGGCTCAAGTCATTCAATTCTCTTTGTTATTATTTAAATAATTATCGTCTGGTTAATTGATAAATCTCATGAATACAAATGTTGATAAAATACAAAGATTAACGATTTGATTTCGTTTTTATCGCAAACAAGGATTTTTATTATATTTTTTTAGTTACTATTATATAAAACATCAGGCCACAACTGATAAAAGTGGTCCTACCCCATGAATTGGCCAATAGCCATTTGGCATTCGAATTCAATTCAAATTCTAATATCTTTAATCCTTTCATTCATATTGAGCATCATTGTGATACGACTAGATGCGCTGCCTACCATGAGAGACATAGGATGTTAAGTCTTGTCTACCCTTTAAATACGCTGGCTACGGTGACCTTTAAACCGGAACACGGTAGTGTTTTCATACTTGCGGCAGAAATAGGCACCGCAGCGATCAACCTTAGACGATCCCTTGTAAAAAGACTTACCACCTACGATGTATATTACACGACTAATGTCTTTTACTATAAATGTAGTGTAATTTTGCCATAATATGAAAAATACTATTTAATAAGCAAATTATTGATTGTTCTTCGTGTTTCTACGTGATTTTTTAAATAATGATTTTTTATATAGAAATTTAAATATTTGTGCAAAGTTGGAACTCTGAAAATAAATAGCAAAACAACAGTTTAAAAAGTGTTCGTCACCTGATTTGAGGGAACGCTTCTTTCGAACTCGTGTCAGATGGAGTTCACCATAGAGAAGAGTCTGGGCGCATAACATCAGAAATAAGTAAGGTCAGGCCCGTTTTAACAAGGAACCGTCTAGGGTGGTACCACCACGCTGACTTTTTCTACCACAAAGCAGTAGTAGGAAAATCCTATGTCTCACGATTGGTAGCGCGTTGGTGATACCCCTGGTACTGTCAATATCCATGGGCGTCATTAACCCCTTACCATCAGGTGGCCCGACTCCTCGTCTGCGTCTCGTCTGTATTTGATAAAGAAAAGGAAATATAATAAAATTACTGCAATCTGGCGATGGTTGCAATTAGTTAACGTAATATATACTTTTGCATTACATATTGTCTTGTGAAGAAACTTTCTGCTATTAATAATACATATATAAAAATGTCAATAATAATGTTAAAATGTTATTAAGCGTACAAAACAGAATCCATTACACGAATCTAGGATGATACGCCCGCACATTGTGGTTCTATAATTGAAGAATAATTGGAATGTGCGGTCACCGTTCTTGAGCTTCTGTGGAGTGAGTATGTCAGTGAATTTAATTTCGCATCTGTCAGTTAGATTGACGCAGACTTAGGGCTAATAAAACGGGGATTGTTATATGCTATTAATATTGATTAATAAAGGTTTTATTTGGTTTACCTAATTTATTTCATAATACCTAACCGAACCATACCTAAAATATCAACACCTATAGTGTTGTCAGTTTTATTACGTCCCTATTACAAACATACATTTTTAGGGTAAAAACTAATTTTTACCCTATAAATGTATGTTTGTTTCCTTTTACGCCAAAATATTTAATGGATTCGGTTAAATTTTATTATAACATAGCTCTTAAGTCTGAATAACTTACAAGCTATTTATATCAATATTAAAAATAGGCTTAAACTACCAAACTGATTTGAAATATTCTTTCAATATAAGAAAAATAAGTTAACGTTCGATAACATTGGTTACTATTTCCCAGAAAAATCTATTCGAAAAATTTAAAAATATGACTAGCCGAGCTATGAACTGACTGCTAGACTATTTTAGTTGTAGATAGTTTAGTTTAAAAGTATGACTTGTGAAAACTCTTTCTGCTAATCTTATCTTTTAAATTTTGTTTAATTTAAATAAAAGTTATTTAAAAGGTATATTCTGACCTATTCAACGTAAAACAATAGCATTTCAATTCACAATTATTTGCAATAAAAAAAATGAGCTCGCAATTATAAAAAAGATTATTATGGATTATTTAAATATTTCTACGAAAAGTTTGTGACACCGGATCATTTAACGCAAATATCGTGTGCTATAAAAACAAAAGGTATATTCATGTATTTTTGTCTTGGATAAAACCGAGGAGCGAAGTTAATTGATATAAATATAATACTTGTCTACAAATACTTCATCAGCCTGTGTTAGTCCACTGCTGGGCATAGGCCTCCACCAATGCATGCGTTCTCCATTTTTTGGACTGTATCCCACCACGCTGGTTCAATGCGTGTTGGTGGGTGGACCGACTTTTTGTTTGTTGTTTACATGACCATCCGACGCGTGGAAGACCTAATTTTTCTGACAATTGGGTGATCGGCCCAAATTGCCCTAAATAACTAGGAAACAACAATGATAATTTGTTAAGTCCCCGCAGGATTCTAACCCACGAGTTACGGTTTCTAAAGCACTCGCTTACTTTTTTTACTCGCTCACTTACCACTAGCCCATCTAGCCTATTCATTAAAACTAGTTACTACAGCAGGAGACATTTTGTCGGTATCTTGTAAATACAGTCAAAATAACACAAAGAAGCAGTTAATAGGTAACCGCAAAATTCAAATTCAATAAACTCTAGAATATAAAGTTGAAGCCCATAGTGCTTGTCTTTGTAGGTATATTGTCTACATGCTTAGCCTAGGCTTGCGCTTTTGTCGTAGCGGTGGGGCTCAGTACCTGAGGCTTGGGCCATCCACGGGGAAGCTAAGATGAACCTAGCCATGAAGGAGGCTGGTCTAAGCTGACTGCAGAAGCCAGCTTTGGATGCGCCTTAAAGGTACAGCGGACGGGGAAGAGGTTGTAGACGCGCTGCCATCCCTGTCCTCTGCAGCCAAGCAGGGGTCGCGGGAGAACAGGAGTGTCGGCATTCCGTGTGCCACTCTCCCTATCCTCGGTGACTCGGCGGGGCCGCACCGCTTTTGTGGTGTGGAGGGGGGCCGTGGGAGGAGAGGACATTCGGCATAATGTCGTCGATCCCTCCTCATTCCGCGGCCGTGGTGGTTTTAGTCGGTGCTAGTTCGACATAACCCGTCTTCACCCCCGCGAGGACGGGTATGCGTAAGCATTTCCCCACGGCACAAAAAAAAGGCTTGCGCTTTTAAAACTTTAAGAGATATATATGTTCTGTTACACTGCCTCCGTAGCCTTGTGGTATGGGTGTGTGCTTTAGAAACCGGAGCTCATGGGTTCGAATCCTGCGCGGACTCAACAAATTTTCGTAGTTGTTTCCTAATTGGTTAGGGCAATTTGGGCCCATCACCCAATTGTCTGAAAAGTAAGATGATCCATGCGTCGGAGGGGCATGTAAAAAGTCCACCCACCAACCCGCATTGGACCAGCGTGGTGGGTAACGGTCCAAAACTCCCTAATGGATAGGGGTGTATTAGGGGAGGCCTATGTCCAGCAGTGGACTATCACAGGCTGATGGTGATGATGATGATGTTATGTCCTATTTAGTTGGCTGATCTTATATAAAAGTTGCACCAATTACATATATAATTGGTGCAAATCTTTTCTTTTTTTTATTCTTGTATCTGTACAATAAATATCTTATCTTTCCTGAGCCCGTTATTACTTGACAGACGGAGGACAATTAAGCTTGAGATATTATTTTGTCTCTGCTCAGAATTATCTATCTAAACTTTAAGTTTACTCTTGTGTTATTGCTGCCCCTAATTTCTTTGTTCCGTCTGTTCCGTTTGTTTTATTGCGACAAACTTTAAACTTTGTACTCCCACCGTACTTCAACTTTGCTGAAATATTCCATCTGGCTCTGAATTAGTCATTAAATATACAAAGGTAAGATTTAATAGACAAGTGGTTCATATGTCATATTTTTATACGTTCTTTCATCTGTCTTCATAATACACGTGATATATAAACAAAAAAGATATATTCAAATAAGTAATAACATTTCCGTTGTTATGTTTTGCAATAAAGTAGGACGTTTTGTAAATAATTAATTTAGTTTTTATTTAAATGATTATTAAGTATATATATATATATTACATCCACGTTTAACGGATTATGTTAGTCGGATATATGTTAATTTTAATATGTTTCGTATAACTGTCAAAATTTTTATTAAAAAATTTTAAACTTGTTTCTAGTACCTTATTTTTTTAATGGTTTTTGCAAAGGGTATTGTCATAAGACCTTGTAGATTTGTTGTCTCAGTATTTGCTATTTAAAATTATGGGATTCCACGATAATTTTTATCCTAGCCCGTTTCAGAATTTCTCATAACGTAAGCTTTCAAACCAGCTAGGTTTTCCAGTATAACAGTTTTTACGTAGAGCGTTTCTAGCTCCTGACCTGACAAAGTGCATGTCTATTTTAAAGGCGCTCATAATAACTGAGACTGACTTTTTCTTGGAACAATGTCACTGATATGTTGGTTATTTGAATTCATGAAATCACTTCTTTAACGTGTATAATAAATATGCTACCACTATTTTAATTAAAATTGTAAGTTAACGGTTAGGCAGCAGAAGTTAATCAATTAATTGTACTCATTAAGTATGCACTTTTAATTATTAATTTTGGGTTATTACTCTTTATTATGAGCACAATTTAATCACTGGAAAACTTGTTTCTTTATTTAGTATGCATAGATTGTATAACATTTATTAAATGTAAAACAAATACTATAAAACTGTGAAACGTATAATAAAAACTCCGGGCCAAACGAATTATATTATTAACCTCACATTTTTGTATCGCTGTTAAACATATCTTAAGATGCTTTAGAAACTTTAGCATCTATTTCAAAACATTTTCTTTGGTCAAAATCAGGAAAAATATAGTGTCTGTTGCTTTAGTTTTACTTTTTACGTGATAATCAAAAATTTTTGTTACTGTCCACGTGTGTGTAATTTGTGGTTGCATTAATATGGTAAAAACCAGACAAAACCCTCAATTTTTATAAAGTCTTTTATCCAAACGGAGCTGGTACTTGTACATAACAATGGACCTAGTGGTTTGTTAAAAACAGTAACTTCAAACACAGTGAATTTTCAATGGTCCTCATTCCCAATTTTCATTTACATTTATTATGCATACAAAAGGCGGAGAAAGAATGTTTAATTATTTTCCTTTATTTACTTAATAACAAACCATTCTTTTAAAAGTCCGGACCATTTAAGTATTACAAAGATGATGTTAAAAATTAATTGAGCATTTTAAGGGGGACGTCTTTTTTAATTCCAGGAGATCCATGTTTTTGTAGAAAGATATAAAGGTTCAAGCAGCTTCAGTTAAAGACTTTGCTGTCAGTTCCGTTTCAGCCATTTTTGACGGCTAAATTTTTTTCCATGTTTCTTAATGATATTTGCTAATAATCGAATTTAATACGTCTATCTAGTCTGATAATCATATCACTTGTACTAAAAATAGCTAATCTTACAATATCGTTCATACGCAACTAATTCGGAGACTGCAATTATAGTTAACAATACCTTATAGCAGTTCACAGGAGGATGGATATACCAAAAAATCTTCATATCCTACTATGAATACTATTTATTAGGCTGAAATACTTTGCAGTGTCGTCTGCCCTAGAAAAAACAAAAGATATGTATGTGTTTACTAACTTAAACAAAGCGCTTTGTCCGTAAAATTTTAATTTAATTATTCTTCGTATCGTCAGTGAAAACGTAATTGTATTTTATTTTAATCGTAATTGAAATATCAATGAGTTTTTCAATATTTTCATATGAATATGCAATAAACTTAATGAATATGCTTAATCTTATATACCGTTTATTAAGAAAGTCAATTTATGTTTATAATGGTTAACTGCCTTACTTGACTTTATGTTCTATGCTGTTATAGAAAGATCTGCTAATGCCAAAACTACATCGCATCACATCACATCGTCAGCCTTTGTTAGTCCACGACTGGACATAGCCTCCTAATACATCCCCAATCCATTGAGGGTTTGAACCGTATCCACCACGCTGGTCAATGCGGGTTGGTGGTGGACCGACTTTTAATGCCCATCCGACGCATAGATATCTTACTTTTACAGACAATTGGGTGATCGACAAATTGCCTAACAACTAGAAACAACAATGAAAAGTTGTTGAGTCCTCAGGATTCGAACCGACCTCCGGTTTCAAAGCAACATAGCCATACCTACTAGCTACGAGGCAGTTGCCAAGAACTCGATTTGGAATTTTGTGCTTCTATAACTTGCATTAATTGTCATATATATATTGTTCTTTAGTAGCTTACATATTAATAAACCCAAGTCAATTCTTACTAAACGTCAAATATTTGTAAAAATAACGAAAATAAAACCACTTAAAGCAACAACTTGAAAACGTATTAATGGAAAAGATATCGATAAATAAGATGTAAAATATAAAACATGTGAAAAAGAAACCTTTCATTATTATAAGATGTAAGAGGCTAGTTGGCAAATGTGTAAACATAGTTATCGCTATTTTGAAACAACTATGTACACTCAAGTGCTCGTGATAGGAAGTGCGATTAACTTGTTTGAAGAAAATTGCTGAGAAAATATTTGAAAACGTTACAGTTATATCTATTGTCTACCCCGTTATCGTTGGATTAATATATAACTATTTTGATATAATTAACTAAAATTTTAGATACAGAAACATAGTTTATTGTTTATCCGTCGATCCATCCTTTTTTATTCGGTAATATAACCTGATTTTCGCTATCACATATTTTCAGGTTCATTTTGAAATTGCCAATAGTGGCTGTAGATATAAATAGCTTTGCTCTTTTTCTAGTAGTCTTCTGCACCATCTGTCGCACACTTACCATTACGGCAATACATATCATAAATTTCATTGAACGCCTGTATCTGTCTCTCAAAATGGTTCGAATGTCGAAAAGAAAACGTGAATTAACGAGATGAAATCAAATGATAAAATCCGTTAAAATACACGTTTTAAGAAATACCTATATTGTTCTTTTACGCTTAGAAAATAAAAGACAATTTATTAATTGATGTTAATATTATTATAGTACTTCTATTAATAATAAAATATTTGGACGGATGCATATACTAAACAAAAAACTGTTTAAAACGTTTAATTCACGTAGAACGAATTTAAAGCCATTAACAGAATAGTAACCTAACAAAATAGTACCTTAAGAATTATAGTATAATTGGTTTTTTCTTCGACATTAAATTAATAAAAATGAGGCATAGTTTCCGGCTTTCGGTCAAAATATTTAATATGTTTTCTTTCAAAAATTTGTCCTCTTATTTATTTCCTAAATAGTTATTGTAGCAAAATTATAAGCTCAATAAAATATCAGAATATTAGAACCATAAATAATTTCGCCAGTCAATTTTACTTGATTTATTTTCGTGCAACATATAAATATTGATTTATTACTTGGCACGTGCAGTGAATATGTTTATTTTGGATAACACTAGCTCTAAAACGTTTCGTTATACTTTTCCATACCCTTTGTCGGAATCTATTCTATGTATGTATCAAATTTCATCGAAAACAGTTCAATGGTTAAGACGGTAAAAACGGACGGACGGACAGACAGATAGACAGAGTTACGTATTTAAAATATTACCGTGGAATTTGTATAATATGCATTACATGTACATTTGTTGTTATGCAGTCGTTATATGATGTCAGAGCCTTTAAATTTACTGACAACTAATTAATCTATTGAATGCAGTATTCCTGTGTGTTTAAACCCCCTTTAAAACCTCAAAATTATTAACAAATTATTCACATCGTTTTCCCACGTTTCACAAATTTTCAGTTAGTTTTTTCTTTAATGTGATAGTGTGAACAATCGTTTTTATAATCTGTACCCTAATAACAATAATCACGCTTCGAGTTTTAAAACATATACCGTTTTAAATATTTTTACAACCTCCAAAGATGTAGAATTTATGATGTCATACTAAACAGTAAACTGCAGATTTTCAAGCATTAAAAAAAATTGCCCACCAACCCGCATTAAAATCCCCTAATGGATAGGGGTGTATTAGAGGAGGCCTATGTCCAGCAGTGGACTATTAAAGGCTGATGATGATGATGATGATGATGAAATAAAATTGGGTCCGATATTTGAATCGAGAGTAATTTATTTTAATATCGTTTTTCGTATTTGGTTTTTATTTTTAAATACTACAATCTCAAGTAGGTATAACACAATCATTCTCTGTGCAAATAAGATTGTGCTTCGCTTACTTTTAGTTAATTTATCTTGGAATTGAATTGGCATTTATTCGCTAGTTTAAACACTTCATGTTCTGACTATAACCTGCAGATTTTGGTTTAACATTCTTTATGCACATATGTATGCTTTATTTTTGAGTTAAAATAATTTCATCGTAGTTGCCCCGATCACATATCACACATTTTTTAGTGATTTGACCGTATTTTCAAAAGCGGAGAGTGTAAAGATTATTGTGATGTAGCAAAAACTTGACATTCTGCAGCTTAGCAGCCAGATGTTACTTGTTACAGACAAGTTGTGTTCCATAGATGCCAAGAAAGAAAGCTGGTGCCTTTGAATATTTGATAATGACAAACAATTGTTAAATAATTTAAGGCACCTACTATACGTTTTCATTTTAAATAAATTGCATTGAAAATTAAATGTCAAAGAATATCTAGTAAACGGTATCCTTTTTGAAGAACCGTGTCATCTCCTATAATCACAGTAACAAATCTTTTTTTTTAAATTTATATAAAATAGTAGGTATTTTCAAGTAATATAGGATTGATGACAAAATATAAAATAGTTTCAAATTTTAAAGTAACTCTTATCGTTGTCAGGAATCGCTTTAATTAGTGGTTAATTCGATAGACCATCAGTGCTTGGGCTTTACGTGCTCCGAAAACAGAATACCAATTATCATATGTGACATATACTGCAAATATTCTTGGAACATTACTTGTTGATTCATCATGCATGTATTTGTAAAAAAAAAATATATTTAAAAAAAATAAAAGTTATGTTTTATGCAGGGTATGTAAATAAAATTTATTGGAAAAATAATTTTATATATAGTATCTGAACCTTAAGAAAAGCGAAAAGTCTGAAAGTGGTCTAATCAAACTTCTTGCAGAGTCTTTAATTTTTATTATGTTTTCACTATAAAATATTATATTTACTTTCATAAAGCATCATTCAATGTGTGTCCTTCATTAAAAAATTCAATTAATTATCGTAAGGTTAAGCAAATATTTAACAGAAGAAAAATACCTTCAAATCAAAGATGACTTTGAGCAATAAAACCAAAGATTCATTTCATTCTTATAAATTTAGATCCTAATTATCGTTCTTGACAGTTATCTTCTGACAATTTCAAAACAGAGCTGTTGACTGATTGCATATCATATATTTTTTTTTCTGTTAGGAAAATCAAGTTTACGGATTCTCCACCGCCAAAGCGAGGGGGCAGCAGGGATGTGTGGGGCTCCCGATACTAGATGGAGCGGCCGGTATACCCACTAAAACACCAAAGGTTACTCCTTTATCATGTCGCTGTAGCCGGGGCCGCGTTGACTGATGACAGTCTTCGGCGACCCCGGCGCGCCGTAACCCTCGCGGGCCTCTTCTCTCCGGGGGTGTTGGGACACCCGGTCAGTCGCTTTAGGTGCCGTGCCGGAGCAAACAACACGGCACCCCCTCTTGGGCCCTTCTCTGGAGGGCGGACACCCTCTTGCCGGCCGCCCAGGGGCTCAGTATCAGTGGGGAAAGTTGCACGCGTTCGCCACTCATCAGCGGCCTGGCCTTCTTCTGCGGATAGGCAGGGCGCTATTGGCCTTCCTGTCTCTTTCCACGGCTTCTTTCCAGGCCATCAAGTCCCCGCAGAACGCAACGCAGATTGGTTACATACTTAAGTGTATGCTAATTTACTTACTTTAACCCGTTTTATAATATATGCCGACTGTCGACAACTTTCAAGTGTATCTCTACTCTTATATAGGACTGAAAAAAAAGTTTTTAGTCGGAGAATTCCACGAGGATAATTTGACTATATTTTTATTAATTCAAATTCAATTCAATTCAATTCAAATATCTTTATTCAATATAGAAGTGTAACACTCGCTTATTGATTGTCAAGGACGCTACCACCGGTTCGGAATAGGACGCCTCCGACCTGAGAAGAACCGGCGAAAGAAACTCAGCGGGCCTATTTTGTCATCTTTTAAAATAATCAAATTATGCTTTATTCCTAGCCTTGTTTCATATATAGAAGAATGGGATCGGTTAAAATTATAACATCCACCTTTTCTATTGGTAAGGGGAAAGGCACCTTTAAAACTTGCTAAATTTTATATTTACAATGATACCTGTAATACTATCTTTTTGACTGTTCCAATTTTATGTTTTATAAGGATATCTATAAGGTAGATTAGATTCTGTACACTTTGACTAAATGAAAAGTAGTCTGTAAAGTCTCATAGCTTAGATATCGTGCACTACGAACACTTATTACTTGGCACTTGGGTGGGTTTACAGCTAAAACAAATTTGTCACACCAGCTTACTGACTTTTCAAAATTTTGGCTGTGTTCAATTGTATAATTGCAGGTCAGCGGCATCACGATGACATAAAAACAATGACCATAGAAAATAAAGTGGAGTACAAATACCATCTTGACAAGCAACAAACTTAAGATTCAACTAATTCCTGGCGCCCTCAAAGTTAAGTGGAAAACTATTCAATTACTTCTTCCGAAATTATTACATGGAAGAGGACGGAAAGGAAAATGTTGTGGCTGACGGTACTTTATATCACGAATGCCTTTATGTAGTTGAGAAAATAAGATGATCATGGTTACCCACGTTCGACGTTATGTCACCAGTCGCTTTGAGTAGGGCAGTAGTGTACACTACAACAGACTAGTTATATATGATTATAATAACAGTTTGTTTCTGAACATAAAGTATGAAAATTGTCTATGAAGACGAACCTCCATTTTAGAAAGGAGTAGTAAAACAAAGATAAAACGGTAATGAGTGGGAAGTAAGAGGTTAGAGCACTTTGAAAGTAAACGAATAAGAGCAACGCCAGGATCGAGGAAATGTTGCTGAAATCTAGGAAATTAATAATGTGGGATAGCATAGGGGAAAGGAAATCTTTTTTTTATTGCCACCGATAGGAGGACGCACAATCGGGCCACCTGATGGAAAGTGGTTACCGATGCCCGTAAACATCGGCAATACAAGGGGTATCAGTACCAATGCAGTGCTAACGTAAGACATAGGATATTAGGTCTTGTTTACCCAATAAATACCCTAGCTACGGTGCCGTCCAAATCGCAACACAGTAGTATTTTACACACTACTGCTTTTGCGGCAGAAATAGGCATTGCGGTGGTAGTACCCCAGGTGGCACCCTGTAAAAAGGAACCTACTACATTCAAAATAATCTTTAGTCGGTCAATTTTATTATATCTAACTGCATCTGATTTTATAGAAAAGGTAAACGATTAAATACAAGCTCACGTAAATTTATTTGCAAAGACATATATATGTGAGAGGATATAAAAACGGCCTAAATTAACTTTTCTGATGGGGACAAGAATATCGAAGCTACTGTTTACTAAAATATAAAGGGTTAATCTTTTGTCAATATTATCCTGCGCGATCACAGGTGTCCATTCTACCTCCCTTGCGTCAATGTGAAGTTTATGAAAGACCCAAGTGTCTGACTCGCAGTAGCTTAGGCAAAAGTTTTGGAGGTTTTAGAATATAAATAGGAAAAAGTTACGTTTTGGAGAGAAAAATCAAAGGTATAGTGACCGTGATAGCAAACCAAGAAAGGATTAGATGACAGGGTGAAAACAAGCAAATTATCTTTAGCGCAGACGTTACAATGAGGGTGTCTTGAAGAGGCAAAACATGTAAAGAACATGACGTAACAAAAAGGGGTAAAGAATTTGTGGCTATTTATATAAAAGATGATTGGTGTTAAAATCTCAATTCTAAAGCTTCTAGTATTAACTGAAGGTCAGTGAAGTAGCTTCCATTTTCGAGATGGGAAACAATAGCCAAAACCCATTCCACACTTTAGTTAAACAAAAAATGCATTTTGGAACATGAAGCTATGATTTTCTCAGGTATATTGCGATCCTTCCTTCTTCCTTTTTATCCTATTCGATCATTCTGTATAAGAATTAAACTTGGGAAGAGAGTATAAAATGCGAAAGATGTATTCAATAGCAGGGAAAGTCAGCTCTTAGAAATCAAGACGGCGTGCATGATTATTTAATATGAGGTTCCCGGGAAAGGTTTTATTTCGTCGCAAAGAGACTCGATACGCAAATTAGAACTATTTATAATTTTAGACGTAGTTATAATGAATAAATAGTACAAGTGCACATATGTATTAAAAATCATACATATGTACATTTGTAGTACTTTTATGTATCAAATATATTAAATACAATAATTACAATTAATCAACTCAAATATCGACATTGTTACAATGCTATGTGTGCCAATTCTCAGCGAATAAAAAATACTTCGCTTTTTTGAAGAACCTTAAAGTGTTGGTGATCCGGGCCCTGCAGAAATTTAGGGCAATTCCCGGAAAGCCAGATTGGCGTTTTTCAAATATCGTGGGAGGATCGTACACGATATTATTAATAAAGTTGGGACTGTCAATTTGTTGACTTGTTCTTTTTTTACTTTCAACATCACTTTATTAGCTATTAATAAGAGCTTGTTTTTAAATATGGTTATTCAAACATGTTTTTATTTAGACACGGTTCACTTTAATATGTTTTTTATTATTCATATCTTTTATGTTCGAACGCGACAGTACTCGTAGTAGTGGCAAATTTATGAAATTTCTACATTATTCATATTTTTTATGCTATTATAAAAACAGTAGTTGAAAAACACAACACATTTTAACCAGCACGGTGTACAATTGTAATTTTATGAACGCACATTTAAGAACTTACTATAATATATTAAGTTCTTATAATGTTGTAAGGCCGCGTTAATCCATTATTTTATTTGATCTGATATTTGATCTCTTTAACTGATTTAAACAACACAATGATACTGTACAGTACGGTGTCTCCCGTAAATATGAAACCAGCCACCTTCCTTTCCGTTCATTAATTTTCATATACAAAATAGACCTTTCCGCTGTTATAAATGAATGAACATTTATAAAATGTACTCATTTTATTTCCTGTTTGTACCTCAATTTGCTAACACGATTTTATTTTCATTCCAGTTTCCTTAATCAAAGGGAGACTATTACATTAGATACGGTACAAGTAATAAGAAATTCTTGTTATTCCGTACTCCTGGCGCCTCCAAAATGAGATCACTCGATTTATACTTTCATGTTGTAGGAGGATTCCATTAAGGATACTCTGTATAAACGGCCTGTCGCTGCTTTAAGATAAATGCATGGCTGTGATATTTGATATAATCATGTTTATTTATAGACATATTTTGCTTTTTGAAGTTAGTAATAATTTGTAACGTGTTCTCATGATATCCAACGCATAAAAATATGTAAACATTTGCATCATACATTTCAAGTATATTACGACTACGGCAGCTGATCTATGTTAGAGGTCAGCAAAATGAGCAGGAGTTTTAATAGTGCACAAGGTTACGCGGAAACACAGGTGCACTCCTTATTCCTTTATACTTTCAAAGCCCAATAAGACGGATAACCGACACGACTGGAGAGAAGTCACATCTTACTTTACAGTCAATCGGGTTATGGGCTTGCAGTGCCTAACTAAGTAGGAAATAATTTAGAAAAGTAGTATAGTCCCCGCAGGATTCGAGCCCATGAACTCCGGTCTCTAAAGCACAAGCCTAAGGAGACAGTGCATAAATTGTTTACAATATTAATAAATTGTAATAATATTATAAACAATTTGCGCACTCTTTGTATTAGTGAGGATTGTGTAGAACTTGCAGAGCTGTTAATTTCTAAGATAAGTTTATTATTTTTACCGATTGTCCATAAAAATAAGGTACACAATTTGTAGCGTATATAATTTCCTAATTATTTTAAATTTTTGTTTGATAATTCGCTTCTGCAGGACCGATTTCGATAGAATGTTGTAAATCTAATTTGTGTATTCATCAGCATTTGTTAAAACTGAATTTGAATATTTTTTCTAATGCCATGTTTATTTCTCTATCTAAGTAACAAAAAAATTAGTAAAACAATCTAAATTGGGGACTTCTTTGTTTCCTTTTTGCTTTTGAATCTTTGCTTTAATAAAAAGATAAGAGATAGGGAAAGATTTATATGAGTAATTTAATAGGTTTATTTTTGTTTAGAATTTGGTGTCTATTATGGAGATATTTCGTTTGGCTTTTATTGATGTGACCTATTTGTCCAATTAGCGCAAAATAAGCTTACGGTATCTTCATGTCTAGTTGAAATATTATGCCTAGTTTGACGGGATCCTACGTTTTGAAACCAACTATTTTCCTTGGTCTGCAGTACCACCTTGGATACAAACCAGTGTTCCTTTTGACTGAATTCCCAAAAGAAGAAGGTAGTCAATTCGGAGCGTATGTTTTTTAATGTCGTTGCTCCGCTCCTAGTGATCCGATTTTGATAATTCGTTTTCAAAACTTTTGTACGTAACTTACAAGATATAGTTTCTTTTATTTTTAATAATTTTTGTTACATAGTTTAATAAGTATTTGAGAAATAAAAAAAAATACGGCAACAAAAACCACAAACTAATGCGATTAAATTGCAAACGCTGGCTAAACCTTGAGAGAAAGACTTTAAGTATGTTCTACGTAATTGTACTTGTTTAAATGGTCTATAATAAAGTCCGCGACCAAATATATCTATCCTACTCCTAAAATAATCTACAATAACCATTTAAATGTGAAACGTTATTAACGATATTATACTGTTCGAAGTCAGTTAAAATTTCACTTGTTAAATGTTATACATCATATTTCATCCGTGGACATGATTAATACTGAATATATAAGTATTTTATTTAACGATGCGTTGTTTGCACTGAAAACTGCATGTCTAGCTACATTTTGCTTCGCTTGATTTTGTTTATAAATATGTATTGTTCAACTAATTTTAGATGAACAATGCGTTGCGTTTACATGCGTTGGATAAGAATAACCGAAGATCGGAAGCGGTGCCGTGCATTAGAAAGGCTTATGTCCAGCAGTGGACTTACATAGGCTGATGATGATGATGATTATTGCGTAAGTAAATTATAAAACTAAATAACACACACAGTGTCAAGAATTTCGATTGGATAGTTGGTGTAGAATGTCGGGGTTTTTAAATATCCATCCATAATATCATCATCCATCTATATAATATATCGAAATACTTTGAGTTATTAAGCATATAAAATTAAAGAACATGCTAGTAACGAGTAACAAAGAAGGTAACAAATTATTTTAAAAGAAAGTAATGATCTACAAATGGCAGTTAACGTGGTTGACCTTACTTTAAATAACGAAGCAGGACCCTACATAAAATAATGTTTATGTTTGATAACGTTTTCGAAAAGGGTCATGTTACGTAAAAATGTTTCACATTTAATAGCCTAGCAAAATATTGGTATTTGAGAAGACCTTGTAAGAATTTCATAATCGTTTTATAACATATTAATAAGTTGAACGAAATAATTAACTGACCCTACAGGATTCGTGAAACGTCGCTTTTACGTGATTAAAGTGGAATTTCGAGCTTGAACGCAATTCTCCTTTGAACGCGACGCATTGTGGGCGACGCCTTACAACTCAATAGAAGCACACAACATCGGTCGAGTATAAAGGACCTCGGGTGTTTTCGAATTTCGAAGCAATTAGAATTCGGCAGGACTAGCGTTTCCCGCGGATTGTTACGCGGCTCCCTATCGGTTTTCGATCAGTGCGCTCCGCGGCGTGACGTTGGACGCACGCCCCTTACTGTAGAGATCGTATCTCGTGTTGTTTATCCGCCGACACACGTGTTCCGTGGACTTATAAACATTCGCTAAGTGCCCGCTCGTATTTCATCTGTGGATCAACGAACTGTTGTGCTAACATTGGTTACTATAAAAAAGTTTCGTGGTAAATTGTGAAGTTATTGTTTGCAGCGATTGATTGTAATTATTCGTGGAATTATTATGTAGTTGTGGTAGTTTATGAAAAATAGTTTTAATGGAGCGGTCGTCGATGTATGTGTTCGTGTCACCGCAGGGGCGAACCAGAGGCATTTCTATGCAGCTTTTAGTGGCTTTTGTCGTAATAAGCGCCGTCCGGGGACTTGTGGACATGGAGGAGTTTATCAGCGATTTAGATCTACCAGGTAAAAAATATTATAAATCGAATAGGTATTTTTGATAACACAAAATAGGCAATAGTGTTAAATTAATTTTTCTAACAGGCCAATTGAAATGAAATAACCTTAAAATGTAATCTAAAATAATAATCTTTATGGTAATAAAAAAAAAAACGCTCATAACAGTCTACGTAAGCGTTTAAAATAAATAAGCATTTCAGCGAAGCTTTCAAGTGAAATTCAGCTTCTACAAATAACTGCAGTGTAAATAATTTCTAAACGGTTTTAGCTACTTTATTTTGATTATTTGTTTAACTTAGAGAAGTTATTAAAATAATTAATTAACAACTATTTTAATAATATAACAAGATTTATTGCTTCTTTAATATTGATAAATAAAATATAATGTACACAATGAGCATAAATGCTAGTTTCGTTTATCTTTTAGCACTTTTAGTGGAAAAGGGTTACGCTTGGAAGGACGGTTTTCTATGCAACAAACATTGCATATTTATAAGACATAAAGGGTAGACTGCTTATAATATTGTAAAGACTGCATATATATATATAATATAATTTCTTTATAATAAAACGATACATACCTACAGCATTAGTGTATTATTTTTATTAAATCGTGTGCTTAGCTTGTTTATAAAAACAATTATCAAATAAACAAACGTCTTTATAACTTTTCTTTCTTAACAGAAGATAAGATCAATGAAATTATAATGTGTATAAAGACGTGACATTATTTCTTTGTCATTTTGGTTTAAACAAAATTACTTACACTCCAATATAATTAAAGGTATGTAGGCAATGTAATTTTTTGTACATGACATGTTAGAACTACAAATTATCGAAAACGTATTTATATCGTTGTATATCACTTTGATGTTAAACACAAAATGGCTGGCTATTTTGTACGGTATATTAAAAACTCAATTATAAAATCGGACTTGCCATAATAACAAAAATAATTTTCAAATTAAAGTAATGCTAATAAATTCCAAATATGTTTATGAGTCAATCTTCTTCTTTCAAACTTTATCTATCCCAAGTTTTTTACTTTTGACATAATGATATGTCAGCGGAACAAAATTGGACACTGGTACATCATAAATATTTTTTTACGACATAAATTTATCGTTTAAAAGACTTGCCACTTTGTAAAAGGATCGCCTCCCTGGGGAGTTCTATTTTGAAAAAACCGAAAATTATTTGTCAAATTGTTTTATTTATTATTGCGTATTTTTATTCCATAAATTCGTATCACAATCAAGAGTACAAGAATAAATTACCTTAATGACGGAAGGGGATAAAGTGCCCGCCGCCACCTTTGCCAAGAAGTAATATCCCCAAATATACCTTACGTAGATCATAAGTTTGAGTTTTGTGAGAAACCAGTTTGTATTATCGTTGTTTTCAAGTCACGTCCTAAGCAACTGATTTTGATGAGTTGAAGTGAACATATCAAAGGTGTCAAACAACTTAAGTCGTTATTATGTCGAGAATTCACTTATCTAGAAGACTCAGGACTCAGTTTTGCATGGGTTAGCATCGAAAATTGAGTCGTGCGTCTTCCACTTTCGAGACGTACTAGCGAGACGAAAGCTCAAGATCACCTGTCGCGGTAAACCCATTTATACCTCGGCGTTCTGCTGGACAGATCCCATACTTAGATGATGTGCCATGCGTGATGTCGGATTATTACTGGCTGCTTAGAGCCGAACTCCGTAAAACCGTTGTATCCACTGGCTGGCATACCGCTCTCAGACATACGTAGGATCGTGGCAATCTCCCGTGAAAGGGCGATAACGGATGTCGACACGCGGCATCCCCTTCATGAGCATGGAAGAGCTTTTCCTAATGCGTCGTCCCACTAACGAACGAGTAAACAACTTACGCGACCTGTGGTGTACAAAGTGACCTCTCGGAAACCATTTTGTTTCGCTTTTTGACAATCTCTCCCTGGACATGAACTACCTTGGCTGACTTGAAAGTCTTTGAATAGACTTAGAACACATGTTGCCCGTAGCAAGGAATATGTTCAGGTGGAGCGGCGCGGCATAGTCCAAACTATGGCACACTTGTTGGCCTGTCCTGCTTTTCCTGCTAAGTGCTTGCAACAGGACCCAATACAAGCCAGTGACAACACCATGGACAGAGTGTGTCATATAAAAACATGTTTTTTTTAAATATGTAATTAACACACACTTTAAATTTGGTATTAACACACAAGCTGTCCTTGAAAACTATTTAAAATTTTTGTATATTTCAATTATTAACTTTTACTGGAAATTTGAAAAACAAATACATTGTCCCATAAAACGTTTACCTATTCTTGAAGTCTGGTTGTTCGATAAATATAATTATAATTCATAATATTCATATTCATCTATCAAATACAACTTACTTTTTAGGTCGTGGAGTTCAGATGCCTGTCGCTATGTGTTTAAACTGGTATTGAAATAAATCTGAATGGATAAGAAGCTGACCTCATGATAACTAAGAGCAGAAAAAAACCAATAAAGACTATTAAAAAGCTATAAACAGAGTTTTTTTTTTAAATATCCGTCGAGTAAACATCGCAGTTATTTCGCGAGACGATTTCGTTATTAAGCTGTTAAACGTACTCTTGTACCATTGTTTTAGTTCATATAGTACCGCAATACAATAATATAATATTGTGTTGAACTAGTAAAGAATAATATCAAGATATTTTATGACATATTTCGTTAGTTTGATGATAAAAAAAGTGTTGACTTATTGTTATGTAAAAAACTATTTTAAATGGTTAACGATATTTAATTAAAACAGAACACAAGTAGCTTTTAAAGCTTTGTACTAAATGTTGCCTTCAAAAATTTGTAAATCATTATATATTTCGTATTATTTAACGTAAGCATTTGGTTCAGAGATATCAGAAGTACACACTTACTAAAAAACCAACCACGCTAATACAAAGTAGTAGTAACTATTAACTTACCTTTTTTAATTATTTTTTTCTTTGTTTCTTATTACCGATGCTTTCTTACTAGGCATCTATGCGTTGTCAATTAGCGTAATAAAGCAATTAGGATAATACTCAATTTTTTACAAACAAATAATAAAACCGACTGAATAGGCAGTAGCGTTCTGCTGGTTTGTCCTGTTCTTCTGAAAAAAATAGAAGTTACTAATTTACTGATTTTAGAAAACTTTTGGAAGATAAAATACAATTAGGATGACAGGTTATAGAAATAAATGAAAATAATACGCCTATTTTATATTGATTTGATCAATAACCCAAGGAGGACGTTCACCTAATGGTAAGTAAGATATTGGATATAACATCTCTCTTGCTCAGTAAAAACATTGGATACACACTATGAACCGGAAGACAGTAATATATATACGCTACTGCTTTAGGGCAGAAATAGACACCACATTGGGTTTACCTTGAATGGCACCCTGTAAAAAGGAGACCTGCCACCTCCTTTGATATATTAATATTACGGTACAAATATATTTACTATCATTATTATTAATACTTGATTTATGCTTAGGCTTGAATTATTATATTAGATTGTAGGAAATGACAAATTGACGTCAACATATAGGCTTTCAGACATAAATTCAAGCATCTTGATGTTATTACAAGATATATTCATCGTTGTTCAAACATACCAAGGTTATATAAGATCCCGGCTTGTTATGTACAAGTTATTTTATGGTAATATTACCTCAGGCCTTTGCACGAATAAACACAATTACCTATAGCATGGTAGTTGAAACTACGGTTATTTTCACAGCTGCTAATTTTAATAATGAACTTTACTGTACAGAAAGTAATCTTATGTTTATAACCACTATTTACTACCGATCCTGTAGAGAAAAATAATATTGACAGGCTTGTCATTATCATTACAATCAGCCTTTATCAGTCCACTGCAGGACTTAGGCCTTTTTCAATGAACGCCAAGACAGCCGAGCCTAATCACTTCCGACCAGAACAGCTACTGCACGGAGATCCAAAACTCTATCTTCTAAAAGGTGGCGTCCACCCTTATTTCACCTTATTGGTCCATCGGTCACCCATTCCGCCTTCTCCAACTACAACGACCTGGATGAACGGGCTAATTTTGTATTTTTTTAGTTTATAATTACAACGACATAGGCATTAAGTTTACCTTTTAAAAAATACAAAATTAAACTTCACAAATCAGCTGTTACACTAATCTTTTACCAAATAATTGTACTAACTACAGCGCTGTATATACGTTCTTATCTTAGTGGCGTTTGCACAATATTTGATCATTAGTTAAATACAGGCAATTCCTAAAAAAAGTAAGCAAAGGTAAAGCATTCAAGTAAAAATACTATTGTATTCAAGTGCAAACGAAATACATAAGCATACATACACTTACTGCATATGTTTTTTATAAATTATTTATAATTATAATTTATTGTTTTATTAAGTTTTAGTAATTAATAGTAATTTATTGTTGTAATCAGTTTAAAGGAGAGTCTTAGTTTGCTTAATTTCCGCTTAAAATAATTATATATATATTAGCGATATCATTTTCTGAAGTAACTTATTCCACAAGTACGACCTGTACGAAGAACGAGTGGGTGATTTTAGGACGGTCAATAGGTCAAAAATATGTGGTTTTTACTCTTCATGAATACAAGAGTAAATCCAAGCGTTTGCCGGGGCTATAGACATGCGAGGATTTTAGGACACTCTTGATTAGAAGAAGTCGTGATTTTAAAGCTATCAGGCCAATTTGCTAGAAATTGGTGTGATTATATGATATGCAGCGTAAAACGCCGAGACATTTTCTTTACTTCGTCTGCTTCTGGGAATAGCTAGGCCTATTTTGGGCATCATCATCATCATCAGCTTGTAAAAATGCACTGCTTGACATAGGCCTCCCCTAATACACCCCTATCCATAAGGAGGTTTTGGCCCGTATCCCACCACGCTGTTCCAATGCGGGTTTGTGGCTGGACCGACTTTTTACATGGGAGGCCCTGGAGGCCCCGCAGGATTCGAACCCATGACATCCAGTTTTTAATGCATCGCCCATTCCACTAGGCTACGGAGGCAGTTAGTTTGGGCATTTTTGTGTTAATCAATCATGTCTCACAACACACTACGTCATGTTCTATTTAATTTGAAAACTGTATTACTATTTTTAAATAATATTTGATGAATCACATTAAAACAATAAAAACAATTTATTGGGTTAATTAAGTCTATTAGGTTTCTATAAAAACAGCCGACGTATCGTTCGTACCCTAATTCACACCCTTCTTGCGATAAGACATAATACGTACTAAAACTTTTTCTCGAGAAATGAAGCCTTTTCCTCCTTATGGATCTTTGGTCCGTCCAATCCCTGTGAGCTTCCATTCTTCCCATACTGTTTACTTTAGTCCTATATCCATTTTGCCTTCTATGATAAAGGTATTTCAGTCATCCGTTCTCAAAAAATGTTGTAAGTTTTTCATAATAAAAATTATAACATTTTTAAAAGTACTATTATATATTACTATTATATCGATACGGATCTTTATATATTTTTTGTAGCCTTCAATGCGTACATTAGTAATCAAGACCGTAGTTCCGCTTTAGGGTTCTTATTTATATTGGCAAGTCCTGAAGCGGTATTATCGATAATGTGCAACTGTACGCTTTTTTTATTGCCTACGCAGGCGGATGATCAGTCGGGTCCACCTGATGGAAAGTGGTCACCGACGGCCTACTTACGGTGGCAAAAGGATCTATCCAACGCGCTGCCTACGGTGAACAGAACGATAGATGTTAAGTCTGCTTTATCCAGTAAATACGCTGTGACCTACGGTGCCTATTAAATCGAACACAGTAGTGTCTTTACTTACTGCTTTTAATAGGTTAAATAAACTTCACGCCAGTGGTATCCACCTATTAGTCTAATGTAAAAATCCTACTACCTAGTTATGAAGATTGAGTCTTTACTGTAAAATTTGCATCATTTAATAGGTTAATAAAACCCATAATCTCACAGCAAAGTGTAATCTTACCTTTTTATTTATTTACTAATGTAACAAAATTCCATAAAATAAAACATGATGAAGAACATATGAAATTTATTTCATAATACATTCTAAATAAAACTTGCAATCGTATTAATTTATTTAAATATAGTGCATCGCATTGAAGGTTGTCATTTAGTTCACGGAAATTAGGAAATCTGTCATAAATAATACGCGAACAACTTTTTACTGCTGCTATTAATGAATTTAAAAAAAAATCCTGTTACAACGAAAACGCACAGTTGTGTATATAATATATTATGATATGAGGGGCTATTAAAGCGGGTAAAGCGTAGGCGATCACTTTGATGTAAAAATAAACAATATGATATCTATATTTAAGCAACAGTAGAGTCGGAATATATAAAAAATTGATAAGGAAACGTGGCACCATAAACGACATGTATGATGTTATTACATTCTAAGATTGATCTATGTCAATATATCAATTTCAAAGTTTTACGTTGAATTGCGTACATCTTTTTTGAGTCAAATTTGGCTAAACCAAAATTAAATTAGTCATTTAACAGTTCAAACACGACATAGTTATCCGATTAAAATGCTGAACAGGCAGCAAAGCTATAGTATCGTCGACTGGAATGTACCAATCATCATTTCAACCGCCGAAGCGTTATCGCATCGGTATCGTTTCGAATTAAAAACTGTGCAGATGAAATTCACACGGACTGCAAAATGTCCGCTTGGAAAGTAGCGCTTTATAGCCGTGTCCGACGAGCTTAATTTTTGATGACATTTAAAATTCGCTCTTTTAAATTACTGCACTGTTCCGAAATAAGTGGCTTTAATACAAATTTAAAATGGACAAATATTTATCCGTTGTTTGTAAATTAGCAAATTGGAATTAATTTTAACATTTTTATCATTGAACTATTGGATGACGGATTCTCTTCAAAAGTGAAAAGATGTTAGCTGTAAAAATCAATTGAATAATTCAAATACACTGATTATTTAACAGCTTAAGATTATGAATGTACAATAGATCAAATTTAATTCCAAGCTACCGATAATTAATAAATATTTTCCCTAGAAATAATTGGAGCAGACTTTGTCGGAAGTAAGTTTCAAGTTGTTTAGTTCTTATTATTGAAGCCGTCTTTATAGCAGTTATAAACTTTATTATACAGCTCCAATGTTATATAAAACGACTAACTTTTCAAGATTATACCCTGTAAATATATTTCTATACTAAATAAGGTAATCATTGTTAACAATTCCTAAACAGCGCTGCTGCAACTCGTTAAGCTAAGTGCTGGTACTATGCTTACATTGCTTGTCAGGTAGATTGACAATGAAGGTATTCAGATAATGGATCTTTGTTTTCAATTAAATGCTGTAGATTTCCTTAATACTTTTTAAACAACTAAGTGAAATGTCAGTGAATACTAAAGTGTAAAAATATTTCAAGTCAAAAATTTTAAAGCTTTTTTTAGATGTTTATACTTTGATCAATCTATACAAATCGTTAAATCATATGATTTGAAATAGACTTTTTTTAACAATAACTTATGGGACATTATAATTGTTTTTTTGTCTCCACTCATTTTATAAATGAATCGAGTTAACGCTGTCAAAACAAAAAAAGCTTATCTTTTCATAAAATTCATTATGGAGATCACATATAAATATTTTCTCAGTAGTCTTTCTCAGGTTATTTAGTTTTTAATAACACGTGTGAATTTCACAGCATGAGAGTTAAACTACTTTTAGTTTTGTAATGGATGTTGGTAAACGGTTTCTCATTCGTCATCTACGACTACCAATAAGATACTAACAAGATTCTTTGTTAGAAGTACGTCTAATTTAGCCAAATCAAACTCGAAGTAGATGCAATTAAATAATTCATGGGAACGAAATGGCGACATTCACGTAGCATTTTTATAAATTAATGGTCAACTAGAAGTCAACCAATAAATGGCCTACTAAGAACCACATTGACATAAATGCGACGCTACTTTGTATCTTAGGGTTAGCTTGTTAATATTTTTACCGAGTCTCATATTTATAAAAACATTTATGAAACCTAGATTATAGTGTCAATAAGACACAATAATCTCAATTTCATAAATGTTTTTTCTTATACTCAAAAATTGTACTTTTATCTAAAGTTTTTATTAATTTGTGAATAATGTAATATGTTACACATAAACCTAAATTCTCATTGGATTGCTTAGAGCTGTCAAAATTTTCAAACACTATTCAGAAATCCTGTTCTTAGACTGGTTTCCTTGAATCTCATTTGTTCTGCGATTATATGTCCTAGGAATGGGATGGTATTCATTATTTTCTAATTCTTTGAATCAATGTTGCCAAAGCATTTGAATTGAGGATGAACAGAAATAAGAACCATTGCTTCTATGCAACTTTCAATGCTTTAATGCATTGAACCGACTTTGACAATTTTCAGGTTTGACACTAACTAGTAATGAAATAGTTACAGTAAGGAATAATCTATAATAAGATTCAGTTTTAAGTACTTCTTTAAACTTGTCTTAATTTAAATTTCATCAGTTTGCTAGGTTAAATTTTATCGCTAAATCGTTACAACCGTGTAAAGTATATCATAACAGATTAGCAAACGCCTAAAATGAACATATAAACTGACGCTAGTAGTGCTGGCTAGTAGCCAATATTGCGTAAGAGCCGTTTGCAGTTCGCATACGTTAAATCAACTGTAACCGAGAATGTACGCGAACCGACATAAAGCGTTTAGTGTAAAAATTAAACTCCAGCAACATTGGCCAAAGTTGGTGTGGGCAAACGCATTTGCACTTTATAGTGCATCCGATTCGGTGCAAAATATTTGCATATGATCGCCGTCGTCCCAGCTAGTTGCGGTCGCTCAAGCTCCGATGTTAACTTTAGAGAGTTGATGTGGGCTAAATGCTTGTTAGTTGTTTGCCAGATTTTTTAAATCCCATTATCACAGAGCTTTAATGGTTTATGTCAAAATTAATAATGTTGTTCATTTACAAATAATGCGCATTAACTTTTTTCAGTCTATTTAAAGATTCGTGAGTTTGAAATATTTTGTAGATACTTTTATTATAAATAATGTTAAAGTGTAATAATTTAAAAATAATCCTTTAGACTATTCCATCTATCCCTTGACCACGACTGCTGGAGAGTTTTGAAACATAGTGCTATAAAATGTAATTAATATTGTATTGTATTGTTTTTATAAATACGATAAAATCAGTGAAAGTCCTACTGCTCTATAATGTATAGTAATTCCGAAAGTAAAATTATTCTGTACTTTATGAAAATTTAAAAAATATAATTTTTTTAATGGGCCCATTATCCTTACTATATAGTAAATACGATAAAGGATAATCTCTAGAAGTGATTACATAAGCAGGTCGGAGAAACAATTAGCTTGATCTTTTTCATTATAAAACGTTATACTTGGAAAATCGGAAACACTGCAGTAGCGTTTCTTTTGCACAAATATTTTATATATAAAACTTCCTTTGTAATTATATTCCAATAAAAACTTCCTCGGTTCGGTAGTAAATACTTTTCCATCAAATTTTTCTTTGCGTAAAAATTATTGTCTATTATTAATTATATTATTAATTATTATACTAGTGAATATTATGTGCTATTAATTATGATTTTTAATATTTAAAGCAAGCAAACTCACTTCATTTTGCGGATTTTCTCTACATATGCCACAAAGCTTGGAACTAGTTCCACTTAAACTGCACTAGCATGTGCATATCAGTAGGCCTTGTTATTGAGCAAACGGCTACAGATTGCTTCTGATGTACGTATTAACACTGTTTTTTTTATTTAATGGAAACACACAACCTCCGGTTCCAACAGCAAGTGTCAATACCGATAGGCTATAGAGGTGGTAATAGTTCATTAAAAATAAACAGTTTATGTAAAAATAATATGGAACAAATTAACTGCTGATTCATCGCGGCTGGAACGTAGAACATATTAGCTTCTGAAGAGGAAGAACTTGCAAGAAAACATTTACTTTAATAAGTTTTTTTTATAGAAGTAATATTTCATGCTCAATGATCAAGAAATCACAAAGTAACTGAAATTTACAGTGGTTACAGTAATGTTGGCTTTCAGGTCTAATAGTTTTATCATCGGTTTTAGTGTAAATTAAATGTGTTTTAAACTGATACAGAATATTTATTGCAGAATAGTATGAGTTTATTTAAAATTATGTGTTTAACAATAAATTAATTTTAAACTGACGCTAAGGCAAGTCATGAAAACAACTTACTCTATGAATGTATATAAGTGGGATTTCTACAGTTTTTTGGAAGTCAAAACTGTTTGCATTAAGCTAAACCATATCCTATGTCCACGTCGTGCCTATAAATAATTATCAGGTTAAGAATAGTGATAAATCTCTAGCAGTAAGATAAATAAGGAAACGATTTTTAAACTATACACCTCTGGTTCAACGCAGAAATAGGCACCACAGTGGGTTTTCCTTGGACGGCACCATGTAAAAGGGCACCTGCCATCTCCAGTAATATATTAAAATTACGCTTTGTATATATTTACTATCATTACTATTATTGCTCGATTTATGCTGAGGCTTGAATTATTAGATTAGATTGTAGGAAATGACAAATTGAGTCAACATATAGGCTTTCAGTCATAAATTCAAGCATCTTAATGTTATTGCAAGATTAATTCATTGTTATTCAAACTTGGTATATAAGATCCCGGCTTGTTATGTACAAGTTATTTTATGATAATATTACTTGGGCCTTTGCATGAAAAAACACAATTACCTATAGGGTGGTAGTTTGAACTTCAATTATTTTCACAGCTGTTTATTACAATAACGAACTTTATTAATAAAGAAACTGATACCATCTTTATTACCACTAAACTACCGGCTTTTAAAGAAAAATAATATTGATAGGCTTATCATAATCATAGCAATCAGCCTTTATCAGTCCATTGCTGGACTTAGGGCTTTTGCCAGACAATAACCAGCGACTGCTGGGAGATCCAAAACTTCCAAAAGGTGGCCTCCACTCCAAAACTTTATCAGTAGTAGTCGGCCATTCATTCCGGCCTACTGCCACTTCAACGAGCTCGATTAAAAGACTAATTTTGTTTTTTTTTCTTTATTATTAAAACAAGAAATGCATCAAGTTCACCTTTTAAAAATTTCAAAATAAAACATCACAAATCAGCTGTTACATTATTCTTTTACTAAATGGATGCGCGGTCGCGTGGTCACTCAAGTTTGGTCAGCCAATTTTGATTAGACCAACTATCTCGGGTGACGGCGTTATGGTAGATCCTATTAAAGGAACAGAAGTGAGGATCCGGCTCGAAGGATCAAAATTTAATGGTTGCGCGGGCGCGTGGTCACTCAAGTTTCGTCAGTCAATTTGATTGGACCAACAAGCTCGAGTGACGGCGATATGGTAGATCCTATTAAAGGACCAGAAGCGAGGATGCGGTTCGAAGGACCATGTGCGTAATCCGGTATTTCACGGCCATAACATGAATAAGCGCATTTGCTATAACTTCTGTAAAATATTCAAGTAAAAATACTTTTATATTCCAATGCGAACGAAATACATAAACAAAAATATACTTACTACATATATAAGAACAAATATCGCATGAAAAATCACTTTTTATTGTTGTAATCAGCTTAAAAGGTGTTGGCTAAATTTCCGCTTAAATTCTTTACGACTTTTAGCGGTTCTAATTTTCTGAAGTAACCTATACGAGTCCGCAAGTACAACCTATACGAGGAATGACGAGTGGGTGAAGTCAGAACGGTAAATGAGACCAAAACTAATGTGGTTTTACTCTTCATGACGATCACGCTTAACAAATACAAGTGGATGTTTAAGCATTTGCCGATGCTATATGATGTTTGTACCCTCTTGATTGGAAGAAGTCGTGATTTTAAAACTATCAGGCCAATTTGCTACAAATCGTCGTGATTATATGATTTGCAGCGCATAGACATTTTCAAGATCAGTACTTCGTCTGCTTCTACGAATAACTAGGCCTATTTTGGGCATCTTTGTGTTAATGAATGATGTTTTACAAACACTACGTCATGTTCTATTTAATTTGAAAACTTTATTACCGTATTCAAAACATATTTGATGAATCACATTAAAAGAATAAATACAATTTATTAGGTTTAGTCAAGTCTATTAGTCTTTATAGAAACACCCGATGTATTATAGTTCCAACCCTAATTCACACTTTTCTTGCGATAAGACATAATACATACGAAATTTTGTCGAGAAATAAAGCGTAGACAGAATCCCAGTGTGTGGACTATTGAAGCAGGTAAAGCGTAGGCGATCACTTTGATATAAAAATAAACAATATAATATCTATATTTAAGCCACATTAGAGTTGAAATGTTTATAAAGATTATAAGGAAATCTACCACGTAAGGTATGTATGGTGTTATTAGATTCTAAGATTGATCTATGTCAATTAATGCCATCATAGCTTTAGATTGAATTGTTTACTTCTTTTTTAAGTCAAATTTGGCTAAAGCAATATTAAATTCAAATATATAACAGTTCAAACACGACATAGTTATGCGATTAAAATGCTGAACAGGCACCAAAGCTATAGTATCGTGGACTGGAATGTACCAATCATCATTTCAACCGCCGAAGCGCTATCACATCGGTATCGTTTCGAATTAAAAACTGTGCAGATGAAATTCACACGGACTGCAAAATGTCCGCTTGGAAAGTAACGCTTTATAGCCGTGTCCAACAAGCTTAATTTTTGATGATATTTAAAATTCGCTCTTTTAAATTACTGCACTATTTCGAAATAAGTGACTTTAATACAAATTTAAAATGGACTAACATCTATCCATTGTTTGTAAATTAGCAGATTGGAATTCATTTTAATATTTTTCACCATTGAATTTTTGGATAACAGATTCTTTTATGAATCCAAAACTAAAAGATGTTAGCTGTAAAAATAAATTGACTGATTCAAATATACTAATTATTTAATGATTTATGATAAGGACTCTATAATAAATCAAATTTAATTACTAGCTACAAGTAATTAATAAATATTCTCCCTAGAAATAATTGGAGCAGACTCTGTCGGAAGTAAGTTTCAAGTTGTTCAGTTCTTATTATTGAAGCCGTCTTTATAGCAGTTATAACTTTATTATACAGCACCAATGTTATTTAAAATGAATAACTTTTTCAATTATATACCCTGTAAATATATTTCTATATCAAATAAGGTAATCATTGTTGACAATTTCTAAACAAGTCTGCTGCAACTCGTTAAGCTAAGTGCTGGTACTATGCTTACAAAGTTTGTCATGTAGATTGATACTGAAGGTTTTCAGATAATGAATCTTTGCTTTCAATTAAATGCTGTTGATTTCCTTAATAATTTTCATACAATTAGGCAAAATATCAGTAAACATTAAAGTGTAAAACTAGTTATATATTTTAAGTTAAAAATATTAAGTTTTTTCAAATTTTTATAATAAATGCGCATTTAAAATAAATTTGTTTTGATTAGTCTATACAAATGGTAAAAATCATATATTTTGAAATAGATTTTGTTTTTAACAAAAACTACTAAAAATAGAATTAGTGCACTGTCTGCAAAACATTCGAGAACTTATATTTTTTTACTCAACTCATTTCATAAATAAATCGCGATAATGTAGCTTGCATTATCGCGATTTATTATAAATTTTGTCTTTGACAGCGTATGTCAAAAAGACAGAAATAACTTACATTTTCATGGCAATTATTATGGAGATCACAAACAAATATTTTCTCAGTAGTCTTTCTCATGTTTTTCAGTATTTTAACAGAATTTCACGTGTGAATGCCACAGCTCCAGAGTTCAAGTACATTTAGTTTTTTAATGGATGTCGGTAAACGGTTTCTCATTCATCATCTACCAAGAAGATACTAACAAGAGTCTTTGTTAGAAGTACGACTAATTTAGCCAAATCAGACTTGAACTAGATGTAATCATATAATCCATGGCAACGAAGTGGCCACATTCATGTAGAGTTGTTATTAATGAATCGTCAATTAGAAGTCAACCACTAAATGACCTACTCAGAACCACACTGATAAAGTGTGACGCTACTTTGTTTCTTTGGGTTAGCTTGTTAACATTTATACCGAGTTCTATCTATTCACACTATAATCTTAGTTTCATATATTTTTCTCTTATAAACAAAAATTGTACATTTAGCTAATTTCTTTATTTGCCCGTGTCCGTTTATTTGTCCGGATTGCTTGAACCAGTCCAAGTTTTCAAACACTATTTAGAAATACTGTTGATAGACTGGTTTCCTTGAATCTGATCTGTTTCCCGTCTTTATTTCTTAGAAATAGGATGGTATTAATTATCTTCCAATTCTTTGAATCAATGTTGCCAAAGCATTTCAATTGAGGATTGCTTCTATGCAATTTTCAATGCTTTAATGAATTGAACTGACTTTGACAATTTTCAGGTTTCACGCTTACTAGTATACTTTTCTATTGGAAAATGTGGTGTTCGAACTAAGCAAAGTTTTAATCATTAAAATCGGAAGCTCTGTTCTAGTATTTTGCGGATTTTAGAACATTTCTGTAAACCTAAATATATGATTAAAACCTAAATAGTAATTGTTCATCTTAAATTTATTAAATCAAAAGTATTCAAACGTGAAAGTTACTGATTTTGTACTGGTTTAAATTACAACTTATATCTATTGCTTGCGCGAATATTATACATAATTAAATAAAATGACTTTACGGATTTTATCGCGTTTATTTTACATTTTAAATTCCGGACGTTTCGAACACTATATACAGAATCTTCATAGTCTATATAGTCTCACTGTACTTGGATTATCATGTTTACTTCTGTACTATTTTGAAACGTCAATCAGAAAATTATGGCGTTTTTAAACCATGACAACACACAAAAGTAGTCCAAAATTACAACGCATAGTACTCTAAATGTAAATATATTATGTATTTATGCTATCAATGGTTATGTTTTTACGTAATACTAAATAAAAAATTAAATTAATTCGATATTATATTATTTTTATTAATTACTGTAAATAAAAACACTTTTTTAAATTGCAATCAACATCGTTGTAACGACTCAAAAGGCTATATAAAAATGAATGGTTTCTCTTGTATTGATTTATCCTGGCTTATTTAATATAACCATAACAATAAAAAGACGGTTAGAATAAATCAGTCATTCACTTACAATGTTCTTTAACATAGATGCCATTTGTAATAAAAACATAGCAACCTGTATGACTGATTTTTTACTACCGTTACCCCTTAATAGAATGAAACTATAATTTTTTTTTGGAACATCAATATTCTTGGTAACTGTCCTTTACTATTACATATAGATTTAACGGATTTGCAACACTTAGCACTTGTACTCAAAAATCAAGTACGAGTGCTAAAGAAATAATTTATTATAAGTAATACGAGAACAAACTTCAGCAACACTTAGCAGTTTTATGAACCATTTGTATATTTAATACAGCGCTACCTATTGAACTAAACCATGTCAACAGATATTTCAACAGTGATTTAAACTATCCTTTACCCTTCAACCCTCCCCCCTCCCTCCCAATCTACACACAGTGTGTATATTTCATTATCATGACATATTATTTAAATACATTTGGATTTGGTTTAAATAAGTATTTGATCAGTTCGGTGGATAAAACTTTATTAACTGTTGGTAAAACCATGCAAAGTATATCACAACAGATTAGCAAACGCTGGAACTCAAAATATAAACTCACTCCACATAGTGCTGGCTAATTGCCAATTTTGCGTAAGAGCCGTTTGCAGTCCGCATAAGTTAAATCAACTGTTACCGAGAATGAACGCGATCCGAGATAAAGCGTTTAGTGTAAAAATTAAACTCCAGCAACATTGGCCGAAGTTGGTGTGGGCAAACGCATTTGCACTTTATAGTGCATCCGATTCGGTGCAAAATATTTGCATATCGTAGTCGTCCGAACTAGTTGCGGTCGTTCGAGTTCCGATGTTAACTTTAGAGAGTTGATGTCGGCTGAATGCTTGTTAGTTGTTCATAACATTTTTTAAACTCCATTATCACAGAGCTATAATTATTGTGTCATATCTGATCTATAATTATTATGTTAATTGTCCTAAAATATTATTATTATTATAACGGTTCATTTCAAAAATATACAGTACGTGAAGAATGAATACAGAAACGCAACTATATTGTTGTTCATTTACAAATAATGTGCATTAACTTTTTACGGTCTTTTTAATCATTCGTGGGTTTGAAATATTTTGTTTATATTGATTTGTTGACCTGAAATCATTATCAGATTTTACACCTCAGGTAATTTTTTTTTTAAAACGGTTAGTTAGAATTAATTATCCTCAATCAATTTTTCCTCTTGTCAAAATCAATATTAACAACATCAGCGTTGTTAATATTGATTTTGACAATAGGGAACAAGAAAAGTTCTCTAATTTCTGACCTGCAAATGGAGCCAAAATTTACATTATTACGCGTTTAGCGAACATAAGCAAAAGTTACCAGTCATAAATTAGCATTCTTTACTTGTAAAGAATATATTTTAAATAAATAATACGGGCTTAAATTTAAGCAATATTAAAGTTTAAATATTTTTTTGACTATTCCATCTATCTCGTGACCAGACTGTGAAATTTGGAAATAGTGCTAAAATAATTTAATTTTATTGTATATTTATAAATACATAAAATCAGTGAAAGTTTGCATAGCTATAAAAGTAATTCTATTCCAATTCAAGTAATATAAATAATTTTACTTTAGAAAAAAAAATATTATTTTAATTGCCCATTATCCTTGCAAATAATTGCATTACGAAAAAAATATTCTATAAAGTGATTATGTTAGCAGGTCGTAGGAACAATTAACTAGATTGTTGATAGAATCTTATTCAATATAAAACGGTATTCTTGGAAAATAGAAACACTGCAGAAGCGTTCTCTTTTTGCACAAACATTTCATATTTGAAAACAGGCTGATCTCCCTGTAATTCTGTTTCAATAAAAAAAGTTCGTCGAATCAGCAGTAGGTACGTTTCACGAAAATTTTTCTTTGCTATGTCCAGCAGTGGACTGCTAAAGGCTGTTTTTGATGATATGATGAAGAGTTGTTTCTATGGATCTTAATTCAATTCAATAATAATATACTCCGAATTGCAGAACAACTCATATTTAGCTCAGAAAAATAACTTTTAACAAAACGTTAATAGTATGAAAATATCACAATAAACTGTAATTTTCTTCAACTTTCGTAAAGTACTATTTAGTAGAAAAAATGTTAAAGTTGTACTTCTTTTATATAAATGTATACGAAAGCTTTCCGCGTTTACATGTTACGTGTGCAATGCTTTAGTGAATCTGTAGTATCTTCGGGGATATTCATATAAATAATTTTTGTTAAGAGCGATATTGTACTATATTAAATGTATTATCAATTTTGTATTCCTTAAAATCACTTCGTAAATAAATTCTCTTTTCTCCACAAAATGTAAAGGTTAAAAATGGTTCCTGTGGGTCGTCCTAAACTGATAGACATATGCCATCGCGGCTTTTTAAGGTGAACAATACTGTAATTTATTATTTCAATTTATTTTGTGAAGTTCTGCCAGCATTTGCAATATAAGCAAAAAAACGTGTTAATTTACGACGTTTTGATTACGAGGATTGAGTTCCTCTTCAATATTATGCATGTACTGCCTCCGTAGCCCCGTAGTAAGGGCGTGTGCTTTAGAAACCAGAGGTCATCGGTTCAAATCCTGCGGGGACTCAACATTGTTGTTTCCTAGTTCGTTAGGGCGATTTGGGCCGATTGCCCAACCAGTCCAGAAACCCTTAATGGAGAAGCCGTACAGTAGGAAAGACCTTTGTCTCGTAGCGGACTAATACCGGCTGATGATGATGATGACTTTAGATCTCTTAGTAGCTTTGTAACAACGCTTGAAAATCCTTTACGTAATTTTAAAAATCTAAACATTCAGACATAGGAACGGACAGACAGCAAAAGCTACTTTGTTTTAGAATAAGTATAGATGAACACGTCCTCAATCGATTATGAAGTATATTCAACAGAAGGTATCATGGGATTATATAAAATAGTCATAGTTTGTTTGTTTATAAATAAAAAGGTGGATGACACTTATTTGACTGTAACCGATACAATTGCTAAAAACAAGATCAAATAATGCACTGATATGAACGAATGTATTTGTTTTTTACTCACGTATCTCAATATCATGCATTTAACCTTTATTTAACCTTTAAGAGATAACTGACCTTTTATCGACCCGCTCGTAAATTTTTCGTGCTTTCTTTTCCAGATATAAGCAGTTTATTATTAATTCCACGTAGACATGATGACGTATGTGTTTTGAATAATTTATATTTGTTTCGACTGTTTGCGTCTAAAAGTTTAAGTTGACGCTGTATGACGCAAATGCATTTAAAGTTTGCACAAAATATACTTTTGGTTATTTTTAGCACTCTATAAAGTATTTACATCGGATATGACTCTCTTCGTCTCTAAATTATGCTGAATAATAAATAATGAGAATCGTGGACGGATTTAAGTTTCAAAATAAGTAGTTACAACACGTTGATTAAGCAAAACTTTAAGAGTATTAAGTTGTATTAATTCTTTATTCTCTAACGCACAACTGTAATGTTATTTTGGTTATTATAATATTTAATACGCTTGAGTTTCGACATGTTTTTGATCCATAGGTCAAGTCCCTTTTTATAGGGGCCCCTGGGGAGGTACCATAGCGTTAAATTACTACTGTGTTTCGGTTTGAAACCTTAGCACCTTAGCCAGCGATTTTTGGTAAACAGAAACCCCCCCTTGTCTCAGTGGCAGTGCATTAGTCTCCTTTGATATTTATTTAAAATGGTGGGCGTTGTTTTAGAATACGGGAAGAAGGTTGAATCCTCGGGGACCCGAAATTTTCAAATTTTAGGGCCAATTTGGGCCGATCACCGGTGTCTGAAAATAAAGATGATCCATGATCGTTAGGCATTATAAGGTCGGTCCTCCATCTACCCCATTAAACCAGCTTTTGGGAGGTCAAAACCCCTAATGGATAGGGGTGTATTAGGTAGGTCATCGCGTGGACTATCACAGGCTGATATGCATGTTGTATTTATTCAAAAATTCAATGGTGAAAATTTTAAATTAACCAATCTGCTAATTTAAAAGGAAGGATAAATTTCATTTTGAATTAAAATTTTTAAATCACCTATTTCGAAATATGGTAATTTAAAAGAGCAATTTTAAATTAACTTTTTCTATAAAAGCGGGATCGGAACCATAAACCCTTTTTGTCTAAAAGAAGATGATCCATGTATCGGATGGGCATGAAAAATCGGTCCACCCACTACCCGCAATAACCACAGGGTGGGATCGGTCTAAAACCCAAAATGAAAAGACTAACATGCTGATAAAACCGGTTCTACTTAGGTTGGGGTCCTTTTGGAACCAGTGGGTGGTTTTTGAAACAACTTTTCCCAAAAGTTTTTGTTAGATCTTTTAAATAGGGCATAATTTTGATAAATTCTAAACGTTGGTTTAAACGGGAAAATGAGTTTATCTTATGAGGGTGCTAATATCTTCATAATTTAAGTGGCCTTTAACATCTGCGCTTCTATACGTCACTTAGTGATTTGTATTTAAAAGCCCGAACGCACGGGGTCCCATAATAATAGGCTGATAGTGAGCTTAGCTCAGTGTCTTAAGCGGCTAAGAACATGAGGCGTCTAAATGATATTTAGACAGCCCGTTTTGTCTCTTTTAGTTATTGTTCCATCATAATGTCTTATGGTTTTTTACTTTGTGAATGCGGTTGAAATAAATTTGATTTATTTTTAATTTTCGTCAATCAACGTTATTGAAAAAATTTTCAAAGTTACATGGACCTAGTGGCAAAAGGGCCCCTTTTTTTTTTGAATATTGAATTAGAAAATAAAGCGTAACTTAATATAATTACAGATTGAAAATAAATCTTTCCCGATCAATTTTGTTTTGGGGTATAATTCCTTTTTTAAAATAAAAAGAAAAAATTATAAAAAGACGAATAAAACTTTGAATTTTTGATAATATTTGATAATTAAGATTCAATAAATCTTTATATGCCCTTTTTCTATATATTAAAAGTACCCCCCAAAGTACATTGTTTGTCACGATATCTCTAGAACCATTAGGCTGGGACTTGAAATTTGTAAGAAAATTTTTTTTCGAAAGGAGGGTCAGCTAAGATCGACGAAATTCCACCCACAAGGAGGGTTTGGGGGGGGGGGGTTGCTAGTATTCTATAAAGCTGACCTGATTGTTTAAAAACCAAAATACGGAAGTTGTTCTTTATTTCTGCGTGCTAATTTTGTACTAATTTAACAAAGTCAGGATTAATAAATCAGTACTTTCTATTAAGTTAGAGCAAAACACGGCAATAAACTCGCTTCCGTCTCTTTGCCCAAACTCAAAGATGACCCAAACCCCGGGGCCTTGCCGAAAATAACAGTATTCCCGCAGATAATATGGAAATTTTTTAACTTTACTTTCTGTTGCTAAAATTTCCCAATTACCAACCAATTTTTTTACGGTTCATTGAGATTTAAGGGCTTTTTCTTCTTAAAAACTGCGGTCTTTTCCCAAACTAATTTTAACATTCAAATATTTTGCTTTCAGATCTACATACGGCGCGATAAAATCATCTTTATTAGGAAAATATTTACATTGGTTTGCTATATAATTCAATACCGGATGCGTTGAATGTATCATAACAAAATTATGCGTACGATTAACGTCAAAGTGGTCGGCCAGACTGGTTAAAATTCACCCGTTTAACTATCTGTTATATCTTAGAAATAAGTAGATATATATATATAAATAGAAGACACGTTTATATTTTAAATAATATCCCAAACTTTATCCTCATTCTGGAAACTTGAAAAGACCTACTTTCAATGAATACCAAGCCCGATCCTTCCTCTGCCAAGATGGATACGCGGTCGGCATCCCACGGGTCGGGTCGACCAACCCGTCTTCCCAAACACGGCCCACTCAGAACCTTGTTGGCCCATCTATCCCTTGTCGTCCTGCCCTTGGACAATCCTTTACTATGTCCGGGACTTTAGTTTTTCACGAACCCACAAAGCCAAATAAAAGATATTAAATTTTATCGGTTTTTTTGTTTTAATTAATCCTTTATGGAAACCAAACTTTTGGTATCTTGAGGGAAAGAGGTAATTTTATAATTGGCTTTAATTTTGTCAATAATTGGATCAAAACCGGGGCCTAAATATCTTATTAGTGGGTTTTGTTAATTATACTAAAACGCGATAAAATTTGTAGTCTTTAATATCGTTCAAACTACTATTGGATATTGGCTATTTAATGTTAATAAATATATTGTTATTAGGGGTGTATTATTATTTTTATTTAAAAAGTGTTCCATTTTAACATTTCCAACAAAAAAATATTCAAAATAAAAAAAAAACAGGTTTTCATTTTCATTTCCTTTATAATTGAAAATTATTTTAAAAAAAAACAATTGTCAGGAGACTACCAAACCAAAATAAGGCATAACATTAAACTCAAAGTTTCCAAATAAACATGATTCGACCGCTTACGAATTAACAAAAAGAGGAGTGAAATGTTATAATTAACGTCAGAGGTGACTTACGCTTGTATAACTTTGAGCGCAAATTGCGAAGACACTTTTAACAAACGGCTTCAAGAATATTTTCTTTTTGATTGTTTCCAAGAAATTATATTTATGACTTATTTGTTTACAAAGGAAATTTGAGTGTGTGTAACATAAAAAAAAACATTTTTAAATAATTACATTATAAGTCTATCTGTTTGTTCTGTTTTCTCTGGATCGGCAAAAAAAGATTTTTGTTTTCATATTATCACGCGTACGAAGTCTAGAGCAACAGCTATAAATTCAATAAATTAGTAAACGTGTCATCCCTGTAATAAATATTATGATTGTTATTATAAAGAACTTGCTGTTTTTAATAGATATTCCTATCTAGATACTAATAAATGACCTATGAAGAAAACTATAAATGTTCCCTAAATCCTAAATCTACACCACACTGCAAAAAAACTGTTTTGAAAACATAAAAATGAATTGTAAATTCATATTTCTCTATCTTGCTATGATTTATCTACATTATATGTTATAGATTTTCTGAGTACAGAAATGCCCAAGTAGTCGATAAAAGTAATATCTGAAGCTTATGTTCGCAAAGTAGCAGTTTGCAAACACCAGTACTTTTTTTTTAGACACTAACTTGCGTATATGAGACTAGATTAGACGAGATATTTTACTGATGTGTTAAATTTAAATTTGTTTTAACAAGCTGAGTGTATTGCTTTCTTTGCGGTAAAGTTTTCTTTATAAAGTTTTTCATAAATTACTTTATTAAGAAAACTTTACCGCAAAAAAAATGTCCATACATTATCTGGTTTATCCTTACATGAGGACTCGTTTATGCTTTTAAGAGGACTTCCTATGGTTATTACGGCGTTTACTATTCTCTGAATAAAGTAACTTTGTTACAGTTCTTGTCTAAATAAGTAATGAAGTATCGATAAATGGCTCAACTTTGACCTTAGTGGATAAAACTGCACAGTTACCGATCCGGACCAAGTGAATATTTGATCTTATTTTGATCCGTCCGTATGGTGAGAATTTGGACAAGGCGATTAGTTTTATTTTATATTATTTATTTAGTTTAGAATGCTGATTGATATTATTTATATCCTTGAGTTCAAATAATAGTTTATATACCAGTCTCTTATTTTTTCTTTTTCTTTGTTTCGTCTTAAAACTAACATTAACTTGAATACAACTTGTTAGTAATCTTTTATAAGTAAAATTTTAATTTCTTTTTTTGGACGTTTGCTTTGAAATTAAAATACATAAATTTTACAAACAGTTTCGGACTCAAACTCCTTGAACACCGGGGTCATGGGGTTGGTCCAATCCCCTGTTGAAAAGAGATTCATGCGTCGGCTCCCATTTGAAAGTCGGTCCACCCACCAAACCGTTGGTCCAGCCTGATGGGCGTAAAATTTTGGAAAAGGCGTAATCCGCCTTTTCAAATTTTACCGGACACCCTATGTTCAAAATACAATGATATACACGATCGTGGACATTTTTGTGTTAAACTTTTTAAGGCGTACAATAGTGCACATTTTGATTTATCTTTTTTGTGTGCAGCGTTTGAAATACATGCTCAAAATAACGTGTTTAAATATTTACGATATCACATTAGAAACCTCTAAATTTGTCACAGCATCCCCACATTATTATGCATGTATTATAGATATAAACCATCCTATTGAATCACTATGTCTATTAAAAAAACGTTTCAAAATCCGTTGTGGTTTCAAAAATTTAAGCATACGGACAAACAACAAAAGCGACTTTGTTTCATACTACGAAGTGATGATACGATTTTAACACATAAAGCCGCATAGTAAAAAATCAGTTTCATGCGAAATTCTAAACGTTGAAATATATGCAAAGCTTTGTTGCAATCTAATCATCGTTAGTTCTAAATTGACCAATACTATTATGATGCTATTATTTCCAGTCACAGCGATTCAGTTTGATAGCAAATTTGATTTACAACCGAAACGCTTGCCATGTATGTTTTTGTTTTTCCTAACAAAAATAGTAAAATAAAATCTTACTGAATATATCTTTAATAGATCTCTATTGAAATCATCTTTGGAACATGTCAAGCTCCAATTATTGACGTAATTTAATATGTTTAATATATTTCTAATAAAACATAAGGTTAGATTGATTGTACTTGAAGTTTTAAGTTACAACGCTAAAAAGCCAATTGCATGACATTTATGTAATAAACCTCACCTAAATACAATTTACGGACTTACATTTTTTAAACTAAATTAAAATGTCTATTAAATAAAACCGGAAAATAAAAAACTTTTAATTTAATTTTATCCTCCCAAGAATCCCGCTTTTGGTTCCCCAAGCCCCCGGGTTTTTGGTTTGGGGGGTGGGGACCACTTTTAAACCCATCCGGCCATAGATCTTCTTCTTTCCAGACAAAGGGTGATCGGCTCAAATTGTCCTAACAACAGGTAACAACGAAAAGTAGTTGAGTCCCTGTAGGTTGGAACCCACGAACTTCGGTTTCGCCGCCCATACCACTAGGTTACGGATGCAGAAAGAAATACGTAAACGGTATATTTCCGACGTACGAATATGCCTTTTTTCTTATTACAGCTCGCGAAGAATCATACGAGTTGCTAAAACGAATTAGTTCCGGGCAATAAATCATCTGTTCCCCTTTCATCGCCCCGTAGATGACCGACCACGGCCCCGCGAGGAGTACGCAATTCCAGCAGATAAATGCAAATGGATTTTTATTTTTTTATTTAAATCACGCATGATATTAGCCGATTTTTTTTCCGGGGCATTGAGATTTATGGACGCCTTTTTGTAACTTTGCCTGCGCGGGGGGGTTTTTTTATGGAACTCTTTAAAGTTGCCCATTTGAAATACGATCGGCTTACTTTTATCATCAAATTATTTGGACAACGAGACACACATCATGTTTTTCTTATTCTTTTTGTCTGGCTTTTGACCATCGACCTGTTTCCAATAACATATAATCATCAAATTTTTATCAACTGCATTTGGATCTGTACTCGAACATAGGCCGCCCTCATCAATGGTTAGGACTGGGCCGATCACCCAATGTCTGAAAAGTAAGATGCCCAGCGTCGGATGGGCATTAAAAATTCGTCCCCCCGAACCCGTTGGACCAGCGTATGGATGGTCCAAACCCCAATGGATAAGGGGTGTTTATTTGGATAACAGAACATATTTAAAAAATTTTGTGTCTTTTTTAGGCACCGGTTTCCCCAGACGGTCTCCCTGTAAAAGGGACCTCCCCGGGTTTCCATTTGCTAGTTAATTTTTTGTTTAAAAGTTCTGGTTTTTTTTTTTTCATTTTTAAATGTTTTAATAGGATATCTCATTTTTAAACTAATTATAGACATTTCGAGAGATTTTACTTGTATTCTAGAGAGGTTTTTCGTGGCGAGCAAATAGTCGCTTATGTATTAAGAAAAACACAGTACATTTGCGGAATTAATGCCAAAAGTTTCTCTACCAGTGAACCGATGAGTGCAGAGCTTTATAAGGCACTTAGATATCCAACAAAAATAAGTCGAAATATTAATAACCGCTTGATGGATAGAAAGTTCTGTATAGACTCTAAAATAACAAAACTTCTTACAACCACTCAAGAACACTTGAGCAACTACTGTGTCGTTCGTTGTAGATCCCCTTTAAAGGGGGAAGGAACGTATGCTTACGATAAAAAACCTAACCCTATATTAAACATATGTAAATTTGTATAAATCCTGTATAAAATATATGATATGATTTAAAATCATATAAAATGTAATGCCATTTATAAATATATAAACAGTGCTACGCTAACGTATATATTATATTTTAATATTGTTTAATATACTTCCTAAATAAGCAATGCTTAAGTTGTAAAATTGAGGTATGAAATATTGACATGTTCAGCTATTCATTTTGTAATACTATTCGTAAAAGGGTTGATATAATGTAAAACACTTAACTGAAAGTTCAGAGATAAACATTATACTACCCCTTGCGAGTTTACAGGAAGGGGAGAGTAAAGTTATAATTAACATAAGCTGTAACATGATGATTAAATTTGTTTTCAAGATGTTTATTACTGACACGTGAATTATTTTAACACACAAAAAAATATATCATTATAATTGTTTAATCAAAAGTATTTTTTCCCAACAAACACTTTCATGTTGACTTAATTCAGTATAGAAAATGTGGAAATTAGAGTCATATACCAAATTCTAATAACATTAACTAGATTTTTTTTCACTATGTCTGTTTCACGTAAGCCTGTTCCGACTTCCGCCGACCGCCTCCGTAGTCTAGCGGTATCGGCCCTTGCTTTATAAAACTGAGGTCGTGGGTTGAAATCCCATGGGGAAACAACTTTGTATTATCGTAGTTTTCTGGTTGGTTAGGACAATTAGGGTCTATCACCCAATTATCGGAAAAGTAAGATGATCCATGCGTCGGATGGAAAAAGTCATCACTAAAAAGTTGGTCAACCCACCAACCCGCATTTAATCAACGTGGTGGGATATGGCCCAAAAACCCGTAATAGAGAAGGCGTTTATTAGAGGGCCTTTGTTCTACACTGCACTGACGCAGGCTGATTATGATGTCATAAGTATGTCAGTTTTATTTAAGACGTTACCCCTCGTTTACCTAGCAAACCCACTGAATTACCTTGGCTGCGACGAACTTCAAACCGAGCAGCTATTGTTTATCACGGTTTTGCAGTAAAGCCACCGCGATCGTACTAATATAAATACCACCTTCAAGTTTTTTAGTTGACTAGAGTGTACTATTCTGTAACAGCGATTGCGATCTACATGGAGAGGATTTGGAACATTAAAGCGAGGATTTTGTCGGCGTGAATAAACAATGAAGTATCAACTACAGCTGCTCTTGGATAAAACTGCACAATTAACGGTCCGGACCACGTTAATATTAGATAATATTTGGGATCCGTAGGGACGATGTGAATTTAGCGGCCTGCAATTAGTAGACTCCTGAATTAATAATTTTCTCTTACACAAGAAGCAGGATCTTTTATTAGTTAATACGAAGATAATATAAAAGATACTATTTAAATTATACATATATAAGTAAACGAACGCAATAGTCTGTTTAGGTTAGAATTAAAGTAATGTAAAGAGAATGTAAAGGTGAGAAGTCAGTGTGTATAAGCCTGCCTACATAATTCAGTTTATTTTAAAGTAATATTTCTATGCGTTAATGCTTAAAAATCATTATAAAATAGCATATTGAGTTAGTCAGATTCACTGACAGTATTAATTATATTCATTAAAATAATAAGGGGCATTTAAGTATAGCTTAGGGGTCTCTTTCCCGATAAAATTTATAAAGGAAAAATGTTTGAAGTAAAAAATGTTTGTTCATGTTGGCTTCTATAGCAAGGTATATATACATATCAAATCCCACTAATTTACGGTTTTTTCGCGTTACCAAATATATTTATTCCTGACGTTTCGGATTTTTTCCGGCATCCATGATCCGGGCGAATAAGTTGATATATGTCTGTATCTCTACGTTTCAAAAACCTAAAGGATTTTTTATTTTTGACATATCTTTCGTTTTCTTAATTTTTAATGTTATATATATTTATATAACGCTTTGCCTCCTAATCTAATGATATGGACTTGCGCATTAGAAACTGCAAGTTGTGGACTTGAATCACGCTAGAAAGCAATGATTTTTGTTATAATTTCGTAGTAAGTTAAGGAAATTTGGTTTGATCATACGGTTTCGTATGAAGAAAGATGACCCTTGCTTCAGATTTACATGTTAAAAGTCGGTCTTTCTTATGATTTTATTGTGATCGTATCGGTTTTGTCTCATTGCGTAATCCGTTGCAATATAATTTTATTCATTGAAATACGACGCGAATATTGGTGTCTGAACATCGTAATCTTTTTGTATTTGTTACATGAGCCGTGTTCATCGAAACATCTAGAAAATTGTTTAAATAAAACAATGACAGACGAAATATTTTTTCTTATATGTTCGCCTTCAATTTAACAGCACTATTTGCTAATCAAATTAGCACGAAAAGTATTAATTTGATTGCAAATAGCACTAGGTACATTGATAATTTAATATTCTGAGAAATTTATTTCTAAAACCTGCTCTGGCTACTAAATTTCTATCTTATTAAACATGTATGTGTTTACATGAGAAATATTTACACAAATTGGCACGGTAAATTTCAACTTCTCGCCATAAGCCTTCTATCAAAAGGGCTCTGTGCTAGATAGAGCACAAGTTTACCTGATAAGCAAATGATATGTATGTATATGAAACCTCTTGTTTTATGCAAACGTACAATCTACTGTGGTCTGGCGTAAGATCTTTATACCTTTTTAAAAGATATTTGTTTTATGAATCGTAGCTTCCATTTCCATTACATTTATTAAATAGAAGTCTGAACGTCTCGTGCTTTTTACTTTTCATTAAAACTTCTCGGCTGACTTCTCGCACTTGAGCATCGTGGAGATATTAACTATTTTAATACAACGGTTAAAATTATTAATTACTCAAATGCGGCTTGCGCAACTAGTTATTATAAAAAGCATTCTCGTTAAAGTAAACTGAAAGATATTAATTATTTTTTTTCTTTTAGCGTTTTGTCAACTTTGTCAGGCCTTATTATATATAATATACTAGCTTTGCCCAGCGGTTTCACCCGCGTGCTGATTATATTTTTTCCTTACGCATAACGTATTTATTAAAACTTCTATTTTACAAAAGCTCAGGTCAAGGCCTCGCGTAGATTGTTCCATCTCTGGGGGTGCCCCCCAAGTATCAACTGCTTCAACTCGACTCCCACAAAAACGAGCCATTTCAGTCATAGGCGATCCAATGCTCACGGACAAGGCTGGAACCTCTAAGCCTTTCGGGGGTATTGGCTCTCTCTGTGTGTTCTACCGCCTGTTCAACAGAATTCTCAGCGGGGTTGTTTGAATGGTACCTACCTCCCCATTCTTTATCATGCTCTCCGTCCCGGACTAGGTTCATCCATACCACCTGGAAACCCTTGTAAAAATACGTTACGTTTCCAGAGATCATTCATCCACCACTTTAAACCTGGAATGAACTCCCTCTAAGGTTTTCCTTCGCGTTATGACATTCTTACTTTAAAAAGAAGGTATAAAAGAGAGTCCTTTACGGTAGGCGGCGCGTTGGTGATACCCCTGGTATTGCTGATGTCCATGGGCCGGGTGACCCCCCTTCCCATCAGGTGGTTCGACGGCTCGTCTTCCTTCGTTGGCAATAAAAAAAAAAATAATAAAATAATATTCCGAAATGAACAACACTATATCCTTATATATGCTAATAACATAAGTATAAGTTATTAAATAAGCATAAGTATAAGTTATTATTAAAGCCTATAAGTTATTCTTATAGACAAGCAATTGAAAAGTTTCTTCAAAATCAATTGAGTAGTTTTTGAGTTAAAGGGTAACACAAACCGTCCATACAAACTTCCGCATTTATACTTAGCGAGTTCATTATTTACGACGACAGTAAAGTTAAAAATTATAAATGTATAAGTGCGTATATACTAAAAACGTGTTATCTAAACGCGATTTTTCGTCCTCTAAAAATAAGATTGAATCGCGTTTATTTATCTTTTGAATGATATTTTAACTTAAATTTTATTTTAATTTAAATAATGTAATTTTAGAATAAATTACATTAACAGAAATCATATTTTAGACGCCTTAACGATTTGATTTTAATCTCGGTCTAAAAATTATGTTCACTTAGTAATGAGGTCTGTTTGTGTCACAATTCGCTAAATAACATTTTAAAGGATATGGCGTTAGCGTTTAAAACGTTCATTAGAAGAAAAATGCTTAATATTTGTTCAAATTAAACTACTTTTTTATTAATAAAAAAATAGGCGGTTTTGTACCTACCATACCATACGACATTCATATCATAAAAAAAAAAAATTACTTACATAAAACTTAATTAAAATATTATAAAAATCTCTATTAAAAGGAGCATTACAACGAAATGATCGTGTCGTCCAAAATAATATCTCCTTTTATTGATAATACATTTTTTAATCAATATAACATTTATTTGGTACAATAGTAACATTACTGGCTTAACAAACAACATAAATATACTTAAAATAACCTCATGGTAATTAACGACTTTCATATACAGCTTTAGTTTTAAGTTAAAATTATTTCAATAATAAAAAAAGTAATTGCGTAATGTACTAAGAGTTTGTTTATATTCTCAACAATATATCTTTGCAATTTATTGATATGCAACCAAAGTTTTTTATGCAGAATCCATGAAAATGCATAAATATATTTCAGTGGGAACGATAATAAAACATGTTTTTCTTTACTTCTATCCCATTTGAAATAAAGATGGAAGAGAAATAACGGTCATAATAACGAGGAACCTTAGTTGAGGAAAGGTTTGAAAACAAAACAGTGAGTATTTTAAATAGACTGTACCGGGACAGGAAATTAAAAAACTACAAAGTGCGGGAGCGGGAGAGAACTGTTAAATTATTTAAGGTATCATATTCGAGGCTCTTTCATTTCCAAGATACTGGTAATTAATGTCTATTTCTGTTCACTGTGACAGCGTTAAAAACATTACGCTTTAAGTATTGTAACCATTTTTCCTAAAAATCGAAGTAATTAAAAAGTACAAGATCATATTTTAAGTATTTTTATGGTTATCACGTTAGAATGTTAGTCGCAAAATGCCCGCAACAATTTATTATTTTTGTATAACACATTATTTTGCGTTGCGTGTCAAATTACTGTATAATATGATGAAAACAAAAAAACAAAAGAGCGACCTTTTCATTGCCTACTTTTGTATTGAATTTCTACGTTATTGTACTTTTTATTCGTGTGTCTTGATCGATTTTTAGCAAAAAGTTTTATTTATAGCCAACACTTACTTGGGCTAAACAACATCAATACGCAATCCTAGACAATCTTATTTACGAGATAAAACGTTTTTCATGCGGCATAAGGTTACATTTATATGCAAAAAGTAAGACGAGACCAAGTTACAATGTAAAGATTTTAAAAGCTTGTTTCTATTTACTCAGAAGTCTTCACGTAAGCTATTCAATGTATACTTATAGTCTTCAAGTCTCTACTAGTGTCAGCAAGAAATGAAACTCGGCAGCCAAGTAATGGAAGTCGAGTCTAATGCTCGGGCGGAAACCGGATAGCCGAGCGAATTTTTGCTATGAACTTCTTAAGTCACTTTGTTAAAACTTTTAAACTATCACATTTTCCGTGTTCACGGAGATCTCCTTTCTGGTCGTAAGTCGTTTAAGGCGGAAGCTCCAAGTTTTGCGTAATAAATGGAAATCACGATGGTAGGTCCTGGGTTGTTGTGATAGTATTTGTTTAAGAATATATTATACTAGCTGTTCCCGCGACTTCGTCTGCGTGGTGGTATAAAGAAAATTGTAATCAGACATCAGAAAATTGTAATGCACATTAGCAGGAAATTAAAAATATGAAACCTTTTGTTTTCTGCAAACGTACAATCTACGGTCGTAAAATCTATATACCTTTTAAAAAGATACTTATTTTATGAATCGTTGCTTCCATTTCCATTACATTAATTAAATTGAAGTCTGAACCTCTCGTGTTTTTTACTTTTGATCGAAACTTCTCGGCTGACTTCTTGCAGTTGAACATCGTGGAGAAATTAATTATTTTAATATAACGGTTAAAATGATTAATTACTCGAATGCGGCTTGTTCAACAGGTTATTATAAAAGCATGGTCGTTAGAAGAAACTGACAAAATTTTAATTATTTTTATTTCTTTAAAGCAGTTACAAATTTGGGGTTTTTGTGACTGTATTATGCCTTCTAAAACATGTATAATTACAAATTAGTGATTGTAAGTTGTGCATAACATTGTTATATTTGAAATAAACAACACTAGATTCTAATATACTATAAGTTATTCTAATTATTCTGATATAGTCAGTTATAGTTATTGCGAAGTTTCTTCAAAATCGTAAGTAGTTATTGAGTGAAAAGGTGACACATCCGTCCATAGTAACTTTCGCATTTATAAAATTAATAAGGTCATTGTTTACAAATACTTTGTGCCAAATATGTATTTGTAAATGGACGACACATAGTACAGTCAAAAAGCAAGTCAAAAATTATATATGTATTAGTGCGTATATATGACCGTGTTATCTATGCGGTTTAAAATTTAAAATGAATCAGTTATTATGATCAAGATATTTGTCGATGAAAAAAAGTCCTTCTTTTAAAGCAATCGCTCGTGTTCCTGAGTAGAAAATTGCGAATATCGTTTTACTTTACCAGAGAAGAGCAATAGTTTTTAAGGCACTGCAGTGAGCAGAATCAATAAGCAGTTTTTGTACAGTTACGATGTTTCCATGACTGATTAAACTTTAAATACTTAAAGGAATTTAATATTTAAAGGAACAGAATCACCCTTGTTCTGTTTTTAGTTTCTTATTTAACCAATCTTAAAATAATTATCTGAGTTAATTTAAAAATCTATGAAGTTATTCAAAAAAAAAAAACTTTTAACGGATTGAATGGCGTTTATTTACCTTTTGAATGATATTTAAGCGTCCGAAGTTTCGAAGAACTTACTAATTTATGTAATTTTAGAATAAATTATATTAACAGAAATCATAGACACTTTAACGATTTGAATTTCATCTCGGTCTAATTAATGTTCACTTTCTAATGAGCGCTCTTTAGACCATGTCATAATTCGCTAAATAACATTTTTAAAAACATTAGGGCGTTTAAAACGTATTTGTTTAAGTTGATTTACTTAATTTTTTTGAATAAGTATAAAATAGGTAATTTGGATTTAAATCATATCATATAAAATTCAATATACATATTATATAAAAATATTATACAAATCTGTACTAAAACATCATTACAACTATTTGAACGTGTCGTTCACAATAATATCTCTTTTTGCTAATAATATAGCCTTATGTGGGTACATTCTTGTATCAATAGCCACAATACTGGTGAAATAATGACAGCATGAAACAATATATAAATATATTCGAAATGGCATCAGCGAGTAATTAACGACTTTCGTATACAGCTAAAGTTTTAAGTACAGTTACAATTATTTCAATAATAAAAAAAATAATTGCTCAATGTACTAGGAGTTTCTTTATATTGTTAACAATAATTCATTTACGAGCTTCTATGTCTTATTTAAATAGTATTTTTTTTTGATATACACACAAAACGTGTTTTATGCAGAAGCCGTAAAAATGTGTAAACATATTTCAGTGGAAACAATAATTAAACATGTTTTTCTTTATTCCTGTCCCCATTTGATATAAAGACGGAAGAGAAATAATGGCCATAATAACGAGGAACCTTAGTTGAGGAACGGTTTGAAAACAAAACAATGAGTATTTTAAATAGACTGTACCTGGGCAGGAAATTAAAAACTACAAAGCGCGGGAGCGGGAGAGAACTGTTAAATTATTTAAGGTATCATATTCGAGACTCTTTCATTTCCAAGATACTGGTAATTAATGTCTATTTCTGTACACTGTGACAGCGTTAAAAAACGTTAAGCTGTAAATATTGTTACCGTATTCCTTAAAAATGAAAGTATTTTAAATGTATAACATCAGATTTTAAGTATTTTTGTAGTTATCACGTTAAAATGTTAGTTTCAATATCCACCAAAAAATCTATCATTTTTGTATAACATTTATTTTTGTATTCATTTTGCGCTCATAATTCTAAAACTGCTGCTGCATAATTCTAAAATTGACACAAGGTAATACAAGCAAAAGGTAGATGTTTTAAATTCCTACTTTACTATCGATTTTATTTACTTTTTGTACGTGTGTCTGGTTCGATTTATAGCAAAAAGCTTTATTAATTGCCATCACTGAATTATGCTAAACAACATCAAAACGCGATCATAAGAAATATTATTTACGAGATTAAACGTTTTTCACTAGCCAAAAGGTAACATCTTTATGGAAAAAGTAAAACAAGGTACAATGAAAAGATTCTAAAAGCTGGTTTCTATTTCGAGGAGTCTTTAAGCAAGCTTCTCAATGTATACTTATAATGTTCAAGTCTCACCTAGTGTCAGCAAGAAATGAAACTCGGCAGCCAAGTAATGGAAGTCGAGTCTAATGCTCGGGCGGAAACCGGATAGCCGAGCGAATTTTTGCTATGAACTTCTTAAGTCACTTTGTTAAAACTTTTAAACTATCACATTTTCCGTGTTCACGGAGATCTCCTTTCTGGTCGTAAGTCGTTTGAGGCGGAAGCTCTAAGTTTTGCGTAATAACTGGCAATCACGATGGTAGATCCTGGGTTGTTCTGATAAAATATTTGTTTAAGAATATACTATACTAGCTGATTCCGTGACTTTGGCTGTGGTATTATAAAAAAATTGTAAGATTTTTTCTCAAGAAGTCGGTCATGTAATTTTTTTAACGCTTAGTTCTAAATTGATGTATTTGATACAAATATTTTAATGGCAACCTTTAGGTTAAGCTATTATATCTTAAATAAAATTTTAAAAATATTAATATGCGAAAACTTCTTCTGATATGAAGATTAACTTATAAGTAGGTGCCTGTCTGCATAAATATTTACTTTTTTTCATTGCCTTCGCCTATAAGGATTATCTTTATTTTTATTGCCTACGTAGGCAGACGAGCAGTCGGGCCACCTGATGGGAAATGGTCACCGATGCCCATTGACAGATGAGGTTACAGAAATGATATTGATTCATAGAAATTCTTCTCTCTTAAATGTTTTACTTTTCACTCGCTGATTAAAGTAAGTAAAATTGAATATTGAAATACGTATTTAATTAACTTCATCGGAAACAAATTACAAATGACAAAGAATATTATGAAATATATTCTTTTGTTTGCCTTTAAGTTGCATAGCAAGACAAATGAAGTTGAAAAATGTTATTAATTAATGCCATCACAAACTCCTAGGACATATTTATAATTTATATATTTATAAACTTTTGTCGCATTGTTTATTGGAATTGGTAAAAGATATTTTTACTACTATCAAATTACATCAATTTTTCTTTTTAAAAATAATGAGAAATTTTATGAAATTTTATATTTGTTAGTTTTAGATTTTTTGAGTGTATTTTCCTGGGGTAAAAAGTAGCTGCGTTACTCAGAACAAATATAGCTTTTTTATCGTAAAAGAATATTTCAAAATCGGTTCAGTAGTTCTGGAGAATATTTCAACAAAATAAACAAAGAAATATATCCTGTTTATAATATAAGTTTAGATTATAATATAAACTAATAACACATGGTCTAATCCAGTTACTGAACGTAAAACTTAAATGCACAAGGTAAAATAATTTAAATCGTACAAATAACATAATTATTATTTTAAAATTACGAAGCAGTAACGATATATTCACAGAACTCTTCGAAAGACTAAATGAAAGCAATAAAGAACAAAATATAAAATTTATTGACCAGTAAAACTGTTCGACAAGTTTAATAAAACAGTGTAAAAGCCACTCGTTATCTAGTGGCTGCTAGTATTGATTCTCAATTAGGGCTCGGTGGTTAAAATCACACTGATATCGAAATTCTATGAATAAATAGAACCTGTTTATAATTAGTTTAATTATGATTAAAGATTTTGTTTAAACAATTAATATGTTTTTAATTTAAATATTACATGTCTGATTAGTATTAGTACCAGGGTGCTTCTGGCAAAGCAGTAGAGTCAAAGCGTAACTGTGTTCTGATTTTAAGGACAAGTTGCAAGTGTATTAGTTATTCTTTTGTTGCCTTGGTAGTACGTCCGTATTTCCTATTCCAGTCGCTAATCTATGGTATGTAAGCACTTCTGTCTTTCGGTTTAAAAGGCATCGTAACAAGTGTCATGAGTAAACGCGAAATACTCTCGCATGTCTCAGAGCGCTGAGCGAATATAAATTCTTACACAGCTTTACTTATGGGCAAAGCAGCTTTCACTTACTATCAGGTAATCATCTTCCTCGCCTAAATCGCTTTAGCCAATAAAAAAACATGTCTCAGGGCAGCGAGTAGATATGAGGAGTTTGACGTTGCGTTTTTTATGGGCAGAAAATATAAATCGTATGAATCTTCGTGCTTATCGTAAAGCTTTTATTAATAAAAAAAGTAATATCCGACGTCTCAGGTCAAAGTTTTGACTCGTTTCGATCGTAATACGTCTGGGCTTATTCTTAACAGTTTACAGTCATGTTAAAGTTAAGCTCTTTTTGACTCATATTTAAATAACTAAGTTCTTTTCTGTAAGGGTACAAAGGTTGTACAAAATTTTAACAACAGATACCTTTTTTATTTTTTAATAGCATTTACAATTTAGTTAGTTGATTATGGTTTACGTTTGCTACATTACTTGCGGATATAATTTATGCATACGTCACTTTACTCTAGCCTGTCAAATCGAGAATTAGTGGGAACAGTGAACTTCAAGTATTACAATTAAATTAAGTTATGTAAATCGATTCAAGATAATATCATAAATCCACGCGGATGCTGTACATTAAGATAAATATATACATATTTTTTTTTCTAAGTATGTATTGTAATTCTTAAGCAAAGCAGTAGATATTAACCGCGTAGTATATATAACGCCGCGTTGTAGTCACGCCACTATGTTGCTATTGGTTACATTGCTTTCATCAATTCCTTCTTTAAGTTAGCACAAGTATAGTTCTTATCACGAACAGTGATTGCAACAGCGATTCTTACAGTCAACCAAGACAACCGACAGTCAAAATATTTAAGAGTACTAAAAAACGAACACTTCAATTCCGTGATTAATTGACGGTCCGTAGGCTTACCAGTATATATCGAGCTAGAATAACCTCTTATAAATATCTTATTTACTCTTGCTCTTACTTAAGAAGCTTACAACACAAATAAAGAGATTAGTACAGGAACAATGTTATAAAACGTACAAGTGTTTTAAACCAACAAGTTTTAGTACACCAGTTTTGTACATCTGTTCCTTATTTTGCCCTCAATTCAAAAGGGACGGCTATAATTCTACGTGTCTGCTTGTGGATCTGTCTGTAGTTCTATGAAGGGGTTACAGTTTATTTATTTCATCTATATATTATATACTTTTGTAAATCTCACAGATATTTACAAAAAGTTAAAATGATGACAACAACTAAACATCTATTACACTTAAAAACACAAATGGCTCACGTGACCCGACAAAGCCACCAGATATCTCTGCGTAATGGGTGAGTACCGCTTTAAACCACTCGACATAATAACACTATCACAGATGCACAACACTTTATCACATACGTGGAGAGTTCCGTTCGGGCAGCGGCTATAGAAAGCAGTCTTTTCTATTTTCAGACCTTATCTTTTATACACAATCACAAGAGATAATACGTCAATATCGAAATTCCTTTTTCTTAAATACCCGCATTAGAAATAGTATTCTGACTATACTTACATAAAAAGCAAATCTTTTGTCTCATAAACTCTAAAACTACTAGCAATGTTGCAAGTTTGAACTTTGCGTTTGACTTTCAATGGAAATGAAATATTTTATGTTTTTGATTACTTTTGTGTGCAAAAAATCAAGTTAAAAAAGCAAATGATTTTTTATTTGATTGATTAAAAAATGGCTGTTTTTACCAATATTGAAATATTCTGCATTTATATTCTTCAGCTTTTCTTTTAATTGATCATAAAGAGATTCAAAGTTTTTGGGTCTACTAGCGTTAGATAAAACGCGGTTGAGAAAATAATTAATTGCGTTCGGAGACCGACTATTTTCTGAGTAGACAAATAGAGAAAATTAAGACTGCCTCCGAGACGTGCCGGGACTTAACAATTTTTCATTGTTGTTTCTTAGTTGGTTCCGGCAATTTAGGCCGATGACCCAATTGTCTGAAAAGTAAGATGATCCATTCGTCGGATGGGCATGTAACAGTCGGTCCACTCAGCACTGAACCAGCGTGTTGGGATACGGTCCAAAACTTCCTAATGGAGGCGTGCATTAGGGGAGACTTATGTCCAGCTGTGGACTAACACAGGCTGATGATGATGAAATAAAACAGTATGTAACCTGCTGGAATAAATCGTAACAGTAGACATAAACGACTTTGTGTCTCGTTTACGTTTTTAAGAAGCGATGCAGCTAATATTGTTATGTAACAATCCGAGCGAGTTTGCGACGCGTTCTAGCATGGCAGAATTAATGAGCAGGCTGACTTCGTATTAAAGCGCTAGGTTGAGGTAAGACAATGGTTATGACAGACTTTATTCCTCGTAGCTTATGATATGCATCTGAAATATAAATTTTAGGTTTTTAAATAATGCGTTTTAATAAATTTTTTTAACTTGATTTATTTCAACACGAAAATAATCAAAAACATAAAAATATTTCATTTCCATTGAAAGTCAAACGCAAAGTTCAAACTTGCAACATTGCTAGCAGTTTTAGAGTTTTAGCGAGACATAAACAGTATTTGCTTTTTTATGTAAGTATAGTCAGAATACTATTTCTAATGCGGGTATTTAGAGAAAATAGTTTCGATATTGACGTATTATCTCTGTGTGATTGTGTATAAAGATAAGGTCTGAAAAATAGAAAAGACTGCTTTCTATGAGCCGCTGCCCGGAACGGAACTCTCCACCTATGTGATAAATGTTGTGCATCTGTGATAGTGTTATTATGTCGAGTGGTTTAAGGCGGTGCTACTCACCCGTACGAGATATCTGGTGGCTGTTGTCGGGGTCACGTGAGCCATTTCAGTGTTTTTAAGTATAATAGATGTTTAGTTGTTGTCATCATTTTAACTTTTTGTAAATATCTGTGAGATTTACAAAAGTATAATATCATCATCATCATCATCATATCAGCCATAAAAGTCCACTGCTGGACATAGGCCTCCCCATGAGCCGCCAAGAAGTACGATCCTGCGCCACCTGCATCCACCGACTTCCCGCACACTTGCACAGGTCGTCACCCATCTCGTGGGGTCGTCCCACTCTGCGATGGCCAGTAGAGGCTGCCACTCAAGAACCTTTTTCCCCATCGGTTATCGGCTCTACGAGCTAAAATGCCGGCCATTGCCCTTCAGCTTGCTAACTTTGCGAGCTATGTCGGTTACCATCGTTCTGCTGCGGATGTCTGAATTACGCACTCTATCACGCAGAGAAATTCGAGCATAGCCTCGCTCCATAGCTCGCTGAGTGACTTGGAGCTTCCTCATGACGGCCAGCAGTGAAGGACCACGTCTCAGTTCCGTAGGTCATCACTGGCAACACGCACTGGTTGAAGACCTTAGTTTTAGGCATTGAGGGATATCGGACAAGAGGATACGTCTAAGCTTCCCGAAAGCTGCCCATCCGAGTTGGATTCGTCGATTGACCTCTGCATCGAAGTTGGACTTACCAACCGGACTACTTGTCCCAGGTAAATATATTGGTCAACAACTCGAGCACAGCGTCCCTAATGATCACCGGCGTAGGCATGACATGAGCGTTAGACATGACTTCTCGTCTTCCATGTTCATCCTAAGGCCCACGTGTTGGGAAACACTGTTGAGGGCTCAGTGAGCGTTGAGGTCCTCCAGGATTTATACTTTTTTAAATTTCCCAAAAAAAGTAAATATGACAACAACTAAACATCTCTTACACTTAAAAACACTAAATGGCCGTATTCCGACAAGAGCCACCAAATATCTCGTACGGGTGAGTAACACCGCCTTTAAACCACTCGACATAATAACACTATCAGAGATGCACAACACTTATCACATACGTGGAGGTTCCGTTACGGGCAGCGGCTCATAGAAAGCAGTCTTTTCTATTTTCAGACCTTATCTTTATACACAATCATACAGAGACAATACGTCAATATCGAAACTCTTTTTCTCTAAATACCTCGCATTAGAAATAGTATTCTGACTAAACTTATATAAAAAAGCAAATACTATTTTATGTCTCGCTAAAACTCTAAAACTGCTAGCATTTTATTGAAGTTTGAACTTTACGTTTGACTTTCAATGGAAATGAAATATTTTTATGTTTTTGATTACTTTTAGTTACAAAAAAATCAAGTTAAAAAAAAGCAAATGATTTTTTTTATATGATTGATTGAATAAAAAATTGTTTTTTTTACCAATGTTGAAATATTCTGCATTTATATTATTCAGCTTTTCTTATTAATTGATTATAAAGAGATTAAAAGTTTTTGGGTCTACTAGCGTTAGATAAAACGCGGTTGAGAAAATAATTCATTGCGTTCGGAGACCGACTATTTTCTGAGTAGACAAAATAGAAAAATTAAGACTGCCTCCGAGACGTGCGGGACTTAACAATTTTCATTGTTGTTTCCTAGTTGGTACCAGGCAATTTAGACCGATGACTCAATTGTCTAAAAAGTAAGATGATCCATCCGTCGGATGCTCTCTGCACTCAACACCCGCACTAGACCAGCGTGGTGGGACGGTCCAAAACTTCCCTAATGGAGGCGTGCAGTAGGGAGACCTATGTCCAGCTGTGGACTCAACACGACTGATGATGATGAGATAAAACAGCATGTAACCTGCTGGAATAAATCGTAACAGTAGACATAAACGACTTTGTGTCTCGTTTACGTTTTTAAGAAGCGATGCAGCTAATATTGTTATGTAACAATCCGAGCGAGTTTGCGACGCGTTCTAGCATGGCGGAATTAATGAGCAGGCTGACTTCGTATTAAAGCGCTAGGTTGAGGTAAGACGCTGGTTATGACAGACTTTATTCCTCGTAGCTTATGATATGTATCTGAAATATAAATTTTAGGTTTTTAAATAATGCTTTTTAATAAATATTATATTCACGTGTCTATGTACTAACTTTACTTTTGTAAAGTAAGCACATTATAGAAACACTATGTTCATCACACAATATTTTTATTTATTCCATTATTGAATATTTAAGTGGTTTAATTGAATCCACACCCTTGGGCGTAAAAGTCTGGGTCACAAACCACTGCGTCTAGCGGGTCTTCGAAATAATCACTATAACAACCACCTCTTAGATAGAACTATAGCCAATAATATAATAAAATAAGAAATTAATAAACAATGTAAACCATACCAACGATGTTGAATTATCAAAAGAACGTTATCCGTCTTACGACCTTGTCCTCGTAGTAATATATAAAAAAAATACATTATCTTGTAACAAAAATATCTAAGTAACTAATATAAATAGCCAGTCAAAGTCAAAGTTACTGCCAGTTAAATCACCTATCTTCCAGTAAAAGTATCGTTAAAATCGTACTAGCTAACCCAAAGATTAGCCTGAACAGGCATAACAAAATTTAAAAAAAAATTGTATTGGTAATATATCACAATGTAATCATTTGAAAACGATTATTTTGATATTACAAATAGACACTGCAATTATATTTATTTATGTCGATATTCACTGTAATGTCAATCGCCTTAACATAATGACATCATACGCATGTCGGCAATTGCTCGTTATTCGTCACATTATCTACATAATTTCTTTCTTAAAATTTCGCACAGATTTCGAGGTTTTCAGATATAAAAATCCCTTGTTAGTATTAACAATAAAATTTTAGTATATTTATGGTTTTTGGACCGTATCCCACAACGCTGGTCCAATGCGGATGGACCGACTTTCTACATTTATTTTTTTAATATATTTTTTTTATTGCATACGCAGGTGGACGAGCAATCGGGGCCACCTGATAGAAAGTGGTCACCGACGCCCATAAACATTGGCAATACTGGTATCACCAACGCGCTACCTACCGTGAGACATAGGATGTTAAGTCTCGTTTACCTAGTAAATATGCTGGCTATGGTGCCCTTCAAACCGGAAGACAGTATTGTTTTCACGCTACTGCTTTGCGGTAGAAATAGACACTGTGGTGGTACCAACGGTACATGCCCATCCGAAGCATAGATCATCTTATTTTTCAGACAATTAGGAGATCAGCCCAAATTATTAAAACCAACCAGAAAACAAGCATAACACAAACTTGTTTCCTGGGGATTCGAGCCCACGACCTCCAGCATATAAAGCGAGGCCCAATACCGCTAGGCCACGGAGGCGGCTGAACATAAACATTACTTATCATTAATTCAGGTGGTCAAGCTCGCCTCAAAATGTAGCCAATCTTGTCAGTTAAAAGGTAGAACAGCAGGTACTCGCTCCACTGTGCTGGGCTGCCTTCACTCGGTCACTGTGACGCTGCCGTGGCGTAGCAACCTTGTTGTCTCACAACACTTGCTTAACATGGTGTAGCTCAGCCGCCAGGTGTGCATCATCACAGATCCCTAGTGCTCTCTGAAACAAAGATTTGCCCACGGTAGCTAACTGGGATAGATGGTGGTGTGAATTACCATTTAAATTTTTATTTGTATGGGTTGGTTCTTGCATTTAAAAAATCTTCATTCAATTAACATAAAACATGTCACGGGCAATATTTTGATGAAATGAATACCTAGAAAGTAATCAGAGATTTAAATACGGTGGTAGAAAATGCCACGCAATCCTGCTTATATTGCGTAAAAGAGTTTAAAATCTAATTCATTATCCTAAATAGGCGGCCACGTATAAGGAGCTCATGTTTGGTGAAGTTACTTAACCATATAAGGTATACCCCAGCATATTAATCTGCCGTGCTTTAGTAAATCCCGAAATCCCCTCATCGGTTCTCCTGCTATAACAAATGGTGTTATCATTACTGTCACTTTAATATTATAAAATTAAAAATATACTTTGCATCGCATTTTATTACATATTTCAATAAATTTAAAACATCAAAATACATGTGGTATTTTGGTTTTTACAAATCATTTGAACCGGCATATTAAATAAAACTACTTTTTAAATATATATATATATGCAGCAGTGGATTAACGCAAGGCTTTGATGATGATGATCAGAGGCGTCCTATTCCGAACCGGTGGTAGCGAGAACAATCAATAGGCGAGTGTTACACTTCTTCTTTTTCCTTTGATGACTATTTTAATGAATAATTCCAGGTTTTTAATTGGACTGTACTAAGATCTTGTTATTCAATATTAATTTATCTAACTTATTCAAAATTATGCGTGCCATGGCAGCGTAGTTCGTAAATTCAAAGCAATTTAACCGTTTGTGGTAGTAGTGGTAGTCTATATGACGTTCACTAATATGAAAATAACCGCAAACGTACGCCAATTAAGCATTAATTCAAGTACATGGAATTCTAACCATCATAGAAATATGGAATAGTAATCCAGTATTAATATTAATAACAAAATAAAATGTGCCTGGACGAATAACACAACAGCTTCTAGTTCCAAATCAGGAAAATATTGTTCTATGGAAACTCGATAACTGATACATACGTAGACTTAGTTTTCAACGGTAAATAAATACTTATTTTATAGTTATATAATATTTTTTCCGCGGTGGGAATCGCATTCACACCCTTTGGCGTAGTGAGGTTGATAATACTGCGACAGCGCATGATTTTTAATGCAAAAATTGCTTACATATATTTATACCAATTGGGTTAATAGATGTGAGGAACAACTTATTTCTTAAGTCAATAAGAATGACCTTTAAGACAATTCCAGGACGCCAAAACGTCAAACTTAGCCAATTATCATAGTAGGGAACGCCTATCAAAATCGAACATCTATAGGACTAGGATGGATTACGTTGATTTTCCTACCTAAATTCTACTTTGTTTATTATTTGTACGATAACGATAACTTATTAAACAAACTCGTAACTCTTACAGCGCACCTTACACACAGCTACCACACAGTCACCTTTGAGGCACTTGATTAACACTTCCTTTAGGTGCGTTTGAGCTAACGCTCTACTCTTCTCGAATGCTTTAGGTCCAAATCCTTCGGTAAGCAGCCACGAGCAAAATTTATCTACTAAATAATATATAATAATAAACTATTCTCACAAGCTCTACCTGTGCCCTCATAGTTCTGTTGACGAGCAAGGATAGATGCACTTTTAATTTCTACTCGTCTCCTAAATCCACTGGAGTAACTTTAAAGTGTCCTAAACGGTCTCACTTGTTTAATACACAAGTTACAGTTTAAAATTCAAGTTTACTGGTACCATTGCGACACGACAGTTTATAATGAGCTGTAGTTATGTCTATAATATTCCGAAACAGTACAGTCTTATATGATTTTACTTTAGAAAAGGAGAATATAGCTTAAATTTTGAATTTACTATCTCTGGCACAATGTTGTAATTACACTTTAATTAGTTGATACGTCGCAATATAATTAATGAAAGGATCGCTTCGTGACATGGTTCAAATAGAATATTTACAACTCTAGTAGCCAAACGCTTGACCTGGAAAGATGTGTAAAACAAATCCCTTTAATAGATAGTACGAATGAAAAATAATTAAGTGTGGTTAATCTACTAAATTCACTAAAAAAATAGTCTATTGCAATAATATTTATTGCATTATATTTCAGTAAGTAAGCTATACATACTTACTGCTAACTTACTGCTTGCTTAGCTTACGGTTTATACAATAAGCTTAAGTGTTCCTTATTAATTTTTTGGTATAACATTCACGATACAATAGTAAAAATTTTACGATTGGGTGTAAAGACTCTGATGGAGGCTTGTGATTATAAACCGTATCGCGAAACTAATCTAAACTTACAATTTTGTCAAGCACTCTGGCAATCCCATAAATTCTGTATTTTAATCAATGAAAAGTCAAAAGTAATTATCTACGCACTCATTTTAAAACATTAGCTTTTATTCGTTACAAAATAGTTAACAGTTGATGTGTTAGTAACTATAAATTATTTACTAATATTTTATTTCGTCTAACTTCAAACCTAAACAAAAAGCCTCTAACTTTTAGACATATCCTCTAGAGATTCTCCTGTTAAAAATACTCGCTAATGTTTAAGCCAAAAATATTACAAATTAATTTCACCCTAATACCACTACAATAAATGATCACAAAATTTTAGAAGAACAAAGGTTTATCGGCATTTAAATAATACAAACAATCGTCGGTTAACCACAGAATAAGATTTGAAATAAGTAACACAGTGCATCTAAAGCTTACTCAAAGTGTATATCTTGTGAAGTCAAAGGAAACCGAGCATTAACATCGTGGCCAATGTCTTTCCCGTTCCAATCGCGATAGCGTCTCTGTTTGGACTAGCTTTAACAAATTAACAGGCGATAAGGCACTTGGATGCGGTAATGAAAGGCGTTGTATACATCCTGTTGAAATAACACAATATGGTGTGCTTGAATAACGTTTCAGCCAGTATTTCCAATATTGTAAGTGCGAAAGTTTCTACGAGTCGATGTTTGTTGCTCTTTCAGTCAAATACTTAAAAAATTTTAATGAAAATTTATAATAATATAGCTAACACATCATTTTCCGCCATTGACCGTAATATATAAGAATATAATGCCATTTATTAAAATTTTTATAATCACCCACGCGCCACTACTGTGAGATATGGATCGTTACACCTTACATTCGTTTACCCAATAAATACGTTGGTTACGATGCCCTTTAACTTAGAACCCGGTAGTGTTTACACACTACTGCTTTGGGGTCCTCAGATGACCCCCAGTAAAATAAATATTATCTACAAATTACCCTCTAAAATATTATCTACAATTTTAAAATGTTATCAGAACACAGGAAAACAGTAAACAGTTATCGTTCTCGATTTAAAATTGTTATAATAAATGAAATGCATTACAATTAGTTTGTTGAAACATAAAAAAATACAAAGAAATTGATAACGAAACGACGTTCTCTGACTGAATACGGTTTTTGTTTTAATTATTTATATCGAAATTAATAAGCTTATATCGATCGAGGTGTGATTAAATTAAAACTTCCAAAGTGAAAATATATTTTGGAAACCAATAGTAAACCGCGATGGATATTTTAAGCGCATATATCGACAATTTAGGTTGGTTCTAACATAAAATTTTGCTAAATTTAATATAATTCATAAAATTGTTTTTTTAAATTTACACGTCTGAGCAAAAACTATTATAAAGCTTATCGTTTCTTTTGTTTTGTTTTAGAATAGTATAATCATTTTAATTCATATTTCTAATCATACAAATTGCAATGTTATTTCGATTCCTTAAAGTTCCAAATCCATCTGAAGTTGTTTAAATATTCTCCTATGACAGACACAAAATTTGTTTCGGTCATGACATTTCTATGAAGATATTCTAAAAAACATAAAATTTTGTTTGAGGATTGGCAACTTATTTTTTTCTTTACTAATGCAACTAAGCACATAATTATAAAGCATATTTAATAATAACGTGAAGTTTTAAGAAAAAGTACTACATTACCGTCTTAAATCTCGAGCTGTCTTTATTAATTATAGTTTCATTTATTTTTACCATATTGATATTGTACGCGTTTTGAAATACAAACTACTGTATTTATCGACGATATTGCTATTGGTGTTTCTTAAAAGAACGTACAACTTTATGTTAAGCTTCTGTGTTGGGCAAAAGCTTTCTCATAAGAGGCTTAGTGGTCGGGACTTACAAGTATTACCGATAAGCGGCCAACTGTGTTTATAAGAAAGAGGTCTATATCTGAATATTAAATGCTCAAACGTGTTTCATATATCCATAGAAAAAATCAATATGGCTTTATTTCCATAACTATCTTGAGTGCTTCCCTTTCTATGCCATAAAAAGAGATATGCGTTATTAAATAAGAGATATTAAATAATTCAAACATACAGATATACAGGGTTCAGTATTAGCACCTCTTTAGTAGAACATTATTGAGTAGGTGCTATCCGGCCGCAATGTTGGGTGTGCCAAGGTGAAATATTGACATTCTTATTGCCAAAGTTATCCCCGGACCCTTAAAAGGATATGATACTTACTACTTTTCATCATCAGCCTGTATTAGTTCTCTGCTGGTCACGTGACTCCCCTTCTCCATTAGGGGTGTTTGGCTTAGGAAATGTTTGGCGTAGGAAGTGTTTACCTTATCCCACCACGCTCCAATGCGGGTTGGTCGGTTGACCGACTTTTTACATGTCCATCCTACGCATACTTTTCAGATAATTTGGTGATCAGCCCAAATTGTTCCAACCAACTAGGAAACAACAATAATAATTACTTGAGTCTCCGCAGGATTCGAACCCAAGACTTACGGTCTCTAAAGCACACCCTCGTACCACTACGCTAAGGAGTAATAGTACTTAATCCGAGGTCCTTTACTCTCATTGACCTTCAAACCCGCCGACTACGGAAACCTGTATCGTTTTAGTGCGCCTAACCTTGTGGTTACAGGATTTTTGCCCTCATTTCGAGCACCATACGTACTTATTATTGAGAGCGTTAGAAGTTAGCGACAGACTGAAACCTAATAAAAAAAAGGCTAACAGTCCATTTCTGACTACGTTAACTGATAATATCTAATGTCATCTACCTAAAATTATATATATTTTACCATCTCTTAAATATTTATGATTTTTAAGCAATCAGATTACAGATCACTTTCAATTTTCTTAAACCTTCCGTAAAATGTTTTTATTCCTTACTTTTACTTTATTTTGGTCAGTGGAAATTCTCGTCGATGGATATAAATATTTTCTCAAAGATGAAAAAATAACTAGATTAACAGACTTCTATTTTTTATATGTAAATCACCACAGACGTACATATACTTTGCATTGAAAAATTCAACCAAATCAAATGAACCACTTTATGTTGCTTTTGCAGACATTAAAGTGTTTAAACCAGCTAAACTTACTAAAAACGAACTAAGAAATATGCTTGCGTGACTTAATATATTAATGTAGAATTTAATATTGGGTACGCCCAAAAATTAGCGTACAACACGCGTTAATTTTTAGTGCCTCAATAAAATGTAATTACAACCATTTGGTATTAAAATTTAGTAGTTAATTTTGACATAAAGATTTAGTGGCACTTTGGCTTTGCTAAATATGTTTTTTTTAGGGTAATGTGATATGAAAAAAATAATATTAAAGTAAAACATAATATGAAGAACAAAGGCCATTTTAAACCAACAGCATTTAATTTAAGTCTGTAACTACTATCTCGATACGATTTTTAAGGTATCTATGACCTTGTTGTCTTTAAAATTCATATGTTTTGGGTTAGCTATTTTATATAATGGATAATTAAATTTAAACTTTTTATATATTGTGAATACACTTCTACAAGTGTTAATGTACATCCTGTAACGAATGTGGCAAGCTTCGCTAATCCTTTTTACATGAATAAAAGTTCATTAACTATTTTAAAAACTGCAAAGAGATATAGATAACTGTTAAACCTGGTAATGTCCGTTTCCATTTTTTTTGATGGATCTCGTGCTCTGTGGAATTAACCTATTAGAACATAACCGGGTTTGGGGGGGGGGCGTTGCCACAGGCGCGTCTCCCCATAAGTGACTTAACTACACCAAGGGCCCCCAGACGGGGAGCCTCGGCTTGGGCCGTCACTTTTCTGGTACCCGTTAGCATGCTGAATCGAGGGCTGCCCAGGTGGGCCGACGCCTTGGCTCGATTCAGACGCTTTGCAATGATAATTTAATAGCTAGAAGAGCTGTATCTACACTTTACTACCACTTCTTAAAGCGTAGGCGCTGGGAGAAGAAGTGGCGCAAGAAACTCCAGCAACGCTTCTATCTAAAATGGAATAAAGCAACAGTATCATATAGGAAAGGGTGTGTAAGTTCGACCTCACCGGTGGAGCATGTCTGGTGTGTGTTTGTCACACTAAATGTGGTGTCAGCTCTGCTAGAGTGTCCTAATAAGCCTTAGGCGTTACTAAGATTCTTGTATTTCAGCAAGGAACCTAGCATGTGTCGCCGGTGGCGTGCGAATGAATCTGCAGCTTGGTTGAATTCGTCTAGATCAAAGAGATCTAGCGATTTTAGAAAGCACTGCGGTATTGTTGCCAGTACTGCCATTTCTATGGCTAGCATGCTGCCTCTTTGAGGCGGCGGCGGGCCGCTGTGCGCTCGGAGTCGGCTCCGGCTCTGGCTGTTGGCTCTGGGACAGGAGGCGGTGCCGTGATCCCCGAGGCATTTGACGCAGCGGGGGTGGGCGAAACAGTTCCGCGCAGCGTGACCGAAAACCTGGCAGTTATGACACTGCCCTGGCAGACCGTTGGAATGCCGTTCAAAAGAGAGACGGCTGATCCCATATAGTTGCTTGCAATGTCGTATATGCGCTTACCTTCTTTAGAGCGCTCTAGTGTAACCAGCACCATACCGTAAGGGCGTTTGGTGCGTGGGTGGTACATGCGTTGTACCGAGAGGGCTGGAACATTCAATTCTTTGATAGCCGAAGCTATCTCCGAGCATGGGATCTCCTTAGGCAGTCTTTTGACCACTGTCCTGAGAACGCGCTCATTCGGGAGGGCAAATGTGTGATATTGGTGTTCTTTTCCTAGGAATAGTACCTTCTGATCTCAATTTCTAACTGTAGTTTGATCCCTGATTGCTATCAGGGCCTCAAACTTAATATTGTTGGATAGGGCCGAGTGAATCTCGACCCACTTCTCCTTTCGCGGAGGTATATGCTGGCGGTTCAGGGCCTGCCGGAAGGCTGGGACGGCTGGGCAGGGCGAGGGCTGGGGGCGCCTGGATCAGCTGGGATGGATGGATGGCGGTTTCGTCCCTGGAAGGACAGGTTCCCAGCAAAGCCTTACATTCTAACCACCTGGTTAGAATGAAGGCTTGCTCTGACTAAGAAGGACGGGCACAGGGATGATGGACAGGTTCTTGTTGGTTTTACCTCTGTCGATTCTGCTCACGTCCTGCCGTGCAGATGCTAATGTCGACAAATTTTCGTCGCTATCATCCTCAGGGAATGGTCGGGACGGTCCAGGCGTTGCGGTAGGAGTTGGGTGATCTGGAGCGTGCTTGGATATGAGCTGGTGCACTGCGTCGGTCAATTGGATGTACAATTTCCGACGGATCTTCTCACTGATCGCCTTGGTATCAATACCCAAGCGACTAGAGAGCTCTCGGTCGACCATTGTATGCGATTAAGGTCTCGCCTATATTTGACTGGCCATCTGTTGCGTTACCCAACGCAAGCAGTGAGTTCCGGCGATTGCCGGGCGCAGAAATCCTTCCCGCCCTGCCGGGCACGGCAGGAGGTGTGTCTGGCTGGTTCTGTAACAAGAAACAGAATATTAAAACGTTCACGTGGCCTAGTGTAGTTGAGAAAACAACTAGTTTGGCCGAGAAACAAGATAATTAACCCTAAAAAACAAGAATTGCGCTTGCGACAAGCGGCTAGCAACACAGTTGTGTTAGGCAAACGATGACGTCAGCGGTGCGACAAAAGGCTCTATGAGCGCAGGTGCACTCATAAAACACAGATGGCGCAGCGTGACGATTTCACGGAAGCGAACAATGAAGACTGCGTGGCGAGCTCTGGAGACTGCGGCAAACACGTGCAGCCGGGACCGCTGCTGGAGGCGCTCTGGTTTCTCATCCGTTTACAGTTGAAAGCTTTATTTTAAAGCTCTTATGGCCTCCGGGCAACAAATTCGGCAAAAATGTCCTACAGGGACGTTTTTGCCAACCTAAAGGTGCTTAAAGGTAACAACATGGTGGTTTCAGTGGGTGTGAATTCGAAATAGTCCGTTTTTGTCCCCGTGTGAACGGGTACGCATAGGCCTTTCCCCACACAAAACAAAATCGAAAAAACTTCACTTGTGATCATTGTACGTAGTTAATTTAGAAACAGAAAATAATACTACCTCACAGTATACAAAAGCATTTGAATGTTTTCGTTTTGATTTATTATTTTCAAAATATTAAGTGTCTCGTTACAATTCAATTTAAACTTTTCAACGTTGAAATTTACGAACTTTAATTAAATTTTAGAACAACCACCGTGTGAATTTGAAACAGTGAGGTATGATTCTTAATTAAAACGCTGCTGTTTGGTAATTGTAAGGGATCAGTGGAATTGTGTGACTTCGGGATTCTGAACAAAACAGCCTGGTTATTATTGCAATGAGTACTTGTTAGTATTGTTCACATTGAATATTATTTTAAGGGAAGAAGCCAAATATGTACTAGCAAAATCTGCATACTATAGAAATTTATTATTATAATTATTATAGCATTCTGAATGTTATAGTATCGTCTCAAAAATTTTCAAAAGTAAAAAATGCAAAAGGAGAGAAGAGTAAAAGAAAAAATAATAGAGATAGAATTCAAAAATATTTAAGGTAGCATAAATATCATATTAATATTAATTTAAAATGGTGTCGAATTATGTGCGCGTGAATTTATACTTTTGGCATCATTCATAAATATTTTAAGTCAGTCATTTCCATATTAATTAAATTAAAGCTAGGGATTAATAATGGATAATTCGATCAAAGTTCAGTTTAAATTTGAAAAATTTAATAAATAAATAGTTTAGTTTTCATTAAGTCTAACATAATTGTCTATTATTCAATTGTTTTCAATTAAATGATGTCACTTCGATAAATTCTCCATAGTCTAATTCGGAACAAGACCAGTTATCATTCTATCAAAAAGGTTTCATTAAATTTATTTAGTTCTTCAGAAAGTTTGATTTATTTATTCATTATGCAAATATAAAAGGATGTTAATATGATGTTCAATTTTAATTTTATTACAAACTTTTATTAAATGTTATAAATTGTTGTTATTTTGTGAATATTAAATAATAGAAAGTTAACATTATAATTTAATAATATTTAGTTAATTATATAAATTATATTTTAATTTATATCAATAAAGTATAATGGATAGTTGACCTCAATATATCTGGCACTTGAAAAAGTTATTAACATTTTTCCAATATATTCACAATAAAATATTTAATCAATCAAAATATTCAATTTAAATCTACTGAAATAATTTATTAGACATATATAATTCGCACTGAAGAAAACCAAACACGTTAGTATTTATAAACTAGACATTTGATAAATATAATAATGAAACAGTGATCAGAGGCGACGGCGACCATACATGCGGAATAATATCGAAGTTCAATTAATATTTGTTGGTAGCTTTTTTTCGAGACTTAATGAGCGGTTAAGCAGACGGCTCTATACTGTTATTTTGTGTCACAGGTGCGCGCGCATCTTAAAATTTCCTCCTCATTTTTTCATAACGCGCTAAAGAGTATAACTTCAAAATCAATAACTATATTAACGTAGTGCCTACCTACGATATTTAAGGAATAAACAACTTCATACAATGATGTTCATAGAGTCAGTCATTTCCACGTATATTCTTAACTATTTGAACAGCTGGGTGTAATCAACTGGAGAAGGTTCGAATCCTGCTGAGGTAGAGATGTTTGTATTTATGTTGTTATCAGGGTGGGAAGGTTTTCATAAGTTAATCGTTTACCGTACTCTACCCCAATAGGTTCCCATTTTATTGTAATATTGGGGATAAATTTCTGCACATAGTCCAGCTTTTGGAAAGCTAAAAGGAACCCGGCCAGCCTTCGGAGTAGGTCCGGCTCATGAGGCTCGCCTCTGACAAGTAGAAAGTTTTAGATGTTGCTATTTCTGTACTCTGCAGCCAAGGGAGTCGCGTTGAAGAGAAATTTAGTATGGTGTTATCGACCTATCTTCATTCTACTGTTAAATCGTGGCTGGCAGTGGCCGAACACACTAACGCTGTGTGCGAAACGGCTTTACCCTGAAAGGGTCTACACCTACTGAGTCCTATTGGCTATTGATTTTAGAAGACAAAATGCGTTAGTTTCAATGTGATTTGAGGAGCAGCGTAAAACTGTCTTGTAATTATTTCTATTGTTTGCGCGAATATTATACATTAAAAAAATGACTTTACAGTTATATAGCGTTTTTTCATTTAAAGTGTTCCTGAACGTTCGACACTTTCAAATTTAATAAACGCGATAAGAACTTTCCGGAAGGTCATTTTATTTAATAACAGTCTTGTAATAAAGACAATAATGGAACTGCATAATAAGTAAAATAATCGTTGCAAAGTATCCATTTGTAGTTTAAAAACATTTTATAATGACAACAATATGTGTTTTATTATTTATTGTTTAAAAAAATATCAAGCCAATTATTATAAAATAACATAATTAAATATAATCATATATAGTCATATCTAGATTTACTGTTGTTAATAATCATTTTATGGAATGTAAATTTTCATATCTTAATGAGTAAATTTTCATCAAAAGTGTTCATAAAGCCAATCCAGTTTCAATATTATACGATTTCATTCTATAATTACTTTTAACTACGTTGACGTGGGACTTTAGTATGTCGATTTTATTGACAACTTTTATTAATAAAAAATCTGTAAAGATTATTTAATAACGTACGTTACATAATAAATGAGTACAAAAATGTTAAAATAACTCTTTTACGTTCTCAAATTGGTCGTGTATATAATATATAAACCCTAAACAATTTTTTGTTCTATAATGTCTAACTAGTAAAAAAATTAGTATATTTTTTAGAGTCCGACCGAAAGTGTTTTTCCGGCCGAAACCGAAACCGAATGTTCGGCCGTGGCTTCAGTTTCGGCCGAAACCGAAACCGAAAACTGAAACTCACGTGATCAAGTATAAAAAATTAAAACTGTGGTTTGTATTTGTAGTTCCGAGGGGGGATCAAAAAGGAAAAAATGAGATAGAATATAATGACTATGATAGCTTAATTATTTATTTTTCTACATAATCTCCGAGTCCACCTACACAACAAGTCCAGGGTTCCAAGTTTCCAATGCTTCATTTCCTTTAAAAAAAGGATTGTCTTAGTCCTGCAAAAAGGTATATAGTTTTAACACATGTTCCTCTTAAGTATGGTATCAATTTGGAGAGAAGATGAAAAATAGCTAGGCGCCAGATCTGGATAGGGGGATGCTCAACCAATTGTACGCTAGCATGCTGAACGGTGGCCATCGCTAATGCCAACCTATGCGCCGGTACGTTGTCAAGATGAAACAGCTCGTCCGTTCAAAGTTTGCCTCTTTTTTATCATTGACAGCATTTCTCAACCTTGATATTAAAGCTGCATAATCTGTAATGATGGTTCCATGGTCCAGGTAATCAAACAACATCACTTCTGAGTCCCAAAATATTGAGCCCATACCCCGGCCAGGCCATATACCACGGCCACGGCATGAAGATCCTTCGGGATAAACCCGAGCTACGTCCACTGCCACAAAACTAGATTTAAAGTTTTTAGAATCTTCTTAAAACTTGTCCAACGATATCTTCGAAGTCGATTTTATTTTTGACTCTTGGCACCCATCTTGACTTTTCTCATATTCAAAATTTGTGTCAATATGCGTTGAGTATCTCTATATGAAATGTTCGTTTCTTGGATTAGGTATCAGATGGTAATTCTTTAATCGCTAAAAACAGTTTTTTCGAATATGGCAGCATATTCTTATTGTTTCTTGTTGATTACTGGCTTCGATGGACGTCTGCAGCCATGTTCGTCTTCCGTGTACGTTCTCCCTACTCGAAATTAAGAAGCCCACTTTGCGACAATTGATTATGACAGAGCAGTCACTTCTCATGTTGCCTTTGAGCCGCAGTAAATCTTTTGCGTTGTTAACTTTTTATAACAGTGGTTTTTAATGACAAGGTCTCACTTGGGTTTTCTCTATTTTCGAGAACATTTCGCCACACATAGCAAACAAATGACTACATTCAGAAAAAAAGTAAAGAGACTAGAAGATTTTTTATTAACACAACAAATATCTGAGCTTCACTTTCCAGTATTTATACAAGGAGTATATATTTTGTTCTCACTACTATTTGTTCCCTCCTCGTCTTTCTAGAAGAATCATCTATTTCTTTTGTCAAACTTGGAATATTTGTCTGAACTAAAATCGACTGATCTGAGCTCGATTGTAGCAATGATACATTTAACTTTCGCTACTATTTTGAAATTGAAAACATTTTTGAAACCAGTTTCGGTTTGCGGCCGAAATTGATTTTTGGCCGAAACCGAAACCGAAAGTTCGGTAGGACACTAATATTTTTTCGGTTTTGTTCCACAGAATCATTTTCTAGTTATTACTAATTCTTAAACAAGAACATTGCACAGGGAAAAAGATTTGAATGTAGCAAGAAAGCAATAAAATTATAAAACACCAGGCTTATTTTTTTTACTTCATTTCAGTATTTTATATATATTACAATTTAATGACAATCATTCGATATATACATTTATAAGGAAAAAGGGGAAAATATCGTAAGAATATTTCTAGGTAAAAAGTTTGAACCACTACATTGCACAGTAAAAAGATAAGTGTTACCAGAAATTCGTCTGTTACATTTATAAAGATATTTTCTATTCAAAACGAATTGAAAAGCATTTTTAAGAAGTTTTATGAATACGCATAAGGTTTTGTATGAATGTTTGTATGAATTCGTGTACTAGCATAAATTAAGACAATTAATTTTTAAGATTTTTTTCAATAAAACAAAAGATTATCTATATACGTAGATATACGGAGTTTATCTCGTGTATGTTATAATATAAATAAATACACAAATCACGAACGAAATTATAGGTTATTTTTAAATGAAATTTAATATATTTGGAATTAAAAAAAATGGTAACATAATCATTCCCTAAAAAAGAAAAGAATTTACTGAATTCAAAACCTTTCATGGATTTTAAAAATTTCTTTTTAAATGTTATTTTCATGTGTTAATATATATAATTTAAGTCAATCAGCTATCGCAAAGTTGCTTAGAAAATATCACATAAAATGTCAATCGTTGTTTCGGGTATAAATAAGTTAAAAAACTTCAGTATGAATTTTAGTTTGCAAGACAAACCAATTAATAAAATTTCATATTGAAAAATCTAGGCTTTGAAGAGTTTATAACATCAAACATGACTGAAGTTAAAGAAAATTCAGATCACACTCGCACTAGAATCAGGTATTCTGATTGCTCACCAATTTAAACGGCAAAGTTTCTTACGTTTGCACTTAATTCGCTCGCGTCTGTTATCTTTGGAAGAAGCTTATTCAGCAAGTGAGTCCCAGGATACTTGATTTTGCAAACACCTGGTAAGATATTTAAATTACTTTTGGTCGCCTATGTTAGTCTACGTCTTATGTTCTTAAATAATTGTCAAAGACTGGAAACCAATCACTTGATTTCCAGTGTTTGACAAAAAAGTGGAAACAAAGATAAAACGCTTTAGCGTAGATACCTTTTCTACTGAATTAAGGATAAAATTGTTTCTTCTGAAAACAAAAAGTGCCATAATTTACTCGAACCTGTTCAACAACATTAAATACTTGGTTTTTAATAGTAAACAGGGCATCAAGTAGCGATTAATTTTACAAAAGCTAACATTCATTTCATAAACTCTCTATATTTATTTCATCATCATGATAAGCCTGTGTTAGTCCATTGCTAGACATAGGCCTACTACGCCTAATATAAGCCTTCTCCATTAGGGAGTTTTAGGACCATATCACACTTCGCTGGTCTGATGTGGGTTGGTGGGTGGACCTTCTTTTTACATGCCTATCCGATGCCTATCTTATGTTATTTTTCAGAAAATTGGGTGATCGGCCCTAATTGTAACCAACCAGAAAACAACGGTAGCACAAAGTTATTTCCCCGCGGGATTTGAACACATGACCTCTGGTTTATAAGCTATTGGCCAATACCGCGAGACCACAGAGGCGGCGAATTTTCATTTAGATAGTCTGATTGAAATAAAAAAAAACTTAATAAAGGCATTATTGCAAGAGACACTACAAGTACTGTAATAGCAAAAAAAAAACACAAAAATATCCCTTTTTACATTTTACGCCTGTATGATAGGATGAATAAACTGTCATTAGCTTTAGCACGTCTGCTCATATAAATATATTTTTTCAAATAAATAATAATCCAACGTAATGCAATAAAACTTTCAATAGAATAATATAAAAAAAACCGTTAATTACTAGAGCCACGTCTTCCCTCGTAAATATTAGTTGAGCTTCAAGCTTTGATACAAAACTGCTGAGATGAAGAGAATATCTTATAATGACTGAATATCTATATGAGACTGGGCATTATATAGTTACACGGGCCTTTGAGGCTGTAAGTCAAACCTTAAAGCTTGTTGCAAGGACCTCAAACTATAGTTACATTAACTAACATTTACTCCACAGTTGCACATTTTCTGGAAAAAAAAAAATATTGTCTAAAATAAGGCTGAATGTCATTCATATTCTATTTATTATTTACTAGAACTCCGTCCACGTCTATATATAGATTTTTGGAATAAGTGTTTCCGGGGTAATAAGCAGTCTATGTTACTCAAGGACAGTATATATATATATAACTTTTTAGACGTAAAAGAATATTTGTTTTCTAGTTTAGAAGCCTATTAAGAACGAACTAACAGAAAAATCGACCCTCTTTATAATATTGGTATAGATTATTAGTTTTTAAACAATATATAGTAATGATATAATAATGGTCGAAGTCAATTCTATGGTCACTAAACCGTCATATCTATAAACTTAATAATAGATAAACTTTGATTCGGAATTTAAAACAAAATATTTCTTATAAAAGCTGCTTTATTTTGATACGTGTAAGGCTTTAAACAGAAGCTCTAAAACGCTACGTAAGCGATCAGGTCTAAGTGAGATAACGCTCGTATTCGCTCAATAATGACGTAATAAAACTAGAAATATGTTACAAAGTGCTTGTGAAGTTAACCAAAAACATAAATCTCGTACATCTGCCTTTTCCCAACCAATAGCAGTAACATTATACATCATCAGCCTGTGTTATAGTCCACTGCTGGACATAGGCCTCATCTGATGGACACTCTAATGGAGAAGTACATTAGAGAAAGTAGTACAGTCCCCATAGGATTCGAACTCAAGACCTCCAGTCTCTAAAGCACAAAGCCATACCACTAGGCTCAGAGGTAGTAACTGTTCACTGATATATAGTGTATTGTCAATGCGCTGTCGTCTTTTATGATAGGCACGAATTTTAATCAATTTCATCATGTTTTAATGTATCGTTAATGACGCTGTTCAAATTTAATTTGCATCAGGCTCGCTCTATTTTCATGCAAATAGCCGATACCTGTGAAAATTTGTTTAGTCTTAAATGAAATGATGTAATTTATGTTAAAGCCAATATTAACACTGAAATTGTCCATTCACAAGTCCGGTAATGTATTCACGCCGTGTCGGGGACGCACTGTAAACAAATTTATAAAATATCGGTATAATTTATGTACTTTGGCGGTGGCGTCCAGCACAAGGCTATTGGGACCCAATAAATCTTTTCTGAAGCCCGTTTTGTTTAGTATTCAAATTTGATTAATCAATTTGTGCGAGGTAATTGTTGAATAAATTTTAAAGAGTAATGAAGGTTTATTTATATGGTTCGAACATTGAGTAATGTCTATAATTTTTTATTATAGAACTTAATCATAGGTCCAATCTAAAATGATGCTTCTTCATTTTAGGTTTAGTAATGTGTAAATCCAGTAAAATCTCTTAAATTCTTATTAGTCAAAGCATTTTAACCGGTGGTCAAATTTCTTTTATAATTTATTTTCAGAGTTTTTAAAAGCAAAGCTATTGCTTTTTGTGCCCTTAATTCTATTTATTTATGTTTTTCTTTATTCTTTAGGCACAAGCTCTTTAGTGCATATCAGTTAGAAGCAAGTCACCCTAAGTAACAACTGTATGTCAGTGTTATAGGGTTGAGTCCAATCCTAACAGAGCATACTTCAGGGAAAGGAATAAGCGAAAAAGTTTTTTGATATGACACGTATAAAATTTAGGTAAATATTTGGTTAAACAGAATGATACTGATCAGAAAATATTGATCAATCGGCAGTTCACAACCGACAAAAATAAATTACATAACTAATTAGGTCTTTATCTTTTTATGATACTGAATAACGTATGAATACTAAATGGTATCAAATTTTGATAATTTCTAATAATATACCAGTTACACAAATAGACATACGATAATTCTGTACTACGTGTAATTTTATTCCGAATTTAACGTGGAAAACATCCCAAATAGAATTTACTTATGGCAGCTTTTGAAAGATTTTTTTACGTGGGAGAAAGCCTACACACATCCGCCCTTTAAGGGTAAGCACAGTATATGAAAACTGACTTTAACAATTTGGCTGAATAATACGATATCCTTTCTCATAGACTAAAACTAGGACAAAGAATTATTTGATCTAGAGAGGATGTTATAGCTAACACGAAATGAAATAGCTGAAGTAAACAATGAAGACAAACGGAAACTATTTCAACCCCTAACTGCCATAATGCAGGGCTACAATGAATACAATGCAGAGACAGACCTAAAGTTAAGGATATAACTATCAGATAAAGGTTTAATAATAGCCCTTTCTTAAAACAATGCATTGTATTTTCAGTCAGACTTAAAAATACTATATTAAATCAATCTGAGAAATATATTTATTAGTCATTTCATAAAGAGGCATATTCATTCATTCATCATCATCAGCCTGTGATAAGTCCACTGCTGGACATAGGCCTCCCCTAATACACCCCTATCCATTAGGCGGTTTTTGGACCGTATCCCACCACGGTGGTCCAATGCGCGTTGGTGGGTGGACCGACTTTACATGCCCATCCGACGCATGGATCATCTTACTTTTCAGACAATTGGGTGATAGGCCCAAATTGCCCTAACCAACTAGGAAACAACAATGAAAATTTGTTGAGTCCCCGTAGGATTCGAACCCACGACCTCCGGTTTCTAAAGCACACGCCCATGCCACTAGGCTACGGAAGCAGTTAAGAGGCATATTAAATTCTAATATATAAATACATACATCGTCAGCCTGTAAAAGTTCACGGTTGGACATAGGCCTCCCCTAGAACACACCTATCTATTACAGGGATCAAAGATAAAATTTTAAATCTTTACTTTATTTATCATAATATAAAAAGCCGTTTACGGTGTTTTTATATTGAGTATAGTATATGTTTATTTTATGTACACTTTTCCAAAAAGAAAACGCAATAACGCAAATATTCCAAAGAGCATCTCTTATACACAGCATCCTTAAAAGTGCTCAATGCATATTGTTGTCCTGAACCCGTTGGTTTCGATGCATTTAAATGGGTCATTCGGAGGCAAACAACACTGTCATTTCATATTTTATACAGACAGTAAAAGTATTTGAATACAATGTTTCATTTGAATACATTTTATAGTTTGCTGTATCAGTTATGTTACTAACTTCTATTTTATTTCTTCATTTAGTTGCTCCTACGAAATATACAAGTATTATAATTATATTTTTGTATATTAAACCAGTTAAGTAAATCAATTTAAATTTAAGGTAAAACATCAGTCATTTAAATATTAGGGCTACAAATCGGATATTAATGGAGTCTGGACGCAATTGTAAACTTATTGTAAACAGAACCTTAAAGAGCGAACAAAGCGTTTCTTCAAAACGATAAACAACGAAGAAAAGACAGCTAATAGGAATCCAAAACTCGGAATACCTATGTCAGTGTACTAAGAAATCGGCTTGTCGCCCGCCCATGACTTACGCCAGCTTTTAACATAAACAGTTGTTTGTAACGGGGCATTTCTTCTAACCGCAGTTGGACCCGGGCGGTGCACTGTTTGTTTTGTGCACAACACAAACACTCTGATTGCGGCCAGCCGGGGCTGTACTAAAATAGATCGGGAGATTGATCGCTCCCATTGAACTTGGTTCAGTTAAACACTCGCTTGCATGCCGTTTCCGTTAAATGCACCAAATTAACGCTCCACCGGAAGGAATTACTCGGCGCCGGCGTTCGGTGTAATCGACTGTTGAATGGTCTGTATTAACTGCGCACTTCACGTATATGAAAATATTTTGAAACGTTTTTCAATATAAAAGCCGTTAGTATATTAAAATATACGTAAGTCAATTTAGACCTACCGAATGATCGTCAAAATTAGCTCTTTGTAATTTATCATATTTACAAAATGCTATATAAATCTTTAAACTTTTCAACGACATTCTATTTAAAATCGTAATTAATGACCACCTTTTATAAAAAAAATATATTCTACTGTTACATTACACAACAATGCATGCGACCAGAACCAAACTAAGAAATCGAGCAATCGAGGAAAGGGACCTCTCACACAAGTTGGGATAACAATATGAACCCTAAGAATGTGGACGGTGAGAGCCTGCAAAAATAAATTGCAACCTACCAACCACAGACACTGAATTTACATCAATGTGAAATAAATCTTATTTACTTCGCAACTGTGACGTATTAAAACCAAATCCCGCGAGATTTTGTTCACTGCCGTAAATTTTAAGATAAACAGATCACGGCGCACCAACGTTATTTATTATTCAAGTCGGCTTTGTAAAAAACGATGTTCGAAATCTATGTGACTGCATGTACACAAGTAAATCGCAGCCCTGTAGCGATCTCATTAGATTCAATTCCCATTGCGAGAAATTTTATTACAAACGTAGTGTTTTGAAATCAGTCTTTTAATATATAAAATCTAGGTATACTTAACGCCGTAAAACTGCTTCTAACTGTGCGTCGTAGGCTATAAATTATCAGTCTGAGTTGTTATAGTAGAAGATCGGCAGAAGAAACATTCACCAGTAATAAAATTATTATTTGTATTAAAGAGGTAAGTTTATAATATCTATATCTCAATTAAGGAGGCAGTTCGTGCTGTTTTTAGAAGACCATTAACACATACAAATATCATTCGATCTAAATGAAACCGTTAAAGCTTTTAAAAATAGGTTAATTTACTTTTAAAATTATATGAATGAAATCAAAACAGCCGTAAAACTGTAGTTATATCCGTCTATGCTTTGAACTACCACTGTTAATCTATAAGAATTATGTTAAGTTAAAATACGTTAATTATCTTAAGCCACAACACTGCGATCTACCCGCGATGACCCACAGAAAAATGGAGTATTTATCCACCACCGATCTGGTGGTATGCTGATCTCCGTATAGTAGCTGGTTCAGGTCAAAAGCAAGTACAAAGGGATCGGCCGGCTTGGTTTTTATTAAAAAAGGTCTATGTCTAGCAGTGGACTGCCAAAGACTGCTAATGCTAATGACGACGATAAAAATATATTTATGTATGTAATATATTAGTACTTTATAATAGTACCTTATCATGGGCGATAACTACGACAAACTTTGCCTTTTAAGAATGCCTAGACGTAGTGTGAGTACACCTGCGACTGAGTTTATGTATAAGAGAGCAATGTTTTGTGACCACTAGGGTAACAACCTTCAATGTTTCAAAGCAGTAAGTAAACTTTGGTCTTTTATACTGTTTTCATTTTGTCATTTTGTATTGCGCTTTACGCTTTGAGTTAGTGAAAGTCAGTTCCTTGTTACTTTTATTATTTTCTATCTATTATTTGTTATCTTAATGATATAGTCTATTAGCTGTTATTTACGTCATATTATGAATATAAAGTAAATGTGTAATATTAAGATAATGAACACATGTACTACTCGAGTGAAGAGCATTGTGTTTATTCATTACGTAGATGCTTTCCTTCATACACTTTAATAAGCAATAAAGGACCCTTGCCTCATCGCTAACGAGCCGACAACCCTTTTTACTTGCCCAGTGATGGTTAAGACTACGCTATTTGTCAATTTATAAGCGCTTTTTTGATACACTTAAACTCTTTACATCTATTTATTTATTTATATCTTAATGCCAATAGAGTACTCGACTGGGAGACGATTACCGGTCAACCTTTGGTCGTTTAGGTTCTTATAAATTATGATATATATATATATATATAATATACATGGTTTGTATTCTCACAACAAACTTGTAACATAAATGAGCTACTTTACCGATTATTCTTAATAAATAAAAGCGCATTATTTTCATAAATTATCTTGATAATTGTTATCAAATCGCCGACATGTCTCATCGTTACTTGAGACCAAGTATTTTACTTGGCATTAACCCATGAAAGTAGATACGTGTTTTAACTGACACAGAATCATATATCTTTATGTAAATATAAATCAAATGATATATATTTAATTATTCATAACATGGAGTGACGATATTTACGAAGTTGCCGGTGTGGGCTGAATGAGAATAACCGAAAATCGAAAGCGGTAGCGTCCGCTTCAGCCTGTGCCTATCCACTGCTGGACATAGGCCTGATGATTTGGTTATTGTTTTTAAATCTCCGTATTATTACAAAATGTTTTATTTTTAACGTATGTTTCTGAGAAGTAATTTACTAAAGGTTATATAGCTTAGCGCATTGATAAGTTTAACTTTTAATTTTGCCCTTATTAAAAATAGTTAGGTTGACAAACTCACCACTCCAATTTATCTCATGTCATGATTTAATATCAAAAAATTGGGGTCACATTATGTCATGTGTGATATCATTTTTGATTTGCAAAATAATACCAAAAATCCAAAGCATGTTATTCGGGAACACAATTTTGTGTGTTTATAATAACGATGTGAATATGACCTGTCTGTTTATTTATTATTCAAAGCTGTTACGGTCAGCTCATTTTTTAGGAGGATTAATTTAATCGAATTTAAACAATAACCTAGTTTTCATTCTAGTGAATATAGTTAACATAATGTGTTAAAATACAGCGAACCTCATTTACGTTTATTACTAAAATTGTGGTTTTGATTTTGCTTTAGAATTTATAACACAAGTAATGTGGTTTAGGTTAGTATTTATTTAAACACAATGCATAAAATAAATTAATTGTTTAGCTTTAACCAACGGTAACATAAGTCGAAACAGGCACTAACAACACTAACTAACAATGAACGCTACAACGTTCATTGTCAGTGTAATTTTTTGTGATTTTTTTATTATTAAAGGCGTAGAGACGAGCATAATGTTCACTCGATGGAAAGCAATACCCCAGCCTATAAGAAATGTAACGGAAGACACTACAAATGCGCTCGCCACCCTTAGATTTAGAATACTCGGTTACAGTGCCCTTAGAACCGGAAGACAGAAGTGTTAATACACTACCGTTTTGTGGCCGGATTAGGACTCGTAGTGATATCTCACCACAGGGTCTTCTACAAAAGGAGAATTACCACCTGTATAACGGACAATTCTCAGTACTTGTCATTGATTGTTTTATTGAACATTTACGCGTATCACGATCAATGGAACGACGTGTTCATCGATCTTTCACTTCCTCCGCGTAACGTTTGTTTACGGCAAACACGTCTGGTCGCGCCGCCACGCCTGTCGGCATAACAAATATAAACACGAATTAATACACCATAATGTAATTTACGATCCGATGGATATATTATCTCACAGTTAACGAACATCTCTGCCTTTGATTCGCTTTATTACGGCCGTATTAAATTGTCTCGGTGCGAAGATTGAATATTATATCGGGCTACGAGTTCCGTCGTGTTTGTTATTTCGATGCTGACACATAAAAATTACACTGGCTCAGGCTGCCCTAGTTATAGTCCGTGTTTGGATCTTGTGATCGAACAGCGTGCAAGCAAATATTTACGTACGAGGCGGACGTCGGAAAATATTAACGTGTTATAAGATGGCTTTAAAAATATTTATTCACAAATGATATTTTAGGCCGAAAATTCTTGTCATTATTAATTCATTACATTAATTACATTAAAACGATGTTTCATACATTTTATGTAGATTTTCTTATTAAATTTCCATTCTTCATTGTGACCACTACTAATAAACATAGCAGTCATAATTTGCTCTATTTTTTCAGAATAAAAATTAAAAGCGAAATTTCAAATCATTTCGCTTTTAATTTTTATGACTGACATAGTTATTTTTTTTAATTAGTTTATAAATTTTGTGTCATTGTCGAATATGAACATTTTCCAACATACGCACAATACATTTTCGATTGGGGCTGTGTCCTTCCGGAAATATGGTCAAATAAGAAGGGTGGCATATCTTCATTCTCGTTTTATATGTACCCCGTGGTCGTCCGAGCTCTTTGGTTTACAATGATGAATTAAAATCTCAATCTCAAGCTAGGTGTAATTTTCATTGTTGTAAAAGATACAATAGTATCTTAATAGGTGGGTATGACAATAACAAACTGATGGTAGACTTTTAAAATGTGTATTCGATTAAGAGTGTAATCGACACTTAAATAAAAAAACAATTTCGGTGAGTTAGTACAAAATTCATGAAATTCCTCCGTCTCGTTGTTTTTTGAAAGAAAAATATCGGCTACCATTTTATGATTCCTTTAATATGGAAATATTTCTTCAACTTATTTCAGTCATTTTAAAGTGAAGCACAAATTTTAATATCATTGCTACATTTACTACTAAATTATGATTATATAAGATTAATAAATAAATGAGATAATTGGGAAACATTATAAATACATAATTTATTATATTTTTTGTAAAAGCAAACTTGTTTTCTGCTTTTTTCTTCCTTCGCTCGACATACTAAGACTTTGTTTACTCAAGACTGGTGAGAATAGCTTCTAAAAGTCTATGCGAAGGCTGATTTTTTGTGGAGGTGATTTAGGAGGTGGAGGTTCTGTGGGTTCGAATCCATGGGACCAACATAATTTTCATTGTTGTTTTCTAATTGTTAGGTCAATTTGGACCAATCTACCCATTGATCAGAAAGTAGTAAGAGTAAATCTCGGATCTCACCAACCTCATTGGACAAGGTATGGGACATGGACAAAACCCTTATGAGAAAGGTGCTAGGGATGGACTTGTCACAGTGAGTACCAACACTGCATTGATATGGATATTGCTTGTCTTTAATTACAAATTATAAACAAAAAATTGTTAAGGTTTAGCTTTTAATTACATTTTAACAATATTTTAATTTATTGTTAATTTTGTTATATATTTTTTTTATCTTATCTTAATTCGTTTAGTGGTTAAAAAGTTAAAAGTGGCTAAAGGGTTATAAAGTCTGATAGATAAATTATGTTATATTATCCATAATGTTTTTAGTGAGGATTAAATAACATTTCATTACAAGCTTATATGAGAAACTATTTATACAGCTTTCCCTATTAAGTACGAATAGAATGATAGGCAGAGAACTAAGCAAATCTCATTTCGATATGACAATGAAACGTGCCTTGAATTCAAATTATTTTGCCGATTAAGTACAATAGCGAAATGAATCCTAGCAATACGTTATAGTATGTGTATGATATTCTATGTTGTATGTTGTATCTACCGCCTGTTTTTTGGAGCAGTAGTTAAGTAAATTTTGGTTAAGTTTCTTAGACAAATGCCGTCTCTAATCGGTATTAGTAACTAAAAGTTTATCTTTTAGTTTTTGATCACATTGAATTATGTTTTTTATTTCATCATCATCATCATCATCAAGCCTGTGTTAGTCACTGCTGGACTGGGCCTCCCTAATACCGCCACCGCTTCCGATCTTCAGCTATTCTCATCCAGCCCACCGGCCCTTTGCCGTCATCATCATGAATTCGTCCTCCATCTTGCCGCGGCGTCCTACACTATGTTTGCCGAGCCTCGGTCTCCACTCCAAACTTTCGACTGGGGCGTCAATTCTGCGGCTTATAGCCGCCCTGCCCTTCAACTTACTAATCCGGTGGGCTATGTCGGTGATTTTGGTTCTCGGACGGATCACGTCATTTCTGATGCGGTCCTTCAGAAGTACTCGAACAGCCCTCTCCGCAGCTCGCTGAGCGACTTTTAATTTGTGGACCAGTCAAGCATAAGTGTCAAGTCTGGCACCGTGGTCAAACAGGTAGGATGCACTGATCGAATTTTCGATTTGAGGCACTGTGGGATGGGTGACGGAAAACTCGACAAGCTTATGAAGCTGCCGCCAGCCGAATCCTTCTGTTGCCTCCCCTCAAAGTTGTTTCTATCTGGTTGGAGCGTTTGCCTAGGTAAACGTGCTCGGCTCACTTCGAGGTGGTGCATCATGTGTGATCGGTCCCGGATCAACGTGCTCGTTAAACATGACCTTGGTTTTACCCAAGTTCCGGAGTTCGATGCGTGCAGGAGATCCAGCCAGGCTTTGCACCATTTTCTGGGGTCCTAGCGGTCTCAGCCATGATGACGATATCGTCCGCAAATCGCAGATGTTGAGATGCTTGCCGTTCACATTTATGCCGTGTCCTTCCAGTTGAGCGTCTGAACATGTCCTCAAGCGCGGCGGAGAACAATTTCGGAACGACGTCTCTTTGTCTCACGCCGCGGTGCGGGGATGAGGCTCAGTCTGCCCACTTGGACTACGACAGACATAGTGCGGCGTTGCACGACATTTCAGCATCTCGATATTCGCCAATAAATTTGGCACCGCTGTAGGACTCGAGGAAAGACCAGGTCTCGATGGGTCAAAGCCTTCTTATAGTCCACAAATCCACACAGGGACTGGTTATACTCAAGTGTCTTCTGATTAACCTGCCTCACTGTATGGAAGTGGTCTATGGTGCTGTAACACTCAGAAACCAGCCTGTTCTTGAGGCTGCGCTTCGTCGAGTTTTTCGTGCAAGACGATTCGAGATGACCCTCGAAAACAACTTATAGACATGACTCAGGGCGATATTGGCCGATAGTTCTTCAAAGGGTTTTATCATAATTATTTCTATTGCTTGCGGAATATTATACATTAAAATAAAATTACTTTACGGATTTTATCCGTTTATTTTACATTTTTAATTCCCGACGTTTCGAACACTTTCCAGCAGCCGTGGTCACGGGGTGAACTGAGATGTCATGCGTCTTCTTGCCAGTGCTGAAGCAGGGTTTCCAGATCTTAATTTTATTATTATTTTTAATCTGTACTCCGACCTATGCCAAAACGAACTGATTTTATCTGTACAGCCAGCAGTGGTATTATGCTTGGGTTTAAATTTTAATTTATTATGGGATCCCAAGCAGGTCGTGAAACAACCATCTTCTCTATTGAAATTTGGATGTTTTTAATCTCAATAGCCTACGGATCATCCTTAGTGGAATCGGTGTTCTTTAGCGAGTTTGTGGTCGATCAAATCTGATGTAATGGTTTGGGTGATTTAATGTATGGTCACACCTGCCGACTTGTTGGGTCTTCTATGTTTAATGTCAGCTATATGTTCCTTTACGCGGGTTCTTATTGCTCGCTTCGTTTGTCCAATATAAGAGAGGCCACAGTCACAATCTAGCTTGTACACTCCTGGGTCTTGTAGAGGAATATTGCACTTGACAGGTGGTAGGAATTGACCAATCTTCTTCAGCGGCTTGAAATAAGTTTTGATTGAAGCCTGCCTCAAATGTAGCCAATCTTGTCAGTTACGCCTCTCACAAAAGTTAGAACAGCAGGTACTCGCTCCACTGTGGCTGCCTTCACTCGGTCACTGTGACGCTGCCGTGGCGCAGCAAGCTTGTTGTCTCGCAGTACTTGCTTAACATGGTGTAGCTCAGCCGCCAGGTGTTTATCATCACAGATCCCTCGTGCTCTCTGAAACAAAGATTTGCCCACGGTAGCTAACTGGGATGGATGGTGGTGTGAATTGCCATTTAAATATTTATTTGTATGGGTTGGTTTCCTATACACAGTATGGCTCAAGGTGTTATCAGGATTGCGAATAATTAAAACATCAAGAAAAGCTAAAGAATTATTATTTTCTAACTCCATAGTAAACTGTATTTTTGAATTTATGGAGTTAAGGTGGTTTAAAAATGCATTTATTTTATCATATGGTAAGATGGTAAATGTATCATCCACATAGCGCTTATAAAATCTTGGATGAATGGGAGCAGTGAGTAGGGCCTTCTCCTCAAAGTCTTCCATAAAAATGTCAGCAACAATAGGAGACACCGGGCAACCATCGCTACACCATCCATCTGCATGTAGAACTCATCTTTCCACAATAAATAGCCAGATGTTAAGCAATGTTTCAGTAAAATGCATATTCAATTGAGATGTTATTTTCCTCTAACTTTCTTGTTACAATATTGATGCAATCTTCTATAGGTATAGATGTAAACAAAGATTGAACATCAAAACTAACCATAGTTTCATTGTCAGCAAGATGTAGATGTTTTACCTCGCTGACAAAATGGTATGAATCCTTTGTAAACGCGCTTGTTTGTCCTCTGAGTGGAGACAACAAAGAACTAACAATTCTCCGAGGCAGACAAAGGTAATTCTACGGTGATCATGGACACGTCAGATTATAATTCTAAATTAGAACAACTGTTAATGGATGAAACTACGTATAGGAAGGTCAAAACGGCCCTACTGCGAAAAGCAACTCAAATTAACTAGCGATCTTATTAAAAGCACTCCGAAAAACTTAATCTTGACGTAAAATTGATAATAACTTCATGTCCCAAGCCCCAAAATTGTATGGGTTGCCTAAAATACACAAATTTAATGCTCCATTGCGCCTATTGTTAGCCAAATTGACTCACCTACTTACAAATTGGCTCAACATTTAGTAAAATCCTCTCACCACTCAGAGGACAAACAAGCGCGTTTACAAAGATTCATACCATTTTGTTGCAGGTAAACATCTACATCTTGCTGACAATGAAACTATGGTTGGTTTGATGTTCAATCTTTGTTTATCTATCTATGAAATTGCATCAATATTTAACAAGAAAGTTGAGAAATATCTCAATAGAATATGCATTTTACTAAAACAGTGCCTAACATCTAGCTGTATTGTGGAAAGATGAGTTCTACATGCAGATGGATGGTGTAGCGATGGTTGAGTGTCTCCTATTGCTGACATTTTTGATGGAGACTTTGAGGAAAGAGCCTACTCACTGCTCCATTCTCAAGTGTTATAAGCGCTATGTGGATGATCATTACCATCTTACCATATGATAAATAAATGCACTTTTAAACACGCATAACTCCATAAGATTCAAAATACGAGTTTACTATGGAGTTAGAAAATAATAATTCTTTAGACTTTCTTGATATTTCGAAGTATTCAAATCCTGATAACGCTTGAGCCATACTAGCAATGTAGGAACAGCCCTATACAAATAAGTATTTGAATGAATTCACCACCATCCATCAGATTAGCTACGATGGCAAATCTTTGTTTCCAGCTGAGGATCTGGATGATAAACACCTGCGCTGAGCTCCCATGTTAGCAAGTACTGCGAGACAACAAGCTCGCTGCGCCACGGCAGCGTCACAGTGACCGAGTGAGAGCGCTCCAGTGGAGCAGTCCTGCTGTTCTAAGTTTGTGAGAGTACTGACAAGATTGGCTACATTGAGGCGGAGCTAATCAAAACTTGTTCAAGCCGCTGAGAAGTGGTCATTCCTACCCCGATCATCGTGCATGTCCCTCAAAGACCCAGGGTGTACAAGCTGATTGACTGTGACTCTCTTATGTGGACAGAGCAAGCGAGCATGAAGAACCCGCGTGAAGAACGTATAGCTGCATTGAAACATAGAGCCAACAAGTCGGCAGTGTAGTGACCATGCGTTATCACGCAAGCCATTACATCGATTTGATCGACCACAAATCCTCGCTAAAACGCCGTTCCTACCGAAGGATGATCCGTGAAGCTAATGAGATTAAAAACATCAAATTCAATAGGAAGATGGTTGGGTTCTACGACTGCGGGATCGCAATAATATAAATTAGCAAGCATAATACCACTGCCGCTGTACAGATAAAATCAGTTCGTTTTCGCATAGGTCGAGAGTACAGGTTAAAATAATTAATAAAGTAAGATCACACCAACTTCGCACTGGCGAGAGACATGACATCAGTCTACCCGATGACCACGCGCTGGAAAATGCTCGTCAGTCGAGATTAAAATGTAAAATAAACCGATAAAATCCGTAAGTAATTTACTACCTATAGGTTTTATCACCTTTTTTGAAAGAATACGACCAAACCCTATGCCCATGCCTCAAGTTCTCCCGGAAAGAAGGGTGAGAGTTAAATAGACGACAGGTCTCTTCAGCACCAGTTTACCGGCGCTTCAAAGCTCACGTCGTGACTCCGTCCTCTCCGGGGCTTTTCCATTTGAAGTTGCTCAGAGGCCCCTCGATTTCATCTAGGCCGATTTCTGGAAGATCCTCCGACACATGGCGGGTAAGGTGGCTCAGAATCCTTCTCATCCGGCTCCGGGTGTGCTGAATACGACGCGTATAACTGGCTGTAAAGCTTTCAACCTCGAGAGAACCTCTGGTCTCGAAGCGACGACTTCTCCGTTCCTTTGGTCAACTTCGTTAGATGGCTTCTTCCAACCTGTGGTACGAAGACTTTGGACCCCCGGTTATGCTCAATAGCTGTCTGTATTGAGAGCGTATTGGAGTGAAGGAGGTCGCGCCTTACCAGCTTGGAGATGGTCTTGTTAAGAACCCACTGTTCTAAGGAAGTGACGGTTGGATCATTTCGTCGCTTTGCCATGAGATCTAGTGTTTCTACCGAAAGTTTAGACTTTTTGCCCGTACGTCGCGGGCCGCAAATTTTTGCACCCTAGTCCCGAAGAATTTTTACCACTCGACCGAGTTCCTCGTCAACGTCCACGCCGATTGCATTTTCCAAGGCAGCAAATCGATTCTTAGTCAATCGAGACATCTTATGCACCTCAGTTCCTCTTCCAGTTGGGCCAAATGAGAATCTAGCCGTAGCGTGCGTCCGTTGTATGTTGTGATGGTCATTTGGTTTTGGCGGCTTACGTACTCCCGGAGATTCTTAGCACCCCCCGCCCTGCAGGTACCGTGGCCGCCGCCTTGGCCAGGATTAGCACGGCTACCGGGAACTGGGGGCCGGGGCGTTTTTCGTCTCACCATTAGGGGGTTTTGGACCATATCCCACCACGCTGATCCAATGCGGGTTGGTGGGTGGTTCGCCAGAGCCTCGTTCGTTGTTTGGCAGGATGCACCACGTGCAGGTTAGGTTGGCTTGGGTTCCGAAGATGTTGTTAGGATCCCCTTACACACCTAAGGATCCTCTTGTACCCCTTAGGATCCCCTTACACCCCCTTTTTTTATTTACGCGATTAATATACATGTTAAATGCTTTTTTTACGGAATTTTTCGTTTTTTATGGATCTGGAAAGAGATCGGAACTACAAAATATATGCATTAACAGCGAAATATCTATAAAAAGTAAATTAACTATGTAAGTCAAAATCAAGTATTTAAATAAAATGAGATGATTTACTACTTTTATTGCAAATGGAAGATATTCAACATGATATTATATATACATTTACAGCCATATGTCGTTTAATACTTATTCGTCGTGTCGTATTCTGTACAAAACACCACTGTGGTACAATTTTGTATAACAAATCCATTTCCCTAATAAAAAAACCCAAACTAATTGTAGGAAACGGATGTACAGCTCTCATAAAAATTTACAAGCGAACCTCTTTTGTTTCTGTTTAAGGGGCATACAGATGCGAGGGATCAGCAATACATTTGTCCATAAGGTCCCGGCCTAACGCGGGGTCGCCACAATTCCAGCCCCCAAAAATGATGGCGCCTTAGTAATTCGGGCACGGGACATAGCTGTATTATACTAAATGGGACACCTTACGGTTTCCGCTCGGGATAAATTTATCTCAGTCAAAGATTAAATCAGTATTGTTGGATCAATTGCATACAAATTTATCACTATTCAAATTTCTAATGTGAAATGATTCCTTCGTATCTTTGCGATAATTTTTAGTAGTTTTACATATTTTATTCATATAACAAAAAAAATAAATTTATATTATTATTGATACACAACATTTATATATATGCTGAAATTGTCACCGAAGTATTTCTTTTCCAAAAGATCACCTTGAAGGGAAGACCTTTTATTATTAAATGAATATAATTATGGTACATGCAACTTTCAGGTAGCAAACAATTAACAATTAAAATTATACTAATAAAACAACGCTGAGAAATGGTTTTATTATCGTTTATATCACGCTATAGCTGTATTAAAAATTATTAAGTTACATAATTTGCGACACAAGAAAGAGCCGTTGTTATTAATTGCTCTTTAAGGAGCGATAAAGAAAATTTGCTCGAAATTTCTTAATCAAAATTAGTAAGGCAATTTAACTTTGTTTCAAAACTGTGTCATTTAAAACAGGCACTAACTGAATAATACTTTTTATTGCTTCTATAAGTTTTTTTTTATTATTTCAGTAAGCTTTCCAAGTAAACATATTTATTGCTAAAGGATTTTAATTATAAAAACAAAAAACATAAGAACTAGGATTAAGTACCTATACATGGCAGTTGTGGAACACAGAGAGAGAGAACGAGAAAAGAAAAGAGAGAAAAAAGAGGTGAAATGCTGTAACTATATTTAATTATATCACTGGTAAAAGTTTCAAAGGCATTCATTTGTAACCGAAGTTTTAAACTAGCGTTCCAACCACTAACTGTCCTAAGCTGTTTTCTCCAGTACGATGAATAAGATTTTATGTATTTCATCATAATTGCCATTATTTCGGCCTGTTGAAGTTCACTGCTGAGCGGGTTTATCAAATAATTGCCGAAAGGCACTATCCAAAACTTGCATTAACCAAATTACTGCACATTTGCACAGTCGCCACTCTACCGCATGTGGGGTAGGTGCAATAGCTAATACAAAGCTGCTATTCGAAAAAATATAACGGTTCTATAAGCTATGCCACATCACAATCTGCAAACTAAGTAGTTTACCATATTTCTGCTGCGGATGTCTTTATTACGCACTTTATCATGATGAGGAATATCGACTTTAGCTCTATAGCTCGCAGATCGACTTGGTGCTTCCTCATTGAGGGGTATTGGGCGAAAACTATGTCTGCATGTACGGATACGTATTTAGTATGATTTTTCTTTCACTTACAATGCAACAGCATTTTACAGCAGACCGCTTATTACATGTCATTTCGAAATAATTGGTAAAGTTCACTATTTTTATTATCTTTATTCTTTCAATAGTATTTATTTATAATAATTTTAAACTCTTTTACGTATATCGTAACATTTTAGACTACTTGAATCTTTAAAACGTTTGTGTGTCACCGTAGCTGAGACGAACACTCGTAGTTTTACTTAATTATTATATTTATTTAAGTATCATACACATATTTAAGCAGGGTTTTTTTACACCTTGAGCACCTATTTAACAGATTTTTAAAAATCCAAGTTGATGGCATACAAGATAACATTTACAATCGTTTCAATAAAAGAGCCCATGTTTATGGAATTTTTCTGTGACCAGGGCTTGTCAATTTAGTTTTTAAGCCTCATCCCTCTTATTTATAGATATACATAAACTCCTAATACAAAATGCGAGCTTAAATACTGCAGCTAATATTGAGCTAAAGTAATTCAGCCATCGAACGCAGTTAATCAGTTCAGATTCAGAAGATCAAATGCCAATCGGTCACGTTAAATTAGTATGTCGCAAAACTTCGTTAAAAGCTTGTAGGATTAGGAATTGACTAAATACTTGGCCGTCAATGAAGTGGGATAAAATAAAGTTGCTTAAATATGTATAACTGCCTGCGTAGTCTAGTGGTATTGGCGTGTGCTTTAGAAACCTGAGGTCGGGGATTTAACAAATTTTCATTGCTGTTTCCTAGTTAGTTAGGGCAGTTTGGGCCGATCACCCAATTCTCTGAAAAGTAAGATGATGCATGCATCGCATGGGCGTGTAAAAAGTCGGTCCACTCACTAATCCGCATTGCACCAGCGTGGGATACGGTCCCCTAATGGGCTGTATTAGGGGAGGCCTATGACCAGCTGTGGACTATCACAGGCTGATAATGAAATATGTATATCCGAATATCAAAGTCACAATGCCTACTTATCCTTCGCAGACAATTTCTCAAGTATAACCACAGATACTGTTTTAACTCACAGCGTCTGGTATTTCATTTCAAAGGCCCAATGTTATACAGGCAATGGCTGAATTTGTGAGAGTTCATTTAAAGGCACCTACACCTTATATTGACTGCCTACGTTTTGTCTTAAAACCTGGGAGTGTACACTAAAGATTAATCCGAGAAAGAATTATTTTCGTATTTTACCATAAATGTACTTTTATATATAATTTTTTACGAGTTTTCCTTGGATTACTCGCAAACAAATTTTACATATTGTCTATTCGTGCTTTTGACAAAATTTTATTAAGATGAAATTGTGCTAATTGTGACCCGACACCATTTTGCAGTAGCGTTTTAATGAATTACTTTAATTCAGTCCACGCCAACTTAAATTACCCAATTTCTTTTAGGCAATTTCTATTAACATAACAGATTAACGTAATTTCTATTCAATATATTTTAAGAAAACCAACGATTTTTATGTTGCAATCTTTATAAATTAAAGTAATTTTATTTATGTATATTATTAAACATGTTTTGGTTATTATATGTTATTAAATAATAGAAGTCGCCTGTTAATATTTAACACGCAAAAGTTATTATACAATTTAGCATAGAACATTAACTAATATGTACAAAGATCTAAATTTAAAAGAGACAAATTATGGCAATTGACAAATCTAGTTAACTTTTAAGAATCGATTACAAAATAAGCTAACACCATAGGTCAAATCAGTCAATTACGTTAACACTGTGAATTATTACATATTTTGGGTTATTTGTTTTCACATATTACACTAGGATTGTTATTAGAAAAAATAGTCACTACACATTATACTTTTAAAAATCCCAAAAGTTTTTCTTATTTCATATCACTTCTCATCATATTTAGTGTAAACTACATTATATCCATAAATATTATAGTCTATACTTATTTTGGTACATAAGATATGCTATTGTAAAGTTTCAATAAAATCCATACATTATGAGTGAAATAGTAACAATCATCTACTCTTACAAACTTTTACAATCGTATGAAGTACGACTAGTACAATTACCTAGACAAATAAAAAAACTGTAGTGTTTGTTTGTAACATTAAAATAAAAGATTCAAAGTTTTTACATATAAGCAATACATATGACAGGACATTTTTTTATTCTGTATGTCTATTTGTTTTGGCTAATCTCAGGAATGGCTAGTCCAAGTTTGACAGGACCTTCACTGGAAGATAGCTTATGTAGCTGAGAGTACCTTAGGCATCTTTATTAGACAATACATTTTTTACATAAAACCACCGGATGAAGTCGCGGGCAACAGCTAGTATAATATAATTAATCCATTGAATTTTCCCTATTTATTGAAACATCTGAGCGAGATGAATAAACAGCTGCCGCTATTATTGGTACGTTAAGCGTGTCATACCATACGTCACGACTCCAGATTGGTTCAGGTATTGTTCCTGGCAGGCCCATTATTCTGTAATTGTTCTCAGCTCTATATTGTCGTCTGTGTGTAATACAGCGTTCGGTGTAGTTTATTGCTGAAACATATAAAACGTAATGAATATTATATACGTCTTCACGTTCTGAGGTACAATGAAAAGGAACTAACGACCTATGTTAGGTTTTGTCTTTGGACCTTCAATTAATTGCTAGTGACCTTGAATATCACACTTTGTGCGGTTGTCAGATTTTACATAACTATATAAAAAGAAAAAGTCCCAGAGTAGTTTTGTTGTGGATACTTAATATTATATATCAGTAGTAATTATTTAAAGAACTGTTTAATACGATTCTACTGTACAGTAGTAGGGCATAGGCAGTTTAGTGTTTTAAAGTTGATGGTAATTTCAAAGTAAGCAAAAGTCTTTATGTGCGGCAGCGTAGATTTAAATGGAAACCAAAAGAAACTTTCATAATATTTATTTGTTTAAGAGGTAAGTTATAACTCACATTCAGATCACAACACTGTTATTATTAACATTTAAAGAATCAAATTCAAACTTATTCCTAAATAACTATATGCTTTCCCCCTATCTTATTGACTATCGATTAATCAACAACCGGTTTGGAGATGAAAGCAGAATGACTTGAGACTGGAACTCACAAAAATGAATATACAGGTTACACAATACAAACATAATTTAATAAAACGACTTTATGGATTTAATCGCGCTTTAATTTGCTTATAATATTCCCAAAGTTTCCGCTTATTGGCAGGTAGATGTTCATGAATAGACTGAGGTGATTTTCTGTGATTGTCTATCTGTCAAAGTTTGAATCAGCCCATTTAGCATCAATTTTATGCTTGGTTGTAGTTCTCTGAATCGGATCCCAAAAAGTTTCAATAGCCTAGCTATAAAATTAATAATTTAAATCAGTATTGTATTAAAAATGTATAACGTAAGATTAAGTTGCTTCAATACCTTTATGAGATTTTGACAAGCGGAAAAGTAATTGATATGTTTCAAAGTTCCTGAGTATTGCTATATTGAAATGGTTTGTTTTACTGTTTTTACCAATCATTTAATCGATCGTTAATAAAAGTAATATTGTTAAAATATTAACTTCGTAATCTTATTTTTATAAAATGTATTTTCTGTAATAACTGTTTTTTTTATTGCTATAAAGACAGACAAGCAGTCAGGCCACCTAATGGAAAGAAGTAACTGGCGTCCATAGACATCTGGAATATCAGGGGTATCACCAACGCGCTGTCTATATAACACATAGGATGTTATGTCTGGTTAACCTAGTTACTACGATGAATAAGATGCCCTTTATACCGATAAAATAGTAGTGTTTTCACACTACTGCTTTGCGGCAGTAATAGGCACTCCAGTGTGGTACCCCAGACGACCCCCCTGAAAAAGGTGTTTTACCACCAAATATATATAGTCGAAAATACAACTCCTGAAATATCAATTAACGTGCAATAATTAAATATAAGGCTACTACGCAGACAAAGTTTTCAAACAAAGTACATGTATATAAGCAAATGAACATAGGTGCGTACGTACGGAATATAGTAAAACGTAATGAATATTACATACGTCTTTACGTTCTGAGGTACAATGTAGAGGAACTTACGATCCCTCTTAGGTTATGTTTTTGGACGTTCTATTAAATGCTTGAAAAATTTCACCTAAAAATTTGTCTACATGCGGATGTTGGATTTAAAATAATGATATTAATCTTGCCACTCGCCCCAGGCAATGCTGATACTAAATATAACCTTCCTTACCTATAAACATACCTGCCAAAGGCCATATTGATCTTTATTATATGAAAAATGTTTGCAAGGGACTTAATTGATTAAGTATTAATACTAAATTTTTAGTGAAATCAAAAATACGCCATTGACCCGAAAATAATTTTATGAGAACAGAAATACATAATACAAAAATCATAAACATAGGTAACCTACCTAATATATGATTCTTTTTAGTAAAAATAGAATTGTTAACATTTACAATAGTCGTTAATATACCAATATATAAAATCATAAAAATCCTGCTAAAATATGAAATATATTAAAAATGTTTAACGTAAGATCAAGTTGATTCAATTTATGAGTTTTAACGAGCGGTGAAGTAATTACATTGAAGACGATTCAAAGATTTTATGCATTTCAAAATAGCAACTATTTTGAAATGGATTACTTTTCTTTTTTGTTTTAATAATTTAATCGATCGTTGATAAGAGTAAGTAATAATTGTGAAAATTCTATACAATTTGTATATGAAATATGTATTTTTTGCTATTACTGAAGTTATGATACTTATGCTAGGTATAGTTATTTTATTAAAATTGTAGATTACCTTTTTTTTAGATGTGTGACCTGTGTAATTAGATTGTAATCGCTGAGTATTTTGTAAGGTTAAAATAGTATACATAGTGTTTATTTTAAGTATATTTAAGTATATAAATATATACATAGCTGAAAATGCAATTCATTGAATATCCATTAACGTTGCTATAATTAGTCATACATGAGGTAACTACGCAGACAAAGCTGTCAAACAAAGTACATGTACATACGCAAATAAAGATACTTTAATTCAACATTTCTGAATGTCCGTATTAACGCAAATATAGGAAATGCACGTGCGTAAATACTGAAAGTACATCTATTATGCGTATCCGATTATTTTGGGCGGAATTGATATGTGGCTTTTGTCAATATTTGTTTACGTAACCATTGAAGGCCTAGTGTTCCTAGTCTATTTCTTTATGAAATTATTACTAGATACATTAATAATGTAATGCATTAATGATGTAAAGACTCGTAAACTCTCTGTTAGCAAACGCCAAAGTTTATGATACTTTGGAACTCTGACGGTATTTCAGACGTATCTAACCAGTCATAAATCGTTGTGCATGGCACAGTAGAAAGAACTTAAGCAATTAATTTTATACTTGCAGATGTAATTTATGCTGCTCCTTTTTTTAGCCGTTTAACTGACGGCATTTCTTTAAAATACGATTATTTATTACATATATAATTTTATTGCAGTTTAAATGGGCTAGTTTAACACTTATGTCTTTAACTTACGCGATTATACTTATTAAATCCGCTTTTTTACTAACATCTCGGCTTAATTATTTATATTTGGTCCATGAGTAGAGTTATCGATTTAACCTAGTAAACTGATATCTTCAAGTAAACCTTTACATACACAAACATGCAAAGACGAATTTAATTACCGCAGCTAATATAAATTAAACTAATTCAGCCGTCGAACGCAGTTAATCAGTTCAGATTCGGAAGATCAAATGCCAATCGGTCTCATTAAATTTGTGTCACAAAACTTCGTTAAAAGCTTCTTGGATCAGTAATCGACTTAATTCTTGCTAGCTAATGAGGTGGAATAAAATAAAAATGCTAATATATGTATATCTGTATTCTTAGATAATTTCCCAAGTTATTATATAATCGTCGATAAATCTACCCGGAATAACCACAAAGCCAGTTTTAACAGCAACAGATACTTGATCTTCATAGCCCAAATGTTATGTAAGGAATGGCTGAATTTTGTGAGAGTTCATTTAAGGGCACCGACGCCTTATATTAACTGTCAAAGTCTTTTCATAGAACCTGAAACAAGTGTACACTAATGCTTATTCTGGAAACATAATATTTTCGTATCTTAATTCAAATGTTCTTTTTTTATAATATTTTACGAGTTAGCGTTTGATAACTCGCAAGCTAATTTGACCTATAGCATATTTGTGCTGTCGACAAAATTGTATAAAAGAGAAATTGTGCTAATTGCGACCCGACACCATTTGCAGTTGCGTATTAATGAATTACTTTAATTCAGTCCATGCCAACTTAAAATACCCGATTTCTTTAGGCTATTAAGTTATTTTCATTTTAGAAATACAATTAACATAACGGATTGACGTAACTTCTACAAAATATTTTATCATCTTTATAATTTAAATTAATTTAATATTTTTATTTTTTACTTGTGGCCTTTACTTTTTTGGCCATTTCAAACATTTTATGTTCCTAATTTTTAAACATTAGCTAGGTGCAAGCATTATTACATTCAACTTACAATTAGCTTCACCTAGCGGTTTCTACTTCATGTTGGTTGTTGTTTTTGATCGTCCGTAAAATTGTTGTGTTATGTGTGAATCGACTGCCTCCGTAGCCTAGTGTTATGGGCGTGTGCTTTAGCAACTGGAGGTCGTGGGTTTGAATCCTGCGGGACTCAACAAATTTTCATTGTGGTTATGGCAATTTGGGCCGATCACCCAATTGTCTGAAAAAGTAAGACGATCCATGCTTCGGATGAGCATGTAAAGTTGGTCCACCCACCAACCGTATTTGACCAGCGTGGTGGAATACTATGCCCAGCAGTGGACTATCACAGGCCGATGATGTGATATGTCATCATAGAGAACACATTATATATTTATAGGCCTAAAAGTTGTTTTACGGACGTAAGTCTTTTATTGTATTTTGAATCAACTACGCTATATCCTTATAAATAACAGTCTTTGTGTTATTCTTATATATAATCAAGGTCAAAAGTTTTATTTAAATCTCTAAAGTAGTTTTCAAGTGAAACAGTATACAACATCCATCCTTACAAAATTTCGCGTTAATTATATTATAACGAAGTTCGATTATTTACATAAACAATGTAAGATTTAACCATAAAATGCATATTAAACAATATATTTTTAGTCTGTCTGTCTGATGGTTCTGGCTAATATCTGTAATGGATCGTCCCATTTTGAGCAAATTTCACTGGAATATAGCTGTTTTAACTAGGACATGCTTAGGCTCCTTTTTAAGACTAGGAAATATATATTTTTTAACATAATCATACCAATGAACTCACGGGCAACAGCTATTATAATATATAATTAATCCATTGAATTTTCCCTATTCATTAGTACATCTGAGCGAAATGAATAAACAGCTGTCGCTATTATTGGTACGTTAAGCGTGTCATGCCACACGCCACGACTCCAGATTGGTTCAGGTATTGTTCCTGGCAGGCCCATTATTCTGTAATTGTTCTCTACGCTCTATATTGTCGTCTGTGTCGAGGGCGGTAATACTAGCGTTCGGTGTAGTTTATTGCTGGTGCGTGCGTACGAAACATATAAAACGTAATGAATATTACATACGTCTTCACGTTCTGAGGTACAGTGAAGAAGAAGAATTAAAAAAAAAGAAGTTACCCTTTTTAACATAACTATCTTTCATAATGCGGTTGCTAGATTTAGGTTGTTGCATAGTTATGTAAAAAGAAAAAGCCCTATTGTAGTTTTGTACAATATTATGTATCAGTTGTAATTATTCAAAGAACTGTTAACGGTCTTATACTGGACAGTAGTTATGTATTAGTAATTTAGAACTTTAATCTTAATGGTAGATTAAAAGTAAGCAGAACTCTTCATAAGCGGCAAACTAAATGTGAATGAAAATAATTTAACATAAGATTTTATGGATTTTATCACGTTTAAATTTGCTTACAATTCACAAAGTTTCGCTTCTATGCAGGTACCATGATCATAAATAGACTGAGGTGATTTTGTGTTTATTGTCTGTCTGCCAAAGTTTGAATCAGCCCATTTAGCATAAATTTTATGCTTGGGCACAGTTCTCCGAACAATTGTATCCCAAGAAGGTGGTAATACCTAACCATCTTCTGTATTAAAATTAGGATGTATTTTAATTTCAGTAGTCTAGCCACGAAATTGATAATTGTTTTAAAAATGTATAACGTAAGATTAAGTTGCTTTAATTAATGAGTTTTTAACCAACGAAATGTTTCGAAGTTCTTAAGTATTGTTATCTTGAAATGCTTTGTTATTCTGTTTCTGTATCAATTATTTAATCGATCGTTAATAAAGGAAATATGGTTAAAATGTTTACTTCATAATGTTATTTAAATAAACGATGTAATTTCTGTAATTACTAAAGTTATAATACTCGTGCTCGGTACTATCCTCTCAAATTAGATTATAATAAAAGTTTATTTAAAACATAGTAAATAGTACTGTTTATTATAACTTTATTTACCTACGTGTTTTTTGTATTGTCATCAAGGCAGACAAGCAGGTAGGTCACCTGATGGAAAGTGGTCACCGACGTACATGGACATTGGCAATACTAGGGATATCACCAATGGGCTGCCTACATAAAACATAGTTTGTTACGTCTCGTTAACCCAGTTACTACGCTCGCTAGGGTGCTCTTTTAACCGAAACCTAATATTGTTTTCACACTGCTTTGCAACAGAAATAGGCATCCCGGTGGTACCACCCCAGACGGTACCTCCCTGTAAAAAGGGGATCTACAACCAAATTAATATACTATAATACTATTCCGGGAATATCAATAAACGTGCAATAATAAGCTATACATAAGGTTACTACGCAGACATAGCCGTCAAACAAAGTACATGTACAAAAGCAAATAAACATAGTTTAATTCAACATTTCTGAATGTCCGTATTAACGCAAATATAGGAAATGCACGTGCGTAAATACTGAAAGTACGTTTATAATGCGTATCCAATTATTTTGGGCGGAAACGAGATGTGGCTATTGTCAATATTTGTTTATTTAACCATTGATGGCCTAGTTTTCTAGGCTATTTTTATAAAATTATATTATATATATTATTATATTATGTTATAAATTATAGATATTTTTAAAAGTAATGCATAAATAATTTAAAGACTCGTGAACGATCTGTTAGCAAACACCAAAGTTTATGATACTTTGGAACTCTGACGGTATTTCAGGCGTATCTAACCAGACATAAATCGTTGTGCATGGCAAAGGAGAAAGAACTTAAGCAATTAATTTTAGACCTGCAGATGTAATTTACGGTTCTATTTTGTTTTAAATCTTTTTGAATCATCTAATTCTAACAGATACTTTTTTTCGTGTGGCAACTCCAAGACTTTCACGTCATGAAGTTCATATATTGTAATTAATTATATTTTATAACTTATTAACAATAATTGTTAGTCTTAGCCTCTTTGTATAATTTAAGTCTGGCAAAGACTAGAATTCAGCATTGTGAAGCGATTATTGTGATATTGTGTAATATTGGTATGGACGTCTAGCTGCACTGCGCAGGTAACGTCTTCTTAATTAAATTTAGCGTATTGTTCCTTTATCCTCTTCAAGTGCTCATTTTATATTTATTTTTACTAAATTCAAATTTTAATTACCTAAAAAAATGATGACCCGCAACACCAAGGCCCGTCAGGTTGAGGAACACCTCCATTTTGCGCTTAAAGAGTTAAAGGAGCCAAAATGCAATGTGAGCAACTGCTCAGGGAAAGGGATGATAACGAACAAGAAACTTTGCAAATTATTGATAGAAATTTTAAATTAAAACAAGCGGGCTCAATTACACTCAAATTATTTAACTTCACAAGAGCAAATTAATAATTTGCAAGGTGTAGTCGATGGATTTGACCAGTGTAGGGATGAGTATGAGGCAGCTCTCGGCCTCACCTCTAAGCTGAAGTCTGAATTGCTATATTTAGCGAATCTAAAACCCGAATTTAAAGACAAAGCAAACCCAAAGCCTATATTCTGAATTAGTAGGGGAAGTACCGAAGATGATATCCTCAGTCTTAAATGTTACAAACAATTTTAGCACTATAGATCTGACCGTTGATGACTCTGGAGCCTACCACCCAGGTATTAGCAGGAAAAAGTAGAAGAAATTAAAGAAAATAAACAAATGCATTAGAAAGACTGAAAAATTATAAAGACAGGAAAATATGTAAAGACAGGAATTTACTGAAAGATAAAATAAACTTGTGTTATTATGAGGCTAAGACAGCTCAGCTGTCTCATGAGGCTGCTGTCAATACGCTGCAGGCTGAGATTGCATCTTTAATGCAATCTTTAAATGTTCTTTCAAAAAATATGAGGCATCCCAGAGGGAAATTTCAGAACACATTCTGGCTATGAATGATCTTGTAGTTTGTGTAAACATAATTCTGACAGATTTGATTTCTTGACAAGAAATTGTATATGTGACTGTCAAAGCATTCCAAGGTAATTAAGAGCTGAAAGTTGCTAAGCCTTTGTCGAAGACTGAAGCGTCACACAGTGGCCTTAAAGACACATCGGAACATATTTCTTCTAATAGTTATATTAAAGTATAAAGTGATGAACTGGGAAGAAACATGAGCTCATTCCTACTAGACAAGTGTTCGGGGGAATCGGTGTCTAACAACGGTATGCCCGGAGCTACTTACTCACATATAATAAGGAAAATTTTGACCGATATATATTGCCCCAACACTATTTTAATCATTATGATTGGGATTGGATTTTTATAAGGAAAGAATTTAAATCAATATTTACTTCTAAAATGGTTAAATCAAATGGTTCTGTAGCTTTTAGTGAATGGGCAACAGTTGGAATTCACAAAAGCAGGCATAGATTATATGAGCTTTACAGTGAAAAAACATAAAACCATAATAAGACCTTTGTTGCACATGTCAGTGCTTATTAAAAAATATTTAAAATGGTTTTTACTCTATCGAAATATCAATATATCAAAAAAAAAATTAAATTTCATAATATAAAATAAAAATGACTTGGAATATTATCAACAGTGAAACTGGAAGGTACTAAGAGCAACTCTAATATAACTCTAAATATTGATGAACCTTATATAGAAGCTGACGAAGATGTTGCTACTTATTTCGAAAAATTCTTCTCAGACATTCCAGTTTCTACTACCAAGTCATTTTTATCGTCTCCAACAGTTGCTGAGTCACTAATTAAAGATAATACCAATGAATGTACAGAAAATTTTAATTGTACGGACGCAAATCCCGGAGATGTTGTAAGTACGTTTAAAACTTTAGATATAAAAAAAACTACACACCTATGGGGGATCTCTGTTAAAGTAAAATATCACCTCACCTAGCAGCAATATTCAATATAAGTATTAGAAGGGGCGAATTTCCTGACCTAATGAAGCATAGCAAAATTATTCTGATATTTAAATCAGGATGTAATACGGACCCTAATAACTATAAACCAATATCTATACTGCCTACTCTTAGTAAATTATTTGAAAAACTCTTACTAAGTCAATTGGTTAAACATTTCAATCGTAATTGTCTTTTAAATAACAAGCAGTATGGATTCACAAGGGGTCGCTCAACAACTGACGCAGGCATCAGGCTTCAAAAATGCTTTTGAGGCTTGGGAAGCGAGGACCGTTTATATGTTAAAGGTTATTACGATATTAATGAATTTTTAAATGATAACACAGGCTGGTAATGGAATGTTCGCTCCAGGTCTTGTTTCAAAGTTGCATAATATCTAATGCCGGATTATCAAATTGTTTGTTATTTTTAAAAGATGACTTAAAAAATAGCCCACTGAGTTTCTTTGGCCGGTTCTTCTCAAATCTGAGGCGTCCTTTTCAAAACCGGTGGTAGTGTGTTTGACAATCAATAAGCAAGTGTAAACTTCTATATTGAATAAAGATATTTGAATTTGAATTCAATTACACTACCATTATTTAATACATTTAGCATTATCTTACTGTCGAAATAGAGTAATTAAGTTTTTATTTTACTAAATTCAGTATGCTCATATCAGAACATATTTGTTTTCTTAAAAATTGCCAGTATTTCATATTACAAACAAATATCTTTTTGTTTACGTGAATTCCATACATTTAAAAAGAAGAATTTGTAATTTTTGTTTATAAATATACGGGATTAAAATGGTAAAGTCTAAGTTTTCAATAAAATAAATCTTTCACTATTAAGAATCTGTTCTACTAGTAAATTACTATTTGTGTGATTCTGTAAAAAAAACAAATTTACCTACACGTTATACCTCGCAATTTTAATGCAAACAGTAATGCTTAAGTTTATTATAAACCTAAAAAAGTGTCTGAAAACGTTTTATCGACACTATTTACTTACGGTTTTATTTATTGATTATTATCACGGTTATTTATAGATTATTTATTAGAGTACTACAACCTTCGCCAACAAGTGTACAGCCTTAAAACTGTGAACGTTGAAAACATATTGTTTGCTACGTAAATATAATAACAGTAACTTGAAAAATATTTTAAACACATCAAATTGCTAAAAAAAAATTACTTAATTCCGAAACTTATGGCACTGTTTTATTTGAACCACAAAAATAATATCGCAAAAATTTTCCAGTTTTATTTTATCCTTTGGTTATAACTATTTACCGCGTGGGCAATGAGTTGCCTTCCAAAATCAGGATGGCTAAAAATCGAAATGAGTTTAAGTTTTTTAGTCAATTATCTTTCGATATTTTTATTTTTATATATAATAGGTGTATGTATGTACGTAAATATATTTTTTTCATAATTTTTGAGTAGTAAATGTATGTTTATTATATAAAATATTATCTTAAAACCATAAAAAAATGATTCTAGACCGTAAATCTTTATTATACTTTTATAATTGCACATACTCTAATTTCTCTGAATATTTAAATGGTTCACTGGTAGAGAATGCCTTTGGCATTAAGTCCGCCACTGTACTGCTTTTGTGCATAAGGTGGTGGTAAATAAGTAAGTAAAAATGTACATTGGCATCGTAGTATAACTGAAATTAAGCAACAAAAGAGATAGTTATACATACATATATATAAATCCGCAACATTAGTTCTACAACTTGATAAAATTTAAATCTCGTAACTTTAGATGAGTTAGACGAAGTGAAACACATCCGGTTACGACAGGTGACACCGTGCGATCGACTCGCTCGAACGAGCGATTCGGTCTGTTGATTTAGTGTAGTCTAAACAATTCGTTTGAAGGACAGTTATGTATATTAATAACGGTAGAGAATCTAGTTGCTGATGAATAAAAATAAACAAGTCTGTCCCGCCAATCACTAGAAGAGCAATCGTAAAAAAAGTTTTCGCAAAACTTAATACGACTTTGACGTTGATGTGCTTATATATTTAGATAAATAAGGGCTATGTTATTAGAAACGCGTTGTGAAAAGATTTGTTTTGAAGTATACATTCAATTATTACAATTGTACACTTAAACAATAAAACATACTTGAATAGTTCTCATAACAAAACTTTTAGCGAGCATGTTTTAATGATGTCTCCAAGACTTTTTTAGCAAAGCATAGTATAATTACCATCATTGACTAATATTCGTAGCATAAAATATAAGTACTTTTCCACAATGGAATAAATCTATTCCATATTCTATTCGGTACATAATCGAGTAGCATATAACATTTACTTCTACCAGCTAAGCAATAAGTAGCATTATTGCTATTCGATTATGTTCTATTAACTTGATCTAAACAATAAAGTGTACATTTCATTGTCCGTACAATGAATTTAAATACGTTTTTCTACCAAAATAATAATAAAAACACCTAAATCTTCTGGGCCAAAGTATTTAGCATCTATCTGATAATAGGTAACTGAAAACAATGCACCAAAGAAAGAAAAACTTAACATATTTAAATCATTTTAAGTGAATCACTTCGCATAAATTTCTTATTGGCACCAAGTAAGCCGTCGTCTTCGTTTATCTCTCTCTTGGCTCAAGACCTCGTTAAAATTTTATAGCTCATCTTATATTTGTTGTTTCGAAGACGCTTCAAAGGTTTTCGAAGTCAATAAATTCAGGTTTATGGATCAGGTTTGACACAAAAGTTTTATGTTCGAATTAATTTTTCAAAAGATTCCTACTAAATGAACCGTTAATATTCTTAATTAGCGAACAAAAAGATAACCAATGTTTGTTATTTTTGTATACGCGTTTTTACACTATCTATTGTATTTTTTTAGCTACAAGTATTTCAAAATTACCTCGTATAATGCAGAAAAGTAATGTGTGTTTTATGTATCACTAGCTACCAAATATATTAAAAATATTGGAGAGAAATATTTTGTAAGAACATTTAAAACTTTTGTCATTATTATGAAAAAAACCTCAATGAAATTAGTTGCGTACTTTATAAGATTTAAGCATACATAGGGATATAGGGACAGAGAAAGTGACTTTTTTATACTATGTATTGACGTATCGTATTATAACTGTTTGTTTGTATTCTAACTGCCTCTGTAGCCTAGTAGTATGGGCGTATGCTTTAGAAACTGGAGGTCGTGGGTTCGAATCCTGCGGGGACTCAACAAATTTTCATTGTTGTTTCCTAGTTGGTTAGGGCAATTTGCGCTGACCACCCATTTGTCTAAAAAGTAAGATGATCCATGCGCCGGATGGGCATGTAAAAAGTCGGTCCACCAACCAACCCGCATTCGACCAGCCTAGTGGGATACGGTCCAAGCCCCCTAATAGATAGAAATGTATTAGGGGAGGCCTATGCCCAGCAGTGGACAATCAGAAGCTGATGATGATGATGATTATAACTATTTCATATAATAATCAGGTAATAAATGTAATTTGTCTTTATGTCACATCTTTGAAAAACAAAATATGAATATAGACACTTTCAACTTGAATTTATCTTTATATCTGGATAGTAAAGAAAATCAACAGCACTAGAAAAAATAAATGCATTGAGTCTCAAGTTTTATTTTTTTTTAATACCTGTTTATAAGTAAGCTGCATTTTATCTCAATTGAAGAATAAAAAAAAATCTATTCGGATGGGCCAACATAAACAAAGACAAACTCTGTTTTTCTAAATATCTTAATATCTTAAATTACTTATTAAAGTTGTTTTTTAAGCAATATAGGTCTTAACAAAAAACAATTTTATCGGTTCATTTATGATATTTCACCAAATTTGAAGAAATTGTTAAGCAAATATAGTAAAAATAACGTTCAAGGCAACTTTTAATAATTTAATAGTAACATGTTTTTCTAAGTAAAAGAGAACCTATTGAACTGAAAATAATAATCGAATTACGTTTGATCTACGAACTAATGGTCGAATTTTTAAAGTAAATACGAAGCTTATAAAACATTTTAGTAATTTTTTCATCATAAAACCATCTGCCAATGCTTTCAAACTTTTACAGATTAAAAAACCATTTTTTTAAAGGTATATTAAAGATATTAATTTCAATTTCTTTTTGCAGTTCCGACAGTACACGTCCAAGGGGTGGCAGGAAAGAAGGCATCATTACCATGCGACACTCAGCCCCTGTCGTCTGACGATCAAGTGGCGATGGTTTTATGGTTTAAGGAATCTGATGGAGAGCCCTTGTACAGGTAAACGTATATGAAAAACCCTTATTATGACATGACTTTGGAACCAATTAAAACGTAAATTGTCAATAAGATAACCAGTTGCTAGTAAAATAAAGAACATTAGAAGTAACGAATTTGTAATTTTTTTTTTTAAAGATTTAAATAACGTTTGATTCATTGGTCGATTTAAAGTCGATATGCTTGTAACCTAAAATCACTACTATTAATATGTCTCTCACTATATTAGCAAAATTGGAGTTTATCATCATCATCCGCGTTAGTCCACTGCTGGACATATGCCTACCCTAATGCACTTCGTGGACCAAATTCCACCACGCCGGTTCAATGCGATTCGGGTTGGTGGGTGGACCAACTTTTAACGTGCCCATCCGAAGCATGGATCATCTTACTTTTCAGACAATTGGGTGATCGACCCAAATTATCCTAACCAAGCAGAAAACAAGGATAACACAAAGTTATTTCCTCGCGGGTTTGGTACCCACGACCTTATAAAGAAATGAAGATAAACATCGATTGAGCCACTGTGATCAAATAACAAGAACATATGTTAGATTCCATTTGTTTGCTATAGTTTAGATTTTTTGCGTAAATTTAAAGTCTAATTAGGCTCATATTTAAGACTACCAAAAAATTGTAGGATTGTAGGATTATCTTCATCATTATTATATCAGCCTAACGCACGTCCACTGCTGAAAAAAGGCCTGGCTGCCTGATGAGTTGCCAATCTTGCGTCCATATTCATCTGCAGACTCCCTGAACATTTGGTCTGAACAGAGGGTTACTTTATCTCGTAGGTAGTATTATTATTAGGATTATCTGCACCATCTAAAGTGGGTTGTATGTTTTAGCTATGATGTTCGTGGTCGTGCACTGACACAGCCGAAGCTCTGGTCATCACCTTCTGGGTTTGGATCTCGTGCTTTCTTCCGCGCCGCTGCGATTCCAGCTACTCTGCTCTTAGACAACGTGTTCACCAGCGACGCGGGCGTCTATCGATGTCGGGTTGACTTTAAGAACTCACCAACACGCAATTTAAGGCTTAATTTCACTGTTATAAGTAAGTTTAATATCATTATTATAAAATTATTTCTAAAAGATATATCGCTGGCTGTTATAGACCAGTATCCGGTTTCCCTTTCAAAGCTGGCTGAAAATGACAACTTCGTTTTAAATTCACAATAAATACTTGAAATGGCTACATAGTACTTTCAAATAAATAAAATAATTAAATATTCCAATATATACTGAATCCATCTAGTTATCTAACACGACTATAGATATGAGGTAAAATTTTAAACGTTAACTTTTTTAAGTATAAAGTTATCTGTGAATAAATTTAAGCCAATATTTATTAGCTTTCACAAATATTGACTTAACCATAGCAATAGCTAATAATAACAAGTAATAATTTTTATAGAAGAACTTTACTGCTTAATGAACCACAAAATCGAATAAATCGATTCTTGCACCTTCAACTTTTTCAAGTCATTATGACTAGGCTTCTGATAATTCATTTAGCTGATAACAGGCGTGGTATATATAGATATCAATCTTTCTATCAAGAGTCACTTTCAAAGCTATTAATAACTACAACAAAGGGTGTCATGACGATGCTGCCCTTATGATAGCATAGAGCACAAATTCATTAAAGAGAAAATGAAATTTCAGGTATAAAGAAAGAAATCCAATCACGAACGGAAGCCTGTATTTCATTTTCGAAATGGAATTTAAAAGCGCAAAGGCCAATTTTAACCGGGATTGTGTCTCGTCTAAAATCCAAAGAATAATAATGACTAAAGAATAAAATATCCTAGGCCTGGTTTAAAACTATTGAGGTCAAAATGAGATCATAATAAGAATGTTTAAATGTTATTTAGTAGAAGTTACTAACCTATCTTAACTAATACTGCCACTTTAATAACTTTTCAATGACCTTTCAGCTTTTTGTATCTGATTCGAGTTATAGTTTATGTAAATAAAAAGTACTTTTGCTTATTATACAGTTATCTGTCCTATACATAAACATTATTGAAGGATATACTAAATTCAGGTGAGATCTAGAAACTAGTTTGAGTTCATTAGCAATTTTAATGACTGATCTTATCATTTAAATAGCTGGAATAGAAAATAACTATAAAATATGTACCTTAGGTCAATGATATGACTGATGACATTTAAAGCAGTAATGGAGAGTCAAATCTTACTGAAGACTTAAACTGTTGTCAGGAGATATTTGATAAACCATTCTCTGTAAGTAAGATGATATATGCGTTGGTTAGGCTTGTAAAAAGTCGGTCCTTGTGCGATCAAGCATCTTCCTTTGGTGGTCTCTTTCACATCGGACTATAAGAGAGAAGGGAGTGCACCTGCTATTGCTCATATTATCTCTTGCCTAATTAGCTTAAAGTAAATTAGCCTTAAGTTAATTATAAAATAATAAAAAAGACACAACTTTCTAATAAAATACAATTATCAACCTACTAATCGATAACCATTAACTTCATACACCGTAACCTACATCTACTGAATACAAAGAAACTTTAAAGGTACGCTTTAATTTAGACAATTAACTAAATCTAAATAATCGGCCGCCGTTCAACGAGCATTACTAGTGCCCGTTTCCAATAATATTCGTGGGGAATTACTTTCTTAAGTGTTTCGGTGGGCTATGGGTGCTACGGAAAGAGAAAATGTTAAAATAAACGTCGGCTCTAACAATAGCCATTCACGTTTATTCCTCCGTTAATTTGAGGCAGTTTTGTGCTCGAAATGCTTTTGATTGGGTGATATTCAATGAGTACTTTAGGAGTTACGATGTTCGTCCAATAAGCTTTTGTTATTTTCAAACGGATCTGTGGTCGGACATTGAAAACTTTTTCGTGTGGTTTTATTTAGCCTTAATTTATTACTGTAACAAACATAGGAAATATATATATGTATTTAGAGAAGTATATACTTGTAAAAGTTAATAAAATGTCTTTCACGTACAAGAATATTTATGATTAGGTATTATTTAATAATAATTATATAAAAGATTCAGTTAACATAGGTCTTGGTTAATACCTCTAGTTTAGGAACCATTTTACTGACTGTGTTTTTCTTTACACATTTTTGTCAGTAATTTTGAGTACTGGATATTGTCTGTTATGAGTTAAACTTAAACAGGAATGTTATGATATGAGTATATAGTATTGCTTACTCGCTCCGCAAATGCGAATAAGCAATAATATTCACTATAACTAAATATGTATAATTCAAGTATATTATTATAAATTTTTACTTTCAAATAATTCTACAAATTTTATTAATTAAAAAATTTAAATCTAAACTGACTAATTCTTTATTATTTATAAAATGGTTTGATTTTATAAACTGTTTATTATAATAAATTAAAATACCACACAATCATACAAAAGAACTTTTTATTAAAACAATCAATAAAAAAATGCGCATAGAACAGGACCACCATAGCAATAATTAACGAATCCTTTTGGCTAATACAGAATACAAATGCTCAAGTTTGGGGGCCCAATATGAGGGGCTTGAAACTAAAGTTAAATATATTTTTTAGGAATGCAGGCAATAAGTTCTTTTCAATTTCTCTGTACAGTATGCACAAATACAAGGAAAGCTATAGACAATAAACTAAATTGCTTTTAACATTTTATAATTTATAGAAAGTGACAAGATTTTACTTGCACTAAACTACTTTCCAATAAAAAAAGACTATCTAGCTTAGTTCAAAACTCACTCGTTAATTATCATACTGGTGCTCCTATTACGAGGTAGAAAATTTTATCGTTGTTCACAGCACCACCTAATAGGCCAGTGATCATAGACGCCAAAACCAGGGACCAAACGCGTTTATTGGAGCCGTACGATGAAGGTGAAACTTTGGAACTGATCTGCGAAGTTCAAGGAGGTAAGTGTACCTATTAAAGATAAGCTTCAGTAACTTACAATGAATTAGGTTTCAATGCGGCTTTCAATTCTTTGAATGATTTAATGTTTCAAGCCCTACTGTACTGCAAAAATTGACAAATATTGTTGGACTTCTATAGAAGATACCATAGCAAGATTAAAACACTGTTTATATACGGTTTGTAAAATTTACGTTTGTAAACGATTCTCTTATTAATAATATGCTATTTAAAACTAATAACCTGTAAGTTATAACCATGTATAAATATTTGTTATTGTAAAGTTTTATTAAAATACATCAAACAGTTTGTGAAAAGCATTTGCTCATTTTTTTTAACTGTTAATTTTCATAATAACATTAATCAATTTGTTTTGTTTAAAAAAGAGGCAAACCTTGAGTACTATTAAAATAAATAAGACCAACGATAAAGATAAATAGAGTCTTCGCAGTGTTATTTAAGAAAACAATTTAGGGCTTGTGTCCTAATAATTTTGTTAAATCTACTTTAACGTAAGAGTAAACTTTATGGACACATGGACCTTAACAAGCGGATAAGTAAACTAAATAAGGTTCGCATTTATTTATTGTCCTTTCATCATTTTTATTTATTAGAATTTGTTGAGAAAAATAAGAAAAAACCTTTATATTTTAGCTTCTACGAACTTACTGTATTTAGATTTTATACTTTAACAAAAAACCTCACAAACTTAAGTTTCTCAAAGCTGGCTTATAAAAGTATGCCGAAATGTGGGGGCGCGCGCTAAGTTGATTTGCGTAAAAAGAATATAATTTAGGGAACTTTTTCTACTCTCTTCGTACTTGGTAATATTGGTTTACTTAACAAAATAAAGTATAATCAAAGGTAAATATATATTTTTTTTTACTTTATTAAGGATATAATTAGTCCCGTTTCAATGGAAGTTTCTGCTTTCACTTATGGAAATTAGCACACGTCACTAAAGTTCTGGACGATTTATACATATATATAATCCAAACAGGATTTCATCCTTTTTTATGTTGTTACCAATACTTATTTAATTTTATTTAGGGGACACTACACACTATATATTTTTTGAAGATCCATTAGCCAGTTTTCGAAAGGTTAAGCCTTTTTTCTTTTTCGACTTGTGGTAGTTTTTTCGCTTACTTCATTTTGCCTGCATCAATACTAGGTAAAATATTCTTAGCATCTTATAGTCATATTTATTTTATTATCGTTAGTCCAACTGGTCATAGTGTGTTCTTGATTTAAATAAACACGATGACCAGTATGTCAAATACTATTTTCTATGACTTATCTTGCCCTGTCTAATTAAATAATGCTGATTATTTTTTTTATATTACCAGAATATTAATCAGGTAAACTTATGAATGATATTAGGTAATTTCAAAATCTGCGCAAGGCGTAATACTTCACTTCAATTGCTTATCATTATTGTCCAAAATAATTATGTATTACGTAATTTGACCTTGTATTTGTACTAAACATGCATTAAACAATTTTCCAGAAAAATTGCCTCTGACTCTGATGTAGAAATTGCATTTTTTTAAATTTGTAGTATAAGAGAAAATCAGATATGGTTTTATCTAGTGGGACAGTGTTAGGTTCTTGAAAAGTGTTCTACAATCTTTGGCATCATTCCAGCTTTAGATGGTATGTGCCCTGTGAACAGATGTAATTTTGAAGTTTCTCAAAAATGGTACTGTAAATTTGGAATAGGTGTTCGGCAAGAATTCATAAAATTGGGAGTCGCGAGTTTTATAGACTATCACATTGTTTTTGGCTTAAATTTTTATTTGACTTATTGTATTACAAATTCTATATATTCATACGTAAACACACATGAGATAATATTTCCAAAACAGTTTACATTTTCTATTACTTTTATAGGATCGATTGCTAAATATTACTATAAATAATACTCGACGAAACTGGTTTGAACATGAATAATTTTCATAAAATTTATTTCAGTAACAGATTTTAAATAAGAGTGATGATGTTAAGATGATCTTTTTCTCTTAACTGTTAATTAAATTTCGGTGTCTTTCCTTGAATCTATATTAATTAATGATTAATTTACAGGAGAACCCAGACCGCGTCTGACTTGGTATTTGGAGAATACAGTGATAGATGATTCCTTCGAACAGCAAAGCGATGGTGTGACAGTTAACACACTAACATTCCAAGTATCGGGCGGCAACATCTTAATGCAAGATTGATCTGCCAAGCCTCCAACACCAATCTTGCACCACCTCAGACGAAGTTACTAATCCTGGAGATTAATTGTAAGTATTTGTTATTAGTTGGTTAAGACACTTAGGGCTGATCACCCAATTTTCTGAAAGTAAGATGATCCACGCGTCGGAAGAGCATGTAAAAAGTCGGTGCACCCACCAACCCTTATTAGAGTGGTGGGTTACGGTCCAAAAACCCCCTTAATGCAGAAAGCGTACATTAAGGGAAGCCTTTGTCCAGCAGTGAATTAACACTTGCTGATGATGATGATAATTCAATTTTTCATTGGAAATTATACTGCAAAGTAATTAAACGCCTTATAATCTGTAAAACTATATCATTTGTCATGTATAGTATTTGCGTAAGCAGGGTAATCATATTTATAAACATTATAAGTTCAAACGAGTGCAACCGTAAAAGTTTTGTATAGTTCCTAAAGACATATAAAACAAATGATAGCTATGCATAAAGCATTTTTAAGCATCAGCAATATTTTGTGAATAATATTCCCATAAAGTCATAATATGATTTTATAACAAGAAAACTTCTCGAGTTTTGCCGTCGCCAGAGTGGGTACAACGCTGAGCAAACATTATATACGTTTTATCGAGTTTACTTTTACTCGAAACTTTGCTTCACTACATCTGCTACAAAATCTTTTGAAATTATTGAAATTTTTTTACTAAAAACACAGAAATTTCGTTCAATATCAATTTATTACGTCGCATTTTTATTATATGTGTCCCCTAATTACATAAATGAATGTGAATGTTTTTCTTTCAAAAACTGTTCTAAAATAATATTATTATTACTGACTATTATAATATTTTAAATGAATATTTTCTTTAAATTGAAAAAAAAAATGTTTACTTAAATATTTTTTATCCTGATCTCTCTCCGCCCGTTACGTTTATCCTAGATCTACGATAATAAAGAAAGAGTTATCATAAATATTGATGTATACTTTTTATAACTTGTGTGTTATTTACTTGTTGCAGTGAGGCCACTTACTGTTCAAATACTGAGCAAGAGCCGACAGCTTTCAGCAGATAGGAGCTATGAGATTGAATGCAAATCGACAGGGTCCAGGCCCGAGGCTCAGATGACGTGGTGGAAGGGGACACGGCCATTGAGAAGAAACTCCAAAACAGTTAGTTTTAATTAATTTTTTTCATTACATCCAATATTAAACCACAGCAATAACTCTCTTAAACGAATTTCTGGAAGCATTTATTTTATTCCTGAATGGTATGTATTATTAAATTAATAGTGTGTGTTGAATAAAAACTTTTAAACACACTCCTATGTAAATGCACAATAATTAAACGTATCTGTTACTCGTTAATGTAATTAAAACCGCTGAACATTCACTTATGTATAAAAATATTAGACCACAAGTTTTTCACATGTAGATGGGGGCACCTAAAATGATTAAAGGTACTAGAAAAAGTAAAAGATAACAAAAAAAAGGTCTCGCTGAGTTTCTTTTGCCGGTTCTTCTCAGGTCAGAAGAGTAATTTTTTCTGAGGCAGCTGTCTTGACAGTCAATAAGTAAGTGTATCACTTCTGTGTCGAATAGAGCTATTTAAATTTAAAGTATTAGCATTTTCTTCCGATAATCGATCTCTTTCATAGACTAATATCAATATAAAATGGGAATTTTAATAAAAAAATTTAATCCGAATGAAACCGTTATTATAGCGTCAGCGACTAAATTTATGGGTCAAAATATTCTAATGCTTCATTTCATCCGTAGATCGCTTTGTCCGCAACGAATTAGATGGACTTAAAACTAAATTGATTTCGCCATTTTGAATGAAACGATTAAAACGACTTCGATTAGAGAGAAATTAAAGCCAGTCTATCTTTTTAAATTCTGCAGTTTTAGATTGCAAAAGGTCAACAACAGAGTGTAGATTATAGTGATTTACTATCCTGCTTTTTATTTCATTTTAATATAATTTTCTGTAATATAAAATATCTGGAAGGTGTATTCAATAGAATATTATCCTAAAAATTATACAAAATAATAAGTTTGTGTAAAACAATGCATGACATATTTCCCGCTAATATATGTTTTTTTCATTCATTTCCGGATATTATTTTAAACCAAAATTTACCGAAAATATGTGCTTTATTTATGCATAACATTTCAGTTTAATTATATAACCCTTTCGGAGAAATTACTTTATACTTTTTCGGCTGTATGCTTCTTTGTTCAATAAATTTTAAACGTCTAACGTGATCACACTCACTTAACCAATTAAAAACTTACAAAAATCTTCGAATATTCATCAAATTTTTGTCTGTAAAAGAAAGTGAAAGTAAAAACATATACTTGTTTCATGCGCGATAAAACCACATATATTACATTAAATAAAGCTTTGAACACAATAAATAATATTTGTAAAAAAGCAAGCAACATTCAGTAACATAATATAAAAGCGTTTCATTGAAAGTCGAAGTTGATATCATTTTGCATTTCATGTTAAAATAATAATGGAACATCGCTTTATTTTGCAGAAAAAACATTGCTATGAATGCCACTGATGGCACAAAAGGGTATCTGAAGGAATCTTTTAATATTTTTTTTAATTTATGAAAAAAATTATTCTTTTAGGCACAGGGCGTGTCTAAAACAATATTTTTTTTTCATTGTTATAAAATTTTAATGTACTGAATTCGATTACTTAGAATTTCAACTTCAAAATATTATATGAGGACGTTACTAATTCTGCCTGTAATAAAGTGAAATATGTCACCTAAGCCTATACTGTGACGTAGGTCAGTACAAAGGGTCAGAAACTCTTGAAATTATAATGCTCTTAAAGTATTATATCGAATAATGTGCAGTATTCGCAGTATACTTATATATTCCATTATTCACTCAGTAGATAAGTGATCTTGCTCGACCCAATGCTTTAATCTATATAAATGTTTTACATTATTATTCGTCATCATCATCAGCCTGTGTTAGTCCATTAGGGGGTTTCTGGACCGTATACCACCACGCTGGTCCAATGCGGGTTGGTGGGTGGACTCACTTTAGATGCCCATTCGATTACTTTTCAGACAATTGGGTGATCAGCCAAAATTGAGCTTAACCAACTAGGTAACATCATCATCATCATTATCAGCCCTTATCAGTCCACTGCTGGACATAGGCCTTTTAAGTGAACGCCAGACGGCCGATCCCCTGCTAGTCGCTACCAACTTGTACCGGCTACGCACGGGAATCGCCATCTCACCTGGTCGGGGTCGACCAACGCTCCGTTCCCCTAAACGTGGCCTCCACTCCAGAACCTTATGGGCCCATCGGTCATCCGTTCTTCGACCACGTGACCGGCCCACTGCCACTTCAACGAGCTAATCCTTTGCGCTATGTCGGTAACTTTCGTTCTCTGTCGGATGAATTCATTACGAATCTTTTTCCAACAGAGAGACTCCGACATAGTGCGTTCCATAGCACGTTGAGTTACGGCAAACTTTAGGACAGTCTTCTGCCAAAGTTTGTCATGTAGGAGTATCTGATTTGTTAAAGACTTTAGTCTTAATATAATGCCGCGTATATCTGCGTACAGTGAAATATGAGTGTAGCTATGAATCTGTGCTTGGCCAATAAAGTCACTCTTGAATTTAATGCTCTCGAAGCTTTCTAATGCAAGATCATGTGACTTTATATTCATATTCATTGAAACTTCTTGAGTAACACCATCGAATTGACCGACTCGAGAAGTTTTCATTGAACATCACTCGTTTGTCCAAGTTCACCTTAGTCCGTATACTGTGACGATTCATTTCCACCGTGGTAATTTGTGCCCAACTGTCACTTAACGACTCGCCAATATGACGACAGTTAGCGAAACGGAGGTGTAGTCTACTCCGAATTATGTTTATCACGTCCAGTCTGGTAATGTTTGTAGTCCCCAGAGATTCGAACCCTGACTCCGTTCTAAGGTCACGCCTTTACTAGATTATTACTTAACTGTTATCTAGGTCTAGTTAATATATATATACTGAATTAAAACAATCCATTCTAGCAAATTAAAACAATCATTACAAATATGGAAATGCTCTCAATGAAAACATAAATTTCCTTACATGAGATAGTAACAGTTTCTCTGGTTCAATATTCATTAATGACAGCATTCTGCATTGAAACACTTGTTGTCAAAACTTGTCAAGTCAATGAACACGGCTTCACTTGATAGTCTTTTAATAATAGCATGTTACAAACAAGGCTGACATAAGAGGATGCCGTAATTATACGTAACGATTGAGTAGCAACAAAATATGTAGGATTAATTTTATTAAAGCGCTTTCTTCGTAGGCAATTCATTTGTTATGAATAATGATCTATTACTTGTTTCTTTGTATTATTAATTCTTTTGTAATAGTCGAATAACGTACACAGTTATTGTGGTTGGTAGAAAGAGATAAATAACATTACCTGCTTAAGGTTATTTTATAAAAATTGGCAGCATGGGAGGCCTATGTCCAGCACTGGACTAACACAGGCTGTAAGTGATGAAGTGAAAATGATTATAGAAATTAAGTTAAATAATTTTTTCGGTGTTTTGTTTATGATCATAAAAAGTAGTAGTCTATTAACCCCTTTCAAGATTAAGCCATCTAGTTAAATGTAGAGCTAATATTTATTTTGTAAACAAAAAAAGCAACAAACAACATTCCTGAGCCAAATAAAAGATGAAATTAATCCAAACAAAGTCTTATTTACTTTCTTTTTGGAACGCTAATATTACGCGTTTTTATTGGTGTTCGTGTCCCTACACGATGTTTAAGCAATAGCAATAGCCTTGGCTTTTAGTGATATTTTTTTGGTTTAAATTAATATTTTTATTGCTTAAAGCGAACAAACGAGTAGCTCGTTGACCTGATAGTAACATAACATGATCAAACCGCCCTGAAACATAAGATGTTTTATCTCGTTTACCTAGTAATTGCCCTGGCTACGATGCCCTTCAAACCGGAACACAGCTGTGTTTACACACAACTGATTTTCGTACGTAATAGGCATCGCAGTGGTACAATCCTAGACAGTGTCTTATAATAAGGGTCCTAACCTTTAAAAAGGCAAAATGGCTTGTAAATTGATAGAGATTTAAATTTGTAACGGAAAAGTTTTGAGGCAGTGCATAAGAATGAATATCAGCATTCATTTATTTCAATAAAGTAGCAAACATATTAAAAGATGACAGATATGATCTAAATATTATTGCTTGGTTATTTAACTCAAACGGAAACAATTTGCTGTAAATTCAATTAACAACTTAAAATATCAACCATTTTAAGTCTGTTGCATAGTACGATAAAAGTATCATATGGTAAGTTTTAGTAACGATTGTAAAAAATTAACTTTTTCTTGCTATTCATGTTGTAAAGAATTAATATAAATTCAGTTGTAACAGGAACCTTTGTCCGAGTATGTCAATACTTACAGCTGTTGAATCAACTTGTTTCCGTAAATTTCCATAAAAACTTGTTCAGAAGTCCACTTCCTTACTTTCTTTTCGTAAATACAACATAGAAAATACTTTTTATTATATCAAGATGCAGCTCTAACTTTGTTACCCGCACTCGAATCGAGTTTTATTTTATTTCACTTTTTCCAGTTTTCCGATACGAACGCGACGCTGAGCGTTTTAAATTTCGTACCGGAAGCGGAAGACCACGAGAGGAATCTTATTTGTCGGGCGGAGAATCCACGTTTGCCGAATGCCGTCATAGAGGATTTTTGGCGGCTCAACGTGCACTGTGAGTTTAAACTATTTAATGTTTTATTTTTAAGTAAGAATAACGTAAACTCTTTATTTAATTTATGCTCTGTTGAGCTGTTTTGATCGCTAATATAATAAAGGTATTTCTGCAGGAATAACACAACATTGTTCGTCCCAAAGAAAGCCAAGCTACCTATAAAAACCAGTTAACTCATGTCTTTTTTATAGATAAATAATTAATATATAGATGTAAACACCTAGAAACGAGTGAAACACTACGTTCACACAATATTTTGCCAGTAATGGGAATCGAACCGTTATCTTTAACAGTAACGGTCAGCAACCACTATGCCAAGTGGGTCGTCAATGTATTTTTTACTCTTTTTTATTAATGTAAAATTAATATGTTACTAGGTAAATTTTGGTCTCCAGGGTCTAGTCTCATGTCATGGTCCCTGAAAAGTGTCCGAAAAGTTGAGAATAAATATGAAAAAATACTAGTAATACTAGTGGTATCACCAACGCGCACACATAGGGCGTTAAGTCTCATTTACCCAGTAAATACGCTAGCTACGGTGCTTATCAAACCGGAAGAGCAGTGTTTTTACTCTACTGCTTTGCGGCAGAAATAGGCACCGCGGTGGTACCAAACCCAGACAGTCCCCTGTAAAAGGGGACCTATCACCAGTAGACATCCGCAACTAGACTGAGACATAAGTTCATAGGCTGGTTAGAGAATTTGTGGCGTCTTACGCTGTTTTTTTATGGGCAGGGTCGGTCTCACATACCACCAGGTGGCCGTCCTGCTCGTGTCATCGAATTAACCAACGAATAAAACTTGACTTGACATATTGTATTCTTATAATACAAATATATGATGTTTATTATATGTTATGCTGATGGTGTACCTTAATAAACAAATGGATAAATCTTCCACCAGTTCTAAAGACTGTGGACTGTCTGCCATCCGATGCATAGATTATCTTACTTTTCAGACGATTGGGTAATCGGCCCAAGTTGTTCTAACGAACCAGAAAACAACGACAACACAATGTTTTGTCGTTATTAGCTGGTTGGTAGGGCCGCTGGATTCGATCCCATGACCTCCGGTTTATAAAGCAAGTGTCAATACAGCTTGGTCACGGAGGGCATTGATTTCATCATTCATTACCCTCACCATTTTGTAAATTACATCAAAAGGATTTTTTAACACAACCGAAATAGATTGAAAAGTTTTTCCGGTTGTTAAATCAGTTTAACGTAATATTACTTCGTAGACTTAACAAAACGACCACACTTAGTTTCCGATCTTTTATCATTCGTCACGTAATTCAGAGCTCATTCAACATTATGTAAAGCAGTAATTCCGTTAAGTGCCAACCGAGATGCAGGGCATTTGTCAATCTGTAGACGCGGGCAATCAGGGCAGGCCGTTTCGCGCGTACTTAATGTTAATTTTCGGGCCCCCGTGTAATTGGAGCCCGTTAATTAATGAGACGACGACGTATCGAGTAATGAGTCTTATCTCACGTAATGTCCTTCATAAATTATAAGACGCTTATGCAAAATATGCCCCTTTCCACACGTTATAATTAGCCTCTATAGTAATTTATTCCGTTTCCTCGGATTTCAGCTTTACGCCGTACCACGTTCTTAGAGAAAATGCTGTGCAAAGCACATTAACGATAATATCAGATTTTTTCGATAACTAATTTTTTAGAGTTTCCTGGTTTCCTCATTTTATCAGTTAGAAGATGACCAATGCGCTGCCTATCGTGAGACATGAGATGTTCCGTCTCATTTACGTTGGCTACGGTGCCCTTTAAACCGGAACAGTACTGTTTTCACACTATTGCTTTGCGGCAGAAATATACGGGTATATAATATAGAGGTTCCATTTTCCAATGGTAAATAGGAAAATAGGAAATGGAACCTACCAACTCTAAAAATCATGATCTGAGGGCGTTTTCTAAGATTTCTCTTGTTCGTTAAATTTAAGACGCGAAATAGGTTAGGATGACCGTGAGTTTAAAAGGACTAATACGGAAAAACTAACGTAGCTGATAATAAATCCACTTTTTACGAATTTTTCGCGTTAATTCTTTTGTTTATTCCCAACGTTTCGGGCTCTTTCCAGCAGTCATGATCACAGGCAGATCGAGATGGGATAATTTTAACACACCTTTGCTATTGTTTGCTGCTTATTTTTATTGCTTATTGTACATTATTTCAAGCGTTATTAATAATGTGAAATTATTGATGTTTTTATGATAGGACTGTTATAAAAGAGAAAATTGTATAACGATTTTGATAACAAGTTTTAAATAAATTTACGGGAATTCGTGTTTTCGTATTCCCTCTAATAAGAACTCGTCCTTGGAGCCTTTGAGTGAAAAGTTATTTGTTTTAATATTTCATAACTTGTCCCAGTTTCACAGATTTTTATTATAAGCGATTATGAAAAGCAGGTCCGTAGGTGACTCCGAATGAAGATGCAAGAAAGTAAAAGAATTTGAAACTACTTAGAAACTAAAATTTTCAAATGAAATTAGATCATTAACAATCATATTGGAAACGAAATATACAAAAGCATGCGTTTAAAATTGTTTAAAATGTATTTAGTATTAAAAGTTTTGAGTTTATTTATTTTTCTTTACCAAATGCTGGGTGAACCAACTTTTACACGCCCATTCGCTGCATGGTATTGGACTAACGTCGTAGGATACCGTGCAAAAACACCTTAATGGAGAAGGCGTGCATTAGGGGAGGCCTATGTCCAACAGTGGACTAACACAGGCTAATGATGATGATGATGACGTAATGCTTCGTTCAAATATATTTTATTACACTTATCCAATTTTTAGAGCAAATACGTCAAAACCAACTTGGTCTGAGCACAAAATCAAATAGAGTAATATAAGTGGTTCAACTATTACAAATACTTTATCTACCCCTAGTCGGCTAGGTTGTGTAATAATACGTATTCGAACATATTTTATATGATGTATTTTTTATAAAAAGAAGCATCAAAAGAAAGAAAGAACGTAAGATTTACGTTTGGCATATAAATAAAAATAAGAATGAACAATAAATAATGAACACCGTTTTTACGTATTTTTGTTAACCTATCAAACACTAATGCAATTTTTTTGTTTTTGTATCAAGAACCGTTTTACCCTTAACTTAAATAGTTATTTCCAGAAAACAATTACTTACCATCTAGATACCTTTATTAACATTATAAAAAGGCAGTTTATATAATTAATTATATAAAATAGGCTTTCTATGTAAAGATTTGTAACGGTGGTAGGTCCTTTTTTTACTTATTTTACAGGAGACCGTGTGGGTGGGTATGGGTAAGCAGTAGTGTGAAAACACTACTGTGTTCTGGTTGGAAAGGCACCGTAGCCAGCGTATTTACTGGGTAAACGAGACAACATCCTATGTCTCACGGTAGGCAGCGCGTTTGCGATACCACTGGTATTGCCAATGCCCATGGGCGGCGGTGACCACTTCCCATCAGGTGGCCAATGTTTGTTTGAATTGATTTGACTCTGAAACTGTTAAACGGATAGGTAACATGTTGCCTATGGAACATCTATTAAAAAACTCTAAAAATATCACGAGCAGAGCTGCTAATATTCTATAATATTTTATTATAGCGTAAAACTCTTATCGCGGCTTACACTAGCGTAGGTTATTTATTAAATATGCAAAGAATATCGGAAAAAAACTCATCCGAGTACCTTTAAGTTGTTACACAAAACTGTACTTATTATGTCGCGTATCCATAAGTAGCTAAAGGTATTACAGTAAGTGTACATTTTTATTGCTTGAAGAAAAAGTGTTTTCAGAGTACACGTTCCCAAACTTTTAAATTATGGCGGAACTTTTGTTATACATATTTGTAAGCGTACTTTTTGTTACTTTTGTTACTTTTGCTAAACTAGAGCACAATAATCGGCGACAAAATATTATTTAGATTTAATTTGGAGACTTGCGATATAGACGGTGAACGGTATCTAACAATAAAAAAACTAACTCTTTCTATACAATACAATACACTGCCTCCTTAGGCTAGTGGAAATGGTTTGCGCTTTAAAATCGGAGGTCGTGGAATTAAATCCTACAAAGACTCAAATACTTTTTTAAATAGTTTTCTAGTTAGTCAGGACAATGCGGGCTGATCACCTGCATTCATCATGTAAATTAAGACGATCTATGCGTCGGATTGGGATGTAAAAAAGTGAGTCCCGCGCCTATCCTGTCTCCAGCCCTATCAGTTATCCATCCAGTTGGGCATTGAGAGTGAAGGAAGAGGAATGGCTCTTATAAATATCTCCAGAGTAATTGGCTGATCTCTAAATAAATCGGCCGACGTTTCAAAATCCACTCGGATACCATCATAATTAATATAACACATCTGGCAGTCAATATCTTTGGTTGATAATAAAACTTCGATATTAATCTACTTAATAAAAACCTAAAACGTATGAAAATATTGTTTCAACACAGTAAATTAAATGAAAGGATATTCAATTTCATTTCGATGTAATAACGTAATTAAATTACTTTATCAATCCGTCCAATTGTATTCGCTGGTGTTAATTGGATCTGCGGCTAGAATCGGCAACGAATTCCACGGGGACTACGTGTATTTCATTGCACCCTAGGTGATCATTTAAAACTTCATTAGTGTAGTTTTATTGATAGTTGAATATATTAAGGTAAAACTTTATACCGAACCGCCTCCGTGGTCTAGCGGTATTGGCCCTTGCTTTATAAACTGGAGGTAGTGGGTTTGAATCCCGCAGGGAAACAACTTTTTTTATCGTTGTTTTCTGGTTGGTTACGACAATTTAGGCTGATTATTCAATTGTCTGAAAAGTAAGATCGTCCACGCGTCGGGCGGGCATGTATAAATAGGTCCACCAATCAACCCGCATTGGACCAGCGTGGTGGGATACGGTCCGAAAACCCCCAATGGAGAAGGCGTGCCAATTAGGAAAAGCCCATTTCCAGCAGCGGACATACACAGGCTGTTAAAGATGATGATGATGATGATGAAAACTGAATAACATACTAGCTTCGCCCAGTACTAATTATCACACATCATATATAAAGAGTACAAATTTCCTTCTGAAGTAACTCGCTGATCGCAGATTTTATTCTATATACATGACAAAATTTGTTATTTTTCTGATAAAGTACATTTTACCCTATATAAGTTAATAAATTATAGTTTATATGTTATTTTGATATATAAACATTGTTATTGTAAAGTCTATGTAAATTCAAATTCAAATATCTTTATTCAATATAGAAGTTTACACTTGCTTATTGATTGTCAAACACACTACCATCGGTTCAGAAAAGGATTCCTCAGATTACTAAAATATAACTTAACATATTCAATATAGCAAAATTAATTTATGATCACTTATTATAATATTCTTTTATTGTGCAAGCTGTTATAATCACAAGTTTGTTTCAGATGTGCCTATAGTGACTTTAAAAATGGGCTCGACTTTGAATCCCGGACACATTAAGGAGGGAGAAGATGTTTACTTCGAATGTCACATTAAAGCCAACCCGAAGGCAACCAGACTTGCTTGGTACAAAGGGGTAATATCATACTATATTTTTTTTACTAACGTCAAACAAGAATTTGAAAACATATTTAATTTTATAAACATAGTAATAGTTGTTTATGATCAACATGTATGTTAACATGATTTGTTTTATAATAATAAAATTTAAATTAAACGAAAAAACTCTAGATGTAAGAGATATTTAAACATAAACTTTTTTGCTTTTCACCTAGCCATTCTGTCAAGTATCATGATCGGCTTTTAATCCATCCAAATTTTCGTCCAAACTTCATTCATCCAAATTTGGCGATCGGCCCAAATTGTCTTAACCAACCAGAAAACAACAATAACACAAAGTTGTTTCCCCGTGGGATTCGGACCCACCACCTCCGGTTTATAGAGCAAGGGCCAATACCGCTAGGCCACGGGGGCGGTCTTGGCTTTGGCGTATATTTTAACTTGAAATAAACATTGTAAACAGTAAAGTAAAGAGAAATATGAGACTATATTTTTATCATCACGAGTTCATTAAGAATTTATTTACATCGATAATAGTGTAAATATCATTTCAGGCGAAGGAAATTCAACAGAACACGAGCACGGGTGTTATTTTCAGCGATCAAAGCCTAGTGTTGCAGGGAGTAAACAGATCTTCGTCTGGGGACTACAGTTGCCTGGCGTTCAATAGCGAGGGCAGCGCAACAAGCAATTCGGTTACACTGCAAGTTAGATGTGAGTACAATAGAAATACGTTCCTTGGGTTTCAATACACTCAGTGTTAAAAGTTCAGGTTTTATACGCAGCTATATTTGAAATTACAAAAGAAATTCAGGTATGTAAGAGAATTTTTAACAAAGTATTTTATTTGGTACGAGTATATTTATATACAATCTTTCAAATAAATCTTTATAAATCTCTGTAGTTTTTAGTAAAAGTGAAAATTATGAAAAACGTGGCAACTAAATTAATCAACTGCCTCATAGCCACTAGTGTATGGGTGCGTTAGAAACCGAGTCGGGTTGAATCTTGAGGACGCAACAATCTTTTCATTGTTGTCCTTGTGGTTAGCAATTGCCGATCACCATTGTTGAAGTAAGATGATCCATGCGTCGATGGCATGTAAAGTCGTCCACCCATAACGCATTGGACCAGCGTGTGGGATGGTCAAACCTAATGGATAGGGATGATTAGGGAGGCCTATGTCCAGCATGGACTAAAACAGGCTGATGATGATGTATGATGTAAATAAATCAATCAATAAGACACATAAACATTTATTGGTTAAATATTTGATCATTGACGATAAAATCTGGCCTACTGATAAGTACGATTTGCGTTTGTTATAGCCGTATATCACAATTTCGCTCCTAACTATAAGTGGCTGGTGAGGGCTAGATGAGAATAGCCGAAAATAGGAAGGGGTTAAGTGCATTATGGGAGGCCTATGTCCACGACTTACACTGATGATGATGATGATTAGTGCTTGAATAGGTCTAAGTAGTGCACAACAAACGTGATGAAAAGACGTGTACTTTGGTATAACTCAAGCAGTACGTTAAGTTAATATTGGTATTGAAATAAAAATATTCCAAACACATTTTTACTCTTAAATAATTAAGATTATCTCGTGTACAGTTTATATGGGTTATGTATGTTATACGATGGCTGTACATCATTAGCATATAGTTTCATGTTTGTGTTATCGTCTTTTACTTTCAGCTTGCGACCTAATTAAATTACAAATATATTTTATATAATATTTTATAATTCTAAACTTATAAGACTGTCCTGTCCATAAGTTTAGAATTATATTTTATAAAAATTACCTTATTTTGCACTACTATTCGTATAACTTTGATTTCCTGGAGAGAAAATATTTATCTTGAGATGGAATACTTTAACAATATATTTATCCTAAAGAAAGAATAAAAATAACATTGCATATTCATATTTTAGACGCGCCATTGTGCAAGATGTTGAACGAAGACGATGTATACGGTACGTTGAAGCAGGAAACCATTGAGCTGCCTTGCACGGTTGACTCCAGTCCACCGCCTTCAGCTTTTATGTGGATTTTAAACGGTTCCGTGGGAGGACAAACAGAACTGCAACCGAGGTAAGTTTATTTTTTTAACAATATCACCTGTGCGCGCGACTTTTTTCGCGTAGAAATGAAAAAAATAAATAAATCTGTCAGTTTTTATTGTTGAAAAAGTAGCTGTAGTTCTTCCCTAGTTCGATCAGCTATCTTTCAGAGAAAGTCCTGTTTAAGTAGGACCGGCCGTTCCAGAGATTAGTCAGAACAAATAGACAGATGGATGGACAAAATTTAAAAAAAATATTGTTTTGTTATAATATGTATCACAATGTTAGCGTTTAAAGACGGTTATTTTTCAAACAAACACTCCAATTTTATATGATACTCCAATTTGATATGTATAGACTAGCTCTGCACCACGGTTTCACCCGCATTGTCATTTTAATTTTATATAATAAGCATTACAAATAAGATATTTAAAAGCCTAAAGGGTTTTGTAGATCCTCCCCGAATGGCTTACCTCTGGCACATTTTTTTCTGTCAATACATCTGTAAATACAGGTCACTTATTATTATATTAAAAAAAAACATTTTATTAGCTTATAAGTTATTCTGATGTGCAAGCTATGTCATTGCAAAGTTAAATTAAGTTACATTAAGCAGTTTTTGAGTAAAAAAGAAACAAACGTGAATCCTTACACATTTTAACATTTATTGTTTAATTAGAATTGCTATTACTTTTTATGTATGTATTCAAAATTATGCGCAGTTCACATTTTAGCCTATAAAAGTTTTTAAGAATAATTTTACTATAAAAGTAAAATAAAATACAAGACTACTAGATGTACTTATAAGTATATCTACTATACAATACATATACTAGAACGATAGATAGTAACAACGCTTATAACGTTTGTTGACAACAAAGCACCTCAAAAAGTTTAAGTAAATTGGATTATAGACTTAATGTTAATTCAATATAACTTCGGTCATTTCATCACTCTAAGATATTTTAAGAGCTGTGATTAATCCTGTTTTCCTGTTCAACGTTTACGCATTATAATTAAGTTAATACCACCTCCGTGATCTAGCGGTATTGGCTCTTGCTTTATAAACAGGAGGTCAGTGGTTCGAATCCTGTGGGGTAACAACTATGTGCTATCATTGTTTTGCGGTTGGTTAAGACAATTTAAGCCGATCACCCAATTGTCTAAAAAATGAGATGATCCGTGGGCGTGTAAAAAGTTGGTCCACCCACTAACCCACATTGGACCAGCTTGGTGGGATACGGTCCAAGTACCCTCTAATGAAGAAAGCATGCATAAGGGGAGGCTTATGTTTTGCAGTGGCCTAACACACGATGATAATGATGATGATGATTCTAAATAAGATGATTAATGAATTTAGAAAAAAGTACAGTCGTTTAGAACAAGTCAAATTAAAACTCTAACAGGGCACATATTAAGTAACATAATATATTAAAACATAAATTTGATATAATAAAGTATCTTTAAAGGGTATCATTTTAGCGTAAAGTAATTTTCGCACACAAGCGCTACGCAAAACGATCAAGTGTCTATAAAAGGAAATAAATGGCAGTCAATTCTTAGTTTATAGGCCTCGTGTGCACTATTGCGCTGTTATTTTGGTAGAATAATACACGAAACCAACGAACTAGAACTTGTCCATATAAAGTGTAAATTTATTGTGAAGTTATGTAATAACTATGGCATAGTTATTACATAACTTCACTTTAGCAGTACTTTTTTCCTTTAAACTTTTGAATACAATACAAGTATTTTAAAATAAGCGAACTTGTATGTTAACGAAGATATGTAGAAAATAATTGTAATGCACTTTATACATGAAATAAAACTAGTCATACATATAAATTAGTCACAGTAGTATATGTGTAGTGTCAAAAAAAAATCTCTTTCTTATCAACTTATGTTGCGAACGGTTGTCAAACTATAAAATATGTACGAGTATACGTTAAATGTAGATAAAGTAAAATGTAGCTTGTGTAATAAGTTGATAAATTATAATAAATACTTGCACAATTTCTTGAAGATTATAACGATAATTGGAAGAATATAAGCGTTATAATTATATAATTATGTTTTACATTTTGAGGGCTCAGTTTGTTTAAGATTTGAGTTTTTAGAATAGGGTCATTTATTCAATTAATATTTTATAATAGTAATAAATTTTAATACGATATTTTTCTATTGGCCATGATGAAACTAGTTACTTTCAACGTTTCATGTTGATTTTGTTATTTAATTACACAAGTAATATGAGCCTTTGACCTAAACGTATGAATAAAACTTAATATCTAAACAGAAAACCTCTACGGATACCTAATTACAAGTTAATTTTGTTTGAGAAGGGTTATGGTTGCGGAGTTTACTGACACACAAGCATTGAATTAAGATATATTTAAACTTATTCATTTACTAACGACCAGTGTTTGTCTTTGTGTGTTATTTGAATACATTATCTATTCAAAAAATTTTACATGGCAATGTCTGTTTTAACATCAAAAGAACCCCTTTTTAATTGATTACATAGTGATATATAGCACATGCATATAAAAAATAATTTTTTTTGTATATTTTTGTCTGTTTCTCTGTTTATTTTGGCTAATCTGTGGAACGGCTGTGCCGCATTTGACAATATTTTCATTGGAAGATTGCTAATGTAACTGGGAGTAACTTAGGTCTTTTTTTCTAAAAGTAGTTGATTTGTTACATTTTTTTAATGATAGTTGTCATGTGGTTGGGCGGTGCTTTTATAATTTTTATGATATACTGTGATTTAAACAAAACCTTTATATATCATGATTTTTGCTCTTGTACGATAAAATTAAAAACTAATGTTCTATTACAGTACTGGATTTTGCACGCTAAATTGGTATACCATATTGTTAGTTGTTTAATATTTATTAATTTAAAAAATAACGTACAGTTACGTTTTTAATGAAAACATGTTACGAAAAATCATTTTTTTTTTCAAGTAATTTATAGCACTAGCAACAATGTGAAACCCTGAGAACATAAATGTTTTCAAGAATATTGTCCACTTTACATATTAATAACAAGTGTCATAAAAACATTTAAATTAAAGAAATATGTTTAAACATATCAGATAATTGAAATGCGGTAGTGGAAATGGTGAGCAGTGTAGTCAATATAGCATTTCGTTTTCTAATAATATTGCAAATGGTGGTTTAACCTTAGCTAGATCCAAATGCCTTTAAGTGTGCCTACACAAAATATCTGATTTCTACGAATAATACACAATAACCTACTTCAGCACAATAACCTTATTACAATATCAATGCTAAACAACCAATATTCTTGAATGTTATATTGTTTACGTCTCTTACATCAAACTATGTAAAGTACATAATCAAACTCAAATTTTAAACGTCTTAAGTAATGTATCATAGACAGACGACACGCTTATGCGGCCAAAAACGACCAAGAAATTATAATGAGCCGCCAAATTCAGTCAGTCGTATCTTTCGTTAAAATTGGTTTGTTTTTATTCTAGCCTCTACACAAATTTTAATTACACTTCTACGTTGCGATACACACCTACATCGAATATGGATTATGGGACTATATCTTGCTTCGCTGTAATGCAGCTGGCAGACAAGAGGTTCCGTGTGTATACAAAGTTGTAGCCGCAGGTAAAATATTGATTTTAAGAAGCTCTTTAGGATGTCAATTTAAGATTCCCTCTACCTTTTGAAGTTGTACAATTTTTCTTTGAATAAAGCTTTTTTATTCTTTTAGTAATAATCTGTATTAATCTGTCATAAATTAATAACTTTCTCATTATATTATTATTTTTTTTAAATAGTTGTACCTAAATGATTATTTCTATTTAGTATTTTTGGAATACAGCAGTTGGTTCACGAATAACTATTTGTTTTAATTTGTGTTCTATCAATCCTAACTTAAGAACTTTTAAATATCTACGGAATATGCCAAGTGATTTTTAATGTCACGAACATATTATTGTACGTAAATTTTTTGTTAATAATCTGTAAAATTTGAAAATACTTATAAGTTGATATTTATTTCGCTTTATTGATATCAATGCTATCGACACCAAGTTATAAACAGAAAAATTAAAAAAAAATCTTGTTTTCAGATCGGCCATCACCACTGCAAAATTGTTCCATTGTTAATCAAAGCACGGAAAGCTTAGCCGTTGAATGTATTACAGGGTTTGATGGTGGTCTTCCCCAAATTTTCTTTATGGAGGTTCTGGAGTTGCCTTCGTTAGTGGTGAGTAATACAATATATTTTCTAACGAACAACAAATCATCATCCACTCTCAAACTAAGCGAAGCTGATAATATGTAAAATAGGTGACTGATAAATATATAAAGTTACTTTTATTTTGTAAATAAATACATATAAAACACGTAGAGTTTTTGTGTTGACCCAGACACAAGAAAAACACTACGTTTTTCAAGCAATATTTTTGTCGTGGTAGGAATCGAACCCACACCCTTTGGCGTGACAATTACTAATAGGGTTACAAATATTATGTTAGTTATATAAAGCATAAATTAATTATATTTTTTTCTTCTACGGGTATTTATAACTCTCCTATGTTACTTATATATTAATTTATCTTCGTATATATTAGATTTTCTATGCTTTTTACTGAACTGGTTTTCTATTGTGTTTACTTCCTACGTCTGCTTAAAAGGAAGGCATTAGTTTTTTTTCCTCTGCCAATTACTTGGATCGGCTTTGTGTCGTTAGACGCAATATTTTCTATCCGTAATTGGATCTGTCGCTCCGTCAATGTTATTTTTATATACAAACTATATATTATTTTGCTCAGATAATCCGTAATTAAATATGAACATTAGGAAAATAATATTTTGGGATAAGCTCTCGTTTTTACGTCATTTCCTGATAGATTCACTCTTAGAATATTTATGACTTCATTGCCAATGGATTTTTTAAATAAATACATGTATTTCAAATATGTATTTATTTTCAACTGTACATTGTTTATATGTTCATTTCCTCAATGACGTATTATTTATTTTATATAGTGATAAATGTTTTTAGGATACTTTGATTTTTAATTGATTTTAGGTTCGCGCTAACATGTCGTCCAATTTCACACCCAGCTTCGAATTGCTCGGAATTGACAGTAGAGTTAGTTACATAGTGAATTTGTATTCCACCAACGCCAAAGGAAGAAGTGAAATAGTGACTCTTTACACAGTCGCTTTGAGACCACCCGATAAGTTCACAGGTATGAATGAACAAAAAAACTTTAAAATATATTTTAAAGACGATAATTTATAACAGATAGCTAGGAGGTGATAGGTCCGTTTTAACGGGGCCGTTTGAGGGGTATACCGCAAAGTTGTGGTATGAAAACATTACTGTTCCGGTTTAAAGGGCCCAGTAGCTAGCGTATTTACTAGGCGTATAAACGAGATGTAACAACCTACGTCTCATGTCTAGGTCGTCACACATCACTTTCCATCAATAAAAAAATAGATAACAATGACATTGTTTTAAATAAAATATCCAATATATAATTATTAGATACATTGATTAAATATACTACCATTTAATAAACTATTTCATTAATGTCGAAAAAAAATCCATTTTAAAAATAATAAAAGCGTGCGATAATTACTTGCTGCACTTCGTTTAAAATATATAAAGAGATACGTTAGCGTTGTACGATAAAGCCGCAGATGCTCTGTGCCTTAACGCTTGTGAAAATTTATGTAGCTAGTGCTAGGGAGTGATTCAACTTACTGCAATTTAGCAGTTTAATATATAGTACATTTTGCCAACAATAAAAAGAGTTATGTAAGAAATTATTTTTTTCTGTTTGCTTTGCCTATGATTACTAGTAATTCCTAATTCCGGGTTTAAACCTGAGGGGGTGCAAAGTTTGTATAATGCTATGTACTTAAACATTCCCAGTTCGAAGTTGAGTCTCATTTTCTAAACCTAATTATATTAATATGGTAGAAATTCTTACTATAATTGTTGAGCAAACAATGCAAAGTTTATAAACCTGCAAAAACTCATTGGCAGCTTCATGTTTGTTTAAAACATTTTTGTGCTAGTTTATGACAATTTTTTCCGTGTTGAATACGATAAACGATTCTCGAAAGAATAATTTATTACAGCTTGTCGACCATCACTTTTTAAAAAAAATCGTAAGAGTCAATCATAAAAATAACCGCATAAAAAAAAAAAATTATATCAACTTAGGATATCCTTAAAAGTATTATTGAATCATCATATAGACTTTAGTTCCATAGCATCTTCGAGACTGTTTACTAATTATTTTATTTTCGATTGTTAATATTTGTATCAGGAGCAAGCAACAGTATCTCACTGTCACCGATGTTACTTACACTACTTACAACGGCTGCATTACTGAGTGCAGCGGTTTGCGGTGTAATAGCCGCATTGTACAGGCGCCATGTTGCGAGACATCACAAGCATCCACCCTCAACGTTAGTATTTATAATATTCATTATTTGTTTCTGAAGCTTTGTTTATAACAGTAATAAGAGTTTTTAAAATATATATTTGTGGTAATGTTTCCTATAATATTCTGAGAGCGTTTTAAATTGACTAGGATTTTTCTTATAAACGGTTTTATAAAAAACTAGCCGTCTGTGCACTGAACTGTCAGTGTTATTTTTAGATTTTTATAATGAAATGTCCTGAAATTAAAAAGAAGCCTATGTTACTTAAGAATAAGTATAGTTCTATGGTAGCGAAAGAATATTCCAAATTGGTTAAGTAATTTCGGTACCTATTTGAAAAAAACAAACAATTTTTTTTACTATGGAGTGCTTATTATTTTTTTTAAAGAAATTATTACTAATACAAACTCACCAGTAAATGTAAAGAATACTTTTTTAATTTTTTTTTTCTGACGTAAAATTAGACTGCAATTGTAAAAAGGAATATTCACACAATGCTTTAAATTAACAACACTTACCAGGAACGCTCTGTACTCAGAAGATAGTGTCGACTCTTTCCCCAGGAGGGAGAAGATAGATGATGTTACTTACTCCGCTTCACCTAAAGTCGACTACAGCAGTCAATATGAGCTGAAGATGGATCATGATATAGAAGAGACCGATCCAGATATAATTCCATTTCATTACGGTGAGTATTTTGCCACAATTATTACCCTAATTATATATTTAATTACATAAAATATTATATGTTTAAGTGTACGTATACAAAAATATAAATGAATTGCAATTTTATAATGGCTCTACTTTAATTTTAAAGTTTGTGTTTAAAAGTCAAACAATTTGTTATATTAGAAATACTAATGCTTATATCTAATATAACAAATTTATTAGGATAGGAATATTTGTGTAAGGAAACATAAACAAATCCTACTAGGCTGATTTTCTAATGTTACAAAAGCCAATTGAAGAAGGCACTAACTAAAATTTATGAAACCCATTTATTCTTGTTTCGAGAGTTTCGAGCAAGCAGAATCTCTTATTCTTAAAGATCATATACGTGTACCTATTTAATACAAATTTTACTATGGGTTTTTATTCAAAGAACCGTAAGAATAGCTTTTTATAGTAATGTTTCCTTAGTTTAGTGAATTAATAGAGTCTTATTAGGGTATCTCTTTACTATTGTCTGCCAAGCGACATAAATTCTAAGAATACTTATAAAGCTACCTAGCAATATATTTATCAATGTCTTTCCTCATTTTCCGCGTTTTATATACTTTCCGTTTTGCGTTTATAGAGAAGAAACCAATCGATGATTTTACAAAGACACCTTTCGAAGAAAACGAGCCGAGGCGGATATATAGTGAACATTCCTTATCTTCTACTGTAAGTATAATTTACTATTTTTAGGCTATTTGCAGATCTTATAGATAAAATTTATTATATTCTAGTTTTTATTTTTCGTACATTATTTTTATGTCGATTTGATAGATCTGTTATGAGTTAAACAACACATGCTAATAAAAAGGTGCGATTACTAGGATCGAGTGAAGTGATTCTTGGATAAATTTAATGTAGAAGTAAACTTTATTAAGCTCTATGAAGCCTAGTTTTAATCTATACTGCCAACTATTCGAAAGCACTCGGAGGCGTACACAAGATTAAACTATTTTGTGATAGTAACATTAAATTGTAATAAAACTAGAATCAGTTATTATGTTCTCTTCTAAGTTCTTCCCATGGACGCTAAAAAAAGTCCACTTGGCCGGATATAGAATACTGATTAAAAAAGCGAAAAATCTGTAAAAAGTGGATTTTATATTATAAATGGATGTAACTGACCTTAGAAGAACTGTGACTATAAACTCAACGAAACACTTTTTGTTTTCTTGTTTTTAAAATATTCTTGAGATTTTTTGGAACAGTATGACATATTTTTCTCAGTTTAAACCAGCCTAAAACATTTACTTACAAAGTTTATCATAACTTTAACACAACTTTTTTAACTTTATCAAGCGGCTAAAGCTGAACGTTTTCTGTGATTTTGTTGTAAAATTCGTCAGTCTTCAGAGCCTTTCTGTTTGAAAATAAAGTTCATGCTAAGCGTATTACAGTGTTTAACATACTTGTTTTTATGTACGTTGGCATCATATTTTCAAATATGTATTGAGAGGAAACAGAAATTACCTTGATTTCATGTAAATGTCTTTCTCAAGGAAACTTCGGGCCCTGTGACTATTAGAAAGACACTATTAAAGTATAAAGGTCGTATTTATATCACCAGCATTATCTAAACATTCAAATATGATAAAACATTATACACACATCATCAACCCGTGATAGTCCACTGCTGGACATAGGCCTCCCCTAATACACCCCTATCCATTTTTTTTTTTTATGGCATACGCAGGCAGACGAGCAGTCGGGTCACCGACACCCATAGACGTTGACAATACCAGCGGTATCGCCGACGCGCTGCCTACTTAAGTCTTGTTTACCCAGTAAATACGCTGGCTACAGTGCCCTTCAAACCGGAACGCAGCAGTGTTTTCACACTACTGCTTAGCGGCAGAAATAGGCACCGTGGTGGTACCCACCCAGACGGTCTCCTGTAAACAGGGGACCTACCACCTAGACCATATTCCAAAGCGGGTTAGTGGTTGGGCCGAATTTTTACATGTCCATCCGACGCATGGATCATCTTCCTTTTAAGACTATTGGGTGATCGGCTCAAATTGCCCTTACCGACTAGGAAAAAACAAAAGAAATTTGTTGAGTCCCCGCAGAATTCCCGACAGAACCGGAGGTCGGGAGGTGGGGGATCCCCCCCGGTTCCAAAACCACACGCCCATACCACTAGGCTACAAAGGCAGGGAAAAAAATTTAAAAAATAACTGGATACTGTGAAAATAATTAAAATAGATCATACGGATTATCTAAGCATCACTGCTTAAGTCGCTGAGATAAGCTACTCGCCAGCTTTTACTGTGGACTTTGTATTTTAGGATTCTACGTATTATCAAAAACCCCATTTACAACTAAATAACACCTAATCTGAGGAACATTGTAGTCATTAGACCTTATTAACTTATCGATTTTTTTTACTAATAATCATGAAAATGTTAACTAACAACAATTTGATGATTAATTAGACGAACCACTATGCAGTGGTAGTGACACCTAATTTGCAGCAAGTGGGGTTGATTCACCGGAAAAATATTGCTGTATGAAATTGTGTTTCTCTGTGTCGTATTTGATTCATGAAATATGTATTTATTTACAAAAGAAAAGTAAATATATGTATTTATCAGTTATCTAGTTTTCCGTACAAGCTTTGCGTTCGTCGAGAAATGTGAAATATGATGTGAGTTTCTAAATTTTTAGAGGGTATAGTTTACATTGTTAAGTTACAAAACCTATGTTTATTAATTTGTTACTATCAATAGATTAGGATAGAAAAGGCTACTAAAGACTTATGAAGATACTAAACACCTGACTACTCAGACTAGAAATTCTCTTTGAACGTCAACTCGAATTTAAATTCAAAGTCTAACGCATCATTTAAAACCAAAAATTGGTTATTTCTCTACCAAAATCTCAGGCTGAAAATACATAAAAACTTTGGAAAGATCGCTGAAAACACCTGAGACGTCGCTTGATTTTTTTATACTTCTGATTGATTTTATAAAACTACACTAAGTCTGTTGTTACGTTGGCTTTTCGTAAGTTTAGTTGAAAGCTACTGATATTTCAGAACTAGATTTCATATTCTGTAAAGTATTAGTAAGTTTGAAAAATTATTCTTTTCAAACTTACATAGGATATGTACAGACCAGTTAAGGGTTCTCGAAGTGACACAAATAGGTATATAGTTTAAATTTAAATGGCTACAGATACATTTTATGTTAACGAAATTTAATTAATTAAACATGTTTAAGGCCTAAAACATAATCGTTTGTCTAAATTGACTTTTGAATACGTCGGTACAAAATGTACATTAAATTTCAAACGTGTTACATCAAAGTAGTTTTGTGGGTTAGTTAAAATCTCGTCTCACTAATTAATTAGAGAGCTGCCTGCGTCGCCGCAAAAGGATATATTTTGTTATTTTTAAAAATTTAATTGAAAACTTTTTTGAGGACTTGAGGATACTTTATCTGTGACATGTTTTTATATAAATTATGTTTAATCTTAATATCAAATAGCTAATTAAGTTCTGGTAATGGTATTTTTATATCGTTAGCAAGCCCTTGAATGTGATTAACTTGTTTTATGCATTACCACAGCTGTTTATAATATTAACCATATTAATATTGTAACTGTTTATTTATACATTAATTATGTTATTCATGAGTGGAACCACAAAAATAAGTCCATGGAAGTAGTCTATATAAAATAATTTACAACTACCAATATTAAAATGGTAAAACAGAAATATTCTTGTCTCTATGAAAGTCAAAGTCAAGTATTATATATTTAGTTTAGGCTCTACTAAACACTTATTTTCGACAAAAAATAAATACCCCAGACGGGGCTTACGTCACGGATGACGTCAATACTCTGCTTGGTATTAACTTAGAAAACTATTTTAAAATATATTTTGCGGTTAAATGTAGCGTTAACTATTTCTTGGTACTGTTACGACGATTATTTATAGTTTAAATTTACATGCATAATCTCATTTGTTTGCTAAGATTATGGCCATTAGCATGTGCCGTAACCTTACCTTATAATTTTTAAATATTTTCTTATTAAGGACGTCATATATTTTCTAATCTAAAAAAGGCGCTAAGCTTTTAAACGTATTTGAATAATTTCTTTAGCTTTGCCGTAATGAGTACTTCTTGGTAAGGAGCAAAATGACTTCATGTTTAATAATCATTTTAATTAATATGGCTCACGCCATTCAATGCAATAATTAATCTCCATTAATGCAACATTAATAAAATATTGCTTTCCGGTCAATTTAGTATAAAGTATAATTACGTCTGTTAAAAATTATTAATACAAAATTAAATAAAACCTAAACGTCATTATATGGAGTACATGATCATTACATGAAGACCGAATCAAAATATAAAAACAAATACATTTTCCAAAAATATATTAATTTCTTTTTTAAAGTAAAATAAAATAACGTGAAACAATTAGGCTTAAAATTTATATCGGAGCGTAATCAGCTTATCGGGCTAATAAAAGGAGCAATATTAAGACTGTTATTTTCAAGGATTAACTTCGATAAAAAAATAGGAGATAAGATTACGTTTATCGCGTATTACATTTTGCTTTATGATTTTTTTTACCCTGTCACTCGCATTGAAACAGCGTGGTGGGATACGGTCCAAAATCCCCCTAATAGCGTGCATAAGAGGAAGCCTATGCCCAGCTGTGGATTAACACAAGCTGATAATGATGATGATTATGATTTTTTATTTTACTGGTTTGTTTATTGTTTGCAGGTTTGTTTTTTTTTTTTACTTGTAACTTTTGTATTAAATCTGCTGAAGTAACTATTTTTAGTTATTATTTTTGCTCTTAATACGTCAAAATTAAAAAAATCAATTAAAACATTATTATTATTCTGATTCCCTAAAATTAATCAACTCTGTAAAAACGAAAATATGATTAAGAATATCAACAAAAAATGTCCAATTTAAACATTACAAAACAAAATATTTATTTGATTTAATCGAAAATTTTACAATTTTCATTAAAAGATAATTAATAGATTACATACATCATACATCATCAGCCTGTGTTAGTCCACTGCTAGACATAGGACTATTTATTTTTTATTTATTGATGACTCGCGTTGTTGGAGTTAACCGCTACAACCAAACGGAGTCGAGGGCCTGTGCAACTTTAAGTGTGCACAGACTCCACCTCTTTTCTGTGGCTTAGCTCCCCCTGGGACCCCTGAAGGGGGATCTCGGCTCGGGTTGCCACTTCTTTATCCCGTGAGCGAGCGGTGCCCAAGAGGGGCCGAGCCTCTGCTCGATCAGCCGCTGGTCAGGTCCTTGCCTTTACCCGATAGCAACATATATCGATGGCGAACCTTGGATCGATAAGTTGCTTTAGGACTTATTTTGAATACCGACGATGAAATATCTCGGCCTAGTCCTAGATCGCCGATGAAGGTTTTGCGCCGTTTTCTAGGGTATTTACTGGGTATACGTGACGTAACATCCTATGACTTACGTAGGCAGCGCATTGGTAATACCCGTTGGTATTGCCGATATCTAAAAGCGCCGGTGACTACTCCCCATCAGGTGGCCTGACTGATAGATTGCCTTCGTTAACAATAAAAGGTTATAATCCAAAACTGTAGGGAAAAATCTCTGGGTTGACAAAGAAATGCCCATAATGGTTTAAAGAATAGTCTTAGAACACAATTAAATAAAAAAATCCCAAAATAAAAATAACTGCAAGGAAAACAGCCACAAAATTCATACACCACCCAAGTAGGAAAATATTCCTACAAAGGAGTCTTGTTTCAACTTAAACCGTGGTTAGTAACTATCATACTAACTGCTCCCGAGACAGAAATCGTTTATTTATTATAGTCCCTGGTTGCGAAAGGGTTCTCCTTTCCCATGTTCTATTTTAAAACTACATTATTGTTCAGGTGCTTACGGTACCTCAAATTAACACATATATTCAAACATAATTCAACTTTGTTTATCTCGTGGGCTCGAGGTTGCTTTCGCTGCTTTTTATAAGCCAGGTATCACTTAAAATCAGAGGACAGTATCGCTAGTCTTACAGCTGTAACCAACAAAGAAAACACTAATAAAAGGAAGTTTTTTAACATAATGGTGTTTGTTTACAGAATATAGCGCTGGTTAATAGGGTGTGAATGCGAGGAGCGCCGACAATGCGGCTTCACGACTACGACCTGAAGTCGTCACGGCAACCAGAAGAGTAAAGGAGAGTTGCATATAAGTTAAATCATTCTAAAACCCTTTCAGCCAATCTAGAGCGCGGTAAATAAGACTGACAGCAGCATAGTTATTGGATTAACGGACGCGTTATTGGGTTTCGTTTCAAAATAGCGGAAATTGGATTTATCGTAGCGCACATATGTTTAGTTTTGCATGATGAAATATTCTGCAGAATACAAAAGGAAAGTTATGATAAACATAAGTTAGGCGTTGTAAAAAAATATACTGTCTGATGTAATATTATCGATATTTGTAAAACTAAATGCAAAAGGGCACAACTGTATTGATTCGTTTATTTTATGTAAAATAAAAAGTATAATAATACGTTTTATTCTATGAGTTTAATGGACAAGGACATACGGTTATTATATCATACGGTTCATTAATTATCTATATGAACCACTGTCGTAAAAAATGTTTAAAACGTGACAAAAAAAACAAATACTTAAGAATTCACTCAAAAAATTTATTTTAAAAGATTTGTTTACGCACGCACTGAATAAAATGGCAAGTAGTCAAATAAACGATAAAACAAAACAATGTTTTAGGCTTCAAACTTTCAAAGTATTCTTAGAGCTAAATTTATACAGAAATCAATCACTTGTTATTAAAATATTTAAATAAACGTACCAGGTAACAGTGATCAACAATTAAATAAATTGGTAAATGAGTATAAAGTAACATAAAATATATAATAAATATCAATTGTCGATTTATGCATAGGATCATTGATAACTTTTCTCAGTCGTACAGATTTATTTAAATGCGCTGAAAAAATCCTTGACACAGTGTATTCCTTACGTGATTGTCATTTCCACTGCCCCTTGCTTGGTTAATTAAACCAGTTAAAATCAACAAGTAAACGAAATATTTAGCATTGCTTATAATGAGAACTAGGCTCTGATGGGATTGTGTCACAATTTGGAGTGTGTCGACGAGCACGTCCGATAACACCATGTCTCGGTTGGAAATGCTTGATATGCTGTATAATAAATTACACTGTGCTGACACTATGCTGGCTTGTAGCCCAAATTTTATTAAAATCCCTGACAAAGACTTCATTTCATTATGTCCAGAATCGGACAACAGAACGCGTATGTAAAGTCCGTCCAAAAATTATGCAGTATCATTGATTCGTGGTAAATACTTGTTTATAATTTAAAGAAAAAGAGCATGTTTTGTTAAAAATATAAAATATTGATGTAATAAGAATTAAACAAACGTTTTGGTGTACACCAATAAACGTAAATATAAAGTCAATTGTATAAAATTTTAGATCATTGATTCGTTATAAGTACGAGTTTTAATTCACAAAGTTTATTGTGAAGATGAACCTCAAATGTTTGTATTAAATATTAATGTAAGTTATAATGTTGCATCGTTTGATCTTTTAAATGGGTGTTTTTTGTGAAAATACGTCGTTAAAAAATGCTTGCGCAGCATTGTTTGAGAGTTTTCTGCAACTGTATCACAAACAATGTACTTTTTATATAAATATCATCTAATAAGAAATATATGTACAGAAAATAATAATTATAATTTTAGAATTCCTCTAATTACTTGATCGTGAAATTATAGAATACATTAGTGTAAAAAAAATACTTAATACGTTTACGCTATACAATATTGCGTATTTTTTTATTTTACACTTCAACGTGACACGTTATAAGAATTTTTAATATACATAATAATTTTTTTGCACTATGAAAATAAATCATAAATATTATTGTACATATAAATTTGTAACTAAATGTAAAATAACTAAGTCGACATTCAAATAATTTGTTGTATGTTATTAAAAATAAATTGTTGTTGGCGCGGGTGAATAATGAACAAACAGTTTCCACGATTGTATTGCTGGATAAATAATCATATAAAATTTTTCTATTTCACTGTATTATTAGCGACAAGAGCGCAAACAATGAAAGGTCAATCCTGCTCTTTGATTGTTACAAACGGATATTTTTAATGCTTTTTTCTTACGAATCGGACTGATGTTTAGTGATATTGGAACGATGATTGTGACCGGTTTTTCGATTGATTAAAGATTGAATTTTACATGTGTAACTATTTATTTGCTGTATGTAACTTTATATTCAGAGTTTTATAATATTTTGGACCACCAATATTAACAACACTAAGATTCCTTTGTCCGTTCCACAAATCCTTACCTCAAGAAAAAAAAGAACATTTTTTAAAGGTAGGTCTCCTTTTCGAACTGTAGCGTTTGTAAGAACCAAGGCGATGGCTTTTCCGTCGCAAATTACTAGTATATAAGCACAACTGTCTTCCAGTTTAAAGGGTACCGTAGCTAGCGTAATTACTGGGCAAACGAAACTAAACATTCTACGTCTCAGTGCGACGAGTAGCTTAATTGTGTCGACATTGCGTTTATTATAGGCAGGACTTTATATTTGCTATCAAGTAAACGTCCTGCTCGACTCGTGATTCGTAAATAAAAAAAGGATAGGGGTTTAAAATTAAAAAAGTCCTGATAGCATATTTAACTGTGTCTAATCGTGGTTAGTGCCAGCTTTTCCCTATATCTGCCGCAAATCAGTAATACGAAACACTACCCTGTTTTGAGTTAACAAGAAATAACATCTAAAGTCTTTTTTTATTGCTTTCGAAGGTAGACGAACAATCTGACCTAGTGTCCTGTGACCAGATATACAGGCAGACTAATGTAGCATTCGTTAATCCACTTAACTGATAGGCCCTTTATACCAGAACACAGTAGTGTTCCACACTACTACTATTCGCAGATAGGTATGGTGGTGATGACCTCTCGGCACCCGTAAAGACACCTACCTGCTCAGGTAGCCATCGCACTAAATCGCAGCTGTAGCCTCAATAGCCTGTAATATACACATTTAAAGTAAATGATGACTAAATCGCTTTGTAATGTAGGTGGAATTCTTAATAAGATGTGTATTCTTCTGCCAAGATTGAATTTGCCGTCCTATGTATTCGTCATTCACGGCACAGGCCCTGTTCTATCTTCAGATCCAGGTTTTAACTTAATTTATCCTTGCTTTTCTTAAATATTTGGCAGTAATAATACACTGTACTGTTTAATAGTAATTACTACTCTGGCTGCAAGACTGAGAAAGCTGCCATACATTTTAACCTCTAAGAAGGTTAACATTTAATAGACCCCCTATTATTCATCGAGCAAGTTAGTTGTGCCACTAGAACTGCATAATTCATAAATGGTCACACAACTACAATCTTGTATACCTGTTGTTGTCCCTCCCTGTCGCCTGAAAGACGAGGTCCCAGCAACGTTTTCTTACTCTTATGCGATGCAACCAGCACTGGCTAGGCGGGCAAAGCATGATCGACCTCTGGGTGCCTCATAACTGTAGCGCACATTATTCCGCTCCTATACATAGGCAACTAACTCCCCTAAGTCTGTTGATCAAGGACCACGGCAGCCACAAGATCCATACCCTCACTGGAATATAATTACCAATTACGCACGGCGGCCTTATTTTTTGTAAGGTTTTTGGTCTTCAATCTATTTCATCACATAAAAGTAGACAAATTTATTTAAATATTGAGCTGCTAGTGTTCAGACTTAAGTTATTTATGTAAAGCAGTTTGTCATTTTGTTCATGACCCTGTTTTACAATTTTAGAAAGTTGTAGTTACTGTTTATCTTAAACGTTGAAGGAAAAATATATACCATAATTAATTCTTTTGTTTACGCACACTTTACATTATTAAATAAAATGACTTTTTACTTTTCCTTTTTTAAACCAATAAATCAGCAGTGTGCGAGCATACTTTAAGTTACTAAAACCATTACATCAGATTTGATCGACCACAAATCCTCTGACAAACACCGAAGATGAGCCGTGAGGATATTGAGATTAGAAAACATCCAACTTTCAATAGTGAAGATGATTAGGCTTTACCACCTGCTTGGGGCCCCATAATAAATAAAAAAAAAATTAAAACCCGGGCATAAAACCACTGCCAGCTGTAATGATAAAGTAAGTTCGTTTTGCATAGGTTGGAGTACATACTAAAACTTTTATCACAATTGAGGTCTGAAAATCCCGCTTCAGTGCTGGCAACAAGATGCATGACATCTTGGTCTGCCCCATGACTACGAGAATTAAAAACGTCGGGGGTTAAAAATGCAAATAAACGCGATAGAATCACTCTAAAAAAAGACCCTTATCGTAATTGTATTTGTACTATGGATTCTCATAAAAAGGCAATTTTATTACAAAAATACGAAAAACTAAGATGACAATAACCGGAAACATTTATTATCTTCTTAAGACTAAGTATAGAAGAAAATAAGTAAAGTACAAGATGGGACACATCGTTTTATTAACTTTCCAACCAGGTTCTCCTGGTCTACACAGTCAAAGGAAGGTCACAGAAGACATCGATAGTATTATGATGATCCTTGACTGATCTACCATGTACATGGTGAGATATGTAAAATTATTAGAAAATTGGTGCTTATTTATGCACTACAAGTTAATTTTTTTAACAAGAAATATGACCGACTTGAAACAGTATTTATCACCACATATATGAATGAATATTTTACACAACATCAATGTACACACAATCCCACAGTCACATAAACTATTTTATTGAATAGCTTTATAACTGTCTTGCTTTGTTCTTTAAACTTGTAAGATTTGTGTACGATTGGATGTTCATTCATTTATGTGATACAAGTATCTATTCTCATTTTTCAATTAGTTCAAAAAATGCCTTCTAACATAATTTTATGACCGTTATATTGTTGGAAGAGAAAAAAAACATCAAGTGAACAATTGCACAAAAAAATCTGTTACAATTTCTGTTACAATTTCAAAAATGTATTTTCAATAATTTATAACGTTTTTTAAATTTTAATAAAGGCACAAAACCTATCGTGCAATGCAATTTTTGCTCACAATCTAAGCTAGCGCTTACATTTTGACACATAATTGCTCCAGTCAGAAGTTATTTCCTGCTTCAAATGAAATCGGAGTAGACTTGCACTAGGAAAAGGTGCCCCCTTTTCAATTGCCTTACCCTTCTGTCAGAATTGAGGGTAAAATAAGACGTTTATTTTCCAGGCTATTCTTTTTTAACAACTATTTTCTTAACAGCTCTTGAATTAAAACTTTTTGTAATTATATATTGTAATTATTTTTTAACTATATTCTACGATTTGACACGCTCCCTTTTATAAATAGAATACATAAAATATTTTAAAATAACGGACGTCAATGTGGAAAAGTGTAAGTCTTTTTTTTAATTAAACAAAATCAAGCCAAAACAAAATCTGTCTTCCTGTTTAACTAAATTTTAGGTAATTTATTTCCATTTTGTAAGTTATCTATATCTTTAAAGGCTAAAACTGATGAATTGTACACGCTGTATCAACCATATTGTAGTAAATCTCATGGGAAATTTTATCTAGCATAACTTTAGCTCAACGCGTATCCATATTTAATATGATTTTTTGCACAGCGACATATTATAGTGTATATTTAAAGGAGCAAAATGAAAATGAATTTATCTACGCCTAAATGGTCGATGGTAAAACTGTTGAAGCTTGAAATGTACACAGTCAATGAAATTCACTTATTAACCTAATTTTTGTAAAAATGTAATAATTTTTTTTATTATAAATATGTTTTCGCAAAATGTAATACGAATATTATTTTTATACAATTTCGCCTAGAAGTAATTGCGACACAAAATAGGTATTCAAAGCAATTTCTGCGAAAATTTAATCAAATAGAAAATTAAACATTTCCTTTACAATACTTAAAAGGTGCCGTATTTGCAGATTTGTTCGATGTTTTCATTAATGGACCTATTTCCCGATTGAGTATTGCTCACTCATTTATGAAGAAATTGATGTTATGATAGAGCTTTTTAAATATTTTAGATTTGAATATTTCTCATTTCAAATAGAATTCGATTGTAAGTTAGGCCACTAATATTTATTTAAATACTAAAGAGTAACTAAGCCCGAATTGAAATGATCAAAGTGTGTTTTAACCTATACAGCTGTGCTAAGATAAGATTGATAAGAACAATATAGTCGGCAAACAGCATACACCTGGGTTCTGTCTGTCCGATATTAGAGCCTTAATACCGGGGAGAAACGAATGCGGGGTTAAAGCTGTACTTGAGGCAACCTTATAAATACGTTGCACCACTTCTTTGGCACACTTTTTATTTTCGTAGCCCACCGCGGACCCTTATAAAAACCCAACCAATAGAAAGAAAGAAAGAAAGAAAGAAAAGCATTTATTTGGCACATAAAAATAAAAACAGAAAAATAAAATATAATAATAAAAGTATAATTTTGAAATGTACCAAAAGGGTATCCACTCACAGCTCTGGATCACGAAGTTAGGAATCTTCATGAAGGCTGGTTTCAGCGGATCCGTAAATTAAGAAGTAGATGGTACTGTGAACCATAAAGCTTGTACAGTTACATTAATAGTTTTATGTGAATATAGACTCAAAACTGAGCTGTGCAATAAGTACCTATATTGTATTGATGCATTTAACTGATAATTTTTAAGCTTACATCATGCCTGGTCATCTATTTATAATTTTGAATTAATAACAGCTGGACCTTTGTTTTTAATTAAGATTTTTTAAATTTAAATTAAATGATTGAATTGAAGTTGAGTCTTTTGATCGGAGGTGGGAGATCGTTCCAGCACTTATAAAAACCCAACCAATAGAAAGAAAAAAAGAAAGAAAAGCATTTATTTGGCACATAAAAATAAAAACGGAACAATAAAATATAATAATAAAAGTATAATTTTGAAATGTACCAAAAGGGTATCCACTCAGCTCTGGATCACGAAGTTAGGGAATCTTCATGAAGGCTGGTTTTCAGTGGATCCGTAAAATTAAGAAGTAGATGGTACTCGTTAACCATAAAGCTGTACAGTTACATTAATAGTTTTTATGTGAATATAGACCTCAAAACTGCAGCTGTGCAATAAGTACCTATATTGTATTGATGCATTTAACTGTATAATTCTTTAAGCTTACATCATGCCTGGTCATCTGTTTATGATTTTGAATTAATAACTGTGCTGGACTTTTGTTTTTTAATTAAAATTGTTTTAATTTAAATTTAAATGATTGAATTGAAGTTGAGTCTTTGATCGGAGGTGGGAGATCGTTCCAGCACTTAGTGGCGGCAAATCGAAAGCTGCCACGAAAGGCAGCTGTGTGGGACTTTGGATAGCAAAGACGGAGTGCGGTTCTGACGTAACGCTGTAAAAACTGTAATTTTTCATGGAAATAGCTAGGTTCCCCGGTCTTTACTACGCCAAAAAGTAACGTCACAAGATGGAGAGTCCGCCGACTAGACATATTAAGTAAGTCATGTCAATTAAGAAAAGGCGTAATGTGCGATCGACGAGGAACAGTAAAACAGAAACGAGCACATTCATTTTGTACTCTTTGCAGATTTTTCCAAGTCCTAGCGTATATGCATTTACCAAACACAGTATCAACATACGATAATTTAGGTAAGATCAGAGCTCGTACAATTTAACCGCATGTCAACTGTAACATAATCACGAATACGGTACAAAACCTTTAACTGTAAAAGCAATTACGTATGCCTTCTAGAACATGGTCCTCAAAACGAAATCTTTCATCCATTATAAGACCCAAATTTCGCGCCTCTAATACCGGCTCTAGGGACTGTGCAATAGAAATTCTTGGATTAATTTTTTATGTTACTAATTTGTGTACGGGTTCCTAAAATCATGTACTTTGATTAAGTATCAGACTATGAGAATCGCTACCATTTACTAATTTCTTTCAAATCCGAATTCATTTCATTTAGCTACGGTGGTGTTACTGGGTTTAAAAGACAAGATAACTGTACATCATCGGCGTATAAATAGGTATTTGCTGTATTTAATTGCACCAACAATATCTGCTATATATAAGACAAAAAGCATCGGCCTCAAAATTGAGCCCTGAGGTATGCCGAGATTAATCGGTTTTATGGAAGATACCAAGTCAGACCAAAGTTATTTTGTATTTTAATAAACTGTATTCTATTATTGAGGTAGCTAGCAAACCATTTTATAGCAGAGTAGGTCAACAGAGAATGCCAGCTTAGACAGAAGTAGGTTTGTGTTCAGAGTGTCAAAAGGCAAAAAGTCAAGCAAAACCAGTAAAGTACCCTGTCCGCTATCACGTGCTGTAATGACATCGTCTACAACATCAAATAAAGTAGTGGTAGAACGCGATATTCTAAAGCCCGATTGTTTAGGAGGTAGAATGTTGTTTTGTTCAAAATATTCTGTCATCTGAGTACAAACAATCCGCTCTAAGATCTTAAACAAGAAAGGCAAAATGCTTATTGGTCGTAGATCCTTATCCTCTTCCGGATTTGCTTTCTTCGGAATTGGTTTTACTACAGCCGTCTTCCATTGTTCTGGGAACAACCCGTTGATATCGATTGGTTGATAATTATTGAATTACTGTTAGAGTTCTAGCAAGGTGAGCAAAATCATATTTAAACCAATGCCGTCATTACCTTTGAGCATTATTTTAAAAATTTTTATTACTTTTAATACCATGGACTCATCAACCGCTTTTATTTTAAACGTATACTGTTAAATCGATTAAATTCATAAATGAGAAAGAAAGACAAATTAGTATTATTGTTATTATAGGGAATGTCCAGAAAGTAGTTATTAATGTCATCAGGATAGCATAAATGAGTAGGGAGGTAATGATTATTTTGTTTAAAATATGCAATAGTCTTCTTAATATTATTCCATAGAGTTTTAGGATTCTTCGTATGAATGAATTGAATGAATTAATATGTTGCTTAAAATACGCAATTTTATCATTGTGAATAGCTAGTTTTACAATATTTTTTAAATCTTTATAGTATGCGTTTCTAACTGTGTGTTCTTGCTTTTAATGTGCGCTCTATGGCGGAGCCTCGTCATTTCCCTTACAGTGTGCGTAATCCATGGATATGAGTTCATACTTAGTATAAAGGACCGAACAGGAGCATGTATATTAAAAATATCAAGGACTTTTTCATTAAAACTGGATACCATCCCATTTACGTCACCATTAACTACATTTTCCCATTCTATTAAATTTAAGTCTCTATCAAAACTTTTTGTGTCAATATCCATAAGCGGTCTATAAATAAAAGTTTTCGAGGGAGGTCGTTGGCTTTTAATGTTAATCTGGCAAGTTAAAAGAGCATGGTGAGAGAGATCGGGTATATGATTGACAAAAATATTATAAACAAGCAAACAAAACAAACTATGTCGATTAACGTCTTACTATGTTCTGTAAAATGAGTCGGTTGCTGTACATACGTATATGTCAAAAAGCTTTGTAATTTTTGGGAATTTGCATCATTTATATGTAGGAGATTAATATTAAAGTCACCTAAAAGAAGTATATATTCAAACTTACCAAAAAAGGCTACAAATTCTGGAAGTGCATCAAGAAACACATCTACATTAAGCCAAGGCGTTCGATAAGCAGTACCGATAGCAACCTTAATACCGTTAGCGCTAATGGTTAAGTATTAGCGCTAACGGTATTCTGATCAAATCTGTTCAATTTCGTTGTTCGGTAGATGTGAAATTTTACGGTAATTGATCCCTTGTCTTATATAAAACCCAACTCCACCACCGCGCATACTCATTTTCGACGGTCGCGGTAAATGGATAAAGCGGTAACCCGGCGGCAAGAGAGCCCACCCGTCCTCTCCGGATTTTAGCCGTGTTTCGTTAATAGCCATAATGTCAATATTAAACCGTAACACACTTGCAATAAACTCGTCATGTCGTGTACCCAAAGAGCCGGCATTCAAAAGCGCAAGAGACATCTTATTACTTTTAATAAACATGAAAATCACATAATATAAATACATGTCGCCCACCTATCCTTGGTGTAGAATAAGCACATAAAAATAAAAGTATCTAAAAAAAATATGATTAGTTAACCACACATTGAGAAATCTTTGCAGCGTGTTGCTCAAATACACATTTTTTAAACAGGGTTTGTTGTTATTAGAGAAACATGAATAAATTAATGTACATATTGATAAAAAACAAATACGAGAAAAAATTAGAAAACAAAAAGTAAATGTAAAATAAGCGTTATAAAAAACATTAAAAATCCGAACCAAATAACAACAATAAACAACGAAAAACAAATAAAAGAAAGCTATCATAAATAAATTACAAAAATATGTGTGTGTGGTGTTTCTTAAACTAAAACCCGTAAACTTCGCAACGCCACACAACAAAATACAACTGTGCGTAGTATAATCTAAATGATGTTCTAAAAGTACAATAAATTAGACTAATTCTTAATAAACTACGAAAATGACAAAGGAAGCATCGTCCTTTAAAAGAATATAAAATGTCTTTAATTTTATAAAAGCTCTAAACAAATAAAATGTGAATACTGTATTTACGAACAAACAGTATTAGCCCCCAAAAACTTTTGCCTAATCGCTTTCTGACCGCAGTCGGTGACGCTGTTCCCCATTACCTTTTCTAGCAAAAAATTTGCCTTCACGCGTCCACACTTGCTTCCAATTTTACCGTTTTGCTTCCATACGCGCTTTATAACAGAGCTGTCGGTTCCTCCTAGTCAGCCTTTCGTTTACATAAAATGGGCGTATGGGAGAAGTGAGACCCAATCCCGCAGTTGAAGCACCTCGACGGACTCGAGCTGCTGCCAAAATATCATCGCGGTGAGTGCCACGAGCCAGTCGAACCACAATTGGGCTCACATCATGTCTTCGCGTCGTACCGGAACCATGCACGCTGAACCAGTGCAACGTGGCCAGCTTATCTTGACATTGTCGGACAAAAGATCTTAGTCACGGTCATATAGTTCCATTTTGAGCCCGTAGATTGTAGCCTCCAGAAGAGAGATATCCTCGAAGATTTAGCATCTTGTTTGGCCTCAATCGCTTATGAGCTTCAAAGCCGTCCAGTCTCTGATTACATGCGCCAATCGCAGAAGCAATTCTTCCATGGTGCTTCTGAATTTCGCATCACTGCGCATATCTTTTATATCCTGACGTAATAACTGAGGTATTAGTCAGTTCATTGTTCTGCGCATTAGTCATGGAGGACGAAGAAGCGCAGTTTTATTCTTATCCGTGAGCGACGTATTGTGGCAATTAACGACTTAGTTCTTCCTTATTGTTTCAGGAGTGCTATCAGTTTCTGCTTCTATAACTTTCAAATCTACACTTCCAGTTTTTCTTGGTTTCCATAGACATTATATTATAAAACCTTTTTTCCGGATATATTTGTACAGTTAAGATCATAATGCTATCGACAGTTATGACACTTTTAAAACTGTCTATCGGTTATCTCGTGTGAACATTTATTGCAAAAAATTTTATTTACACCTGGTGGTGCCATCTCTTGTCACTTATGTGCGATTAATTAATACGTTTAAAGATTAGATTGACGAAGTGATGAACGACGGAGTGTACTACTACCTAGATGGCACTGTATACTTTAACTCTTAATCGATTTGAATTATTATAACGGTCAACAGTAATTTTTATTTTAGATAATTAAGTATTTTATAGAAATCTAAAAGTCTACTTAAAGTCGATGGTTGCCAACTTACACTTACACTATTGTCCACTGTTGTTTTTTAAAAAGTTCTATGTAATATTGTTGTTATTCAACTTGAACAGACTTACTCATATTTATGAAAAAAAGTTCACACAAACACAAATTCAGTCGTAGATAACACTACCACAGTAAAATTGGAGTATAAGTCACTGATATATAGCACTGTTTTATCAAACATACACGGAAAACTATTTAAAATCGAAATAATTTACGGAGCTAATGTTTACATGACAGCGAGCGCCATCTGACTCCAACGTCATCTGACGCCAATACACATTTCTAAATCGATTAATACCTAATGTTAGTACTTTTGTGCAAGCCAACATTACGTAGTTTGCAAAGAAAAAATATGGCGTCCATCAATCCCCACCCTGATTCCCCTAAATAAACCCTTTGAATCTGCCTTACTTACCTTCTTCGTGGACTATCGCTTTCATATTTTCATTATATGTGTCATCGTCTTTTTTTATCAAAACTGAACTACTACTAGCCATAATAATATAATTCTGATTCATATTAATATATTGAAACTTATTATTATAACTAACTGAACACATTGAAAAATACGACCTAGAAAATGTTTAAATAACAAAAACAATTGATATAGGTCATTAGTACGAGCAGACTATAATTTTAATTTGATTTTTATCTTTTCATATTCCCAGTGATAACTAAAACCATCATCTACTATTAAAGTAATTTGTAATAGGGCAAAAGGATACCAATATAATTTAGTTGTAAACTGTATTTGAGGCATACCGGGACAAAAGTAAAATAAAAATACTAATATCAAATAAAATTGATAAAAATAATTTAGTTGTAGTTGTGTTTAAAAAACATATACCAATGTATACAAACGAAACATTTTATAATATGCGCTGCTTGATAATGTTACAACATGTTGTTGGCATTAAAAGATCATATTTGCTAGAAAGCTCAAAGGAGAAAATGCTGTGCAATATAATATTTTCTACCTTCATCGGCATTGTAATTAGTTCAATAGTGTACGATGTTTACTATTCAAACGCTTCTATCAACTATTACGTTGTAATGTTTCAACTACTACTCTACATGGAAGTCCTATACATGGGTTGCACAGCGTTAGTCACAACAAAAACGTTCAAAGCCATTAGGCAACTGGACGAGAAGTGCGCATTCTTAGAAGAGTATTCTTCTAAAATAGAAAACAAAACTTTTAAAGTGATAATTATTAGTATAGCCTCATCGATATTGGATATATTAGGAATGTGGTACATGGGCGTTTCACCAGGTGTCATTCTAGGTCTAACTATTGCATACGCCGTTCACGATACAGAGTTGGGTTTTTATTCAGTACTGATATCTGGATTGAACGTAGATTATTGAGCATCTTACAAGTAAATGCTGACAGAGGATCAAAAATTTATAGATATATACTTATAATTGCTTCACATTTTGAGAATGAGTTTAATTTATCCGTAAGATAATTGATTTGGTCATTTTATTACTCTTTATAAAATATTTATAACAAAGTTAGCCCAGTGTCTTTGTTATTTTCAGATCCTTTTTGCTTTAGGAGTTACTCTTTTGTCCACCATTATATATTGTTTGATAGTGTACCTTATTGATTTTTTAATGGCAAGTATTTGTTACTTGAATCCTTGTTATGTAAAGAATATTGGAAAACTTATTACATATATGTTTTTTTAGAGATTTAGTTTTGTTTCATTAGTCTACCATTTAAAAAATGTAATAAGTGTTATATTTATTTCTTATAGCAATCAACTTTAACGTATTTTTTCATTTGGCGAGAATTTAAGGCTCTGTATTCACTTTATATAACTATGTTCTGCCGCTGCTGATACAAAGTTGGCCTGTGATAAACTATTTCAACGTCTATCTCATGTCCTAACTTTTGGCTTTGATCCTTTTGGTACGTGTCTTGTAGTAGATATATATTTAATGGTTTTATCATTTTATCTGTCTGTTTTGTTATGGGCTGATAGAATAAAATATTTCAACTTTCAGATAATACAATCATACAAAAAGCAACGTCCCGACTGTATTTAAGTGTAAAATCTGAAAAACCTATATATGTTAATGGTTCAATTTTTTCCTTGGACCTGGGAGTGCCTTTGCGGATATTGGATATTAGTGTGAACTACTTGCTAATTATACTCCAGGTATTTTTGTTTATTATATATTTTGCTTTTACCGTTTGTACCACCACCACCTAGAAGTAGGGCTGCCCACGAGTTAGGCAGCAACGCAGCATGCACAAACGTTTATACGGGGAGGTATACCACATTCCGAATTTCTTAATATTTATCAGAAATGAAATTTAATAATTTTATTTTTGTACTATTGTCATATACAATACGTTACAAAATTACGACAAATATTTTGGTTGTATCGACATACACGTTACTAAGGGCTTCATGGAATAATTTAAACGGCTTATTTTATTTAATTATTTCTTTTATTTACGCGATTATTATACATATCAAATGCACTAATGTACGGATTTTTCGCGTTACATAAATACATTTATTCCCGACGTTTCGGATTCTTGTCAATCCATGATCACGGAGACTAGTTGATTATGTCTGTACTCTTGTTTTGAGTAACATGTTCAGAGTTTTTATTTAAAAATTAACATATTTTCGTTTCTAATTGAATATTGGTTTTGACAAACAGTACTAATGTTGTCCTTCGGTTTATGTAGTTTCTTACATTGCTTTAATTTTGTAATTATTGATCCAGGAAGTGCAAAGCAACCATCCTCTCTATTAAAACTTGAATATTTTTAAATTTCTATTGCTTCTAATCTATCCTGGTATAATTCGATGATCTTTAGCAGTATTTTGGTTATCAAACTATAATATAATGATTGTATTCTAGTAACATGGTAATGATAATGTGCAGATTTACTATACGTCGATGCTTAACATCATCTATTGTTCTTTACTCTGAAGATAAAAGATAATAATAATATTTAATATAATATAAAAGATACTAGACATGTAAGAACAGAGTAAATAATTTCCAAAATTAAACGAGGTATATACCAACTTAGTCTGCCCGTGATCATGCTGGAAAAATACAGAACTGTCTGAATCAAAGTATATTTAAGTAACGGAAAATTATAAATTGTAGGCATTTTATTTAGGTAAATAATTATACGAGATAGAGTAATCATAATTGATATTTTTTCAGATTTACACAGCATATGTTTTGAAACCATAGCATGTATATAATGTAAAAGATGAATTAAAACCCTTTATATAATTGTAATGGTTTATTCAATAAGGATTATTATTCCCATAAGTAATGATGGAGATATGAAGTCAAGCTCAAGACATGAATATGACACTTAATTTAAGCTAGTCTGAGTGTGTGTGCTCGTTTTTGTTTGCTAAAAACCCTTTTGTATTAAACATAAATAAATTTCAAATATCGTTTTTATAAGAAAACGTACACATATGTCATTATTATTTATCTTATTCCCGAAATTTGAGAGGAAATTCACATCCCGATTATCACAAAATGCATAATTTCTTCGGGTAATTTACTTAATAACCTCCCAATAACTGGATATAAATTGAACGACTAATCTCATTGTTCCTTCCTGGGTTACATCGGAAAGGATGTACTGTATCGTTAATACCCAGTACACACTCTACGAGGCGTAGGCAATAAATACTCAACAAAACAATAGAGCTGCCAAACACCAAGAGTATAGATACCATTCTAGTATGTTTCATAGAAGCCATTTGAATAATAATCAGTATTTGGTATGCTATTCGATCATCTATCTAAGTTATAAAATAGAAAGACTATTTTGTCTCAATTATAGTTTGTCAGAAGAAGTTATGATCAGTAATCTTTACTGATTTTGACAGTTACTTTTGAACTATACGCAAGTTTTATCCGTATAATAATAAACGCTGTGTCAATAAAATCAAGTTTGCTAGAATTCCTTTCATTACTGACATGCGACAAGTCTCTCGATAATAACCCTTCTAAAAAACAGTAAGCATACAAGTCTAGTGCTCTAAGTCTGACACTTCAAACTAAGTACTAGTCCCACCTTGACCGCCGCCGGATTGTAAAGGTTTATTCCTACATCTTTAAAGCCGAAACTAAGCTGACACTACTGATTTGGCTTCGGCAGAAATAGGCACTACGGTCGTACTTTCCAAGGCAGTCTTTAGTAAGTAAAGAGACGGAACACCCGTACGTTACGTGTAATACTCCGCAAATTAAAGTACCCGCCACCAATTTAATTACTTAATAAGATAGGTACAATAGTCTTCATACCAAAATACTAATGCTTATAACCCTTTAACTTAAAGTACTAAAACTTAAATACAAAATGCTTTAAGAAAATTTTCAGCAATTCAATTTTTAGGTTATTTTAATCACTTTCAAAAAGTCACTCTTCTATTAAAAAGGACAATAGCTTTTAATTAACTGTGATTTTGATTTTAAAATGATAATAATAATAATTTATCCAGTCGATTACGACTACAGCGGCCGATCTATATTAGAGATCAGCCAACTACGCAGGAGATATTATAGTGCACAAGTGTACGCGCCAACACAGCCGCACTCCCTGTCCCTTTATACTCTCAAAGCCCCATCGGGTCGGATAACTGACACGTCCGGAGAGAAAGGCGCAGGATCGAAGTTTTACATGCCCATCCGACGCATGGATCATCTTACATTTTAGACAATTGGGAAATCAGCCCAAATTGTCCTAACCAACAAGGAAACAAAAATTAAAATTTGTCGAGTTCCCTCCGGTTTCTAAAACACACGATCTTACCACAAGGTTACGGAAGTGTAATGTTGCAGTTGAAATACAAGACAACCAAAGAGTAAAAATATTCTGCCTATTGCAGAAATGTCAGAAAAAATTATGAAATAACCGTCAATATGTACATAGATAAAATTTCAAATGTTATTTCAAGAATTTGATCTGGTTATTTTCAATTTTATTCTCAAGCTATTTAAGGTTTTGAGAGTTCAAGCGTTAAAAGAGGTTGACTAAGTCATAATTTTCGACGTAATTTTCAAAACATTGTTTTTTAATAAGAAAAAGCTCGAAGCATAATACGTTTCTGATAGATTTTACAAAAGTTTTTTTAATCGATTTTGCAAAGCTTTTTTTGTCTTTGTAATATCCCATATGCACAAGCGAGGAACTAACGTAGATACTTGACTATATTTCCCAAAAGATGTACACTAGTGTATTAAACAAAAAGAACGCAAATATAATACTTAAGAAAATAGCTCAATACGAAGCTTCCTTTTTATAATAGTTCGTAGCACTATACGTAGTACAGGCTGATGTTAATAATTATTTCTTTTTTTGACCGACTTCCCAAAAGAAGGATGTACTCAACTCAGAGCGAACGTTTTATTTAAAAAAAATGCTGCTCCAAATAATAATTTAGTAATAAGTAGTTAATTAGATATTTGACAAATAAAAAAAATATGACAGCAAAAATCCCAACCTCTTGCGATTAAAGTACAAACGCTGCCAAAACCGTAAAGTATAGACAAAGAGTCTGTTTTTCATAATTGTACTGCTTGAATTGTTCAACAATAATATCAGTAACATATATCAATGTTTTAAAAATAACGCACAATGAACATTTTTAAAAATTGCAATAGTTCATAGCTTATTTAAGATAATTTAAATTAGATATATATTTAAACTAAAATTTATAAACGTTTGTATGCTACAGATGAGCCAGTATGGGACGTATATTGCCTAAAATTATATCAGTAGACGTTTAAAAGTAAAAATACACTTATCGAAACTGAGAAATCAAAAAAACGGACGACGGGGTTGGCTAGGTATAATTTTATACTAATTATAACCACGTTTCTCGCATTAAAAAGTAGCGTTGTGATTCTTTTCCTTTAATCTCTTCCACGTATTTACAAAATTTCTTCAAATCGGGTTCTTAGCTCAGACGTTAAAGGTAGATAGACAAACAGATAGACCGACAGACCGAATAACTTTCGCATTTATAATATTAGTATGGATATAATAGACACATAACCATATTATTGAGGAGTTTTTAATTCAGTATAATATTCTTCTCTTATTTAATTGCAAATATTATAAATGATTATTTATTAAATATCAAATAGTATTATTTGATTATTACATATTTTATTATGTTTATAAATGTATATAGATGATAAAACAGTTATATAATGTAAACTAAACTCTTGAAAACTCAATTGAGTAATTAAAATGCCCCGGGCGTTATATGAATTCATAAAAATATATTGATCATTTTTTATTCCCGCTATCGGAATTAAATTAATACACACAGTTTAGGGTCATTTATGAATAAATATATATATTTAACTGATGGTTAAAGTGGTATTTGTTATTAATAAAAATCATATTATCTTAGTTATGCTTTTGTTGTATTTGTCAATGCTTTAAAAACGCTTCAGAAATTTTGTAGTATTCCCTATACCTAAAAATAAAATCAAAACAGCTTCTTATAAAATCAAAATGAATTTGCAAATAGTTTATTACGAAATTAAAAGAGTTGTCGATAGGAAAGTCATTTTAGCGGTTACGAAAAATTAACAAAAATTAAATGTAGGTGTTGTTGGATCTTTTACTTTTTTACGAAAAACAAATGACAACTTCAATCAATTTAAATTTCCTTGGTAATTATTGCAAGAATACGCCTCAGCATGCAATGAAAATTTTACAAGGTTAATTCGCAATACATAACTTTACAACGCGGGATGTACTACAGCAGTACGAATGAACTAAACAACATGCGACCATTAATAAATATCTAAATTCAAACTTTATATGTAAACAAAACGGAAATGTTTACCGCAGTATGCGATTATGAGCTACAAAGCTAAGATCTTATTTCAATCAAGGAAAATGACCTTGTCTGCTATCTAACATCAACAAAACAAGACTCAATGAGGAAAATATTAAATACATACGCGTAGTCAAAGCGCAAGCCTTTAAGTTTTTTCTTGTGGCCAACTCATGGGAATGAAATTTTTATTATTGAATTGGCTACGCAGGCAGACGAACAGTCGAGCCCCTGATGGAAAGTGAACAACTGCGCTCAAAGACATTGGCAGTACCAGTGGCATCACCAACGTGCCACCTATCGTGAGTCATAGGATGTTTACCCAGTAAATACACTGGCTACGATGCCCTTCAAACCGGAACAAAGCAGTGTTTTCATACTACTACTTTATTGCTGCTATCATGTAACACTAGGATTAATTGATAACAAACTACTCGAAAATTTGTTGACCAAGTACGTCCATTCCTTAACCATACGCGGTCATATGGTTAACGACACGGCGTCCATCAGTGGCACGTGGTTATCAACGCCGCCAGTGGACGCCGTGCTGAGGCGGTGTGAAATAGATGTTAAAAGTGGCTCTAATGGCGTAAGCGTTGTCCTACAAATGAATTTCTTTATGGAATAAGAGAGATTACTAATTACTGAATTATTAATCGGTATTTCACACACAAAGTACCTTTTGAAGAACAGGTGTAGTTGGTTATTAAAAAAAGTAACTATATTTGAGATACAATATATGTTATAGGGAAGGCGCCCTGTAAATTTCATGATGTATATTTATAAGCTAGTTCAATAATTCATTCAAAAATTTATATAAAATCCATGTAAAAGAGAATAAGATGTTACAAAAAAATGAGTTGAGTCAAGTATATGCTGCAGGTTAATGAGATAATTATTGTAGTTAAACGAAGTTTATGAATTTACAGAATTCACACTATTTTGATTAGGTTTTTTCGTATATTACTTCGAACAATCCTTTTAAGTTACTAATAGGCAGCAACATGTAAATTTACAATCGTAAATTTCCTTTGGGAAATAGAATTGAAAACTACTATGACTTAATGCAATATTTAATGATTATGCATCAAATTGCAGTTAAAATATATTTTATCCTCAATCACATTAACAACAAAAAAACTAAAGTTAAAATAAGATTCATATCACTAATCACTTACAGCCACAGCGTATAGCGTCAGCTTAATATTTTATTGTAAAACAAAACACAAATACTACTGAGCGAAAAGCTTCATTTTGAACGCATTAGGCGCTAGATGAATAACGAGATATCTAGCTTAACGCAGACTTTGCAGAGTTTTGCCGTGATGGCTGCATTTTAAGACGTTGCAAATATGATTAGCATGGGATGCAAAGCATGTTTATCCGCCCGTACATAATGGGTTGACGGCGCTTATGTAAAGGAAGTAAAGAATATATTTTCAACCAAAGACAAATGTAAATGTCTTAGAGAAATCTTTTTAAAAGATACAATTTTTATATTACACGCTGTAAAGTATAAACGATATAGGTAAAAGGAAAAGCTCGGCTGCCTAACAACACATGTTACATAAATTTGATTTACAAATTTTGTCGCGTTTAAATGCTATACATTCGACATTATTTGTCACTAATAATCAAAAACTAAAGAGTATTTTAAAACAAACGTTCCTTCTCCCTGCTTTCTAATTTCCCACATTGTCGTTGCGATGGGACTTAGACTTACCTGCAGCTTAGAAAGATTCTGGCTGGCCAGAGTTTATATCAGTAGCTAAGGAATTTTACCTCTGAGGAATTCTACCTAATGTTTCACCAGTATCGACGGAGACTGTTACAGGCTCAATACGGAGCTAATTTTGCAACTAGCGCTGCAAAGTAACCTTCCCTTGCTCCTCCACTTCCTATGAATGGACATGTCCCACATAATGAAAAAAATACAAATATACGGTGTCAACAACAACCTCCGATAATGTCCAAAATCATATTTATATGTGTTAATACCAATAAACTGTTTATGATTGTGCACCAAAGTTTACTTTACTGGGAACTATCAAACATTGTCTATTGCTGCATTGAACTAAAAGTAATAATACAGGTGAATCATTACATTATTAAATATAAATAAATGTCATTATGACTTTGATAGAACTATAATCAATTAATTGAACAACAACAGTTAAGACAGTGAAAGGTTTATGATGGAACGGGTAATGGAAATTTAATGAACGTACTTCGCAACATATTAGAAAAGTGGTCGTAACTTTAAATTGATATGGCCATCATGTAATAGTCCATACTCCCTGTGGAAGTGGTAATGATAAACAAGTTACATGAATATTGAATAATACTACTATTCATACCGCAAAAGTTATTAAATTCGATATAATATTATAAATAAACAAGTCATATTCAAGTTTCATGAATACTAAGTTAATAAATTGTCTCCGCAAAAAAGTAAATTTTAAAATAGTAATAATAAATAGGTATATTAACTTTTAGGCGTCACTTTTCTTTTAACATACAACACATTGCCGAAGATCGAAAGCGGTGGCGTGCATTAGGGGAGATCTATGTCCATCAGATGACTGGCACAGGCTGATGATGATGATGATGATACGACAATGTAATAGTGTATAGGTTAAATATATTACCGTTAATTAATAGCAAACAAATACTGTTAATGCCGTTTTGAATTAAAATCACATAGCCTATGATCGGTAGAGAAACTGTATCGTGATTAATACAGCAATGATTACGGCTGCACTTTTTAAGAAAAATATGTAATATCATTAAACATTTTTTTTTTTTTCAATATGTAGGATTAGTAGGTTGGGTTATAAATGATAAGCAAGGGGCTTATATGTCATGCTCATCATTAATGCACCGTAAGATATTTTATTTCTGACCTAAATATGTTGTTTCACCATTTTCAATTATTATTTCGATTACTGTGCTAAGAACAGGAACATATGAGGGCTTTTACTACTGTATTGTATTGGTACAACTATTTTCTAGGTTCTTTAAAACACCCATTAGGTGATGGGACCAAAACGACCACGTTCAAATGTATGTAAAAATATTAAAAGCCGTAAGATCAGATAAGATCAGATTTATTCGTTAGCATATTAATATAAGATAAGAAAATAGTAATTAATAAAAGCGAAAATCTTAAATATTACTTTTATTTGAATATGTAATTTTAGCAGAAAACTAACCTACTTATGGTAAAAAAGGCATTTACAAAATATTAATATATTTTAAATACATATTACAAGGCAATAACATTTGTATTACAAGTTTTTACTTTTTAAGAAAGTGAGTACTTTCTTGTAGGTCAACTAAGTTTAAGGCGGGGCAAATGAAGTTTATTCAGTGATTCTATGAAACATTCATAGATGGCGGTGCTTTAAACATGATGATGTAAAACAAGAACTAGTTAGGTTAGGTCATAGTAAACGGAAATATTATTAAATAAAAAATTGGGGTTTCTTAGAGTTTAAAGTTATGTAAGTAAACAATTGGTGTAACAATTTTAACATGCGCAGATACGATTTATGTCTTGATATTTCCATAAATAATTAACCCTTTATATTTCCATACAACATATTATATGTATTTAGAGTGGAGCAAAAGTGGATATAAAAATTAAGTAAGCATTTGACCAATCAAAGGACTGAGACATATTAAATTTTGATATATTTAGCAATGCCATTGACATCGAATAAACTGTTAAAAATGTGCTTTCAAAACGGGTATAAATCTTTTGAATTGATTTTTAATTCGTTTTTGAATGAAAGTTCTTTATAAAAGATGAAGTTATAAAATTTTTAAATCCTATTAAACCTTCTCAATTAAAAATATATATTCATAGTTTTCATAAGAACGAATGTTTAAAAATCTTAAAAATTTATCTATTGCAAGTTTCTGAATAAACTCTTAAACTACTTTCTCAGTTATCTTTGTAAGACAAAGTCACTTCTATGTCCCACCGGTAACATATAATTAAGTTTAACCGGTAACATATGATTATGATAGGGAATGTAAATAGAACCGTAAATATTGTAGAAGTTTCAGTTACCTTCTTGGAAATATAAACAATGTAGCAAGTTGAAGCTTCATTCAACATACAACTTTTTATTATTATCTCACTTTCCTATCGGGTATTAAATGTTTCCTGCTGAAATAGTGACTTGTTAGTAAGCTATTTGTTATGAGTTTGGAGCTAAGTCGTTACTAAGTACTCCTGAAACCCTGAATGTTTTCCCTCGAAGTAATATATTAAACTTGTTATGTTTTTTTGCATATTTTTGTAAGTTGCTTTTTTATACGAATAGATATGATTTAAAAATATTTTGTATTTATAACAAAATGCAGCCAAAATATCAGCAATGTAGTGTCTATATAATTATCTATAAATAACTTTACTGGGTTTGATTCTAATTCTGACTTAAAAACCGTGCTGCAGTAGCACCTTGAATTTTTTTTAAATAAAATTCAGATGACAAATTGGTTGTATCAAGAGAGACTGTAAAAAACAATTTATAATTATTATAATATTGTATTTATTGTAGATTCCTTTTCCTTACATAATAAGAACCTGTGTTATAAACGTTCTTGCGAGGAAATTTAATTAAATTATACATTTGAAAATAATGTTAGGCAATAAATAATATAATAGATTATTACTAGCTAGTAATAAAACAGAAAAACTTTTATATCCACTTTATTGCTTAATCAATTTAAATTATAATCGAATTAATCTAAATAAATCTTTAATCAATGTAATAAGTGTTGATGTGATAAATAAGGAAGGGGTATAAAGATATCTCTGCCAAATATACAAGCAAAATATTATCAACCCATTTCCTACCCTTTGGAAATATGGCCAGATTGTGTCAAGCTAACAGAGATAAATCGCAAATACTCAACCTTGCCTTTTCGCATAAAATAATGTTTTACGAGATTGAGGGAAATATATTACGGCTTGTTTAGAGACAAAATGTATCGCGTTCTATCTTTTATCAAAATATTTCCTACAGTCTTTGTTATTATTTATTTCTTTTGATAATTAGTATGGAATAAATGGTCGTAAAGGTTACAAAAGAAAAACCTAGCCACATCAACGCATTGATGTTATAGAATTTTGTATAAATATGTATGATACCCAGCAATTTTAGGGTTCAAACACAAGGTTAAATAAAACGTTCTATGCGGCAATATGGTAAATAACAGGTTTTATTTTACAAAGTGTTAGCTGCTGGTCGCAACAGCTAAAATTGCTGTGTGTATGTGTGTATTACAGCTGAACAGTGGTAACTTATATAGCTCGGTGGAAGCGAGTAATTTATATAATAATTAGATTTCTCTATTATACCACATTTTTTGTTTTATTGCTATAACTTATGTATAACGACTTTGTAGACATTGTGTAGGCATGTGCCAGAAATGGAATACCCAATGTTAGAAATGAAAATATACCCGTTAGAAACCGTTTTCGGTCGGACTCTCGCCCTTTCTTTATTTTCTATCGACGTTGTATGAACGTTGCGGAATTACCAAAACGGAACTTTGAATGTATCTTTTTAAAACACGAGCGAACGCCAGTTTTGTACGCATAGAAATTCACAACAAAGAACAAGTGCACGGAACAATTTCCAAGAGCACAAAGGCTTGTTGTGACAATAGACGAAAGTTAAAATGGGTAAAAAATTACATTACGTGAAGTTTTAGAAAATTTTAGCGAATAAGACATTATTTCTTTAATCTTTGATGTTTTGTAGACACTAAAGCGTGAATATGTTTAAAATTTTTACGAAATACTTTAAAGTAAAGTAACGTGCTATTATGTGTACACATGTTAAAAGGTGTAAAAATTTACATTAAAACAGTAAATTGTATCTGGCCTCAAATACAAGAATTATAAAAAAGATAAGTATAATAGTCAAAAGGAATTTTCATTGTAAAGAATAGGCATGGAATCTTATAAACTATTACAATGTGCATGTATACCCATGATAGCCATGGATTTTGTTGAAAATAAAGACCGATATTAATTTGCTAAAGTTTATTTTAGCTTACAAGCATATAAATTCACACTATTAAGGGCCAACTTTAGTAAAATAATAGAAACCATAAAATCTTTTTAAAAAATATTAGCTAACAGTAAAATTGTATGAGGTATGGTCTCAAAGCCACAGTTGTAGTCTTGGCAGACAGTCCTAGCGGACATCAGGTACAGGATTGTGTGACTAAAGCACCCTAGCACAGGCTGTCGAGCCATAGAAGCAAAGTGATCCCATTTTTTAGTATTGGCAATAAAACATTTTCTTCTTTCCAATATTAAAATATGGCTCCCTAATTTTCAAAGCAACGCATGGCACCAGTGGATAGTGTCACCACTGTGCAGTATGTTCTGAGCATACGCTCTTGCTTACTTTTGAACAGCACCAAGAGATACTCATCGCTGTGGGGCTCAAGCTTTCTGGGATATTTGCTATGGACCGTAGCATGGAAGAGAGATATCAGTCGTGGGATGACATCTTTGCTTTCTATGTAAGCAAACTGTCATAAAAGAAAGCCGCGAAACAAAATAGAAAAGATACTAGCTTTAAAATGCAAGTGCTAAAATATCGCGCTGAATAGTGTCCTACGTGCACAAGTTTTTCGCTAACAGCACTAGGCAGTTGACAAGGGGACACTTGCCATAAATCTGCAGAGGAGAAGCAGTGCTGCTTACGCCAGCATGGCACTTACAGTGGCAGCTTAACATACTCAGAGAGGGAGTAAACCCTGGTAAGGTAGGTATTGAGAGGTTATTTCAACGAAAGTTATTTGTTAGAGATAATCAATATAATCCAAAATCAACTAAATCAGGAAGTAAAACTGCCAACAAGGCAACGTAGTAAATATAATAAAACATATATAATTTTATTATGTACATTCCAGTGTAACAATAAACCGAAAAAAGGTTATGGCGACTTCAGTATTTGAGTTATATTTTTTAGAAATGGAACATTGCCTAAAAATATTTCTTGCGTAGATATAGAAGGTATATCAAATGATGTCGTAGTTGTGCACTGAAGCGGAAACTCAGTGCGATAACATAACCAAGACGTTGTCTTCAACAGATTGTGTCTTCGCGTTGTTTTCCATTACGTGATTCCTCATAACATGAAACGTTATAAGATATATTTAAATCTAAAATACTATAACTATATCATTTTACTATTAAGATATCATTAGGCGTGGAGTGCAAGGAACGTAAGAGTAGGTTAAGAATAAAATAATTAACTGCGTATATTATAACGTATTTCTTGTAATTAAAATGTATGTTTCCATATTTAGTTATTATATAACTAGTAAAGACAACGCTAATTTTAAAGTTGGGCACAGGCTGTATGCTATATAACTATGTAGATATTAAACTTGTGTTAAAGACCACTTTTTAAAATATGTGTTAATAAAATAAGATTTCCTAATTTTTCCATTTCTCTTATACTTAAGAAACAAAATCGAGAAATAACACAACGGTTTGTCAACACTGAGTCGTTTAGCATGAGATTAAATACAGTGAATACTGCGCTCATTTTAATCTTTTTAGCGCTTTACTGTAATGGCTGAATTTTAAGACCTTGCTAACTTGATTTGCATAGTAAAGCATGTTTAATCACGCGTACATAACAGGTTGACGGCGTTTACGTAGTGAAAGTAGAAATTTAAGTTCAAGCCATAGATCTAAATATATTTTTATAAGTTTCTTTTTCATTAAACTTCATTTATTTTTTTAAAGTTATTTTTCATGTAAATGGAAAAGCCTGAATAGTAAGAGCAATGAGATTAGCAGGATGTTCATCATTAGAAAAAAATTGCCACGCCCTGCTCATAAGAAAAAACAATGTTAAACGTCATTAGTATGCTCACTGCCCTAAACTTACACACTACTGATACGCGGCAAAAACAGGCATAAGGGTAGTACCATTCTTGGTGATCTCTTACAAAAAAATGAGAACTTGACAAAGTAATTTTTAAACAAACATAATATATAATTCATGAGTATAAACATAAGAAGGAATTATTTAAATATTGGGAAAAAGCGTAAACTTTTTCTTTCAGCAACAGAGCTACAAAAAGACGAAAGACTAAATGTTTACAGGATGATGATAACGTATATAAATAACGAAAGTGAGAACATTTGGGGTAAAATATTATTTAAATCTGTAATGTCTACTTATATTAATGAATCTTTAACTGCAATATATGTGATATTAAGAAAATGAGTATTTTTTTTTAATTTTATAGAAAATTTATCAAAAAAAGGTGCCAATTACGTCAGTGGCTTCTTTTTACTAAAAGGTGATTGAATAATTTACAATCGATCTGTATAACGATTTTATATTGAATAATAAGATTTCGATTTTCGAGTCGACTTTGACTTGTTCTTCGTTTTCGTCATAAAAACACTGTTAAACCTAATTCTTATTATCTCAATTACCTAAATGCGATAGAAGAATTCTTCCTTCCAGCTCTCCATTAAATAAGATGGTAAATCTAGATAGAAGAAAGGTTTAAGACAAATAAGTTTAATAACATCTTAAATAACTGACAAGGAGTAAATGATGAAGCCATTATCCAATTAATGAAAGGAAACAATCATATAGTGATGTAATCATAATGTTAATAATTTAAGTAATAAAACGACGCAATATCATTAGAAGGTTTTGTCGTAATTTTGTTAACTTACCTGGGTAATTAGAAAATAATTAAGTACTAAAGGCTATTAAATTATTCTAACTGGTCTTATCAGTTATCAGTATATGGCAGAGCCTCATACAAATATTAAAGATATGAAGATAAGAAAGAAGATATGAAGAAAAGAAGAAAGAAGAAATATGATATGGCTCATAGAATCAAGATACGTCCAAGCCACACTCAAATAGTAGGCTAACGGAATAAATTAATAAAATATATCTCATATTAAGGAAAACTGTAGCTTAATGAGTTATCTTTCCCTGCCTTCAGGCTACCGGAAGATCGAACTATGTGACATTTAGTGAGATTTGGCTTTCTTTCCCAAATGGACCAGTTTGCCATACACAGTTATCGAGCCGAGGGTGTGTATACATCCTACAACTAGCATCTAATTTATACAGTTGTGATTATCTTATATGATATATCTTGAACATTAAAGCAATGCAGTAACTCCGCATTGTTTTAATGTTCAAAATAATCCCAATTTCCTAACAAATTTTATTATATAAAAACATTTTTAAGAAATAAAAACACTCGCCAAGATTTCTTTTACAGAATGTCATTTTCTATCTAAATGATAAAAAACTATGTAATTTAATACGACCTACCTTAACCCAAACCTCCTAAACAAACCGAAGTTTTTTTTTTTTTTATAAGGGGCTTGAGATAAAACAGAAAACGGAGGTGAAATTTTGCAAGATTAACTCAACGAATTCCTTATGAGAGCTTTAACGAAATTTTGCATGTCAATTTAATGCTAAGCACTAATCTGAAAGCACCTTTGTTATTCCTAAACAATTTTCATTTAAATTGTGCTATAACCCATGAGATTAAAGGCTTATTATCGAGTGTTTATTCGAATAGTAAATTTAAAGTAGGATAGATTAATGTGTTACTTTGATTTATTATTTTGCAGCCATTAACTTAAAAATATATTTTAAGAACTAACGATCAATATTTAAATTGTACTACAAATATTTAAATAATTCTGTACAGCTCGAGTAATACTGCAACTGGTAATTTACATAATTTTTAATTTAATTAACAACGGTTTAAGTGAAATAGAATTGAACAAAATATTTTACAATATTAGTCAGAAACGGCAAGCTTACTAAATTTAATAGAAATCCATTCTTATATTAAAATGAGAAAATAATGCCCATCTGTGTGACGTCTTTACCGTTGAAATGAGTCATAAATGGTCTTTCTGTAGCAATTACGTAGTTTCAAACTATACGGGTCTAAACCAGGCTTAAATTGGGATGTAAGTCAATATTGAAATTCGTCATCGCCGAAGCAAAAGCCTGCAGAAACTTGGCTAATGCACATGAAACATGGCATTAAAAATTCTATGTTTCTTTCTATAAATACAATAAAAACCCTGCATTTATATTACTGTACATTATATTTGAATACACCTTGCGAACATTTTTATTGTTAAACTCGGACAAAGTCGCGGGTAGCAGCTAGTGACTAATAATTAAATATTTTGTAAAAATTTTAATAAATTCTATAACAAAAATGGTTAAACTGAAACAATAGAAACGAAGTAGATTTAAATTATTTTTAGATGTTTTGTTTTAGACCAATAGAATGTACTCTTGTAAGCGTACGTAGCAACTAACTATAGAATTAGCTGCTATATTATACTTATATTATACTTGTTCTCTATTTTATAAATTTACGAGCTTTTTGCCCTGCGACTTCGCCGGCGTGGTAACATGAAGAATAACTTTTTCCAAAAAATACCTATTATATGCGCTATCTTTTGATATAGTGCTGTCAAGTCAGGATATTAAAAATCGATCGTCTATCACATCTAGCGACCCACCCTGACTTCATCGCCATCATCAACATCATCAGCTTGTGTTAGTCCCCGATTTGATTCGGCCAATTCGATTTAGAATTATTGTTGTATTGCTTAAAGTCACTATATTTTATGGGAAAATAAGCTTAAATGAGCTATTTTTTCCATATAATATTGTACATGTTTTAAACATATAAAACTTCATCTTGAATCATACGGTTTATTACAAAACACTTCAAACTCCGTTGCGTGAAGATCTAACAGCAAAGTTATTATTTTTGTACTATGCCGCAATGATATCATTGTACTTAATTTAAATTATTCAAATACTATACAGATTAGACTAAATTATCTAATCATTGCGCACTTTGTTTTTTTTGTCCTAACATTATTTCATTATTTACCTTGATCATTCAGTTAACATAAAAACGATTTTAAGTTTGCTATAGTTTTCATGCAATAATACACCTTTTGAATTCTTGTGATTCATATTTCCTAAACTAATCCATGAAAGCTGGACTCATAAAGGTATGTTTAGATATTAATTTGAATTATTTAAAACTTTGTTTTAAAAGAAAATGAGGTACCTGACTTTTTTACGGGGTAATATAATGAAAAGTAGTATGTTGTGGTACCATTTCTATCCAAACGGGTTCTCGCTGGGTAGATTGTTGTCCAGGTAAGGAGCAACATAAAAGTTTCTAAAGTGAAAAGCATTGCATGCTTAAATCTGTCCCGCAAATATTTAACGTTTGTCCCTTCGCTTTATTAATTGTTATTCCAAAGCGATATTTACGAGAAATTTTTTTCTTCTTTCTTTAAATTATAAGGGCTCCACTAAGGATAACTCGGTCATTTTACGGAAATTGTAATCATTTTAATTAAAAAGTAAATCTGAGGGTATAGTATGTATTGTTAGTAATTAAACAGTTTACCACTCTGATGCCAGTATGATGATCATTCGATCAAAAAGTTTTTAATATTTACTTTATGAGTCTTGTACTCGTTGATATGTTTTAGTTGACTTATTGTTTTTAGTAATATAATAGGGCACCTATTTTTAATATTAATTAAAATTCCTTTGAATCAACTGGGAAGTAGATTTGTGATGCCAATTTTTTCGCCCTTTTACATATTTTGTTATAACTCCTTATTTATGTTTTTCATTTAAATTATATAGTGTTAGAAAGTTTAATAATTTGGTTATTAACTTATCAAAATCATAAGAATTAATACTGTATCCGTTTAAATAGCTTTAAAATTACAGCTTTAGACACGATCAATTTTATAACAATATAAAAGGCATAGCAAGTTAACCTTAAGATATAGAATCTTATCAAATACATATAGATCTACAAAACAGTGCGCGACATCTAGAAAGAGGAATATTTCCACCAATGTTTTGTTTCATCTCTTAGGGTTTAGGCAACGATTTCGTTGAAAGCTCTCAGAAGCCTTAATTTAATTTCGACATCTATGACAAATATCAATTTATAAATACGATTATTTTGTTGAAATGTACACGAAACCATACAAATTATACATGTAAACCTTCCAGAAGAATCATTCAATGGATTAGTTAAAACCTGCGTGACGATTTAAGCAGTAAAACATATTTAACTTTATCGCGAACAGACAGACATACAGACGCAGCCGGGGACTTTGTTTTATAATATGTATAGATAGATGTTACACCTTTAACATTAAAATCAACAAAACATACAATAAAACCTTGCACGTTTTTGGATTGTAATCATTTTTTACTCACACATATTTAAGTGACTCCCGAATAACACGTTAATATCATTTTGAAGCATATGTTTTTTTAATGTATAAATAACTGCTCCTGGCTCTTTGATTTTAACTTTATTTTTTCGGTATTATTGTATTATGTGGTATTCGACTCTATAAATGACATATATGGACACATGGTGCTGCCACGTAGTCGACCATTCGGTAACCTAATTGCAGATCAATTTAAAAATAACACTTAAGTAAAACACCATAAGCTTGTGTCTTAAGGTGAAGCCAGAGTTTAGTTATATTTTTTGCTTCTTTCCTGTCTTAAAACTTGCCACACTTTAGTACTAGTTACTTAACTCATGAAGTATAATAAAAATAAAGTTATCAAAATCGATGCTAAAAAAACAAAGGAACGACTAACTTATTACCTTTATTAAATAAAACGACTTTACGGATTTTATCGCGTTTATTTTACATTTTAAATTCCCGACTTTTCGAACACTCTACAGCGGCCGTAGTCAGGGGAAGACTGAGATGTCATGCGTCTTGTTACCGTTATTACCTTTTCTTGATAGCAAGTAATTGAAAACTCATAGTTCCAAAATTAAATTTTTTTATGTAACACAAGTATGATGAAAATATAACTACGAGTAAGTACATTCCTAATTAAAGCTTGGATACAACATAAAAAGTAGATATAAATACGGAATTAAAATCTATTATTACAGCATTATTAACAATTGTTAATATATCACATTTATCTTTGTAGAATTTTATTAATATACTTATATTATATTATTATTTACTGAAAACATCGAATTTTCACATGAATAATAATTCATGAAACATATTTAATTTATAAACCCTAGAATGGAGAAAGCGTGCATAAGGAGAATCCTATGCCCAGCAGTGGACTAACACAGACTGATGATGAAGTTAATGCTAATCTTTGTTGTGTTTAAAACTAAAATGTCCAGGAAGAAAGTTATGAATTTATTTACACTATGTTAAAAGATAAAATATTTAAAATAGGTATAGATAACCTAATGATATCACGTCAGAATAAGTTTCACACTTACGGCCTAGCGACGCATAACTCGATGAAATCATCAGTAATAAAATATCGAGTTATCCACTGTTATTATGATGTATGTGGTACATGATTAAACACAGGGTCCCTAAAAACTTACGCAACCCGCAACATCAGCCTGTGATAGCCCTACTGCTGGACATAGGCCTCCCTAATACACCCTATCCATTAGGGGTTTTGGACCATCCCACCACGCTGGTCCAATGCGGGTTGTGGTGACTGACTTTTTACATGCCCATCCGACGCATGGATCATCTTTACTTTTCAGACAATTGGGTGATCGGCCTCTCATTGCTAACCAACTAGGAAACAACAATGAAAATTTGTTGAGTCCCCGGATTCGAACCCACGACCTCCGGTTTCTAAAGCACACACCCATACCACTAGGCTACGAGGCAGTTTAAACTTAAATTCAAATATTTTTGCGATCGTAATTTAATCGTTATTTTTTTTATATAAATATTTATGAATACCTTACAATCATCATTACTTAATAATAAATATATTGTATGCCACAACGTTTTCATAAATATGCTTTATTTACTCATATTAATATAATAATAAAAATATCTATCAAGTAAGGTTTAGTAATTATAGTGTTATCAAAATAACAGAACGAAAGCCATGTTTCAGGTTTCCAGGTGTCAAAAGAAAAATAGCTCCCTCACACTGACTATTTACCCACGATTTGAATTTTAGATTTTGTAGCAACAGAATGGGAAGCGCTAGAGATATGCTAAAATCCTTGTTTATACATTTTGTATTATATGAATGTTCGTATAGAATTTTTCGCTGAATACACAAGTATTATTGTTATATAAGTTAGTTATGATAACAATTAAACCACCTTAGGCCCTTTCGCCGGTGTTTGCGTGGATATTATGTATTTATGGCCCAGTAATTACACTGTCTATAGAGCCTTTCAGACCGGAATATACTATTATTTTTCCTCAAAGATAATAGGATTGCTTCTTACAGAAAACCGCCTGGGAAAGTGCCACCTCGGTGCCTATTATTGCCGATGCTAACTTTATATGGTGGTACAACAATATTGTTAGTTATACCAATATTATTAAATTTTATCTTCATAAATATGAGTTTTCCTTCATTTAAATACTGTACGAACCAAAATCTAAAATATTCACTAAATTTGAAACAAGACGAAAGTAATTTTCAGATCTTATTCATCAAAGCTTTTGCAAAGAAAAAATTAAAAGGGATTTTATATATTATATATTGGACTTAGGGAGTCGTAAGTCCCTTTTTACAGGGGGCCGTCTGGAGCGGTACCACGGCGGTGCCTATTTTTGCTGCAGAGCAGTAGTGTGCAAAACATTACTAAGTTACGGTTTAAAGGACATCGTAGCCAGCGTATTTACCGGGTAAATGAGTCATGACATCCTATGTCTCATGTAAGCAGCGCATTGGTGATACCTCTGGTATCGACGATGTTCATGGGCGTCGTTGACGACTTTCCATCAGGTTGCCCGACTACTCGTCTGCCTTCATTTGGCAAATAAAAATACTATTAACGTAATACTATTAAAATATTATTAAGAGGTAAAAATATTTTAATTTTTACCTTTTATTTGTAATAAAAGGAAATTAAAATATTTGTAAGTAGCCTAAAATACTTCTAGTTTTATCAACTAGCTTCTAGAGAAAGCCCCGTCAGAATCGGACTAGCCATTCCAGGAACTCGATAAAACTAAGTTTTGTTAAATGTAATTGTAATATATCATTATCATTATTATCATCAGCCTGTGTAAGTCCACTGCTGGACATAGGCCTCCCCTTCTCCATTATAGGGTTTTATTGGTAATTTATCACCAGGTTATTTTTCATTAAAGGTTGTTTTAATAGTACCCTGATTGTTTACATTATTTATTTAATAAGAATTATTATTTTTGTCTTTATTTATTAATTCCTTATTTTGTGTGAATTCGGTCAAAAATGACTTAAACCCTAAGAGCTATTACTTTATTTTGTTTTCTAACATTACACTTATATACTTAAACATTACAGATGATTAGTATATACTAACAGAGGTGTTCTTTAAAGTTGTGCTCAGAGTACATACTATTAAATCATGAGTTTTCGCAGAATTATATAGCGAGGGGGAAAACAATTTTTAGTAGAATATCAGAGATACCGACAATTCTAATAATCATCACATTCGCCTTTATCTTTCCACTGCTGGACTTAGGCTTTGTTTAATGAACGCCAAGACGGCCTACCCGAGTAGCCAGATTCACTACCAACTTGAACCGGATACTGCACGGAGATCGGCATCTTGCCTGGTCGGGGGCCGACCAACGCTTCGTCTTTTTTAAAGCAGCCTTCTCTAGAACCTTATTGCTTCATCGATCGGTTCTTCTGACCATGTGACTGGCTCATTGCTACTTCAACAAGCTAATCCTTTGCACAGTGTTGATGACATTGGTTCCTATTAAGAATTTTGTCCGACTAATATCAATAATAATATCTTAATATCAATAATATCTTAATTATTAATGTCACAAACTTTGGTAATTAATTAATATATCTCATCAAAGTAACTGTCCCCTAAGAGTTGTTGTCAATTATTGTGATTATAAGTGGGTAGTAACGCGAACATGTATAGCAACAGCTGTATAGGTTTGAGTGTTGAGGTTAACACTTTCATCATCAATAAGTAATATAAAACAAAGTCGCATTCTCTAGCCCTATATCCCTATATATGCTTAAATTTCTAAAACAGAAACCTGAAAACAGGTTTTTTGTTTGTTATTTTTTAACTGTATATTATATGATTCTAGAAGTTGCACCTTATCCCACTATAAATGAGGTCATTTTATACATTGTTGAATAATAAGTGATGTTAGAAGGATTTCTATTCAATGTCTTTGAGACAATACCATTGGGATATATCGAAAGTATGGTCTCATATTAGGCACTTTAAATTGAAACACAAATACGCTTTGAGATTTCTGGGATTTGCTTATAGAGGCTAACATAAAATGTCACATTACAGCTATCAGCCTAATAGAGTCATAGACCACCCCCACAAGCTGCCAAGAGGTACGATCCTGTGCCACCTGCATCCACCGACTTCCTGCACATTTGCATAGGTTGTCACTGAATCCCGTGGAGGGTCATCCCACTCTGCGATGATCAGTACCAGTGACGGACGACCCTCCACGACGAGTCGGGCACTCGAGAACATTTCTTCTCCAATGTTTATCGGTTATACAAGCTATTTGGCCGGCCCATTGACACTTCAGTTCTCTAACTCTGCGGTCTATGTTGGTTACCGTCGTTCTTCTGCGGATGTCTGAATTACGCACTTTATCACGTAAAGAAATACCGAGCATAGCCCGCTCCACAGCTCGCTAAGCGACTTGGAGCGTCCGCATAAGGCCGGCCAGCATCGAATAGCCACGCCTCAGTGCTATAGGTTATCACTGGTAAGACAAATTGGTTAAATACTTTAGTCTTTAGATATTGATGGATAATGGACTAGAGGATACGTCTAAGCTTCCCGAAAGCTGCTCATTTGAGTTGGGTTCGTAGATTGACCACTGTATCAAAATTGGACTTTCCTAAATGGACTCATTCTCCCAAGCAACCACCGGCGTGGGCATGACATTAGCATTAGACATAACTTTCATCTTTTCCATGTTCATCCTAAGGCCCACTCATTGGGAGACACTGTTGAGGTCATTGAGCATAGCGTTTAGGTCCTCCAGCGACTTTGACGTCGGCAAATGTAAGGGGGGTTATACCACGTCCCTTCCAATCCAGAAGTTTGAATGTGTCTTGTAATGCAGCAGTAAAGAGTTTTGGGGTGTAACATCACTCTGTTATACACTCCTTTGCAATTGTAAAGGCTTCGTACCACTGGACTGTACATCGTAGCTTTATTGTACAAACACCTAAGCACCTAGCAATTACACTATTTTTACCAACGCTGAAGGCCCTTCAACCGCTTATATAGTCTAGCGGTATTTACCCTTGAGATTATTGAGATCTGCATGTCAGGAGAAGACTGTACCCACATCTTCCTCCTTTTTCCATAATGATAATTGTGAGATCAGACAGTTTTGGGGTTCTATGTTTGGGGCAGGTTACGAAACCGTGTACGGCGTTTTGGATATGAGCTCGAGACGGACGAAGCGTGGACTTTATCACACGAGACGGATAGCCCTTTTTTACCGTTGGGAAATGCCTACGCATACCTGTCCTTGCGGTGGACTCGCACTGTTACTCAGTGCCATGAGAGCCAGCAGTTTCAGTCCACGCATGGAAGAACTCCAGCCCTGGTGGCGGCCCTGATATTTAACCGGCATTAGCTCCATTTCTGCCACACAAGAAGGAGAGATTAACAACACCATGCCGAAAGTCCCCTGCCGCAGGCCCTCACCGCATCGGCGGTGTGGCTCACCGAGTAGGAGAATAGGAGTGAGCCACGAACTAACGACACCTCTTCCCCTCGGCTCCTACTTAGCTAAAAATGACAGAAAGGCGTACTACCTCCTGAACCCATCCCTTGCACCTTCAAAAGCACATCCAAAGTGGGCTTACTCAGCCCGCTTTGTATGTGCCGAAGTCTTGCCTTCTCCTCGGCCGGTCTTCCCTCAGGCCAGCCAGGTTCCTCATAGCTTCCCCGAGGTTGGGCAGGCCGCAGGTACAGAGCCCCACCGCTACGACAAAGCGAGAACCTGTTCAGGGGGGAGACTAATATACCCCAAAGCAACCTGTTACCCTCTTCTTCTAGTTCTGTTATCCTCCGTCAGTTCTCAATATCCGTGCGTTGAATAATGCCAGGTCCCATCGTCGTTAATCGAGCGAACTCACGCGGAGGAATAGCGGGCTGCTGAGGACAGGGGCTGCACGTCATACCGTACCGAATAGTAAAAAAAATATTTGAATAATGTTCAAAAGTTAAGAACAACATTAAAAATGAAACAGAAAAATAATATAAAAAAAACTTATATTTCAAGTTCAATTAAATGACACTTGAATTTAATATAAGTCTGCTTGTGGGTAAAATTCGGGATTTGATTGAGTAATTTAAATTTGTTTATTGAACTAAATAAAGTAACTACTTAAAAACATTTAAACATTAAGTAATTTCTTAGTTTAACTTACTCCACATCCTTCTGCTAACCTTACAAACCGGACGACGTGGGTTCGAATCTGCCTAATCGAAGGCAATCTATACGTTGAAAGAAGGCTAGGAGAATGAAGTTGGAACATCACCATCAGCCTTTATTGGTCCACGTCTGGACATAGGCCTTCCTAACGCAGCCTCTCCATTAGAGGTTTCGTATTCTCGCTAGTTCAATGTGATTCGTGGTTGATCATTTTACATGTTCATGCGACACATGTATCATCTTTTTTTTCCAAATTGTACTAACTTACTTACTTTAACTTATATAAAAAAACATGAATGTAAAAAATTTCAAACTTGCTATTGGGTTTAAAATCATAGATAGATTGCCCAATATTAAGCATTGCCCATTCGAAAAATAAACAAAAAAATGTCATAGTTTTGGACCACTTAATATCGTTTGTAATAATTGCTACAGAAAAAATATATAATTTATCATATATCCTACTTCATTGACGTATGTTTCTCGACGTTATCGAGCGTGTACCGCTTCATTGGGTTCTTAAGATGGCGTCATAATCTCACGTAACAGAGGAGCACTTCTAATAGGTACAAATATAAGTATTGATAAATCTCTCTAGTGATTGCCACTTCACGGCGCTATCGTTACTATTGTCGGAGATTTAGTTTCCTTTTCTTTGCCATATACGATTTATGTCATCTAATATTTAAACCGGTAAAGATATACTGAACGTTTAAGTAATACTACTGTTACAATTTGCATGCGTGTTTCAAAAGTGTAGGATAAATTGTAAATACATAAAAAATTTACATATTTTGCAATAGATCTTTTTCCTAAATTTTAAACATCAAATGCAAAATAGAATGCATAAGAAGCCCTTAAAATTGAAAAAGGGCTTTTATTACAATAGTTGTTTACCAAAAATTGGATCTTTAGTGATGGACGTTTAAAACCATCTCAGCCATCGGTAGAACTTTACAGCCTTAGCTCTATGAACTTAGATAATGATGGTCCATTCTCATGTTAAAACTTTTTGTTTTTATCATCTTCTTATTAGTAAAGGCAATAATGTCTAAAACATATGAAATAAAGATTAAATTGATGCGTAAAAAGTCGATTAATCCTACCAGCTTTAAAAATGTTAAAACTTCAGTGTCAAAAATTATGTTACACACAAATTGTCCATAAGATGTACTTTGTTTCTTTGGAATTGGGAAGTCTGGTTGTAATTGCTTTAAAAATTAATGTTTTTAAGGGTTTGTAGCTCATCTCGTACTCGATCGAGAAATTATTGGAAGTAGCCAAAAAAGTAACATCAGTTACCACAATAACAGTTTTGACAATTTGTCGAAATATAAACTAAAAAAATGTTTAAATGGTATCCGTTTATACATATCAAATCCACTAATTTACGGATTTTTCGCGTTACTTAAAAATATATTTATTCCCGACGTTTCGGATTCTTTCCAGCATCCATGATCACGGGCAGACTAAGTTGGTATATGTCTGTATTTCAATGTTTCGAATAACCGTCAGAGTTATTATTTAAAATTGACGTATCGTTCGTTTTCTTAATTTTTTTTTTTTTTCTTTCCGTAGCCTTGTGGTATAGGCGTGTGCCTTAGAAACTGGAGGTCGTGGGTTCGAATCCTGCGGGGACAAAACAAATTTTCATTGTTGTTTCCTAGTTGGTTAGGCAATTTGGGCCGATCGACCAATTATCTTAAAAGTAAGATGATCCATGCGTCGGATGGGCATGTAAAAGTTGGGCCACCCACTAACCCACATTGGACCAGCGTGGTGGATACGGTCCAAAATCCCTAATGGATAGAGGTGTATTAAGGGCAGGTCTATGTCCAGCAGTGAACCATTACAGGCTGATGATGATGATGATTAGACAATCACCCGTGCAGCTTTGACCTGGGCCCTAATTATTTCTATACCTTCCCTAAATCAAAGAATAAATTGTGTGGTCAGAGATTTTCATCACCTGGAGAAGCTGTGGACGCCTTCAAAACGGCCATTTTAGAGACCGAAACATGGTATGAAAAATTGTGTCATATTTCACGAAGATTACTTCGAAATAAATACATTTTTAAGTAGTAATGTTGTGTCACTTCCTTGATTCCCAAAATTTACGGTCAATATCAGTACCGTCCTCGTATCACTTCCTATCAAGTAAACGTCTTATTTATTAACTTTAAAAAATAAAAGGACATTTTACAGATATTGTCGCGTTTATTTTACATCTTTAAAAATATTAATTCCCAACCTTTCGATCCCATGACCACTGCCGCTGGAATGTGTCCAGCGGCCGTGGTCACGGGGTAGACTACAAAAACGCGACAATATCCGTAAAAAGCCTATTTATTCAATAATGTGTATTAGTTGCAAAAAAAAATAATATTAAATTAGTTTTGACACAATTTACTAAGATACCTTTTCGTTAATTGATCAAAATGAATCTAATAACAGTTTAATTATAAATATAATTACAAACATGTCATCATCATCATCATTAGCCAGTGTTAGTCCAATGCGAAAGAAAAACTTCCTTTTCAAACAATGCGTCGTATGGGCATGTGAAAAGTCGGTCCACCCACTAACCCGCATTGGACCAGCGTGGTGGGGTATGGTCCAAAAACCCCCAAATGGCGAAGATGTGATGCCCACGAACCTATGTCCATGTCCGATTGTTATACATATCACATTTTTTCGCGTTTATTATATTTATTTATTCCCGACATTTCGGACTCTTTCCAGCATCCATGTTCACCGTTATCAAGGATGCTTGTGATCGTGAAAGTGAATTTTATAAGTGAAATTGTCCCAAAAAAATAAGACTGACTTTTAACAATATATAAACATTTTGTGCATTTAAAATCACAAAAAAATTAAAAAAAATGCGACGACATGACTGCATTAAAAAAAACTATCAAAATTTAAGCTCTAGAAATTAACTACTATCCTTCTCTTGGGAAGTCGGTCAATAATCGGTCGGCAGTTCTATATTATTATTAGCTAGTAATTTTTAAATGCACGATAATTGTCACACACACACACACACACACACGCACGCGCACACACGCACGCACGCACGCACGCACACGCACACGCACACGCACACGCACACGACACACACAATCGACAAAACTACTTTATTAATTACCTTTATAACTGTTTTGCTTTGTTTTTAAAACTTGTTTGATGTTTGCTGACTTATGTAATACAAGTTCTTATTTTTAATAATTTAAACAAAAACGCTTGTTAACATAACTTCACGAGCTTTATGTGGTTGGTTGGTGGTTGGTGGTTGGTGTGGCAGAAAAAATAGAAATAATTTTACAATTTCGATAATGTATTTTCAATAATTTATTACGTTTTTAAATCTTAATAAATGCATGAAACATATAGTGCAATGCAATTTTTGCTCACAATCTAAGCTAGCGCTTACATTTTGACACATAATTGCTCCAGTCAGAAGTTATTTCCTGCTTCAAATGAAATCGGTGTAGACTTGCGGGCACCTTTTCAATTGCCTCACCCTTCTGTCAGAATTGAGGGTAAAATTACAACGTTAATTTACCAGGCTATTTCTTTTCAATCTAAAAATACTATTTGGGTTGTGTAAAATACTGAACTAAATTACAAAATAAATGCGGTTAAAAAGCGGAAACTTTTATGATAACTCTTTTTTCGTAATAAATTTTTATTTAAAACTTATCGTAATTGTATTATACAACAAAGAATAAAATAATAAAGTATTTTTCTATGATTTTTGAGTTTTTTTTATGTAAACAAAATAAAGCCATAAACAAAACCTGTCTTACTATTTAAAAGGAATACATGATTAATTATCATTTCGTAAATTATTTATATCTTAAGAGACTAAATATGAAAAATTTTACATGCTGTTACAACCATATGGATATTTCTTTAAAAGGTGCCGTATTTGCAGATTTGTACGATGTCTTTATTAGTGAACCTGTTTCCCGATTGCGTATTGCTCACTAATTTATGAAGAGAATTGATGTTATGATAGAGCTATTTAAATATTTTAGATTTGCGAGAATATTTTCCATTTCGAATAGAATTTGATTGTAAGTTAGACCGCTAATAATCTTTTTAAAATTGAACAGACAACCGATGCACTAAGAATTGAAATTATAAAAGCGTGTTTTCACCTATACAGCTGTGTTGATTGCTTGCCGTAAATTACCTTTATGTTACAATGCAATATAAAAGAAGAACTATTTCACTCCGTAAATGGTCAGTGCCGTTAAAATGCTTAATATTTTTTACCCAAGCGGGTTTTATCACAATCATATTTCGGCTGAGGAATGTAGGAAAATTAAATGTCTGAGAAACAACTCAATATGACCAAGGTCGGCACTTGGTCATATTGAGTTGTTTACAATAAGTGCCAACAAGCGCAACCTTCCTCCTGAAACTGAAAAGGCCCATTAAGGTCATATCGCACCGTTTTAAAGCATTAAGCGAAAAGCTGGATAAACCATTGAAGTCACATAACTAATAAATTATTAAACCTACGTTTTCTAGTCGTTCCCGTCAACTTTAAAGTCTCTTTTTGATCTTTTCTAATCTCTTATAAGAACAATATAGTTGGCAAACAAGATTAGGCAGCTGACTGACGAGGCAACTGCAAAACTAGTTTATTACGCGTACTTTCACAGCTTTATGTCCTATGGATTATTATTATGGGGATTTGCAGCCGGTTTGAGCACAATATTTCTGCTACAAAAACAGGCTGTTTGGGCAATCTACAATCTGGGTTCACGTGAATCTTTACGTAAAGTTTTAATAAAACTGAAATTTTACTCCTATACATATTTGAAAATATTATGTACGCTGACTAAATATTCATATGTTTGCTAAAAAGATATTAGGCCGCGCAGAAATCGAATTGAGCCGCTAGAGCTACCCAGATTTAGACTGACCCGAACCAAAAAATCTTTTCATGTCTAATAGAATAAGAATGTATAATGAATTAAATGCCTGCCAAACGCAACAGAATAATTCGAGCTTCGTAAAGTTCTTAAAAAACGCTTATAAAAAAGGCTACTATTCTGTTATAGATTATATAGAAAACCAAGATTTGTGGAGTAATTTATATTCTGTGCCTGCAAATCCCTGGTAACTAAAAAAATGTATTGGTAAAATTTTGTAAATACTAATATTAAAAAATATACAATTTTTGACGTTCATAAGTACTCAGTAGAGCCTAAATTGAATAAATGATTTTGACTTTGACTTTGAAACAGCATACCAGGGTTCTTCTGTCTGTCCGATAATAGAGCATATACCTACATAACCCGGAAGAAACAAATACGGGGTTAAAGCCGTACCTCATGACAACCTTTAAAACATGTTGAACCACTTCCTTGTTACATTTTTTGTTTTTGTAACCCTCCGCAGTCCCTAATCAGACCCCAGCCGTTATACTTTTCTTAATCGATGAAACTAACAATAAGAAGTTTTGTTCGAGCCAATATAACGCAAATGAAACAAAAATGGCGTCCTTTAACTCCCAGCTTGGTTCCCCTGGATACATCGTTTGGTTCTGCCTCACCTACCTTCTTCTCTCATTCGTGTCACAATCACCTGCCTCCGTAGCCTAGTGGTATGGACGTGTGCTTTAGAAACCGGAGGTCGTGGGTTCGAATCTGCGGGACACAACAAATTTTCATTGTTGTTTCCTAGTTGGTTAGGAGCAATTTAGGCCGATCACCCAGTTGTCTGAAAAGTAAGATGATCCATGCGTCGGATGGGCATGTAAAAGTCGGTCCACCCACCAACCGCATTGGACCAGCGTGGTGGGATACGGTCTAAACCCTCCAATGGAAAGGGATGTATTAGGGAGGCCTATGTCCAGCAGTGGACTATCAAAGGCTGATGATGCATGTGACATCTTTATTTTATCGAAACTGAACTATTACTATAAAAAAAATATATTCCGTTTTATATTAATATATTTATAATTGTTTATAATAGTTATAATAACAAGTTCCATATTATTATAACTAACTGAACACATAGAATCGATACGAGTTTAAAAATGATTAAAAATTTTTAGATTTAAGTTGTAGTTGTGTTTAAATAGCATATACCAATGTATACAAACAACATGTTGTTGGCATTAAAAGATCACATTTGCTGGAAAGCTCAAAGGAGAAAATGCTGTGCAACATAATATTTTCTATCTTTATCGGCATTGTAATCAGTTCAATTGTGTACTAAGTTAACTTTTCAAACGCTCCTATCAACTATTACGTTGTAATGTTCAACAACTACTCTGCGTGGAAGTCCTATACATGGGTTGCACAGCGTTAGTCACAACAAAAACATTCAAAGCCATTAGGCAACTGGATGAGAAGTGCACATTTTTAGAAGAGTACAAAATTACCCCTTTTGTCTTTGTTATTTTCGGATCCTTTTAGCTTTAGGAGTAACCTTTTTGTCAACCATTATATATTGTTTGATAGTGATTGTTTGATTGATTTTTCAATAGCAAGTATTTGTTAAGTAAATCTTATAGAATATTGGAGAACTTAAAGCATATATGTTTTTTGAGATTTAGTTTTTTTAAGTTTTGTTTTATTAGTCTATAATTTAAGACCTGTAATAAGTTTTTATTTATTTCTTATAGCAATCAACTTTAACGTATTTTTTCATTTGGCGAGAATTTAAGGCTCTGTATTCACTTTATATACTATGTTCTGCCGCTACTGATACAAAGTTGGCCTGTGATAAAATAATCCAACGTCTATCTCATATCCTAACTTTTGGCTTTGATCCTTTTGATACGTGTATTGTAGTAGATATATGAATAAATATCTATGGTTTTATCATTTGTCTGTCTGTTTTATTATGGGCTGATAGAATAAAAATACTTTCAACTTTCAGATAATACAATCATACAAAAAGCAACGTCCCGACTGTATTTAAGTATAAAATCTGAAAGACCTAGATATGTCAATGGTTCAATGAATTTGAATATTCTTTGGACCTGGGAGTGCCTCTGCGGATATTGGATATCAGTGTAAACTACTTGCTAATTATACTTTAGGTATTTTTGTTCATTTTACAGTTTTTGCTTTTACCGTTTGTACCACCACCATTCTAGAAGTAGGGCTGCCCACGAGTTAGACAGCAACGCAGCATGCAAAACGTGCGAGGTCATACCACATTCGAATTTCTTAATATTTATCAGAAATTATATTTCATAATTTCGTTTTATACTTTTCTCATATACAATACGTTACAAAATTACAACAAATATTTTGTTTGTATCGACTTACACATTACTAAGGGCTTCATAAAATTATTAATTATATAATTGCAATGGTTTATTCAATAAGTATTATTATTCTCTTAAGGAATGGTGGAGATATGATTGAACACTCGTTACGTGTAATACTCCGCAAATTGAACTTGCCACCACCGATCTAATTACTTTATAATATAGCTACAACGATCTTCATACCAGAGTACTGACGCTTATAAACCTTCAGCTTATAATAGTAAAACTTAAGTACATGATAACTTCGAGAAAATTTCATCAAATCAATATTCAGATTACTTTAATCATTTCCAATGAAATCGTGATTTTTAAATAATATTGTAGTTAAAATACCAGACAAACAAAGGGCCCTACACTTCTGTAAAAATATTTTGATTAATGCAGAAAAGAAATGAAAAATATGAAATACCTGTCAAAATGTACTGTATTAGTTCTTTTTAGAATTTTATATAGTTTATTATAAATTTTATTCTCAGCCTTTCTCAAGTACCCAGCGTTTATGCATTAAGAGTGGTTTTCTAAGTCGTATTTGCGACGTCATTTTAGAAACATTTTTTTAAATAAGAAAGAGCTCAAAGCATACATTTGTTTCTGATTGATTTTTGATCGAAGAAACGACGGTGATTTTAGTCGGTGCGAGTCTGACATAACCCGTCTTTGCCCCTGCATGGACGGATTTGCGTAGGAATTTCCCCACGGTAAAAAAAGGTGTTAAACATTGAACGTCTAAAACCTGTCTCTCGCATCCTCCAAAGAAGGTCTGAAAGCATCTCCAGCCAGCTCAAAATGACCTTTGCCTCGGGCCTTACACTTTAGGTGTATCAGATTGATCTTTGGTACGAATTGGCTGCAGGTACTGATTAGCATGACGCCGATAAAGTAGAAACCTTTCGTAGAAAACCTATTGAAATCATTTACTTCACATTAGAATATAAATCAAATTTATGTTTTATTTTACCGGTGGTAGGTTTCAGACATGAGTTTTTCAGTTAACCTTTTGTTGCATTAATCAAGGCATACAAAAACGCTCTAGAAAATTGTAGTATTCCCTATACCAAAAAATAAAATTAAAATAGCCTCTTATAAAATCAAAATGACTAAGATAGTTTTATACGAAACTGGAAGAGTTTTGATAGGAAAGTCATTTAACAGTTAATAAAAATAGAAATTTCAATCTTGATGTGTATTTCTTCAATTTTTAAAATACGAGAAGAAAAAAATACATCTTCAATCACTTTACAGATCTTTGGTAGTTATTGCAAGAATACACCTGAGAATGAAAAGAGTTTTTTTTTTATGTTAATATATAATACAACATTTTACAACTCGGGATGTCCTTTACAACATGAGACCATTAATAAATATCTAAATTAGAACTTTGTGTTAACGAAGCGGAAAATTTTACCGAAATATGCGATTTTGAGCTACAAAGCTAAATTCAATCTTGACTGCTATCTAACATCCCCAAAGAAAGGCTCAACGAAGAAAAATATTAAATACATACACGTAGTCAATAAGCCGTAAGCGTAAGCCTTGTGTATTGGCTCCGCAGGCAGACGAGCAGTCAAGCCACCTGATGGAAAGTGGTCAACAACGCCCATAGACATTGGCACCAGTGGCATCACCAACGTGCTGCCTGCCGTGAGTCGAAGGAATCTCGTTTACCCACAAAAACACTGGCTACGGTGCCCTTCCAACCAGATACGGCAATGTTTTCACACTACTACTTTATTGCTGCTTTTACGTATCACTAGTACTAATTGTTAACAAACTACTCGAAAAATTGTGGACCAAGTGACGTCTATTCATTAACCACGCGCGGTCAAACGGTTGACGACTTGGCGTCTATCAGTGGACCACGCGTTGACAACCAGTGGACGCCGTGTTGAGGTGGTGTGGAATAGGTGTTAAGTGGCTCTAACGGCGTAAGCGTTGTCCTACAAATGTGTTTTCTTTATGTAATAAGGGATATTACTAATCACTGAATTATTAATCCGTATTTTTAAATATTTTTGAGATACATTATATGGCATGGGGAAGGCACCCTGTAAATTATATGAACGTATCTATTTATAACCTAGTTTAATTATAAAATTAACAACGTATTTTAAAAAATGCAGTATATATTCATTAATTTTAAAGAAAAAGAGGTGTTGCAAAAAAAGAAAGTTTAGTTCAGTATATGATGAAGGTTAATGAGATAATTAATGTACTTAATGAATTAATGAAGTTTATGAATTAACAGAATTCATACTATTTTCGTTCATTTTTTCTATAGAATTTCAAACAATGTTTTCGTAAGTATAGGCAACAGCACGCCAACTAAACGACGAAAGTCTTGTAATCTTAAATTTTCCAGAGGAATATTACTACTATAACTTGGCAACATAATATTCAGTGATTATGCATCAAACTGCACTAAAATGATACTTTATCCTGAGTCACATTTAAAACCAAATATAGTGTACATTCTTATATTTTATTATAAAACAAAACACAAATAGCACCAAGTGAAAACTTCATTTTGAACGCATTAAGCGCTAAATGAATAACACGATATCTTGCTTAACGCAGACTTTTCAGCGTTCTGCTGAGATGGCTGCATTTAAGGACGTTGCAAATATGATTTGCATAGTAAAGCATGTTTATCCGCCCGTACACAATGGGTTGACAGCGCTTAAGTAAAGAGAGTAAAGAAAATATTTTCATCCAAAGAATAATGTAAATTCATTATAGAAACCTTTCTAAAAGATTTTTATATTACATACGGTAAAGTATAAACGATAAAAGCTAAAAGAAAATTCTCGCAATGCGCTCGGCTGATTACCTACACATGTATCATAAATTTGATTTACAAATTTTGTCACGTTGTAATACAATACAATCAGCATAATAAATAACTACGAATTCAAATTTAAAGAGCACTCAGATTCAACCTTCCTTCTTTCCCTTTTTCTAGGTTTCTACATTGTCCTTGTGGTAGGACTTAGAGGTAACTGCAGCTTAGGGAGCAAAGCTAGAAAGATCCTGGCTGGCCAGTGTATATCTAAGTAACTAAATAATTTAACCTCTGGGAGGAAGCAAGAGATGCGTGTTAGGCATACAATATGCACCATTATCGGCGGACACTGTTTAAGCTACAACAGGATTGTTAGTTTGCAACCAACACACAAGTTTATTTAGTCGTTTCTATGAAACATTACTTTGAGGTTCTCGAAATTTGTAGATGTATGTCTAGAACTAGTTAAGTTAGGTTATAGTAAACGTGAATATTATAATTAAAAAATTAGGAGTTTATTACAGTTCAAAGTTATTTTAGTATTAACATTATAAAATTAAATAAATCAACACAATAAATAAATTGCTGTGTATACATTTAGTTTAACATATTTAACATGCAAAGATACCCTTTATATTATAATATTTCAATAATTCATTAGCACTTTTCATTTCCATCCAATATATTTATGTAATAAGAGTAAAATAAAAAAACATATAATTAACTAAAATTAAGTTCATAATCTTATATGCACATTTTATTATAGTTTATCAATGCCTATTACATCGAATAAGCACATAACAACACTGTTAAAAATGGGCTTTCAAAACGGGCAAATCTCTTTGAATAAATAAGAGTTCTTTATAAATAATCAAGTAACGAAATTTTAAAATCCTGTTCAATCTTTGCAATTAAAACTTCCATCATGAATGATTTATAAATCTTATGAATATATATGTTATCGGCCAAACCCGATTTCCGGACAAACTAGTTTGGCCTGGGTTCAACTAGTTCTTCCTATGTGCGATAGGATTAACCAGAATATCCTAGTCAAAACTAATTTGTCCTTAGCCGGATAGAATATACCAGTTTAGACTAGGCCAAACTAGTTGATCTCAACAACCATGCGCATATAATAGGATAAACTGGTACGGCCTTTTTATTTACAAAATTTAAGAACGTAAAAATAAAACCTCTTAATTGCTATTTTGCAACATAGAACATTTAATATGACCTTGTGTCCCTGAACTCTAAAATCTGCTAAATGTTTAGTGTAAACATTACTTACTGTATAATATATATATGATATAGTAAGTAATGCTTATATATTATTTTTTAATTTTTACAAGGCCAAATACAATGCACTATGTGGCAATATGGCAATTAACAGGATTTATTTTACAAAGTTTTAAAACTTGTAAATTAAACACTTTGTTCAGTTGTCAGTTGCTGTGGGTACGTGCGTATTCACAGCTCAACAGTGGTAACCTATATAGTTAGGTGGATGGTGGAGGGTAGCTCAATATTGTACTCTCATACCATATTCGGTGTTATAACGTTATAACTAATTTATATTTTTAGTAGTTTATAAATACCTTGCAAATGTTACATATTGTTATGACTCTGTAGACATTGTGTGGGCATGTTGTCAGAAATGGAATATTGGGTATTCTATTCTCACAACATGCCTACAATTGCAACAACAAGTTGGAAATGAAAACACACCCTTTAGAAAACGTTTTCGGTCGGACTCTCGCCCTTTCTTTATTTTGTATCATCGTTGTATGAACGCTGTGGAATTAGTAAAACGAAACTTTGAATGCATCTTTTTAAAACACGAGCGAACGCCAGTTTTGTACGAACCGAAATTCACAACAAAGAACGAGTGAACAGAACAATTTCCAAGAGCACAAAGGCTTGTACAATAGACGAAAGTTAAAATGGGTAAAAAATAATACTACGTTAGCTATTAGAAATGTTAGTGATAAGACATAATTTCTTTAATCTTTGATGTTTCGTAGACTATAAAGCGTGAATATGTTTATAAATAATATGAACTTTTTAAAGTAAATTAAACTGCCTCCGTAGCCTAGTGGTATAGGCGTGTGCTTTAGAACTGAGGTCAGGGCTCGAATCCTGCGGGACTAAACAAATTTTCATTGTTGTTTTAGTTGGTTAGGGCAATTTTAGCCGATCACCCATTTGTCTGAAAATAAGATGATCCATGCGACGGATGGGCATGTAAAAGTCGGTCCACCCACTACCGCATTGGACCAAGCGTGGTCCAAAAACTCTTATGTATAGGGGTGTATTAGGGGAGGCCTATGTCCAGCAGTGGACTATCAAAGGCTGATAATGTGAAGTAAATTAACGTGCCATTATGGGTACACATATTAAAAGTTGGAAAAATTTCCTGAAAAGTAAATTGTACCTTGCCTCACATACAAGGATGCTAAAATAGATAACGGATATTAGGTACAGGGTTGTGTGACCATACAACCCTAGCAATGGCTATAGAAAATTAGTAGCATAATCGTCCCATAATTTAGTATCGGCAAGAAAATGTTTTCTTCTTTGCCAATACGGCTCTCTAATGTTTGACGCGATGCAGTGTACCAGTGGAAATTTCACCACTGTGCAGTATGATACTGCATACGAACTCGTTTCCTCTGGAACAGCACTAAGAGCTACTAAGCACTATCTATGGGGCACAAGCTTTCTAGGCTATTTGCTATGGTCCGTAGCATGGAAGAAAGATATCTCTCGTGGAATGCGGTCTTTGCTTTCTATGAAGGCAAACTGTTATAAAAAATCTTTTAAAGAAATCAGGAAAGACACTAGGTTTATTATGCAAGTGCTAAGATAATAAGATAATAAGCGTTGAAAAAAATAGTAAGCGTTAAAGAGTGTCCTACGTTTACAAATCTTTTCTCTAATAGCCCTGGGTGGTTGACAAGATGATATGCCATAGAATCTCCAGAGGAGAAGCAGTGCTGCTTATTTCAGAATGGCACTTACAGTGGCCGCCTAAAAAAAAGTGAGAGAGAGGAAGAAGAAAAAGGTAGGTCATGAGAGGTTAAGTCAACGAGAGTTATTTGTTAGAGATAATCAATATAATCTAAAATCAACTGATTCAGGAAGTAAAACTGCCATTACAAGGCAAAGTTTAACAGTAAATAAAATAAAACATTTATTTTATTAAGTCAATTCCAGTAGAAACAACGTATAGTTTGCATTACTGCAAACAATTATTGAAAAAACTTACTATCATGAATTCAGTATTTGAATAATATTCGTTTAAAAATGGAACAATCCCTAAAAATATTTCTTGCTCTCTACGCAAGAAATATTTTTAGGTATGTCAAATGATGTCGTAGTTGTGCACTGAAGCGCTAACTGTGCGATAACATAACCAACACGTAGTCTTCAACAGATTGTACCTTCGCATTGTTTTCATTCTTCATTCTTTCTCACACGTCATTCTTCTTAACATGAAACTTTATAAGATACATTTAAATCTAATATTATATCATTATACTGCTAATACATCATTATGCGTGGAGTGCAAAGAACATACGAGTAGGTTAAGAATAATAATAAGAATACAATAATTAACCGCGTATGTCTTGTAGTTTAAATATTGGTTTCCATATTTATTTAATGTATAACACAAATTTTAAAGTTGAAATATCAAAAAATAATACTGATTACAGGCTGTATGCTATATAATTATGTAGATATAAAACTTGTGTAAAAGATTACTTTTTGTTATTAAAATAAGATTTCCAAGGTTTATCTCTTAAGATACTTTTCATTTATATTTAAAAAATTTACTCGTGAAATGACACAAGAGTTTGTCATCACTGACTCATTTAGCACAAGATTAAATACAGTGAATACTGCGCTCATTTCGGCCTTTTCAGCGCTTTACTATAATAGTTGAATTTTAAGTCCTTGTAAACTTGATTTGCATAGTGAAGCATGTTTAACCGCGGTACATAACAGGTTGACGGTGTTTACGTAGTAAAAGTATGAATTAAATTTAGAGCCATAGATCTAAATATATTTTTATAAGTTTCTCGCATTAAACTTCATTGATTTTTTTAAAGTTATTTTTCATGTAAATGGAAAAGCTGAATATTTGGTGTTTTTATTAGTAAAAGCGATGAGATAAGCAGGATGTTCATCATTAGGAAGTTATTAATACGCCCTGCTTGTAATAAAAAACAACGTTAGACGTCTTCAGTATGCTCATTGCCCTAAACTTACACACTGCTGATTTGCGGCAAAAGCAGACATCACGATAGTACTACTCTAGATGATCTCTTACAAAAAAGAGACCTCGACAAAATACTGCTTAATACATAATACATGAAGTATAAACATAAGAATGAATAATTTTAATATTGGGAAAAAGCGTAAACTTTTTCTTCCAGCAACAGAGCTACAAAAAGAAGAAAGACTTAATGTTTACGGGACGATGATAAAAAAATTACAAAAGGAAAGTCAGAACGTTTTAATGTAAAAGAATCTCAATAATTAAATCTGTAATATCTACTTATATTAATGACTACTTTATTGGTATTTACAAAATGTATGTATTTTTAAATTTTGTGATCAATTCATTAAGAAAAGATGCCTATTACGTCAGTGGCTTCTTTTTACTAAAAGGTGATTAATTAATCTACAATCAATATGTATAACGATTTTATATTGAATAATGATTTTCCGTTTTTCGCGTCGACTTTGACTTGATCTTCGTTTTTGTCATATAAACACTGTTAAACCAATGTCTTATAATCTAAATTATCTAAAAGCGATGGAAAAATTCTTCATTCCAGTTCTCTATTAGATAAGATGCTAAATCCAGATAGAAGAAAGGTTAAGAAAATTTTGTTTAATAACATAAGTCTTAAATAAGTGACAAGGAGTAAATAATGAAGCCATGATCAAATTATTATACGGAAAAAATCATAAAATCACTAGAAGGTTTTGTCGTAATTTTGTTAACTTAACTGTGTATTTAGAATATAAGTAAATACAAATGGCTATTAAATTATTCTAACTGGTGTTATCAGTATATGGCAGAGCACCATTACATATATTAAATATATATAGCTGATAGAATCAAGATCCACGGCACTCAAATAGTACGAACGTAACGGAATAAATTAATATAAATTATCTCATATTAAGATAAACTGTGGCCTGATGGGTCGCCTTTTTTACAAATCATGGTAACATGAACAATGTTAATATTGTCAAAGAAACAGTCAAACAGTTCTCTGCCTTTAGGGGACTGGAAGATCGCTCGAACTATGTGACATTTAGTGATATATGTATATCTTTCCCCAATTGTCCAGTTTGCCATAAACAGTCATCTAGCCGAGCGTGTATCTACACCTAGCATCGCATGCGATTTAATCGTAGGGACATGTAATAGAAAGTGTCAGGTCAGCTTAAATAGGAAATCGATTAAAGTTATTAGGTTAACGTTAATCCTCAATTTATGAAAGCAATTTGGCATTGGATTTTGCTGGTGATAAATCATGGCCAGGTAAAGAGAAATGCGAGGGAAAAGTCATCAGCAAAAAGCGCAAATTTCACACATGGTTAAATTGATATCTCCAGAACAAAGTGCGAATAACAAACGAAAGAGAAGACTAATCTTTGGTACACGCCTTCTAGTACAGGAAGTTATGTTTTAAATAGAGATATCTTTTAATATAGAAAAGTACGACTCGATTGAATTACGTGTATCTGCTTGTCAGGCACATTGAAAGAGTACAGCTTGCAGAGTAAGCCGTTGTGCTAGGCTTTATCGAATGCTTTTGCGACATCAAATCTAACAGTTCCTGTGTAACAGGATTTGTGACCGGATTTGTTTTTGTTTAGGCCATGGTCGAAAACAGTAAAATTTTTAAATTTAATATAAATGATTAGAGCATATAACTATGGATTACAAGTTATACAATATTATACGAAATTTTACGAAATAAAGAGTCTTTGATTTAGATATATTCTTTGAATCTGAAAAATTTATTGGGAAAAATGTATCTATATCATATCGCAATAACCGACTTTCCAAGAACCAATTATAAATTCTTTTTTTTGATTTTCAATTAATAAACCTTTAGTTTATACTATATTTTTGTTTTGTATGCGGTCATAACATTGTTAGGATATCATAAAATAATTTCATTTGACGCAATATAAAATTTCCTGTGCAAAAAGCATTGCGTGCCTAAATCTGCTCCCGCAACATTTAACCCTTGACCTGCAGCCTTATTAATTGTCATTTCAAAGCGATATGTACGGGTAATTTTAATATTTTTTTTGGAAAAGTAATTCTGAGGGTATAGTAGGAAACGTATAAAATCTGTTTTACCCTTCCGATGTCAGCTAATATGATAAATTTAATATTTTTTTTTTATTTACTCCTCTGAATCTTATTGCATCGTTTTGGTAGTCTTAAATTTTTATTCAAATATGGGGCACCTATTTTTAATATTAATTAATTCCTTGGATCAACTGAGAAGTTTGTTTGTGATGCCGATTTTAATTACTAAAGATAATTTTTAGCCCTTTTATATATTTTGTGGTAACCCATGTATATGTTGTTCATTTAAATATATAGTGAAAGAAATATGAATAATTTGCTTAAAATGCTTATTAACCTATTAAAAATTATAGGAGTTAATATTGTATCCGTCTAATTAGCTTTAAAATTACCGCATTAGACACGATCAATTTTATAAAAATATAATAGGCATAGCAACTTAACCTTCAGAGATAGACATATGCTGTTGTGCACTATTTTGTAGATCTAGAAAAGGGGAAACTTTTCACTATACGTTGTTTTGTTTTATCTCATAGGGCTTAGGCAACGATTTCGTCCAAAGCTCTCAGACGGCTTAGTTTATTTTCGACATCCATGACAAATATCAATATATTTTGCTGAAATGTACAGAGAAAATTAACAAATTAAACAACCTTCCGGAGGAATAATTCTATCGATTAGTAAAAACCGCGTGATAATTTATGCAGTGGTACATATTTGTCTTTATCGCGAACAGACAGACATATAGACGCAGCGGGGACTTTATTTTATAATATGTATAGATAGATGTTATACTTATAACTGCCTCCGTAGCCTAGTGGTATAGCTTTAGAAACCGGAGGTCGTGGGTTCGAATCCTGCGGGGACGCAACAAATTTTCATTGTTGTTTTTAGTTGGTTAGGGCCGATCACCAATTGTCTGAAAAGTAAGATGATCCATGCGTCGGATGGGCATGTAAAAGTCGGTCCACCACCAACCCGCATTGGACCAGCGTGGCGGGATACGGTCCAAACCCCTAATGGATAGGGTTTTAGGGAGGCCTATGTCCAGCAGTGGACTAACAAAGGATGATGATGTGATGTGATACTTTTAACATTAAAGTCTCACAACATTTAACGAAACCTTGCACGTTTTTGGATTGTAATCGTTTCTTAATTAAATTAAGTTATGACTTTGAAACCACAGTAATAAGTTTTTTGTCAAGTTTTATTGTAGTAAAATTTTAACAAGAGAGAATTCACTGACTTCACAGCCAACTCGTATTAAAAGGCTAAGGACGTCGTTTTGACGTCCTTGGCAACATAAGTCCCGTCTCGCTTGTCTGCCACTATAACGAACATACGTCACTCAATACTTCTGAGAAATTAATTCTAATTATATGTTTTGCATATTTATGATCTGAATTAAATGTATTAATAATGATATTTTGTATTAGGATTTATAGTACAAATATAAAAGTGACCTGAATAACACGTAAATTTTCTACCGCCTGCCTAAAATGAAAGATTATCAATTTGAAGCATATGTTCTTTTAATGTGTAAATTACCACGGCTGTTTAACTTTGTTTTATTTTTCTCGGTTACTATGGTTTTATATGGTATTCGACTGTATAAATGGCATATTCGGACCGCATGGTGCTGCCACGTAGTCGACCATTCGGTGACCTCATTGTAGATCGATTTAAAACGTACACTTAAGTAAAACACTATTAGCCTGTGTCTTAATGTGAAGCAAGCGTTTTGTAATATTTTCTTCTGTTTTCCTTTCTTAAAACTTCGATTCTTTTTCTCACTCATGAAGTAAAATAAAAACAAATTTATCAAAATCGGTGTTCAGCAGGGTAACGACTTACTTACCTTTACAGAGTACCTTTTTTTGATAGAAAGTCATTGAAAAATTAAAGTTACTCCAAAATAAAATCTTTTATCTAGGTTATGTTATTTGAACTTCTGTTCATATTGATTGGAACACAATTATAACGAAAATTTAACAAAGTACATTCCTAATTAAAACTTAAATGATTTTGCATTCTACAAATAAAGATAGATATAAGTACGGTTTTAAATTACTCAATTCGGCGTTATTAACTATGGTTAATACATGTATCACATTTATCTTTGTTGGATTTTACATTATTGACTGTAACGTTTTATTTTCACACAAAGCGAACTAAATCCTTTTCCTTTATTTTTTTTAAATTATAACATTCACACTTTATTAAACATATTTAATTTATTCATTTAGCAATGGCTTAACTGCGTTGAAATTTAAAATAAAATATTTATGAGGTAATTTAATAATTTATTTAGAGTTTGTTAGAAGCTGTTGTTAACTGCCTCCGTAGCCTAGTGGTAAGGGCGTGTGCTTTAGAAACCGGAGGTCGTGGGTTCGAGTTCTGCAAGGCCTAAACAAATTTTCATTGTTGTTTCCTAGTTGGTTAAGGCAATTCAGGCCGATCACCCAATTGGCCGAAAAATAAGTAAGGCATGTAAAAATTCGGTCCTAGCCACCAAAAACCCACCAAACCGCATTAGACCAGGGTGGTGGAATACGGCCCAGAAACCCTCTAATGGATAATGCGACTATTAGGGGAGGCCTGTGTCCAGCAGTGGACTATCACAAGTGATGATGATGATGATGATGTTGAAAGATGAAAATTTTTAAATGGGTACAGATAAACTTATTATATCACGTCAGAATTAGTGTCATACGTATGGTATAGACATATACATGATATTTCATTAAAATATCGGTTGTCCATAACAATCATGATATTATAATCTGCTACTTGATGAAACGCTAGGTCCCTAACATTTGAAATTTAAATTTTTGTTTTTAATTTAGGCTCTGTCTAGCTCTTATGAACAACATAATAATAATAACCAATATCAATATACCAGTATGAACAATATACCAGTAGTTGAACAGAAGAACCGTCAAGAACCGAACCGAAAAGACCGGTGGTAGGTCTTCTTTTTACATGGGACCGTCTGGGTGGGTAGCACCGCGATGCCTATTTCTACCGCAAAGCAGTAGTGTGGAAACACTACTAAGTTCCGTTTGAAGGGCACCGTAGTCAGTATCTACTAGGTAAATGAGACTATACACCTATGTCTCACGGTTGGAGTGCATTAGTGATACAAATTTGCCAGTCTATGGGCGTCGGTGACCACTTTCCATAGGTGGCCCGACTGCTCGTCTACCTCGTTGCAAATAAAAAAGAAACTTCATCGTGTGCAATAAATAATAACATATAAATATATTCTATGCCTGAATGTTATCATAATTAAACCTTATTTATTTTGTTATAATAATAATAATTTTATCTAGTAAGTAAGGCTTAGTAATAATAGAGTCATCAAAATAACAACACGTTAGCCATGTTTCATAAGTGTCAAAATAAAAATAGCTCCCTCACACTGACTATTTACCCACAATTTGAATTTCAGATTTAGTAGCAATAGAATGGGAAGCGGTAGAGATATGCTAAAATCCTTGTTTGTACATTTCTAGCAACAGAACATAGAGAGCTATAAATATCAAAACTATGTTCCTGTACTTTGTCGTTTTTTATTTTCGAACGCAAATGTGACGTGAGTAATGCTAAATTAAAACTAATTTTAATATATTTTGGAGTTATTATTATATTAGTTGTATTGGACTTAGGAGGTGGTCCCTTTTTACATGGGGCCGTCCTGGGGCCACCGGGGTGCCTGATTCTATCGCAAATCAGTAGTGTGTAAAATATTACTGTGTTCCGGTTTGAAATATATCGTAGCCACCGTATTTACGGGGTAATTGAGACGTAACATCCTATGTCTCTTATAGGCAGCGCATTGGTGATACCTCAGGTACATCCGTTGGTATTAAAAATGTATTCCGTAGGTATTAAAAATGTTTGTATATGTAAAAACGGTCGTTTAAATAGTACCTTGCCTGTTTAAATTGTTTTTTTAATTAAAATGTTTATTTATCCTTTTATTTATCAATTTCATATTTTGTGGGAAGTTGGTTTAAAATGACCTCAATCCCATGAGTCTAATCTAATGAGATAATACTTTATTTTATTTTTCAACATGGCACTACTTAAAGATCACAGATGATTAGTGTAACAATTAGTAAAGGTAATCTTCATACTTGTGGTTAGAGTAAATACTACTTACTGAATCATAGGTTTTCACTGAACTATAAAGGGAGCTGAAAATTGTAATGGAATCCCAGCCTTTATCCATCCACTGCTGCACATAGGCGATTTTTAATGAACTCCAAGATGGCCTTTCCGAGTAGCAAGACTCGCTACCTTGAACTGGCTACTATTCGACCTGGTCGGACCAACGCACCGTCTTCCTGAACACAGCCTCCACTCCAGAACCTTATTGGTCTATCGATCAACGGTTCTTCTGAACACGTTACCAGCCCATTGCCACGTCAACGAGCTAATCCTTTGCCCTAAGTCGGTGACTATGGTTCTTATTACGAATTTTGTCGCCGACTATGAAACTCCGAGTAAAGCGCATTCTACAATGATCTGATCAGTGATTAACTACTTTACTTCATAATAACTTCACGTCACATCTTATGCGAATAATTGACCGATAATATGTTAATTTTAATTTAATGTCACAAACTTTGGTACTTCCTTAAAATATCGCATCAAAGTAACTTTCCCCTAAGAGTTGTTGTCAATTAATGTGATTATAAGTGGGTACTAACGCAAGCGTGTATAGTAACAGCTTTATAGGTTTGAGTGATGCGGTAATCACTTTTATCATTGTTTGAATATACTATAAACGCTATTTTTCAAAACAACTTCATATATGTAACGACATACATATATGTCTTTTTTATATAGTTTAACTAGCATAGTTATTTAGATTCAAAGAAACCTTAGTGTTTGGATATTTTATTACTGATGAAAAAATTGAGGGCAAAGCTATATCCGAGTTTAACTTTGTTACAAAGTGCAAGAAAAATAATAACAAAATAATTTATTTATGATAAATACGAGATTTATATTATATATTTACTACTTTTAGTGGCATAAGTATAAAATTCACAAATTAATCTACTTTATAATTCAACCTTAGAAATTTATTACAACCTATGAATTGCATGGGCAGTAATGATGTCGTCTATATTATTTAATTTAATGGACTAAACTCTGTTAGTGACATTTGAGTAATAAGTCAGGATGACTGCTATTACCATTTATATTGGATAATTTTGCCGGGCTCCGTGATTGCTGTATATAAACGAAATCCAAAGCCATTAACTTCTGTATTTGAACAAATCAAATATTTAAATTTTAAAATAACGTTTATTTCTCATGTTTTGGTTTGAAACATGAAGAAGTTTATGTAATATAAATATTAATAATATCATATGCAGTAAAATATGCTAATTTCTCTGAGTAGAAAACTTTATTTAAATAAATCTGCATAGGAATTCGAACCCGATTTTCTAGAAAGCGACTAATGTTGTCTAAATTACTTAATACAAATTACAACTAACGAGACAAATAGAACTTTTTTCTCAATAGTGTTATTTGTCATGCAATTGCGTCAAATTCATAACTCTTAATGCTGACCTAATAACTCATCTTAAATGAAAAAAACATTAATTGCAAACATTCGGAATTTGCTATTTCAGTTTAAAATTATAGAACAATTTTTAAGCATTACCCATAAGAAAAATACATAACATTTAACTTTTTGTAATATTCAGTTTAATTATTAAGGTATAACATAAATTGGTTTTCTAAATAGTTAAATTGATATACTATTTTCTTGTAAGTTGAGTACTGTTTAAAGTTATCCGTTTGCAAAGCTGAGGTGAAATCACGTATATCTCGATAAGGATCCTTAGAAGGTTACGCAATGTTAAAAACGTTTCTGTTAAAATTACCTTTGGGGTTATGAGTTAACTGCCTCATAGAAGGCAATCTATGTGTTGAAATAAAGCTAGAAAAATGAATATGAAACACTAGATATTTCTATGAAACTTCAAAATGTGACAAAAAATAATACAAGCAAATACAAAATGTCATATATCTTTATTTGTAGGAATTATTGCAAAAGATATTTAGCTTCAGACATTTAAATATCTTTTGCAATTACTGCTATAGAGGATAGATCAAATTATGTTAATTAAATATATTGCTTTATTATTGGCACACATCGTATTTCATTTACGTATGTTTCTAAACGTTATGGAGCGAGCACCGCTTCATTGGGTTCTTAAGATGACGTCATAATCTCCCGTAACAAAGGAGCACTTCTTATAAGTACAAATAAAAGTATTGATATATTTCTCTAGCGATTGCCACTTCACAACGCTATCGTTATCGTAAACTAAATCTTCGACACTACGAAGATTTAGTTTCCTCTTCTTTGCCATATACGATTTATGTTATGTTATATTAGAACCAAAAATTATATACTAAACGTGTAAGTTATACTACTGTTACAATTACTGCCTCCGTCGCCTAGTGGTATGGGCTTGTGCATTAGAAACCAGAGTTAGTCGTTAGTTCGAATCCCGCGGGGACTCATCAAATTTTCATTGTTGTTTCCTAGTTAGGGCAATTTGGGCCGATCACCCAGTTGTCTGAAAAATAAGATGACCCATACCCATTAGAAGAGGCCTGTGTCCAGAAGTGGATTATCACAGGCTGATAAAGATGATCATGATGTTGAACTGTTACAATTTGCATGTGTGTTGGCAAACTAGTTAGTAATGGCCTGAAAAACATATGACACATAGTTTAAATGGATACGTAAAAAGTCGGTCCCGTTAGTACTGCCAGAAAACGTTCAAACGTAAGTGTCAAATCTGTGTTACACCAAAATTATCCATAAGATGCACTTTATTCCTTTAGATTAAGGAAGTCTGGTTTCGATTGTTTTAAAAACTAACTTAACTGTCTGAATACCGGTTGGCCTAGTAGCTAATTTGATAATCGATCGAGAAATGTTTAGAAAGAAGATAAAAAAGTAACCCAAGTTACCACAATAAGTATTCTGACAAAATGTTGAAATACAAACTAAAAAAGAATTTTATAAATGTTATCCGTTTATCTTATCACTAAACTTATCATAAAAGTTTAATATTTCTTCAGTTGTATAATTTTTTAAATGATGACGCAGCCAAACTAGAAGAGAAGAAAACTATACAGCCGATATATATCATTTCTCAATAAAAAAAAAACAAGAGCATGCACATAGTGCAAACTCAGAGAAGGACCAGACGTAAAGTTATGTTCAAGGATTTATTAAAAAATTCTCGACAGTGGCATTCGTAACTATAACAATTAATATATTAGATCTCATTCGTTTCGCTTAAATTAAACTTTGGAAAAGGATTCCACGTCAATTTTTCTCTGTGATGCAGACTACTCTTTAAGATAATATTCAAGTTTATTTAACTAAATATCTCTTATAACCTACGGTTCTCAAACGCATTTCCCTTAATATACATTTGATAAGCGTTATTTTAAAATTACAAGTTTTTACAAATATAGATAGACTAAAAAGTTAAACCAATCATAAAAAATCCCTTAAGAAACTCAATATATCTGCTACAAGTAATATATTTGAAATTTATTTTCTGTGAACAGAGGCTTTTGGATAAATTTATTTATCCTTCATTACTTTAATTCAGCGAATACGTGCAGTCTGGATATCGAACCGGCGTTCAATAACTGAACTGATCAATTACAACTCTCGACATATAAGACAGCTTGAGCAATAACTTTGATACAATATCATTTATCAGGAATAGAAGAATTTCGCCCTCGTTAAATGTCCTGCTTTTGTTAAATTTAATTCAACATCTTACGAACAGCACATTATTGTTTTTTTCTTTAACGAAGTGTGATAAAAATAAGAACGTTAGGATTCATATGATTCCAAGTTTGTTATGAGTTTTGTTAGTTTAATGTGTTAACACATTTTCTACCGATATGTTTCTACCAATACAATAAGACGTTTTATTTTAAGATCTCTGATATCAAAGATTACTATCATTTATCAAGGGGAAAAACAATAAAAGGATCGTAGTTAAAATTTTTTTAATGCGACTGATCTAGATGGAGACTAAATAATAAAAAAGAGTAATTAGAGCTCCCCTACCATAACCATGTACGTTTAAAAATTAAGATAAAATTCAAAACTTTATTAAATATTAAAAAATTGTTAATTCTATATTAATAACAGGCTTATCCATAGGAGGGAGCGATTACAATAACCGAAGATAGTTACAAGACCCTTACCTGTCATATAACTGGTCCAAATGACTCCTTGTAAATTTCATTAGGACCGTCATCCTAACAATATCTAATGACTCTGTTGTTTAATGGATTAGACAAACTATTGATATTTTATAAATTAGCTATTGAGAGTCGAGCATTCCAAATAGGTATATAGATGGTACAGGAAGGTTAGGCACAGACGATGACGAAAAACTAAAACTAACTTGCAGTAAAAAATAAATGGCATTTATTTCACAAGTTCTCAAGTACTAAACTGAACTTAAGTAAGTAATTAAGATTAGTTTGTGTGTGCGTGTGTTTATTAAGGTGTTTGTATGTGTTCCTATTGTACTACTTGATATGGTTAGAAGAGTAAAAATATAAAGGGATCAATAGTAAAAACAAAATATTACAATTTCTATACATAATGTAACACATTTTTAAAATTTTAATAAAGGGACGAAACCTATCGTGCAATGCAATTTTCGCTCACAATCTAAGCTGGCGCTTACATTTTGACACATAATTGCTCCAGTCAGAAGTTATTTCCTGCTTCAAATGAAATCGGAGTAGACTTGCGGGCACTTTTTCAATCGCTTCACCCTTCTGTCAGTGTTGAAGATAAAATAACCACGTTTATTTGCCAGGACATTTGTTTTCAATTTAAAAACGCATTTTATGTTGTGGGAAGTACTCATTTTAGTCATAAAATAAATACGGTTAAAAAGAGGAAACTTTTATTAAAAAACTTTATTCGTGATAACCCTGTTATTAAAACTTATCGTACATATATTTTAAAGCAACGGAAAAAAATTATATATTTCTTCGATTTAATACGTTACCTTATGTAAATATTAAAACTAAAAATGTTTATATTACGGATTCGAAAACAAATGTGGACATCCATGATATTTTTTATTAAATTTATTCACGTTTTTTACGTCTAATAAACCTCTAGACAAATAACTATCAACTGTAGCAACGATTTCTTTTTAAATAAATAAAACTGTACTAATTTAACAACATTAGTAATGAACATAGGTAAAGTGTTCATTTTATTTTACTTATATAATTCAATATATTACACTCACTTACCCGAAAATATCTAAAAACTTATGTTTAAGGATTACCTATTAAGTTCCAAAGTAACTGTTTGTAAAAATCTTATCATTTTTCTTTGTTATAAATATGTTGTCACAAAATATTATATGAATATTATTTAAATACAATTTTGCCTAAAAGTAATTGCTATATAAATAAGGTATTTCAAATTAATGGTCAAAGCAATTTCTGCGAAAAATTGATCGAACAGTACATTGAATATTTCCTTAACAATGCTATATAAAGTCTTTTTAAGTCGTAGCATTACTTCATAATCATTTCTTTTAAATAATGTTGGAAGATCCCAAAAAATTAAAATATTAAAGAGTTTATATTCTATGTCTCTACAACCACAATATTTCCTTGGTTGTAGATGACATAGGTGTTAGAAATTTTACATCTAAACCTGCCTTTCGCTTCCTCCGAAGAAGATCCGAAAGCATCTCCAGCCCGCTTGGAGTGACCATTGCCACTGGCCGTACACTTTAGGCGTATCAGATTGCTCTTTATTTCGAATCTGCAGGTACTGAGCAGCATGACGCCGATAAAGTAGAAACCTTTTCTAGATAACCTATTGAAATCATTTACTTCACATTACATAATTAAAAAGAATGTTTTATTTGAAATAGATATAAGCAAGTTTGTATAAGTTGATATGTATCTAATTAATGTAATTATGTAAATCAATACGATAAGTGGTTTTTCCATTAAAGTGAATGTCTATGAAGTGGAATTAACAACATATGATATGCTGTAGCCTTATATAATGGTAAATCCATTATAATATACCACTTTCAACCACTTTTTCGCAATAGTGAGTAGTGTTGTGGTGTTCTTTCTTGGATTTATTTCACTTACTTACGAAATGTGATTAAATCGGTTTAGAAGCTCAGACGGTAAAGATAGACGGACAGATGGACCGACAGGCAGAGGGACTTTCCGATTTATAATATTAGTATGTAAATAATAGACGCATAACCTTTATGTTGAGTAGTTTTTTCATTCAGTACAATATTCTTACATTTTATTGTAAATACTACAAATATAAATGATGAAAAGAGTTTAGATTAGAACATATTATGTATATATACATATTGTTCGCGCGCATTTATATGTCGCCTTACACAGCCGCAAATTGGTTACGCAATAATCTTCCATCCCTTTCTTACTACCGCTCCTTTCGCTTGCCCTCCTTTTTTCCTTTTAATTTTTCCACACCCGTGATAAGAAGAGGGTATAAGGTGAAGGTGAATACTCCGTGACGCGGTCGGCGGCCAGCGCCGCTGCTTTCGGACATATTGCCTTCGGGAATTCCTACGCAGCGCATCATGTTTTAGAGTCACGCGACGCGAATGGCCAACGCTCCGTTCTAATAGTTTTAAGTTTACCGCGAACTCCAACCGCATCAACGAAGACGCCTACATTAGTGCCACCATCATACGAGGTATTTATCCTTCCTATTATCGTAATTCCTATCCGGTTTCATAACCACGTTGTCCGAGCCGGATTACGCAAATGGTCCTTTGAACCGCATCCTCGCTTTTGGTCCTTAAATAGGATCTACCATATCGCCGTCACTCGAGCTAGTTGGTCCAATCAAATTGGCTGATGAAACTTGGGTGACCACGCGCCCGCGCAACCACATATGATAGTAAAGAATATATTTTCAACCAAAGAAAAAGGTAAATGTAGAATAGAAACCTTTTTAAAAGGTACAATTTTTATATTACACGCTGTAAAGTATAAACGACAAAAGCCAAAAGAAAATTTTCGAAATACGCTCGGGTGCTTAACGACACTTGTTACATAAATTTGATTTACAAATTTTGTCATGTTGTAATACTATACAATCAACACTATAAATTACTACGAATCAAAAATTTAAGAGCATTTAAGAACAAACCTCTCTTTTCTCTCCCTCTTTCTAGGTTTCCACAATGTCGTCACTCAGACCTACCTGCACCCTAGGGAAGGAAGATCTAGAAGATCCTGGCTGGACAGAGTAAATCAAAATAGCTAAGTAATTTTACCTCTGGAAGTGTGCAAAAGTTTCGTAAAAGGTATATCATCATCATCATCATCAGCCTGTTATAATTAACTGCTAGACATAGACCTCCCCTAATACACCCCTATCCATTAGGGGGGTTTAGACCATATCCCACAACGCTGGTCCAATGCGGGTTGGTGGGTGGACTGACTATTTAGATGCCCATCCGACGCATGGATCATCTTACTTTTCAGATGATTGGGTGATCGGCCCAAATTGCCCTAACCAACTAGGAAACAACAATGAAAATTTATTGATTCTCCGCAGGATTTCAGACCTCCGGTTTCTAAAGCACACGCCCATACCACCAGGGTACGGAGGCAGTTAAAAAAAACGTCAATTGTCAAGGTAGGTAAGGAGATATATTGGTGATATAGTAATTTGCTGATAGTTTTAAAACACTTTTAGTGACCGCGTTGGAACTGCTTTGTTCGCCAAACGCTGAGACAAATTACCGGAGCGAGTGAAAAGGTTTTATACCGTTTACACTTTACACAATTCTCAACGCGGTCATACAAAAGTGTTTTAAAACATATCACCAAATTATTATATCACCAATATATCTCCCTTTACCCTATATAATATGTTTCACCATTAACGACGGAGACTGTTGCAGGCCCAATACGGACAACGTTACCTTTCCTACCTCCTCCTCTCTCTTTGCCTACATTATAAAAAAAATATTTAAAACAATCACCGATACTGTCGTGAACCTCTTAATGTGATACAATTTTTAAACTGTTTTTAATTGAACACCAAACTTATCTTTACTGGTAACTATAAAACATTGTGTTTTACTGTATTAAAATAAAACTAAAACTGATATATACAGGTGAGTTATTACATTATTAAAAATTATTAGATGTCATTATGACTGTGATAAGACGATAATTAATTAATTGAACAACAACAGTTCATACAGTGACAGATTTATGATGGAACGGGTAATAGGAAATTTAATTAACGTAGTGTCGCAACATCATAGGAAAGTTGTCGTAACTTTAAATTGATATTGCCATCATCTAATAGTACCATGTTCCCTGTGGAAGTAGCAATGATAAACGAGCTATATGAAGATTAAACAATACTACTATTCTTGTCGCGAAAATTAATAATATTCGATATAACATTATAAATATTCCAGTAATATTTAAGTTTCATGAATACTATGAAATTAACTTGTCTCACGAGAAAGGCAATTTTAAAACAATTATATTAAATGGGTTTGTTAACTTTAAGGCGTCACTTTTCTTTTAAACATACAACACAGCCGAAGATCGAAAGTCGTGGCGTGCATTAGGGGATGCCTATGTCCAGCAGTGGAGTGATACAGGCTGATGATGATAATGATGATACAACACACACTTCTCTCATTTACGAATTTGACAAAAGCACATAGTTACTTCAAACCAATGGACAGAATTAAGAAAATGAAAAATTGTCAATTTTAAATAAAAACTCTGACGGTTATTCCAAAACATGGAGATACAGACATATACCAACTTAGTCTGCTCGTGATCATGGATGCTCGAAAGAATCCGAAACGTCGGGAATATTTTTTTTTTTATGGCATAGCACGACAGACGACAGTTGAGCATCTGATGGAAGTGGTCACTGACGCTATGGACATTGGAAATACCAGTGAGTATCAAAACGCGCTACCTACCGTGAGACATGGTTTAAGTCTCGTTTACGAAAATACCTGCTACATGGTGCTTTCAAACCGGAACACGTAATGTTTTCCTATCTGTCGCAAGAAACCCGTGTGGTCCACCAGACGGTTACTGTAAAGGGGACCTACCACCGGTATATATAAGTAACGCGAAAAATCCATAAATTAGGGGATTTGATATGCATAATAATCGCGTAAATGAAAGAAATAATTATGTACAACACACAATGTTATAGTGTATAGATTAAATATGTTACCGCTAATTGGTAGCATACAAATATTGTTAATGCCGTTTTAAATTAAAATCGACGATTTTACGACGGTCTATGATCGGTAAAGAAAATATAGCGTGATTTATACAGCAATGATTAGGGCTGATTTTTTTGAGAAAAATATGTGATATGATTAAACTTTTTTTTCTTTTTTTGTAAACTATAAGACTACTATGAATGGTTGGGTTGAATAGTGATAATCAAGGGGCTTATATGTCATGCTCATCACAAATGCACCGTAAGATATTTTCCCTCTGACTTTATAATGTTTCGCCTATTACGCATAATGATATATGAGCAGTATAATAATATAAGTATGAATGGAAAACAATGGGAAGTCACAATCTGTTGAAGACTACGTCTTGGTTATATTATCGCACAGTTACCGCTTCAGTGCCCAACTACGACATCATTTGATATACCTTCTCTACGCAAGAAATATTTTTAGGCATTGTTCCATTTCTAAAATAATATCACTTAATTACTCAAGTTACGATAACAACTTTTTTGGAATAACTGGTTGAATTTACATACCAAAATTATATTTATTTTTTATTATATTTACTATTTGACTTTGCTTTGTTATAGTAGTTTTACTTCCTGAATCATTTCATTTTGGATCATATTGCTTATTCCTATTCATATTGATGGATCATATTGATATCCCCCTTATTACCTACCTTACCAGGGTTTCCTCTCTCTCTGAGTATGTTGGGCTGCCACTGTAAGTGCCATGCTGATGTAAGCAGCACTGATTCTCCTCTAGAGATTTTATGGTAGGTATCCTCTTGTCAACCGCCCAGGGCTATTAGCGAAAACATTTATGCACGTAGGACACTTTTTAGCGCGCTATCTTAGTGTAAAGCTAGTGTATTTCCTGATGAGTTTAGATCGTGATTATGCTCGCATTATTATAAAAGACGTTTATTATCAAAGGAAAAGTTAGGAATCTAAAAAACTGCTACTCGTTACAACTACAAAATTTTATTAATCAAATTTATTTGAATACTTTTAATAAAAAAACAGCTTTAATCTAAGAAAATACCTGAAAAACATAACAAGCTTAAAATAACTATTTCGAGGGAAAACATTCAGGGTTTTAGAAGTACTTACTAACGACTTAGCTCCAAACTCATAACAAATAGCTTATCAACAAGTAACTATTGCAGCGGGAAACATTAAACCTCGAATAACAGAGAAGAGGTGTATGTTGAATGAAGCTTAAACTTGTTTATTATATTGTTTATATTTTCAAAATAACTGAAACTTCTTTTAAATTGTATTTACATTCTCCATCATCATCATCAGCTTGTGTTAGTCCACTGCTGGACATAGGCCTTCCCTTGTTCATTAATTGCACGCCTTGTTCGTTAGTTGGTTTTGGAACAACATGTCGGTCGAATGTGGGCTGGTGGGTTGGGGCCATGCTTCATATTATTTCCTAATTAAATTAATAAATTAAGTTAATTGAAAAAACTTTTTTATATTGTAGTCGTTGATCATATGCATGACTTCGTGTTACAAAATTAACTTAAAAAGTTGTTTAAGATCTTATTCATGTACATAAATCATTCGTTTTTACGGAATCTATGAACGTTGTGATGAAAGTTTTAACAGGATTTTAAAATTTCGTAACTTGATTATTTATAAAGAAGTCTTATATACAAAAGAACTCAAAATAAATTCAAAGAGATTTATACCCGTTTTGAAAGCCCATTTAACACCGTTGTTATGTGTTTATCCGATGTAAAAAGCATTGAATAAACCAGTGTTTTTCAATCTTTTTGTTTAAGCGCCCCCTTTCCAGGGTGAAAATTTCACACAATCCCCTTAAGACATATACAAGCAAAAAAATTTTATTAATTTAAATTAGTGTTTTGACGATTTACGACTCTATTTTTCATACCTGTCTACAAGTGGAAGGAAGTAGTCTATGCCTACCCCTACTGGAAAAGGCGTGTTACCTATTTATTAATTATTTATTTGTATGCCAGGGAGCCGGTGAAGCTTTGAAAGTATGTAAATACTAGCATACTTGGTAGATTGCGTGCAGATCTGACTTGAATGCGGGTGAAATTATGCGACGTTGCCTCACCGCAGTTTGGCGCGAGCGAGAGGCATGTATCGCGCCACCCGCACTAGCACAAAAGATTCTTTTGTTTTAACTCTTGCTCACTTCGTGGCAGGTCAGCGATTAGTTTGGAAGTTATTAAACATTACCGTGGTATTGTTTTGTTTTCACTTGCTTTGCCTTTGTAGGTAATGTGGTCTTCTTGGTAGGTGACGGGCGTTATAAAAGACCCTAGGACATAGTGGTACAGTACGGTTGTAGAAAACCTATGATCCTGTTCCTAGGACAGTAATCGAAATAATAATTAAATATGGCGAAACATCATAATAAAGTCAGCAAGAAAGCATGACATAGAAGCGTATGTAAAAATTAATTTAGTTAGTTTTCCAAAAAAAGTAGCCTAAGTTACCTCAGTTATATCAGCTATGTTTCAGAGAAAGTCTTATCAAAATCGGATTAGCCATTCCAGAGATTAGCCAGAACAAACAAACAGACACACAAAAATTTAAAAAAAATTCTTTATGTATGTATGTATCGGTAATACATATATCATAATGTAATTATTTTAAACGTAACTATTTTAAAACTTGGACTTATAAAGTGATTTTTTTCTTATATATATGCTTTTATATATGTACAAAATATTGTTATCGATTGTTTGTCAGCAAGTCATGTTTTAATTATATATAATATAAACAGCGTTTTATGATATTTGAAATAAAAAACACGGACAAACTGCATTGCATTTTGCGTAGCACCAGAGGGTTTCAGAATGCCGATATCATTGGTGCCTTATAAGGCGACTTGGGGAAGTAGTAACTATTTTCCTCGACTATAATTTTTTTAAACCTGCATTATTACAAATTCTTTATGTACTTATTTTATTTAACTATCCTACTGACTCCGTGCTACAATGTACATCGACTAATTCAACGCACGCTATGCAGTGATTTTGTGTTTGTTTATGTAGAATCGAGACTAAATAGTAATAAGGATGCGAAAAATTATTAAAACTTTTATGAAGTCTATTTTAATAACAGGCTTATGCAAATGAGCTTGCGATTACAATAACAATTACATGACCCTTACCTGTCAAATAACTTGACTAAATTACTCTTAGTGAATTTCGTTAGGACCGACATCAAAACAATATATTATGACTCTGTTGTTTAATAAATTAGACAAGTTAATCTATTGATATATTAGTTATTGCGAGTCGAGTATTCTCAATTGGTATATAGATGACACAGAAAGACATCCGGTCCTAAAAGGGAGACCGCTCAGACCCTTCAATTACAGGCCCATAGCTATCAATCCTTACTGTCAAAGGTGATGGAGCGGGTCATCAACAACCAGCTCCTGGGTTACCTAGAGGAGAACCAGCTTATCAGGTGACCGTCAGTACGGTTTTCGTCACGGTCGTTCGGCTGGTGATCTTCTAGTGTACCTAAGCCACCGGTGGGCGAAGCCTTAGACAATAAGGGTGAAGCTCAGCGTCAGTCTTGATATTGCTAAGGCGTTCGACAGGGTCTGGCATAGAAGCTCTTATATCGAAACTGCCCGCTTATGGAATCCCCGAGGGCTGTGTCAGTGGATTGCCAGCTTTTTGGATGGTCGAGCATCAGAGTCGTTGTCGACGGTTGCTGCTCCAGATCACTGACCACTAATGCGGGCGTCCCACAAGGTTCAGTGCTCTCACCAACGCTTTTATCCTGCATATCAATGACATGCTATCTATCAGAGATATACATTGCTATGCGGATGATAGCACATGGGAGATGCACGGTATACTAGCCAACGACCAGTCCTCGGTGTGAGGTGCAGAAGAGGCGATCTAAACTTGTGTCCGAAGTGGAGGACTCTCTGGGGCGGAGTCTCCGAGTGGGAAGTCAGAGTAAACCTCGTTCAGTTTAATCCTACAAGAAGACACAGGTTTGCGCATTCACCGCAAAGAAAGACCCATTTGTCATAGCGCCACAATTTTGGGTGTCTCTCTGCAACCATCCTCAAGCATTGGAATCCTTGGTGTCGAGATCTCACGCGACGTTCAGTTTCGAAGTCATTTGGACAGCAAATTCAAAATGGCCTCTAAAAACTGGGAGTGCTGAACAGAGGACGGTACTTTACATCAAGCCAAAAGCTTCTACTTTACAAAGCTCAGGTCAGGCCTCACGTGAGTATTGTTCCCATCTCTGGGCCGGTGCCCCAAGTATCAGCTGCTTCAACTCGACTCCTAAAAACGAGCCATTCGAATCATCAGCGATCCAATGCTCACGGACAGGCTGGAACCTCTAAGCCTACGGAGATATTGGCTCTCTCTGTGTGTTCTACCGCCTGTTCAACGGAGAGTGCTCAGCGGAGCTGTTTGATATGTACCTACCTCCCATTCTATTATCGTACTCTCCGTCACCGGACTAGAGTTCATCCATACCACCTGGAAACCGTGCCAACAAATACGTTACGTTTCCAGAGATCATTCATGCCACGCATATTAAACCTAGGAATGAACTCCTCTAAGGTTTTTCCTTCGCGCTATGACATGTCTTCCTTTAAACGAGGTATAAGAGAGTCCTTTACGGTAGGCAGCGCGTTGGTGATACCCCTGGTAATTCCAATGTCAATGGGGGTCGGTGACCACTTCCCATCAGGTGGCCTGACTGCTCGTCTGCCTCGTTGGCAATAAAAAAAAAAAAAAAGACGTTACACGAAAGTGATTTCTGTATGTTTGGAATTAAAAAGTGTTTACAGGTACAAAAAATAAAAATCAATTAAAAAATATTTCATTAACTCAATTGCAGTTAAGAAATGAAATAAGACTTATTTCACAAGTTAAGATTACGGTCAATATAGTTAAACATAACGTGACTATTTGTTTGTGTGTTTTTGCGTGTGTTTATTGTAGAGTACTATGTGCTACTTAATGTGGTTGAAAGAAAAAAATCAAGAGATTAATAGTACAAACAAAATATTACAACTCCAGTCAGAAGTTATTTTCTGTTTCAAATGAAATCTGAGTAGACTTGCGGTCACCTTTTCAATTGCCTCACCTTTCCGTCAGAATTGAGGGTAAAATAACAACGTTTATTTTTCAGGCTATTTTTCTCGCAATCCAAATATACAATTTAAGTTGTGTAAATTACTGATGTTAATTATAAAATAAATGTAGTTTTATTTAAAACTTTTCGTAATTATATTATACACAAAATAACAAAATAATAAAGTATTTTTTTTTATGATTTGACACACTTATATAAATAGAATACATACAATCATTTAAAACTACGGTTGTCAAAGTGCAAAAGTATGATTCTTTTTTTTTATTAAACATAATCAAGCCAGAAACAAAATCTGTCTTACTGTTTAACTGAATAACATGACTTATTTTAATTTTGTAAGTTATCTATGTCTTTAAAGGCTTAAAACGATGAAATAAACACGCTGTTTCAACCATATTGTAGTAAATCTCATGGGAAATTTTATCTAGTGTAACTTTAGCTCAACGCGTATGCATATTTAATAGCAAAAATATAGATTTCTTTGCACAGCGACGTATTTTAGTGTACATTGAAAGTAGCAGATTGAATATGAATTTATCTACGCCTGGTATTGTACAACTATTGAAGTTTGAAATGTCTATAGTCATTGAAATTTAGTCGCATCGTTTACGTCAAATAAAGCTCAAAACAGATAACCAGCAACTATATTACAAGTTCATTTTTTATTATATAAAATTCCACTGAGTTAACAATATCAGTGATACATAAAGTTCCATTTATTTCTGTTAATTTTCTACAAAAGCTGTAGCTTAAGCAGAAATATCAATATAAACTTAAGTTTAAAGATAACCAATGAAGTTAATTGTTTGTAAGTAAGGTAAAAATCATAAATCATAATCGTGTAATTTTTTTTATTAGGATACGAATATTGTTTTAATTTTACCTATAAGTAATTGCTATACAAATAAGGTATTCCGAATGAATGGTCAAAGCAATTTGCACGAAATTTAATCAAACAGGAAATTGAATATTCCTTTACAATACTTAAAAGGTGCCGTATTTGCCGATTTGTTCGACGTCATCATTAATGGTCCTGTTTCCCGATTGAGTATTGCTCACTCATTTACGAAGAGGATTGATGTTATGACAGATGAGATTTATAAATATTTTAGATTTGCGAGAATATTTTCTATTTTCAATGGAATTCGATTATAAGTTAGACCACTAATAATTATTTAAAAACTAAAGAGATGACCGATGCACTAAGCCCAAATAGAAATTAAGAAAACACGTTTTAACCTACACAGCTATGCTGATAGCTTGCCATAAACTACTTTTATGTTACAATGCAATAAAAGAGAAGAACTATTTCGCTCCGTCATTGGTAAATTGCTTAGTATTTTATACGCACGCAGGTTTTATCAGAAATTATACTTCAGCTGAGTAATGTAGGAAAATTAAATGTGCCCAGGCTAACCGCTCATGAAGACCAAGGTGCCGAAACTTGGCTACAGAGCAACTTTCCCCTGAAACTGAAAGGACACACGAAAGTCATATCGATTAAAATAGGTGTTAAGTGGCTCTAACGGCGTAAGCGTTGTCCTACAAATGTGTTTTCTTTATGTAACAAGGAATATTACTAATCACTGAATTATTAATTCGTATTAAAGACACAAAGTACTTTTTTAAATAACAGGTACAGTAACATATTAAATAAGTAAATATTTTTGAGATACAATATATGGCATGGGGAAGGCACCCTGTAAATTATATGAACGTATCTATTTATAATCTAGTTTAATTATAAATTTAACAACGTATTTTAAAAAATGCGGTATATATTCATCAATTTTAAAGAAAAAGAGATGTTGCAGAAAAAGAACGTTTAGTTGAGTATATGATGCAGGTTAATGAGATGATTAATGTAGTTAAACTAAGCTTATGAATTATCAGAATTCTTACTATTTTCGTTAGATTTTTCATATAGTATTTCAAACAATGCTTTCGAGTTAATATTAGGCAACAGCACGCCAACTAAACGACAAATTCTTGAAATCGTAAATTTTCCAGAGGAAATTTACTACTATAACTTGGCAACATAATATTCAATGATTATGCATCAAACTGCACTTAAATAATACTTTATTCTGAGTCACATTAACAACCAGCCAACAAAAATACTAAAGTTAAAGTAAGTTTCATATCACTAATCACCTACAGCCACAACATATAGCGTACGTCTTAATGTTTTATTACACAAATATTACCCAACGAAAAATTCATTTTTAACGCATTAAGCTAGATGAATAACGCGATATCTTGCTTAACGCAGTCTTTTCAGTGTTTTGCTGTGATGGCTGCATTTTAAGACGTTGCAAATATGATTTGCATAGCAAAGCATGTTTATCCGCCCGTACATAATGGGTTGACGGCGCTTAAGTCAAGAAAGTAAAGAATATATTTTCAACCAAAGAAAAATGTAAATGTATTATAGAAACTTTTTTAAAAGGTACAATTTTTATATTATACGCGGTAAAGTATAAACGATAAAAGCTAAAAGAATATTCTCGCAATACGCTCGGCGCCTAAACAACACATGCTACATAAGTTTGTTTTTTAATTTTGTCGCGTTGTAATACTTTACAATGAACAGTATAAAATACTACGAATCAAAATGCATGCGAATTAAAGGGCATTTAAGAACAAACCTATCTTCTTCCCCGTTTTCTAGGTTTGTACATTGTCCTTGTGATAGGACTATGACGTACCCGCGGCTTAGGGGGAAAAGCTAGAAAGATCCTAGCTGCCCAGAGTATATTTAAGTAGCTAAGTAATTTTACTCTGGGAGAGTGCAAGAGATGCGTGAAAGATATATCATACGTTTTACCATTATCGATGACGACTGTTGCAGGCTCCAATAGGGAGCTAATTTTGCAACTAGCACTGCAACGTTACCTTTCCTTCCTCCTTTTCTCTCTATGCATAGATATGTCTCAAGTTATAAGAAAAGGACTTAAAACAACTACCGATACTGTCGAAACTATTAATAAACTGTTTTCATAGTGTACCAAAGTTTACTTCTTTAACTACTATCATACATTGTCTTTTACTGTATTAAACCAAAACTAATAATACAGGTAAATTACTTCATTATTAAATATTAATTAATATCATTATGACTGTGATAAAACGATAATCAATTATTTGAACAACAAAGTTCAGACAGTGACAGATTTATGATGGAACGAGAAATTGGAAATTTAATTAAGGTAGCGTCACAACATCATAGGAAAGTTGTTGTAACTTTATATTGATATTACCATCATCTAATAGTACCGTATTTCCCTGTGGAAGTGGTAATGAAAAACGAGTTATATGAATATTAAATAATACTACTATTCATATCACGAAATTAATAATATTCGACATAACAATATTAATATTGCGAGAAATATTCAAGTTTCATGAATACTATAAAATTAACTTATCTCCACAAAAAAGCCAATTTTAAAATAGTTATAATAAAAAGATATATTACCGTTTAAGCTTAGTCTTTTAAAAATACAACGAAGATCAGTAGCGGTGGCGTGCATTAGGGGAGGCCTATGTCCAGCAGTGGACTGACACAGGCTGTTGATGGTGATAATGATGATGATACAACGCACAATGCCATAGTGTATAGATTAAACATATTATCGCTAATTGATAGCATACACATATTGTTCATGCGTTTTAAATTAAAATCTCATCTCGACTTTGAGCGGTAGCGAAACAGCAATAATTAGAACTGAACTTTTTAAGACAAATATGTAATATAATTAGACATTTTATGGCAAGGGGCTTATATGTCCTGCTCATCATAAATGCATCGTAAGTTATTTTCTTTCTGACCTAAACATGATGTTTCGCCATCTTATTTACTATTTGTATTACTGTGCTATGAGCAGGAACAAAGGTGGATTTTATACCATTTGTTTTGTACTGACAAGTGGTCAACACAGTTTTAGACAGGGCAAATCTCAAGGTTATTTAGTGTTTCTATAAAACATTCATAGATGGCGTTGTTCTTAACTTAAAGATGTATATCAAGAACTAGTTAAGTTTGGTTAAGTAAACGAAAAAATTATTAAATAAAAAAGTAGGCGTTTATTAAAATTCCAAGTTAAACTAATATTAACGATATAAAATTTATTAAATTAACAAAATGAAGTAAGAGTTAATATTTCCATAATTAGTTGATCCCTTATATTTCCATCCAATATATTTATGTAAAAAGAGTAAAACAACAGTTCATATATAAGAAAACGTAAGCATTTGACCGATCAAAGGACTGAGACTAAAATTCAGTTCAAAGCTTACATGTTACATTTTGATACCTATAGTTTATTCAATGCCATTTACATGGAACAAACATAATAACAAAACTGTTCAATAATGTGTATTTCAAAACGGGTTTAAATCTCTTCTCTTTAAATATTTTTTTTTTAAATTAGAGTTCTTTATAAATAATCAAGTTACAAAATTTTGAAATCCTATTAAACCGTCGCGAATAAAAATATATATCTTTCATAGATTCCGTGATGGCGAATGTATTAAAAATGTTATAAATTTATCACGTGCATCTTAAAGTATATGAATTATCTTTTAAACCACTTTTTACGTTAACTTTGTAAGACTACATCACGTCCATGTCCCACCGGTAATGTATAATTAAGTTTTTTATAGTTTTTTCAATTAACTTTATTTATTTACTTATACTTATTTGCACAATTGAAGTACAAAACGATATTATTTATTAGGATACGATTTCCTTTATTACTAATAAATTTAAGTAGGAGATATTATGGAGACTGTCCTCAACCAACTAAACAGCATTCAACCAGCGTGGTAGGATACGGTCCAAAACCACCTGGAGAAGGCGTGATTTGGGGGAGGCCTATGTCCTGCAATGGACTAACACATGCTGATTATGATGATAAAGAATGTAAAAACAACTTAAAATATTTGTAGACATCATATAAAACAAAAAGTTTTAGTTATCCTCTTAAAAATATAAACAATATAACAAAACAAGTTTAAGCTCCATTCAGCATAGAACGCTTTATTAATAACTCACTCTCCTATCGGAGACTAAATGTTTCCCGCTGAAATAGCGGGAAACATTTGTTATGAGTTTGGAGCTAAGTCGTTAGTAAGTACTCCTAAAACCCTGAATGTTTTCCTTGAAATAGTGTATTATATTTGGTATGTTTTTCGGGTATTTATCTTAGATTAAAGCTGTTTTTAAAGTATTCAAATAGATTTGATTAAAAACATTTGTAGTTATAACGAATTACAGACAAAATATAAGCAAATATAATTATCTATAAATAATTTTACTGGATTTTAAAGGTGGATGGTCATTATTTTTAAAAACCGTGCTCCAAAAGCACCTTGGAAAAAAAAAATTTAATAATTAAAAAAAATATTTTTATTTTTCAGATTCCCACTTTGCCATTGATAATAAAGGCCTTTTTTAATAAGGATGGCGATAACCTAAATGTTTTTTTAGAAAATTCAATTAAATTATACATTTGAAAATAAGGTTAGGCAATTAACAATATAAGAATATAATAGAGAAATACTAGTTATTATTAAAACAGAAAAACTTTTATAATCACTTTATTGCTTACTCAATTTAAATTTTAAAGGAATTTATCAAAAAAAAAATTATAAATGTGGTACGTTTTGATATGTTACAAATAAGGAAAGGGTGGAAAGATATCTCTGCCAAATTTATAAGCAAAATATTACCAACCCATTTCCTACCCTTTGGAAATATGGCCAGGTTGTGTCAAGCTAACAGAGATAAATCGCAAATGTTCAACGTTGCCTTTTCGTATAAAATGATATCTTACGAGATTGAGGGAAATATTTTACGTCTTGTTTAGAGACAAAATGTATAGTGTTTTATCGTTTAACAAAATATTTCCTATAATGTTAAGAAATTATTTATATCTTTTGATAATTTGTATGAAGTTAACGGTGTTAAAGGTTTTGAAAACAAAAGCTTAGCCACATCAACGCATTGATGTTATAGATTTTATATAAATAAGCTATGAGAAAAGTATGATACTTAGCAGATTTTAGACTTCAGGCACACAATGTTAAATTAAATGTGCTATGTGGCAATATGGTAAATAACAGGTTTTATTTCACAACAGTTGTAGCAGCTGCTCGCAACAGCAAAAATTTTTGTGTGTATGTGTGTGTCTACAGCTAAACAGTGGTAACCGATGTAGCTCGGTGGATCATTCGTCGTCTCGCTAGTTGGCGGACGCCTCTGCGCTCCAATGCACAAGCTTTCTAAGCTCCCGTGCTCACTATCACGCGTTCGAATCGTTATCGTTAATATCGTTTGTGACGGTATTTTGGTTCCATCGCGTTAGGCACAAGTGTCTTAACAAAGTATTGTTACATGTAAGTAGTTACACACACCACATTACAGCCCACATGGTATTAAGTTTAATGTAATTTGTGTTTGCTGCAATAGGCGGCCGCCAGATACTTACCTAGCGCTCTTAAATCGCTATCACACGTTAGTTTTATAGGCACACACCCCCCCAACGTTGGTGGTGCGGGTAGGACTTCATCATGTCTTAGGACAGTCGTGAGCATGAACTCTCTGACTTCTTAAAACACTACAAGTTAGTAAACTATACTAAGTTCAATTAAAAAATGGCTTAATTCGATGCCGAGACTAAGCAGAGAATGCAAGCAGCCTAACCCACCTGCTTCTCCGAACCACCGGCCTTCCCAGTCATGCCATCAAACAGGGATCGTATCGGAAATGGAGACCGATAGGGACAACAACGGCTTCACATCCGTTGGTTCAAGGAAAAAGGGCAAACAACGCCCTGCTAACACCAATGACCTCGGTAGTCACGCCTTTACGTCGCACGCCACCCCTAGTCTAACACCCGCGAAAACTCCCAAGCCCACTGCTGAACGGACTAACACTAACGATATTTGCATGGCCAAACACAAGGCCAAGGCACCACCACCCTTCGTGGCATTTGCCGAAACGCGCTCGAAAAATATTAACTTAGACGTATCCGCGTAAATGTCTCTAACTCAGATGATTTCCGTAAACTTACGCTATTTCTACGCGAAAGCAACATAATTTACCAAACATAATCTCTACCTGAGGGTCGTCAATAAGGGGATCCCCAAAGAGCTCGAGGAGATAAGCGCGACATTCTGGCTCAGGGCTGCCCTGTCCAACGCGTCCGTAGGATGTTGCACCCGCGCACCAAAAACGAGATAGATATTGTTATGGTAGATCTCGCCTTATCCCTCTAGGGAAAGTCCATTTTAAAGCATTTTTAAGCTTTCAGGCATTAAGGTTCAAAACCCACAAAAAACCGGGCTAGTAGCCCAACGCCATAATTGTCAAAATTACGGGCACTCTGCCCGTAATTGTTGCTACGCGCGCCCAAAATCAAGAGTCAAATGCACGGGTGATCACGGCACTCGCCGCCGGTAACCCCCGCACCGACAAGAGAGACCATCCAACATCGGCCAGTTATAAACAAACCATCTTTTGTGGAAACTCCAAAAAGTCAACCCAGTAATACCATCGCATTAACGGACGATCTATCCTTGTTATTTAAATACGCCGGCTTAATCAACTTGCAGAAGACGGCGCCGTGGAATTTATTGCGTTGATCGAGCACGTAGACCTCATGGAGGCAATTTCTAGCTTCAAAAACAATAACCCGCATTCGGTAAACATTGCCCCTGGCCGTCCGGGGGCAACCTAAGCCTTTCACATCCAATATTTTAACCTCACTCAATCACGTAGGTCAGCACACACACACACTAAGCTCTTCTTGCTCCGAGCAGCGAGTATCATACCGTGTACACACCACACCGCAAATAAGGCAGTTCTCACAGCTATTGACTCATTTTGTACGGTCGATCGACCGTCGGCACATCGGTCTGTACCGAACTGCAATGATCCGTAAGTTAACACAAGTACAATCTGTACGTGTGACCGTCACTTTTCAAAGGGTTGGTCACTAGTTCAAAGAAACAGTGCATTCCTTCGGACTCGTTGTTCTACGCTACGCTATAAAAGTTCGAGTACTGGTAGCTTTACATCAAGGTCAAGAAAATAAATTCGGTAGATGCTGATGATTGTACCTCTTATAGAAAAACATTTATTTATCTGTTACTTGTTATCCCCATTCGTTGATTTATTGTTATAACTTATGTATAATTTTTGATAGTTACATATTGTTTGACTGTAGACAATGTGTAGGCATGTTGTCATAAATGGAATACCCAATGTAGGAAATGAAAATACACCCGTTAGAAACCGTTTTCGGTCGGACTTTCAACCTTTCTTTATACTGTATCATCGTTGTATGAATGCTGCGGAATTACCAAAACGAAACTTTGAATGCATCTTTTTAAAACACGAGCGAACGCCCGTTTTGTACAAACCGAAATTCACAACAAAGAACGAGTGAACGGAACAATTTTCAAGAGCACAAAGGCTTGTAGTGACAATAGACGAAAGTTAAAATGGGTAAAAAATAAGTGTTAGAAATGTTAGTGAATAAGACATCACTTTTTTAATCGTTGATGTTTTGTAGACACTAAAGCGTGAATATGTTTGATAAATATTGTTAAATCTTTAGAGTAACGTGCCATTATGAATACACATGTCAAAAGGTGTAAAAATTTACCAAAAAAGTAATTTTTTGCTGGCCTATAATGCAAGAATAATAAAAAAGATAAGTCAATAGAAATTTTCATTGTAAAGAATAGGAATGGAATGTATACTCATGATAGCCACTTTTTGATTGATTTTATTAAAAAGTAAATTCCAAAATTAAATTGCTGAATTTTTTTTTTTAGCTTAGCAACATTAAAATTCGCACTATTAAGCGCTAACTTTAGTAATAAACAATAGAAGCCTTAAAAATATTGTATAGGACAATGAGGTAATGGCTTTGAAACCATAGTAGCATAATCGTCCTATCTATTTTAGTATTGGCAAGAAAAAAACATTTTCTTGCCAATAGTGAAATATGGCGCTCTAATTTTTGACGCGATACAGGGTACCGGTGGATAGTATCATCACTGTGCAGTATGTTCCGATTATACGGTCTTGCTTCCTCTAGAACAACACTTAGAGCTACTAATCTCCGTGGGAACAAGCTTTCTGGGCTATTTGCTATGGTCCGTAATGCATGCAAGAGAGATAACAGCCGTAGGATGTAATCTTTGCTTTCTGTGAAGACAAACTCTCATAGAAGAAAACCTTGAAACAAATTAGGAAAGAAACTAGCTTATATGCAGTATTAAAATAGCGCGCTAAAAAGTGTCCTGCGTGCACAAATCTTTTTGCTAATATTAAGCCCTGGGCGGTTTACAAGAGAATACCTGCCATAAATTCTCCAGAGGAGATGCAGTGCTGCTTACGTCGGCGTGGCACTTAGAATGGCAGCCTAACAAACTCTGAGAGAGGAAACCTTTATGTCAAGAAAAGTTATTTCTTAGAGATAATTAAGTTAATCCAAAATCAACTGATTCAGGAAGTAAAACTGCTATTACAAAGAAAACTTAAACAATAAATATAATAAATTATTTGTAATTTTATGATGCAAATTTCACTACAAACAAAGTTGAGCATTAACGCAAACAATTATTTCAAAAAAAGTTGTTATCGTGATTTCAGTATTTGAGTAATATTCTTATAGAAATGAAACAATGCTTAAAAATATTTCACGCGTAGCGAAGGAATATCAAATGATGTCGTAGTTGTGCACTGAAGCGGTAACTGTACGATAACATAACTAAGACGTTGTCTTCAACAGATTATGCCTTCGCAATGTTATCCATTTCCTCATTCTTTTTACCATGAAACTTTATAAGATATATTGAAATCTAATAGTTTATTATTATAATGCTAATATATCAATGTGTGGAGTGCAAGAAACATACGAGTAGGGTAAGAATACAATAATTAGCCGCGTATTTCTTGTACTTTAAATATAGGTTTCCACATTTAGTCAATGTGTAACTAGTAAAGACCACATACATTTTAAACTTGACAAATCATATCTGTCCACAGTTTGTATGCTATGTAACTTTGTAAATATTAAACTTGTGTGAAAGACCACTTTTTTGACATATTTGTTATAAAAATAAAATTTCCAAGGTTTTACTCTTAAGATATTTTTCACTTATATTTAAGAAACAACCTCGAGAAATAACTCAAGAGTTTGTTATCACTGAATCGTCTAGCACGAGATTAAATACAGTGAATACCGCGATCATTTTAGTCTTTTAGGCGCTTTAATATAACGGCTAAATTTTAAAAACTTGATTTGCATAGTAAAGCATGTTTAACCGCGCATACATAATAGGTTGACAGCGTTTACGTAGCAAAAGTATAAATTGAATTTAGAGCCATTGACCTAAAGTTTAAACTGTTTTTTTTATTTAACACTAGTGACCCGCCCCTGCTTTGCACTGCTGCTATGCGTATACTAAATGCACCTATTATTTTAAGCATGTGTTATACATATAAACCTTTCTCTTCGATCACTCAATCATTTAATAAAAATTGCAAAAAATCCGTTGCGTAGTTTGAAAGATTTGAGCATGCATAGGGATACAGGGACAGAAAAAGCGACTTTGTTTTATGCTATAATTTCATTGATGAAAAATTGTCACTCTATACAAGTCCAATAAGAAAACGAATACGAAAAAGAATAAAAAGTTGACATTTAGTCATGACGGAGAGGTATTTATTTTTATATCATGCTCTATTTTAATTACGATGTTATATTAAAGACAACTGTAAGGGCCCAAGTTTTCTTCACAACACTTTTTCGTCACTCGTGTCCATCTGCTGGGACGGTCTTGCTGTATATAAAATAGAAGAACTGATAGCACATAATTAGAATACTAGAAGCGATATTGGAATAAGTGTAAACCATAGTTTAAAAGATAGTATTATTAAAAAACCATCGAACTATGGGATATAAATGTGCAAAATTAATTGTCTGCGTAACTAATACAATATGAAGCAAGAAGTGTTATACATTTAATTTGATACAGTTGTGGTTATATGTTCAAGGTCCCAATTTCCTAACAAATTATATTATTTAAAAACATAAAAAAAATTAAAAATCACCATTATACTCTTTTATAGAATGAAATTTTCTATACAAATAATAAAAAACAATTTTTAATACGACTTACCTTAACCCTTACCTCCAAAACAAACAGAGAAGCACTTTTTAAAGGGGTTTGAGATAAAAGAGAAAACCAAGGTGAAGATAAATGCTTATTATTATATAATGATTATTTCAACGCATTTCTTTGAGAATTTGCACGTCAATTTATTACTAAGCACTAAACTAATAACACCTTTGTTATTACTAAACAATTTGCATCTAAATTGTGCTATAGCCCATAGGATTAAAGGCTTATTACTAAGTGTTTATATGAAAAGTAAATGTAAGATAATTAATAATACTGCAACTGGTAATATACATTGTTTTTTAATTAATTAAAGTGAAATAGAATTGATTAAAAAAATATTTAACAATATAAAATTCATACTTATATAAAATGCGAAAGCTATGCATGTCTGTGTGACGTTACCGTCTTTACAGTCCAAACAATTTGAACCGATTTTAATATTTTTTTTTGTTTATAAAACATTTCGAGAAAGGGCATAAGCCATCAATTATTACGATAAAAGTGGTTGAAAGGTTCAAAGTAGACGAAAACAATGAAATTTTCTGTTAAGATACTTGAATAGAACCATGAATGGTTTTAAGTTAGCAATTTCCTAGTTTCAAACTATACGGGGTTGAACTAGGCTTAAATACGGATGGGTCAATACCTGCAGCCTGCCCAGCCACGGGGAAGCTAAGAGGAACCTGGCCGGCATAGAGTAAGCTGCTTCAAGTGGGCTAAATAAGCCTGCTTTAGATGCGCCTTTGAAGGGTGTGAAGGACGGGTTGCAGAAGGTAGGTGTGCCGCCCTTCCTGCCCTTCGCAACCGAGGAGGAGTCGTGGGGTAAGAGGAGTATCGGTAGTTCGTAGGCCGCTCTCCCGCAGTCGAGTCGCAGAGGATAGGGAGAGCGCGCGCTATGCGTGGGCTGGGAACTCCTGGCACACAAAGCGAACTGAATCCTTTCTTCATTAAAAACTTTTTCAAATTGTAATATACTATTTATAAAACATATCCAAGTGATAAACCCCCTAATGGTGTGCATTAGGGGACATAACCCGATAATATTTCATTAATATAGTGAGTTATCCATTGTTATCATGATATATCTAATACATGATTAAACATAGAGAGTTGAATAAAACAAATTTTATTTAATTAGCATTGAAATTCAATTTTTTTTAATTCAATATAGTGGATGCAATCTAATGGACGTCAACATATCACCAGTTTAAAAGTTTAAGCCTGTCCATGAAAGAACCAGCAGTCGTATACTTTTTAAATTAATGTTTATCAATACCTTACAATAATAATTAGTAAATATTAACATATAAATATATTTTATGCCAGGATGTTGTCATAATTACACTTTATGTATTTTCATATTAATATAATAATAAAAATATCTATCCAACACGGTTTAGTAATAAGAGTTTTATCAAAATAGCAACGGGATAGCCATGCTTCATAGGTGTCAAAGGAAAATTAGCTCCCTCACACTGACTATTTGCTCATGATTTGAAACGCAGATTTTACAGTAACAGAATGGGAAGCGCTAGAGATATGCAAAAATCCTTGTTTATACATTTAGTATTATTTGATTGTTCGTATTGTATTTTTAAGCCCTCTAATGGATAGGGGTGTATTAGGGGAGACCTAGGTCCAGCAGTGGACAGTCACAGGCTGATGATGATTATATTTTTCGCTAAATATACGAATATTAGCCGTATAAGTTAGTAATGATTACAATTAAACCACCTTAGGCCCTTTCACCGTGTGAGCTTAAGATCTTGTCTCGTTAGCCCCGTAATTACGCTGTATACAGTGCCCTTCAACCCGGATTACTATAGTGTCTTTTTTTTCCTTTAAGGTACTACAATTTCTTCTCACAGAAGACCGCTTGGTAAAGTGCCACCTCATTGCCTATTCAAAGTCAAAATCATTTATTCAATTTGGGTTTTCTGAGCACTTATGAACGTCAAAAATTATCCATTTACCACCGGTTCAAAAACTCAGACCCGTCCAGAGAAGAACCGGCAAGAAACTCTGCGGCCTTTTTTTTTTTTAAATATTAATATTTACAAAATTTGACCATACATATTATTGCCGATGCCAACTTAATACGATAGTACAACGATGAAACAATATTGTCAATTATTCCAATGTTATTAAATTAACAAAATTTCATTTTTGAACACAAATATGAGTTTCCCTTCAGTTAATTACTGTACGTACCGAAATCAAAAATATCTACTAAATTTAAAACAATACGAATGTAATTTTTAGATCTTATCCATTAAAGCTTTTAGAATTAACATAAATTATATATTTATTTTTAAACCAAGATAAAACGATTCCATCGTGCCAACACGATGTTTGCATATCATTTGAAATTCAGATATTCTAGCAACAGAACATAACAGAGCTATAAATGTTAAAACTATGTATATACTTTGTCGTTTCTAACGTTTATGTGACGTAAGTAATATTTATTTAAAAGTAATTTATTATTTATGTCTTAGTTCTAATTAGGACTTAGGTACTGGTAGGTCCTTTAACTACCACGGTGCCTAGTTGCTGCAAAACCAGTAGTGTTCAAAACTATGTGTTCTATTTGAAGACATTGAAGCCATCCCATTTTCTGGGTAATTAGACATGCATCCTTGTCTCAAGTAGGAAGCTAATTGGTGATACCACTGATATAGCCGATGTCCATGAGGCGTCGTGACAACTTTCCATAAGATTACCGACTACTCGTCTGCTTTGTCTACAAACAACTATTGAATAAAGATTATTATTTATTACTAGCTTCTCACCACGACTTAATACGGAGGTTATTTTCATAAATTTTCTAATATTTTAAATTAAAGGGTAAGTGACTTCTAGTTTTATCAGCTTTCTTCAAAGAAGTCCGTTAAATCGAACAAGCGTCAGATATTAGCTAAAACAAACTGCCTATTTGTTTTATTAGAATTTTCCGACAACAAACTTCGAGTAGCGCGTTGTACAGCGCGCTGATCAACAAAATTACTTTCATCATCATCATCAACCTCTGATAGTCCACTGCTGGACATAGGCCTCCTTAACACAATCCCTATCCATCGGTGTTTGGCCCATATCCCACCACGCTGGTCCAATACGGGTTGGTAGGTGGATCGACTTTTTACATGCCCGTTCCGCGAATGGATCATCTACTTTTCAGACAATTGGGTATCGGCCCAAATTGCCAACCAACTAAAACAACAATGAAAATTTATGTAGAGTCCCGCAGGATTCAGACCACGACCTCGGTTTCTAAAGCATCGCCCCATATCACTAGGGTCACAATTAAAAGTATTAAATACTTTACTTAATAAGAATTTCACTTTACATCTTATGTGAATAACTGATCAATAATATCTCAATTTTAACTTAATGTCACAAACTTTGGTACCTCATTAAATATATCGCATCAAAGTAACTTTCCCCTAAGAGTTGTTGTCAATTATTGTGATTATAAGTGGGTACTAACGCAAGCGTGTAGAGCAACAGATTTTTAGGTTCAACTGTTGCGATAATCACTTTTATCATTGTTTGAATATACTTAATACGCTATTTTTTAAAATAACTTCATATATGTAACGTCATACATGTATGTTCTTTTATATAATCGATTTGATATAGTATATAATCGAACCAGCATAGTTATTCAGATTCTAACCATCCTTAGTTTGATATTTCAAACGGACTTGTAATATAACCCACAAAAGGTTGTTAATCAAACTATTTCTTAATTTTTATATCTCTTGAAAACAATAAATTATTAATAAAAAAAATTAAGGGGTTATCGGAGTTTAACTATGTTATAAAGTACAAGAAAAATCTATCAAATTAATTCATTCAAAGGGAATTGAAAAATATATTTATTAATTTTAGGGATTAGTAAAAGTTACAAATTGATCTACTTTCTTTAACCAAAGAAATTTATTAAAACCTGGAATGAGGAATTATTGTCTATTTTATTTTAATTTAATGGATAAATTTGAGTGAAATCAATGTCGTTAAGCATTACCATTTTATTTGATAATTTTGCCCCTTTTGTTGTGTAATTAAAACGAAACCAAACTTTTCCCCTTATATGATAATTATTTAACAAAATAACGTATTTCTTTGTTTTTTTGAAATATAGAGGTTTATGAATATAAGAATAATTTATTGGAAAATTCAAATTTTATTTGGGTTTAAAATCAGAATAGATTTTCTCAAAGAAAATAAATAAGTTTGAATTTTTGTGGATGTCCTTTTCAGGTAATATAAGTATTTTCTTAAGTTAGCCCTTTTGGTTATCCGTTTAAAGCGAGGGAAATATTGGGAAAATTTGTTCTTTAAAGGCACAAATGCTTTTTTTGTGGTCTCGCAACAGTTGAGAAAGACGTCCCATGATTGTAAAAAGGTTTTAAGAAAGTATCAAAAATTTTTCACCACTAAGAAATTACATCCCACCCGTAATTGTGCTGGCATTTTACTTGGAATGCAAAATAATAAAATAAATTCGGCGAAATAGATACTGCGGTGGTTTTCTGAGGAAAAGACCAACATTTTTTTCAGTTTTGAAATTATGATTCGCCGGACGCCTGAGCCTAGTGGTACCGCCTGAAACCGGAGGTCCTTGTTCAAAACCCCGGGATCAAATTTCATTGTTGTTTTGTTTAGAAGGACCGATCAAAATTTCTGGTGAGACTAGGCATTGGAGAAAAAGTTCAACCCTGCATTGGAAAGGTGGTGGAACTCCAAACCCAATGGAAAGGGGTTTCTTAGGGGAGACCGGGTCCAGCAGGGACTATCACAGGTTGATGGTGTATGGGTGTGGTGGGAAAAATTGAAACTCTGTAAAGTTTTAACCAGACAATCTTTAGGTTATTGCCCCAATTTAGCAAAACCAACCTAAAAATACAAAGTTGCTAAAGTTTACCTTTTAACAAACCTTTACCTTGGATGGGAAGGGTTGAAGCTCCATTATAAAAAAATTAATTTGTAAGTTTCATTTTTTATTTTTAACTTTAAACCGGTTTTAATTTTTTAAACTTCTTACAAATAAGGTAAAAAAAACAATAAAAAGAAAAACTGTTTCCAATTATTTATTATGGATTATAAATTTTGCAGCCATCATAATTTAAAAATTTACTTTTGAAAGTTCAAACCAAGTGGATGTTAGGGGATTCCTGTTTCCAATATGTCTTTTGAGACGATATTTCCATTAGGTATAGAAATATGGGTTTCTATTAAGCCCTTTTTTGAAAACAAAATCGCTTTTAAACCGGGATTTGGCTTATAGAGGTTAAATTAAAACGACAAATTACAGCCATCAGCCCAATAAAGTCCACCCTAAATTTAGAACCCCAACATGCTGCAAGATAGATCCCAACCGCCACCTGCATCCACCGTCCCACTTTGCAAACGCCACCAATTCCATGGGAGGGTCGTCCCCACCGCGATGGTCAATAATCCGGCCCAATTAAAAATTTCGGAGCTTTTGGCCAGCCGACCGACACCCCCGTCACCAATTCTGTGGGGGCTAGAAGTTACCGTTTTTTTGTGGATTTCGCATTGGGCAATTTATCATGCAAAGAAAACAGAGCGCAGCCCGTTCCAATTCCGCCAAGGACTTGAGCTTTGGTGGAATAGGGCCCGGCAGACTGAATGTTTGCTTCAGTGCCATAAGTCATTACTGGGCAAACAAACTGGGAAATTTTAGCCCAAGATTTGGAGGATACCGGACAAGGATACAAGAACAGTGCCCCCAACAAACACCTGGCGTAGGTGACGGAGCATTAGACATGACTTTCTTTTCCCGGTTGGATCCATAGGCCCATATTTTGGAAGCCCACCGGGAACCCAACAGCAAAGGCAATTTAGGGTCCGGTGGCGACCGCCGGATAACCCCGTCGTTGGTTCCAAGGGGGTTGCAACCGCCTTTTTGATTTTTAAACCTTGCCCTTTCCAATTCGGGAAGTTTGGATGCGTCTTCATATGTGGTTAAAGAAAGTTTGGGGATATAAGTCACCCTGTCTTAAACTTCCTTGCAATTAAAGGCTTGTACCACCGGATTGTCCTTTGGAACAAATAGCCAATTGGTGAAAAACCCCAAGACCCGATATACAGACTATCTATTAAGCAACGCTGAAGGGCCTCCGACCGCTTCTGTAGCCTAGCGGTATTGGCGCTTGAGACTTATTAAAGAGCTTTTAAAGGACCAAGTAATTTTTCCATCTTTGAAGCCCCCAATACTATCCCATTAGCTGCCGGGCCGTTCTTTTAGGTGGTGGGAGAGCCCCTTGCCTGCCCAGACCGACGTCTGAAATATCTTTGGGCACAAAGCGATTTTGGAGTCACTTGCTCTTGGGAAGGGTTCCCATAACAATGTTGGGAAGGACCAAAGAACCCACCCAACCCCACCCCAAAACTTTTGGGTATACTGGAAAATAAAACCTTTACCTGATCGGACAGAATCCTTTTGGGTAAAACCTTTAGAACCCGGTTTTTACCCTCTATTGGTTTAAAATAATGAGATACTTTTTTGCTGCGCAATTTATTTCCTTAGGCCTCACTATTGTTGTTTGTTATCTTGGCAAGAGGATAGAATGTAAATATTCCATTTTTGGTTTCATAAGGTTAAGAGGTGGATGGAAAATTTTTAGGGTTCTAACTTTGTGGAGGTTCCACAAAAAATTAAACCCAGGATGAAAGTTTCCACAAGTTCATTGTTAATTTTATCCATTGTGGGTTGGGTTCCGAGGAAAGTTTCGCAGGATATCCGAAGAACATGACTTTATCATACGCGATGGATAAACTTATTATATCCCGCCCGCAGCTGTTTTACCCTCCTTCTAGCTCCGATTCCTCCGTTTCCTTAAGGTCCCGGACTGAATATTACTTTAGGTCCCCCGCTTGATAGGCTGAGTCCCACCGGATTCTACCATGCTAATTTCTTAACCATTCCAACATGCAAACTGGACCGCTGGGTTCTGAATTTTGGGGAAACAAATTTGGTCACTTATGAGTTTGTTTCATATAGACCGACTTAAATTTTCCTAAGAAAAGGAAGATAAAACAAGTGGATCGGTCTTGGTGGAAAAAATTTTTCAAAGGACCTTGGAAGGTTGGCAATGTTCTTTCCTGTTTAAATTATTTTTGGGGGTAATGCGATATCTCTATCAATGGAATCTATGGCTTATTAAAAGCTAGGAAAATGGAAAATGAAACACTATGTATTTTTATAAAATTTCAAATGTGACATCGTTACACTGCAAAAAAAATGTCATATATCTTCATTCTAAGGGATTATTGCAAAAAGATATTTATTCTGAAAAAAAGATGTTTAGTGGACTAATCCATAAAACATCTTTTTGCAATTATTACAAGATGATATATCAAATTATATTAATTAAAACAAATATTGGTTTTATTATTCACACATCCTTTTATCATCCATTTCATTGACGTATGTTTTCAACGTTATCGAGCGAATTGATTATTGGGTTCTAAGATGGCGTCATAATCCTCCTGTAACAGAGGGGCACTCTAATTGGTGGTAAACAAAAGAATTGATAAACTTTCTAGTGATTGCCACTTCACGGGCGCTACCGTTACCGGTTACCGTTTCCGGGATTTATTTTTCCTTTTGCCATATTACGGTTTAGGTATCGGAAAAACCGATAATGATATACTTAAACGATTGGTTGTACATTGTAACAATTACCAATGCGTATTGCCAGGTCGGGGATCGAACCTGGGACTTATCGATTTTCATAAGTTGTTTTCAGTTGGGAAGCAATTTTTGGGCCTTTGCCCAGTTGTTAAAGTAAGATGACCCCTGCGTCGGATGGGCAAAAGTTGTCCCCACCGACCAATCCGCATTTTGACCAGCGTGATGGGTTACGGTCCAAAAGCCAAATGGTAAGGGTAGGGGGCCCTGGTCCAGCATTGATTACCACAGGCTGATGATGATGATCATGATGTTAAACTGTTACAACTTGCATTTGTGTTTAGTAATGGCCTGAAAAATTATTCATAAGATGACTGATCACTTTATTCCTTTGTGTTAAGGAAGTCTGGTTCCGATTTCTTTAAAAAAAATAACTATTTTAAGGGGGATACTAAGGCTAGTAAAGCAATTTGATAATTGATCGAGAAAATGGTTAAAAAGAAGCCTGTGACCTTAGTTACCAACAAAAGAGTCTTTGACAAAATGTTGAAAAAAAACAAAAAAAAGTAAACAAATTTTATCTGTTTATCTTATCACCAAAATAAGGGGTCAAAAGAGTTTCCATATTTATTTAATTGAACTTTTAAATTATAACGCGCTTAAAGAAGAAGAGAAAAGAACTATACGGGATTTATATCATTTTCAACAAAGAGAAAAGAGACATAGGTGCAAGTTCAGAGAAGGACCAGACGTAAAATTTTTGTTCGAAGATTAAAAAATTCCCTTGCAGAGGCCCCAAATCATAACATTTTGATATATTAGATCCTATTCGTTTTTTTTAATTAAACTTTAAAAGGATTCAAGTCGGTGTTGCTCTGTGATGGAGATACCTTTAAGATAAAGATTCCAAAATTTTTTTTAATACCTGTTATAACCCAGGGTTGTTAAAACACATATTTTTTTAATATAAATTTAAAAAGCGTTTTTTTTTTAAAATAAAGAGACTTTAGAAATTAAACAAATTCATAAACCAATTTAAACGTTATGTAGATTTCCAATAAAAAAAAATTTCTTCCCCAAAACAATCATTTTGGGTTATTTTATGTTCGAGGCTTTTTAAAGGAGGTTGTTTACAATTATTACTTTAATTTAGCGAATTTTAAATTTGAAAACTGTAATCTCACTCCACGGGCATCCGTTTGAAAAACGTGAATGGATATCGAACCGTTCAATAACTGAACTGGATCAATTACAATTCTCGACGGAAAGACAGCCTCCATAAAACTTTGATACAAAATATTATTTATAAGGAGTAGAAGAATTTCGCCTTTAAAATATCCCCTGCTTTTTTAAATTTAATTCAACATACGACCCACAGATTTGGGCAATATGCTACTTTTTCTCGAAGTGGAAACGAAATAAGAAGATTTGATTCTTTTGATTCAATTTGGGCTGAGTTTTAGTAGTCGAATGTATTAAACAACCGTTCGCAAAATGTTATTATAAGGGTAATTGGAATATTGGGTTGGTTTATTGGTAAAAAAAAACGTCGTTTTGGATGCGGCAAAGGGAATGTTTTTCCATTTCGTACCCAATGACTGTTTTAAGATTTCTAAGAGAAAAGAGTTCCCTTTACAATAACTTAAACGGTTTTATTGAAAATAAAAAACAAAAACAGAGAGATGCCAATAAGTTTAAACCCTTTGGGAAAGCCCAATTAATAGGGCAGTTTAAAAATGAGGGTGCGATTACAAAGGAAGGAAGGAAAGACTTTACCGGCCTAACTTTGTCCAAATTACCCTGGGAATTTCCCACGAACGACATCAAAACAATATTTAAATTTCCATGGTTTAAACGATTAGAAAGGGTTAATCTATTTAATTTAGCCATTAAAGTCGGAGCATTTTCAAATTGGTAAAAAGATGACACAGAAAGACGATGCACAGAAGATTAACGATTTTTGTGTATTTGGGCCAAGTTTGGAAGTTAAAAAATCAATAAAAACATATTAAAAAAATAGGAAAATATAAACCAAACTAATTTTTGGTTAAAAAAATTAAATAACATTTTTCCAAGTTATGATATCAGAAACGGCAAACATGAATTGGGTTAGGATACAAAATATTTGACCATGCATCCGAGTGTTTGATATGCGTGTGTTTATTTTTTAAACCATGGACGAATTGGGCGGAGAAAATTAAAAAACAGGTGGAGTTTGAACCTCAATGCCTTAACACGGGCAGTCGATTTAAGTCCGGTGACGCATCCTCTGCAAAAGAATTTACATCGGTAAATTGTACCAAAGTTGAATATTGTTTAGGAAGGAAGAGTAAGGAGGAATTAAGACTTCATGCCTAATAATCTGCAGATAAAATTATCCGAACCAAAACGAGGTAGTTTACATGTCAAAATTTTCAGAAAACCAATAGCAAGTAGTTTAAAGTTCTCTCTGTAAAAGTTAATCATATTATATTTCTTTCACATATATTATTTATTTTGTATGACAAAAAATATTATTAGCAAAACACTGACTTTGTACTGATATTTTTAAGTTTAAAAACGAAATTAAATAGCAGAGGGGCTAAAATCGCCAGACTCTACGACAATGTCATATAGAATCAAAGTCAGTCTGCCTTTTTCATTTATAAAAAAGAAAATAAATGCGTTTAAGAATTAATAAAAATGGATATTGTAATAAAAAATAGAATGCAAATATAAATTAAGACATTATAAACCGTTAAAATAAAAATCAACTTAATGCCCCCCGAATAACATGCTCTGAAACGTGCGACCCGCAAAATTAAAAGTTCATCACGAGGGCTGTACCCGAGTTAAGTTTGAATTTGTACGAAAACAAAGTTTTTATTTTGGGAAACTGAATTTTGTTTGCGGCCCGACGTTAAGGAAATTTTAACCTATGGTATTTTAATTATGTTCATTGCTTGCGCCGAATTTTTCAATTAAATTATTTTACGGATTTATCCGTTTATTTTACATTTTTAATTCCGCTTACCACGGGCTGGAAAAATTTGGAAACGTCGGGGGAATTTAAAAAATTAAAAAAACGCGATAAAAACCGTAAAGTAATTTTTTAATTACAGGTATTATAATAAAATTAATTTGGCAATACAACAAAACACAGAGAAGTAAAAGAAGAGTCATGAGTTTATAATTATGTTTCGCCATCATATCTTAATACATTCTTAATTCTTTATAGTTTTTATTTTATCTCTATTTTCCCTCCGCAGCACATTCGTATCGGTTTGATCACTTACTTATGCATCAAAATCTCATGGCGAAATACAGCTTACTGCAATAAAATATGTATATTTTTAACTTGTAGTGTTCCTATACATCTCCGATTATTCTTTTACATTAACTAAATTTATAACAAAACTTTTATGAACATAAAGGAAACATAAAAACTCATTTGAGAAATTTGCAAGGGGTAAGCTTGCTTTCTTCCCCAATTACCTTTAAAAATGTTGCGTACCCAATTTCTGCCCTTTGAAAATATGGTTGTGCCAACCAATTTGGAGATTCTAATAGAGATTAACTTAAACGCCGGAATTGGGTTTTTTCCTTGGGTGGGCAGGGTAACAAAATTGGGAAAAAATATTAAACGCCCTCAAACATGTTTAAGTTTAAATAGTGATAAAGGTAAAAAATTTTTTTGGAAATTTTGATTAAAAGGTTTAAAAGATAATTTCACGAAATTAGGCAGTTGAAAAATAATTAAAACCCCTACCTTTTTTGGGGAAAAGTTGGTTTTAAATCCCAATAACTTTTTTTTGTTTCCTAGGGTTAGGGGAAATTTAAACCCCCGTACCCATTTCTGAAAAAAAGGTGCCGCTCCCGGGGGAAAAAATCAGTCCCCCCCTTTGGAATTGGGGAAATGGGGGATACGGTCCAAATTTAAAGAGGGGCGTCGGAGCCTGGAAAAGGCCCCACCCCGTAACCGGGGGATGAAATATAATATTTTTTTTTTTAAAAAGTTTCTTCTTTTGGACTGAATTAAAATTCAACTCGATAATAGTAGTAACTTTGAAAATTAAGTTTTGCAAAACTTTTTGAAGTTTGGCGCTTAGTCATATTGATGGTTTTGTTGGGTAATCGGCTTTGTTTAAAACTTACATTTTATCCGTTATTTGTTTTAAATGTTTTTCGTTTTAAAACAAAACACTTTTTTAATACGTATTTTGGAATTTTATAAAATAAGTTTTCTACCAACTTTTGCCCGGACTTCGCCGGTATGTAAAATTCGTTTCGTTAATTTTCAAAAAAAATGTCAAAGTTCTTAGTTGTATTGGTGTTTCAGAAAGTCTTATCAAATCGGTTGCTATTATGAAATGTCAACAAACAGACAGAACAAAAAATTAAAAAATCTTTTGTATCTTATAATTTTCACATTTAATCATTTTAAACGGTTATTTTGATTTAGTGAAACATAAATTTTTATATATTTTTAGGGATTAACGGACTTAAAAAGTGTTTTTTTTTATCTATATATTCAAAAATTTTATCGATTGTTTATCATCAAAAGAGTGTTTTATTAGATAAACAAGAAAAATTTAAAAACTTTATTAGAGTATTTTAATAAAACATGCAAATAAGCTTTTAATAACCAAGGCGGTTACACCCTACTTTCAAATCTTGTCAAATTACTTAGTAAATTTCATTGGAGACATCAAAAATATTATTTCTGTTTTTTAATAAATGAAATAATCTATTGATTATTTGTTTTGCGGTCAGTATTTAAAATTGGGTTAGAAACGATGCAAGAAGATGGGTTTTGTTGTTTGCAAAACTGGGTGTTTAAATTAAAAAAATAAAATAAAAAAAACACAATTAAAAAAAAAAATAATAACTTATTTGGGTAGATTAAAGTAAAAATTAAAAGACATTTGGGTTAACATACGTGACGTTTGTTTTTTGGGTGTGTGGTTTTATGTTTTAATGGTTAAAAAAAAAGGATCAATAATACAAAAAAAAAAATTTCGATACTAATTAAACGTTTTTAAATTTTAATAAACAAAACCTATCGTGCAATAAATTTTGCTAAAACTGCGCCCTTTTGAATTAATTGCAAAGTAGTTATTTCCTGCTTCAAATGAAATCGGAGTACACTTGCCTTCTCAATTACCTCACCCTTCTGTCAGAAATGAGGGTACAATAATAACGTTTATTTTCCAAGATACTTATTTTTTATCTAAAAATGATATTTGAGTTGTGTAAAATATGCATAATAATTATAAAATAAATGCACTTAAAAAGCGGAAACTTTTGTAAACAACTTATTTAGTGATAACACTTTAATCAAAAGTTATAATCATCATCATCATCAGCCTGTGTCAGTCCACTGCTGGACAAAGGCCTTCCCTAATGCACGCCACCACTTTCGATCTTCGGCTATTCTCATCCAACCCACACCGGCCACTTTGCGAATGTCATTACTCCATCTTGCCGCAGGGCGTCCCACACTACGTTTGCCGAGCCTGGGTCTCCACTCCAGAACTTTCCGACTCCATTAGTCGTCAGTTCTGCGGCTTATATGACCGGCCCTCTGCCACTTCAGCTTACTAATCCGGTGGGCTATATCGGTGGCTCTGGTTCTCTGACGAATCACATCATGTCTGACGCAGTCCTTCAGAGATACTCGAGCATAGCCCTCTCCATAGCTCGCTGAGCGACTTAAAATTTGCGGACCAGTCGAACCATAAGTGTCCAAGTCTCGGCACCGTAGGTCATAACGGGTAGGACACACTGATCGAAGACTTTCGAAAACTCGACGAAGCTTATGGAAAGCTGTCCATCTGTTGGCCTCCCCCTCAAATTTGTTTCTACCTAGTTTGAGCGTTTGCCCTAGGTAAACATACTCCAAAACTACTTTGAGGGAGTTGCCATCAATTGTGATCGGTCCCGGATCAACGTGCTGGTTAAACATAACTCAAGTTCATCCGGAGACCGATGCGTGCAGAAGACTCAGCCAGGCTTTGCACCATTTTCTGCAGGTCCTTTGCGGTCTCAGCCATGATGACGATATCCTCCGCAAATCGCAGATGTGAGATGTACTCGCCCTTCACATTTATGCCGTGTCCTTCCCCAGTTGAGCGTCCTGAACATGTCCTCAAGCTCGGCGGAGAACAATTTCGGAGACATGACGTCTCATTGTCGCATACCGCGGCGCAGGGGGATAGGCTCAGTCTGCTCACTTTGCACTACGACAGACATAGCAGCGGCGTTATACAGACATCTCAGCATCTCGATATGCCAATCAATTTCGCACCGCTGTAAGGACTCGAGGCAAGACCAGGTCAATTCAAACTCGATGGAGTAAAACTTAACTTAACTTCTCATAGTCCACAAATGCCATGCACAGGGGCTGGTTAAACTCAAGTGTCTTCTGTATAACCTGATTCACTGTGTGGATGTGGTTAAGGTGCTGTAACTGTTATGATAAAGAATATAATAATAAAGTATTTTTTTCTACGTATTGACACGCTTACTTTCTCATCAACAGCCAGTGATAGTCCACTGTTGGACATTGTCCTCCCCTAGTATTATTCATTAGGGGTTTCTGGACCGTCCCACCACGCTGGTCCAATGTGCGTTGGTGGGTGGACCGAGTTTTTACATGCCCATCCGACGCAAGGATCGTCTTATTTTTCAGACAATTGGGTGATCGGCCCAAATTGCCCTAACCAACTAGGAAACAACAATGAAAATTTGTTGAGACCCCGCAGAATTCGAACCCATGACCTCCGGTTTCTAAAGCACACGCCCATACCACTAGGCTACGGAGGCAGTTACACGCTTAATTATGTAAATAGAATACTTACAATCTTTTAAAATTGCGGATGTCACTGTGGAAAAGTGTGAATATTTTTTTAAAAAACAAAATCAAGCCTTAAAACAAAATCTGTCTTGCTGCTTTACTTAATTACATAATTAATTTTCATTTTGTAAATTATCTGTATCTTTAAAGGCTAAATTGCAATTCATTATGAATTGCACGTGCTGTTTCAAATATATTGTAGTAATTCTAATCGGACTAAAAAATATATTAAAAGGGAGAGGAATAATTTATTTGCTAAATGGTTGATCGTAAAAAACCCTGAAATTTACTTTTAAGGTAATTGTTTTAATAATTAACATTTTTTTTTTATTATTTAAATTTACGAATTAAACTGAGTTTCGGACACAAATTAGGAATTCGCAATTTCTGAAAATTTATATAAAACAGGAAATTGAATTTTTATAATCAATACCCAAAGGTGCCGTATTTTCAGATTTGTTCAAATTCTCATTAAAATCCTTTCCCGTTAAATTTTTGTCCCATTATGGGGAAATTGTGTTAAATTTAACTTTAAATAAATTAATTAGTAATTTTTTTGAATGGAACGGTTTTTTTCCCCAGTAAAAGCCCAAAAGCGAATGCCTCCCTAGAAATTTAAGGGTTTTTAACTAACACTGGCCAATGGCTTGGTAAACCATTTTGGGTTAAAAGCAATAAAAAGGCCCTTTTCCGTATTGGGTAACGAAATCCCAACATTTTTACCAACGGGTTTTTACATTAATTTCACCCGAGGGTTAAAAAAAAGCCCATAACCCTAGAGGCCAGGCCAAATGATGCAACCTTTGAAATGGGATGAAGGGTTTAAATGAAATTTTTAAAAAAAGGAAAAGCTAAAAAAAGTCAAAAAAAATAAATTTTAAATTTCTTTCTAGCTTTCCCTCATCTTTAAAAGCCTTTTAATTTTAAATTTATTCTATGGAAAATATGTTTGAAAAGCTAAGGGTTTTTGCTTTGATAAAGAAAATCAATTCCCGGAAAAAAAAATGCGGTTAAATTTACCTAGGGAACATAAAAACGTTGAAATTCCCTTTTAATTTTTATTTGTAACCTGCAGTTAATGAAGGGTATATTTTTCTTTCGAGAAATAATAAAAGAATTTTTCGCCGAATAACAAAAAATAAAAATTTTAATCCCAAAAAGGCCGAAATAGAAAGTTTTGCAAATTTAATTTTTTCCTTTAGGATTGTAATCATTAAGTGTTAAATAAACCCTTTTAAAAATATAACTATATGTTTAATTTTAATAATCCTGGGAAGCCAATAAATTTGTAGCGAGTCCCAAAAAATAAAGTTTACAACTGGCGAGAAAAATACATTTAGAAAATTCCTTTAAAAAAAAAAACTTTAAAACGATAAATTTTTACCCTATTATCAAATTTTATATTTGATGAGGATGGGAAAATAAATGTTTTCGGGCTAACTTTCCAACCCGTCCAAAGGTTGGGTTTATTCCCTACTAAAAGGGAGAACGTCCTTATTAACTCAGGGTCAAGCACAAAATAAAAAATTTTAATAATTGCTTCACATTTTAGGGTTTTAATTTATCCTAAGAAAATTGGGGCCATTTTTTAAACTTTTAAAAATTAAAAACAAAGGTTCTAATTTTCGGATCCTTTTTTCTTTTTATGGTTCTTTTGTCAACCTTATATTTTTAGATGAACCTTATTATTTTTAAGGAAAGATTTGAAATAAATTATTTTTGGAAAGAAATTGGAAAACTTAAAAACATAATTTTTTTTTATGTTTAATTTTTTTTAAATTTTGTTTCATTTTATCATTTAAAAAAACTGTAATAAATGTTAATTTATTTTTCTTATAGAACCTTTAACGTATTTTTTCATTTGGAAGAATTTAAGGTCTGTTTTCTTTACTATTTTGGCCTTGCAAATTGGTTTTATAAATAATAACGTCCTTCTTGGTTCCCCTTTGGCTTTTTGATTTTTTACGTGTTTTGGTAAAATATATTTAAAAGGTTTTTTTTTTTCTTTTTTTTTTGCCCATAAATAAAACTTAGATAATCAATATTAAAAAAATCCCCATTATTAATATAAAACAAAAACCTAATTTTTTATGTTTAATTTTTTTTTTAAAAGTTTCTGGATATTAATGTGGAATTTCTAATTATACTTTAGGGTATTTTTTTTTCATTTCAGTTTTTGTTTCCTTTACCACTCCCCAACCCAAACCTAATATCCACCAAACTTTAAATTCCCAAGGCTGCCTTTGGTACTGAAGGAATTATTTAAAATGGGGGTCACATTCCGGGTTTTAAATTTTGGGAAAGAATCAAATTTTTTTGTTTTTTCAAACAATCGTTCAAAAATTTAGGAAATATTCTGGTTGTGATAGCTTTGGGCTTATTGTTCAAGGTTTGGAGACGAAATTAATTATATTTTTTCAAATTAAAGCTTTTTCTTTTGAAAAACCATGGGTTTTTACCCGGGTAAAAAGGGTGACCTAAAATAAATAATTTAATGGGTTTCGTTCAAAAGAATTTAATTTAAAATAATATTTAAAAATTTTAATAAAAAATGCAAACATTTAAATATTTTTTTGTTTCTTTTTTTAAATAAAAGTTAGTATTTAAACAATTTTTTAAACCCAAGATAGAAAAAAATGTTAATAATGTTTTTGTTTTTTTTTACCAAAAATATTGGCGAAAAATTCAGCCGATTTTTAAAATTTTTGTTTTTTTTCCTTTTATTTACATATTATTTACATTATTTTTCATTTATTTTAAATTTAATAAATCAGAAATCAGAACAAAATCTATTTTCTCCCTTTTTATAAAAACATTAACCATAAGGTAAAAGGTTTCTGGGTCTGTTATTTTAAAAAAAAAATAAATTTAAAAAACATTGGGCGTATTTTTTTTTTTTAAAATGTTAATTGATTGTTTGTTTAACGCTTTTTATAAACGAAGCTTTCGCAAAAATTGCCATATTTTATTCATCGGCCCAAAAAAGTGCGGGCGTTTTTTAAAGTAATGAATATTTTTATTACAATTCCTTTTTTCCTATCTACTTAAATTGGTTTAACGTCAAAATTAAAAGGTTTCCAAATTGCAAGGGTTTTGATGGTACATTGTTTTAATTCCCAAAAAAAAGAAAAAAAGCTAACATACACCCTTTGCTTTTAAACGGCAACCGTTCTTAAATGGTAGGTTGAAAGGGCCCGCACCCCTATAAGTATTTGGGTGGGTTTTAATATATAAAATTCCGCAAATTAAACTACCCACCACCGCTCTAATTCTTTAAAACTGCTCTTTCTTTATCCCCTTTATACTCGCTATAAAACTTGTACGAAAACTTAAATCAAGTTAATAAAAACCAAAAAAATATTCTTGTACCACAAAACGTATTGTATTTGAAAAAAAAATTTGGTATATTTTCAATTTTATTCTCAGATTTTTAAAGTATTTCAGCGTTTATGCATTAAGAGTGGTTTTTCTAAGTCCTAATTTTCGACGCAATTTTTAAAACATATTTAAATAAGAATGAGCTCGAAGCATGATCGATTTTACCGAAGATTTTCTTTTAATAGATTTTGCAAATTTTTTCTCTGCAATATCAGCTGCCTCCTAACAGTGGTAAGGTGCTTTAGAAACCGAGGTCGGAGTTTGAATCCTGCGAGGACACAAAAATTTTTCTTGTTGTTTTGTTGGTTGGGCAACGGGGCTGATCCCCTTGTCTGAAAAATAAGATGATTTCGTCAGATAAGCATGTAAAAGCGTCCACCCTAACCCGCATTGGTGTGGTCGGATACGGTACAAAACCCCTAATTTAGGGAAGCCATGTCCACGTGGACTTTCCATGCTGATGATTTGATGATGATGATGAAAATCCCACATGCACCGTCGAGGAACTCAAATTTAATTTTTTTCCAAGGGTAACAATATATTAAAAAAAAAACGCGAAGATAAATGGGGACATGGCTGTCAAGCGTCTTCCTTATAAAATTTAACACTACATCAAAATATATTTTATCAATCATTTATTTTTATAAATACGTTTTGATCCCAAAACATTTCAAATATAAAAGAGTTGTTGTTCATGTCCACAACCAAAATTTCTTTTGTCTGTAAACCTTCTCTGCATCTCCACAGAAGTTAAGTATCTCCACCCGCTTAGAACTTTTGCCACTGGCCACACTTTTGGCCTATCATTTTTCTTTGGTTTGAATTGGCGGCCCGATAACGTAAAAACTTTAGAGAAACCTATTAAATCATTTCCCCATTGAATAAAATAAAATTAATGTTTTTTTGAAGTTCTTAAAAAATAGTTGATATGTTCAAAATTAATAATCATGTAACTCAAACCCGGTGCATTGTTCTTAAAGAAATTATGAACCAATTCCAAACATAAAGACATCTACCTTTATAGTTAACTCAGGATGGGACGTATATTGTCAAAATTATATTGGTAGGTTTTTAAATATAACAATACCTAAAAATCAAATTAACTAAAGACAAAGATTTTCTCTACTTTATTTTTAACCAACCGCATTATTTTATTACATTTTTGAGCTTTGGAATTTTTTGGATTCTTCCACGTTTTGAAATTTCATAAATCGGGTTGTAAGACGTTGGGATAGAAAGACAGATTTAGAATGGATTCAAAAGGCATATAACCTTGTAGTTGAGTAGTTTTTGGTTACTTTTTTGGTACAATTCATTTTTTTAAAATATAAACATAATTCAATTATCGTTATAAGAAATTTTCTCTTGATGATAAAGTAATTAAAATGCCCCAGGCGTTAATATGAATTTTAAAAATGGTTTTAAATTTTTAGTGGTATCTTCAAATACAGTTTGGTTTTTTAAAATTTCACTGTGCTTTTTGGCATTCAAATCTTTTGATTGTATTTTGTAAATTATTTTATATCCCGGTTACCTCTTTTTATATTGAAATAATGCTATTTTTATTTACGAACAAATTGTTACTCTCAAAAAATTCTAATTACGCAGAAAAATTTCAAAAGAATGATGTTAGACTTTGAATATTTGAGACTAAACTTGGCTTTCTTCACAGTCAAATCGCAATTTCTGTTGCTTTTAGTGAAACTATTTACTTTGAGACATAACTTTCTTAGTTATTCTATTGTTGTATTTGTAATGCATATCAAAATTATAAATATCAAATTCAAATTTATATTTAACAAAACAAAAGTTTAGAAATACAATTTAAGCTACAAAGCTAAAAGCTAATTTCAAAAAAAAAGACTCCATCTTATCCACAAGAAACTCAATGAAGAAAAAACTTAAAAACATCACGTAGTCAATGCTTTTACAGGTTGATTTTTATTGGCTTTGCAAGCGTGAGCAAACGGGACCTGCCTGATGGAAAGGGCTAACCTTGTCTGATATTGCAAACCTCTGGGTTCACCAACGTCTTCCTATGATTCCTATATTCGGTAAATACACGCCCGGTGCCCATCAAACCGGAAAAGGGGTGGCGTTTTTCACTATTTTGGCGCTTTTTACGAACACTAAACTAATTATAAACAAACACTCAAAAATGCGTGGACCAGGACGTCATTCCCATCCCGGGTCAAACGGTTCGACACGGCGTCCTCTGGCACCCCGTTAATAACCAGTGGACGCCGTGTTGAGGCGGTGAAATAGATTTTAAAAATTCTAATGGCAAAAGCGTTGTCCTAAAATATTTCTTTATGGATTAAGAGATATTATAATTACTGAATTATTAATCGTATTTCCACACAAAATTCCTTTTAAATAATAGGTATGTTGGGTATTAAAAAAGATTTTTGAGATCAATATGTTTATAATTTTAATAATAAAATTAAAAAAAATATGTTTTTCCCATGTATAAAAAAAATTGAAAGTTTGAAAGTAATATTTAGAAAAAATTTACTTTTGTTAATTAACTGCTTTAAAATTATTTTTTAAAAATTTAAATTTATTTCTTATAAAAGGTTAAATCGAAGGGTTTTTTGGCTTTTTTGAATGGGCAAAGTTGAAATTCATAAAGCGGCAAAATTATATAGGCTACAGGAAAAAACATATAATCATAATAAGCTTGTTTGCATATTCAGTGCTTATTCAAAAATTATTTTGTTTGTACCCCTGAAATTTCTTATATCAAAAAAATTAAAATTCATCAGACAAATAAAATCACTTGGAATATTTCAACAGTGAAACTGGAAGGGGTACTAAAACTTAATATAACTAAATATTGATGAACGTTTAAAAAGGCGAAGATGTTAAACTTATTTCAAAAATTCCTCGGACATTCCAGTTTCTTAAATCACTTTATCTTCCCAACAGTTGCTAGTCACTATTAAAGAAATACAATGAATGTCAGAAAATTTTAATTTTCACGGACCCGGGGATTTTGGTAAAAAGTTTTTAATGCTTAACTTAAAACTTTGAATAAAAACCACAGACCTATGGGGGATGTCTTTAGTGATAAGTTCCCATGATGTAACATCCCTCACCTAAACAATATTCAAATGGCAGAAGGGCGGTTCCAGAATGAAGCTAACAAAATTTTCCGATATTTAAATGGTGTAATACCCTTCTTTAAAAATATCTATTGCCTCCTTTTAATTATTAGAAAACCTTATAAACAATTGGTTAAAATTCAATCAATTTCTCTTAATTTCTAATCTTTTGAATAACATGGTATGGTCTGGGCTAACTAGGGGTCGCTCAACACACGCGGGCATCAGGCATCAAAAGCATGCTTTAGGCATTTTCTTTGGTCAAAAGGTTTTATTGTGTACACCATGAGCCCTGATCGGGAAATTACGTCACTATGGTAAAAAAACCCCTCAACCTTCGTTTCTAGAGGTATCAATTAAAGGGTTGACTGAATATAAAAGATCTTGGGCCCCAAATAAAGGGGTCCCACAATTCCATTATTGGGCCTTTTCCTTCCCCTTTTATAGAAGACTTTGTGATAAAATTACGAAGAGATATATTATTTGAATGATACCTCCTTGATTTTTAAATTAAACGACATCTCAATAAATTGTAAATAATACTTATCTGAATGGTTAAATGTTAATAACCTTTCCAAAAAAACAAAATGTATTAATTCTGACTTAATTGACATGGTTTGAAGTGGTTAGAAAGATCAACATATTTCTAGGAATAATGTAAATGAAAACTAAATGGGGCCCCAAATTGGGCTGGAAACGCCTCAGCTTACCGGGTGGTTGATTTTTAAGTGTGGGAAACAGCTTTTTGTATATTTCAGCTTTTTATAGTATTATGTCGTATAGTATAAAAGTGTATAATGTTCCAAACAAAAAATAATCCTTAGGTTTAATACAATTTAAAATTTGATTATTTGCAAAAAAAGAAAGATTTCCTAGGACGATTTGGATCATGAAATAAATACAAGGAACAAACATAATTTAATTCTTCCCTTCTAGCTGCGAAAAAGTAAGTTTATGGGACAATGTTACGTTTTTACCACAAACGTAAACGTTCAAATTTAACTATTAATAATTTAAACTGTAAATTTAAAACGCCCCAGCCTAGTTTAGGTGTGAGCGAAACCAGGTGGGTTCAACCTGCGGGGACGCAAAAATTTTCATTTTTTTTGTTGTAGGGGCGGGCCCCGATCCCCAATTGTCTGGTAAGATGATCCATGCTCGGATGGGGAAAAGCGTCCACCACCACCCGCTTGGACCAGCGTGGTGGGTACGGTCCCAAACCCCTAATGGATAGGGTGTTTAGGGGAGGCCTATGTCCAGCGTGGACAACAAAGGCTGATGATGTAAATTAAGGTAGTCAAGGAACGTTTGTGGAAAGGTTATTACGATTGATGAATTTTTAAGTAAAAAAGCCTGTAATGGAATTCCTCCAGGTCTTGTTTTAAATTGCAAATTTAATGGAATTATCAAATTGGTTTAATTTTAAAAATGAATAAAAATTACCCTTAGTTTCTTTTTTCCCGTTCTTTTAGGTTAAGGGTCCTTTTAAACCGGTGGTATTGTGTTTGATAATCAATAAGCAAATGTAAACTTCTATATTCAGAGAACGAATTTGAATTTGTTATAGGGCAGGCGCTCTGCAAACTATATGAACGTATATTTATAACCTAGTTTAATAATTAATTTAAAAATTTATATAAAATCCATTTAAAGGAAAATAAGATGTTCAGAAAAAGAAAGTTGAGTTAATTATTGGCAGGTTAATGAGATAATTATTTATTAAACAAACTTTATGAATTAACAGAATTACACTGTTTTTAGTTTTTATATATTATTTCAACAACCAGTTATTATAGGCCACACATCAACAACTACGAAAAGTCTTACAATCAAATTTCTCTGGGGAAATTGAATTGAAACACTATGACAAATATAATATTTAATGAAATCATGAAACGGCAGTTAAATAACGTCCCAGTCATTAACTAAAAAAAACTTAAGTTAAAATAAGTTTCATATCACTAATCAACTACAACGTTTAAAACAAAATAAAAAATAACCCGAAAATTCATTTTTGAACGCATTAGGCGCTTAACGCCAACTTTTAGCGTTTTTCCTGATGCGCATTTTAAACGTTGTAAATATGATTTGAATACCCTTTTATCCGCCCCTACATAATGGGTTGACGGCGCTTAAATAAAGAATAGATTTTTCAAAAAAGAAAAAATATAAAGTATTATAAAAACTTTTTTAAAGATACAATTTTATTAAACGGTAAAGATAAACGATAAAATAAACGAAAATTTCAAATACGCCTCGGCTTGACGACAAATGAACATAAATTAGTTTTAAAATTATTGGGTTGAAACCATAAAAAAATTATTAATTAGAACGAATCAAAACTAAAGTCTTTAAGAACAGAACCCTTTCTTCCTTTCCTGGTACATTGTCGTTGTGTGGGATTAAATTCTTTGCATTGACAGGAAAGCTAGAAAGATCCCGGCCCGAGAATACAGGTGCAAATAGTTTACCTCTGGGAGGGTGCAAGAGATGCGTGAAAGGTATATCATATGTTTCACCATTATCGACAGAGACTGTTGCAGGCCCAATAAGGAGCTAATTTTGCAACTAGCTCTTGACTACTATCATACAATGTCTTTTACTATTATAAACTATGACTAATAATACAGGTGAATTATTTCATTATTAAATATTCATAAACGTCATTATAACTATGATAAAACGTTAATTGATGAACAACAGTTCAGACAGTGACAGATGGTAGTTGGAAAATTAATTAATGTAGCGTCGCAACATCATAGGAAAGTTGTTAAAAACTTTAAATTGATATTGGCATCATCTAATAGTCTTTATTCTCTGTGGAAGTGGTAATGATAAACGGATAGAAGTTTGAATATCTACTTTTCCCCTTTCTTTCCCATTGCTAAATTGGTTCGCAATAATGGTCCTTCCATTTTTACATACCGTTCCTTTTCCCTGTTCTCCTTTTTTCCTTTAATTTTTCCTCATCCGTGAATAAAGGAAGGGTGGAGAATCTTATTTCCGTCGGGGCCAGCGCCCCCTTGACCCTTCGGACCCCACGCAACCATCATAAAAGTCACTGACGGTGAACGCTCCGTTCTATGGGTTAACCGCGAACCCCAACCGCATCACCGAAAGACGCCTGCAGCTGTCCGCCCCACGGTTTTTCCTTCCTATTAACCCAACCCAATCCGGTCTCTAACCACGTTGTCCCGGCGGATTCCATATGTCCTTCGACCATCCTAATTCGGTCCTTAAACAGGATCTGCATTCCCGGTCACCGAGCTAGTTGGTCCAATCAAATTGGCTGAAAAAGATTGAACGCGTCCGCAACCCTACTATTCATGCAAATTTAAAACGATATAACATTATTTATTTCGAAATAGTCGTTTGTGAATACATAAAATAAACTTTCTCCCGGCAATTTTAAAATAGTTATAAATAATAGGTATAACCTTCAACTTTTTCTACAAACATAACCAAAGGAAGGTCTATGTCTATGTTCATGCGTTTTAAATAAAAATCATCTTGGCTATGATCGGTAAATAAGCGGCAATAATTTGAACTGAACAAGACCAATTTTTACAAAACATTTTTAAAAGGGGCTTATAATTTCTTATCTAAATACCGAAAATTTTTTCTGTTTTGTGTTTAGCCATCTTATTTATTATTTCTATTAATGTGCTATGATCAGGAACATAGGTGGGTTTTCTACCACTTGAACTGTACTGAAAGTAGGTCAACTCAGTTAAAGGTAGGGCGAATCACAAGTTTATATTGTATCTATGGAAGATTCATAGGTGGCGTTGTTCTATAGTTTAATTAGTAAAAACTAATAACAATATAAAATTTATAAAATGTGTCTCAATATTTCCTTAATTAATTGACCATTTTCCATCCATCATTTTTTTTAAGTTTAAAAACAAAAACATATATAAAAAGAACTGGGAAAACATCAAAATGAGACTAAAATTCAGTTCAAAGCAATTTTTTGTACCTTAGTTTTTAATGATTTACATGGAAAAACTTTAAAATTGTTTAATAATGTGTCTTTTAAAACGGGTATAAATCTGTTCTCTTTATATTTACTGTTTTATTTTATTAGAATTCTTTATAAATAATCAAGTTACGAAATTTTGAAATCCTATTAAACCTTCCCAATAAATATATATATATTTTCTTTTAGATTCCAGAAAATTTTTAAAAATTTATAAATGTATCTTCTCTAAAGATATGAATAAACAAACCCTTTTTAAAATTAACATTGAAACACTTCACTCCATGTCCCCCGGTAATTAAATTAAGTTTTTAATAGTTTTTTCAAATAACTTTTTTTTTTTATATATTTACTTAATACAAACGAAATTATTTATTGGATACGATTTTTATTACTAATAAATTTAATAGGAATTTATGGAACTGTCCTCAACCAACTAAAAACATTAAACCGGGATACGTCCAAAAACCGGGAAGGGGCGGATTTGGGGGCCTTGTCCTAAAATGGATAAACATCTGTTATGATAATAGAATTAAAATCAAAAATTTGCGATTCATAAAACAGATAAGTTTTAGATATCCCTTAAAAATATAAAAATTAAAAATAAGTTTAAGCTCCATTAAATATAACAACCATTAATTCGATTTCTTTATCAGGTTAAATTTTTTGATGAAATATTTATTGAGTAACTTTTTATAGTTTGGAGCTAAGTCGTTAGAAGTACTCCTAAAACCCTAAGTTTTCCTTTAAATAGTATATTATTTTGGTATTTTTTCGGTTTTATCTTTATTAAAGCTGTTTTAAGTATTCAAACAGTTTGATTAAAACTATTTTGGGAAATAACGAATTGCAGACAAAATATAAAAATTTGTTTATAAATATCATAAATAACTTTACTGGTTTTTAAACTAATCTAATTTTACTTAAAAAACTGTATTAATGCATCCTTGGTAAAATATTTTTAATAAGAATTCAGATGACAAATTGGGTGTGAATATTCTTATCTAATTATTAAAATATTTTATTTATTATTTAGATTCCTCACTTTGCTTTGATAATAAAATTTATACATTTAACAAATTAAAAATATACATTTAAAATAAGATTATCATAAAGAATATTTTTAGAATAATCATAAATCTGTTAATATTTAAACTGAATGATTTTTCTAATCACTTTACTACTTTCTCAATCTAAATTTAAACCGAATTAATCTAAAAACCCTACAATCAATTTGTTTGATACATTAGTTGTGATACATTACAAATAAAGAAGGGGTGAAGAGATATCTCTGCCAAATTTATAAGCAAAATATTACCAACCCATATCCTACCCTTTGGAAAATGGCCGGTTGTTCAAGCTAAAAGATAAATCAAAGTCAACTTGCCTTTTCGTTAAAAATGATATCTTGGATTGGGAAATTTTTACGTTTTTTAAGACAAAATATATCTATTTATTCTTTTCAAAATTTTTTCAATAATAAAAATTTATACTTTTAACAATTTTATTAAATAAATTTTAAAGGGTTTAAAATCATAACCAATTTTCTTTTGAATTTTTGTATAAATTAGCTATGAAAAGGTGTGATCAGTAATATTTTACAAAAAACAATTTTAATTCAGGCCCAAGGTCAAATAAAATGAATGGTTTTTATTATACAAGGCTTGGGTTCTGACCCCTTCAATTGCTGTGGTATGTGTCCAAAGGAACAATAAACCGATATAGCCGTTGGTGGGTAACTCCATTGTGCGTCTTATGGTAAAAAAATTGATTTATCTGTTATACTACATTGGCTGGAGCACTATTTTTATTTTTTTTTATTTTTATTAATTTATTAGACCCAAATAATATAAAAGTCATAAATGTAAAGTAAAAAAGGTTTATAACTAAATGTACACCTATAATAGGTAGCAAATAAACACAAAACAAAAAAAATTAAATATTATTACAAAAAGAACAAAATGTAGAAGATTTTAAAATTTAAAGAAAGGCATTAAACTGCCAAAAACTATTTACAAAATTAAATACAAAAAAAGGATAATAAAGAAAAAATTTTAAAATTTTTGTTGAAACGTTCAAGGGTCAAATATGTCCAAATTTCAAGACGAGCATTAAGCGTTTAAAATCGCTACTCATGAACTAGAGGTTATTTAAACCAAATTAGTTATAACAACGCTAAAAATTGGCAATTGGTTTTACCGGAATTTTCGGGAGCAGATAATGATAATTTGTGCAAAACTCGCTGCAAGTGTTATTATTTAAAGTTTATGGAGGCACAAATATGAATCCCAAGAAGAACGACTTTGCATGTTTTATCCGTTCTTCATGCTGCACCTATGGATTTTTGAAAAATATCTAAATATTTATTGAATTACGTTGAATGTTTCCAATCCGCTCGAATGCATTAAATATTCCAGGCTACCTGATATTCAATTGCTTCGGAAGCGTTTGTATAAAAATTTAGTTGATTTTTTTAATCAATCCTTTAAATCCATTGACCAGCGTTTGAAAAATGGGTCAAATGAATTAAAATTCCCTTCCATAATGCCCAAGATCCTTTTTTATTTGCAGTTAATATTTTGTCGTCAATCTTAAAAATTTAAGAGGTTTTTGTTTTCTGCGAACCCCTGTAAACATTTATTAACTTAAGCTCCATGTCGTTACGCACCATTCAAAAATTTCTACAGATCTCTTTGAACTTTCAATATCTTTTTTCGAAAGATAATTGCATATAATTTAAGGTCGTCGAAATAGTGGAACTTGCAAAAAATTTTCCGGAGGTCATTGATAAAGACCAAGGACAATAACGGGCCGGGTGGGATCCTTGTGATATGATACATCTTATGGTTTGAGGTGCCATTAAAGCCAATTTGGGGTCTATTTAAGGTAAGAAAAAAAACCATTGCATATGATCCAAGGATAAAAAGGTTTTAATTCTTAATTAAAAAGTATGTTAACTTTTATCAAATGCCTGGCAAAAATCCGTATAATCATCAACTCCTCCTGGATCCAGTTATTTCTTTAGTCTGAAACAAAAATTGATTGGTGAAATGCTTTTTTTAAAAATCTATGTTGATGGGTGGGGCAGGGTTAATGGTTGGAATCATGGGCCTCAAACTCAAAAGCCGAAACAAAATTTGCAAAAGGGATATTTTTAGGATCGTTGTTTGTCCCTTTTTATAAAGTGTTGGTATTTTAGCTATCTTCCATTATCGGGAAAACATCCATCGCTTAGAACGGTTAAATTGACAAGGGCAGTCAAAACGGAAGAACAGCGTTTGACAAAACTATATACACGGCCTGTCCCTTGGATATTCGTTTGTTTATCTTAAGCAACCCCTCCTTAAACTTAAGCACAGAGTTTTTTTCATGGGCAACATTGGGCCCTCAGACTAGTAGAAAAGATTCGGTGTAAGGGACAAACGGCAAAGATTAGAATTCAGGTCCCTTGCGTTTTTGGGGATATTGGTTGTAAATAAATATTGATTTATTAATATTTTTAAAATATATCTATCGATATTGATTTTAATTACAAAATATCCGATATATCTTTAAAAAAATAAGGGGTTTGAACTTCTCTTACATTACTAAAAAAAACAATGTAACTGTCATTTATAAAAAATTGAAAAATTATAGAAAAACACATTTTATGTTTAAAATTACTATAAAATTTTCTTAAAAGACCCTTCGATCAAAATACGTGATCAAACAAAACATAAAAACCCAATTAAGGGCTACTTTTACTCTGAAAACAAAAAATTTCTTAAGAAAAAACTTTTGTTTTATTATGAAAAATTTCGATTTGGATACCTTTTCCATTATTAAAAATAAGGATATTTAAATAATTTAGCCTCATCCTGAAAAATATCGCATTTTCGATACTAACAATTGTATATCGATACATTTCTCTCTCTCTCTCTCTTCCTAGCTATGAATCCCACATGGTGGTGGGGTCAGCTTTCCTTGTTTTTCTCCTCCAATTCGCTCTATCCCTGATGTCGGCTTCAGAAACCTGACATTCACTCATGTCCCTCAGCACTACATCTTTCCACCTCGTCTTCGGTCTTCCTCTAGGTCTTTTTCCGGGGATGGAAAATTGAAGTGCTGAGTTTCCTATAGTCCAGCGTCTTTCAGCTTGGTGACGCCGCACATCCACCTCAGCATCTTCATTTCGGCACATTGGATGGTATAGGTATTTTTCCGTGTAACGGAACGCACGTTTCTGCTACCATACATAGGACTGGTCTTATTATAGACTTACAGTATACTTACTTATTAGTCTTATTATCGATACATCGATATATCTAAATATTGGCTAAAAATTATACTAATGAACTTCTGAAAAATAATATCGATATATCGATGTATCGATATATTTTCGACAAACCTAAGTAGTTTGATGTTCACTATAAAATATAGCATGAATGAAACACTTGTTACTGTTTTTGTGTTTTACATATTGGCAAAACAATTTAGGGTTTTTTGTAAGATTATCTTCATCTAGCGGCACAAAGCGAGAATAACACGAATGATACAGATTATTGCAATGTTGACGAAGGGCTTCATATTCTATTAAATCGCGTGGATTAATAAACTTATCGATCTTATCGACGAACGATGGATAGTTTGATTCACATACCTTTCGCTTTGGTACATATTTATCTCTTAATTCATGTATAACATTGTAAAGCACCCACACCATTTCATTAACATTTTTTGTTACCACAAACATGTCATGTCAGTCTACAGCTCTCATTTCTTGTATAAGTTAATCATAACAAGCCTTAAAAGAGATACCTGCTAGAATGACAGGGTTGCAATAAGCATACATTATTTAAACGTGATAGCGTTATTACCAGTCCAGGTTGATTAGTATCAAGATTACATAAAGGATCAATAGATTTATTGACAACAATATTGGATAGGTTACTCATTATTAAGTCTAAATTTTTCTTTTACATTTAAAACATTATGGTACTGGTACATGCTGTTAGCTGACATAAAATCAACAAATAAGTAACGTAAGGCGTTTTGATAATTCGATGGTTCCACGAATAACAGCTGATCATCTTTCAGCCAATCAATAAATGAGAGGTTGAAATCTCCTAATAATATAACGTCATCAACTTTTCACATAACATCATTAACTTTGTTGTGATACTTACTTAAGGTATCGAAGCGCGGTGGAGGTGATAAGTATATAACACGAAGAGCGATTTTTACTTTCATTGTACATTTGTACTGTGATAGGTACCCATAAAGCCTCGGAATCACTTTTCCAAGCTACAACGCGAGAAGACGGAATGTTTGCTGAAAATGCTATTAATACACCTCCTCCATCCTTTTTGAAACTGGTAGAACACTGACGATCTCTGCGATAAACATTAAGTCTATAAATTCGTGATCCTTTACTGACGAGTTAAGCCATGTTTCAGTAAGAGCAGTGATGTAATTACATTGCAGAATATTGTTGTAAATTAGGCGAGTATTCGTCCGCATGCCTCGCACCTTCTGATAATAAATATCTAAATCTGTTTTAGTGTTGAATTTAACTGAATAGTCTCGACTACATTGAAAATATAAAAAAAGCACTAACTTAGTACAATAAGGGCAACTTAATAGGCTTTAATGTTTCAGTGTTATGGATTAGAATAACTTGACTAGATTCATTCTTTCGCACAAAAATACGACCATTACGAATCCATACGAATTTATAGTTTTGCTCTTTGCATTTCTTCCGTGTAGCTGCATGAAGTGTTTTATTGCATGCTGTTAAAAACTCAGCAACAAAGATTGGAACTTGTGGACCTGCTAGACCAAGATGATGTGAGCTTAGTTTATCATTTTTATTGTTCTTGTTGTATTTGTCAACAGCAGCTAGCACCGAATCTCGCTGCAGAGCGCTACGAAGCTTAACAATAACAGCGCGGGGCTAATTGCCCTTTTAATTTAGTTTTGCAGCTCGAGTTGCATATAAGATGTCGTCATCGCTGAAAGGATTTTCTAATGTTTTTGTAAGTTTTGAAACCGTGCTTGTCAAGTTTTCAGAGCGGTTTTCTGGAATCCCATTTATTTCAATATTACAATCGCGCAAAATTTGCCCGTTATATTCTGCGTCTGACCGATAAATCTTAAACCATCCGCTGAAGGGACTCATTATCTACCTGAACCTTAGATATTAGCACTGATTTTTCCTTATAAATCGTCATATTGTTTGCTTATAAAGGTAATAGTTTCGTGGTATTGTAGCATTTGTTGCTTAAGAGGCTTGAGTTCCTCTGTAATTTTTGATTGAACAATGGTCGACAATTCTTCCTTTATGACGCTCCTTATCTCATCCAATGTCACGTTCGTATTGACAGGTTCGATCAAATGCCGTTGCTTAGAGGTTCTGACAGTAACATTTGAGACGTTTGGTGAGTCTGATAACACTGTCCGAATACCGAACACCAATACACCTAGTATTGGTGTTATCTAATTTAGGCTGCTTATTTCGACATTCCGGGCACTTCCAGAAACGTTGTGATTCTTTGTCCATACCATTAAATTTTTTTTCAGATATATTAGCGCAGACCAGATCATATCGCAAACCACAAAAGGAGCATAGCAATAACTCTCTGGAATTTATCATATTCTTGCACCCCGAACATACATTTGATGAATTAGAAGCCATATTAGCCAAATAATATTTAAAAAAAATTATATTATTATTGTGCGTCTAATCAGTAGCGGGCTTTAAAGTGACAGAAGCGCTTGAAAATCTTAAAACCTAGAATGTATATGTAATAACGCAGCTTCGAGCGATGTGCGGGTTGTCGTAGGTCATTACTGTAGAATATTTAAAAAAGTTTTTGTTAATCACTCATAAACCGAAGGCACAATGCAGTATTATTAACTTTAGTAACAGAAAATAAATCGCGGAGCAAACAAAATACGTTAGTCAGTCACAATAACCCCACTCACGTATATGTATCATTTATAGTTCATGAATAGCTCGCAATGGTTACATATTGTTACAACTCTATGGAAATTGTGTAGGCATGCTGTCAGAAATGGAATACCCAAAGTTGGAAATGAAAATACACACGTTAGAAACCGTTTTCGGTCGGACTCTCGCCCTTTCTTTATTTTGTATCATGGTTGTATGAACGCTGCGGAATTACCAAAACGAAACTTTGAATGCATCTTTTTAAAACACGGGCGAACGCCAGTTTTGTACGAACCAAAATTCACAACAAAGAACGAATGAACGGAACAATTTCTAAGAGTACAAAGGCTTGTAGTGACAATAGTCTAAATGGGTTAAAAATTATAGTATGCGAAGTACTAAAATGTTAGTGAATAAGACATCACTTTTTTCAACTTCGATATTTCGTAGACAAATTCATAAAATTTATGAAACATATAATGTTATTAATAATATATGTTTCATAAATTTTATGAAATACATCAAAGTAAAGTTTTATGGGTGCACATTTTAAAAGGTGTACAAATTTACTAAAAAGTAAATTGTATCTGGCCTAAAATACAAGAACAATAAAATAAAAAAGTAGTAATGTCATCATAAAAACTCTTACCATGCGCGTGTATACTCATGATAGCTATTGATTTTATTGAAAACAAAATACCAAAATTAAACTGCTGGACTTTTTCTTTTAGCTTAGCAACATAAAAATTCGCACTATTAAGCGCCAACCTTAGCAATATACCATAGAATCTTAAAAAAATATTGTCTAATACTATGAGGTGTGGTCTCATAGCCACAGTAGTAGTCCAGGCATGCAGCCTTAATGGACATAAGGTACAGAATTGTTTGACTAAAGCCCCTAGCAATGGCTATAGTAGCATTATCTTCCCATATATTAGTACTGGCAAGAAAATGTTAATTCTAATTTTGCGACGCAGGGTACCATTCGAAAGTTTCACCACTGTGCAGTATATTCTAAACATATGGCCTTGCTTACTCTTGCACAGCACCAAGAGTTGTCTGTGGGGCAGAAGCTTTCTGAGCTAGTTGCTATGGTCGTAGCATAGAAGAGAGATATCAGTCGTGGGATGCCATCTTTGCTTTCTGTGTACACAAACTGACTTAGAATAAAGCCTCGCAACAAATCAGCAAAGACACTTGCTTCAAAATGCAAGTGCTTAAATGGCGCGCTAAAGAGTGTCTTACGTGCACAAATCTTTTTGTTCATTATGGCCTGAACGGTTGGCAAAAGAATACCTGCCATAAAATCTCCAAAGGAGATGCTGCTAACGTCGGCATGGCACTTATAATTGCAGCCTAACAAACTCAGAGAGAGGAAACTCTCGCAAGCTTAGTCATGAGAGGTTATGTCAACGAAAGTTTTTGTTAGAGATAATTCAAAATTAGCAGATTCAGGTAGTAAAACTGCAATTACAAAGGAAACTTAAAGAATCAATTTAATAAAATATTTATAATTTTATTATGTAAATTCCAGTAGAAACAAAATTTTGCATTAAAGCAAACAATGAATCGAAAAAGTTGTTATAGTGACTTCAGTATTTGAGTAATATTCTTTTATAAATGGAACAATGCCTAAAAATGTTTTTTGCGTAGGGAAGGTATATCAAATGATGTCGTAGTTGTGCACTGAAGCGGTAACTGTGCGATAACATAACCAAGACGTTATCTTCAACAGATTATGCCTTCCCATTGTTTTCCATTATGTCATTCTTCTTCACACGAAAATTTATAAGATATATTTAAATCTAATACTATATCATTATACTGCTAATATATAATCATGCGTGGAGTGCAAGGAATGTACGAGTAGGTTATGAATGCAATAACTAACTGCGTATTTCGTTGTAGTTTAATCATAGTTTTTCATATTTAGTTAATTTATAACAAGTAAAGACGACACAATATTAAAGTTAAAATATGAAAAAGTAATACTGTTCACAGGCTGTATGCTATATAACTATGTAAATATTAAACTTGTGTAAAAGACCACTTTCTGTTATTTAAATAAGATTTCCAAACTCTTAAGATACTTTTCACTTAAATTTAAGAAACAACCTCGAGAAATAACGCAAGAATTTGTCATCACTGAGTCATTTAGCATGAGATTAAATACAGTGAATAGTGCGCTCATTGTAGTCTTTTCGGCGCTTTACTATAATGGCTGTATTTGAAGGCCTTGATAACTTGATTTGCATAGTAAAGCATGTTTAACCGCGCATACATAACATGTTGACGGCGTTTACGAAATGAAAGTATAGTTTAAATTTAGGGCCAGAAAAGTAAATATATTTAAAAATTTCATTGAATTTTTAGTTATTTTTCATTTGAATTTTTGTTCTTTTTTCTTAGTAACAGCACGGAGACGAGCAGGATGTTCATCATTAGATAGTAATTGATACGCCCTGTTTATAAGAAAAAACGTTAGACGTCATAACTTAGCTCATTGCCCTAATCTTACACACTACTGATTTACTGCCAAAATAGGCACCACGGTAGTACCATTCTAGGCGATCTCTTACAAAAAAATGAGATCATTACAAAATACAATACAAAATAATTCTAAATACTGTCTTTATTATTTAATTCAGAAACATAAGAATGAATAATTTAAATATTAGGAAAAATCCAAAACTTTTTCTTCCAGCAACAGAGCTATATAAAGAAAAAAGACTAAATGTTTACGGGACGATGATAACGAAATTATATAAAGAAAGTCGAAACGTTTGAGTGTAAAAGGGAAAATTAAATCTGTAATGTCTTCTTATATTAATGACTCATCATCATCATCATCATCAGCCTCTGATGGTCCACTGCTGGACATAGGCCTTCCCTAATACACCCCTAACCATCAGGGAGTTTGGACCGTATCCCCACCACGCTGGTCCAATGCAGGTTGGTGGGTGGATCGACTTTTTACATGTCCATTCAACGCATGGATCATCTTACTTTTCGGACAATTGGGTGATCGGCCCAAATTGCCCTGACCAACTAGGAAACAACAATGAAAATTTGTTGCTTCCCCGCAGGATTCGAACCCACGACCTCCGGTTTCTAAAGCATACGCTTATACCAGCAGGCTACTGAGGCGGTATTAATATTATAGCCCTTTATTCAAATTCTTATTACACTTGCGTGAAAAAAGAAAAACAATAATACACCATATACTTACAATTATATAAACCTTAATCTAGAATTTTCCTTGACTCTTCTCGTTATGTATTAGGGATCTGTTTGTCAATCGGCATAGGCCTCCTCCAACCATTAAAGACATTCTTTCATGACCAACTTTTTTGTATTCTATTTTATAAATATATATTGTTGTCTTTATCTCACTTCATTATTGTAAATTTTCTACACATTGCCATCTCAATTTTTTTCACATTCATTTTCTATTTCTTGCTTATATAGTTTTCTTCATATTAGTTTTGTTTTTTATAGTTGTTTATACATATTATATATAGCTGAGGCAGTATAACAATTCATCAAAAAAAGGTGCGCATTACCTCAGTAGCTTCTTTTTACTAAAAGGTGAGTGATTAATCCACAATCAATATGTATAACGATTTAATATTGAATAATGATGTTTTGTTTAATAATATAACTCTTAAATGAGTGACAAGGAGTAAATGATAAAGCCGTGATCAAATTATTAAATGAAAACAATCATAAAGTGATGGATTCATAACGTTATAAATTTAAGTAAAAAAAAGATGCAATTTCATTAGAAGGTTTTTGTCGTAAACACTGCTGTAAAAATGTATTGCTCATTGCCGAAATGTAAAAAAAAAATTAAATACCTGTCAAAATGTACTGTATTACAGATAAAATTTCAATTGTTGCTTTAAGAATTTGATTTGGTTTATTTTAAATTTTATGCTCAGCCTTTCTAATGTACCCAGCGTTTATGCGTTAAGAGTGGTTTTCTGAATAATACTTTCGACGTAATTTATATATTTTTTTTAAATAAGAAGGAGCTCAAAGCATACATATGTTTCTGATCGATTTTATCAAAGTTTTTTTGTTAATAGATTTTGAAAAGCTTTTTATCGGTGTAACATCCCGTAGTCACCAGCGAGGAACTAACATAGATACTTGACTATATTTCCAAAGAGACGTTCCAATGTATTAACCAAAAGATACGCGAAGATAATACTTAAGAAAGTAGCTCAGTAAAGAGCGGCTTTCTTATAATAATTCGTAGCACTACTTTATAAAGACTGGTCTTAACAATCATTTCTTTTTTTGCCCGCTTTAAATGCACCTAGGAGGCTGCGAGGGACAGGTTGCAGGAGGTAGGTGTGCCGCCCTTCCCGCCCTTCGCAACCAAGGAGGACTCGCAGGGTAAGAGATGTCCGGTATTTGGTGGACCGCTCTCCCTATCCTCCGCGACTCGGTGGGACCGCACCGCTGATGCGGTGAAGAGGGGCCGCACCGCTGATGCGGTGAAGAGGGGAAATTTGGCAAGGTGTCGTCAATATTTCATCCTTCTCCGGCCGCTAATCCATCCGGGCCGCCGTTGGAAGCTGGGAGTCTCATCCCTGCGTGGGCTGTAAACTCCTGGCTCCCATGGCCCCTGAGTAACAGACTCGGGTAGTCTGTTGCCTGACTACAGTTTCCAAGATTAAGGGCGCTTTAGCTCCGACGCGCCCAGACGAAGGCAGATGGCCCTAGCGCCGAGATGGGGCTGCTTCGGCGGCCAGCACTAGTGAGGTCGCAGAAGACTGCGAAACAGTTAGTGTGAGACTATCTCTAAGGCGCCAAGAAGGAACAACTTGGTGGTTTTAGTCAGTGCTAGTCCGACAAAACTCGTCTTTACCCTGCAAGGACGAGTATGCGTAGGCATTAACCATGGTAAAAAAGGTGTTAAAAATTTTACATCTAAAACCTGTCTCTCGCATCCTCCAAAGAGGGTCCGAAAGCATTTTCGGCCAGCTTGGAATGACATTTACCTCTGCCCTTACACTTTAGGTGTATCAGATTGATCTTTGGTTCGAATCGGACGCAGGTACTGATTAGCATGACGCCGATAGAATACAAACCTATTGAAAACATTTACTTCACTATAATAATGAGCTAGTAATAGTTGATACGTATCTAATTAATGTAATTATGTAATTCCATAAGATAAGTGCATTGTTGATTAAATTGAATGCATAACTGTAATTCACCGCATATGAAATGCTATAGTTAACTCAGGACGGACGTATTTTTCCGAAAATTATATAACTAAGTTTTTGAATAATAAAAATTCGATTACCGTGTCTAAAAATCAAATTAACTGAAGACAAGGAATCGCTGGCTTCGAGTATTTTAACCTGAACACATTATTATTTTAAACCATTTTCAACCATTTCTATTGCAAGATTTAGTAGCGTTGTTATGTTCTTTCTGAGATTTTTTTCACGTATTTACGAAATTCCAACAAATCGGTTTAGTGGCTTAGACGGTCAAGATAGATGGACAGGCAGAGGTACTTTCGGATTTATAATGTCTAGAATGGATTCAAGGGCACAAAACCTTGTCATTGAGTAGTTTTGGGATACTTTTCATTTACTTACATTTGATTGTAAATAGTATAATATTATAAAAAAAAAATTATATATAACAAAAAAGTCAGTTAATATACAAGTAAATTCATGAAAATTCAATTAAGTAATTAATATGCCCCGGGCGTTATATGAATCTATAAAAATGTGATAATCGTTATTTTGTCCAGCTATCTGAATTAAATAAATACAACAGTGTGGGATGATTTATGCATAAATATATAAATTTATTTGATGGCTAAATGTGGCATTCAGATCAGGTTTAAAATGATAGTACCTTTTAAGTTATTTTTCGAACAAAACATATTTATTGTCGCCTTTGCGATATGCTCAAATGATATATGTATTTCCAATTAGTGTGCTTAATTTTATATTATAATAATAAATGAGATTACCACCTACGTATATATTGAGTTATTACGATATCTCTGGAACCATAAGGCGTAGCAACTTGAAATTTAATAGGAATATACCTTGCGCCGAGTAGAGTCAGCTACGAATGATTTTACGAAATTCCACCCACAAGGAGGGTTGGGGGGTGGCTAGTATTATAACAATACTACTTTCAATAACGAACAAATTGTTACTTTGAAATGTAAATCCTAATAACGCAGAAAATTTGCAAAGTATGATGTTCGGCTATGAATATTAGACACTAAATTTGGCTTTATTTACAGTCAAATCTAAAATTCTGTTGCTATTAGTGAAACCATTTACTTTAAACATGAGTTTCTCAGTTAACCTTTTGTTGCATTAATCAATGCATACAATAACGCTATAGAAATTTGTAGTATTCCCTATACCTAAAAATAAAATTAAAATAGCCTCTTATAAAATCCAAATGGCTTAGATAGTTTTGTACGCAACTGCAAGAGTTTTGATAGGAAAGTCATTTTAACAGTTAATAAAAATAGAAAAATTTCAATCTTGATGTTGTTATTTCTTTCAATTTTTATACGAAAAGAAAAAATTACATCTTCAATCACTTTAAAGATCTTTGGTAGTTATTGCAAGAATACACCTGAGAATGAAAAGAGTTTTTACAACCCGGGATGTCCTTAACAAAATGAGACTATTAATAAATATCTAAAATAAAACTTTATGGGTTAACGAAGCGAAAAATTTTACCGAAATATGCGATTTTGAGCTGCAAAGCTAAAAGCTAAATTCAATCAAAGATCTTGACTACTACCTAACATCCCCAAAGAAAGACTCAACGAAGAAAAATATTAAATACACACACGTAGTCAACGCGTGAGCCTTGTGTATTGGCTACGCAGGCGGAAAAGCAGTCCAGCCATCTCAAGGAAATTGGTCAACAACGCCCTAGACAGTGGCATCACCAACGTCGTGAGTTATAGGATGTTAGTCTCGTTTACCCATAAAACACTGGCTAAACCCCTAAAAACTACGGTGCCTTTCCAACCTGAACACGGCAGTGTTTTCACAACAACTGCCTTGTTGGCTTTACGTATCACTAGTACTAATTGTTAACAAACTATTCGAAAAGTTTTGGTACCAAGTGACGTCTATTCATTAACCACGCGCGGTCAAACGGTTTACGACATGGCGCCCATCAGTATCCGTATATAAATCCGTATTAAAGACGTAGTACTTTTTAAATAATAGGTATAGTAAGTATTAAAAAAGTAAATATTTTTGAGATACAATATATGGAATGGGGAAGGCATCCTGTAAATTATATGAACGTATCTATTTATAATCTAGTTTAATTATAAATTTAACAACGTATTTTAAAAAGTGCGGTATATATTCATCAATTTTAAAGACAAAGAGATGTTGCAGAAAAAGAACGTTTAGTTGAGTATATGATGCAGGTTAATGAGATAATTAATGTAGTTAAACGAAGCTTATGAATTACTAGTATTCACAGTATTTTCGTTAGATTTTAAATACAGTGTTTCAAACAATTCTTTTGAGTTAATTATAGGCCACAGCACGCCAACTAAACGACAAAAGTCTTATAATCGTGATTTTTTCAGAAGAAATTTAATACTATAACTTGGCAACATAATATTCAATGATTATGCATCAAACTGCGCTTAAATGATACTTTATTCTGAGTCACATTAACAACCAGCCAACAAAAATACTAAAGTTAAAATAAATTTCATATCACTAATCACCTACAGCCACAGCATATAGCGTACATCTTAATATTTTAATACACAAATATTACCAAGCGAAAACTTCATTTTTAACGCATTAAGCGCTAGATGAATAACGCGATGTCTTGCCTAACGCAGAATTTTCAGCGTTTTGATGTGATGGCTGCATGTTAAGACGTTGCAAATATGATTTGCATAGTAAAGCATGATTATCCGCCCGTACATAATGGGTTGACGGCGCTTAAGTAAAGAAAACGAAGAATATATTTTCAATCGAAGAAAAATTAAAATGTAATACAGAAACTTTTTTTAAAGATACAATTTTTATATTACACACGGTAAAGTATAAACGATAAAAGCTAAACGATAATTCTCGCAATACGCTCGGTTGCTGATCAACACATATAACATAAATTTGTTTTACAAATTTTGTCGCGTTGAAATGCTATACAAATAACATTAATAATTAGAACGAATCAGAAACTAAAGATCATTTAAAAACAGAACTTCTTTCTCTCCCTCTTCCTAGGTTTCTACATTGTCGTTGTAATAGGACTTAGACTTACCTGCAGCTTAGGAAAGGAGAGCTAGAAAATTTTGGCTGGCCAGAGAAAATCTAAGTAATTTTACCTCTGGGAGGGTGCAAGAGATGCATGAAAAGTATATCATATGTTTCACCATTATCGACAGAGACTCGGAGGTCTAAAAGAGATCTAACTTTACAACTAGCGCTGCAACGTTACCTTTCCTTCTTTCTTTTCTCTCTCTGCATAGACATGCCCTACGTTATAAAAAAAAAACTTAAAACAACCACCGATACTGTCGAAAATATCTGAATTTGATGCAATTAATACTGTTTTTTATTGTGCACCAAAGTTTATTTTATTGACTACTATCATACATTGTCTTTTACTGTATTAACTAAAACTAATAATACAGGTGAATTATTATATTATTAAGAATTAGTACATGTCGAAATGAATGTGATTAAACGATAATCAATTAATCGAACAACAACAGTTCAGGCAGTGACAGATTTATGATGGAACGGGTAATTGGAAATTCAATTAACGTAGCGTCGCAACATCATAGGAAAGTTGTCGTAACTTTAAATTGATATTGCCATCATCAAATGGTAGCATATTCCCTGTGGAAGTGGTTATGATAAACTAGTTATATGAAGATTGAATAATACTACTATTCATATCACGAAAATTAACAATATTTGATATAACATTACTAATATTTGAATTATATTCAAGTTTCATGAATACGATAAAATTAACATGTCTCTACAAAAAAGGCAATTTTAAAGTAATTATAATAAACAGGTATATTATGAAGGTGCCACTTTCCTTTTAACCATGAAACACATAGCCAAAGATTGAAAGCGGCGACGTTGCATAAGAGGAGGCATATGTACAGCAGTGGATTGACACAGGCGGATGATGATGATGATACATCACACACTGTCATATTGTATAGATTATTATAAAAACGTACTAAACTATTAAAGCTAAATATATTACCTACTACTACCTAATTGATAGCATACAAATATTGATCATGCGTTTTAAATTAAAATCATGGTGGCTGTATCGTAATTTATACAGCAATGATTAGGTCTAAACTTTTTAAGAAAAAATGTAATAGCATTAAACAATTTTTCTTTTTTTCGTAATCTGTAAGACTATTAGGTTGGGTTACTAATGGTAAGCAAGGGGCTTTAATGTCCTGCTCGTTAGACACTTTCTATGAACAGATGAGTTTTCTACCACGTACAGTACTGGTACAACTATTTTCTAGGATCTTTTAAAACACCCATCACCTACCAAAAATACCACATTCCAAAAAATAAAAATATAAATGTAACCGTAAGATCCAGTTTGACTAGTTAACAAAGTAATTAAGAATAAGAAAATAGTAATTAATAAAAGCGAAAATCTTAAATATTACTTATATATTTAATATGTAATATTGGCAAAAAACTAACCTAACTACATAAAATAGCCATTTACAAATTATTAATACATTTTAAATACATATTACGACGCAGTGACACCTGAATAACAAGTTTTTACTTCCTAAGAAAAGACTGAATGTGACCTACATTCAGATAACTCAGTTTTAGGCAGGGCAAATCACAAGTTTATTTAGTGTTTTTATAAAACATTCATAGATGGCGTTGCTCTAAACTTAAAAATGTATACCAAGAACTAGTTAAGTTAGGTTATAGTAAACGAAAATATTATTAAAAGAATAGGGATTTATTAAATTTCATAGTTATATAACTTATAAGTTGTTAACAATATAAAATTTAAAAAATCAACAGATTAAAATAAGTTCCTATATATTCATTTAGTGTAACAAATTGAATATGCGAAAATACGCTTTATACATTAAGATTTCCATAATTAACTAACCCTTTATATTTCCATACAATATATTTTTGCATTAAGAGTAAAAGCAAAAGTACACATAATAATTACGTTAGCATTTTAGCCATGAAAGGACTGAGTCCAAGATTCAATTTACAAGCTTTTACGTTTTTTTATTGACTACTCAGGCTGACGAGGAGTCGGGGCACTACCAGTTTTTTTACACTACAGCTTTGCGGCAGAAATAGGCAGCGCGGTGGTACTAACCCAGATGGACCCCTGTAAAAGGGAACCCGCCTTCCTTATTTAAATAGAATTAATTCAATGCCTTTTGCAACGAATAAACACTATATCAACAGAGTTAAAAATGTGCTTTCAAAACGGGTATAAATCTGTTTAAATATATTTTTACTTCTTTTTCAAATTAAAGTTCTTAATTATCAATCAAGACCGTGGTCACGGGTAGACTTATTTAATAATGTATAATATTCGTGTAAAAAATTGAAATAATTATCTTGAGATACTTTTTAAGTTAGCTTTGTACGACGAATGTCACGTCTATGTAGTACTACACCTTTATTATTTTTAAATATAATTAAGAGATATAATGGAGAATGTAAACACAACTTGAAAGACATCATATAAAACGAAGAAGCCTTAGTTATCCTCTTAAACTCATAAACGATATAACAAACAAGTTTAAGCGCTATTCAACATGCAACGCTTTATTAATGTCTAACTTTTCTATCGGAGATTAAATGTGTCCTGTTGAAATAGTTACTTGTTAGTAAGCTATTTATTATGAGTTTGAGCTAAGTCGTTAGTAAGTACTCCTAAAACCCTGAATGCTCCCCTAAAAATAGTGAATTCAGCTTGTAACGTTTTATTTGTATTTTCTAAGATCAAAGCTGTTTTTTCATTAAAAGAATAGAAAATATTTTGTGGTTGTAACTAGTGGCAGCCGAAATTTAAGCAATGTAGTCTAGTTAATTACCTATAAATAACTTTATTGGGTATTAAAGGCTAGATCTTACGTAAAACTGTGCTATCGTAGAACCATGGTAAAAATATTTTGTAATATGAATTCAGATTACAAATTAGGTGTAGCAAGCAAGACTAGTAAATATAATAATATTATTATCTAATAAATAAAATATTTTATTTAATATTTATATTGCTCACTTTGCCTTTGATAATAAAGTCTCTTATAATAAGGCTGGCTATAACCTAATCGTTTTTTTAATTTAATTAAAATTTATAACAACAGAAGATGCAAAAACAATAAAAATATAATATAGAGGCATAATACATATATACTGTATATATTAAAACAGGAAAACTTTTATAATAACTTTATTACTTTATCAATTAAAATTTAAACCGAATTAAAATAAAAAATCTTCAATCAATTTGATTAGTTATGATACATTACAAATAGTTTAATATTTTTAATTACAAACAAATTATTATTCTCAAATCCTATTTACGGAGAAAAATTGCAAAAGAATTACGTTAGGTATTAAAATTTGAGACTAAATATGGCTTTCTCTACAGTCAAATCAATTGCTTTTGCTTAAACTATTATAACATCAACCATTTATTTTCAGACATAAGTTAAAATTTAAATTATTAAAAAATTGTACAGATAAAATGAGCTCAACAATAAAAAAAGCACATAATCTTAGTTAGTCTTTTGTTGCATTTGTCAATGCATATAAAAACACTTTATAAATTTGTAGCATTCCCGATACCTAAAAATAAAATTCGATAAGAAAGTCACTTAATAGCTAATAAGAATAAAAAAATAAATTTAGATGTAGATATTTCTTTACATTTTTTACAAAAACACAAATGATAACTTCAATTACTTTAAATTTCTTTGGTAATTATTGCAAGAATACGCCTCAACGTGCAAAGAAAATTTTTATAAAATTAATTCGCAATACAACATTTTACAAAGCAGAATGTACTAAACAACCTGCGACCATTAATTATTTAACATCTAAATTTTAATTTTATATGTTAACAAAACGGGAAAGTTTACCGCAATACGCGATTTTGAGCTACAAAAATTTAAGCTTATTTCAATCAAAGAAAATTAGCTTGACTGCCATCTAACATCCACAAAAAAGACTCAATGAAGAAAGTATTAAATACATACGCGTAGTCAAAGCCTTAAATTATTTTTTTATCGAGCCAACTAATGGTTATAATACTTTTATTGACTACGCAGGCAGACAAGCAGTCGGACCACCTGATGAAAACTGGCCAACGACGCCCATAGGCCTGGGCATTACCAGTGACATTACCAACGTGCTACCTATCGTGAGTGAAAGGATGTTAGTTTTGTTTACCCAGTAAAAACACTGGCTACGGTGCCCTTCAAACCGAAAAGCAGTAATATTTTCACACGCACGCACATCATCAGCCTGTGATATATTATTAGCTGTTATATTAGGGAGGCCTATGTCCACTGCTGGAAATAGGCCTCCCTAATATAACCTATCCATTAGGGGCTTTGGACCGTATCCCACCACGTTGGTCCAATGCGGGTTGGTGGGTGCACCGACTTTTACATACCCATCCGACGCATGGAACATCTTACTTTTCAGACAATTGGGTGATCAGCCCAAATTGCCCTAACCAACTAGGAAACAACAACGAAAATATGTTGATTCCCCGCGGGATTCTAACCCACGACCTCCGGTTTCTTAAGCACACGCCAATACCACTAGACTACGGAGGCAGTTGCAATATTTTCACACTACTGTTCTATTGCTGCTATTACGTAACACTCGAACGTATTGTTAACAAACTACTCGAAAATATATGGACCAAGTGACGTCCATTCATTAACCACGCGCGTTCAAATGGTTGAGGACACGGGGTCCAACAGTGGACCATGCGTTGACAGCCTGTGGACGCCGTGTTGAGGCGGTGTGAAATAGGTGTTAAAAGTGGCTCTAATGGCGTAAGCGTTGTCCTACAAATGTATTTTCTTTATGGAATAAGAGAGATTAGCAATCACTAAATTAATAATCCTTATTACACACAAAGTAAATTTTTAAGTAACGGGTATGTTATAGGAAAGGTGCCCTGCAAATTATATGAACGTATATCTAAAAGCTAGTTCAGTAATAAATTTAAAAATTTATGTAAAATCCATGTAATGGAAATTAAGATGTTACAGAAAAAGAAAGTTGAGTTAAGTATATGATGCAGGTTAATGAGATAATTAATGTAGTTAAACGAAGCTTATGAATTAACAGAATTCACACTATTTTCATTAGGTTTTTTCATATATTATTTCAAACAATCCTTTTGAGTTACTTATAGGCAACAACACCGTAAATTTACAATCGTAAATTTCCTCTGGGAAATTGAATTGAAAACTACTATGACTTGGCAATATAATATTTAATGATTATGCATGAAACTGCAGTTAAATATACTTTGACCTCAGTCACATTAACTACCAGCCAAAAAAAACTAAAGCTAAAATAAGTTTCATATCACTAATCACCTACATCTCTAGCATATAGCGTAGATCTTAATATTTTATTATAAAACAAAACAAAAATACTACCAAGCGAAAAGCTTCATTTTGAACGCATTAAGCGCTAGATGAATAACGAGACTTCTTGCTTAACGCAGACTTTTTAGCGTTTTGCCGTGATGGCTGCATTTTAAGACGTTGTAAATATGATTTGCATAGCAAAGCATGTTTATCCGCCCCTACATAATGGGTTGACGGCGCTTAAGTAAAGAATATATTTTCAACCAAAGAAAAATATAAAGGTATTATAGAAAGCTTTTTAAAAGATACAATTTTTATATTACACACGGTAAAGTATAAACGATAAAAGCTAAACGAAAATTCTCGCAATACGCTCGGCTGCTTAACAACACATGTAACATAAATTTGTTTTACAAATTTTATAGTATAGTCAACATTATTAATTAGAACGAATCAAAAACTAAAGATCATTTAAGAACAGAACTTGCTTCTCATCCTCTTCCTAGGTTTCTACATTTACTTTGTAATAGAACTTAGACTTACCTGCAGCTTAGGAAAGGAAAGCTTGAAGATTCTGGCTGGCCAGTGTATATCTGAGTAGTTAAGTAATTTTCCTTCTGGGAGGGTGCAAGAGATGCGTGAAAAGTATATCATTTGTTTCACCATTATCGACGGAGACTGTTGCAGGCCGAATACGGAGCTAATTTTGCAACTACCGCTGCAACGTAACCTTTTCTTGCTACACCTCTCCCTATGCATAGACATATCCCTCATAATAAAAAAAAAACTTTAAACAACCACCAATACTAACGAAAATACCTTAATATTATAAAATCTTAAGTTGTTTTTGATTTTTGCCAAACGCTGTTCTTCTGTTTTAGCCCTGCCCTTGTCGATAATTTTTATTGATTCCCTAAGCGATGGATGTTTCCCAGATGAATGGAAGAATACTACCACTTTATAAAAAAGGAGCAAACCAATCCTAAAAAATATCGTCCTATTTCAATTTTACCTTGTTTCTCGTAGCTTTTTGAGTCTCTCGTGAGTCCCATGATATTCAACCATCTAGACTCCATGCTATCTTCCTATCAACATAGTTTTCGTAAAAAACGCATGTTCACCAACCTGACATGTTTTGTTTCAGACATAAATAAAGAACTGGTTCAAGGCGCGAGGTTGATGCAATTTATACGGATTTTGCCAGTGCATTTGATAAAGTTAACCATACTATTTTAATTCAGAAATTAAAACGTTTTGGAATCCTTGGATCATTGGTTTTATATATACTGCAATGGTTTTATTTCATACCTTGCAAAAAGACTCCAAATAGTGGCTTTAAGTGGCTATACCTCAAAATCATATATTGCTGTATCTAAAGTACCTCAAGGATCCCACCTCGGCCCGTTATTGTTTTCGGTCTTTATCAAAGACCTCACTGTGAAAATTCTAAATTGCAAGTTCCTACTATTTGTGGGCATGGTATCAGAAATGGAATATTCGGTATTCTATTCCTGACAACATGCCTACAATTGCAACAACGAGTTGGAAATGAAAACACACCCGTTAGAGAACGTTTTCGGTCGGACTCTCACCCGTTCTTTATTTTGTCTCATCGTTGTATGAACGCTGCGGAATTACTAAAACGAGCACAAAGGATTGCATTGACAGGAGACGAAAGATAAAATGGGTAAAAAATAATATCAATAATCATTTCTCTAATCTTTGATGTTTCGTAGACGTGAATATTTTTTTTTAAATATTACGAAATCTTTAAAGTAAAGTAACGTGCCATTATGGGTACACATATTAAAAACTGTAATAATTTCCTGAAAAGTAAATTGTATCTCGCCTTAAATACAGTGGCTGTAGAACAATACTAGCATAATAGTCCCATATGTAAATATCGGCAAGAAAATTATTTCTTTCTTGCCAATACTTAAATATGGCTCTCTAATATGCGACGCGATGCAGGGTACCAGTGGAAATTTCACCACTGTGCAGTATGTTCTGATTATACAGTCTTGCTTCCACTGGAAAAGCACTAAGAGCTACTATTATCTATGGGGTATAAGCTTTCTGGGCAATTTGCTATGGTCCGTAGCATAGAAGAAAGATATCTCTCATGAGATGCCGTCTTTGCGTTCTATGAAAGCAAACTGTCATAGAAGTAAGCCTCAAAACAAATCAGGAAATTAAGACAGCGCGCTAAAGAGTGTCCTATGTGCACAAATCTTATCGCCAATAGCCCTGAGCGGTTGACAAGAGGATACCTGTCATAAAATCTCCAGAGAAGAAGCAGTGCTGCTTATGTCAGCATGGCACTTGCAGTGGCAGCCCAACATACTCAGAGAGAGAGAGAGAGGAAACCTTGGTAAGGTAGGTAATAAGGGGATATGTCAACGGAAGTTATTTGTTAGAAATAATGAATATGATCCAAGATCAAATGATTCAGGAAGTAAAACTGCTATCACAAACCAAAGTTAAACAGTAAATATAATAAAAAAAATATTTAATTTTAGTATGTAAATTCCAGTAGAAACAAAATTTAGCATTGATGCAAACAGTTATTAAAAAAAAGTTGAAATCATGACTTCAGTATTTGAGTGATAATATTTTAGAAATGGAACAATGCCTAAAAATATTTCTTGCGTAGAGAAGGTATATCAAATGATGTCGTAGTTGTGCACTGAAGCGGTAACTGTGCGATAACATAACCAAGACGTTGTCTTCAACAGATTATGACTCCCCATTGTTTTCCATTACCTCATTCTTCATAACATGAAACTTTATATAGACGTAATTCAATCTAATGCTAAATTATTATACTGCTAATATATCATTATGCGTGGAGTGCAAGGAAAATACGAGTAGGTTAAGAATACAATAATTTGCCGCGTATTTCTTGTAGTTTAAATATAGGTTTCCACATTTAGTCAATGTATAACTAATAAAGACAACACATATTTTAAACTTGACTATATAAGTATGTAAATATTACAGTGGTGTGAAAGAGCACCTTTATGACTTACCTGTTTTTAAAAAAAGATTTCCAAGCTTTTACTCTTAAGATACTTTTAACTTATATTTAAGAAAGAAAGTCGAGAAATAACACAAGAGTTTGTTATCACTGAGTCGTTCAGCACGAGATTGAATACAGTGAATACTCCGATCATTTTAGTCTTTTCAGCGCTTTACTATAACGGCTGAATTTTAAGACCTTGTAAACTTGATTTGCATAGTAAAGCGTGTTTAACCGCGCGTACATAATAAGTTGACGGCTTTTATGTATAAATTAAATTAAATTTAGAGCCATTGATCTAAAGTTCAAACTGTTTTTTTTTTTATTAAACACTAGCGACCCACCCCTGTTTCGCACTGGTGCTATGCGTATACTAAATGCACCTACTATATTAAGCGTGTGTTACATATAAACCTTCCTCTTCGATCACTCTATCTATTAAAAAAACTGCATCAAAATCCGTTAAGTAGTTTAAAAGATTTAAGCATGCATAGGGATATAGGGACAGAGAAATCGACTTTGTTTTATACTATGTAGTTACTGAAACCGCCAAAATGATTCCATTGATGAAAAATAGTCACTCTATACAAGTCAATAAGATTACGAAATAAGAAGAATAAAGAAGTTGAAATTTAGCCATAGCGTCGCCGGCGGCGGCAGAAAATGCATCTGCTGCTTGTTAAAAGTCATCTAGATTCAAACAATTTAGAAATTTAATTTATTAATTAAATTTCTAAATTGTTATTTGTGGCGTAGCAGGACCCTACCACCGATCTGGTCCTGCTGACAAAAACGAGGAAGGCCCAAAAGGCGGCAGAGCGTGCGGAAAAGGACCGCACGCTCGAAGAAATGGTAGAGGCCGCACGGAGGGAGCGAGAGGCCGTGGAGGAGGATGCCTTAGTGGCGGAGGATGCAAAGGAGATGGCGCTCAGAAATTTGAGCATCATCTCCCAGGTGGCCACAAGATCCGGCAACCTTAAAGGCACGTACGTCCGTGCCCTAAAAGAGTGCTCCTCCGCCGTAAAAAAGACGATCGATGTTATAAGCCGCTCCGCCCAGTCAGCTGAAATAAAGAAATATGCGGCTGACAATAAAGCTCTAGTAGCTAGGGTGGAGGCACTAGAAGAGGAAGTGCGGCGTCTGCGGCCTCTCGGACTAGAGAACCGGCAGTTAAGGGCCGCACTGAAGGGAGATGTCCACGCTGAGGGACTGCCAACCGAACTAGAGCAAATACTGCTGCGCCTCATCGTGGACATGGTAGGCCCTATGTTCCAGGCTCACCGCGACGACATTGCAGACCGCCTTCTGCCGGAGAAGCGGCTCCATCCTCCACTGGCCGCCGATAAACGGGTGGCTCCCACGTTTGCGGCAGTGGTGAGGCCTGCTGCTGCCACTGCTGCCCCTGCTGCCCCACTGCGTGCAGCAACAGCGAATGGAGGCGTGAAGGCGCTCCCAAGTCAAAGGATGATGCCCATTCTAACCTTCCCCATAAAGAGAAGGGCAAAAAGCGGAAGAAGAAGACCCCCGCACCAACCCAGGCCAGAGTGCGACCGGCGCTGCGCAAGTGGCTGCAAAGTCAGCGGCACCAGAGCATTCCACTGATGGGTGGACTCTGGTGTCCTGCCGTAAAACTGCCAAGCCTGGCGCTGGTCCTAAAGCGACTAAGCAATTGAACCTCTCTAACCTCGTCGGATGTAGTGATAAAGCTGCAGCCGGGCGCAGCGGAAAAAGGGATCACATATTCTGTCATCCTCCAGGATGCTAAGAAAAAATATAAACTGGAGTATATTGGAATTAATGGTCTCCGGTTCCGCCATGCGGCAACGGGGGCCCGTATCCTTCAGGTTCCGGGGGCCGCCAGCGGTGAAAAGGCCAACCAATTGGCAGAAAAGCTTCGCCAATTGGTTGGTCCAGAGGTGGCTGTAATATCCAGTCCCGAAAAGTGCGCGGATCTTCGCATATCGGGTCTGGATGATTCCGTAGATAAGAGGTTGAGGTGGTAGCGCAAAAAGACAGCTGCCCGGTCACCTGCGTAAAAGTCGGAGAAATTAGCCAAGACCGGATAGGTCTCGGCGGAGTAGTGGTGCGCTGCTCTGTGTTAGCCAAAAAAAAAAATTGATGGTGGGCGCCTCCTGATCGGGTGGTGTTCAGTGCAGGTGAAACCGCTTGCGGCGCGTCCGATGCGCTGCTTCCACTGCCTTGAAATCGGGCACGTAGCGGAGCAGTGCCATACGGGCGTCGACCGCAGCAGTGCCTGCTACCGAAGTGGCCAGCTGGGCAACCAAAGTAGAGGTTGTTAGGCCACGCCGCACTGTATCTTGTGCGCTGCAGTAAATAAACCAGCTGGCCAAAAGTTAGGGAGTCCGGCCTGCACGACCACCAAACCCGACAGGAGGCGGACGAATAAAGAGAGGCCTGGGCTTGGAAGCCAGGTGCCCAAGCCCAGCGCTTCGGCTGAGGGGACTCAAATGGCCCTCGAATAAAGATGGCCACGCTAAGCATCCTGCAGGCAAATCTGAACCACTGCACCAGAGCTCAGGATCTGTTGTTTCAGAGCATGGCGCAGTGGTCGATCCAGGTGGCCGTAATGTCGGAACCATATAACGTTCCCCCCGGCGATAACTGGGCCGAGGACCTGTCCGACACTGCGGCAGCGGTCTGCGGGACTGCTGCGGGATACCCTCAACCGAGGAATGTGAAGAAATGACCAGGCTTCGTCGGCACTCTGTTGGGAGATATTGTAGTCGTTTCAGCGTACTTTTCTCCCAACAGATCTCTCGCCGACTTCGAGGGCTACCTAGATCGGACGGTCCCTTCTTACGGACCCTTCCCTGTGCTGGTCGCGGGGGATCTCAACGCCAAATCACTGGCTTGGGGTTCACCTGCGGCAGACGCACGGGGAAGGACACTGGAGGAGTGGCTCCTGGAGGTCGGGCTGTCGGTCTTAAACAGGGGTTCGGTAAACACGTGTGTTCGAGCCCAGGGCGGGTCGATCGTTGAAGTACCGTACGCTAGCCCCGCCCTGGCTCGCCGAGTACAAGGCTGGATGGTGTTGACGGGCGTCGACACCCTGTCGGATCATCGTTACATCCGATTCAAGGTTTCCGCCTTCTTCTATAACGGCCCTGGCCGGACCCCGAGGGACGCCGGCCCCAGGTGGCGCCTCGGAACCCTGCACCGAGAGCTGCTGAAGGAGGCGGCAATAGTGCAGTCGTGGGTCTCAGCGCCCGACAATGTCGATGTGGAGGGGGAGACACAATGGCTCCGGGACGCAATGTCACACTGTGTGTGACGCGTTGATGTCCCGGGCCAAACGTCTCCCTCCTAAACGCCGGGTGTACTGGTGGAATCCAGAAATCGCTGCGATGCGCAGAGTGCATCGCGGTGCGGCGCCAGCCAACCCGTTGTTGAGGTCGACGGCGCAGAGACCCGGCCCTGGAGGCCGAATCGCTCGCCTCTTTCAGCAGCAAAAGGATGGCACTCAAAGTGGGAATAGCCGAGACGATCGCCGCGGCTCGGGAGGAGTTGATGGCGGCGCTGAACAGTGATCTGTGGGCCCTTGGGCGTCCTTGGGCCCCCCCACTCACCGAGGGTCTGGCGCCGCTTCCCGTTAGCGGCGATCCCCGAGGCTTCATTCCCATAGCGAGAGGAGCAGACGGCACCTTCGATGGTCCCAAATGGCACGGATGAGGTTGACCCAGTCCCGGAAGCGCCAGAAGTCACGCCGGCAGAGTTCGGTGCAGCCCTTCTGAAAAGCTTTTAGAAGTGACATAAATTATATATTTATTTTTAAACCAAGGTAAAATGATTCCATCGTACCAACACGATGTTTGCATATCATTTGAAATTCAAATATTCTAGCAACAGAACATAACAGAGCTATAAATATTAAAACTATGTATATACTTTGTCGTTTCTTACGTTTATGTCACGTAAGTAATACTTATTTAAAAGTAATTTTATTATATTTTGGTCTTATTATTTATGTCTTAGTTGTATTGGACTTAGGTAGTGGTAGGTCCCCTTTAACTACCACGGTGCCTATTGCTGCAAAACAGTAGTGTGCAAAACATTATTGTGTTCTAGTTTGAAAGACATCGTAGCCATCGCATTTTCTGGGTAATTGAGACGTAACATCCCTTGTCTCAAGTAGGAAGCTAATTGGTGATACCACTGATATAGCCGATGTCCATGGGCGTCGGTGACAACTTTCCATAAGATTGGCCGACTACTCGTCTACGTTCGTTTGGCAAATAATACTATTTAATAAAGATTATTATTTTATTACTAGCTTCTTACCACGACTTCATATGGGAGGTTAGTTTTTCATAAATTTTCTGTTATTTTAAATAAAAGCCTAAGTGACTTCTAGTTTTATCAGCTTTCTTCTAGAGAAAGTCCCGTCAAAATCGAACAAGTTGCTCCAGACATTAGCTAAAACAAACTTGCCTGTTTGTTTTACTTACGAATTTTGTCCGACTAACAAACTTCGAGTAAAGCGCGTTCTACAGCGCGCTGATCAACAATTAAATACTTTACTTAATAATAATTTCACGTTACATCTTATGTGAATAACTGATCGATTATATCTCAATTTTAACTTAATGTCACAAACTTTGGTACTTCATTAATATATCGCATCAAAGTAACTTTCCCCTAACAGTTGTTGTCAATTATCGTGATTATAAGTGGGTACTAACGCAAGCGTTGTCTAGCAACAGATTTTTAAGGTTTAAGTGTTGCGGTAATCACTTTTATCATTGTTTGAATATACTTAATACGCAATTTTTTAAAATAACTTCATATATGTAACGTCATACATGTATGTTTTTTTATAATCGATTTTGATATAATATGATATATAATCGAACCAGCATAGTTATTCAGATTCTAACAATCCTTTGTGTTTAAATATTTTCAAACGGACTTGTAATATATAAACCCGCAAAAGGTATGTTAATCGAAACTATATTCTTAATTTTCCCTATATCTCTTGAAAAACACATAAATTACTTATATACAAAGATAAATTAAGGGCAAAGCTATATCCGAGTTTAACTATGTTACAAAGTTCAAGAAAAATCATAACAAATTAATTCATTCATGGTGAATTCGAAAATATATATTTATTAATTTTAGTGGCATTAGTATAAAATTCACAAATTGAACTACTTTACAATTTAACCTGAGAAATTTATTACAACCTATGAATTGCATGGGCAGTAATTATGTCGTCTATATTATTTAATTTAATGGACTGAACTCTGTTAGTGACAACTGGGTAATAAGTCAAGTTGAATGCTATTACCATTTATATTGGATAATTTTGCCGGGCTCCTTGATTGCTGTTTATAAACGAAATTCAAAGCTATTACCTTCTGTATATGATCAATTATTTAAACTTTAAAATAACGTATATTTCTTATGTTTTGATTTGAAACATAGAGAAGTTTATGTAATATAAGAATACATTTTATCATATGCAGTAAAATATGGTCAGATGCAAATTTCTCTGTGTGAAAACTTTTGTTTGGATAAAACTGCATAAGGATTCGACCTCGATTTTCTAAAAGCAGCAAAAAATTATCAACATTACTTGGTACAAACGACACCTTATGAGACAAATACAAATCATTTCTCTGTAGCTTTATTTGTCATGCAATTTTTAAAATTCGTAAAAAATTCTTAATGCTGACCATTAAGCTGAATAATTGAACTGAAATAAAATGCCTAGTATTGGAAAAAATTCAAATTTGCTATTTGGGTTTAAAATCAGAGATAGATTTTTTAAACATTGCTCATACGAAAAATAAATAAGTTTGAATTTTTTTGTGGTTTCAGCAACAGTTCGAGAAAGACGTCCCACTGATTTTTAATGATGGCTTTAAGAAAGACGCAATAAATTTGCTCACCGCACTAAGGCGTAACATTACATCTCGTTTACCCAGTAATTGTGCTGGCGACGGTAAACTTCACATCGGAATGCAATAATATTAAAATACAATTGCTTTATGGCAGAAATAGATACTGCGGTGGTAGTTTCCCTGATGGTCAAAAACGACCAACTATTTTTTCAGTTTTGAAATTATGATTCCTATACCTGAAAGACTGCCTCCGTAGCCTAGTGGTACGGGCGTGTGCTCCAGAAACCTGAGGTCCTGGGTTCGAATCCTGCGGGGACTCAACAAATTTTCATTGTTGTTTCCTAGTTGGTTAAGGCAATTTGGACCGATCACCCGATTTTCTGAAAAGTAAGATGATCCATGCGTCGGATTGGCATGTAAAAAGTCGGTCCACCCACCCGCATTGGAACAGTGTGGTGGGATACGGTCCAAAACCCCCTAATGGAAAGGGGTTTATTAGGGGAGACCTATGTCTATCAGCAGTGGACTATCACAGGCTGATGGTGTATGTGGTGTGGTGTGTGTACCTGAAACTACTGTAAGTTTATACCAGGCAATCTTAGTTACTGTCTCAATTTATGAAGTAAATTACATCAATCGCATAAAATACAAAGTTGCCAAAGCTTTATCTTTTAAGCAAACTTAATTTCGGTAAGGCGGCGTTGCATAGCTCCATTATAAATAAATGAATTGTAAATTAACTTTTTTTTATTTTACATTAAACTGGTTTTAATATTTTAAATATGAAAACAGAAAACTGTTTTCAATTATTTATTATGTGATTATAAATGTTGCAGCTTATCACACTATAAATGAAGTGCTCACTTTATAGAATGTTCAATACTAAGTGATGTTAGAAGGATTCCTGTTTCAATATGTCTTTGAGACAATATCATTGAGAGTATATAGAACGTATGGTCTCATATTAGGCACCTTATTTTGAAACACAAATACGCTTTGAGATATCTGGGATTTGCTTATAGAGGTTAACATAAAATGACACATTACAGCTATCAGCCTAATAAAGTCCACTGCTAAATTTAGACCCTAACACAAGCTGCAAGAGATACGATCCGCCATACGCCACCTGCATCCACCGACTCCTGCACATTTGCAAAGGTCGCCACTCAATCTCATGGAGGGTCATCCCACACTGCGATGGTCAATACCAGGCTGCCACTCGAGAAAATTATACGAGCTATTCGGCCAGCCGACTGACACTTCAGCTCACTAATTCTGTGGGCTATGATAGTTACCGTCGTTTTTTGTGGATTTCTGCATTGCGCACTTTATCACGTAAAGAAATACCGAGCGTAGCCCGCTCCATATCTCGCTAAGCGACTTCGAGCTTTAGCATACGGCCGGCCAGCACTAAATGTTTACGCTTCAGTGCCATAGGTCATTACTGGCAACACAAACTGGTAAAAGACCTTAGCCTTGAAATATTGAGGGATACTGGACGAGAGGTAGAGAAAGTATGATAAACAATGTGGATCGGCTTGTGAAAAAAATTCGTCTCGCTAAGGATCCTCGTAAGTTGACGCAATGAAAAAAACTTTTCTGTTAAAATTATCTTTGGGGTAATGCGATATCTGCCTTATTAATGGCAATCTATGCGCTAATAAAAGCTAGGAAAATGAAAATGAAACACTATGTATTTTTATAAAATTTCAAAATGTGACATCAAATTACACTCAAGCAAATACAAAATGTCATATATCTTCATCTGTGGGTATTACTGCAAAAGATATTTAGCTCTAAAGCTAAATACAAAATATGTTTAGTGAACTAATCCACTAAACATCTTTTGCAATTATTGCTACAGATGGTAGATCAAATTATAATAATTAAATACAAATATTGCTTTATTAATGGCATACATCCTATTTATTATCCATTTCATTGACGTATGTTTCTCAACGTTATCGAGCGTGCACCGCTTCATTGGGTTCTTAAGATGGCGTCATAATCTCCCGTAACAGAGGAGCACTTCTAATAGGTACAAATAGAAGAATTGATAAATCTCTCTAGTGATTGCCACTTCACGGCGCTATCGTTACTATTGCCGGGATTTAGTTTCCTTTTCTTTGCCATATACGATTTATGGTATCTAATATTTAAACCGATAATGATATACTAAACGATTAAGTTGTACTATTGTTAAAATTACTAATGCGCAAAAGAAACCGGAGGTCGTGGGATTGCTTTAAAAAAATAACTGTTTTATGGCGATACTGGTTGGGCTAGTAGCTAATCTGATAATCGATCGAGAAATGGTTGAAAAGAAGCCAAAAAAGTGACCTTAGTTACCACAATAAGAATGTCGACAAAATGTTGAAATACAAACTAAAAAAAAGTTAATAAGATTTATCCGTTTATCTTATTACTAAAATAAGGTCAAAAGAGTTTCATATTTATTTAATTGTATACTTTTGTAAATTATGACGCAGCCAAAGAAGAAGAGAAAAGAACTATACGGCCGATTTATATCATTTCTCAACAAAAAGAGCAAAAGCATGCACATAGTGCAAGCTCAGAGAAGGACCAGACGTAAAATTTTGTTCGAAGATTAATTAAAAAATTCTCGACAGTGGCATTCGTAACTATAACATTTGATATATTAGATCTCATTCGTTTCGCTTTAATTAAACTTTGGAAAAGGATTCCACATCAGTGTTGCTCTGTGATGTAGACTACTCTTTAAGATAAGATTCAATTTAATTTTTTTTTAATACCTCTTATAACCTACGGTTGTTAAACACATATTTTTTAATATAAATTTAAAATCGGTATTTTCATTTCTTTTACAAATAAAGAGATGTTCTAGAAAGGAAAACAAATCGTAACCAATTTAAACGTTATGTAGATGTATTTCCAATAAAATACGATATTTCTTCCACAAACAGTATATTTAAAAAGTTATTTTATGTTAACAGAGGCTTTTGTATGAGGTTGTTTACAGTTATTACTTTAATTTAGCGAATTTTAAATATGAAAACAGTAACTTACTCCACGGCATCCGTTTGAAAACGTGCAGTCTGGATATCGAATCGGCGTTCAATAACTGAACTGATCAATTACAACTCTCGACATATAAGACAGCTCGAGCAATAACTTTGATACAATATTATTTATAAGGAGTAGAAGAATATCGCTCTGTTAAAATATCATGCTTTTGTTAAATTTAATTCAACATACGACCTACAGACGGCACAATATGCTACTTTTTTCTCGAAGTGTGAACGAAATAAGAACATTCTGATTCTTTTGATTCGAATTTTGTGCTGAGTTTAGCTAGTCGAATTAGTTGTGTTTATTGGTAAATAGAAAAAAAGCGTCATCTTTTCGTGATGCGGCAAGCGGAATAAAGTTTTGTCCATTTTGCACCAATACGACTATTTTAAGATCTTTGATAGTTTTCTATCATTTATCACGAAAAAATAGAATAAAAGGATCCTAGTCGAATTTTTTTAATGCGATTGGCCAAGATTGAGACTAAATAATAAAAATAAAATACAATGAATAAGAGTTCCCTTACAATAACTATAAACGGTTTTATTGAAAATAAAAACAAAAACAGCGAGATGCCAATAAGTATTAAACCCTTGTGAAGTCTACATTAATAGCAGCTTATGCAAATGAGGGTGCGATTACAATAGAAGCGAAGTTACACGACCCTTACCTGCCAAATAACTAGTCCAAATTACTCCTAGTGAATTTCATTAGGACCGACATCAAAACAATATTTAATGACTCTGTTGTTTAATGGATTAGACAAGTTAATCTATTGATATATTAGCTATTGAAAGTCGAGCATTTCAAATTGGTAAATAGATGACACAGAAAGACGATGCACAGAAGATGTGTAACGATTTTTGTGTATTTGCAATTAAATTGTGATTACAGTTACAAAAATAAATAAAAAACACATTAAAAAAATAGAAAATATAAACCAAAACTAACTTGCGGCTAAAAAAATTAAATGTCACTTTTTTCACAAGTTATGATATCAGACAATATTGTTATGATAAATATGACATATGTTAGGATACAAATATTTAACGCATGCATCCGAGTGTTTATATATGCGTGTGTTTATTTTTAATTACTTATGTGTTTTATTGTGTATGTGGAGAATTTAAAAAAAAAAGACAGGGGTGGAGTTTGAACCTGCTTATGTCTTAACATGTTCGTGCACTGTCGATTGTAAGTCCGTGACGCATCCCTATACAAAGATTTTATATCGGTAATTGTACGCAAATAGTTGAATATTTTCTAGATTATATTATTTAAATTAAATTAATACTTGATGCCTAATTATCTGAAGATAAATTTATCGGAACCAACACGAGATAGTTTACAAGTCTAAATTTTCAATACACATGCGGGAAAACCAACAGCAAGTAGTTTAAAGTCCTCTCTGTAAACGATAAATATATTACATTCCATTAACATATATTTTTTTTACTTTGTATTTTAAAAATATTTAAATTATAAAAAATAACGCTGTTTGTCAATAAGCAAAACACTGACTTTGTACAAATATTTTCAAGTTTAAAAACGAAATTAAATAGCAGAGGAGCTAAAATTGCCTGATTCTTCGACAATTATATATGGACCCAAAGTCAGTATTTTCTTTCGTTTTTCATTAAAAAAATGCGTTTAAGAAATAATAAAATAACGAGTTCAATTACAAATAATGAATACAAGTATTGTAATAAAAAATAGAATGCAAGTATAAATTAAGTGATTATAAACCGTTATAATAAAAATCTATTTAAAGCCTTCGAATAACATGCTCTAAACAGTGTTACCCGCAAAATTAAAAGTTCATCACGAGGGCTGGACCAGAGCAAAGTGTGAACTTGTACGGGAACAAAGTTTGACGCTATTTTAGAAACTGAATTTTGTTTGCGGCTGACGTTGAAGTGAAATTTTAACTTTTAGTGTATATTATAAAATTACGAACAAGGTATCACATAAATAATAGAGAAGTAAAAGGAGAGTCATGAGTTTATAATTATGTTTCGCTATCATATCTTAATACATTCCTTACTCTTTCTAGTTCTTATTTTATCTCTTTTCTCCCTTTGCAACCCATTCGTCTCGACTCGCTCTTTAGGAAGTCATTCACAAAAATCCTATGGCAAAAAATAGCTTACTAACATAAAATATTTTTTTTTCTCTTATAGTGTTCATGATCTTCGTAATTATTCTTTTGCATAAACCAAATTTATATAAAAACCTTTATAAACATTTACGACACATAAAAACTCATTTGAGAATCCTGCAAGGGGTAAGCTTGCTTTCTTGCCCAATTACCGTGAAAAATGTTGCCTCCCCAATTTCTGCCCTTTGAAAATATGGTTGTGTCAAGCTAATAGAGATAAATTTCAAACGCTCGACATTGCCTTTTCCTATGATAAGTTATCTTACGAAATTGTGAAAAAATATTAGACACGCCTCAAACATACACTTTAATTGATTTGTTTAAATTTAAATACAGATAAACGTGAAAATATTTAAAATTTGATTAGTTAAACAATTTAAGATGAACTTCTACCAAAATTAGTCAACGTAAACTAATAAATAATTATTTTTATAACAGTTTCTTCTCCTGGACTGAATGAAAATATATCAACTCGATAATAGTAGTAACTAAGTTGATAAGATATTGTAAATAACTTTGTTGAGAAGTTTGCCCTTAAGTCGATATTTATGGATTTTTGTCAGCGTAAATCGGCTTTACGTAAAAACTTAGAAATTTATGCCGTTATATGTTTATAAGGCATTTTTTTCTTTCGATTTTCGAAACAATACATCTTGTTTCTAATAGCGTATAGCCATGCAATTTTCCCAGTTATTAATATAAAATAAGTTGTGCAAGATTACTATTTCTGACTAGCTTTTGCCAGCGACTTCGCCCGTGTATGTAAAAATCGTTTAGTTAGTTTTCCGAAATATAAAACCTTAAGTTACTGTCAGTCATATCAGCTATGTATCAAAGAAAGTCTTATCAAAATCGGACCAACCACTCCAGAGATCAGGCAGAACAAACATACACAAAAATTATTTTTTTTGTAGGGGTTATAAATTTATCATAATGTTATCGTTTTAAAACGGTTATTTTAATGTACGAAGCAGATACTCAAATTTTGATATATTTATATAGATAAACTTGGGCTTAAATAAAGTATATTCTTTATATATGAATATTTGTACAAAGTATTGTTATCGATTGTTTTTCATTAAGTTACGTTTTAAGTAAACAGTGTTTTATAATATAAAAATAAAAAACGCGGAAAAACTGCATTGCATTTTGCGTAGCACCAAAGGGTTTCGGAATGCCGCTATCATTGGTGCCTTATAAGACGATTTCGGGAACAACTAACTATTTTTCTCGACTATATTTATTTTAATTCACTGTCCCACTGACTCCGTGCTAAAATGTTCAATGCCCTCTATGCGTTGATTTCATTTTTGTTTACATACATAGTCTTCACATCAACCTAAGACGACCAATCAACTATCATCATTTTTATATTACGTACCAGGTTCTTAGAAATTACTTCATCCATTGTTAAAAGCATTTTCTATTGAATTTTTCTGTCCCGGTTAGAGTTATATACCACCAAAAATTTCAGCCTGATAACGAACTAATCATAACTAAAAGTAAAAACCAATTAAAATACATTACAAATTGAAACACCTGGCTTGCCATATTCACAAGGTAAGGTACAGTAGTCACTGAATTTCATCAAACACTTTCAGGAGACATCTAAACTTTTTGTAATATTTATTTCCTTCTTTTGCTTGTCCTTCACAGTATAAAATGCTAAAAGTTATATTATACCCTAAGATTACCTTGTCCGTCGCAATATCACAGTCATTTATTACGTGACCCTTTGCTATTTTATTTCTTCATAAAAACATTTTCCGTTCCTTTTTTCAAAGAAAGTACGCACAAAGGTTTCTTATAAAGCTACAAACGTCGGACGCCAATCGTCATACAAAATTACTCTCACAAATTTTAAGGCTCTCGATTGACATTGCTTAGCTGTGCAAAATAAATTCTGATCCTCTAAATCTTCAGGATTACAGGAATTATAAACTTTGTATTAATTTTGTACTGAATATTTTGCATATGAGACTTACAAGAGTAACAAATGTGACAAAATTGTAATATTTTTTAAGACTAGCTGACCCGGCAGACTTTGTACTACTCCAAGAAAAAAGATCTAAACGTTTTGATTACAATTATAAATGTTTAAAAAAATTGTTTGATAGAAAATTAACAACTTTAGTAAATCTTTCAACTGTATTTAGGAGGAATTGAGTATGTTTTTCGACTTTTAAGAAGAAATATTTAGTTAAAAATAATATCTACATATATATAAGTATGTGTATATATATATTTATTCCCTAATGCCGATTTTTATATTTAATTTCCTTTTAAATCTTTATGTACTTTCACAAATAATTCAAGTATTCATCATTAGCTAAATCGGTTCAGCCGTTCTCGAATTTTGGCCAACGAACAGCAATTCATTTTCATATATCTAGACAAGACTAGATATGACAAATAAATTACTCATTTGTAGAAACTAATCTGCACCGCCTACTCTCTGTATCTATGATTCCAGAGGACAATGAGTAAATTTTTTTCTTTATATATATTTTAATATTTTAGAAAATTCAGCTTACTCATGTTATCCAGTTTTATTCATATTTAAATAGTTTGATCTATTCTTCTGCATCGTTAAGATGTAGCATGATATATTTATAAGTTAAAAACACAGCATTGTTTTAACACGTACTAGCTTCTGCTCTGCGGTTTTACCCGCGTAGTGATTGTAATTTGTTACAATAACCATTACACATTAAATGTTTAGTCCAAAGGTTTATGCAGTTCATGCTGAAACAGCTTGCCGTTGGCAGAAAATCTCTCTACATAAAAACACTTTAATGTAATCCATGCACACTTTATTCTTATATGTTTTTGCTTATAACTTTTCTAATGTATGAGCATGTTATTGTAGTTTCATTACAATTCTTCTAGTAGGTTATAAGTGAAAGAGTCCAATAAACGTCCGTCCATATAAACTTTATTCTTTGTGTACAACAAATATCTTCTAATTCTTTTGCTTTTAATATAACCTTAATAAGCCTATTAGCGTTATCCCTCAGGCTAAATTAAAACAAAGCTGTCTAAAACATTCGTAGAAGAAACCGTTTTAGAACGCGTGTTCAATATAATAATACCAATCTGGTTTAATGTTTCTGTAATCCAGAATAAATAAAACAATTAGATTTTAATTATTTAATTTTTTTGTTACTTTGCACAATTATAAGTGCACAACTTTCGGTACGGAACAGACGTAGAAAAGTAACTAACAGCAACAAAGAATATTCGTACGTATTAAGTTGTTATTTATATATAACAATTTATCATTGAGAACTCTATGTATCCGACAATTTGTTACCACAGGTTACTTGGTTAATACATTTTATTAGATTTATTTTCCTAAACTATAACAAAGAAAACTCTGTTTGTGTAAAGAACTACAATTTAATATACATGTAATTAACTGTTACTGAATAACTTGTCATTTTGGCTAATGTTAATTAATCTGCGACATTTTGACTTATTTGACATTAAATATTGCCTCCGTAGCCTAGTGGTAAGGGTGTGCCTGTGTGTGATTATGGGGGACTCAACACATATTCATTGTTATTTCAGTTGGATAGGGACATTTGAGCTGATCACACAGGCTGATGATGATTAAATATTGTCTAAAAGTTCGAACCGTTTCGTGTCGTATAGCTATAAAAATCTGTAATACTAGGTATTACAAAGAATAACATGCAAATATTTGGATTTTTTACAGCATCACGATTATACTTAAATTATTTACTCAAATCAGAGTAGTAAACCAAATTAAATCAACAGAACTTCTTTCAAACGCCACGAAAGCAAACCCGTCATGAGCCTGGGGCGCGAGAAAAACTTATTCTTCCGAGGACCCTTGGAGATGACGGAGCAATTGCTGCGGATGATAACATTGCGATTCGAATAAAGGGACGATATTTTGCGGGGCCCTCGTAAAGCACACGCGTCTGTGAGCCGACTAAGCGAATTTCACGTCCATTTCGACTATACGCGACGACCACGATACGATTTCATTTAAATTTAGTACCGTTTTAGGATATATTTTACTATTATTTTCGAATAAAATGCAAACAAAGTCTGTAGCGAATCATTAAGTTAGATCAGGATTTATTAACAAACATGAATTGTTTCATTATATTGTTCTTTTTTCTTGTGCTTGCAATAGTTCTTTCAATCACAGCGCAAAGAATAAGATTATTTAATTTAACTAAAAACAAGTGGAGCCATAATATTTTTGCATCTTACTAACATAAAATCTTTTGTAGTTCTAAAGATAAATTGACAAATAAAAACCAATTCTATTTTGAAACAAATTATCAGTATACTTGTCTAAATGCACTAATAAATTGGTTTAAGGATATAACCCTTGAAGAGATGGTTTTGAAGTCACTGATCGAGATCTTTCTGATAATAAGTAAGAATTTTTCTTTTGCCAAGCAGAGATAAGCTAAGAAGGGGAAATCTTTTCTTAGCTTATCTTATTATAAAACCTAAAAAATGGGATTTCGGGATAGTAAACAATGGAAAATAACTGGGCAGTAGAAGACGCAGACAACAGCTGGTATATTTATATTAATGATATTATTTAATGACTAAAATTGTTTAATAAACTAGCTTTAACAAAAATCCGCTATTAAGGTTTTTAAAATGTAGAGTTATTAATTATAAATAAATATAATATGAATAAACGCTATAAGATGCCTAAACGCATTTATTTATTTTGAATAATCAATGATATATTTAGTTTCAAGGGTAAATTTAATATCCGTTATTAATTAATTAACGCTGTAATAACTTTTACAATTAAAAATTAAGATTTATCATAACTTGAAACACATCATATCGCATCATGCTTTTATTTTCCATAACATTTACAAGCAATTTAGTTACAAGCAATTTGACAGCAGTATTGATTTAACTTTAAGTTGCGTATACTTTAAAAACCGGAGGTCATGGGTGCGAATCCTGCAGGGAATCAATAATCTTTCAGTGACGTTTCTAGTGGGTTAGGACAATGCGGGCTGATTATCCGATTGTCTGTAATGTAAAATAATGGATGCGTCGGATGGGCGTGTTAAAAGTCGAACCTGCGCCTGATCTCTTTCCAATCATGTCGGTTACCCGTCCTATTGGACTATGAGAGTAACGGACCTGTGTTTGCCCGTACATTTGTGCTCTATAATATCTCTTGCGCAGTTGGCTGATCTCTTATTTAGATCAGCCATAGTCACAGTAACTCGGAATCGACTAGGAAAATAATATTATTATTTCTATTGATTATGTGCTATAGAATAAATGTATATATAGCCGTTTTTATTAGTAACTTCAATTCAAGATCATAGTTTAGTTCATGAATTATCTGTGTAGTGTTGTAGCGTAAGTAAAGTAGCATATATATTCTTATGATGCAAGATCTATTCCAGAATATTCCAAAAAAATCGTTAAGTATAAAAAGCGCGCATAATATGAAAAACGAATCATGTGTGAACATACGTCTTATAAAAACGTGATTCTGACCACGTTTACAGTGAATAAATTGATTTGATATTTTCGTTATAACTTTTTACGGCCATAATATTTTTCATGATACGCTTGTAATATTATAACAACAAAACGAAGCGCCAATATAATAACAACCAAATTTTAACTAAAATAGATATTACAAGTTAAAATTAAATTCTATTAATCATTAATTAAACATGTTGAAATTATACCAAGAACAAATTACCAAACCTGTGATTGAACTAAATTATTTAAATTAAATGTTGTTGATGTGTATTGTATTAGCTCGTATTTTATTAGCAACTTGATAATAAAATTATTCATTTGATAAATGTACTTCAGTTTAATGCTTTTCCACAATTGTTAAAATATAAATTTACTTTTAACTAATTATTATTATTATTGTATGAATATCTTTAGCAAACCAAAATAATTTTGTACGAAAAAGACAGTTTACATAACAGTTAACAAAAATATGACCATAAAACAAGAACTACTTGAATGAAGGGTCTGAAAATCTGAAACCAGAGGTGTTTATTTGGATTCTTTAGAAGCGTTTAAGTTCTGTCTATACGATGCCATTTATTTTTTATGTTTATTTAATAATTTATCAACACTTTCTGTACATTGATCGTATAATGGTTGAACTAATGCCAAAGGCATTGTCTCTTGGTCAGCGATTGGGTGAGAGAGACCTTAAGTAGGTTTACCATCTTATGATAAGCGAAAATTTATTTCTTATAACTACACCAGATAGTAAAAATATATAAAAAAAATTTATAAAAAAAGATTTGATATATCTACATTCTGCAATCATTGGACTATCTTCATCATCATCATCAGCCTCTGATAGTCCACTGCTGGACATAGGCCTCCCCCAATACACCCCTATCCATTAGGGGATTTCGACCGTATTTCCACCACGCTGGTCCAATGGGTTGGTGGTGGACCGACTTTTATATGCCCATCCGACGCAGGATCATCTTAATTTTCAGACAATTGGGTGATCAGCCCAAATCGCCTTAACCAACTAGGAAACAACAATGAAAATTTGTTGAGCCCTCGCAGATTCGAACCCACGACCTCCGTTTCTAAAGCACACACTAAGCTACGGAGGCAGTTAGACTATCTTCTATCAAACTAATAAAAAAATCAAACCATAAAATTACAAAGAAAAAAAGAATGTTCGTAATAAATTAGGAAATGCAAAAATTTACAAATGAGTTTACAACAAATAAACACCAAGCATTTAAAAAGGGCGATGTAACAAAGTTATACTATATTATTAAATTGCCAAATAATGAAAACGGTATGCATAAAGATATTATATTATTCTTGTAAAAGAAGAAAAAATCTTACAAGATGTTTACTGACTTTCCAAAAGAAGGAGGTAGGTATTCAACTCGGAGCAAACGTTTTTTTTTTATGTAAATATATAAAAATAAAATATATTTATGTTCTATATAATTGTATTACTCGAATTGGTCTAAAATAAAGTACGCGAGAGTATATAATGTATTTAACTCTTATAATAAACAACTATTTTACGGCATTTTAACGAAAATGAAATTTAAAAATTGCAGTCAGACATATTCAAAGCTTCTGTTACATAGTTTACATAAAAACGTGTGATAGACGACATTTTGATTTAATGAATATCTTGAAAGATATTGAATATTTAAAATGCGGAGGCAGAAATTGCGAGTCAATTGCGAAGAAAGAGCACGCTGTTTCCTGCTTATATTGCGTAAAATAGTTAGTTTGTATCCCCTCACCCTTCTGTATTGGACTAGAGAGGGCTTGTTCAGCAATTTTGCAATAAAGACATTTGAGCCTATCTCACAGTCCTCAACCGTGAGAAAGTATAGTGTGTTAATGTTACTTCTCTGAGAAATCTGAATAAGGTTCCCAGGCTAATGCAGCGCGCATTATTAATTGTGAATTAATTTAAGTCATTATATTAGTGCCTCATATCGGCAACACCTTATATTGTTAAGTTAATTTTAAGCCTCAAAATCGGCATTTAGTTTTATTTTAGTTTTAAAACATAATTTAGTGCTCCTGAAATTTGACTAGTTATCAGTGAAAATACGTCAATATCTTTTAAAAAAATATTAAAGTTGTCCAAGAGTTTCACTCTCCCCAAGATCTCAAAATTTCAAGCGTCCGAGAGAGATAGCGAGAAACACTCAGTAAAGAGTGCTAGCGACTGAGAAGAAGAAGAAGAAGTTTTAAAAATACATAAACAATAAATGATGAAAGTAAGCATGCTTTTCAAACACAATATTTTTGTATTACTGGTTATTGTACAATCGTCTCTGTCGTAACATTCACATGTAGGTGGTAGATCCCCTTTTTAGAGGGGACCGTCCAGAGCGATACCACCGGAATGCCTATATATGCCGCAAAGCAGAAGTGTGAAGGGTATCGTTGCCTGTATATTTACTAGGTAAATGAGATTTAACATCCTATATCTCACGGTAAGCAGCTCGTTGGTAATACCACTGGTATTGCCGATTTAAATAGGCGTCGGTGACCATTTTCCATCGGTAACTGATCGTCTGCCTTTGCAGCCAATAAAAAAATGACCGTTAGTATTATAACGGTTGATAGCTTTCCTTTACCATCGTTAAAAACTAATTAATATCATACTAGATGTAAGTATATCTAAAATCGGCGGTCACTACAACCAGTTAAACTCTGATGACGGAGGAATTGCATTATCATTACGTTGCTCTATCACAAAATCGAATTGCACGGTCGCGTCAACTCGATAACAAAGTTACTAACTCCACGCTAAAGAACATCGAAAACTTCGGTATAACCTCTGACGGCCCGTGGCTTCGGCATAATGTTGTTTGTCAACTCGCATGTTTTTCGAGACTGTTTGAAAAATGTGTTTAGCCTTAATTCTACGCAGTGGCTTACTTTTACGCTCGTACTTTAATGTCGAATTTTTAATATGTTGTATATATAACTATGTTGTGATTGAAACAAAAGTTAAGTAAACAACTAAACACACAGTGTAAAATTAAAAAGAAGTACCTACTATCATTTAATATCTAGTGATCCATGAACGATTCCTATTAATATCTTTGATTTTTTTTATATGGTCATTAAAAAAATTTAATCCTCATTTTATTAAATAATGTCACATTTATATGTTTGATGAACAAATAAGCATTGGTAAGCAAAATAGAAGGCTGTTTGGACACAGTACTAAACGAAATGCCTGCTAATAAAAATAAGGTTTATAGATTAACATATTCACAGTCGAATTTCTTTATTCAATACAAAAGAATTACACTCTCTTATTGATTGTTAAGTAAACTACCACCGCTTTAGAGATGTAAACTCAGAGGGACTAGCTTTTTAATTTTTTAATAACTTTTACAAAAAAAATCACGTTTTAATAGTTTGAAATAGTAAATTATCCATCGAGTAGTCAATTACAACAATAATCTCCTTTGACACACAAACGTTCCTTGACAACTTTTTAAATTTATTACAGATCTACCTGAACGTTTTCTGGTATTTTGTTGTAGACTTTTCTTTTGTTCTTTTGTTTGGTATGTATATACATTGTCCTATGAAAGATTTCATTGTTTTCGTCGGAGCCTAGATTTTGGAAGAACAAAAATATGCTTATTTGTAGTGTTTATATATCGTGTGTCACAATGTTTTACAAATTCATTTTTATGTTTACGAACATACATAATATTTTAAAATATGTATTACTCTTTGAATAGTTTAAAAATAATTAATGTAAAACTACGTCAAACGGTAGTCACTTAAAATGTTAAGTGTTGTGCGAAGCTGAAATAAATTTAAGGAATAAGCGAAAATTTTAAAAGAGTTGTAAAATTTCGTATATAATAGACAAGCTGCCGTCAACTGTAGCTTTAATTTCGCTGCCAAAGAATATAAAATTTTGAATTTCGGAATGACGAGAACGGAGGAAAATATCTTGACGCCGCCTCAGTCCAGAGTAAAACGAGTGAAGGACATAATTGGGATTTCATTTTGTAGTAAAAAGTATAAATAAAGCATTTCGTATCTGTTTGCAAAATGTTCTGACATTGGTATTTGTAAAAATTATGATCGGACTAAGCATCTTATACAACGAATATAATTTTGTTTTATAGAAATGAAAAATTTTATTAAATCAAACCTACAGGATACGTTTTAAAAACCCCCTAATGAAGAATTAGAGGACGTCTATGTCCAGCAGTGTACTGACACAGGCTGATTATGATTATGCAATCGGTAATATTTTTTAAAATAAAATTAAACATTTATCTCAAAGGGTTTGGTTAATTTCTTAGGTATATAAAGTTAATTCTAAATAATTTAAATGTAACTGATATATGTTTTAAAACAAAATTTTAAAGTTTTAGCCAATATTTTGAACATTTTATAATATTATTTTTTTTTTATTTTATAAGGGTTTCACTAAAAAGTTAACATCCTGATGGCATGTTTTTCAATTCAGTAGGTGGTAATTGTCATGTCAGTGGTCTTTTTAATTTTTGTGTTCATCAAGGATGATGTATTGATATAATTTTAATATTTTTGTGAAGAGTTTATTACGTATGTAAAATAAGACATCATCACAGCCCATCATGTACGGCTTAATTGAACGCTGTCTATACCCAAAGAGATACAACGTGAGATATTTTTCAAAAAAGTATTAGTAAGTAGAAGTAAAGTATTCATATTTTATTATTTCATAATAGAGACCGGAGCATCGAATGAACATTAAGGGAAGATGCTATTGTAAAAATAGCTTTAAATCGCAATAGAGGGACGCGATGAATTGTAGCTTGTTGTTTAGGTACCAGATATTCGTACATATGTTTTATTTAATTTATAAAAGTATTGAAGAAACATTTGTTTAAAGTCTGAAAAGATTTTATTGCTGTAGTAGTTTATTTAACAATCTATAATAAAGTGTAACGGTTATAAAAAATATTCACTAAATAAAGACATTTTGTTGCCTTCGTGGGAAATGTTTTATATTACACTAAATATAAAAAGAAAATAAAATTCGAAATGTAATAAAACAAAATGAAACTCACATTATTTTTATTCAAAAACAAATTCACTTATCGATTTAATTCTCAATTGTAGCGGGTAACTTAAAACAGATTGACTCCCATATTAAAAGAGTTGCATTATCAGTGCTTCGATTTACGTAATTGAATTTCTGAGTTGCATCGGCTTAAATTGAGTTACCAAATTCCATAATTAAGAACATCTGAAACTTCGGGATAACGTTTGACGACTTGTAGCTCCTTCATAATGTCGTTTGTCAACTCGCATTTATTGAAAAATTATCAAAGCGTGAATCCTTCGATTTCTTAGGAGATATGCACGAATTTAATCATGTAATAAAATAAAATAATTTTTTCATGCTCTACAAATTTTAAAAATTGTATATCTTTGTGAATAAATTAATATAAAACTTTAAATATTTTACCGCGTCATTACAAGATTTTGTATTAATGAATGTAATTTTTTAGACATTATATAAATTAAAGTAATTTCAACGAAACCACAGTCTTAAAAAGTTTTAATTCATTTATATTATTATCATAGTTCTTTTAAAGTTACAATAAGTATTAAATTATAAAATATTAATAACAATTCAATTTTTAGTTAAAAGCCTCGTACATATTTACTAAATACTCAAGCTACCGTCATCTAGCTGTTGCCAGCTAAGTTCTGCCTTATTATAAGATCAATGTTTCTAACACTGAGGGCATTTTACCTAAGATTTTGAAATAATTAGAGATTAATTGTCGTTAATTTTGTTGGTAAGGCCTTTGCCTTAAACGTATTTTTAGAAATCTTAAAGAGATTTCCAAAAACAAAAAAAAAGTGCGCCGTTAGCCTTCGGATCGACCGGACAAGCCCGCTCAATCCTCCCTGCTACCCTGTGTAGCCCACCCGTGGCCACGCCTCCCCTGACGCCGTCAGGGCAAGAAGAGTGAAGACGCCGAGTTGCCATGTGCAGACGTGTTGAGCAAGTGTAGTGCGTGTGTGCCGGAGCAACAGTGTTGACGCGTTCGGCGTACGCGCCTGAGCGTAGATAGCTGTGTAGCCGTCCGGTGAGTCTGTTCCGCTTTTCCCCGTCTACAGGTTTCTGTTGAGATGTAGGGACCATTAACTTATAGTTTCTCTTGCCACGTTACACCGCGAACGTAGTTTAATTAACACGCACACCACCCACGTGATATTAATTAGAATAGAGCTCTAGAGTTTTTCAAACATGTTAGGTTTACACTCCCTGCTCACTGTGGCGGGAGGTAGGGACAAACCCCGGCTTCACCGGGGGTGCTTGACGATAGTTCTAATCGTAAATAATCGGAACCAATAAACAATGGATTCAGTCACCCTATGACCTAGGCCTCGACTTCGAGGATCTAAAATCGTCCGCCGGCGGACACAGTACGCGCGATCAATCAAAAGCAAATCCATTACAAGCGCACACCATAATCGACGAGAGCAACCACACCCGCATCGGAAAAGTGTCCCTCTATCCACTCGGACACCCTCTCCCCGCTCACCTCACCCAACCATTCTGACTTCGAAATGGAGCTAGACATCTCCCACCCGGTCACCGAGGATGAAGACGCAGGAGGGTTCCTACCTGTAAGTTCGCGCAAGAGCAGGGCCTTCCCTGCATCACCTATCCTGCCAACTAAGGCGCCAAAAGCGTCGGCGGAAATATAATGATAGCCCTTAGGCCATCAACATCGGCCACAGAGCCAACTCAGGCCGCCTCACGGCCAACAACATCGGCCTCATCAGGGTAATCCGCTGCTTCACAGCAATCACCTGCTGCTTCCCAGCAAACACCACCTGCTGCTTCACAGCAATCAGCTGCTTCACAGCAACCAATAATCCTACCTAGGGATAAGAAACCTCCATCGATATATTCGGACAAAGGAAAAATGGGCAGAGCTTCGGTCCGCGCTGTCCAACAGATGTAAATTCACCGCGGCCGACTCAAATCAGGGGATAAAACACCAACTAGAAAACAGTGACGCACATCGCCAAGTAACGTCGTATCTGCTCAAGAACGACTATTACTAGACACTACGCGCTCCCGAAGAGCGGTAGTTCGACAGTCGTCAAGGACTGCCGGAGGAGATACCCACAAAGGACATCCACAACTTCATTAAAGGACAAAACATTCTAATCTACTCGGCCTTCCGCCTCACACACCCAAAAACCAAAAAACCATTCAATGTGGTCCTTCTGACCCTTGAACGCTCTACTGAGGGCAAAAAGGTGTACGACCTACGCCACATATGCGACATAAGTCGCATCTCATTCCACGCGCCACATTCTAATGGCCTTCCTGCGCAGAGTCATAACTGCCAAATGTACGGGTACTCGGCCCGGAACTGTCACGCACGCCCTCGCTGCGTCAAATGCCTTGGTGACCATGGCACCTGACTGCCCCAGACCCAGAGATAGGAGCACTCACGTACGAACCGCCGGCTTGCGTCAACTGCCAAGCACTGGCCGCACGGCCAACTTACCTAGGCTGCCCCAAAGCGCCCAAGCGCAAGCCACCACCACCCTCATCGGCCCCAAGGCGCCCTGTGTGCCTCCTCACATCCTTTCCGCCCTCCGACATATTCCGGCGTGGCAATCGAATCTGCGCTCCGCGTAGCGCTTCAATGCCCGCGTGGCAACAACCACCACCGCAGGTAGCACCGAGCGCCCCACGTGCGCCACACTCAAACAGCGCTCCGCGTAACGCCCCACAGCTTGCAAGCAACAGCAATGGCAGCAACTTGGAAACATTAGCCGGACAGATCGACTTCGCCTGTCTTGCCATACTTCGTAAATATAGGCAACTAGTCGACTTAAACTACGGGACGTAAATGAATAATACGCCCATACTAGTAGAAGTAACGGCCCGGGCCGTCTAAAGACACGCGCAGTAAATAGTTAATTTTATAACGCAAACGGTCTCGGGATCAAAGGACCGAAATTTCAGTTTTCCTACGCGAAACGAAGTTGACATTCTACTAGTGCAGACGTCCCTAAAACCCGGCAGAGGTGATCCGAAAACGCTAATACAGCATTATAAGAAATGATCGGATCGGCGCTTCACACGGCGGCACGCTCATTTATTATAAAAGTCCCTCACTGTGTAGCAATCGACAAGCTGTCGACGCTAACGCATCTAGAAGCCTCTCGGTCTGTAGGTAGCCATGACAGAATTCGCACCAATCACCGTAGCCTCGGTCTACTTACCATGTAGAAGCTCATCCGAGATAATTGAATCCGACTTCAAGACGCTATTCTCCCTAGGAGGCGCCGTCATTCTGGCAGGTGACTTCAATAGCAAGCACACCCGATGGAACAGCTACAAAATCAACTCGCGAGGTGCAGCACTAGATGCACTATCAGAATTACTTAACTTCAGTGTCGTTGCTCCGCTTAAGCATACGCACTACCCGCACATGGTAGGCCACAGATCGGATGTGCTTGATATTGCCCTCCTTAAAAACGTCAATCTCGCTTTTAGAGGTATAGAGGTCATAGAAGATCTAACCTCCGATCATCGCCCAGTCATCCTCAAATTAGGACCACCTGACTCCCAAAATATCATATCCAAAACCATAGTTGACTGGCGCAAACTCAAATCGCAGCTAGTCTGCACTAGCTCGCCACATCCTGGATGCCATTCCTAAAGTCATGCACAGTGATTGGGTGTCTAACTGAGCGGAACGGAGATAATTACGCGCCCTTGAACATCAGTCCAAGACGCGCATAGCTGAATTCAGGAACGATCGGTGCGATACAGATCTAAGCAATTTGCACCCATCCCATCAGGCCTTCTGGCAACTTCCTAAAAGTCTTAAGGGCGGAATTGGAATCCTCTCCGATGCCGCCTCTATCCCATCCCTAACCTTCCAGATGCTCCTCTAAGCGTTTCTCGATGAAGAAAAGCGGAATGTCTCAGCCAACAGCCTCGAGGCTCAATCGCAGTTGCACTCAACCGATCGACGCCGCTCACCGCCAAAGGTGGAGAGCGAGGTCGAGGATTGACCCAACTTCCACTCGCGATTTAACTTCACCGGTAACCGAAAGCGAAGTCAAGTTGATTTTAAAAATCTCAAACCTCGAAAGCCCTGGACACCGACGGAATTAACAACGCATTGTTAAAATCCTACTCGAAACATATAATTAACATCCTAGTCCTAATTTATAACGCAGCTATTTTCAAGAGTATTTTCCCAAACACTTGGAAGGACGCTGAAGTTATAGGGTTCCTCCAACCGGCAAACCACCTGCACTACCCAGTTCCTATCGTCCCATTAGCCTCCTCAAGGTTTTCGGAAAATATATGAACGTCTTGTCCTAGCCCGCTTATTAGATTTAATGAAATCTAAAGGGCTCCTACCCCAATTAATTCGGTTTGAGCCGCATTTTGAAAATCAAATTCACCGCATCACGGGAGAAAAATTAAAGTCATTAAAAAGGCCATCACAGGGAGCGCTTTTCCCGATTTGAAGGCGTAAAGTAGGACGAAGGGTTTATATACGTTATAAAACCGGCGTGCCCGTTTGCCGACTTTCTAAATCGAACGTTCCGATACCGCGAGGGAACTAAACACTACCTCGACGTTCCGGCCGGCGACCCCGGCCCGTATTAGGGCCCAACTTGATCATTTTGTAAATAAGATATCCCCGCATCGTCTTGTAGACACCGCCTATTCCAGAACACCTGCATAACTCAACCAGTAAATGTCCATCCTTGTTAGTCAAAGACCTAAGCCCAAATCCAGGGGAATGGTTGGAAATGGAGAATAGAAATCAATCCTTCCAAAAGCGCGGGCCATTTTGTTCACGCGACGAAGACCGTGCCTTCCAAGGTCCGACTCCTAGAGCCCTATCCCGGGTCAAACAGACCAAAACCCCGGGAATTTAGATAAATTTGGCCCGCACATTACGGGGGAAAAACAGAGCGGCGACGTCTTAGGTCGATTTTTCCATTAATCAACCAAAAGCATGTTATTCGAATAATAAAGGGGCCCCCGGACCAAGAGGGGGCCGGTATACCCACAAAAAACCAACGGTTGTTCCTTTCTCGTCGTTGGCCCCAGGGCGCTGATAAGCTTGACCCTGGCGCGAGTTGCCCTGGCCTTCCCTTTCACCGGGTGTTTGGGACACCAACCGAGGGCCTGCCGGAAAAACAGCAGGGTCCCCTTGAGCCTTCTTCGGGGGCACCTCTTGCCGGCCGCCCAGGGGCCAGGTCAGGGGAGGTTGGACGTCATTAATCTAAACGAATCGTAGTCAGTAGTAGGGGTAGAAGTCAACAGTCATACGTCCATATTAACATATGCCAGTCCTGTCTTTGCACATGCGAAGCGAACTCACATTGAAAAGCTTCAAGTCCTGCAAAACAGATTCATGCGCAGGGCCACTGGGGTGCCGTATTACCTGCGCAACATTGACCTGCACCTAGATCTGAAATTGCCTACCAATTAACAGTACTTAAAACAAGCATCTATCCGATATTTCGACTCGGCTTCGCAACACCCAAACGAACTAGTTCGGAGCGCCGCCGCTTACGAACCAACAATTTCACTCGCTAAAAACGACATCCACCGAAGAGCGCGAAACGCGATAACGGATCCGGGCGATAGGTTTACGATCGTGCAAACACGTTTTAACTCACAAAGACGCAACACATCTTGTCCTCGCCGTCGAGGGCACGACACGAATTCACTCATATAACAGATATCGGCACGTACCAGGCCGATTCTCACCAGCCAGATAGGGCGGTTATTAACTTTCCACTAATAAGTCCGAAAGCAACCTCATCGAGCTGAGGTTCGACCACCGGGCGCCCTCGATAAATGTTGCTAACGGGATAGACCTGCAGGCATGGATCGACAGCGGCTGGCCCTCTTGGCACCTCGATTAGCCCGCTTAGGATAAAGAAGTGGCAGCCTGAGCCAGGTCCCCTTCAGGGTCCCTTGAGCTAAGCCCAGAATAGAGTGAAGTTCAGTCACACTTAAAGTTGTCGCTCGAACCCACGGTGTAGTTAACCCACCAACGTGAGTCATCCGTAAAAAAAAAAGAAACCACTTAACTCAATAACATTACAGATGCGCAACACTTATCACACACGAGGAGAGTTCCGTTCCAGGTAGCGGTTTATATATGGCTGCCCCGCTTTATTTCCGACCCGTCTTTTGTACACGATTTCGGACAAACATAATATGTCAATATCAAGACTTCTTTTCTCTAACTCTCGACTACTCGCATTAAAAATACTATACTGACTGTATTATAATTAGCGGTAACCATCAGCCATATGATCTTTGGCATTAGTTCTTGGTCTTTCAGATTCAAGGTTATAGAGCCTGTAAAGTAATATTATACTTGGCAAAATACGTAAATAATTAGTCATTCTTTTTTTAATGACTTAACATATGTTTTAATGGAAGGTCCCTTCATTATCTAAAAAAAACTTCCCTGTTACTTTTCTGATATGTAGTAAAGCTTTTAAAGAGTTACTTTTTAGAACTGTGGATTACTGAACACAGTGATTCTGATACAGACTTCACGTCTGTACGTCTGCGTTTCAAGTTTTTGTCAAGAAGCACGTCTTTGACACTCTACAGCCCAACCGCCTAGAATAAGGAATACCAGATTATTTGTGCTCTTTTAAGTAAACATTTTACGGTAGTATATATATATATATAAATTTGTCTGTAAGTATAATAATGGTAAATTATATTTCAGCTAAATTGTTTTTCGTAATATATAAATTAAAAATGATAAAATTTTCTTTCACACAAGCATCGAAGTAACGAGGGCAGTAATTCAATTTGCGCAACATAGATTTCTCGACCGAATTCCGCGGACGGAACTTTCCTCATCCAGTCCGGAGTTAAGCTCTGTGTCCAACGAGATTGCCTCCGCCAAGTTTTGTCGCGGGCGCTTTGAAAGGGAATCGAGCGGTTTCTCGTTAAACATGTTATGAAGTTACTCGCGACTAGTTGGCTTTAATTGAAACTAGCCTCCTAAGGAATAGTTCGTTCTACGGTCCACTTATGGGATTTATTTCAGATAAGTTTTTAACTACACTTGTTTTAAAACAGTTTAATTGAAAAAATCTTGACATATGGCTTCTTATATATATATAAAGGTAAATACTATTTTGTACGACATATTTATCAGCCAAATAAGAGATAGAACTGGCTGGTTTCCACCAAGTTATACTAAAACAAAGAAGGAACCTATCAAGAGTATCTATTTAAGCCCAAATTAATCTCTCGAGTAAAGATTGCCACTCTATGTCGATACTTTTACTTAGAGAGATTGGATTTTGTCATGTCATATATAACAAACACAATCGTGTAATTGAAAAATTCTTAAACTAATCATTAACTTACCAAGTACGAAGGTATTCGATTCGCAGTACATGTTTTTTCTTTAATTCACTGAATCACACTCCTTCACTGAATTTTAAACATATGTCATCGTACTTCTTATAACAAGTAGATACTAAACATTAAAAAAATAAGTATTTTGCGGAAATAATAACCATGAGCATTAATTTCAATGTTATTTGAAAACTAACCTGTTCAGTAATTAGTTCAGTCAAAGAATATTGATTAAAGGACTTTTACCGATTTTTATTGCGTTTGCTTATCATTTTTAATAATCGACGTTTCGAATACGTTCCAGCGGTAGTGGTTACGAGGCAGACAGAAGCAGAACTGATATACGTTAAAAGTCCTTTTATTCGATAATTCAATAATGAGCAATTACTTGCACTTAAGTAATTTCATAAAAAAATTAAAATTTATATACATAAAATTGTTCTCTAATCAATGTTGTAAGATAATATTTGCTAATTACGTTAACAAAACATATTTATAACGCAAATATTAGTATTGAATAAAAATAGGATAGATTAAAATAAAATAAATCAGGAAACTTTTGGTATACAACAATGTGCTAATATAAATGTCTATGCACTAGAAGTAACTAACAGTAACGCGAGTCGTACACATAACCTGCAATATACACCGTACATAGTCAATTTAATTAAAATAACAACCAAATATATTGACAATCAATTCACCTGCTTCATGGCACAAAGATTTTCCATTTAAAAATTGAGTGGACAAAATGACTGAAGCTGAAAAGAAACATTCAAGTTCCACCGTCATAACTTTACCATCATACAAATTGGCGACTCTCTTTAATTACTGCCTTCATTCTGCTTCCGCACGGCACTAAGAATTATTTGTTAATTCTTTAACGTAGAATTTGAACGAAGTCTCCGACTGCTTGCCTATTTAACTCGATTTTATAACTTTCCAAAAGACGCGACTCTCTGTTAATTGGTAGAATTTAATTTTAAAATTCTGTCTGGACGAGTTTAGCTATAAAAGTCTTTCATCGAAAAATTGTAAGAGTTTTAAACTTTACGCTTTATACTTTTTTTATTATTTATACTTTTGTTTGTTTTTAATATTATAAGATAATATATTTTTTTAACATGTGTAGATAAACTTCGATCACATACATCATGTAAACATACATTGTAGATCTATACAGTAGCCTTTGTTCCCACACGCTTTGCTCTTTCAACAAAAGGATAAAATCGAGGCTTTTTTAATTAATCGTTCATGCGTTGATACGAACAGGACGATAATATGATGGTCACCACCATCTGATACCCTGCTGCCCTGTTTATTAAAAACGCAGCGTCCGCTCCCCCTTGAGCCATAAGATGTTAAGTCTTATTTGCCTAGTAATTGAGCTGGCTACGCTTCCTTTAAACAAGAAAAATGTATTGATTATACACTATTGGGTCTATTTCTCCAGACAAACTCCTCAAAAGGGATAATTTAAAAAAAAATGTCATATTTTCTAAAAACTATTCTCTTGTATGAGTAGCGCCTACATAATTTGGAGTTGACTGCCATTTGGATCGTTACGTAATGAAAAATCGTTTAGCAAGTAACTTTAGTCCGGATTAAGGAATAACTAGGATAACTAGGATATTCTTTTTTCGTAATTCCTTTATTTTGTACCATAATTCTAGTTTCATAGCCTGAAAATCCACTGATCCACCCGCATCACCTTTTCTTTAACGTAAGGTCAAACGTAAACTCTTATTTGTACACCAATTCTTTCACATTTTATTATTATTAATGATTATTATGTTCTCTGTATTGTTTATGATGTAAACTTTTTAAATCCTTGCCGGTAAACCTCAAAATTAATTACGCATTGACAGTCATTGCTAGTAGTGTTACCGAATATTTAAAAACCTTGTAAGACGATACTGAATGACTAAATTAACAGTAGTTTATCCATTTTTAAAAAGGGTATAAACTTATCAAGCATTTAATCACATTTTTGATTGTAAATCTATCAACAAAAACACTTAGAATCGAAATAAGTAGATTTAAATATTAATACCGTGTAATACAAAAAGATTCAACGATACAAACTATGGCTCAAATAATTAAAGTGCAAATTATTCTGATCAACTAAAACATGTCCGTGTTTAATAACAGTTTGCGTTCTGACAGCTAGATGGCGCGGATATAATATTTTATGTTACCAATTTGCTAATGTTAATTTTCTATTTTAATTTGAAAAAAAAAATACTGAAATTTGTTTATTACATTTTATACCGCTAGAAGTGAAATCATATATATTTTTATAATTGTTTTAATAAGAAATACTTGCACAAAATATGTTTTCTCCAACTCCGTCTTTACTTAGTATATAAAAATGAGTAGAGACTGTTAACTGATTCAAAAGCAGTTTAGCTCATGATCCATAAATTATTGTTATATTTAGTCCGACTATTTAATAATGTTCATTGATATAGACTTTAACTGATAACTAGATTTCAAACTGTTACTAGGATATTATTGGATTATTTAAAAAAACATGCAACGGTTCTTACACACACATATATATATATATATATATATATATAAGTAAATGAAAGCATTACTTGTCACTGCCTTTATCATCATGTCAACGAAAGCCGATTTTAGTCATCAACTTAACTTTTTGTATACTACTGCTTGTGAGACGACATGACGACATTTGATAAAATAAATAATGATACTGATTACGCCTAATTATTTTTTATAAAGTATTGTTGAATAAAACGAATTTTAACAAATTTTATGGCGTTTATTTACATTTTAACCGTGGCCGTGGTCAGGAGAAAATCTGAGGTAATCTACTTAATATCTTTGACGATAACAAGAACCCATCTTGTCCCAAAACAAGCAAAGCTTATACTTGGCAACTAAATAACTGATACATAATTAGACTATTTTTTTGTGTAATTTAAAACATAATAGCGGTTTAAGAAAGAAAAGCGACTATTAATTACTGTAAAAATGGCAAGTGTAAGTTAAGGGATAAAAGTCAACATTTAAATTCGTCATTTAGAGAACATAAAGCCATGTGAAACTTTTTGTCTAATTATACACATATTTGAATGTACCTCGCCATTTGACTCCTAAGAAGTCGCGGATAACAGCTAGTAGAATATAGGTTTCACTAATAATTGTAATATGTGACACAAAAATGTATTGAGTCTCTTGCGAAGACTTAATAAGTACGATACGGTTCCATAAAGATAACTTACTCGTCCGGAGAGAGATCATCCACGCATATATTGTCTTACTTTAGGGGTAATGTGGTGTTCAGCTGGCAATATCCTAGGAAACAACAAAAATGTTATTAAATCTCCGTAGAATTCAAACCCATGACCTTCGGTTTCTGAAGTTCAAGCCCCAAGCCATACCTGAAAGAAGGCAGTTCAGTTCAGTGTACCTTATACAAATAGGCTAAATAGTATTCTATTAAACCTAAAGAATTACTCACGAACTGGAAACTATCAATTGTGTATACAAAAACCAAATAATTTATATATTAAAAGTAGTGCGACAATGAACCAGATAAAGAAACTGTTTTATTTTTAATAACAACTTATATTTGCAAATTTGATATTACTCATGCAACAACTTGTTAATAAAATTACTTATTCAAAACTCTGTAACATACAACAAAGATTAGATGCATATCATCTTACACGCAGTTATGCTACAGCAATTAATTAACCCTTGCCTAATTACCATCCAGTTATTTATCGCTCGTGGAAACGTGCAGCGTTAAGATTTAATATAGGAACAAGAGTTAAAACATAGCACCCTACTCAGCGTAAGAGGTGAGACCGCAAACGTTTTACATTAATTACTCCAACACAATCCTCATTAATTGTTCCACATTTGGGACACAGTGTTGTAAGGAACCCTAAGATTACCCTCATAATTCTGTTATAAAACAAAACAAAATGTCTCGTTTCGCGCTTCATGTTTAGTAGTTAGGAAAACTTGATTAGTTTTTGATCAACTATCCAAGCCATTTTTTAAAATATTATTTTGTATTTTTTTACTTCTAATAAACAAATTAAAAATGCGTATGAATTGTTCTTCTTTGGCGTAAGAGAAGAGAATACTCTTTTCAAAAAAATTATTATCCGTTTGTAGTAATAAATATCAAGAATAAAGTTGTCTGTCAAGTTAGCTATAGAACTGGTTTCGTGCTGGTCTCTCGTAATTCGTATGCGCGCACCGTTAAAATGTCTCTCAAGATTTTTGTCTAACGGGTCAAAGAAAATATAACTTCAAAAATTTATACATCCGAAAATTATTATTAAATTAGATAAAACATAATACTTTCTTTGTAGTTTTTAAAGAAGAAGCATGTTCACATGACGTTTAATGCTTTTGACCGTTGTGTCTTCTTCTTTTTGGTTGACCGCACCGCTGTGTCTATTTCTGCTTTTAAGTACTTGTGTATATAATACCGTGTTCGTGTTTGAAGGGCAACGTCGTCAGCGTGATTACCAGGTAAATGAGACTGACCATCACATGTCTCAGGGTGACAAGCGGATTTGTAGCGTCCTACGTCGCTTTTCTAATGAACAACGTCTTATCGCTTTATTATTTTAACAAAAAGTAAACATGAATCTTTGGCCTCATTAACCGTTTATTGTTCCTAAAACAAAACTTATTAAGTTAAAACCGTAAAAGTTTTAAATAGCACGCAGGACGTATTGCCTACATGTACAGTCTACAGCTGTTGAATTTACGATGCACATTTAAGTTGCGTATTTCACACGCTGCACTTCTAATAGACATTCATTGAATCGCATCGCATAAAAAGCGTTGGCTATGTAACGTACCTACTACTGTTTAAACACTTTAACTTTTTTCTTATGCCATTTCAAGTTCATTTTGTTAAGTTGTTTTCAAAAGTTTTATTTCAAGTAAATAACTGTTCGTATAGAATTAGTAAGGATTGAATGAAATTTTTAACATATTTCATTTCCAAATATATTTGTATTTTACGGATAAATAATTGATAACGGTTAGCAGTGTGATCTCTTCCTATCGAAACAGTAATATAATCGACAGAATAAAGTTTTACTTTCATAATAGAAAACTTAATATCAAATATATATTTTGAACGCCATGTTCTTTTGTAACTGATGTTATAGTTAACCTGGGTATACATACATATTTGATATGTTTAAAAAAACTGACATGCAGACCGGCTTCTAATCCATCCAGATTTATCTGGATAACAGTTTTTACGAAGAGCGACTAGCATCTAACGTCCACAACCCAAAGGGAAAATTGCATTCTAAGCATGAATTAGTTGGCAGTAAATTCCTTAGCGGCTTTTAAACATGGTCTTGAGAACTAGGACCGACATTTACATGACCGTTCGATGCATGAATCATCTTACTTTTCAAACAATTGGGTAATCGACCTATATTCTCCGAGCCAACCAGTAAACAATTATAACACAAAGTTATTTCTCCGTGGGATTCGAACTTACGACCTCCGATTTATAAAGCAAGGGCCGCTGTGCGCTCGGCTCTTGTTGAGTTTGCCGAAGTCTGTGGTTTGACGCTTTAGGAGAGCCGAGGTAACATTTTAAGATTTAACTTAGTAATATTTTATAAATTATATTTTGACTGTTTATTTTAAACATCTAAATACTTGTAGAATAATAGTAAAATAACTTTCTATGTACATGATTTTCAAACGAAATAAAATAAATTTATAAACAGTATTTCATTATTCCCTACAGTTCTAATCTAAACTTTTATGGCCCTTTATATCAGGCGACTTAAAACTTCAAAATTATTTTTATATATATTTGTTAAGGCCTAAATGTATATAATTTTACAACATGAAATAGGAGTTTCCTCCTTTCGACATCTTCTTCAATATTCGGTATTAAGCGTGCTTTTATAGCAGCTGTAAAACATAATGGTTTCATTTTTAGCCGAGTAAAGTCATTATAAACCAGGTTAATGGTTATGATTCCAAATTATCCGAAAATGACGGCATACCTAATAAGTATTTAAAGTTAAAATAATCATGGTCGTACTTAAACAGGTATGGTTTCAAAAATAATTTTTATTTTGCCAAATGATGTAAGCGTATATGGGAATACTATCCAGATATTTTTATTTATTTCTCTACAAATTCAAATTCTTTATTCATTTTAGGCTCTGTTAAGGTTTTATGAACTACCGGTTAGGAAGTTTTACCTGTCCAGAGAATAACTGGCAAGAAAGTCTGCGGCCGTGATATTTTTACGTTTTTTTAAATTTTGATCACCATCCACCGTCTATATTAAATAGTTTGAGCTGTTACCATATTCCAGTGCAGGCATCATCATTTATAAATAATTTCCACACATGTTGATCGACTATGTAGTATCTAACTGAATGATAGACTTTTATAATCAATGCTTAAAAAGCCTATTATTCAGGTAGATATATCCTTTACAATATCTCGATATAGAGATCAGGGGTTTCAGATATATTTTTTTAATCAAATTAAAATAAATGAAGTAAGTATTGAGTTTTTTTAAAATAACTTGTGGTGAACATAATTTTTTTTTTAATCAAAAGCAGGACTTATATTCATTTATTGGATAAGAAAAGTCTCTAGCCTTTTGACTAGCCCTAAACATTAATAAGTATATAAGGTGCTAGTATAAAAATAAATTCAAGCACAGTTTATGTTGATCTAGCCTTGTTTAATTGCACAAAATGTTTCGTTCCTTATATTTCAATAATTCCTGAGAGAAATTAGACCGGCACTAGTGTCTTTTTCAAGTATAGCGTTCTCCGAAAGTTGCAAAAAAAACGAGCCCTAAAGTATATAATCACTATGGTAAATGTACATTCGCGTATTTCAAAGAAAACCGAAGGAGAGAATTCTCATACTCGCGATTACTTTATTATTATATAAGGTCCAGAATCTGCAAAACGAATTTTCCGTATGTCGTTAGGGGCCTAGAATTTTGGATAAAGCTTGTAATTTTGAACAAATTGGGTCCTCTTAATGGCAACCAAGTCACCAACACTGTACTCAAGAGCCTTCTTTCTCTTCTTATTATAGTTCTTTCTGTTCTCTTCTTGGATCTTTTGTATATTCTCTTTTGCTTTTACTCTTAATTCGTTTCTTTTATTATTAAATTGCAGTATTTCTTCATCTTTAATTATTTTTATTATATCATCATTCAAATCCTTAAGTCTAGTCCCAGTCAGTAATTTTAAATAAAATTATAAATAAACATTTTAAATTCTTGAGGTCATGTGGCTTTAAACAGAAATGAAAATGTGAGAAGAATAGCCGAAGCGCCTAAGGGAGCCTACGTCTAGCAAATGACTGACATAGGCTGGTGATGATGATGATATCATTGATTTGTTGCAAAGCCGCGTGTAGACAACGAGTCAGCAGCATTCTAGTAAAATAGTAACATTTAATTGATTTTTTGTGCTCTAGAGGTACTTGTTGTGTAAAAAAAATATAACCGCCATCAGATATGCAGTACCAGGATAACAACTAGCGTAAAACGTGAGTCTCGCTTTGCAGTGATTATTCATACAACTACAGTTGTAACAATATAAAACTAACAGCCTGCCCAGTACCCTAGGTGCCCCAGTAGGATGCCGTGGGTATCCCTTACGCCCTTTAACTATTTGTATGAAATTGGCATATACATGGTAAATATTAAAAGATTATTTTATAAAAGGTACTTAACTAATTTATTTTAAAATGATAACACAGCCTGGTAATGGAATGCTCCTCCTGGTTTTGTTTCAATATTGCGTAATATGCTATGTCTTCAAATTGTTTGTTATTTTTTATCATAAAGATGACATAAAAAAAACCCGCTGGGTTTCTTTTCAGGTCTGAAGCGTCATTTTCCGAACCGGTGGTAGCGTGCGTTACAACCAATAAGCAAATGTAAACTTCTACATTAAATAAAGATATTTGAATTTTTTGTAAATATAATACTCGTAACACTCAACTTAATAACAGGATTAATAATTGTATTTTAAATCAGTTATTGTATAATAAAATAATACGCATGAAGTTTTAGTGAGATAACGATTAAAAATAAATTGTTTACATATTATTTTAATATTTTCTATAATTTATAACGTTATTTTTGACCGACTTCCCAAGTGAGGGAGGTACTCAATTCGGACTGTTTTTTTTAATATATATTATACTTCTCCTCGTTGCTTCGCTCCAAGTGTTCTGATTTAGTTTATTCTTTTTTTAATAATAGATTTTAGCTTTTCTATCTTTCATTATTAATTATTCTCATATTTTTTAATAATTTAATAAAAATTAGTATAATAGAAAATTGAAAAATAAAAAAAATTCGCCACCATAAATCACAACCTCATCCGATTAATTCACAAACGCTGCTAAAATTGAAAAATATAATAATAATGTATGTTTTAAAAATTTATCACAATAAGCATTGGAATGTAAACATTTTAAAAATTACAATCAGGCACATTTAAAGCTTCTTTAAGATAATACAGTTTAAGCTCACATAAAAGTTATTTCATCAAAAAAAAATCATTATTCTATGTACAAATAACGTGTGATATATGACATTTTAATGAATACCTTAAAAGTTATCAGAGATTTAAATGCGGTGGCAGAAAACACGACGCAATTTTGTACGAAGGGCACGTTGTCATCTGCTTATATTGCGTAAAATAGTAATACGATGTTAGAAGTCGGTCATATATTGTTGTTAAAATTTCACTTGTGACAGTATAAAACAAAAAGACAAATCATTTACTCAAATATTTCAATAATAATATCAATTTAATGTATCCATGTGTGTTTACGGTGCAAATTGTCAAAAATACTGAAATTATTTCCATTAACATGCAACCGCAACTCATCCAAATCGGATAGTTAGCCTTAATTGCTTCGATGTGCGACGTAAGAACTAATACGATATTATGTATTCAGTTGGAGTTATTTTACAGAGTTGTTAAATATTAATACTAACTAATTACACTGTTATTTATTTTTTTACATTATTTTTTATTAATGATATCTAACGAAATTAATATCTATTGGGATAATTTAAAATTTTAAACATGAATAAAATGGATAATTTTATTCATCACAATTTTTTTTTGATGTCCGTCACTCTCAATCAAATAAATAGAAACCTTAAAGAGGGTTGCAAAACCTGAAAACGCTTGTTATGCATGTAAATGAATTCAAATCGAGTGAAAAATATTTTTAAGTGCGAACTTGGTGCATCTAGGGGCACTTTAAAGGCGGTATAAAATAACTATGTCTATATTTTCCTTTATGTTTGAAAACGAAAGTCTTCATCAATGCGTTTTCCCCGTGACGACCTATGGGGCCGAAACGTGGCCCTTGCCTGTGGCATTGGGCTGGTCATATGGTCAGAAGACCCGATAGTCAATGGGATAATAAGGTTCTGGAGTGGAGGGCTCGTTCGGGAAAACGGAGCGTTGGTCGACCCTTGACTAGGTGGGATGCCGACTCCGTGTAGTAGCCGGTTCAAGTTGGCGGCGAGTAGCAAGGTATCGGTCGTCTTGGCGTTCGTTAAAAAAGACCCTTGTCCAGCAGTGGACGAAAAAAGAGTGCTAATGATGATAATGATGATAATCCGTTACTTTTAAAAAAAAAATTATCGTAGTAACGATATCCATCATCAAAGTCAAATATTTATATTTGATATGGCATTATAAACTCTCTTGTCGATTGCCCATAACCTACCACATTATCCTAAAATCATCAATTAATACATCCAGTCCTGAGGAACTGGCGTACGAAATTCAGTAGAATTTATTTCTTCTTTGAAAAAAAATCTATTTAAATTTAAACAAAGTACTAAATTTATTTAAGTTTTAAAAAACTTACAGCGAGCTATTCATTACGAGGGTATAACATCATGTAAATAAACTACATCACATCTCTAAATATCCTTGCGTGCTTTATGCCTAATTTTCTTTGTTTTCTATTCTATTTTGCTATATTAATAATACAAGGTACCTATACAATTTAAGTACCTACTAGTTGAATTGATATATCAAAAAGCAGATATTATAATAAAACTGTATAGTTGTTATGTAATCTGTCTCATATTCAGGAACATCTGCTGCCGAAGTGCATAATTACTTTACTTAATTAACTGATAGATATGTGGTGGCGTGTCAGCTTGCGTGGTAGATAAGTGGACGATGTATTTTGTATATTATCGCCTGTTTGTATTACATAGCGGACATTATAATTTTGTTGTAAAATTATAATTATTTCTATTGCTTGCGCGAATATTAGACATTATTAAATAAAATTACTTTACGGATTTTATCGCGTTTATTGTAAATTTTAAATTCCCAACGTTTCGGAATGGAAGACTTTGAGGAGAAGGCCCTACTCACTGCTCCCATTCATCCAAGATTTTATAAGCGCTATGTGGATGAAACATTTACCATCTTACCATATGATAAAATAAATGCATTTTCAAACCACCTTAACTCCATTAATTCAAAAATACAGTTTACTATGGAGTTAGAAAATAATAATTCTTTAGCTTTTCTTGATGTTTTAATTATTCGCAATCCTGATAACACCTTGAGCCATACTGTGTATAGGAAACCAACCCATACAAATAAATATTTAAATGGCAATTCACACCACCATCCATCCCAGTTAGGTACCGTGGGCAAATCTTTGTTTCAGAGAGCACGAGGGATCTACAATGATGAACACCTGGCGGCTAAGCTACACCATGTTAAGCAAGTACTGCGAGACAACAAGCTCGCTGCGCCACGGCAGCGTCACAGTGACCGAGTGAAGGCAGCCACAGTGGAGTGAGTACCTGCTGTTCTACCTTTGTGAGAGGCGTAACTGACAAGATTGGTTTACATTTGAGGCGGGCTTCAATCAAAACTTATTTCAAGCCGCTGAAGAAGATTGGTCAATTCTACCACCTGTCAAGTGCAATATTCTCTATAAGACCCAGGAGTGTACAAGCTAGATTGTGACTGTGTCCTCTCTTAAATTGGACAAACAAGCGAGCAATAAGAACCCGCGTGAAGGAACATATAGCTGACATTAAACATAGAAGACCCAACAAGTCGGCAGTCGATCATAGCGCTTTCAGCGATGTGTGTCCAGTGAGAAGAAAGTGGGACGCACTGGCGAGACCGCCGTAGCTTATGTCTAGGCGGTCCACCATGCACTCACATAAATCTTACGGCAACCAAAAGTCGCATTCCAGCTCCTCCAAAAATAAAATAAAAAATATTAGAAATAAAAATTGTAATAGGATAAGATACTAGTATATAAGTAAAAGGGTAATAAAATGTGATATAAAACACAAAAGAAATTACCAATAGAGGGCGACGAATCACGTTGTAAGTAAGTCACTATGAAATAGTTTGTAGAAATTAATGTATTAAACAAATGTAATTAAAAGAAAACAGTAAAATGTACATGATACAAAGCTGTCAAATAATGATTAAAATTAAAAGATGGTAATGATGTAGCAGCATAAATCAGATAATATAAGTGTTTGAGAACAATGAAGTTGAAGTAAAGAAAAATGTTGTAAGCTAGATATAGAAATAAGATGTAAAACGGTAAATTAGAAAACATTGTGAAACGTAATTATAGTATTGGAAAAATTTGAGTACGAAAATAAGTACATAAAAGTGAAAAATAATGTTGTAAAATAGATATAGAAATAAGATGTAAAACGGTAATCAGAGAATATTATAGTATAATAGTAATGTATAAAGAGACTTGTAAAGAAAATGTATAAAAATAAGAAAAGAAAATTAAGAAATGACAGAATCTGTCCCAAAAAAATAAGATAAAAGTAAGCATAAAAGAAAGAATGCAAACAAGGTCCCAGATCATACATGTCCGGGGAACAAGGATAAACAATATATTAAAAAAAAAAAAAAAAGTCGGCAGTGTGTGACCATACCTAAATCACCCAAACCATTACATCAGATTTGATCGACACAAATCCTCGCTAAAGAACACCTGATTCCTACCAAGGATGATCCGTGAGGTATTGAGATTAAAAACATCCAAATTTCAATAGAGAAGATGGTTGAGTTCTAGCACCTGTTGGGATCCCATAATTAATAAATTAAAATTTAAACCCAAGCATAATACCACTGCTGGCTGTTAAGATAAATTAGTTCATTTTGCAGGTCGGAGTACAGATTAAAAATAATTAATAAAAATTAAGATCTGGAAACCCGCTTCAGCACTGGCAAGAAGACGCATGACATCTTAGTCTACCCGTGACCACGGCCTCTGGAAAGTGTTCGAAACGTCGGAATTTAAAATGTAAAATAAACGCGATAAAATCCGAAAGTTGTTCATACATTTTGACCCCTAATAATTTATAATCATTTGTATAACTATTTCTGCTTTATTGTATAATATCAAATATTTCAAATCTTTACGGGACATATTCTAATTTAAATCAATTAAATAACAAACATTTTAGTATAGTTGGAATAAATTTAATATCTCACAGATTACAACTAGCAAACTGAAATTTTCAGGGTCTTGTCTACTTTTAATCACAAAATGTGGACAACAATTTGTTTTATATACACATTGAAGAAACTAGGTTGTTTTGTTACTAAAACAGAAATTTGACGCAAACACGTAAGCTCCTTACATAAACTTTGTTATTAGGTACGGGAGTGCGAGTCTTATGTGCGTATGATGTCATCCGGGGGTCAAATTAGTGGATGAAACTTGTACAGCTCTTAAATTTTATACGCAGAAGTTTGTTTACAAATGTGCACATTACTTTACACTGGCTTCACGGCGTGTTGTTGTAATAAAAGAAATAAGGATTTGTACATACGTGATACGGTTTTATATCAACAAAGGTAAAAACCTCAGTTTTAAGTTTTATTGATCTTTATATTCAGGTTTAAAAATTAACTTTAGGCTTGGGAATGAATATCAATCTATCACCGGTCCGAAAGTGATAACCGGTAAAAATATTTCTGCATTTTTTTTTCAAATAATACATCAGAAACTACTGTAATGAAAAATTCAAGCAGTTGCCGGGGAATATATCAGTGCAGGTATTAACCATTTTCACTAACCTTCGTCCTAAACGTAATGTCTAACATAGTAATAAGCTTTATTTATTAATGCCAACATGATTTCGCAGCAAATTACTGTCACTTAATTTATTGTAATTTTTAATACAATTGTACCACTATTATTTTGTTCCAGGCAATTCCTTCTAGCTTTTCTTTTCGACAAATAAATGTAAATTTCAAATCTTTCGTTCATAGAATTTATAATTTTAATTGTTAGCTTTATGAAGTATACAAAATAAACAAATTTATCAATTGCTTCGTCAGTGAGCAACCTATATTATTTTTGTAGCAGCAATCGGCATAAGGCATAGTCTTGGAAAAGAAGATTTAATATCAATTTTTATCCTGAAGATAAATAAAACAAAGAAACGTTATTTTAGATTTAATATTGAAATATCAGTGCGTATTTTCATTAGTTTCATAGATGCAAGTTTTAGTTCTACGTTCGTTAGAAGGAAATACTGATATGAGCATAATTTTATATACTTCGTCTCAATACACTTGGTAGTGCGAGGATAAAAATATATGTAGTATTCCACTATAGCCATTATTAATATTTTGCCGCTTACGTTTAATATACTACAATCAAATAGTTATTGACATAATCAAGACAGTTCGAATGCGGGACTTAACAAATTTTATTGTTGTTTCCTAGTTGGTTAGGGCAAAAGAACCGATCACCCAATTGTTCTGAAAGTAAGATGACCCATGCGGCGGATGGGCAATGAAATAGTCGCTCCACCCAGCAACCCGCATTGGACAAGCGTGGTAGGATACGGTTCAAACTCCCTAATGGGTAGGGGTATATTCGGGGAGACCTATATCTAGCAGTAGAGGCTGATAATAATTATGATGAATCTGATTTATGTTGGTTATAATAATAACAATAATAAAGCTGTATTTAATTCCTAACACGTTTGTGAATATAAACATCATAAGATACGTCTCTAGTAACAGTACAATAAAAGGAAAGGTAAGTTAATATATATAAATTAATTCTAGGTTTATTTTTCAATAATTTTTCTATTCTAGGTTTTTTAAATTTCTTATTAATATTTTTATTTATCGTGTTTTTGATATCTTCTTTCATGTCTAGCATGTCTTGTTTCTGCTGTTTTATGTCTTCTTGCATTTTCAATAATAAATGTATAACTTCTTCCATGATGTATTGGGTGTATTATATATTATATGGACTCCATGCGACACCTATTAATAGATGGCGCTATTTCGTTTTATAGTTGTAGCTAATCTTTTTTGTCTTTAGTTTTTTTTGACAATTATTTTCAAATAATAACTAACAATAAATTTACTCTTAAAAGTAATACGATACAAATAAAAACTTATGTTGCTTAGTATTTTAGGAGAAACAAATAATATATTATTAAAATTTATACCTTCGGAATCAAACTAACCAATTAAACTTACGCACCGACTCGACAAAAAAAGAAGTCACAGCTATTTACAAGCATACCTAGCTCAGCAAAAGATTTAAGTTAATTTTTAGTACGTCTGTGCGAAGCTTTATAACTTTAGTGTCTATCTGACTTTACATTTTATCTTACCACGCCTTAAACAAAGTTATTTGATTGAACAAGACACTGCTTAAAGCGCAGTCCGCCTGAACTATTTTCACAAATATTAAATAATTATCACTTGCCCGCGACTTTGTTCCTGCGATAATATGAAAGAAAGTCTCTTAGATTATTTCTAAAACAATTAGCCTAAACTAATTCATCTATGAATTTTAAAACTAAACTGCATACTCTTTACAATACGTTATTTTACATATTAAAATCATCAATATAAATTTGTGTACATATAAAACACATATGTCTGGCAAACTATCATTAGGCCTTAATTTAAATACATTAACGTCAAACCGTAACTTATACATAAGAGTATCGATCATTTGACCTGGATAGTTATAAAGTGCAATGTAAGAACTTAACTTCAAATTAACATTTGATTCTACTGCAATATTAATGTCTTGTGTCGGGTTCTGAAGATAATTGTTGCTTGTCTTTTCTAATGTTAAGCCGCATTGTCTCGGTATTAGTAAAGTAAATTATAATTTTAATTCTTATTAAGTAAAGTTTAGGTGTGTGCTACGTCCGGATCCAATTCTAAAAACAATTCAATTTAAGCATAACAACACTGCTATACATGAAAATATAATAAATTCTTTTTGTAAGATAAAAAAACTACCAAAATATATTACAATAAATGTAATTTAACCTGGTCCGACAATAAATGCTTAATTTAGTCCAGTAATAACTATTGATAAAAAGGGTTGTATTATATTTATTTATTACTAAAAATACTATTTTGTCTTGTTTTTTTAAATGTGTGATATTCTTGTAAAAATGTGAAATTGAAATGTCCTTATTTTAGAATAGTTGCAAGATCGTATTGTTTGTCGAAATTGTACTGGGAAGGACACGTGAACGGCGAGTACATCTCACATCTGCGATTTGCGGACGATATCGTCATCATGGCTGAGACCGCTAAGGACCTGCAGAAAATGGTGCAAAGCCTGGCTGGATCTTCTGCACGCATCGGTCTCCGGATGAACTTGGGTAAAATGAAGGTCATGTTTAACGAGCACGTTGATCCGGGACCGATCACAATTGACGGCAACTCCCTCGAAGTGGTTTCCGAGTACGTTTACCTAGGGCAAACGCTCCAACAAGGTAGAAACAACTTTGAGGGGAAGGCCAACAGAAGGATGCCAGAGGAAGGCGAGCTATGGAGAAGGCTATGCTCGGAGTATCTCTGAAGGACCGCATCAGAAATGACGTGATCCGTCAGAGAACCAAAATCACCGACATAGCCCACCGATTAGTAAGCTGAAGCGGTGGGCCGGTCATATAAGCCTGCAGAACTGACGACCGCTGGAGTCGTAAAGTTCTGGAGATGGAGACCGAGGCTCGGCAAACGTAGTGTAGGACGCCCTGCGGCAAGATGGAGTGACGACATTCGCTAAGTGGCCGGTGTGGGCTGGATGAGAATAGCTGAAGATAGGAAGCGGTGGCGTGCATTAGGGGAGGCCTATGTCCAGCAGTGGACTAACACAGGCTGATGATGATGATATTCTAAATATTCTAGATATTCTAAAACCGGTTAATTATTTTGATGAACATATAAAATTTAAAAACAGCTGCGACCATTTCTTATTCACCTAAAATCATGAACAGTTTGGGTAATTATTGAAGTAATACTTGAAGTAATGATATGTACACACAAATCCTACATTTATGTGTAGAGTAAGGTATCCTTGCCTATCTGTATTTGAAAGCAAAAAGCTAAACAAATTTTGGGATTTGATATTAAAATCGTTTACTTTGTACCAAAAAATATAAAAATATAATTGCCTGAGCAGGCAGACGAGCATTCGGGCCACCTGATGGAAGGTGGTCACCGACGCCCATAGACATTGACAATACTGGTGTCACCAACGCGCTGTCTACCGTGAGACAGGGTGTAAGTCTCGTTTTCCCAGTAAATAAGTCTTAAATTTAAAAAAAAATGTTTCTGTATATAGTATCAAAATTATAAATATTAAAAATTCAATTTCAAAGATTCCGTTATTGAAATACGTTGCCATAAGTCATTATAAAGGTTATAATAAATATTTTTAAAAACACTAATAGTTTTAGTTCGTATCACTAAACTCTTGGAAAAGTGCCAAAATAAATTATAAAATATGTGCCATAAAACTAACGTAATATTCTTTGACGAAAAAATTTTAAGCTTAATAAAATATAAAGCTTGCTAGTTTAATTAATTTCTGCTTAGTAGTTATCAGCATGCAATCATTGATTTGTATCAAGTTTATGTCTGCTTTTATTATTGATTCCATGTTCTCAAAATTTAAGTCATAAATTCAAAGTGACTTAAAATTTATTGAATTGCCTTGTGATAGAGGATTTAGTTGTGTACAATACATTAAAATAATGTATTGGAAAGCAGTGATATTTTTCTTATTTATTGCATATTGGCGCTATGAGCCACATGATATTTAGGACGCTTTCAATACAACGATTTTAAACTGTTGTTTAGACGTAAGCCTAATTATTTGTAATGCCTAATTTACTACAAACAAGTGATTCTACTACAGTTAGATGTTAGCTTTAAAGTATAAAAATAAACGACCTAAAGTCTTGTAATGTACAAAATACCAAAATACACCAAACTAAAGATATGGTAAATTATATAAAATGAGATAAATAATTTTTACGATTTTTATCACGTTTACAGTTATTTAAAATTATAACTGACGAAGAAACATAAAGAATCATATATTAACATATTTCGAAAAATATTAAATTTATTTATTCTCGGTCTATGAATCAAATGTGGTTGTTCCAAGGACGTATAACAACATAAATCACTCTGGCAGAGCGAACATCGCTTGCCGAGCATTACGGCATTACACTGGCCTCTCTCATTATTTATTTCATCCCCTATTTAGCTTAATTAGGGTTGGGTTTCATTGCCCGTTTACATAACGTCGATAGATCTTTAATTACGCTGCAATGCATTGCGCTAATAAAATGTAATGGTCAACTATCAAGATGGTCTTCATCAAGTTTAATCTCGGTCTAATTATGTAATTAAGAGACCTTACTCCGAATGAGTATTGTTGCTACTTAATAAATAGAAAGAAAAAAAAAATACATTAAAAAAACCTTTCACATTGTTTGGAAGCTTTAAAAAAGTACAAATAAATTTATATTTGTTTATTGATATTAATATTTTTTAAGAAATAAATATTTGAGATAATTAACTAAACTTCTGCTGCCTAATATTTTTTTCTTTGTTATAATGCTCTGCGGAAGAAATAGATAAAGCGGCAGTCGTGTCCTACTTAGTTCCCCGTGAATTATAGAAAATTTAATATTTGATCAAACATATTTTGTGATATTTTAGATAATTTACAACAAAATAAATTTAATTTGAATTTGTTTTTAACGTAATTTTAATTCAATTTTTTTTTGTTTTAATCATGCGCATAATAATTGTATTGATTATTTTATAATCGTAAGGTTATGAAATAAACAAAACATTAAATAAAATATTTTTAACAACTAAAGTTATCGTGGTTTCCTTATTCGTTATATTGATATCTGAATGAAATGCTGACCACTGTCCTCGGTGATTTATGACCCGTCAATGCTAGCTTTCGTAACATTAAGTAACCAGTTTTGTTATAGAAATGATAATAATGTCGACCGACGACCGGTTGGCCAAAACGTATACAGTTCTTTAATGGTAATTTTTAGAGCTTTTGTAAAAGTTTACTATTATATGTATTATTTTGTATTTTGATCTATCTTGTGCGATTACACTAAAGATCACAATAACAAAAGCCAAAATAATGCTTTTGTCACTTAACTACCTCCCGATTTCGGCCGCATAAAAAATTTTGAAATAATACCACCAATTTTTATTGTGTTGCTATTATGTAAATCTAGCTAGCAGTAAACTTGACTTTTAATTTATTATCACTTACAATTGTACCATTGTTATACTAATTGGCCGGACAACCGCAAGGATCATTTTTAAATTCAAAATTTTCAAAACGTAACGAGCCAACATATATCGGACTATGCGTTTCTTTGTAAAGTACTGTGCTTAAGCGTTGTTGATGTTATTTGTTGTTGTAAAACTGATTTTAGTGATGAAGCTCATTTTTATTTATTTATTTATAAATATTCCACCAACTAGAAACATAAAGGTGCATTTACATAAAAAACTTAAGATTAACAAAACACTACAGATTACATACATATAAGGGGGTTTACGGGGTAAACTACATCTTCGGAACCAAGCCAACCTCACCTGCACGTGGTGCACCCTGCCAGACAACGGACGAGGCTCTGGCGAACCACCCACCAACTCGCATTGGACTAGCGTGGTGGGATATGGTCCAAAACCCCCCTAATGGTAAGACGTAAAACGCCCCGGCCCCCAGTTCCCGGTAGCCTTGCTATTCCTGGCCAAGGCGGCAGCCACAGTAACGGTAGGGCGAGGGGTGCTAAGAATCCTCAGGAGTACGTAAACCGCTAAAACCAATTGACCATCGAAACGTACAACTGAGGCACGCTACGGCTAGATTTTCATTTGGCTCAACCGAATGAGGAGCTGAGGTACATAAGATGGCACATTTTTATATTGAGTGAAACTGTAGAGAGGGCGAGGATACTCTAACCCTAGAATCGGGTCACATTTTGTACTTCAGGCAGGGGAAAATCCATCACAGGGCGGTGTCGGGCTCCTTGTCAATAAATCCCTCATTGACAATGTTATTGAAGTAACCAGTGTGTCGCTGAAGGTTGCGTACCTTGTGATAAAGCTAACCAATAGATACAGCCTAAAAGTTATCAAAGTGTACGCACCAACGTCGATATACCCGGACGATGATGTCGAAGACACGTACGAGGACATTTCAAGAGCCTTACATAACACGACCAAGGCTCACTTCAACGTTGTCATGGAAGATTTCAACGCCAAAGTAGGAGTACAGGCATGCAGCGAATCGATGCATAGATCATATGGCTACGGGAGCAGGAATCATAGGGGGCAAATGCTCTTCAATTTCCTCAAGCAGAGGGGCTGTTCTCAATGAACTCGTTCTTCAAGAAACTGCCCCAAAAGAAACGGAAGTGGCAGAGCCCCGATTGGGACCCTACTATGACCAAAAATGAGATAGACTTTATTATATCGGGCAAAAAGCGCATATTCAGGGATGTCTCAGTAATCACAACTTCTGAGAGGCACCCTGAATATAGATTTGAAGCTTAAACGGTCCTGATTGATTAAGTCTACGCTCCGGCCTAATCTGCTCCAGTCTATCATTGATCTTGGCACATTTCAGATCAATCTGGAAAATCGATTTGCTTCTTTGGAAAATACAATCGACGTGGACGTTGAAGAGGAACTCGGTCTAGTGGTAGAAATTCTTCGGGACGAGGGTCCAAAACTCTGCGGTCTGCGACGTACGGGCGAATTGCCTAAATTTTCGGGGGAGACACTGAATCTTAAGTAGAAGCAAAGAAATGATCCAACGGTCACTTTGTTAAATAGCAGGACAACAGAAGGATTCGGCTGGGCTGGGCAGCTTTTCATAAGTTTCGTCGAGTTTTCTCGTCAGTCATCTCACAGTGCCTCAAATTGAAAGTCTACGATCAGTGCATCCTACCCGTTATGAACTACGGTCCTGAGACTTGGATACTTCCGGTTCGTCTGATGCACAAATTTAAAGTCGCTCAGCGAGTTATGGAGAGGGCTATGCTCCTAGTATCTCTAAAGGACCGCATCAGAAATGATGTGATCCGTCAGAGAACCAGAGTCACCGATGTAGCTCACCGGATAAGTAAGCTGAAGTGGCAGTGGAAGAGTCATATAAGGAACAGAACTGACGACCGCTGGAGTCGGAAAGTTCTTGAGTGGAGACCGAGGCTCGGCAAACGTAGTGTAAGACGCCCTGCGGTAATATGGAGTGACGGTATTCGTAAAGTGGCCGATGTGGCCTGGATGAAAATAGCCGTAGATCGGACGCGGTGGCGTGCATTAGGGAACTGACACAGGCTGATGATGATGATGATATACATATGTAGTTAAATAAAACATAAACAGAGCTTTTTCAGAAACAAAAACTAAAGACGAAACTTAAATTTAAAAAATAAATTTATTTTCATTTATAAAATGCTGTGAAAAAGAAACTTATTCTATTCTCTATCTTTATCTATTATTAATTTTAACAAATAACATAGATTAATAATTAAGACAAAAAATATTTTCATTAAGTTTTACACAAATCAGTAAATGTTCTCTAAATCATTAATTGGACTCGACAAAGCCTGATGTTTAATAAAGAATTCATACTACCCAAACAATATTGCGCGTAAGTCTTACATGATAAAAAAAGAGTACATGAAAAATTTCTACCCGATGTACGATGCTCGTGAACGAATAAATAAATTTTAAAGTTTACGGAGAGATGCAAAATTTGCCAACGCTTGCCATGCATGTAAATAAATTCAAATCGAGCGTGAAATATTTCCGAAGTGCGAACTTGATACAGCCAGGGGCTACTTTGAAGGCGTTGTGAAATGGCTGTGAGCTTTACTTTTTGTGCTTAGGGTGCTGCGTTTTTTTACGATTGATTTATTTTTATTTCACCATTTATTATTAAGTAAAAATTAGGTAGAAAAATTTTACTTTTCCTTAACTTTTTTATTGTTAACAATTTATTTTGATTTTATTTCTGACTTTTTTTGTTCTGTTTAGGTTCGTGGAAAGAACGTGATCAGGGATGTTAAATTGTATTATATTTGTTTATTCATTTAAAAAATGTTTGCATGTATAAAGAAAATTTATTTATTTATTTCCTTTTTTCATCAAACTCAATTTTTTTCTCATCAAATAGGCAATCCTTCTTTTATGATATAATATCAGTGTACTGCTAAATTGTACTATGCGAAATAGTAGTTAATAGCAATATTTATATAATTATTGGCCTTATCAAAAACATGTAGTAATAGTTTCATTGCATGACCATAATATCTAATTCAAAAAATTATAAATCTTTAAACACAAGAGTAAAAACATATAGCATATAGGTTATCTTTTAAAGAATCAGTTACAAATATATTAATATATTAATTCAAATGCTATAGTGTTTCGTTACATAAACAAAACTTTAAGCTAGACTCGTAAGTTTCTTCGGCAAACTTCGTTATTAAATCTTTAGATACAAGTTTAATGTGCGTATTATATCATTCAAGGATCAGGTTAGTTGTTAGTTTTACTTAGAGCAAATATTGTGTTTCAGATTAAAAGCCCTGTCACAAAACGTATTTTAACAAATATTACGTTGATAAATTATAATAGACAATGTCCTTCACTGAAACAGCTTAAACATTATTTCAAAACAGTTTATTTAGGCCTATTTTTGGATATGGTAGGACCCTTTTTTACAGGGGACCTTCTGGGGCGGTATCACTGCTTATTCATGCCGCAAAGTAGCAGTGTGAAAACACTTCTGTTTTATGTTATAAAGGACCCCGTAGCTAGCGTATTTAATAGGTAAACGAGGCTTAACATCTCTCTATAGTCTTTAGTCTCTCGGTAGGCAGCGCGTTGGTGATACCACTGGTATTGCCAATACGTTGATTTTACCCTCTCAAAATGTGACGAAAGAAAAGGTTTTTGATACCTACAACCTTTTCTACTAGCATTATTTTAGCATATAAATTGGAAGTCACGCTACCATAATATCTATATATAATTAAAAATATATTTAATCTCTTTAGAGGTAAACTTTACTTTAGATTTTAGGTCGTCTTACGAAGCTTCTGCCATCACTGCCCATAAATGCCGATTTTACCGGTATTTAGTAATTGTTAGTGTTCTTTTTTTATAAAGTCGCAGTAATTATATTCGGCAGTAGGTGACGAACTGATTAAAAAACCTCCAAGAACGCCTCTACTTATATTGTTGAGTTATTTTTATTAAAGCATAATTCTTGTTATTATTTATATTTCCCTCTCCCTTTCATTCATGCGTCTTGAACAAAAGCAGGCATGCGTAACTAAAAGTTGGTAGAATTATCCCAAAACAAAAACTAAATCGGTAGAGTCAGATTACTATTTCTAAAGCGGGTATTTAGAGAAAAGAAGTCTTGATATTGACGTTTTGTCTGTCCAAGATCGTGTATAAAGACTGATCTGAAATACAGCTCCGTATAAGTTGCTACCCGGAATAGAACTCACCTCGTGTATGATAAGTGTTGTGCATCTGTGAAAGATTTATTTCGTTGAGTGGTTTAAGGCGGTGCTACGCAACGACTCGTCCATACGAGACATGGCAGTTGTCGGGGTCACGTGAGCCATTTCAATGTTTTTTTTTAATATAAGAGTTCAGTTTATGAAGTCATTTTCACTATTTGGAATCCTCTTGATATTTGTAAAAGTAGTATAAAAGAGCTATGCAGTGTTACTTAATAAAACAAACTTAGACATACATTTATAAGCAATAATACAAATGCATAAATCTTAAAGAAAAACGACATTCTTTAATACGATAAATGATACAGCTGTCACGTTGTATCTTTAAACAATTATATTAAAGTATATATATATAAAACACGACCTTTAAAACCATTTATAGATAACCAATAGAAAATATAAATAAATACCATAATATCTCAAAGCAGAATATTTCGATGATGAGTCATCGTTGATCGTTGGGGAATCTAAGCCGGTGTTTAAGTCTTAGTACCCCTTTTCACGCTGTTTTTTCTTGTTCACTTTGACCGTTACATAAGAAATAGCGAAATTGTTGGACACTGAGTTCCACCTCCGTTGCGGATTTCATAAGTAGAGGTTCATCATATTTGTCACGCCTGATGGTCGAGTTGGGTACCTATTTAAGCGATACTATTTGTGAACAGTACAAAGTTATGTACAGCGTTGGTTACTGGTTCCATAAATTAGGTAAAATGCAGATAAAAAAATAATCAAAATTTTAAATTTAAAACGTATTCGATGTTGAAACTACAATCATATTGCGTAATAAAAACGACTGAAACAAAACAAAACTGCCTCAATAGCCTAGTGGTAGGTGCGCGTGCTTTAGAAACCAGAGGTTGTGGCTTTAAATCCTGTAAAAACACAACAAATATTATTGTTGTTTCCTAGTTGTTAGGACAGTTTGGGCAGATCAATCAATTGTCCGAAAAGTAAGATGATCCATGCGTCGGGTGGGCATGTAAAAAGTCGGCCCACCCACCAACCCGCATTGGACTAGCGTGGTGAGATACGGTCCAAATAACCCCTAAATGGAGAAGGCGTGCATTAAGGGAGGACAAAGCTGATGATGATGAAACCAAACATCAGACCTCATAAAATATGCTACCATTTAGAAATATATTTAAAAAGTTTGGTAATGACAAATCTACACGTCATAAGTATAAAAAAATGGTGTTAGTTTGTATTGTGTGATAACTTTTATTGCTTATTTAATATGTAACGATTTCCAGATCTTGCATTTTAATTATGCATGCTGAATAAAGTGAAAAAGGATGCAGTACATTAAACATTCATTAACATTATTTTTTTTTGTAATATTACTAATTAAATTTTTTTAAGGTAGTTCGCTCGAAACCAAATCGTGTACAAATAGAATTATCAATCGCCTCCCAAAGGACGAAGTTACTTTATTCAGCGTATGATGTTTTTTGTAAATTGTTTCAAGTTTATACACAATATGTTACACGGCTACAGAAACTTTCTAACCAATACATTCAATTGGTGAATTTAAGAGTGCATCAGTAATCAAACCAAGATTTAAGCGCTTTAGGTAATCGGTACTGCATGATATCGTATAAATCTGCAGAAGGACGAGTTAAATTGATCTTAGATATTGGTTTTTAACTACCTAATGATTTCTTGTAATTGCAATAGCTTTACAACCAATTCAAACAGTTAAATAGCTTTTAAATAAAAGTTTACTTTAATAAAAAAAACTTCTGCTAAAACATTTAGAATTATAGCAAAAAGTGATTCTGAGCTATGCGTATTTTTGTAAAGTTTCTTTATGTAAAACACATAAAGGATGTTTATGTCTTATAAACATTTGCATTTATAATATTAGTAGGATTGCGTATTCGAGTACAAAATGGTCGATGTTATGTTAACGGGCAATGGAACCGGGCAGCAATTAAGCTAAATGAGAGATGAAATAAATAATGCGAGAGGCCAGTGTAATGCTGTAATGCCCGGCAATCGCTGCTTGCTGTGCCCAGTTGATTTATGTCATTTCTGTCTTTGGATAAACCACACATGATTCATATTTAAAGTCCCGTCAAAATGAACGAATGAATTATATCAGCTTTAAGGATTTTTAAAATGTTTTATATTTGATAAACAGCAAACAAATAAATTAGTTTTTCAAATAGCTTTGGCAATATTAAACATCAGTAATATGTATAACTAAATCAAAACGCTTTCAGTTACTCCTATTTCTTTATAGGTATTTTTTTTTAAATATATGGCATTAAGAACGCCTCATTAAAAAAATATTATTGAGGCGTTCTTAATGCCAATAGCATTTTCTGCCAGTTAACCTTGGGGTGATGCAGATAAGAAAGTTAAGATGGCACGTGTTAACATAGTCGATAAGAGCAAAAAATTTGCCCCTGCGAGCGTCAATTTCGTCTAAGAGGGCAAAAGGATATACAGTATATACTTAGTACATACATATAAACCAAGTTTAATATATTGCATATATTGTATAAAACATAGTTTAATGACATATAGAACAATAAATTAATATAAAAAGGGGCTCAGATTTCAATAGCTCAATTCAAATAAAGAATAAGTTTTAAAATGGGAGTAAGAAAATTTTTTGACTTGAGTCGTTTGGTATAATTTCAGTTTAGCAAAAATGCGTATTTCTACAAAACGAGGGATGCCTCCCTCAGCAGTAACTTATTAAATTAACCAACTATGTCTAAGGTGAGGCAAGATAAACTTGCTGTCAAGCAACGTCAGCTAGACATTATACTAATAAAGCTCGGAGCAGAGCAAGTTACAATTGGTAATAAGCTTCAGCTGAAAACTGTGTCTAATATTTGCAGACTAATTAATTTACCTTTTCCTTTTCACCAATGATTAGCTGTTCTATATGGAAAAAAGCGTTGTTAGTTTGTAAATAAAAATCAGAATATTCTTATTTACTTAAAAAAAATAAGAACTTAATCTTGATTTTTACGTTATATTTATAAAAATATTAAATTCTAAAAGTGATACCAATCACACAAAAGCATACAAATTAATAAGGTCTGTAACTCTTATTTATCTTCAATATATTTCTTCTGATCTCTAATTATGAAGGCTTCCGAAAAATCATAATAACCATCAAATTCAAACAATAAGTACTGTGCTGATTTGTACATAAATGGATCCAATTATTTACTGGGTATGAATAATGAGCCAAATCTTTCGGTCCATCTTCAGTAATTTATTTACGTTATAAAAGACTGATAGTTTTCCCAAACATGTAGCAAACGTGATTTCGCTGTATTCATTAAAAAACTACCTGACGTTTTTGATTAATTCTCGATTTTATTTTGCTAGTCTGTTCAAAAACATGAAAATAAAAATCGTCCAATTTAATATTTTCCATTTTTTATTGTAGCTAGGCACGGACTGTGAACCGAATGTGGTTGAACCGAGGACATATAAAGATATAAATCTCTAGGCGCAACATCGTTTACGGGGTATTACAGTATCGCACTGACCTCCTTCATTATCTATTGTATCTCTTATTTTGTTTAAGTAGGACAAAGTTTTATTGCTAATTAACGATAGTAGTGTTATACTAATAATTTTATTCTACTTCCTACTATTATTATAAAAGAGAAATTTTGTACTCACTCAAAAACCACTTAGTGAATTATAACGATTTTTTGCAATAATATAGCTTAGGCATCATCATAATTTAAAGGTTTTAATATTTCAATGTACAGTGTAGTTTATACGTGTAGAAAAATAAACTGTGTATGTACGAAAGTTCTAATGATTATTGTATAAAACCGCGGGGTCAAGCTAGTACATAAAGAATGTAATGCTTAACTATTGAGATAGAATCTGTCATATTTATCGAACACATTATTATTTATTTATTGACATTTAAGCAATAGGATAAAGTAAAGCACTGTGAGGATGTATAGTGAAAAGTATTTAAACATATCACTCAATATCATGAACGCGATACGATATCAGTGAAAGTGCAATAAAAACTAATACAGAAAAAACACAAAGGCGGACTTAATGCCATAGGCATTCTCTACCAGTCAACCTTGGGGTGGTGCAGACCTTAAAAATCAGGAGGTGCAAAGAAAAGCTTATTATAAAAAACCTAAAAAATAAAATGAAAATACTTGATAACTAACAAACAATTCAAAATCAAATTTAAATACCTATGCGGTTTTTATACAGAAGAAGTATTTGTGTCTTTGTTTTTGCAATAGATTCTAGATTTTATCACTGCTTTAATATTGTTGTGACATACATACTTACACACTGGTTACTGAGTAATTCAAAAATATTTGTTGCTTCAATCGTAGAATAACACGTAAATGAGGACGGGATAAATCACCTCAAACTACGGAAACCTTGTACTGTGGAACTTAAATGGCTAATTAATACGTATACTTATTTTTTCTTTTGTAAAAAAAATCTTAAATTACAGTAAGATAGTACAATAAAAAGAGAAAATCGTATTAAAAATATGCAAAGTTTATAAAACGAAAGTCGGCTAAAAATGTATCTTGCATATAAGCACCTTCATGTTCTTTTATTAGTAGAAAATATATACATACATACAATGCCTGCAATAAATTTGTTCATCAAAATATAGTAGCAACTAATTAGAACCCTAAGCCATTATGCGCTCTACATTGATTTTAATGGTTGTGTTGTATGTCATGACCCACATCCTGCATTTATTATGCTTCAAGCATTGATGAGAATTTGGCTCTACAATTTGGGGCTTATTGTCATGAATAGCTAGAGTGAAATTGGGCTTAGTTCAAACGTAGAGTCCGCAAACCATTGTTCAAAAAGATTTAGGCAAATACAGAATTTACAGAAGTTGCATATATATATATATGGTTGTATATACTCAAGGTGGTAGATCCCCTTATCTAATATATTAAAGGGAGGGCCGGGATGACACCACCAAGTTGTTTTCACCACGCTTTATCTGCCGCATAGCAGTAGTATGAAAATACTGTTCCAATTTAAAGGGCACCGTAGCCAGTACATTTACTGAGTAAACGGGACGTAACATCCTATGTCTTACGTAGGCAGCGCGTTAACAATATCCTGGTTTTGCTGATGTCTAAGGGTGCGGGAGCATGATCTATCAGGCAGCCCGACTACTCGTCTGCCTTCGTAGTTAATAAATATCCCGCACACCCAGAATATACGCTGGCTTCGATGCAACCGCGGTCGTACCGCCTCAGACGGCCCGCTGTAAAAGGACAGCTACCACCTGTAAAGCTAGTGTTTAAATTTTTCATAATTTTATAATTATCCGATATGTTACTTTTGTTATGTAATTTTATTATAGACAATTATAATCACAAGCTTTTGACATTATATGTGAAACTGTCTGTAAGAGTAAATATCAACTATTTTTTATAAGTTACTTAAAATATAGGCAACATAAAAAACATATGTTTCGGTAAACTTAAATTTATGCTTTATTGGTTTACATGACATCATAGCTCATTTGAATCATGAAAAGTTTTTATTACAGTTCAAAAACGCAGTTAAACGTGCAAATTTCACTTTCGGCTGTAAAAACATTTTTGGTTGAACACTATTGGCTATATTTATCTTAATTCTTTTAGCCATCCAAAGGTCTGCTGTTGAATATAACAAATAAAAAGTGTTCTGTATCAATGGAAAAAACCTATATACAATATCTAAAGTTTTAAAAATACCAAACTTTCCAAAGTTGCTTTAACTTTTAATAACTAAAATAAATTTTTCATAATTAAGGATAAATTGCGCTTTAAAATGGTAAATCATCACTTAACATTTAAAAAAAATGGAATGAATACGGTAAGTATTCATTTTACAATTATTAATTATTAATATTTACTGCTAAGTTAGTTAAGATCCTACCGTTAAAAGATAATTGGACTAATGTTTACTATTTTTTTAGGTTTGTTTCATTTTATTTATGTACTTACTATTAATTTTACTTTAATAATTTATTATAATAGCATACCACTTACTTAGTAAATTCACATTTTTACACAGAAATGTAACACCTCTTCTAAAAAATATTACTTCGCGTTCATGCAATATTTCGAGATCTGTGAATAAAATAAAAACTCCATAAATTCCCTTTTTAGGATTAGTTTGGAAACGCTGAATATACTTAATTAAGTCTTATCTTTAATTTATTTATTAAAACTATAAACGTGTTGAATTTGTTCAAAGAAAAAAGTTATAGTTACCTAGATAATACTATATATTATAGTGCAGGCCTTGAGCCAAATCACATACATAGTTATTTGCCTTCCCGCTTGGCTTATGCAGATCGGTATCAGCCTGTGAATGACATTAGCAGTCTACTGCTAGTCATAAGTCTCCCTAAATGCACGCTTTCCCCATTGGGGGTTTTTGGACCGTATCCCACCATGCTGGTCCAATGTGGGTTGGTGGGCGGACCAACTTTTTACATGCTCATCCGACGCATAGATCATCTTACTTTTCAGGCAATTGGGTGATTGCGGCCCAAATTGTCCTAACCAACTAGGAAACAACAATAAAAATTGTAGAGTCCTCGCAAGATTCGACCCCATGAACTATGGTTTCTAGAGCACACGCCCACGAGTCTACGGGGGCAGCATAAACAGAGCCTTATATTATAGGTTGTAAATTTTTTCCTTAGTAAATTGTTACGGAAAATCGAGTGTAAGAAAGTAATTATCTTTGTTTTCAGGAATTGTTGTTCTTTGATACCACAAATTTTTTTTCTTTAAATTTAAAATAAAATAAACGCATTAAAATCCGTTTGAGTCAGTTCATTCAATAACACAGATTTTTTTTTTATTAAATACGGAATGATGAACTTAACACGACAAAGTATACATAAATATACAAATTAATATATCATAATATTAACTAGATATAATAGTTACATACTGAAATGTTCTTTGTTACCACGCTATTTTTTTCAAATTTAATATAGAAATAAAGCATTGAAATCCGTTTGAGTACTTACTTTCAATAACACAGAGAATCATCCACTTAACATAACAAAGTATATATAAATATACAAATGAATATTTCATGATATTAACTTAATATATTAGTTACATACTAAAATGAATATAAACTGATAAATCTAACCACTGCTGGACAGGAACTACGGCTAACGTTTTAAGCGAAAATAACGCCTATTGTTCATCGCGACACGCGGGCTATGCGTCAAAAGCGGTCCAACCTGACGAGAAACCCCTGCATAAATCAGTCTGACACAAAAAGACTTGTTTTATGTGCACCAATCAACGTCCAGTGTGATTGCTAAATTAAATAATCATCTAAATATTTATACTTATTTCTTATCTGTGCTATGTTACTGAGACATAACTAACTTAACATAACTAACTGACACAACTAACTGCAATTTATATTTTGTAATCAGGCATACACCAAACTATGCAAATATTGATAATGTCATGTTTACAAACAAGTTCTTCAGTATGCTTAATAATATTTTATAATATTTTTGAAAGGGTTTAATTAAATTATATTTTACATGGAAATAAACAAAATAAAGAAATAAATGGAGCTTAGTAAGCACTTTTGATTTTCGCCTAAATGAAAATCAATTTTAAGTCCATTATTTAGATTATATTCTACAGATTGCAGCTTTAACGAAACGTTCAATCATCTCAAAAACTGTATATTGTAATTGTTTTTAATGCATTATATTGCTGCTAATAATATATGTATATATATATATATATATATATATGCTAATTAATATCGTTAATATTTGCGTTTTAATGAATTAATAATCGGATTGGGTTAAACATAATAAACATTTTTAATCTAAGTTCCTTTGTTTTATCATAGCGTTTCAGCATATTATTGGCCATTGACGAATTGTTTAGTTGTACCACGCGTAATAACATTTAAAACTGGATCGTTTGGTAAGGATTTACCATTATGCTACGGAATTTGAAGTATTTCACTTAATCATACATCAAGCAATTAAAACTTTTTTGAGACATTATCCTAATAACGTTTTCTATAAACAGCTTAGCTTAGTCCTGATGAAGGACCTCCGATAGGTTTGAAACTAGTCAGCTCCAATACCAATTTCACGTAAGTTTAGCTGTTCACAGAATACGTTATTAAATCCTTTTTAGATTATATATATGAATAGTTTAGGTTAAATCTAACAAAATACAATAGGAACCTAGGGTTATTCGAATCGTAAGGGTGGATCACCGCAACCGCACCCCTGAGTGCACATTCGTGTTTTTAGTTGCGATAAAATTTTATTGCTGCGACTGGTCTAGTGCTAACTGCTAGAGGGTATCCGAAATATAAGTGATTCGCCGTACTCTGTGACTTAAGAAGGATTTTGAAATAAACGTATTTAAAGTAACAGATGCCTAAAGTTTATTCTTGCTAACTTTCAACCAACATTACTTATTACTAGCAATACGTGAATCAATTTTAACATCGCAATATTTCTTTACGGCTACCAGTCATGTGTTAACTGCAAAAATGTAATAATTACGGTGTTTCTAAATGGTGGTGAAAATCCAAACCTTTCAATATTCCATTAATTGTGGATACTTTTCTTATTATTGACAAATGTATGAAAATATGTCCGTGGCCTCGTGGAATAAAGACTTATCTAATTGTATGTTATTGTTTCTAAGTTTTTTGAAGAATAAAATGGTTAATCTCGTGCTTGCAAGACTTTTAATCATGGCAAAAATGTAAAGTACAAAAACTCAGAACCACCTTGCCTATACCACCATTGCATTTGTAAAAACACAAACCATTATCTAAAACCGTTGTTATTACAACTAAATATGTTAAATAAGTATTGTCAAATGTAATCCAAGTTCTCCAGTGACCGCCACTCATTAGATTAGCAAGTGTCCTCGAAGCAAGCGGGTTAAACTTAACGTAAAGTGGGGGCGGGCATCCTGACACTTGTATAATAAAGCGAAACGCAAACGAAGTTTACTCTGTGGTAATTATATCTCGCGCTTCAAGTTGTTAGTTCAACTTGACAAGTGATGTCTACCCAGAAATGATTCGTATTGCCTTATATTAACACTCGTACAATTTTCTCACTAAACGCTATAACTTCTTTCTTATCGCATCGTAATGAATCCATAGGAATGAAAGATAAAACAAAATATTTTAATGTATTTTTTGAAGAGATGAGACTAGCAAGACGTTTTTGTTATAGTAAGTAGAACGCCTGACCCAAGAGTGTACCGTGAGACGGGAAAGATCCACTCACCGCCCTTATAAGCAGGTAACTTGTCTTATCGTCTCTCCTTTACCCAGTATTTAAGCTAGCTACGGTGACCTTCAAACCGAAGGACATTAGTGCTTACACACTACTGATTTGCTTGGAAAATAAGCAACGTGTTCTTACCGGCCCACTCGTTCTCCTGTTAAAAAAATAAATAAAAAACAAAGTATTTGATTATTATCGTTTGTTCAACAGTTTACTGGTAATAGCAAAACTATCGATACTAAACGAGGTTGGAAAAGATGCCTCGCGGAGCAGAGCACCCGCTTAACGCCCCCGGATAGAGCCGTTGAATAAAAATTGCACTCGCAAACTCGCATAGTTCACTCGGGCCATTAATCAAGGTTGGTTTGGCTCAACGACAAATCGCTGCATAAATCAACTAAATGCAGAAAGCACAGTTTGCGCCGCATAACAGCATTACAGCGCTGCCTTCTGTAATTTATTTCGTCCGTTTAGCTTTATTAGCGAATAACAATGGAAATATTATTTTCATCTGCTATATTTATTTTGTTAGCTTGTTTTGTATATTTCAATAAAATTTGTAATGAAAAAATTCGTAATTGTTAATCAAATACGAAAAGTTATTTTCTTTACGTTTTTAAAGTTTATCTTTGTAGGAATCTATTATTTCTATTATTTCATCTTAAAAAAAAAACATTTTCTTCCAACTTTCAGTGAGTTATTTAGTTATTTATGGCTAATAAAGTTATCCTATTCACATTACATGAAAAAGTATAACAACTGCTTTATTTTTTTCTGTATTACTAGTAAGTTTTGACATCTGGAGAAGAACGCATGGATTGAAGACTTTTCTTAATCAATGTGTTTTGACGTGATGACCTACGGGGCCGAAACGTGGCTTTTGACTGTAGAACTGGTCCACAGGTTTGCCGTTTTTCAACGCGCTATGGAAAATGCAATGCTCGGAGTTTCTTTGTCGGACAAAATTCATAATGAATTAATCCTGCAAAGAACTGAAGTCACTAAAATAGTGCAAGGGATTAGCTTGTTGAAATGGCAGTGGGCTGGAGAACTGATAGTTGATATGATGGGCACATAAGATTCTGGAGTGGAGGCCGCGTTCGGAAGACGGAGACCAAGTGGTCGACGCGCGACCATATAGGATGACGGTCTCCGTGCAGTAGCCGAATCAAGTTGGCGAAGAGATTGGGAGTCTCAACGCCAATGTTTCGATTGACGATCTCTAGAGTAGCGAATTGGTTTAGTGTTAATAACTTTAGCATTAAACCAAAGAAAACAAAATGTATGTACATTTATGACTCTAATGTGAAGCATGGTAAATTTGATGTTATGGATGGGAGGCATTAGACGTAGTTGAATCAACTGAATTTATAGGAATAACTGTATATGAAAAACTACAATACGGCCCCCATATTAATAGGCTAGCAAGTAAACTAAGCTCTGCAGCTTACGCAGTGTAAAAAAATTAGATTATTAACGATGTTGAGACAGCTCGTTTAGTGTATTTCAGCTATTTTAATAGTATAATGTCTTATGGCATAACACTGTGGGGAAATGCGGCATATACTAATACGATCTTGGTCCTCCAGAAACGTGCTATTCGTGCAGTCTATAACCTGGGTCCTAAAGAATCATTAAGAAAATTGTTTATAGAAATAAAAATAATGACCGTTAGTTCTCAATACATATTTGAAAATTTAATGTATGTGCAAAAAAATAGCCATGATTTTCTAAGACTTTGTGATGCACGTGACATAGATACAAGAAACAAACATAATTTGATTCTTCCAGCAATTAGACTGCAAATAATAAGAAAATCTTTTATGGGACAACGTATACGTACGTAACGTTTTTACAATAAAATCCCAGTTAACGTCCAAAATTTAACTATTAATAAATTTAAAAAGGTTGTCAAGGAACGATTATGTGTTAAAGGTTATTACGATACTAATGAATTTTTAAATGATAACACAGCCTGGTAATGGAATGCTCGCTCAAGGTATTGTTTCAAAATTGCATAATATGTTATGCCGAATTATCAAATTGTTTATTATTTTTAAAAGATGACATAAAATATCCCGCTGAGTTTCTTTCTGAGTTCCTCTCAGGTCTAAGGCATCCTTTTCAAACCGGTGGTAGTGTGTTTGACAAACAATAGCAAGTGTAAACTTTATATTGAATAAAGATATTTGAATTTGAAATGTTAATTCAATTTCAATATCTTACCCGTGCAATGCTGATACTAAATATCACATATTTATTACTACTACTACATTTTAATAACATGTTGTACAAGGCCATATTAATAATTTACTTAATTGAATGATGATATATTTAGGAACAAATTAACGTAAAATGATGGTATTTGTGGAAGTTAGATCACTGTAAGTGGTTTAATATATATCGAATTTTTATTGCCATTTTAAGTGTTTAATACTGTAATAAAATTATTTGATTTATCTCTTAGCGTTTAGTCAGCGTTTGCAATGTTGGCGCAAAAACATTAAAAAAGTCTAAATTATCACAGACTCTCTCAAAAAATATGCATGTTTTATACATAATATATTAAGTTTCCTCTTGAACTACAAATTTTTACCATTAATATTGTATTTAAAAAAAAACTATTTGAAAATCCGTTACCTAGTTTTAAAGTTTAAAATATATACGTACTTATGGACGGACTGCAAGCGTTAACGAATTTGTTTGATATACGCTGTGACGATGATGATGATGATAGTGATAGAATGTGATAAGTCGTTAAAATGTCGTCGTCGTACCGGTACCGTGAACTATAAATTGGCTCGTATTTATGATGCAGCATGACTTATGTATATGGCGTCAACCCAGCTCCTATGATTAATAGCCGAATTGCACAAGTCCTCACTTCTCACCAAACGTTCCTTGCAAGCAAGCCTGTGCTATTTATTCGAACACGATATATGTTAGATAGATTTGTAACGCAATTCATAATAGACTTGACAGTTGCAGAATATATATATTTTTTCACGTTTATTAATATAAAAGTTAAAAGCACCCTTTTCCGCGGTTACAATACTAACTGGTAGTGTTTTACATTGCATTTAATTTTTCATTACTTTGAAAATAAAATTTACTCAATCAGAAACGGTATTTTTTTCCGACGGGAACGCGGGGGCAAGCACAGGGCTTTGCATAATGCTTATTTAAACTCTCAAGTAATATCATCATCATCATCATCAGCCTGTGTTAGTCCACTGCCTGACATAGGCCTCCCCTCACGCACCGCCTTCTTTATAGGGGGTTTTTGGACTATATCGCACCACGCTGTTCCAATGCAGGTTGATGAGTGTACGAACTTTCTAAATGCCCATCCGACGCATTGATCATCATACTTTTCAGACAATTGGGTGATCGGCCCAAATTGCCCTAACCAATTAGGAAACAACATTGAAAATTTGTTGTATCCCCGCAGGGGTTCGAACAACCCAAGACCTCCGGTTTCTAAAGCACTACTACACTAAGGTAGCAGTTAAAAATTACGGGACTAAAAATCTAAACCTCCTGCGATTAAATAACAGCAAATAATAAAAAATTCTGCGATTACCGTAAAAGATAAACATAAAGTATGTTTTACATAATTTTAGTAATTGGATTGGTCCACAATATGGACACAAGTGTATATCTCTGTTGTAAGAATAATGCACACTAAGCATTCCAATGCTAATTAAAATATGCTGAGTCCCCGCAGGATTCGAACCCACGAGCTTCGCTTTCTAGAGCACACGCCCTTACCACTAGGCTTTGGAGGCAGCTAGCCTGCGTATATTTAATATATATAGGAATACTGAAAAGAAACCTGAGCAACTAGAAAATATAAAAGCGGGTATTTTGGGTAAAATATTATTTATCAATGGGACAATACGATATCGTCGAAGCAAAAACCCTAAAACTTTGTCTAATGATAGGCACATGCAATAAAAACACCACATTCATATTATACTATACAATATATTTCAATAATATACCTCGCGGAAATTTCTCCTATTTTACAGTACAAGTGGCATAATGTTAAACGGTTGGTTACTTTAGTATTTAACTTGCAACAGAATTTGATATATATATATATTATTTTAACCAGCTCATTAAAAGACAACAAATACATTCTCAGAGCTTGCTAATGTAAAAAATAAGTACATATTATTGAATTGAAACTTTTTGTTGTATATATATAAATTATAAGCAAATTTACGAACACACGTTGAAAGTTGGTTCATTTTTAACGGTGATCTTATATATTATCACCTATTTTTGTCCAACGACTGCTAGAAAGTTAAAAACGCCGAGTGATAAAATAAAGAAAGTATATCCAAGCAAACGCAATGAAATTCGTAATTGTATTCAGTAACGCCGTCATCGCGAAAAAATATATATTTTTTTATTTTAAAATTTGATCTAATACGTATAGCGTTATCTAATGGGTAAGCACCGATTATCACACCACGTAGACCGCGAGGTAGCGAAGCAAGAAAGTGAATTATTCGAACCGGCGCTTTATCCGCTCCACAACTTACGTGCGCCATAATTTATAGTTGAAATCACCATGTAATGTAACGAACAACGAGCACCGAAGCAATTAATCACGAAGCTAATCTTCCGCGAAGCAGGTGGAATTGCGCAAAATGTATGAATTGCCGTAGCAACAGTTGCTGTCAGGTAGCTTTAATATGAAATAATGGAGATAATCTCTAGTCTAACATTATGAGTTATAGATATGTAAATGTGTATCAAAAGTCACTCAAACTAATTTTAACCCCAGAGGGCATAATATAGTGTACAATATACGTCATGTTTTTTTTTAAATGGCTCTACTGAAAATAGGGCCGATCAGTGAATATAATTCGTCCACCGATGCAAATAATATCAAAAACGCGTAATATTAACTTTTAAAAGAGAGTTGTACTAGTGCTTAAATAAACGTTCAAAGCTAAGGAAAATATTTTTTTTTTGACGGAGAAATAGATGAGTTTTTACTAGACATAAATTGGAAGCAAAAATTATAAGTTAGTTTAGTCGACCCGCATCAAAAGTATCAGAGGAAAAATTACATTTAAAAAAACTTAGACGTTTTGCATAAACGTCCTAGTTTTTCTATTACAGAATAAACTTAGAAGATATTATTTGTATCAAACGCTCGATGCTAATTCGCTTAAAAAATACCACGATGTTTGAAATTAATACATCGTCGTGATTACGTAAACTTGTTTTTCATAATAAACGATACGTTTTATACTTTAAAGAAGCAAAGTTAAATTAGTTACTTTACGTAAGATCTTTCATAAAGGAAGTTGTGCATATATATCAGAATAAAACTGTGAGTTTTAAATAAAAATAAAATGAAGGCAGTTTAATAAAGGAAGAGTTAATATCAAAACTGCTCTTGAACTGTTTAAACAAAGAAACCGCAAAGGCGCTTAAATGTTATTCTCGGCATAAAATAAAAGCGGGGCGGGCTAGCTCTCAGGCTTTTAGTGTTAGACTTTATTGCATCTATTAAAGTCCTCCGTTCAAATCTTCACAGAACTACATAAAAGTATAAATCGAAGTGAAAAGCTTCAAACGATTGTGTGGATCTAGGGCAAGTTTATTTATTCATTCCAATGTAGTCTCCTTAATCTATACATTATTGGTTCTATTCTGTTTTGTTTACATTACCGAATGTTGTTATTGGTGTGTCTATTTTAACTTATATGAAATTTATTCTTTTAAAATGGTTTTCATAATAATTATATGTTACCATGTTTAACGTGACGTGAAATCGTTTTGCCGAAGTCCATTAGTAACAGTGACCACTTTATATCAGGTGCGGAACTGCTCAATTGCCTTCGTAGACAATAAAAAATGAGATTATTTTTTTTAAAAGTTCAATCGTAGACGCAAATCGTTAAAAAGTAAGCGCTTTGAACTAGTTTTGTTGCGCATATTTTCATTGCTTTAATTTATCATTTCTATCGTTTTGTGTTTAATTAAAAGTTTTGAACGCTAAAAGATTTATATATTTCTTTAAAATTATTCACGCTTATAATAAATACGATTACTCAATATATACCCATACTGTAGCTGTGAAATGATAATAGCCCTAATAATTTTTATGTGTATCACTGCCCGATCAATGTCGTCATCCGAAGCCCCTAATAATTAGCTTTTGTGTTTAATCGAATCATAGAACTTTCCTAATTTTTCCATATTCACTAGTTTAGAAAGAATAAGTTAATGGTTCTGGTTTCATAGTATACTCGGAACCTATATATCACATAAATTTTATTTTTTCTAAATCGAAAGACAGTAATAACTTAAACCAAATAACAAACTAAATTTGTGTAAAATCTCTTAAACTGTATAGTAATCGTGTAAGCAACAGAAGTATTATTAGTTAAAATAAATTGAACGACAAATCTGTGAATCATTGATTATTTTAAACCTCATAATCATGATAAATTTGAAGTTTCCGTCAGTTTATTTGACGCGAAAATCTAAACAAATGAAACGCAAAACGTGTATCGAAAACACGCTCGTCTTTCACAACCGATAAAGCCAAGTAGAAAAAATCTGAAACGCACCTCGTTCGCTCGTAGTACACGCCACGACGGTAATTTATCTAGGGGCCGCGTGAAACGTAAATAAATTCCGATCCAGCGGCCAAGCCGCACAATTCGATCTGGGATCCAAACGAATGGTTGGATTATGTCGGTCGAGGACTTTCATTTGGGCCCAGACGATTGCCGGACTTGGACGCGAGCGGCATACACAATAGCTCTTAGATCGGTACCAAATAAGATAGCGAGAGGAGGAGACCTATTTATCTTTGATTTAAAGTCCCACTCTTTATCTAAAATTGTGGTCGGAAAGTAAACGTCGGTGGCACATGTAAAAAATGACGGATATAGTTTATTGTCAAATCTAATTTACAGTTGTTTTAATAATATTAAAATGAGTTTCGCATATACCTGTTTTAAACATTTTTTGGTTAATACGATTTGACAATTTGCATTATTGAGAAAGGTAAAGTTTAAAAAAGTTATAGTTCTTTTCACATATGTGTAATTTTAATTTGTTTTTAAAAAAATATTTATTTTATTGTACATAAACCGTACTTTATTACGTACAATATAATGACTAAAACATGCATAATAGTAAAATTTACTGCACCAAAATTTATTTTAAAATATAATACCTATTATTGATATTTAATATTTATCCGTCTATATATAGCGACTGCCTCCGTATCCTAGTGGTAAGGACGTGTGTTTTAGAAACTGGAGACCCTAATTGTTTGATAAGTAAGATAATCCATGCGTCGGATATGCATGTAAAAGTCGGTCCACCCAGCAACCCGCAAGGACCAGCGTGGTGTGATACGGTCTAAAAACCTCCTAATGGAGAAGCGGAGGCATTTGTACAGCAGTGAACTAATGCAGGATGATGATGATGATGAATATTTAACTCGTTTCTTTAAATTAGGCCTTAATTAAACGAAAAGGTTATCGTAAATAAAAGGAAATAGAGTATTAATTTCAAACTTGAAATATTTATGATGTACCGAATTCAATATACCGTAAAAGTTAACTTAATTTTGGCTCGCGTTTATCGTGCTACGACATGTTACGATTAAATACCGAATGTTAAATAGCCGGTAACAATTTAAACGAAAAAAGCAAAAAATTTTCAAGGAATTTAATCAAAGGGAACCCATTACACACCCATACATTTGTTTTGTAAATTCAAAATTGCAGAAATAAAATAACTTTTACAGAACTTTTTTAGAATTTAAAAAGGCAGCATTTTTTTTGCAATAAAAAATCTTATCGGCCAATATATTTGTAACATTATAAGGAAAATAATTAAAGTAATGAACAAATAGCTTCTTATTATAATTTAAATCAAGCTCAGTATACAAATTACCTTTTTTTTTTTAAATTTCCATTTACAATTTATCAATTTACATTTTATGTGTTTCCACTCACAAGATATTTTCAAAACAACTAGTGTTCTCTAACGGAAAGTCACAAACGAGAAAATGAATTACACACGAAAACAAGTTGATAATCGGCGCTGTTGTGATCTTGGTTTCAGGAAAACATTACTAGATGGCGTTAGCAGGATAAACAAATAGATTTGAGCCACATTTGTTCCGTAATATTTATTAATTTCCTGAAATAAGTAATCATATTTGGAACCCAAGATATCATTTACTGAATTATTTACTCCCAATCATATTAAAAGTTTTCCATAGAAATAATAAATGTAAAGTGTCTATTTGTAAAATTAAAATAGCGTTCTAATTATGATATTGATATATATTATGTTTATGTTTCTTTGTCTTTGTTTGTTATACCAAATTTTTGGAATGCTAGGTGGTAAAATTTTGAGGGGAGTTAGTTAATAGATAGCTGATGAATATGGAAGTAATAAATTATTTATATTATTATAACGCGATGAAGTCGCGAGTAACGGCTAGTTTCATAATAAGTATAATTTGATGTGTAATAGAATGTATTAAATTAATTACCCCAAACATATTATAAACCAAGTTATGAGACTCAACACTGAATTATTTATTCACAGAGTTAATGGTTAACATACCCATATATATCAAATCCACTATCTAATCCGACGTTTCAGACTCTTTCCAGCATCTATGATCACGGTAACGAAGCGAAACGTCGGGAATAAAAATATGTTATTAACGCCAAGAACCCGTAAAAAAGTAGATTTGTTATGTATATTAATCGTGGTAAATGAAATAAATAATTATATCCATAAATATTCTAATCTGAAAGAAAAAAACATGACTAATGAACAGAATGGGTGTGATGCCCCCGTATCGCATCTCGGATATGAGCAGCCCCACAAGATTTATCCCATTCACGCTTTCATCCGCATGCGTGATATACGCGTTATGTTGTGGGCCTTTTCAAAGATGCAATTACCGTTTAACGTACGAGAACTATTCATGACGCTGGAGTGCACCGCAGGGCTGTATAGATCACGTGTAAGTAGCTAGAAGGGAGGTTTTAACTGGAAAACATCCACGCATTTTCCATTCAGTTGAGTTTTCCGTTCCACATTGTTGTGCGACAAACGTAGTTTTAAATTGTGACTACTTGTTTTGTTGCTTTTTTATCTAGTTACAAAACCTTCATATTTTTTTGCATAACTGGTGATTATCATAAAAATATGAGCCACCATTTTTTTTTGACTACTAGTAGTAAATTTTTCAACAAGCTAATTCGACTATCCACCTCGTCTCGACCTCGTTTTAAGCATATTGGGCTATTATATTTTAGAAATATTAGACTTGAATTAAATTCCCCACGATGTAAAAAGACTTCCAGTTTTGCTTATACTAAGAAGCCGCTAATAAATAATTACTGGATTTTGGAATATAATTCAAATTTATTTAAAATTTTCTTCGTGAATTAACGAAATTGTAAGTGGCTTGGCCTTTATAACACTGTTTTATTGAATATTACATTACGCACGACACAAGCAGTGCCACCTTCAAGTAAACAAGATAAATTAAATATATATTTATAGAAACATTCAACACACTAGTTTAGAAATAAAAATAGAATACATTTTTAATCTTTTCCATACTATTGCATCTTATTTAGTGACCTAACAAAAGAAGGAGGTACTCGATTCTGAGCGTCTCTTATTTTTTTATTTGTTACCTCGTTGCACCGCTCCTAGTGATCTGAATTTGTTTATTCTGGTTTTAAATCATAAGTATTAGCTGTCATTGGGGCGTATTTCTTTTAATAGTTTTGTGATAAGTATTTTATTAAATATTAAAGTAATTAAAAACATTTTGGCATCAAAAATCACCACCTTGTGCGATTAAATTGCAAACACTGCCGAAACCGTAAAAGATAAAGTTAAACTATGTTCTATATACTTCTTTAAATGATCTATTTTAAAATCTGAAAGCAATTATATCTTTCGTTTAAGTAAAACCCACAATAGCCATGTATATAAAACCTATATTGACCATTTAAGGTTCACATAACAATTATGGCATTTAAAAAATCCTGGATTTTATGTATATAAAATTTGTCAAAGACGACATTTTGAATTTATGAATTCGGAGATTTAGAATGCATTGAAAGAAATTGCGACGCAACTTAGTACAGAGGGTATGTTGTTATTGCATAAAATAGATATACGCTGTTTGAAGTCGGTCATATTTTGTTGTTAAAATAAATTGCTATTACCTTAATTAATAACAATCATGTTAAAGTTGTGTATTCATAAAATGCCTCAAGATAATAATTATTTCTGTAGACGTAACGGTTATTAAAATTTAAAAATGTTTTTCTTTCATGAAGTAACATATTTTTACTTTATTTTTTTATCCTTTTTTAGGTAGTAAGTCCCCTTTTTAAAGAGGGCCCATCTGGGGCGGTACCTCCGCGATGCCTATATCTGTTGAAAAGCAGTAGTGAAAACAATACCGTGATCAAGTTTGAAGTGTCGGCTTAGCCAGCACATCAACTGGGTAAACAATACTTATATCCTATGACTCCCGGTAGGCAGCCCGTTGATGAGATCCCTGGTGTTGCCGATGTGGTCGGTGATCGCTTTTGAACAGGTGGCACTACAGCTCGTCTGCCTTCGTTAACAATTAAAAAATATTACGCAACAAAGCAGTTTGTAACGTCGTATGATAGGAAAAACCCAAAGGATAAACTAAACACGAGTTCGTTGATTCATTCTTCAAATTCTATTACAACGGGGAGACGTGTATTGATCGGATCGCTTTAATTCATCGTTAAGTGTACTTTACGAAGTAAGACGGAGTTTTAATTGAACGCCGTTGAAACGAGCTAACTTGCAACTGAACTTTCGACATCGTTAAGAGTTTAGTCAAGACAAAAAACGAACTTCATAAATATTTCCGAATCAAATGTTACTGTACTCGTGTTTCTCGTATTGTTATGTTTGTTGCGTCACTTTTAAACGTATTTAAATTAGGTTGTATAATGATTAATAATTGTATTTATTAGGATCTAATTAGATATAAAAAGTAACCGCTTTTATTGAAGTAGAAATGAATCTTTATTTATGAACAATAACATTTAAAAATGTTTTTTATAACTTTATTATAGACTAGAAGCCCGCCCCCGATTCACACGGGAGCTATGCTGATAGAAAATATGCCTACAATAATAAGCATCTGCATTGCATATAAACCTTCCTCTTCAATCAATGTATCAATTAAAAAACTGCATAGAAATCCATAGCGAAGTTTTAAAGTTTAAGCATACATAGGGATATAGAGACAGAGAAAGCTTGGTTTTATACAATTTAGTGATTATGATTAAAGCTAAACTTTCTTTGACCACCTCCTAAGAGAAGAAGGAATCCGAAGCATATTTTTTTATTACCCTAACTGACTACGAAACAAACATGAACAGTTCCTGAGTCCCACGCAAGAATCGAAAAGCCGACTTCCGATTTCTAAATCACAAATCCATACTACTAGGCAACAGAGACTATTACGCTATAAGGCATTGTTTAGTTTCATAAATAATCAATGATCAATAAGTTTTAGACTAACATCGCCGGGAACATGATATGAAAAGAAGTCGGTAAAGTCACGTGAACGAGAAAACACTAGAGCTAAGGTGATAAGAGTTTTCTCGTCATCCCTTGTAATCTTAAAACCACGCCGTAACAGCGCAACGAGTGGGCACTACAGAACGCAGCAATTAAGCGGCAAAGAGTTTGTTTTTCCCTCGCTCGGCCTGTGGCGTGGTTTTCAACACTTTTAATATTTTTTTACTAACGCGAACGTTCTCTTTGTCTAAAACAAGTTGTTGATTTCTAAGTTTGGACGTTATATTTGATTCACTTCTTGATTGACGGTAGAAAGACATTACGATAAAAAGGTGACACACCTCTCAATTAGATTTTTATACAATGTTTTAATGTTTTATATAATATTTTACATAACATAATATTTAAATTTTTTTAGCGATGTGTATCGCTAATTTATTTATTTATTTATTTATTTAAATTTTTTCATTTATTCATCATCAGCCTGTAATAGTCCACTGCTGGACATAGGCCTCTCCTAATATACCCCTATATATTAGGGGTTTCACGGACGGTTTCACGACGGATCATCTTAATTTTCAGACAATTGGGTGATCGGTCGAAATTGGTCTAACGAACTAGGAAACAACAATGAAAGTTTGTTGTGTCCCCCCCGGATTCGAACCCATGACCTCCGGTTTCTAAAGCACACGCCTATACCATTAGGCTACGGAGGCGTCATATTTATACTTTTTTGCACATTTTAAGTACAAAAGACGGACTTATTGCTATTACGATTGATTTTATATTTGAACTATAGGAACTAAAAATATAAAATATTAACAGTACAAAGAACTTTATTTGTTTCAATACCCTCGAGACATAGTTAAATATGTCTACGTTTTGATTTAATTTACTTAGAAGTCTTTTAGAAGATAAGGCTAAGAAAACTAAAATAACTTAGAATCATCTAATTTTGTTTTTGGAACTTACTAATTCATCTGTTTGTACGGTTAATATTGTCGCTGCAACGATTCCGAAAACTCAAGATTCACAAAATGAAAGTGTACATGTAAACACTGGTAATACCTTATTCAAATTCAACTGTATCTATGGAATTCAAGGGAAGCTTAAAAGTCTATTGAAATCTGTTAAGATGCATAATGAGATCCATAGTAGTTTGAACCCTTGTTAGACTTGTTTCACGTGAAGTCCATGTTTTATCGACTTTAGTATAGACCGCCACTGTGACCTAGTCGTATTGGCTCTTGTTTAAAAGCTGAGCAAGTGGTTTGTAATAATCCTGCAGGAAATTTATGGTTGGTTAGGACAGTAGGGCCAATCACCCAATTATCTAAAAAAACAAGATAATTCTTACGTCGGATGGGCATGTGACATGCAATATATGATGCAAAGTCAAATAGATTGTCAAGATCATCTTTTGCAGTCGTTAAAGGATGTCAGTGCCTCCAAACTAACTGAAAACTAACTCAGCCTTAGAATGCAATTTACCCTTTGGGTTTTAGAAGTGCAACTGGCCTGCCAGTTGCACTGCGTCAAAACTGTCATTCAGGTAAATCTGAATAGATTAGAATCTCTATATTACCGAGAAATATTTTCACTATAGTAGAAAATTTTAATGTTACAAGATTTTTACTGTTAAGGTTAACATATTAAATCTACCTATTAACCTATGTAAACGCGAAAAATCCGTAAAGTGGATTTTGTATGTATAGTAATAGTGAAAATTAAATATATAATAATTAGGGGTTATCCTAAGATTGTTTTGATTTGCCTTAAGTGGTTTTTGTAGTCCTGTGAAAATATTCCAAGTGTCCCGCTGGAATGTTTTCTTAGGGTCTTTTGTATGTTAATAATTATGGGAATCAAACATTATTTCGACTATCATTTAGGTATAACTAAGATATTGAATTTCACAAAAGTTTTGCGAGAGTGGCGTGAAAAGGAGTGGATAGAAAGGCAGTATACTACATGTGTTTGTTATATTATAAGTGTATTTTTATATATATGTTTCTATTTGGTAAAGATATACTTCAACTGTGTTATCTAGTGTAAAAAGTCCAGTGGTTTATAGACTACAAAAAATTCTGATTTTTTATAATCTATGACACGTATATGTCATAATCATCATAAGTCTGTCTTAGTCTACTGCTGGACATAGGCATAATGCACGCCTTCTCCATTACGGAGTTATGGACCATACTCGACCATACGAGTTGGTACGTAGACCTACTGTTTACATGACAATCCGAAGCATGGATCAGTTTACTTTCCAACATATTCGGTGGTCGGCCCAAATTAAGACCGAACCAAATCAACCAGAAAACAACCTTAGCACAAAGTTGTTTTCCCCGCGAGATTCGAACCCACGACCTCTGGTTAATAAAACAAGGACTAATACCGCTAGACCACGAAGGCGGTGTAAGTATATGTAAATATATAAAATGAATTTCAAAGAAGATTAAAAGTAAGAAAAAGAAAAAAAAGGAAGAGAAAGTTTAAAGTCCGCCCACCCACCAGCCAGCGAGGTGGGATTCGGTCCAAAAACCTCCTAATGGAGAAGGCGTGCATTAGGGTAGGCCTATGTCTAGCATTGAACTAATATAGGCTGATGATGATGGTGATGATGATGATGTATTTTAATATGGGACAATAGTTCTTACTTATAAGTACATATATTGTAGAAAAATTATTAAATAATTTTCGGTTTTTGTACGGTTTTGTATGTAATTTAAAGTTAAGAAGATTGAACATATATATAAGATATTAGATGACCAATAGGTTGTATGTGTAACCATACCTTTACAGTTATGTTATTTATTTATACATATCTTACGACCTGCAGAAACTAAATTCCATAATTTTGAGCGTTTATTACGTACCAGTGTTTTCTTTTTTAAATTGGAGTAATGTGTGCATTAATGAAGAAACAATATTTAATGTTTATGTGATATTCGATAAAAAAGTTGACAAATATACTGTTTCTTTAATGTTAAAGGCTATATATAAATACCATCGCCCGCGCATATACTTGATAAATTCATAACAACCAAAGTTCCTTTAAATATTTAACGTTTTTCCTCATTCTATTCTTTGTCAGTATGCGAGGTTACATCTCAATTATTTTGTATGGATACACCATTCTTTTAATTAATTTATTTTATTTACCTAAATTTACAGAAATATCTGTCATAATCAACTTTATTTGTCCACTTAACGTGTCCCGTAAACCTAGACGCTACGAAGTATCCATTACACCAAAAAAAATAACTAAATATACTGTCATTTTGTATATTATCGTCAAACTAATAGACACAACGAATATTTAAAACTAGTTTTAAAACTTTCTGCAGTGGCGGAAGAAATAATAGCAAATTTTATTGTACATTATTATATATTCAGCTATCAGCATCACGAAGCAAAGTCGTGTGTTGAGTGAAGAAATATGGCGCGGACGTGACGCTCTTGTTTGTGAGGGGAGGGGTTATTTCTTTACAGAAAGAACGTAAATTTGCGCCGTACATTATTTACTTTCGAAGGAATTCACCTTATTTTTGCTCCAAATCTCCCTTGTGACTTTGACTGAGTTAATGGAAAGTGAACAAATATTTAATATTAACGGTTCGTGATATAGCTGGTATTTGAGTTTGCGAAACATATATGATATCGCGATTAAATTACTGAGTGTCTCATTAGTGTTCTGTAAAGAAAATAGATTTTTAGTTTTAAATAAATATTTCCTTCACTTTTTAAGTCGAAATTTGTGGCACATGTTTACGTCATTGAATTATATACAAAACAAATCATTTTAAGCTTTTAAAAGTATAAATAAGCCAATTGTATCTTTTGTAATGTCACTTGGCACTTTAAAACGTAAAAAATTTATATCAGAGTGAAAATTTCAAAGGAAATATTTAAAATAAACATTTTAAGTAACAATAAAAAATTAATTTAAAAAAAAATATGTCTTGTGTTTTTTGTAATACTAAAGAAATTTTAAATTATGTAAAACTCGGCATAAAACCTTTTAAGAATTTAGCATAACATCTGTTCCTCTGTTTAGGTTACAAATGATCCCATTTTGAAAGTTGACATATTTAAAATAATTTCTAATTTACATAATTACAATGTTTCCTTTTTGTTTCGTGTAATATTTCAAGGGACACCTGGTGACAAAGTTACGCTTCGAAAACATTACTCAAAAGTTTATTCATAAATCAAGATAAATTTGTTTAGGAAGTAATTTTGAGAGTTCATCTCATTTTTCACTTCTCGAATAATTTCTGATCTTGTTAAGCTTCAAATATATTAATGTGAATAAATTCAATTACTTCTTAATACAAACAAAGCATTTCGTAATCCCTTTAAAAATTGGGTTTGCCAAGTTTTTTGCCGCATCGAATGTTGAATACTTAAATGTTGCGTTATTTTTTATCAATTCAATATAATGAACTATTTAAAAAATTTGTAATCACTGGCTCCTATATTATTCTAACACTATAACAAATTGTATTATTTAATATTATAACTATTTATTTAAATATAATTTTGCTGATTTTAGTTGGATGTATAGTTTTTGTTTTATTATGTCAAAATTTAAATCAAAATTAGGAATACCAAGAGATGTGTCCAATTTAAACTATGATGGTCATTGAGATGCAGTCATATTATGTTACAATCTGCCCCGTAAACTTAGACGCTGGTAAGAGTCCGAAACATCGGAAACAATAAAATATGTTACCGACTCGATAAATCCGTAAAATTAAAATAATTTTGGATAGGTCTTTACGAATATAATTGTTGTTGTATATAAAATAAGAAATAAATAAGTTTTTTTCCATTATTTAAGGTAAAAATCTATGTATTTTAAAAGTATCACTGCGATGTATCTTTTTCTATCTCAATGCAGTGACAGTTTACTGCAAATCAAAATAAAACTTGATCCGTTGCGGTAGATTCTTCACCGTCTCTTGAATTTACTATTTCCTTTTTATAATATTGTCTAAATTGCAAAAAAAGTAGGCTACTACAAGGTCTGGTTTTTTTCCCATAAAATTAATTTTAAATTGAGCGTATGTTGAATTAATACATAAAACAGAATTTTCCATTTGACCGCTTAGACCAAAGTCCAAAGCTTGTTACAAGGAATATTTACACGACAAATAACAGTATCATTATTAATAGATACATAACATCATTAAATTACAACATTATCTATTTTAAAGTATGTTGATACTTAGTCTCCTAATCCAAGAGATAAGTAAAAACAAAATACTTGTGCATTTTGATATTTTTAAAGCCTTTAATTCTACTCTAGGCTAAAATACACACAATCATTATGTATAGTAGAAACTTTTGTTAACTTAGTTATTAATTTTGTTGCAAAGGAACGCTTGAAATTTAACTGTACAATTTTTAATTTATTAAATCAACTACTTTTCTACGGTTTAGATCTTAAACAAATATATTGTACTTTCTGAGCAATAAATACTATCAAAATATACATCGTGATGTAGTCGTAATTATCCAGATATTTAAAAACATAAAAAGGATCAATTCATAATTTCCTTTATTTATTTTCTAACATATCTTTGACCGTCTCGGTGACTATACATCACACTGACACTAAAGCTTTTGAAAGGCGGAAACACACTGAAGCCTCCAACAAAACACTACTTTAGTTCTAATAAGAAAGTCACCGAGAGCCAGAGTGTATTCGGCGATCTTCTGTGCGTTTCATTGAAGATATACACGAGGCTAAGTGGGTTGAAATCAGGTCTCCCTTTTTCTTTCGAGCGCTTTTCATGCTGCCATGAAAGCGTTGTCAATATTTTGAGCGTCCTGAATGGGGCCTGTAGTGTGTCGACGGCAGCGTATATGTGCATGGTTGTTGTTCAATGCACGTGTCGTAGGCAAGTCGATGGGTAACTTTTATTGAATACATTCTGTAATGTATTAGAATATCTATTTCCTTGTTTGATCGGATGAGTTAGTAAAAACTCCTAATGTAATATAACAATTATGTAAGCTTGATAATTTATTTCAATGGATGGTTTTCCAGGGTGGAATTTTCTATCGGAGTGTTAGGAAAAAAAATTATGAGAGTAAATTTTAACGATGCGCGCGCACCATCAGGAGTAAAATATATTGTCTGGTTATAATTGTAGCCCATGTTACTCAGTGATAGTGTAACTCCGTAATTTCTGTCTAGTAGTTTAAAGTTTATTCAATCCATAAAGATTTTTTTTAATATGTAACGAACGTGTTTATGGTATTGCATTATTATAATATATTGTAATATTTACATTCAATAGATAGTATAGCTACTAAATAGTTGTTTATATTAAAATGCTTGGTTTAGGCATAAGGGTTGTAGCACAAAATGTTTCGTTTCTTATTTTTTTGTGTCGTCAATGTGTTCGTGTCGAACGATATGGAAATCACTTTATTAAACTTAGATTCTTTTAGAGATAGCTCAAAGCAAATTAGATGTGAAGGGTTGCGATAGCGGAGCCGTGGAATTAATGAAAGACTTTTAAGTATGGGAACTTCGTTGGAAGTATATTTCAATGCTTGGAAAAAATTTTCAGAGATTTCGTGGACACTTTTTTATTTTATACGACCAAAGTTTTTGACATTTATATAACCTCTATTATTAAAAACGAAAAAAAAATTAAAATTCTAAAAAGGAATGTGATAAATAATTTGACCAAGTTTACTTTAAAATTCGGCTCTTAGTGGCGTAGTACTAGTACGCAGTTGTCTATAAGTCCATAAGTCATTCCTTTCAAAGCTTGACGTTTTAATTAATTCTTATATATTGTAGGGTTATGTAAAGGAAGTCGAAAAACACAACTGTGTTTCTTTAAAGTAAATTATACTTCCCTGTAATATCGATGACGGAGTTAATAAAAAAATTGTCTAATTTAACAAAATTGTGCCCTTTTCGTCTCCGTAATAAATAACTAAGCAAATTTTGCAACATATTATATTCTCTTTAATTTTTTTGTATCTCTTCCTATCCCTTTTGTATCTGTATGTCACCTGTAATAAAAGTATCGAAAACGCCAGAAGTCCTTTTTTTGCACTAAGTTTAAAAAAAAGTTCTTTACTAATTACGGTATAAGCTCGTGGACAAATTTCGTTTAAGTGTAATTCTATTACTTAGAATTTGAAACATCAAATATCAATACTAATGATCAAAATAACAAAAAATAACAAAGTTAAAACTTTGAACTTTTGTTATTTTTTAACACTGTTATTCACTTATATATTGAACACTGCTTAAAATGGTGTAACCTGGATTATAATTAAAAGTTAGTGTTGCCCCTTGGCATGCCTGAATTCAAATTATCAATTAAATGTTAAGGGATTGTGTTCTTCCTGTAATGCGTTTTTAAGAACCCTCAAGTCAGCCGGGACCGATTTTTTTTCCCGAGCTTATCACGCGCTAGCGGGTGGCTATATATAAGACTGACTTCTACAGTTCGGTGGTATTCGGAAACGGGCGCAGTATGAGGACGTGCGTTTTCATGAATAAAAGCAAATCTATCCCCCATAAAAAGAGGCAAATGACATTGCAAGTTCTTCCAGTACCGCACTTATATAGCGTGCCGCTGTTAGTGACCTATTCTTTCCCATTCTCCATACCATAACGAATACCTCCCTATAACAGTCTCTCCACCATAAGCCTCTATTCCAATAATGCTACACTAAGCATGCCTCTGTCCAGGGCGTTTCCATACTTCAATCCTTTTATCATCAGGCTTTAAGCAAAATCAGGACTCATTAGTGAGTAAAACTTGATTCCAAGCGTCTTTATTCCAGTGGTAGTGTTTGTAAGCTAAGAGCTTGCTTCTCACCTCAAAACAAGTTTATTAGTTAATAGTTAAGCTCTGATTTCTAAGCACACTGGTAGCAATGAACTGGTCATCTCAGGCCACAGTGTTTTTTCCGTCCTTGTCCTGCAAATCTCGTATACTGACCGGTCTGTCGGTGCCTCTTGATAACTCGGTTATCACAGACTTAGATAGTCCTAATGTTTAGGCCACAAGATAATAGGTGTAGTATTTTTAGTGAAACCTTAGTTATAATTTATATGTAATATTAATATGCCTAGTTATCCGTTTAAACGTTTCTTGCATCGTCAATGCGAATTAACGATAAAGTTTATTTTATAAGTACGTCAATTGATCATAGCATTCTAAACGGTACCATCCGTAGTGTAATTATTAGTTTACAAAGAACAATGAACATTGTAATATTCTCTTAATTATTTAAAGATTTATCCATTGTAAAATTTAATTTAGTAAGTAAAGTTTTATTATAAATCTTCTCCAACCCAACGATTTCCGCTCCAACCAAATTCGCGCTAGAGGGCGCTACTTCCTTTGAAGATATCGTTAGCTTGGAGGGGACCTGGACCTGGGCGAGAATACAAGCAGCCGAGCTTCGGAGCGGACCACACGCTTAAGTTGTACCTAAGGCTTGTAATCATTTTTATCCATTACTGTGTAAAATAATTCCATTTTATAAATGTGTTTTGATTTTGTTTGTTGGGTAAATAAATCGATTAAGTGAAATAGATTGTGTTAATAAGTTGGTTGTTTTGTTTAATATTTTACGCAATGTGTTCGGATTCAAATTGTTTTAAAAACGCTTCCACAAGCGGTGCTTCGTCATATATATAATTCGTATTATTTATTATTTTTGCCCAGAACCAGTGTAATTATAACTGGAGTTTGGTACTACCATGACAACTCCTCATTGGCAACATATTCTTTTATTTAAAAAAGGAAAATATTAAATAGTTAAATTATATAGAGAGAAAAACAGAAATTTGTGAAAACAGAAAACTGAACCATTTTCTTAATTAATTGAAAGGCATATTCAGTGGTCGGGCAACGTTTAATTCTATCTTTCGTCTTAAGAAATGTTCGCCATGACTTTAGCTATAAATCAAAGGAAAGTTGTTTATGGAGCAATTCTTAAAGGGGATTGTCCCTCACGGGCGCCTGATATAATACCCGCTGTGTAACATCGTAGGAAAAAATTCTCACTTAAGAAGCTAACAATATAAAAGTTTGTACCCCATACTTTTATATTGTTGGCTTTTTTACGTGTTGAATGTTAACAGTTAACATGATAAAAGTTAACTTTTAAATATTTTTCGTTTATATCATACGAATTCTTTAAATTAAAAAACATGTTTTACCTTGGATCGCTTATTTAAATCTAGGGTTCTTAAGGTGATAAGACTCTTGTTTACCAGAAAAAGGAAGTGCAGTTCGTACTACGCAATAGCACGTTAACGCTTAAATCTTTCGTTACGCCGAGCGTTGTAGTTACTGCAATAACTGGACTACTTGTATGCATTAATTCTAATAAGCAGGATGTATTGCCTGTATTTAGGGGCACTACTTTACGTCACAATTAATAAAAGATATACTAGTTATACAGTTGTTTTAAGAAAGGTTTTATAAGTAAAACTAAATGACAATAATTAAAATTTTTATTTTCATAATATAAACGAGAAAACTCAGATCTAACCACACCCGTTGACGTTAAATAAGTGAATATTCATCAAAGATAAAATTAAAAACTGACCCTAACTTTGACTGCGTCCGTAGCTTAGTGGTATGGGCGTGTGCTTTAGAAACTGGAGGTTGTGGGTTCGAATCGTGCGGGGACTCAACAAATTTTCATTGTTGCTTCCTAGTTGGTTAGGGCAATTTGGGCCGATCACCCAATAGTCTGAAAAGTAAGATGATCCATGCGTCGGATGGGCATGTAAAAAAAAGTCGGTCCATCCACCAACCCGCATTGGACCAGCGTGGTAGGGTACGGTCCAAAAACCCCCTAATGGATAGGGGTGTATTAGGGAAGGCCTATGTCTAGCAGTGGACTATCACAGGCTGATGATGATTATGATGACCCTTATTTAAAACAAGGCATCATTTCATACAGTGACGTGACTGCGAACTGACAATGAGCTTTGAAGAAACTAACAAAGCGATGAATATTTCCTGGCGCACTCAAAGACAAGTATTACGTCTACTGTCGGCCTCTAAAGCCGTCACCAGCTCGTTAAGTTCGTAGCGCGTTAACGTTGCAAGTGTTTACGGTAATGACCAACTCGACGTTTATCTAGAACGTGCCTAGCTCATTAGCGCGACGCGGAAGAGTTCGTTGCCATTAAAGGCACGGGTGACCTGAGCTTTTGAAACGCACGTTGACCGAAGCTACTATTTCATAATACACCTTTCTTGGGCTAATCGAAATAGTGCTTGTTTGTTTATAACGTAGCGGGAACGTACTTATCATGATGTAGTAATTGAAATTACGGTGAAAATCTGAGCGTAATTTTGAGACATTAAGCGTAAAATATTGTTTATAAACTTCTTTAGAAATTGTGCATTTTGAGTCGGTATACGTTAAGAGTCGCAAATGTTATACAAATATTAATTTGTATTTATTGTTATTTTTACATTTAAGCATTATAGACACAATAAACTCACAATTTTTTTTACTTTAAACAATTTTTGTTTATAAAATTCCTGTCTGAAATAAAATGCTCCGTACTGGTATGTCTACCAGTAAAATGTGTATTACGCCCGTCTTATTTTTTCCTATTTTGTTTTAATGTAATAATAACATTCGTGTTATATAACATTAAAAATTAGTTATATTACTAAAAATACCACAAAAATGTTTTTTGAAAAAAAAAACGATATGAGTATACATAAACTACAAAGAAAAAAAGGGCTCAGTGCTATTACTAAGAAATCCTGTACAGTTTTTTTGGCTAAGTTCTCATAAAAATCTGTACTCACACGAAGTACTGAGACGTTCAGACGCTTTTATAAGTAAGAAATATCACGTACGTTAACCGGAAGTGCCTCTGCATCGTTAACGTTATATCCGACAGGTAAAACCTAAAGCCTGCTGAACGCTCATTAGTTGCAGTGCATGTTTACGTTCCCAGCCTTTTACGGTAATGACCGACTCGGTACTCATCTGGAAACTTCCTAGATCATTAGCGCAGGAAACTAACGCGTAATCTGCCTGTCTGCATGGATACGAATAGATGCCCTTATCAAAGTATTTGTCACTAAGATGATAATATTTCCTTTAAAACAGTATCTCTGTCACCTAATTATTGCTGGGATTTTCAACTGTCTAGGTCTTTATTAGGTCGATGATAGCCTTGTTAGGTTATAAATTTGAAAAGTACTTAAATATTAATAATTATGTGATGCCGAATACTTAATTTGCAACTGACCCTAATAATATATTGAATAACTAGCAATTATTTTGAAATTGTACCCAAAGCTACTAATTTTTCCCAAGATCCATGGTAAATAAATCCGTTAATATTTATTGTAAATAAATCTAAATCGTATGATTTCTAAAATACGATGTCTATAGCTAACCAGCACTATCGTCACAGTTTAATTTCGAATTTTTAGGGGCGGACCAATACAATTGAAATAGACTAGCTAATGAACAGTGACCTTTTCTACAATCTTTAATATAGCTCAATATTATAACTTCATCGGTAAATTATAAAACTATTTTAACTCTTTAACCACTACAGAACAGTTTTTCATAAGTTTTCAATAGGCAGTCTAAAACATAACAAACACCATTTTAGGCAACATTTCCATGAAAAATACAACGATACAATGAAAAATACTCGAATCTGCTCTTCGCCCTGAGAAAAGATATGTTACCTCACCTTATCTTAGTAATTACGCTACATACAGTGCTCTTCAAATCGTAAGACAGTAGTGTTTCTACACTACTGTACACATACATTGTACAATGAATACATTTTAATATTTAGCAATAAATTTATCACAAATACTGTTATTTCGTTAAAAAGTTTTTACTTTTATAAATACATATAGAAAAACTCATAATCCATTTTTATCCAAAGTTATTTTTTGCAAGTGAGATATTTATTCGTAGCAATTTGCGCCGACAAATTTCTGAGCCACTAGACCAAAGCGTCCGTAATTTACTACGCCATTATTTTCTCACACGCGCACAATCACGTTTCAATAAACAGCCAGCGCTCGTATTTATTTCTTACAAGTGGTTATGAGCTCATAATGTTCCATAAAGGGAGCACCCAGTGCGAATACAAATGTGAGGAAGCTCCCTAAGAAGTGCCGCTTAAGTGAAATATAAAAATTATTTACACATTTCTCTGAAATTCAGCAACATCCGGACAGATTAAGTTATCACGTCTCAGTCATATTTCCTCACGCTACACTCTTAATGTCTCCTTTCAGAGTGAAATATGGGCAACGAAGCAAAATTTGGCCTGGTAAATTGTATATTGGAAAATTGTGATTATGTCATCTAAGTGTAAAGTTGTCCCAGCTGTTTTATATTAGAAAATTATCATGGGAATAAATTTAACAATCAATAAAATTGTAGTATGTTTGAACATCAAAGTAACGCTTTAAATGACTATATCCTAATATTTAACGATACATTAACAAACATTTTTTTTAAAGTTTTGTCTCGTCATTTTATTCGAGCTAATCCTGATGGGATTTGGACTGGAAAGATAGTTGAGCAACTGGGAGTCACTTTAAGCTTCCTATTTTTCTACATAAAACAATCAGTTTATATTTTCATTAATATCTTAAGTATTATTTAAACCTCAATGAATAGAATAATAAAATAAACAATTATTTAGGCCTACAGGAGTCACTGACTGGTATTCTAAAGCTCTCCTAATCTCATTTGACTGCCTCCTGCCGTGAAAGTTAGGCTGCCATCAGCCGTTTCCAATAAAATATAGCAAACAACAAATTCCATCCCCTGGACAGGTGTCGGAGGACAAAAATCCCGAGACTCCCCAGGGGTGGCCACTGTGCGTCAGTGTTTACAATGTCCCGAGTCATAACATATCTGCGATCTTATTACCGAACTAACTGTTGCTTACCAAAAAAAACTTGCAAGGTTTTGCTAGAAATTAAGGAGCCAAGCTACTTCCAGTTACATCAGCTATCTTCCAGTGAAAGTGACACTAAAATCGGTCCAGCAGTGCCAGAAATTAGCCAGAACAGACACACAGACAATTCTTTTTTTTAAAGTTATAACATCTAACGGATTTATATATTACAATGTGCTATTACTTAAATATGGTCATTTTAATGTTACAAACAGCCACTCTAATTTTATTTATTTCGTTTAGATTAACAAATGACACAATCCTCTTCCATGCGTCGTGTTCTTCATGTCCGAGGTTCGTGACCCCCTTCATCCATTAAGCTCGTTATTAAAACGTAACGCTATCTCGTTCTTACATATAACATAACGCAATAGTTAATCTATTTCCATTTTTCTAACAACATGTGCAATTAAAAGGTATAAGTGGCATTATTAGAACTCGTATACTTAATAACTGAGAAAATTAACAGCGCTACAATTTAGTACTGAGGTTGGTTTAGTAAAATATAGGTTTTATAACTAATTATGTAGTTATAATTAATTGTATGTATTTATAATTAATTATGTAGTTAGTATATTTATATTAGTATATAGTTAAAATAGTTTGTAGTTTCTTTAAAACGAGAGAGGAATTACTTCTAAAACATGCAAAATGAAACTAATGATATTCTAAAACTATATTAAGTAAATTTCTTGTGACTGTCAACTGTTAATAGTATTTACCATAAAAAATGACTACTGTGTAGTTAAGAATTGCAGTGCATACTTACCACATTTGCCTATAATACTCAAATAATATTTTTCTCCAAACTTTTCTTACTTGTCCCACAGCCAAGATTCCTGACAAATTGAATCTTTCCCAGCTTGAGGCAAGACAAAAGGTCGATTCGCATTTTATCCGCCATCTGATTCGGTCGGCCCGAGATCCGATTCATTCTCAACGTTCTTAATAGGATTTCAATTACCAGAGCAGTGGGTGTAACGTACCTCCTCCTGCGACCCATTAACAGGTTCACATCCATATGTATGCTTCAGACAATTCTCACTTATAATTCCCGCCTTGATATGTTGTTCACGAATTTGTGTACTCTTCTTAAAAGCACACAAAATTCAAACCTTATCAGAGTGTTCGTTGTTACGTGACTTGTATGAAATATATGTAACACGTTTGGTGTACAAAAACTCGAGGATGTAATTTATGAGGTAAAGTAAAATAAATAAGATAGATGAAAATCTTTTCGTAATTTATACTCGTAAAACATCACAAAAGTAAATTAAAAAAAATACAGTTGTTGTATCTAAACCAATAAATTAATTTTCGTCTGCTAATTTCTTGCTAATCTCTAATATGGTTGATTCGATTTCGATGGACTTTAACTGAAAAAGCTGCCTCCGTACCTTAATGGTAAGGGCCTGTTCTTTAGAAACCGGTGGTCGTGGGTTCGAATCCTGCGGGGACTCCGCAAACTTTCATTGCTTGTTTCCTAGTTGGTTAGGGCAATAGCGGCCGATTGCACAATTGTCTTAAAAGTCAGATGATTCATGTGTGGGATGGGCATGTAAAAAGTCGGACTACCGTGGTGGATACGGTCCAAAAACCCCTAATGGAGAAGGCAAGCATTAGGCGAGGCCTTTGTCTAGCAGTGCACTACCACAGGCTGATGATAATGATGATGACTGAAAGATGGTTGATGCAACTGGACGTATCTTGGCTACTTTTTTCTTACAAAACATCTAGCAGTCTTTTTCTATTACGCCTTTTTGTATAAATATATGGCCGAAAAGATGAAGCCGCGGGAAAAAGCTAGTATGTGCATGAAAAAGTGGCAAACAACATAAACGTAATTTTTTTCGCATCTAAAATACGGCCTTAAATTCAAAAATGCGGCCGTGCGTTAAGGAAAACGTTTACCGTTACGTTATTAATACGTGATTATTCAATTAGGTCTATGTCGAATCGTGCCCAAATTGAAATTAAATAAGGAGCGGGGGCCAGATTAAGGACGATGGTTTATTAATTCTCGTAGCGACCTCCTAATACGCTGCCCCCTTATAAATAGCTTTGCCGCATAATGGCAACACCCGATACGATTTCAAATAAAACTTAGCAACGTATGTTTCCTCTAATGGTCCAAAATCCTTAATATAACCTCGTACGTCGTGACCGTTAATCTTTTTTGAATTTAGATTAACGAAAAACCCTAAACCGTTTTAAAGTTATCACATTAATACAGTATACAAATTTAATTTATGTACCGGATGTTGTCATGTTAAATTTATTGTAATAAGGCAAAGGTTTTATCACAAAATATAGTAATAATATAAATTTATTTTAAATCAATAAATATATGAATAAACTGAAATAAAAATAGCTTCTTACTTAATTTATTTCCCTAATTTGTTTTACTTTATTAAAATTATTTAACTCCACTAGCCTAGTGGTAGAGCGTGTTAAACCTAAGGTCGTGGTCTAATTCTGTTACTTGGAATTAAATTTATTTACTGCTTCCTAGTTGTTAGGGCAATGAGGCGATACCCAAATATCTAAAATCAAGATGATCCTGCGTTGATGGGCATGAAATATGTCGTTCCACGCTTGTTAGGACACATACGGTGAAACCCTATTGCGTCATTAGGAGGCCTAGATGATCAGCATGTGTATAAGCAGGCGATGATGATGATGATGATGACATTTATTTTAGTTTAAATTGACTTTGCCCAGAATAAATTATAGGTTTAATTAAGATTTAAAATTTATATCAACTCGTTGTAGAATTTAAGATTTTTAAGCTTTTAATGAAAGCTATTTAAAAATATTAAACTTAAGCTATAATAACATTTACGTTTCCTAAGAGAGAAAGCAAACCGTTTAAATCTAACAAAAAGCTCTGTAACAAAGACAATAGATAAACACTGAGTATAAATTGTTCAAACACAACGATCACGTAGCATCTCATAAGACAACTCTCGTTCCTAACTCATAACATGCAAATTCAAGTGCTTTAAGTAAAAAAAATGTGCCTTAATGAAATATTCAGTAGGCTGCTAGCGACGGAGGTTATATCAAAACTTTTGTGCGAAACGCCGAGGAATTAGGAAAATTGGACTTGCGCAAATAATGTGCCTATGAAGCCTTTTAAAATAATATAAATATATTATTAAAAATATATGTAATATATGACTTCGTAATAGTCTCTAAAATAAATAAACTTATTTTGTAGTTTAAATTTGAATCCAAGAAACGATACCAAGTTAGTATTAAAATGTTATATGGAAAAAAAATTATATATATTAATATTATATTCGTCGTCGTCGTCGTTTCAGCCTGTCAGAGCCCACTGTTGAGCATAGGCCTCCCCCATAAGTCGCCAAGGTACGATCCTGTGCCACCTGCATCCACCGACCTCCTGCACATTTGCACAGGTCGGCACTCCATCTGGTGGGGGGTCGTCCGACACTGCGATGGCCAGTACGAGGCCGCCACTGGAGAACCTTTCTTCCCCAACGGTTATCGGTTCTGCGAGCTAAGTGGCCAGCCCATTGCAACTTCAGCTTGCTAATTTTGCGGGCTATGTCAGTTACCATGGTTCTTCTGCGGATGGCTGCGTTACGCACTTTAACACGCAGAGAAATACCAAGCATAGCCCGCTCCATAGCTCGCTGAGTGACTTGGAGCTTCCTCATATGGATGGCAGTGAAGGACCATGTCTCAGTGCCATAGTTCATTACTGGCAACAAACATTGGTCAAAGACCTTAGTCTTCAGGCATTGAGGGATATTGGACGAGAGAACATGCCGTAGCTTCCCGAACGCTGCCCATCCGTGCTGGATCTCGTCGATGGACCTCAGCATCGAAGTTGGACAAACCTAATTGACCACTTGTCCCAGGTAAATATATTCGCCAACAACTTCGAGCACAGCACCCCTAACAACCACCGGCGTAGGCATGACATGACCGTTAGACATAACATTCGTCTTGTCCATGTTCATCTTAAGGCCCACGTGTTAATAGACATTATTGAGGTCATTGAGCATAGCATTTAGTTCTCCAGTGACTCCGCCATAATGACTATATCGTCGGCAAATCTAAGTGGTAGTGCGTATATACGCTTCATATACGTCACAGCGGTGAAGAGTTTCGGATATAACATCACCCCTGTCTTACACCTCTCTGCAATTGATAGGCTTGTACCATGGATTGTACTGACAGACATTGTGGCTTTGCTGTCAAACCCTTCAGAACCTCGATGTACCGACTGTCAATTTGGCAACGCTGAAAGGCCTGCAGCACAGCCCAAATTTCGAATTTCGAATCAAAGGCTTTCTCATAGTCCACAAACGCCAAGCATAAAGGCAGATTATACTCCTCGGTCTTCTGTATAATCTGCCGCAGCGTAAATATGTGGTCTATGGTACTAAAGCCTTTTCGAAACCCAGCTTGTTCGGGTGGCTGGAAGTCGTCTAGTCTGGCACGGAGACGATTTATGACGATGACTCTCGAGAACAGGATTTAAACTGGGCTCAGAAGGGAAATCGGTCTGTAGTTCCTCAAGAGGCTTCTATCACCTTTCTTGAAGAATAGCACCACCCAAAACCTCTGCTCCACGCTTCTGGCGTAATACCGTTCTGTAGGACGAAATTAAAGAGCCTCTGAAGGACTACAAGTATAGGATCTCCACCCGCTTTCAGAAGCTCTGCTGTAATTCCGTCCTCACCAGGTGCTTTGCCATTCTTAATTCTTTCGAGAGCCATTCGTATCTCGCTCAGACTGACTTCCGGGATATTTTCGGAGTTGTGCCGGGTACACTTTTCTCTTTAGGATATGGGTACGAGACGAACGTAGCGTGGACTTTATGAGACGAGACCTTTCCAGCCTGATGTTTAGAATTAATGTGCCTCTTAAAAGTCGGTGATCGCTCCCATTTTTAACATCATTAAATATTTGGCGTTTGGTCGTCATTATAAAGTCAATCTCGTTTTTGACGGAACCATCGGGGCTGATCCAGGTCCACTTTCTGTGGGTCTGCTTTTTAAAGAAAGAATTCATCATAAAGAGTCCTTCTTTCTCCATGAAGTCAGCTAGCTGTTGCCCCCTTGGGTTCTGTTGCCCTACTTCAAAATTGCCCACTCGCAGCTCATCGCCTTTCCTTTTGCCTATTTTTGCATTAAAGTCCCCCATCAGCACCATGTATTGAGTTTTAGAGATATGTATGGCTCGCGAGATGTCGTCATACATTGCCTCCACCTCATCATCGGAGTGTGTCGATGTTGGTGCATATACCTGTATGACCTTCAGGGAATACCGTTTCGATATTCTAAGTATAAGGTAAGCAACCCTTGACGACACACTTTCGATTTTAACAATGTTGCTTGAGAGACTTGCCGACGATAAATCCGACACCTCCTTGGGACAGTTGGTCGCCCTCGCGGTGGTAAAACAGGTTGCCAAGTTCAAGGATTATCGTATCCTTCCCCTGTCTTTGGACTTCGGATAATCCTATTATATCCCATAATTAATAACATATTATATTAATATTGTATGATATTAATATAATTAAATGCCTGTTAAATAATTATTGAACAGACATATAAATACATTTAAATAAATAAAATATATGCCCGAGTATAATCATATGTATTTATGATAAAAACATCACTTATGTATAAACTTTGCCATAAAGAGATTAAGAGATTGATGTTCCTATAGATATATTTACCACAAAAAATATTTTACTATAATTAATTATTAACAAAAGCATTCTTCAAATGTCATAAAATTTCACGAATAATTTTGAATTGTAATCTCTTTAAAATTTCTTACATCCGAGCGCTATATGAAAACTTGCCCCAACTCGGCCCATTCCTCAGGAGTGTCGCAAACTCGGCGAGCCCGCTGTTATCAGTTGTCATACAGTCGGACGGAGTTTAACTAAGTTTTTCTACTAGTTCATTCTGGAAAGTTCCGTAACGTCCTCTTTTAGTAATGGAGTCAGCTCGGATAATGGGCTTACGACCCGTTCGCCTTATATCCTCGCAGATTATTGCCAAGCGACTCGCTTATTCCACTGGTTTTATTATCTACGTATATCCGTAGTGCGGATTACGTGCAGTTTGATTTGTATTGTTCGTATAGTGCCCTTTAATGTTACTACAATAATATTATTTACTTGCCCGAAAAAGAGTATTAGAGTTTATTGGGCTTATCTATACAAGTAATAAAATGGAGTTCTAGTTGTAACATCATAATAACCGATTTTAAATAGAACAAATATGCATTTTTCAATTTTTTGTTTATCTTTTTGTATATTCTACCTACTGGAAGATAGCTAATGTAAAAGACTTTTCGTTACATTAGCTATATAACGAAATAATCAACAAATAGTATATTAAAAGAAACGTCTACTCATTGTATTTATTATACTTCACTACGATTTTTTCAGGTATTCGGAGTACTGTTCAATAAATGGTATGTAATATAATTTTTGTGTGTGACATTTGATTGATTGACACAGGTCGAAACCTAAAATATACGAATATGTATATTTTAGGTGTAGACCTGTGTCAATCAAAAGATAATTATTGCAATTTTTTTCTTATAAATAAAGATAGTAAATTCTTATTTAAACTGGTTGAAAGCAAGCTACAAGCTGAGAAAAAGTTGTTTTGCATGAACGTCTATTTGATGTCTTGACCTAGTCTTACCTTTCTGCATATTGATAAGTATCGATCATTGAGTGCAAAGTCAGGCTGATCTATCGATGAACTATTCGTAAACAGATTTAACTTGACCCTAAGACTCAGATAACTCTCAATATAAATATGTGGAGCTCTTAAAGCTTCCGTTGTATGAATTTTGATAGAGCTTTTCACACTCAAAGTGAACAATGTAGTATTACCTAAAATGTAAGTGTAAGTGTTAAATAAAATGTTATGAAAAATGTTACGTAATTTTTTTAAAGGATTACCTAACGTGTAATAGCCTTATTAGTCAAGGATTATTAATGTAAGATTTTTTTTCGAATCGGCCAAGCAGTATTTGAGCTTTTTTATTTATTCTATTAGTGTATGTCTATAAGTTTACCATAAAAGGTTGTGATCAAATTTAGACGAACCAGTGTTATATACTGCTATGAACTACTTGGCTGCGTAAGGCCAATCAAAGCCTTTAGTATTAATTCTCCATCATTATTATTATTAGATTGGTTAGACTACTTCTGGACATAGACCTCTCCTTATGGGCGCCTGCTCCATTAGGGGGTTTAGTAATTCACCGTTTTGTAACTTAATTAAACTTTTAAGAATTTGATAATTGCCAAAACATGCCGTAAACTGCAGTATTGTTCAACATATGTTATATGTGTCACACATTTTTTATGCAATAATCATTTCAAATTATTCTCAGAAATTTGGCTATTATTATTTTGATAATTAAATAAAGTTAAAATGACTAAAAGCATTAATTCATATATAACTCAATATGTATATTTTTAATGTACTTTTTTAAAAACATCGTTATATTTATCTTAAATACTTTATATGTATTAAAATGGTTAATGTTGGCTATGTTTTTGATTTCTTTGTCATTTAAAGCAAAAATTCGAACACGGTGCCCTTAAAACCGAATGTTTGTTTTTACACACACCGACAGTTGTCTTTAGACACTACTTTTTTTAATAGAAATAGTCATCACGGTCGCTTGTAACTAAGAGACCATTTAATAAATAAGTTTCAAAGATGGTACTTTGAAAGAGTAATAAATGTATGATAGTATTGAGACATAATGAAATGACGAAATAGTTTTGAATACTTATGCTTCTTAGGAAAATAACATATTAAGTTTAGTAAGTATTTTAAAAATGATCACTAACATGTTGTTGTTCGTGTCTCCTGTACGTATTTTAATTTTTATTGTTATTCAATAACAATATTGATGTTTTTTTTTTGTTGTTTCTTTTGTAATATAAAAGTACGTTGTTTATGACGTAGCTATGCATATTTAAATTGTATGCAAAAGATCGTAAGCAGTTCCCAACATCGCATTAATAACGCTTACATCAACTCAAATTGCTTCCAATAATATTACTCGAGAGTAAACGGGTTACACAAGAAAGACTGTGTAGTTTGTTCGATTGAAACAAGTGCATCTTTTAACAACAGTTATTTACTATTAGTTAAAGATAAATCTGTAAAAAATGTTTAAACATTACATTCATGATGCTGTTTTCTATTATTTAGCTTTACTTTATGCAGAACTAAAATAAATATTAAGATAGTAAAATACCCTGGCTTAACTGTTGAAAAAGTGCGTTGCGGTTGGCATTGCAATCTTATGAACGCGCAAAAGATTTCCTTTATATAAGTATGATCAATACCTTATATATTTTATTTAGCACTCTGAACTTGTTTCTTTTAATTTTTCAGCGTCAAAATTGATGATTGAAGAGATAAAAGGAATTCAAAACAGATATCATTAACATTAAATATCAAAATCAATCGAAAACAAAATGATAATGAAAATTCATAATCATTCATTCATTCATCATCAGCCTTTGATAGTCCATTGCTGGACATAGGCCTCCCCTAACACACCCCTATTTATTAGGGGGCTATGGACCGTACCCTACCACGCTGGTCCAATGCGGGTTGGTGGGTGGACCGACTTTTTACATGCCCAACCGACGCATGGATCATCTTACTTTTCAGACAATTGGGTAATCCGCCCAAATTGCCCTAACCAACTAGGAATCAACAATGAAAAATTGTTGTGTCCCTGCAGGATTCAAACCCACGACCTCCGGTTTCTGAAGCACACGCCTATACCACTAGGCTACGGAGGCAGTTGATTGGAGACGGTGGATTCATAATCAAATGTAATAAAATAATATATTTTAATAAAATAAATTGTTTTAAGAATTTTTCATTTTTCATCTGTAATTTTATGCTTGAATTTACATGAATACAAAACAAGTATTAAAGCGATAAAGTAAGTTTAATTGGATTACAATTTCCCTAGACGTTTCAGATACTTTACTGTAATCATGGTCACGGGCAGATAAACACAAGAAAATATAATATTATGTCTTATAATGATTATTGTATACCTTTAAAAATGCAAGTTTCGATGGAAACCGACGCACATTGTTGTGAAGGGTGTCGTTTAAAGCATCTTGTATGCACACACTATTATTAAAGTTGAGGTGCGAATAAGAGGCGTCTATTGGAGAGGAAAATATTAACCGCAATTGACGCCATTAAGTCCAATATGTGATGCAGTTTAAATCTTGTTTTTAGATAGTTAGTTGCCTTTTTATTGCATAAATACATAAAATTATAACAAGGTATCCTAGAGTAATAAAAATAAATGAAAATTGTACAAGACGCTTGTGTTCCCAACTACTAGTAATTAGGAAGCAATCGTCAAAATAAAGTGTATAATATTGTTAACTTTGTAATTAGAATTTAACAAAGGCGATTTACAAAAAATGCTTGTAATGTATTAACAAATGCAAGTTGGAGGTATATAAGATTTAAACTACTATTGGACTGATACAGTCCTCTATGAAGTGTGAATATATGCTAATTTCAATAACTGCTGAAATTGGTCTTTAAACTTTATTAATATACTTATCCACAATGTTTCTTGTTTCTTTACGTCAATGTGAATCGATTAACAAGGCTCCTAAAAGAAAGATTATCCATGTATCAGATAGGCATATAAAAAGCCATGCCCAGTTATCTAGGGCGTATCTTATAGTTTTTTATTATATGTCAGTGTCTAAAACGGAAGCATAGACATGGTTAGTCTATTTGGAAAAGCGGCAAGAAGTAAAAGATTTAAAAAAAGCTGGTATTTTTCGTAATATTTATTGTTAGCTTTCTTAAGAGTTTCAGAGTCAGTGCCGTGGCCATGGACCCTGGGAAGTGTTTGAAACGTCGGGTATAATCTTTCATAGATGTTAAGTAATAAACCGCTATAAAATCTGAATAAAAATTGTATTATTTATTATCTTTCTTATTCTCATAAAATGAAAAACATTAATAAACACCTACCTAAGTAAGTAACTTAAGTATCTATTGTTCTTAAGGCAAGTAAAATTCTTTTTAGAGTATCGTTACGTGCTTTGAAAATAAGAATTTTTTATTCCATTCATAATCAAAAGTAGTCAAATATTTGATATAAATCAATATGAATTGCGACATAGTAAGCCTGCAAGACGAATGAAAAACTAAATTTGTAGATTCACGTCTGTTCGCAAACACGTACCGTTTACCAATCCTTTCTCAGATCGGAAGGAAAATAAGCCCGTTATACCTCACATCAAATCGGGTAACTCACTGTTCACAGGCGATGAGATGAAAAAACAGGAATTCTGTTTATGAAAGCTGTTCTGACAAATATGTTATATTGAAATTTTTTGCTAAAGTTTTTTTTATTCGATACTAAAAAGGTTTAGTATTTATCACTACGTAGCATAAAACAAAGTTGATTTTTCTGTCCGTATGTCCCTATGTATGTTTAAATCTTTAAAAATGAACAACGGATTTGGATGCGGATTTTTTTTAGTAGATAGAGTGATAAGGGTGGAAGGTTAAATATATTAGAGATTTAAAATTAGGGGGCAGAAATCACCTGTCAACTAAGGTAAGTACGATGTTATCCGTCTATATTGTGCAAAATAGTTATAGGCTTTTGAAGTCAGTCACATTTTTTGAAAAATAAAAATATCATGGTGGCATGATTTGGTAGTAGAGGCAATATTAAACGGCTTCTTTTTGATTTAGCTATAGTTTTTTATATAAATTCAATTTTTATTCCAGTTTTATTGAGAACGCTGTATAACGTTCGGCTTGTAGTCTACAAAACAGGATATCTAGCAAGTTTAAGGTGTAATTCATAACATAAGCAAAGCATTAATAAGAAATTATTGGTAATATCAAAGAAAGTACGAAATTTAAGATTTTACATTTATAAAATTAGATTCGTGTTATCTAGCTTATACTAATAGGAAAGGATGTATTTTGTGGATGCTTAGTAATGAATAAACTTGAAAAGTACTCGCCAATTTAAAAAATTCAATACCTTTAAAAAAAGCTACATTCACCATGAGTAAAATACTTCTTTTACCCTAAATACAGGGTCATAGCGTGAGTGCATAAGTAGAAAAATATGATAAAATTTACTAATGAAGGGGATGTTACGCAAATTTGTAAATCTGATAAATGTATTAGATAACTTCTTCTCGATTGACAGTCGTTTACAAGTTACGGTGTGAGTTATAGGTGATGATAGAGTAAAAGTAGTGAAAGGTATATTATTAGTTATATTACTATAATATAATTTCTCTGTCATTGAACTAGATTTCAAAAATCATTATCATCAAACCTTGTAATTCCACTTGGGACATAATGGACATCACCGCTTCCTATCTTCGCCTATTCTCATCCATCCTACACCGTCCACTTTGAGAATGTCTTTACTTTATCTTGCACAGGCGTCCGCACTATGTTCTTTTAATATAATCTAGTTTTTCCGATGTCAGTTATATTTTTTATTGATTTATTACCGATGTTTCGGACAATTTCCATGATAACGGTCAGATGTAAGGATTACTAACCATACTAATTATATATATATATATAAAAGGTTAGCAGAATTAGAAACAGACTCGGCTACCTTCGTGAAAGATTTTTTGACTGTATGTACTTTAATGACATATTTTTAACATAGCCTGAATAAGAAATAACACTGTCTTTTATCCGAATTAATCATTTTCGTTTTTGTATAACTTTTAATTAATTTTCAAGTGTCAGTTTTAGCTCTGAAACTTTATTTTTTTTATTATAATCAAGATGTTGTTCACACTCGTAACGAATATCAAAGTTACATGCCATTTTAATTCCTAACATTTATTCATACACATAATTACTACAACTTGCACTTAAAAGTTAACCTTACTAGTTTTCTGACACATAAAATCTATTTATCTTCGTTATGTAGTAGATATAATTATTTCTTTTATTTACGCGATTATTATACATATCAAATCCACCATCAGCATCCATGATCAGTCTGCCCGTGATCATGGATGATGAAAAGAATCCGAAACGTCGGGAATAAATACATTTAAGTAACGCGAAAAATCCGTAAATTTGTGGATTTAATATGTATGTAGTAGATAGTTTATGTAACAACATTGTTGTACCTTGTTGTTACATAAACTGTCTACCCTATTTATCATCTTAATAATAACTAATAAAATTAAATACCATAATTTTTGTTACAAAAGCTGGCGCTTTATAAGACGAAAACGAATATACGTTTGTAAAAATATAAATTTTACTTGATTAGAAACGACTGTATAAATAACAGGCAATATATGTGATTTAAGCTTTAAATCTATTAAATAAAAAGTATACACTTACAATGTCTTCTTTGTTATTCCCTAGCAATTGAACGCATTATTATTTTAAACAAGAAATAAATACAGTTTGATTCACACTTCACTATGAAAATTACTTTATAATTTATTTTTACTTCACAGAATAATTTCCCATTTAAAACTTTTAACACTGACTGCAAATCGTAATTGGCACTTGCATGAGCAAGCCATTATATCAAAGATCAAGTTTCCTCTCAGCAGCGACCGTATAATTTCCGATAATATATTTGACTGCGATTGCGCTGCGAACGAAAATTAGCGTCGATGATAAAAATCCAATTTTTCAATATTAACTCGCCTCTTACGGCATTAAAGTGTGATAAATTTTCGTCCGAGTAACTAGTTATTTTGATCGAAGCTATTAATAACAAAATTCAATGTTTAATACCCTTCTTACAAGCTAAAATTTTGGTTACTGTTGGTGTATAAAAAAGCGGTATAAACAGTAGCGTTTTTTATGAAAAATAATGCCTCAATTTTCAAACGCACAAGAAATAACTTATGCTTGTAAAACTTATAAGATATAACAAATATAGTTGTCAGAAACAAGTAAAATAAAAAGAAGCGATACGTGGGTAACAAAGGCCAATATTTGAAAAGAGGGCGTACTCTTTTCAATATTTATATTTATCGTGTGATTTCTGAGAGCTTTTGCCTATAAAGGATGGGAAAATGAATAGATATAAAATAGTAAAAAGATTATAAGAATAACATTTTACAGACAATGTTGCATATTTATGCAATATTGTCTATAAAATGTTAATCTTATCTGCTAAACTTGCAGATTTAGACTTGAAAATAAAAGGAAGATATTCATGGCAATAAAGAGTTATATATCAAAGGTTTTCATTGATAAATTATTATTATTAAGATTCGTTGGTAGGTCCGCTTTATATAGGGGACCGTCTGAGTAGGTACCACCGCAGAGTCTATTTCTACCGCAAAGCAGTAGTGTGAAAACACTACTGTGTTCCGGTTTGAAGGGCACCGTAGCCAGTGTATTTACTGGGTAAACGAGACTTAGCATACTATGTCTCACTGAAGGCAGTACATTGGTGATACCAGTATTGCCGATGTATATGGGCGTCGGTGACCACTTTCCATCCGGTGGCCCAACTGTTTGTTTGCCTGCGTAGGCAATAAAAAAAAGACAATCACTCAGTGACCGTAGATGTACAAAAGCACCGTTATAACAAAAAGTTATGACGCAATTTAATTACGATACCTTGTTTATATTTATTGCTAGCGTAAATTGGCCAAAATATAGAATAGTAACATAAGATATGACCGACGACGCGATCGACTTAATTCTGCTTAAAATATATATATATAGCAAGATTTACCAATAAATATATGTATATATATATATATATATATATATTGGTAAATCTTGCTAAACTAATGCTAAACTAAACCAAAGCAGATTCTCTACATCTTTTTAATTTCATTTAACACGGAAGGAAGCGCATATAATATAATAGTGTTTAATAATAAAACAGCAACATGTAATTTGTATAACCTAGTCAGCGTAAGCGCAATCAGATATACGTTTGTATGTTTACTTCAAATACCTGCAGTTATGTAAATTGTGTCTGTTGCAATTAGTCACAAGATACGTGCTCACTACAATTTCGCTTTTTAAACCAAATATTTTCTATTAGCAATTGCATCATTCTTTTTTCTTTCCTTAATTTAATATTCACAGCGATGACTTCTGGTAAAATGAACGACGACAAAATTACTGTAATTTACCTAAATTTCTAATCCAAAATTTGTGAAACCCAGTTAAATGGGGACATAATAAAATAATTCTCTAATTAGCTGATTAAACGATTTGCGAGGCATTTCGTCGCAGTGTCCAATTAGGGAATTGAAATTTCAATAATCCTCCATTTAATGCTACATAAAGAGCCCGCAGGCATGAGCCATCTGGTATTCTGATCTCTTGATTAGATTTTATCGTGTGATTACAGAAAGGGACTATAAGATCTTTTAATGCTGTATTCTTTCAAAAATGTGAAACGTCACTAAAAAGAGTGGTGAAAAATCTATCACTTAAAACGTTGATAAAAATGTCATGATTTTGTATATAAATATATATAAAATATGTTTTAATATTTAATAATAAAACATGGTCATACGTTAAAGTTTATGTCAACGGCAGCTAGATATTATTAAGATATGACACCATTATAGCAAATGACAAAAACCTGTGATAACGTATTTTATTCGTATTTTACGATTAAAATTTTCCAGATTGTATTTAAACGTTTAACTAGTAATTTGATTTGAATCTATAACATGATATAAATCAAAAAAATATCTGTTTCGAGATAGGAAACATGTTTCTAAAATTTAATAGTTTTGTTGTTTGCCCAGATTTGTTTTACCTTTTACATTTAATAAGCTTTTACTTTGGTTTTTTCGTAGTTATATATATACACAGAAATTTCGCTAAACCAGAGTCAATGTTTACATCTTATTTTTACAAATAGTTTACTCTTAATATTTCAATTGTAAATTATAATGTTGCAAAATAATTTTGATCTCTATTTCAGTCTTCAATGTTTTCAAGTGTAAAAAGTACTCAATATTTTATACAACCTTCATCATGAATATTTAAACCAGGATATGTTGTAAGACGGCTAAAACAACAAAGTTGTAGTAACATTCCTGTTTGCCTATACTTCATTATTAACAATCTGTAAAAAAATTATAGTCACATATAGTCGACAACATGTTAGGCTCTAGGTATTGATACATCCCTACAACGATTAGATTATTCTTAATTGGGTTAAAGCAATTGTAGGATTGCCTGTACCATTCGAATAGATTCTCACTTAGCCAAAGTTTTGGAGTCTGTGTCCTAGACCTGGTGCAGCCGCAGGAAGCTAAGAGGAACCTGCCTTACCTCAAGAAGGCAGGTTACGAGGAAAGTTTCTCTTCCTGTCCTTCGCAGTCATTGCAGACTTACTAGGTCGCTCTTCCTATATTCGATAGGGTCTCACCACAGTTATGATGAACGGGCATTCGGCATAGTGTAGTTAATCACTCTTCCTCCAGCCAGAGAATAGCCAACTGCAGGAGATATTTTATGATAAGCACAAGTATTCGCTTAACCACGGTTGCACCACCTAAATCTTGATTGTCATAATCTGATAGGACGGATAAACGAAACGACCGTAGAAAAGTCAGGGGCAAGACCGACATTAAACATGCCTTTCTGACAAATGGATCGTCTTTCTATACAGATATTCGGATGATCAGCCCGCATTGCCCTAAAAAACTAGAAAACAACAATGAGTGTTCATTGAGCCCCGCAGGAACACAATCTGAAACAGAGCGCCTCCAGCAGCGGTCCCGACCGCACGTGTTCAACGAAGTCTCCAGAGCTCCCACCAGTCTTCATTGTCCGCTTCCGTGAAATCGTCACGCTGCGCCATCTGCGTTTATGAGTGCACCTGCGCTCAAGAGCCTTTGTCGTACTGCTGACGTCATCGCGGTTGCGATTTATTGCACTACCGCAAGCGGTCGGCTTGTGCACGGCTGTGTTTTGCAACTCGTTTGCCTAACACAACTGTGTTCTAGCCGCTTGTTGCGAGCGCAATTCCTGTTTCTTAGGGTTAATTATCGTGTTTCTTGGCCGAACATTGCTTTTCACAACATACTAGGCCCCGAACGTTTTAATACTCTGTTTCTTATTTCAGAACCAGCCAGATACACCCTCCCTGCCGAACCCGGCAGGGTGGGCAGGACTTCGCACATCCGGCCACCGCCGGACTCACAGATGGCGTCGGATGACGCAACCAATTCTCGCTCCAACTAGACGCAACCTAATTGGCATAATGGTCGACCGGGAGCTCTCTACTAGCTTTGGTCTTGATACCAAGGCGATTACCGAGAAACTCGGTCGGAAATTATACTCACAGTTGACCAATGCAATGCATTGCCTGATCGCGGAACATTGCCCACCGCTCCAACTTCTACCCAAACGCCTGGACCTTCACGCCGTTCCCAGCGGATGATAGTGACGACAATTATGTCGACATTAGCATCCGCATGGAATCGACATGGAGGTCGAGGCTATCAAAACTCTAAACCCGACGACGGCTTCAAAACCGTCAAATCCAAGAAGGAAGCGCAAGGTCTACACCAGATCACCTGCACCCTTCCTTCCCTTCAAGGCTGCAAAGCCTGACGTTCCAACTACCTGCCCTCAGCAGGTCCCAAACCGTCGCCCTCCCAGGCGACAAAACCCCCAACCATCCATCCCGCCGATCCTAGGCCCCCCACGGCCCCTCGCCCCGCCCAGTCGTCCCAGCCTTCCCAGGCACGGCTCCCCGTAGGAAATGCCTACCGTCGATATACCTCCGCGAAAGGAGAAGTGGGTCAAGATTCGCTCGGCCCTGTCAAATAACATCAAATTTGAGGCCATTGATAGCAATCAGGGGATCTAATTACAACTAGAAAATCCCGAAGATTTTAGAAAGGCGACCTTATTCCTTAGGGAAAAGGAACACCAATATCACACATTCACGATCCCGGATGAGCGCGTACTTAGGACAGTGGTCAAAGGGCTGCCTAAGGAGATCCCATGCTCGGAGATAGCTTCGGCTATAAAAGAACTAGATATTCCTGTCCTCTCGGTACAACGCATGTACCACCCACGCACCAAACGCCCTTACGGTATGGTGGTATGGGTGGTGAGCGCACTAAAGAAGGCAAGCGCATATATGATATCGAGCAACTGTGTGGGATTGGCCGTCTCTCTATTGAGCGGCCACATTCTAACGGTCTGCCAAGGCAGTGTCAAAACTGCCAAGTATTCGTGACGCTACGTGCAACTGTTTTGCCCCCCCGTTACTTCAAATGCCTCGGGGATCACGGCACCGCCTCATGTCCCAGACCCAGGACAAAGAAGTCCTCGCCACCTACGAACCTCCGTGGAACTGCCGCAACCCTGGCCACACGGCCAAAACCCAGCGCCCTAAGGCCAAAACGCAGAGTCTCTGAATCCAGGGAAACCCTTAGCGACCCCATTCCCATCCAAAACCACCGCATTCCCACCCCTCCGTCCTTCCAACCTTGGTTCCGCCCCGCTAATAGCCAGCCCGGAGCCCCCGCACGCGGCCCGCCCTCAAAACCAGATGCTAGCCATAGGCATGGCGCACTGGAACAATACCCGGGTATTTTAAAATCTTAGACTTTTTGATCAGCAATTTAACCAAGCAGCAGACGCATTCCCGCCGCCGGCAACCATGGATGGTTCTTGTTTGAAAAAAGAACCTTTTAACGCTTTAAGGTTGGGCACACCCAGGTAACCCCTTTTCATTGGGTAGAATAAAACCCGCACATGACGGGCCACCGGTGAGGTCGAACTTACACCCGCTGGGACACTGTAAAGCCCCAAAAAAGAAGGGCGTTGTGGTTTTGGGCCCTTTCTCCTGCCAACCTTTAAGAAGGGTAGTAAAGTTTGAAGAGCTTTCTAATTAAAATCATTGCAAACGTCTGAGTCGAGCCGGGCGTTGACCCACCGGGCGCCTCGTCACATTAACGTTTACCAGAAAAACGGAGCCCTGAGGCTTCCGCGGGGACCCCTTTTAATCCTTATGAGGAAAGGGCGGGCCTTAGGGCAAGGGCCCCAAACCCTTATTTTAAAGGTTAATTCCCGAGCACGGATCATCAAAAAAAAAATCTAAGACCCCCAAATTTTCATCTTTATTTTTTTATTCATTCATCATTGTGGAATCAACAGAACTAAGTTAATAGTTACGTAGGTCTATAATAATGGTTCTCACTCCCAATTACAGATTCACATTTTTCTCACAGCAAAGAAGATGGGTTTAAATGATGTTTTTTCTTTTTTATGTTTAGATTTATTGTATTGACAATTACAAAAATAAGAAAAAAATAGAATTACAAATAATATAACAAAGCCAACATTTAAAAAAATTATCAACATATTATAAAAAGTTAAGATAAAAGACGACATAATTAAACATAACAATTTCTTTGACATGCATGACGCGTGCATGTGTTTTTGTTTGTATGTGAGTGTGAGTGTGTGTGTGCATTTATGGCTTTATAAACTTAATATCGTACGTGTTCAATTGTTTCGTTTTTGTATTAAATAAGTTTTCCAAAACCAGTGGTCGTCAGTTCTGGCCTGACTGTGACCGGTGCCTCTTTAACATACTAATGCGGTGGGCTATGTGACTCGGGTTTATTGGCAGATCACATAATTTCTTATGCGGTCTTTCAGAGTTACTCCGAACATTGTCCTCTCCATAAATCGCTGAGCAACTTTAAATTTGTGAATCATACCAACCGTAAGTGTCCAAGTCTCGGCACTGTAGGTCATGGTATAGGTATAGGTATGACAGGTAAGACGCACTGATCAAAGGCTTTTGATTTGAGTCACTGTGGGGTAGGTGAGTAGAAAGCTCGAAAAAGCTGATGAAAAGTTGCCCAGCCCAGCTGAATACTTCTGTGGGCCTCTTCCTATCAAAAATAGCAAGGTTACCGGGAACTGGGGGCCAGGACGTTTTACGTCAATCCACTAGGGGTTTTGGACCTTATTTCATCACGCTGATGCAATGCGGGTTGGGGTGGTTCGCCAGAGCCTTGTCCGTAGCTCAGCAGGGTGCACCATGTGCAGGTGAGGTTGGCTTGGGCTCCGAAGGTGTTATTCGGAACCCCACACATCCGCAGTGCAGTTATTATTATGGAAATATTAAAAAATATATGGAACTGGACTGCATTTTACTCAGATGTTATATAGTTCAGCGAATGGTTTTGTGTATACCACTTTGCTAAACATAATTATTATCTAAGATCCGGCTGTAAATGGCAAGACTAACGAACGTTAGTAGATATGATATTTGATATATAATACATATTTAAGTATAGTTTTCAACTTTTTTCTGCGCTTGTCCAGCTCATAAGAAACAATATTTGTGACTGTTACCCATCTATTGGTTAGTAATCAATCAGCAAACAAACCAAAAGGTTGATAAATCTAAAGATTTGTCACAAAAAAAAACTCTGAACGCAGTCATAATATTTGTGAAAAATATCAAAACTTCATTCGACCCGACGTTTTTTTATTACTGTTTTTTTTTGTATATTCTAAACAAAACTTAAAGTCTTTTGTATATCGATTGAGGCGGTACGAAGTCTGCCAGCGGTGTTTGATAATTAATAATTTTTTACAGATTTTATTTTTTATTTTGATTAATTTACACTTACCTCTTCTTTTTTTGGCCTTGAAACCCACTTGATGGGTACGGATTAATTTTATACCAATTTGTATACTGTCAGATTTCTTCCATTAGCTAAATTTATATCTTTTACTACTTGATAAATAAATAATTTATCTTTTACTACTTTATAAATAAATAATAGCGAAATAATTAAAAAGTTGTTATATAAATCCAAATGTTAGTTTTACAACAACGACGCTCAACTACAACGTTCAAGTGAACAAAGTTTGCACTTTACAGCGGAGTAAGATCCGAGAATTTTCATTTTGGCCTTTGCCTTCTTCATTGTAATTGGAAATGTATTAAGTTTGTTTATAACAAGTCTTCACAAACTTTCGCGTGACAGTTGCGAAATGAAGGGCTATTATTATCTTTCAAAAGGCGTCCTATTAGTGAAAACACGTCGAAAAAAGTTTATGGACCCTTAAAATTTCAATAACTGTATACAATAAATTAAGGTTGTCTACCTAAGTTCAGTGTCTGTTTGAAAAATATTCTTTGACAGACTTGTATTTTGATCTTTGATTTTATTGTAACTTTACAGTAATATTGCTTATATATTATAATAACTCATAGGTGATAATGTAATGTGTCTAGATTAATGTGCCAACGGCGAGCTATTTCCTTATAAACTACAAAGACCATTGACCTTAAAATATATAACGTGTATATATATCATGTAATATATATATAATACATATTATTAGAAGACAACTCACAATCACCGCGTGGGGTAAAAAGCGGGGCAATACCAGTTTCTTATAAGTGGGCAAAAAGATTGAAAGATTAATTTAAAACTTAATGAAATGTCACCGTTAGCCATAAAATAGCAGAAATAGAAAAAATCATTATCATTCCAAAGGTTATTGATTCTACACTAGCTGTTGACTGTGTGCGTCCACGTGGTAATCTATAAAAGTGCCTTCGTAGTCTAGTGGTATGGGCTTGCACTTTAGAAAGGTCGTAGGTTCGAATCCTGCGGATCACAACAACTTTCCATATTTATTTCCTAGTTGATTAGAGCAATGCGGACCACTGCTTGTAAAGTAAGATGACCCATGCGTCGGATGAGCATGTAAAACGTCGCTCTTCGCCTTATTTCTCTCAGTAGTGTCGGTTATCCTTCCCATCAGGCTTTGAGAGTATAAAGGAATAAGGAGTGTGTTTGCGTGTACACTTCTGCATTACAATATCTACTGCGTAGTTGACTGATCTCTAATATAGATCGGCTGCCGTAGTCATAATCGACTGGACGTCATTATTATAATCTATAAAAAATGTTTATTTCTGAAAAAACTGCCTATTTTACTCCTAATCAATTATCTTCCAGTTTAAGTCAAATTAAAATTGGACTAGCTATTCCAGATATTAACCTTGATTTTATTAATTTTAATTATTTTCATGGATTAGTAGTTTAGTTCAGACTTGTGCTGATGACTTGAAAACCTATAAACGATTTACATTTTTAAACACAGGTTGTGTAAAATTTAGTGTTGGTTTACAAAGATCCTTGTAGGGAATCTGAAGAAACTATAAAGCTCATTTCATATCCATATGTCTTAAAACTAATAACAAAGCAGTTCATAGCTGCGTCGATGCCTTTTTGTATGCAGAACTACAGAATCTCTTTATGTTTTGTAATGATGGACCTTAGTACTAGACCTTAGGCTCTAGAGACTAGACTAAAAGCAATCTTATTGGTCCTCCAGAGTTCTGAGGAGAAGATGTACATGTGATCCATCCAGCTCTATGCTCACACAAAAACTCAATAATATAATTGTACAGCTACCAGAATTAGGCGTAAAGGTTTTTATGCACAAATTTAAAAGGTGAAAAATTTTGGGTGAGCACAAAACTTTTATTAGCTATTAGATATCGTCTATTTCATAATTAAAAACAGCCTTTACAATTTTAAAGCAGTCTTTAATCCCAAAAAAAGTATTCCAGTGAAAGCCCTGTTAAATACAGACCAGCTATTCCAAAGATTCGCCAGAAAAAACAGAATGGCGTACGAAAATTGGAAAGAAAGTTTTGTTGTAATCATTTAATAATGGTTATTTTATTATTTGCGTAGATAACTGTCTATATTTACTAAAATTATTCATAAAAGATATTATGTATATTACTATGCGAAATGTTTAGGTTTTATTTAAATTTTTCCAGAAAAGCCAATTACAAGAGAATGGAAGACACCTGATAATATACGAGCTCAATCGGCAAACAAAATCTAACTATAAATTACATTTTCTCGGTGGCTTTTGCAACTTAATTCAGCAACGGGTTTCATTTGCATTGTATTTCTTTTAACTTGGATTTATGCTTTAATATATCAAATTGCAGTTTCATAAAGAAAATTAACAAGCTTTTCATTTGATTATAGTTTCTGTGTTTATATATGTGTTAAATTAATGTTTGTTTTATATTAACGAACTCTAAGTTTTCCAATTTTGCAATTAAAAACATAATCTGAATTGTTGGTGCATTTAAGGCAATACCACAAAGTACTAAACAAAATAGAATAAACATAAAAATCCGCTTGTTACCGATGATGCTGATGATCTAAAATCTAGACCATGCTTATGTTACTTTTTTCTATTATAAAACTTATCGTTAACATATATAAAACTTCTCATATCTAAAACATTAAGAGCATAATTTCAGTTTCAATGCGATATCTCTATGAAACGTCTTGAGTTGTATTTTATGTAATGATAATTATAATTGAAATATTTGAAAAAAAAAAGAAAGCTAGAATAACTTTTTTAAATAGGTCCCCAGGTGATCACAGAACGAATGAGTGAATGAAAAGGCGGATAAGTGGGCGGGTCTAATGGGTCACGTCAAGATTACTTTGTCCAGCGAAACAAATCACCGACATTATGAGGCAAGTGCAAATTTGTCACAGCTATTCTCTTGCCCTCTTGGCCTTTTTAGATCATTGTCTTGATGTCTATGTATAAGGCAATTTTTGAATTGATTCAAGTTGTAATTTTATGTATGTCTCACTATAACGTCTTCTCGCGTGGTTCTGATATTTACAGTAAAATCTGTTTTCCTAATAAATCTAGGGAATGATTAGCATTTTTTACGCTTTTTGGGTTTAATCCAATTCCGATGAATTAGCTTTTGTGTTTATTTTTAACTTTTGTGTGCTCTTAACGTATACTACAAGTAACAGTAAGTAAATATTATTTATATATCAATATAAGAGAAACTTTTAATATATAGGGAGACGTTATTATTTACTTTAATTGGCTTTATTAAACTTTTTTACGTAATACGAAACTTTAAGTTAATTATTCTTTGGGTTACAGTATTACTGCTATCAGAATTAAGACAATACAAATATAGACAAATACAACATCATTTAGTCCCAAATTTTTTTTTTACTTTAAGTTTATTCAGTTTTTCTTGAAAATATACTACATTTTGTTTGTTGACTTTTCCCCTTCTCCTAATCAAAATGATTAAAATTGTGTTAGTGCAATGTGCATTGGCATAATCTCTTCTTATTATATGTGAGTAAGTAGCTCCGGGCCTACATATGAAATACTGATTCCCCCGAATACTTATCTAGAAGTAATGAGGCCATATTTCTTCCCAGTTCATCACTGTATACTTTAATATTGTAATTAGAAGAAAAATGCTCTGATGTGTCTTTAAGGCCACTGTGACACAGTCACATACGGGATTAGCAACTTTCAGCTTTTAATCATGTTTTGACAGTCATATACACAACTTTTGGTCAAGGAATCGAATCTATCAGAATTATGTTTAGACAAATCAACTAGATCATTCATAGCCAGAATGTGTTCTAAAATTTCTGACGGCAGCCTCATGAGACAGCTGAGCTGTCTTAGTCTCATGATAACACACGTTTGCTTTATCTTTTAGTAAATTCCAATCTTTATATATTTTACCATAATTTTTGCAAATAATACGCCTATATTTAAAAAAAATTTAGTCTTCCTAATCCTTTGTTTTCTTAAATTTCTTCTGCTTTTACCTGTTGATATCTAGATGGTAGACTCCAGAATCATCACCAGGTACATCTAAAGTGCTAACATTGTTTGTAACATTTGAGCCATAGGAAATCACATCCGGTATCTCCCCTACTAATTCAAAATAAAGGTCTTGGGCTTGATTAGACTTTAAATTCTGGTTTTTAGTTTCTAAAATGCAGATAGTTTTATGAGCCTTATTCAATTCAAGCCTCAGCTTAGAGGTGAGGCCGAGAGCTGACTCATGCTGGGTGAGTATCACACACCGGTTTACTGAAACTGGTCAAACCTGGACTACACTTTGCCAATTATAGTAGTTCTCGTTTCAATTTAAGATTTCTATTAATAATATGTAAACCCCCACCCCTTTCCATTGAATTTTGGCTCGCTTTACTCTTTTAGAGCCAAATGAAACTGATCCTTAAGCTGACGGGCCTTGGTTTTGCGAGTCATCATTTTTGACGAAATTTAAATTGAGTAATAGTAAATAGAAAATGAACACTTGAAGAGGATAAAGGAACTCTACGCTAAATTAAAATAGAAAGACGTTAACTGCGTAGTGACAGCGTGATGTCCATACACAATATTACACAATAACACAATTAATTATTTTCACAATCTGAATTCTATTATTTGACAGACTTTATTATATACAAAGGAGGCTAAGAACATAACAATATTTGTTTTATAAATTACTAAAATATTAATATAGTTATTGAGGAGACTTTACGATGACGTGAATGTCTTAGAGTTGCCACACGAAAAAAGACACGGGAAAAACACTATGCTCATTACACAATATTTTTTGGTGGGACTCGAATCTACACCCTTTGGCGCAAGAGTCGGGGACACAGCGCGAATCGGGTCACCGGTATTTAAGAAATATTTCCACACTGAAGTTTTATTAAATATCTCTTATATTAACGCCAAAATATAAAACTATAAATACATAAATAAATATTTCAAAGGCTCATTTAGATGTATAAAACTAGTACTGACTTATTAAAATATAATGTTTTGATCACCACCACAAGAGTCAACACGCGGGACACTAAGCTAGTACCAAAATAAAAGACCGCAAAATAAATTTGAATATTTCTAAACTCCTTCTTTATGAACATGACCGATTTTAAAGTACAACAAATAAGAAGAAATGGTATGTTTATATATTTTTGTATAAGTTTATACTTTATAAATAACATATAACCAGTACTTACTATTTTAAAATATTTTAATGCCATCGGAGCTACATTTTATCTCAACGATTAAATCTCTCTGCCCGCTCAAAAAACATGAAAGCTGATATATTTTCGGTATAGGTATAGGGAGCCATCGTTTGTTCCATCCCACTTCCTGTCTGATATCCTACGGCGGAAACCGGAAGTAATGATGCCCCCGACTAATGGATCGAGAGGGTCCTGATAAATATCAGTGAAATATTGAATAATTATTCTAATGTCTGTCTTAAAAATCTGAATTAGGACCGGAACCCAGTCTTAAGAACGATAAAAAATCTCTCTCACATCCTTTATATTCGGTTTAAGGTGAAAGTAACGTTACATATTTAATCATGACTGACTTTACAGTGCTTATTAAAAAAATGCTACCAAAGCCACGGTTAAAAGTAGGTAAGTTTGTTGGCTGTTTGAGTCATAATAAACTAGTACTTGACATCACCTAACTTAACAAATGGTATAATCTAGCATTTTTAAATGAATGTTAACTTTGGGTTATTATATTTAAAGGCTTGTAAGAAATGGGTGAAAGCAATTTTATGAAAAGAACTTGCCAACCGTAAGCTAAGCGCTGTGGCAAAAATTATTCTGAAAAATTGTACATTTTTCTTAAGTCTTTATAATATTTGCCTATTTTTTTAATACAGGCTATCTTAAATAAAATACAATATTTTAATAAGTGAATAAATAAGTAAGATCCAAAATATGTTTGAAGTTATAACTACAAGGAAAGATCAAAAATAGTGGGAATGATATTATACTGACTATTTATTTGTATTTCTTTATTTCTTATTCTGCATTTTTGAAAATGTTCGTTTTCGAAACTACATCAGAGAAATACAATAAAAAACAATATACATAATAACTCTAGCAGTCATTTACAAATAACTGACAAGTATTCTTCTTATCAAGCAGAGTTTCTCTCTACTTTTTGACTCCCTTCGTTCATAATTGCTGTCAAATATTTATTATTTTCGACATTAAATATTAAGAAACAAAATTCATAAAACCTTTCAAATTTAAGTTTACTTTTAGCATCAAATTCTAAAAGTTACTAAAATTAAATTATGCAATTGATTTTCATTTTTTCACAGCTATTACCCATAGAATATTCAAAATCGAAACAACGGAAGTTGGGCAATAAGCTAAAATAGACAAACAAAAATTGCAAAGTTAATAAGGCTAAGTGTAGTTTTCAGTGATATTACAAATCACAGACTTTATATACCTAATTAAATCGACACAAAAAGTACCTAAACAGTTCAGACAATCAAGGTTTCCTTTCTAATAAATCTTTAATTTTATCCCAGTCCCTGAGGATTTTTTTATCTCCAGATTCAAGCTAACGGAACGTCGGCGGTCGAGTAGAAATTTCCAGTGCAATCCGCCTTAACTTCCTTTAATTAATTTAAGTGTGTTTCTGGGACACAGAATTAGTTGCTCTGAAGCTTGTTTTTAAATTTGCAGACGGTTTATTTGGAAATTTTCTTGCAAAAGCCTTATTTTAGTATTCTTATTTTATGAATAAAAATTTTATTCATCATCAAATGTATCACTGAGGTAAATGACATTTATAAGAAGCCTATATACAGTAATTTAAAATAGATTAAGGTCAACAAGAAAATCTTTTTAATTGTGCTCTATAGACACCGTAACGTCTCCGTGGCCTAGTGGTCCTTGCTTTGTAAACCGGAGGTCATGGGTTTGAATCCCGCAAGGAACCAACTTCGTGTATCATAGTTTTCTGGTTGTTTAGGACGATTTGGGCCGATCACACAATTGTCTGAAAAGTAAGATGATCCATGCGTCGGATGGGGATGTAAAAATCGATCCATCGACCAACCCACATTGAACCAGCTTGTTGGGATACGGTCCCAGAACCCCTAATGGCCTCTGCGAGTAGTGGACTAACACAGGCTGATGATTATGAGACACTATACTCTGTACAAAATCTTTAAACTATTAACTGACTATTAAAAGAATATTTTTAGTTCAATTTAATATGTGCCTTTCTCAAAAATAATTTTCTAACTTTTATTAACAATCTTTTCTTTTGTTACCTAATATATGCCTTGCTTCAGTTAATTTTAAGGTAAAACAACAATAAGACGTAGATCCCTTTTTACAACTGTAAAATAACCTAAAGTACCTCACCATCAGTAGTAATTATACACTACTGTGTTCTGGTTTAAAGAGCACCGTAGCCTGCGGACATGACGGGACGAAACAAGGCATCTCAGGGTGATAAACGGATTAGTGGCGTATAATGCTGCTTTTTTATGAAGTGCAGGTATTACTTACCCCCAGGAACTCCTTTCATCGCTTTAACTAATAATAAAGAAAAACTCTTTATCCGATGTTAAAACAATTTGTCCGTTTCTCGTTTAAGCCGAGAAGTGTAAAAGTTTATTATATTGTTTTTTTTGTTTAAAAACACGACCGTTGAAATATACACGATGTAAAGAAAAAAATGAACACAATAGCATTTTTGCACATCTTCATTCTAATAGACAGAGCATATGACAATCTGCTTAGATAAGTAGTTAGTAACGCACCTAAGGAAAAAAAAGTTGTGTGATAAATACCTTGCTTTTCTGGGTGTTATTATTTATGATTACTTATGAAATAAAAGTCCCCTAATGTATTTATTAGTCATCTACTTTCTATAGTACAAGCTTTGCTTCGTTTTTGATTATGTGGTTTTACGTATTATTTTATATTACTATCATTATTATTTCCTTTACTGTCAGTTGTAAAAACTGGGTGAATTATTTTGTTCCCCGACTCATGTAAGATAACGCCTTAGAAAAGCTGCATAGCATGTGGTTAAAGTAATTGTGCCTAAAGGCGACTTAAGTCACTGATAATACAATATTATTACTGTGGGCGTTTAAGTTAATTCAGTCAAGTGGGAACAGTGAAGACTATTATCGCGTCGGTACGTGCCAATCTTGCGCAGTAAAGGCAGTTAGCGCTTACAAATGAAAGGACCTAAGTTAACGTTAACCAGTTATGTTGATCGTTAAAATCATTTCTCGGCTACTTACTGTCTGAGATATTATACCTTTATTATTATTTAAAAGTTTAATTTCTGTAACTACTTTCAAATAGCAATAGATATTAAGCGTGTTCTGTTGCGAAGTCATACTAATATTACGATTAAAGGTAGTAGGTCCCTATTACAATTGGTTAGGACCTCTCACTCAATTGTCTGTAAAGTAAGATGATCAATACGTCAAATGGGCATGTAAAAATGGTGGTCCTGCGCCTTATTACGCTCCGGTCGTGTCTGTTATCTATCTCATCCGTCTTTGAGAGTATATGGGAATAGGGAGTCCACTTGTGTTTGCGCGTACATTTTTGCACTATAACATCTCCTGCGCAGTTGGCTTATCTCTAATTTAGATTGGCAGTCGTATTCGGGATCGATTAAGAGGTCTTTTTAACTGTTGTATATTGTTAAATTAAAGCTTTTATATGTATATGATGCTAAATGCTAACTACATATGTATATATAAGTTAATAATCATGTGCTTTATTATAGGATTATCTCAATCTTTTTTATGGTCTTTGTCTTTGAAAACAGTATAAAAGCATAAAGTTGTGGAAGGTGCCACCACATATTTATTTTGATGCTTAGAGTACATTAATTACATACATTAAATTTGTCTATTTCTTTATAAGCTGGAGGCCGAGGTTCGATTCCAGCTGAAAAAAAACTTTGTTTTATCGTTGTTTTTTATTTGGTTTGGGAAACATGGGCCGATTACCCAATCTTCTGAAAATTAAGACGATCCATGCATCGGATGGGCACGTAAAAAGTCAGTCCTAGTAAAGACCATCTTTTACAATCGTTGTAGGATGTCAGAGCCTTCAAATTCACTGACAACTAAATCATTGTTAGAATGCAGTTTTCAATATTCCCTTTGGGTTGCGGAGGTCAGATCCCACTTTCTTTTATACTAACTTAAAAACTGTTATATAGGTAAATTTGGATGGATTAGAAGTCAACCGCATGATTTTTTGTTAAAATTGCTAAATGGAAGAAATGTTTCGGTGTTTGTGTAAACGTTGAAACAAATATTTTTGTTGAAACACAAGATCGTTTCAAGCTACATGCTATGCGACACCTTTTCCGGGAATCATAACAAATAACATTTCTGACTTAATGATTAGATGTGGGATGATGGATATCATCAGAATATTGAAAAATAAATTAGTGTGTAACCTCTTACAAGGGCGGGAAGAGACAGTCTGGTAAATCAATGCGCTGCTAATGTCAGCCGTAAAGCTGTATTTAAACACTATTCTGCTTTATTAGACATCATAGCTAGCGTAATTATTGTGTAAAAATGTCTGATTCCGAATCTCAGAGCGTTAAAAGGGTTTTGTGATGTCTTTCTCTGTAAATGATGATATTGATATTATGATAATATACTGGCGGCTTGTCTGTTTTCGCACCGGTAAACATTTTATAATAAACTAGCAACCCCGCACCCCTTGTGGGTGGAATTTCGTAAAATCAGTTCTAACCTCTACTTTGCGAAAGGATATTATATATTCCTATCAAATTTCAAGTCGCTATGCCTTATGGTTCCAGAGATATCCTAATGAGTCAATATATAGGTGGGAATTTTATATAATCATATATAAATATATATATATATATATATTATACTTGTATATATAAAGAGATTCCCATATATATGACTCACTAGGATATCTCTATTATATTTATATATGGTAAGCACAATTAAACTTAATGGTATGTTAACTTAAACTTCTTTACTACAAATAAAACGAAATAATTTTGCAAAATTGCAGTAAAGTGTTTTAATACTGAAGTGATTTGTAATATTGTGACCGTTTCTTTTTAACAATATCTACCGCTTGGCTTACGGTTAAAGCAACATTATGATTTTTTTAAACTTTATTTATAGAATTTGTTCCAATGTTTATGCCGGTACCGGTACCTTTCAAACGATAAAAAGTTTTCGAAATTAGTTCAGTAGATTATCAGTTTATTCGTTACGTGAAAAACTCAATTTTTTCTACATTTAATATTAATCTAAATACAGATATGTATGCATCATTACTTACTAAGTCTATATATGGATAGAAACATTAATAAATGATATCCCAAGGATGTTGATTATTCTAACACTCTATCAAATTTAAGGATGAGTATCCCATAGCAAACGTGACGTATAAAGTATGCGACGCAATAAATCCGTGTCCTAATGCAATATATCATCAAAGGGGCGTATTTTACTTGTAGTGGACTAATGGTTACAGTGAATTCATATAAGAAGATATCATAAATCCTCAAATGTGTAGCTATTACCCACTTTTGGGGTCTTTATGCTTATTACCTGTCTGCATAAAGCTCTTGTTATATTTCAATAGATATTATTTGATACATTTAACCGGATATACGTGAATTTTATTATGAACACACTGTTTTCGTTTTTTTCCCGAAATAATTCCTATTTATTTCATTAAAAAGAAAAATGGAATAATACGAACGGGAAAGAGAAATAAATCATACAAAGGGGATGTTTCAAAATATGACTCCTATTCTTTATTTTCTATGTAAATTTAATGTCTATCTTAGTTTTTTAAAAATGTGATTTAACCATTATACTGACGAAAACCTTACCCTAGTCGAGGTTGATTAAATATATTTGTTACTGGCAGTAATTGTATTGTAGAGTGAAATTAGGATATAAATATCTTTTATGAACATGCAAATTTTTCAAATTAAAGTCCTTCTCCTATGAACAATAAGCAGGTTTTAGCTTTTTAAGTAATTTGTTTTGCACCTTACACCTCGTTTATTTACATCGTCGGGAGCTATAAAGACATGTTGAGGTGTCAAGCTTGTATTTACCCACTGTGCTGAATCTTAAAGCAAGGAGTTTTAAAATTTTGTGAAAAAAATGTTTGAATAATGTGCGTAATATCCTACTTATATTGTATGCGATATTTTGTATGAATGAATGTACGTTTGTAATATTTCCATGCAAAAAGTACTCTATTTTATTATACATACAAGCATGTTATACATTTAAATGAACAATAACATAGTAAGTACAAAAGAATATTTTATATTCAAAACATATAGTATGAGTTATTCGGGGCGAAACTAGCATTGAATAAGACCACAATAATATTTTATCACGTAATGTCAATGAAGATCAGTTTTAAGCAGAAGCAGTATGTTTAATGTAAGAACACGGCCCTTGAACAAATTATTTATCATAAAAGTGAACATCAGTACAGACGCCATTTAAGACTTGTGAGGCTATAAATTCGATTGTACGTCATCATATTTCTTTAAACGGCTCGTAAGTGTAGTGGTGGCTAATGGTTATCCCAAATTTATAAAGGTCCTACGCCCTGTCATGACTTGTCAGTAATAACTGGTTGTTAATGTCGGTCCTCTTTTTTTTTTATTTATTGAACTACTATGCGGGGAAGAAGATTTATTAAAACGTGCAAAAATGTATGTGCATTCTTTAGTCACCGCTATAATTTTAGCCAACCATAAACATTTAATCTTATTTTAAATTATTAAAGTAAAATATTTATGCAAACACTGACTAAATAAAAAGTTTTTTAGTTTGTTATTCTCGTAACTTTTAGTTCTTATTTGCTTTAGGCTTACATATGGCATCCCCGATAAACAAATCCTGGCTAGCTATTGAACCTAGACAAATAAAAACTTATGTTCCACCGAAAGTCATCCATAAAACTGACTAATACCTGCGATTGGTTACTATTGGCAACACATATTTTATGATTTTTTTACAGAAAGATAAGGTAACAACATGCTCTTTTGCCATACTGCTCTTCGATTTAAATCTCTAATATTTTTATAAGAGACACTTTTAATCTGTATAAAATAGACAATTACTTTCTAATATTAATTTGCTCAAGGGCTTTAACTATAACGATCAAAATCATATTTGAAAATATAGTTTTATTTATTTCTCAGACAAATTTAAATTTTTTTTTTGAGTAATGAATTATTCTTACCAAATTTCAAGTCATAGCCTGTATGGTTCTTGAAGATATCTGACGAGTCAATATATGCGGTATTCTCTCATAATTATATACGAGCTACGTTGTAACTGTTAAAAAAATATACTTATTCTTTAAATAGGATTCAGATTGCATGTCTCTAACAATTTATATTAATCCTTGTTTTTAAGTCAAATATAATCAAAGCTAGAAACCGTTGCATCAAACAAGATTACGATATGATTGTAATAAAACGTCCGTTTCACTTTTCTATTTGTCCTAACTCAAACAGAGCGCGTGCACAATACAATTTGAAATTTGCCACGTAAACAATTTAACGGTCGCTCAACTCTAAACAAAAAGAAAGGTACACGGGGTACACAGTAATCAACGTAAATTATCCGAAAGACAAAGGTCCCCAGGTGATCGTTGTACGAACGAATGAACGGGAAAAGAGCGGGGCAATGAGCCACGTCAGGCCAGCTTTGCGCGTTGAGACAAAATGCCAACGTCATTGTTCGTGTTTAACTCTTTTATTCAAACCCTTTTTTTTTTGATTTCGTGCACCATTATCCGCTAGATTTATTTGTGTATTACTGTTATGTTATATTGTATTCTATACAAATAAATATAACTTTAGGTCTGTACCTAACATTAAATTAGCCTTTTTAAATAATAACATAGTGATGTATAACCGATACTAACAGTACATCGAAATAACATTTAAAAAAAGCTTTTGTCCGTCTGCCTGTTTGTTCTAGCTATTATTTTAAATGGCTGGTCTGATATTGTCGGGACTTTCTCTTATAATAGTTAAGGTAACGGAAAGTAACCGTTTCTTTAGAAAAAAATCTTTTATTCACAAATTTGCAGACGAAGTCTCTGGCATCGGCGAGTAATAAATGTATATTTTTGGCTTCTACTGGTTTCTAGTTGAATACCTTTTTTTTCGATATCGACTTTTCTTTTCGCGAAGTTTATTTATTTCAGTTATTCTTTCACTTAATTTGCCTGAGAAGTCAAGATTCAGCCGCTATTGCCCGTATTTCGATTTCCTTAGTTTATGTGTTTTTAATTACGTTATAACATTTATTGTTTGTTAGTTACCCTGAGACTTACTATGTTCCTCCCGAAGAGGTTCTAGCTTAGTCGTAGCGGTGGGGCTCAGTACCTGCGCCTGCTCGTCGCGGGAATCGAAGAGAACCTGGCTGGCCTTAGGAGTAGAGCCGCAGCAGAGGCATTTCGGCGCGCGCCGTACATCCGTTGTCGCGCGAGACCTGGCCCTGGAGGCCGAATTGCTCGCCTCTTTCAGCAGCAAAAGCATGTAAGCTCTCAAAGTGGGAATTGCCAAGGTAATCGCGCGGCTAGAGATGACTTTTGGACAGTGATCCAGGGGCGGCCTACAAAATGATGATGAAGAGGCTTCGTCCTTGGGCCACCACTCACTGTGACTCTGGCTCCGGTCGCCGGTCAGGTCGAGCAGTGATCGCCGAGGCTTTATTCCCACAGCGAGAGAGCACACGGCACCTTCGATGGTCCCAAATGGCACGAATGAGGTCAACCGAGTCCCGGAGCGCGAAGTCACCCGGAGAGTTGGTGCAGCCCTTCTAAAATGAGGGCAAACGCATCGCCCCGGGTCCCGATGGCATTCCGGACGTCGCTGGCGCTGGCCCTAGAGGACGCCCTGGAGCCCAGAGTAAGGGCGATGTTTTCTGCCTGTCTGGCTCAAGCCCTAATGCCACAGAGGTGGAAGACAGGCAGACTCGTCCTCATCAAAGGAGGGGCGTCCTGCGGACTAGCCCCTCTGCCTATAGGCCGATCGTGCTGTTGGACGATGTGGGAAAACTCTTTGAGAGAATGGTGGCGGCCCGCATCGTCCAGCACCTGGAGCACGTCGGCCCAAATCTGGCGAGTTGCAGTATGGCTTCCGCAAGGCCGGTCGACCATTCACGCGGTGCTGCGGGTCAGGTCCTAACGCAGGATGCGGTGTCCTGGGATGAGGGTGTTTGGCGGTGTCACTCGACATCACCAAGCATTCAACACCCTGCCCTGGGCCTGCATAAAGGAAACGCTCCGATACCATGGGTGCCTCTCTACCTGCAAAGGGTGATAGGAGCATCGACGTGTCGAGTTCCCGTGCCGAGATGGGCTCCGGACCATGGAGAGTCGTGTAGAGTTCCACAGGGGTCGGTGTTGGGACCGCTTCTGTGGAACGTTGGTTTTGATTGGGTGCTACGTGGCGCACTCGATCCAATATCCAGGGTGTCGACGTCACTGTTGCGTGGGCGACACCTCGTCACCGTCCGTGGCACCAAGTTTCGCAGGGCTGCGATTCTCGCCACTGCCGGAGTCTCTCAGTATTGGGCGCATCCGGCGGCTAGGACTAGAGGTGGCGTTCGAAAATCCAAGGCCCTTTACTTTATGGGCCTAGGAACGCACCACCTGCAGACGCCCACATTATCGTTTGCGGCGTCCGTGTCGACGTAAAACCGACGATGGAATATCTCGGCCTAGTCCTAGATTGCTGATGGAAGTTTTGCGCCCATTTTGAGCGCCTCATGCCTAAAGTGGCGAGAGTAGCGGTAGCTCTTGGCAGACTGCTCCCCAACATTGGAGGACCCAGCAGCTCCTGTCGCCGCCTGTACGCCGAGGTCCATGGTCCTGTACGGGGCACCCGTGTGGGCCGACACCCTCCAGAAGGAAAGTACTTCGGTACTGCGGAGATCCCAGAGGGTGTTGGCGATCCGGGCCGTACGGGGCTATCGGACCATCTCCGGCGAGGCGGCGTGCCTGTTGGCTGGCTCCCTGCCCTGGGACCTGGATGCAGAAATCCTCGCGTCACTCTTTTTCTGGCGCGAGGAGGCGAGGTCTCGGGGCTGCAGGCCAGCCCCACAAGAGATAAGGGGGCGCAGAGAGGAATTGCGCTCCCTTGCTATACAGGAATGGGAGTTGCGGCTGGAGCACCCCAGCGCCGGCCGTCGAACAGTGGAGGCCATACGCCCCGTCTTAAAGTGGTGGCTAGATGAGGATACGGCTCCTAACATTCCGCACGACGCAGGTTCTCTCGGACATGGCTGTTTCGGAGGTACCTGTGCCGCGTGGCCGGTAGGAGCTAATGAGGAGTGCCACCACATGGCGTATGTGCTGAAGAGACGGCTCATTACGCGCTGGAAGATTGCCCAGCCTGGGTTGAGCAACGCCGAGAGCTGCGTTGTCTCGTGGGTCACACCTTTTGCTTCCTGAAGTAGTGCGCAGGATGTATGAGAGCAAAAGGTCGTGGGGCGCCGTCCTTGCGTTTTGTGAGGACGTAATGGCCCGAAAGGAAGCCGCGGAAAGAGACAGGGAGGCCAACAGCGCCCTGGGTATCCGCAGAAGAAGGCCAGGGCGCCTAAGAGTGGCGTACGCGTGCAACCTTCCCCCCTGACCCTCCGCGATACAACGGGGCCGCACCGCTGATGCGATGTGGAGGGGCCGTGGAAGGCATGCTGTCGTCGATCTCTCCTTCTGCGGCCAAAATGGAGCTAGCGGCAGAGCTTAATATCGGGGCCACCGCTGGGGCTGGGAGCCTCATCCCCGCGAGGGTTGGAAACTCTTGGCTCCCAACTGGGCCCTGAGCAACAGACTCTACAGGGGCCGAGACGAAGGTTGCGTTAGTTCCGGCGTGCCCAAAGGTGAATTGGGCCATTGGCCAGAGACGGAGCTGCCTCGGTAGCCAGCGCTGGTAGGGTCGCACAAGAAACCGTTCCTGTGACCCAACCCTAAAGGCGTCAAGAAGGAATAACGTGGTGGTTTTAGTCGGTGCGAGTCCGACTTAACCGCCTTAGCCTCTACGAGAACGGCTATGCGTAGGCATTTTCCCACGGTAAAAAAGGGTAAAATGAATTTAACCCGTCCTTGCTCGCGGAGCAAGCACGGGTTACATTCATCATCATCTACGTAGCTTTTATGTGAACATAAACTGTATTACCTTAACTTAAATTTTAATATGACTGATTGCAATTTTTATAAACGTTTACATTAAAATGCTTATTGTTCGTTATTCTCAAAACTTAGAACGAAGAAGTACAATTACGTAACACAAAATTTATGTTTATCTTTTACGGTTTTGTCAGTGTTTGTAATAAATGTAAATAAATCGCACGAGGTTGTGATTTTTGGTGAAAAAAAAAATTATGTACATAAAACGTGTCATAGACAACCTTTTGGAGAAATTAATAACTTAAAAATTATCAGAGATTAAAAATGCGGTGGCAGAAAACGTGACGCAATCTCATTACCAGCTTATGTTGCGTAAAATAGATGTACGCTGTTATAAGTCAGTCATATTTATCTCTTAAAAAAAATATTATTTTAACTTTCAATTATTATTTTAACTTTTTGTTAGTATAGTTATTGCCTCTCATTTAACATTTGAGTCTTGCATTACTATATTGCTTGCGACTGCTCGTTATAACTTGACTCGGGTTCAACTTTAAGTTTTAAAACTAATATCCATCGCAGTTCATTAATGAATGCAAGATACTTTTCTGTACTGGTAGCCTTTTGTAAACAATTCCTGACTTGTAAAAAGGCAGTTTAATTTCTTCCTTAAAATAGTTTGATGTCATATAAATTTTCCATTTTACTGCAGGTGATTTAAGAAACATGCTATTTAGCTTTTTTTTAAGTATACATTTCATGTGATGTGTAGGTTTTATTTAATCTACGTAATATAGAAAATTTATTGTCAATTGCACTATAATATTTTAAACCTAACGTAATGTTTTGAATTTTATTTAAGGCCACGCTGAGAATTACATAAAATTAATAACATGGACAATGCCTGAGCAAATTTTGAATTTGATTAAAATATAAGGCATAGGCGCAATAAATTACAAATACTAACAATATATGACAGTTATGCAAGCGGTTTTCCTTAAAGTTAATAAAAAAATGTAGATTTGTAACCATGTATTAATTATTAGAATATTATTACAAATAAAATAAAAATAAAATTTTAAATATTTTGTACCAAGGTGCATACCTTGGTCATTTTGACTTGTTTGAATAAAAAATAAATCAAAGTAAACATAAAAGCATTCCAATCTTGTTTTAATATATATTTCTGAAAGAAAACAAAGTTTCTTCAGAGTCGCGAGAATCACGGAGTTGATTATTTATCAATGAAAACCATTTTGAACTTTTTCTAGTTTCACGAAGACCTCATGAAACTAAAAAAAGTTCTAAATGGCTTCAAGAATATGTCTGTTCATCATTAAACGTTTAATCATATTCAACATGATAAATTACAGCTGATCTAATCAAGGAAACGAATTCCAATACCTATTTTTCCCTAATTTGACAATTCGACGACACTGACAAATTGGGTTTTACATAATATTTCTGGTCAAATACTGTTTAACAGATAAAAGTTTACGAAGTTTGTATAAGCAAAGCTCACACATCAAACGTTGATATTTACAAACGTTTGAAATAGTTTAAAGCATTAAATTGAGCAGGCTATGAAAAGTTAAGTGATATATGCATATCATATAGATTTATTTTACCCTTTTCGGTCCCACCGTTGGGCAAAGGTCTCCCTCATGTTTTTATTATAGTATTTTTTTTGTTAAAAGAACGCAACGTTCAGGACGTTGACATTATGATTAGTGACACTAACACACTAGAAATCCTCTCACCGCCCTGAATCAAGAGTTGTTACGTACCGTTTACCCAGTTTTTGCATTGGCTACAGTGCCCCTCTAACCGAAAGAGATTTGTGTTTATACACCACTGATTTATGGCTGATGTAGACACCACTGTAGTGACTGCCTTTGACGGTCCCTTTTAAAAGATTTCCGGACTTTAATGCACGCAAACCACGCTGCTCAAATACGGATTGGCGGTTGGACCGATTTTTTACATACCCATCCGATGGATTATCTTACTGCTCAGATAATTGGGTGATCAGCCCCTATTGTTCCAACCAACCAGAAAATAACGATCACAAAATATGTGTTTTGTCGCAGGATTCGAACCCACGACATCCGGTTTATGAAGCCAATATCGCTAAACCACGAAGGCTGTAATATACCCAAGCTAACTGCGTTACTATAAATGTATAGAATCACCATGTTAAATACTTATTTACACATGTACATATTAAACATATATCAGAAAGTGCTTTAAAACTCGTAGATGTAAAGACTGAAAATGTATCACATTCTTATTACAGTTCAAAAAGTTTTTCTTCAGTTGGATGCTGGATTTAAATGCACATTTTTAAATTAGCATAATGTGATGGGTATTTGGCTAGAACGCAAGAACGTAAAACTTGAATAGCCAACAGAATTTTGAGTAAACAGCTGAGTATAATAGAAGTGGAAATAAGAATTGTACCTGGGTTGAATATACGAAGCTAAATGCACTAAGCTATTATACGTTTTAGCCATTTAAAGTAACGAGAATCAGAGTTATTGGGTTTTGATTTACTTTTATTACAAATACACATCTTTTAGTGGTATTGCTTGTAAAACCGTTAAAAGTCGAAATTTTTAACACTGCTGGGTAATAAATATAAACGTATAAGCATTATAGTAAATATTAAGATAAAACTTTAGAGTCGTAATATTGATTGTATTATTTCAAAAATTTGTAGAGGTCAGATGTACATTCATCATCGGGTAAACAGCTATTAATCGGATGGATTAGAATAAGATCTCTGGGTCACCCAGATTATAAAATAGCCAGGAAGAAGAAGGAAAAGTTTTTTCATATGATACTCATGAGTGAAATTTTTTTCTTCATTAATTATATCGACCTAATAATCATAAACGGCCTCTGTAGCCTAGTGGTATAGGCTTTAGTATCAGGAGGTCGTGGGTTCGAATCCTGCGGGGACTCAATTTTCATTGTTGTTTCCCAGTTGGTTAGGGCAATTTGAGCCGATCACCCAATAGTCTAAAAAGTAAGATGATCCACGCGTCGGATGGGCATGTAAAAAGTCGATCCACCTTCCCTTGTAAAAAAAGAGCTTTGTACCTTTACAGCGGTTGAACCAAAAGAATTAAAAATAGAAATTAATATGTACATAGATAATTAAAATGTGAATGATGGTAATTATTGGTAATTAATATTTTAAACATTTAAATGGTTTTATAATTTGTATAATAATGGTGTAATAACTAACTTCAATAAAATGTTGCAGCAAAATTAGTTTTACCGTCGAAAACTTTTTGTCTGCCTTAAATCACATTTAAAATGATGAATTACGGTAGTTCAATCAGGCATGAATTCCTTATGACTTTTGTCCTCTATTGACATTTCCATGGCACTGACAAATCGTTTTCCTTATTATATTTTACAGGTTACATTATTTTATACGTTAAATGGCAAAGTTTAATGATAGAAGTACATATTACGTCGTTTATTTAAATTTTTTCAGTATATAAATATCACTATTTTGTGATATTTTCTTCGAGTTCATTTCAATTATTCTATTAGTATAATCTGCCTTTGCTTGGGGTTTGTGGATTATGAGAAAGACTCTTTATTTCATTTTTTTTTTATTTACGTGATAACTTTAATTTATATATCCTGTTTTCAAAATGGTAAGGTTCCATAAACTTTTTCCGATATGTTTTCACTGATAGGACGCCTTTTGAAAAATAATAATAGCTCTCCGTTTCCCAACTGTCACGCAAAAGTTTGTCCAGGCTAGTTATAAACAAACTTAATACATTTCTAATTACAATGAAGAAGGCAAAGGCCAAAATGAAAATTCTCATAGCTTACTCCGCTGTAAAGTGAAAACTTCGTTCATTCGAGCGTTGTCGTTGAGAGTCGTTGTTGTTAAACTATATTTCATCTGAATTTTCATAACAACTTTATTTTTATTTTGTGAAAATGCTTTGAATTTTGCTGATGCGAGAAAATCTTTGCCATAGTAGCATACAAATTAGTATGAAATCAATCCATATCCAGTCTTGACGACTAAATCTTCTCAGAGTCCACTGGGTCCACCATGGAATCTCTTGGACTTCTATGAGCAGATTTAGTTGTAAAGTAATTAATGATATAAAATGTCTAAAACTGTATCAAAGAATATTATATTTAAATAATAATACTGTTCTACGTGCAAATTTTAAGCTTCTTTTTTCAACGCTACAGTTAATCAATCCTTAACAAAGCAAAAGATTCGTACTGCTACGAACCTGATATCTACTTCTACATCGCTTTCATTTCTCGCTATTCATCTCAACTTACAAATAACGTATATATTTTTATGTTGCAGAGACTTGCTTGCGACACCGAAAATTTCCCAGGAGTATATAAAAAACAATACAACGAAATACAATAATATAGCCGAGATAGTGGATGAGCTCATGTAAATAATAAAATACAATTATATTTATCTTAGTAGTCAATTTTACCTATTTGCACCACTAAAATCTTGTTACATTATAAACATGTAAGAAAGCATAACTGAACAAAAATGTACCAAATGAAAATGTACTAAGTCTCCTGTGTTCCCTTGAGCCCTTTTCAGTGTATACCATTAATATATAAACACCTACCATCTACTGGTTTGAGTACACTCTACCCACACACATATCAGCCTGTGATAGTCCACTGCTGAATAGGCCTCAATACATTCCCATCCAATTAGGGATTTTGGACCGTATCCCACCACCTGGTCCAATGCGGGTTAGGTGGGGACCGACTTTTTACATGCCCATCCGAGCAGGACATCTTATTTTCAGACAATTGGGTGATCGGCCCAAATTGCCCTAACCAACCAGGAACAACAATGAAAAATTGTTGAGTCCCTGCGATTGGAACCCACGACCTCTCAGTTTCTAAGGACACGCCAGCCCACCAGGCTACGAGGCATCCAGCGAATTACTACAAAGAGATGTAAGTCCCATGCTCACCGAAAATATCTATAAGTCCAGTGCGGCGATTGAATTTGAGGCATCTTAATTTGCATTTCTTTTGAATTTAAGACGTCCAGCATCTGGTGAAAGTCTTGTACCTTACCTTTATCCATATCAAAAGAATCCGAAAGTAGTATAAGTATTGTTATAATAAATATCTTTATTTAGACCCCAAGTAAAAGCACAAAATCAACAGAAAAATTTATTAAAGACATAAAAATTGGGCAAGTGAGGATTCGTACTAGAAAAAAATAGTATTAAAGTAACGCATAGAAAGTAACTGCTTGCACCTCGAAAGCTGGTCATAATTATGTTTAACAGTATGTACAAAAGTATTTCTCCAATTATCTTAAATTTATTTATGACTAAGAAATTAGAGTTGAGTATTTTATTAAATATTTTCATAAAACTAACTTAACTAGTTTAATATATTATTGAAATATTTGTATACATGAGACAGTTAAATAATGAAGTCATCTTTCAGCTAGAGATTTTACATTTAATATGGGGTCAGGTTAATTCCATTCAGATTTACAAATAACAATTTTACGTTGAGTGACTGGCATCTGACCTCTACAACCCAAGGGAGACTGCAATCTAAAGATGAGCGGTCGAGGTATCTTTTAAGTACTGACTTCATAATTATTAAGACATTTCTTACTTGCCAAAGTTACTGATATGATGTCATGATAATAATCATTTAATTAAAAAATACATCCATTGCTAATTAATATTAATCTAATTACAATTTTGTTTAATGGTTTTTTTACAACAAAGGCAGACCTGATAGAAAGTAGTACAAACGCCCTACACCAATACCAAAGGTTTCCTGGTCCTAGCGTGAGACAAATTAATCAAGTCTCATAATTAATTTTGATATTTATAATTCCAGCTCAGCACTGACAACAAGACGCATGACAACTCAGTCTAACTCGTGACCACTGCCGCTGTAAAGTGTTCCAAACGTCGGGAATATAAAATGTAAGATAAATGCGATAAAATTTGTAAAAAGTCCTTTTATTTAATGATGATAGTCTCGATTACCTAATAAGCACGCTAGCTACGGTACCCTTCTAACCGGAACATAGTAGTGTTTTCTACCTGTTTTATATTCGAATACTTTTGCAATGTTGCGTGAACGTATCTCCGAAACATGGCCTTGTCAAAGTCAAGTCAAAGTCAAATATCTTTATTCAATATGGAAGCATTACACTTTCTTATTGATTGTCAAATAATCTACCACCGGTATTTATTGGTAATTAATATTTTTAAAGCATTTAAATGGTTTAATAATTTGTATAATAATGTGATAAATTAACTTCAATAAAATGTTGCAGCAAAAATTAGTTTTACCGTCTAAAACTTTTTGTCTGCCCTTAAATCATTTAAAATGATGAATTACGGTAGATTCAATCAGGCATGAATTCTATGACTCTTGTCCTCTAATTTGACATTTCCATGGAACTGACAAATCGTTTTTCCTTATTATATTTTTACAGGCTTACATTATTTTATACGTTAAATGGCAAAGTTTTAATGATAGAAGCATACATATTATGTCCGTTTATTTAAAATTATTTCAGTATATTAAATATCACTATTTTGCAGATATTTTCTTTGAGTTCATTTCAATTATTCTATTAGTATAATCTGCCTTTACGCTTGGGGTTTGTGGATTATGAGAAAGACTCTTTATTTCATTATTTTTTTTTATTTACGTGATAACTTTAATTTATATATCCTGTTTTCAAAATGGTAAGGTCCCATAAACTTTTTCCGATACGTTTTCACTGATAGGACGCCTTTTGGAAAATAATAATAGCTCTCCTTTCAACCGTCACGCAAAAAGTTTGTCAAGGCTAGTTATAACAAACTTAATACATTTCTAATTACAATGAAGAAGGCAAAGGCCAAAATGAAAATTCTCAGAGCTTACTCCGCTGTAAGTGAAACTTGTCTATTGAGCGTTGTCGTTGAGAGTCGGTTGTTAAACCATATTTCATCGAATTTTATAACAACTTTTATTTTATTTTGTGAAAATGCTTTGAATTTGCTGATGCGAGAAAATCTTTGCCATAGTAGCATACAAATTAGTATGAAATCAATCCATATAATTTTTACGACTAAATCTTCTCAGAGTCCAGTGGGTCCACCATGGAATCTTGGACTCCTATGACAGATTTAGTTGAAAGCAATAATGAATAAAATGTCTAAAACTGTATTAAAGAATATTATATTTAAATAATAATCGTTAATCAAATTTTAAAGCTTCTTTCAACGCTACTGTTAATCAATCCAACAAAGCAAAGATCTGACTCACGAACCCGATATTCCTTTCAATTTCTCGCCATTCATCCCAACTTACGAATAACGTATATATTTTATGTTGCAAGACTTGCTTGACACAAAAAATTTCCAGGAGTATAAAAACAGTACAAACGAATACAATATATAGCCGAGATAGTGGATGAGCTCATGTAAATTATAAAATACAATTGTATTTATCTTAGTAGTCATATTTTTACCTATTTTATGCACCTACTAAAAATCTCGTTACACTTATAAACATGTAAGAAAGCATACCTGAACAAAAATGTACCATATGAAAATGTACATGAAGCCCTTTGCAGTATACCAGTAATACATAAACACTACCATCTACTGGCTTGAAGGACACTCTACCCAGCGTAACTACTGGTTAAACGAAATGTAACGTCCCATAGCTCAGTCTAAAATATCTATAACGTCTCAGTGCAGCGTTGGAATATGAGGCATCTTACTTTGCATTTCTTATGAATTTAAGACGTCCAGCATCTGGTGAAAGTCTTGTCACTTTATTGATGAAATACCTTTATCCATATCATAAGAAGAATCAACGAAAGCAGTACAAGTATTGTTATAATAAATATCTCTTTGATTTTGACCTATAAAACACAAAATCAACAGAAAAATTTATTAAAAGACATAAAATTGGGCCAAATAGGATTCAGTATCTAGAAAAAAAAATAGTATTAAAGTAACGATGAAAGTAATTGCTTCCACTGAAAGTTGGTCACAATTAGTGTTTTACAGTTATACAAAAGTATTGGTCCAATTATCTTAAATTTATTTATGACTAAGAAATTAGAGTTGAGTATTTTATTAAATATTTTCATAAAACTAACTTAACTAGTTTAATATATTATTGAAATATTTGTATACATGAGACAGTTAAATAATGAAGTCATCTTTCAGCTAGAGATTTTTTTATGTAAACATGGGGTCAGCGTCTAATTCATTCAGATTTACATGAATAACATTTTTTACGTTGAGTGACTGGCATCTGACCTCCACAACCCAAAGGGTAGACTGCAATCTAAAGATGAGCTAGTCGTCAGAATCTTTTAAAGTACTGACTTCATAATTATTAAGACATTTCATATTACTATGTGTGCCAAAGTTACTGATATGAAGTCATGATAACAACTCATTTAATAAAAAAAATACATTTATATGCTAATTACAATTTTGTTTAATGGTTTTTTTTTTACAACAAAGGCAGACCTGATAGAAAGTAGTCACAAACGCCTATACGCAAATACCAAAGGTTTCCTCTACGTGGTGCCTAGCGTGAGACAAATTATATCAAGTCTCATAATTAATTCTTTTGTTTATTTATAATTCCGCTTCAGCACTGACAACAAGACGCATGACAACTCAGTCTAACTCGTGACCACTGCCGCTGTAAAGTGTTCCAAACGTCGGGAATATAAAATGTAAGATAAATGCGATAAAATTTGTAAAAAGTCCTTTTATTTAATGATGATAGTCTCGATTACCTAATAAGCACGCTAGCTACGGTACCCTTCTAACCGGAACATAGTAGTGTTTTCACACTTCTGTTTTATATTCGAATACTTTTGCAATGTGTGCGTGAACGTATTCCGAAACATGGCCCTTGTCAAAGTCAAAGTCAAAGTCAAATATCTTTATTCAATATGGAAGCATTAACTTTCTTATTGATTGTCAAATAATCTACCACCGGTATTTATTGGTATTAATATTTTTAAAACATTTAAATGGTTTTATAATTTGTATAATAATGGTGTAATAACTAACTTCAATAAAATGTTGCAGCAAAATTAGTTTTACCGTCGAAAACTTTTTGTCTGCCCTTAAATCACATTTAAAATGATGAATTACGGTAGATTCAATCAGGGCATGAATTCCTATGACTCTTTGTCCTCTAATTTGACATTTCCATGGCACTGACAAATCGTTTTTCCTTATTATATTTTTACAGGCTTACATTATTTTATACGTTAAATGGCAAAGTTTTAATGATAGAAGCATACATATTATGTCCGTTTATTTAAAATTATTTCAGCAAATTAAATCACTATTTTGGATATTTTCGAGTTCATTTTTAATTATTCTATTAGTATAATCTTGCCTTTTATGCTTGGGGTTTGTGGATTATGAGAAAGACTCTTTATTTCATTATTTTTTTTTATTTACGTGATAACTTTAATTTATATATCCTGTTTTCAAATGGTAGGTCCCATAAATTTTTTCCGATACGTTTTACCGATAGGGCCTTTGAAAAATAATAATAGCTCTCTTGCAACGTCAGCAAAAGTTTGTCAAGGCTAGTTATAAAACAAATACATTTCTAATTACAATGAAGAAGGCAAACAAAATGAAAATTTCGAGCTTATCTTTGTAAAGTGAAAACTCCGTTATTGAGGTTGTCGTTGAGAGTCGTTGTTTAAACCATATTTCATCTGAATTTTATACAACTTTATTTTTATTTGTAAAATGCTTTGAATTTGCTTATGCGAGAAAATCTTTGCCATAGTAGACACAAATTAGTATGAAATCAATCCATAACATTTTTACGACTAAATCTTCTCAGAGTCCAGTGGTCCACCATGGAATCTTTGGACTTCTATGAGCAGGATTAGGTGAAATAATTAATGAATAAAATGTCTTTAAACTGTATTAAGAATATTATTTAAATAATAATACCGTTATACGTCAAATTTTAAGCTTCTTTTACGCATTTAATCAATCCGTAAAAGCAAAAGATTGTACTGCTACGAACCTGATATCACTTCTCATCGCTTTCTTCTTCGCTATTCATCCAACTTACGAATAACGTATATATTTTTATGTTGCAGAGACTTGCTTGCGACACCGAAAATTTCCCAGGAGTATATAAAAAACAATACAACGAAATACAATAATATAGCCGGGATAGTGGATGAGCTCATGTAAATTATAAAATACAATTGTATTTATCTTAGTAGTCATATTTTTACCTATTTTATGCACCTACTAAAATCTTGTTAATTTATAAAACATGTAAGAAAGCATAACTGAACAAAATGTACCAAATGAAAATGTACCTAAGTCTCCTGTGTGTCTCCTAAGCCCTTTTCAGCTGTATACCATTAATATATAAACACTCACCATCTACTGGCTTGAAGGACACTCTACCCAGCGTAACTACTGGCTAAAACGAGATGAACGTCCATAGCTCAGTCTGAATATCTATAACGTCTCAGTGCGGATTAATTGAGGCATCTTAATTTGCACTTTGAATTAAGACGTCCAGCATCTGGTGAAAGTCTTGTCACTTTATTGATGAAATACCTTTATACATATCATAAGAAGAATCAACGAAAGCAGTGTAAGTATTGTTATAATAAATATCTCTTTTATTTAGGACCCCAAGTAAGTAGCACAAAATCAACAGAAAAAAATAATTAAAATAAATAAAGTTTGGTGGCCGAAATGAGGATTCAGTATCTAGAAAAAAAAATAGTATTAAAGTAACGTATAGGAAAAGTAATTGCCTACGGAAAGCTGGTCACAATTATGTTTTTACAGATAACAAAAGTATTGGTCCAATTTATCTTAAATTTATTTATGGACTAAGAAATTAGAGTTGAGTATTTTATTAAATATTTTCATAAACTTAACTTAACTAGTTTAATAATATTTATTGAAATATTTGTATAATGAGACAAAGTTAACAATGAAGTTTTTGCTAGAGATTTTACATGTTAATATGGGGTCAAAGGCCTAACCCCAGATTTCCAAATAACAATTTTACGTTGAGTGACTGGCACTTGAACCCATAACCCAAAGGGTAGACCGCAACCTTAAAAGATGAGGCTGTCGTCAGTACCTTTTAAAGTACTGACTTCATAATTACAAATTTGGTTTACTTTCCAAAAGTTAATATAAAGGTTTCCAAACAACTCATTTAATTAAAAAATACTTCTATAACAATATTAATTAATTACAATTTTGTTTAATGGTTTTTTTTACAACAAAGGGCAGACCTGATAGAAAGTAGTCAAAAACGCCTATAACACCAAATAAAAGGTTTTCGGTGCCAAGTGGAGACAAATTATATCAATTCATAATTAATTCTTTTATATTTATAATTCCGCCCAAAGCACTGACAACAAGACGCATGACAACTCAGTTCAATTCTGACCACTGCCCTGTAAAGGTTCCAAACGTCAGGAAATATAAAATGTAAGATAAAATGCGAAAAATTTGTAAAAAGTCCTTTTATTTAAATGATAGTCCATTACCTAATAAGACGCTTAAGCACGGAAACCTTCTAACTGGAAAATATAGTGGTTTTCAAATTTGTTTTATATTCGAAACGGCAAATTGTGTGCGTGGAACGTATCTCCTGAAACAGGCCCTTGGTCGTCAAAAGTCAAAGTCAAATATTCCTTTATTCAATAGGGAAGCAATTACCTTTCTTTATTGATTGTCCAAAAATCTTACCACCGGTTCGGAAATGGGCCCTGACCTGAGAAGAACCGGCGTAAGAAACTCCGCGGGACTTTTTCCTTTTTCCTTTCAATAAATTTTACAAAACTTTTTTACATTAAAACCATACATTTTAATTTGAAATAGGCCTGAGGAAAAGTTCATTACCAGGGTTTTATCCGGTAGTCATTAAACAATAATATCCTTTAACACACAAACGTTCCAAACTTTTTTAAATTTATTTACAGATAAAAGTAAGTTTTCGGTATTTTATTGAAGAAGAGATTGTCCCATTAAGGGATTTCATCGTTCTTCGGAGTTTGTTTTTGAAAAAAAATAATTATGCTTTTCCTAGTATTTATATTATGTGTTCATAAATGTTTTACAAAATCATTTTTATTTTTATGAACATACATAATATTTTCAAATATGTATTGAGAAAAACAGTCATTACATTAATTTCTGTAACATTTTCCCTAAATTTTTGGGACCCAGGTTAAATCCTTGAATTGCTCTTTTTTGAATTATAAAAATAGTATTAATATCATTTGTTTCCCCGGTAGAATGCCATAAGACATTATAATGGAAAACCAAAAATACTAAACGGGGCTGGGTCTCAACCATCGGTTAATTGTTCAATTTGTTTGACCTGCATAAGCCGCTGAGCTAAGTTTACCTGCCAGTCTATGAAAAGGAGGGAAACCCATTGCAGGCTTTAAAATCTAAGTGGCGAAAACAGTGCAATGTACGGGTCTAGGCTTCTCCACCTACGACCACATCACACCCAGCTTGAGGGAACATTAGGAGTTTTGTAAACCTTTATACATTTAGTTTTTTTTTGTTTAACAAAAATTAATTTGCACTAAAAACCGATTTTACTTTGAGAGGGTATTATTTAATGTCATTTTGGCAAATTAGTCGTTTTATTCTAAAATATTAAAGAAGTATCACCAGTAAATAATACAACTTCGGTTATTGTTCTCAACCTGGTGTGGTAGGTCATTTATAGACCCAGGAAGAGAAAAGGGCCCCAAAATAGATCCGTGACCCCATACCTACCTGGGTGTCCTGGGAGATCTTCGTTCACGTCAACTCTCTCTGAGTTCGAGGTCAAGTACAAAGTCAGAAGGTCGAGTGCATTTGACACCATAGTGGCTTAATTTCCTGACCAAAGCAATCATATGCTGCACATAGTCAAATGTTTCGTTGTCACAAAAGACACCCAATGCATCGTGTGACCTCTTCCTATGCCCTCAAATAGAAGCCCAATAAGATGCTGACACCTGCATCGGTTGTAGAACGACCTCGTGTAAAACCATACTGTTTGTTATTAAGCATGCTATGAGAGTTAAAATGTACAATAATTACAAGAATTATTTTCTCGAAATTTTACTAAGCGCAGGGCAGTATACTAATAGGTCTAAAGTTATTGGGGTCTGTAGTACTGCTCACCAACACCACTGGAAGAACTACTGTGCTTCATAAGGTCAGAAATTCACCATATGTAATACAATCATTAAAAATAGCTGCAAGGCAAGGTGATATAAATACCAAGAATTTATCACTCCAACTGAGATCCCCACAGATCAGCAGCTTTTTTAGTCCAGAGATTTAAAAGTGACACATCTTATCGCTTACATTACTTTAAAATAGAAATTATCTTAAATTTTAATATTTTCTTGATTAAAGATTCTCTGCAACAGTTGAGAAGAAACAAGGACTTGGTGGTAAAACAGGAATGTCTGAAAAATTTTCAAAGATGCAATATCTTGATCAGAATTTATTTTACCATATTAACATTTATTTGAATTTCAAAGTTCTGTTTACAGCCCTCCTGTTTCACCAGTAATTATCGTCATTTATTTTGTCGGATGCACCTTTAATTTTGTTTTTTGCGGAGACTTTTCGCTGTCCAGCACACTTTCTGAATGTTTTGGAGTATACATTAACATATGTCATGCGACTGATTGTGATTAAAGTTCACTATAGTTCATATAATTCTATTCGCTCTTATGTATTCCAACTGTTGCCCATTCACTGAAAGCTGCAGATCTTTTATTTGACTGTTTTAAAGCAAATATACTCTTGCATTCAGTTGTTATTAATTTGCAATAATTTACTATACAGTATATCCGTCATTATTATAATGCAAATAATTCATTTTATTTATTATATTACTTAAACTTCCTGGGTAATACGTTTCCACATACATAGGAATAACCATTTTTTGCACAATATTTTGTGGTATCCGTCATCATAAACAAAAGAAGCTAATTGTCCACAATGATCAGATGATAACATATTAATGATGGATTTTAATAATAGGGATATAGTTTGTAAATATGTTATCTATACATGTTGTTGAGGAGGCAGCAATTTTGTTGCTTCAAGAAATAAATTTAAAAGGTTATGACTTAATAATGATCTGAATCTACGTGTGGTTGGAACTATCTGCAAATTTATGCTAAAATCACCAGACTACTATATTATTAACGGATAGTTTTATTAAAAATTTGTCCAATATAATTTCAAAAGATTCATATAACGTACTACAAGGAAATTGTATACATACAATTATGAAGTGCTCAAGCTCTGTACAGCTATATTTCAATAGTCTGCTCAACTGAGAGGCTCACTATATCTGTACGATTTTTATATTTCAAATTATTTTTCAAAAATTATTATTGAGCCACCGCGTATAGCTTTTTCTCTCAACAGCTGCAACCTGGTGCAAATATCCAAAAGGCTAATCTGGTTTATGTTCAACATGGCCAATCAGTTCTGCCTGCCCTTGTGTTTTGACAGTACCAGGCCAATACAATGGTTCTTATTTTTATTTTGTAATACAAGTTCTAAATTATTTTTTCTATTAATACATTGATTTATTATTAATACAATTTAAATATGCTAGAGATAGCCTCTGTTGTCTTAGAGTTTAATTTAAATTATTTGGAACATATCTCAAGCAGCACATGCCAGTATTTCCCTGTTCAAAGAATTGAGGACTTCATGAGAAGCCAAAGACTTATTGAGTTAATACAATAATATAGCACACACTGTTTTTATAAAGTTTGATAGTTAAACCATCGCAAGTCAGGTAACTATTTCTATAATTAATTATTTTATATGTATTTATTGAATACAATGTCAGAATAGGCTAAGGATATACAATTATTCTTATATAACATTGATAAATTACTATTTAACCGGCGCCTATAATAATTTTCCTGTGGCAACTCCTTATGCAAGGAAATGTAAACAGAATAATTTTCTTTTACATTAAGACTATTAAGTTTTGTATGACCAATTCTTAAATAGTTACTGTTTACATCTCCCCGTCTCCCCAATGAGAGAATAATTAAGATAGTGTTAGCAATGAATATCAGTTAATACTTTATTCAATATTCGTAGTTGCCCTGGCAAGCAGTGGTTTGATACCAATTTACACACCTGTCATTTAGCAACAAAATCCCATATTCCTTCCTATTTCATCGCTATAAATTTTATCACGCGGGAAGAGACATGTCTTGTCTCTATCCAGTCCAGTGCTGACCTGAGTCACTTCCAGCCTGGGATGTGGGGCAAAAGAAATTGATATTAATATTCAGCTGTGGAGACCAGAATCGACACCTGCATGTACATGCTTTAGTTAATGGAGTCGAAGGATCATATTGTTATATTTCAATCGCTATCATCACAAATACAAAATTTGTTATTTCAATTGAGATGTTTATACTTTTTGTTATTATTAAACCATGACCGGTTAAGGGACAGAGATCCTTAGTCTGTAAAGTGACTCAGCCCCATGAGTCGATGTATTTTTTGGTTTATCATAACATAATAACATTTTGATTTTAATAAATTTTTTTTTCTGCACATATCTTTTTGATTTCTAGTTATTTTGCGTTTACAAAGTATTAAATTACTTTTTCTAATGGGGTCTTATTGATTTTCCTTAACTTTTTAACTTATTTCTACCAGAACTGGGTGGGAGGTTCCAGTCATCACCAAATGGGACCAATCAGCTATTATATATAGGCAGGTGACTAAGGAAGTACCAGTATTTCAACCAGTTCTGTACAGACCGGGTCTAGAGGCTTACATAACTATTATTTTCCAGAGATTTACCAGTCAGTGAGCCCTATTTATTTGCCTCAGCACAGAGGTGAGACTGAGGGCTCCTCATATCTATCCGCAATTGATCAAACCATCGACTATACTTTCTGCATTATCATTACTTTCTTGTAAGTGTACAGGTCACGCACCAGCCAGTCTCTTTTTCAAATCATGATTTTATTGATAATCTGCAAAGTTTCCTCATGACGCCTCAACACCCGCACACTGGCTTATGCCTTAATTCCCTGGAGCGCCAAATGGAGCTGTCTTCACCGCGCCTTTGCGTTACGGGTCATCATGATGATTTAATTAAAAAAAAAGAAACGAAAAACCGTGAATAAATGAAGTGCAATTAAAAAGGAAAGGAGAAAAGAAATTGGTTTTGTTACTTAATATTTGAATACAAAGTCGTTACCTGCAAATATGTTTTGGACACACAATTAGCACGTAATATCAGCAATACCTGACTCAATTAATACATTACCAAGGTAAATAACCATAATTAAACTTTTTAATTAGTACTTAAGAGCTAATAATATTTTAACTATATTTTATACAAAATAATTGGGAGAGTTGTAATTGATTATTAGGAGCACCCTTGTCTCTTATAAGTGAGGATATCACAGCTACATTTATTGCGCGGGTAACCACATACAATAAATGTCACTAGAAGGCGTTAGGAAATATGTGGCCATGTGACCAATGCGCCCACTCAACAAGAAATTAAATCATGTAACTGGCTATATTTATTTCTTAGGAGACATCTGAACTAAGCAACACCTATATCAGTTTAGAGAAGCTTCATACTTGTTCACGACTTATTTTTTAATGAATAAAAAGAAAAAAACTATTATGACGGGAAAGGAAATACGAGCGAGCCGAGACATACGGTATTACGTCTTATTTACCCAGGAAACACGCTAGCTTCCGTTCGTTTTGTATCGGAACACGGTAGTGTTTCCTCACCACCAGCTTACCGCAGAAAATAGCACGGTGGTTGGACCACCGCAGACAGCACCCTGTAAAAAGGGGACAATAATACACGAGATGTACAGGAGCGGAAGTTATGTACAAGGTAGGTGGCGTGGTAAAGATCCGAGCATCATAAAAATAGAAACATAAAAATTCATCGCTTTCCGTTCGATTAATCTCCGGAGCATGCGATTCATTTTTCGTGAATTATGAATGCATTTCTATGAGTTTGCTTGACTTTTATTACCCTACAAAAATTCGTGTTATTTTTTCATTATCTATTATTATCTACACTTTTATATCATATCATATATATCTTTTAATTGTATGAGTAAACCAAAAGAAGCATTATTTATGTTTAAGAAAGATTGAACTTGTAAAAGTAGTCAAAGTTTAATAAAAACTTAACGCCTTTAAAACAGGAGCACGCTTGTTCTTTTCTATTTTTTATTTCTTATAATATTATTAAACTACTGTGGCACGTTCCCAATGAGTCATCTGTAAAAATTTGACATTTCCCCTATTTACACTCTTTGTTCATATATTTATCAGTTCTACTTTTATCGCGCACCATCAAAGCCGGTCTAAATTATAGCAGTTAAATGATTTACGATCGCTAGTTTGTTTTGGGGTTGCTTCCTCTATACTAACATCCGGTTACGCCGGACATGAACTCTCTCATTGTAAGGTAATGGCGAGTACTTCCTGTGGATTATGATATACTACTTGTTTCTATTTCGTCGTTACATCCAGACGTGTGTCGAGGGGCAATGTAGCGTGTGATAGGGCAAATAATATTGCTATTTTATTTTGCGAGACGGAAATTTCCAACGTTTAGTTGTAAAGAGAGCAATATCGACACGATTTTGTTTTGGTTTTCTTTATTTACTTATATAATTTTTAATGATTGGTAAGTAACTATAAATACTACATGCAAAATTGTATTAAATATGCTATGCAAATACATTAATAAAAAGCCATTAAAAAATATGGTATGTAATAATATATGAAAGATTATAAGAACTTTATTTAGTTTTCCAATAACAGTTAAAATATTAATTTTCACAAACTTCTCAATTGTGTGCAAACCAGCTTGTTTTAGTGTACACAACTGAGACAAGCAAAACTGCTTCAGGGAAATTGCTAGATAATGATAAATGGCCATTTTAAAATTAACATGAGTTTAAAAACTAAACTCGGCAAAAAATTTAACAGTTTTTATGGTTGTTGGCCAGCAAATTACATTTTTCATTATTCGTTAAAATATTTTACAACCTCAATGGTGGTTAATTCAAGCACTGTTGAAATCTCTTTTTTTCATTTCGCATATTAGTATTCTAATAAGAATAAAAAGCTGAATTTTTTTCCAGCTTTTATTCTTATTTGGAATTCTATGCCAACTATCTCTAAAAACGTTATGCTTAACTGTTTTAACGCCATAAAATTCCATCCAGCTCCAGCTATACACGAATTTAACCAAGAGCTATAGATGAATTATATTATATTATTGCTGTATTCCAGAATGAAATCAAATCAGCTATCTAGTTTTGTTTCGACCAAATTTAAATTGAATTATACATTTTCAATTATGAAGATATAAGAAAAAGGCGTGAAAATAAAAACACGTCTTACTTTAGGTTAAAGTAAAACACGTCATGGAATTTGTGCAGCAAATTAATCTCGTATCCTACCACGCAACAGATTAAATTGAATTAACGATTTTTTACATATTATCTTAATTCCTAATTATTTCTTTCAAAACCGCGATAGCTTAACATTATTAAGTCTTGACATATCCTGTAATGACCGCAAATATAAGATTAGTAAAATATAAACAGTTCCTTAAACCGTAGGTTATAGGTTGGAATCCCGAGGGGATATAACTTTGTGCTATCGTTGTTTTTAGTGTGTTATTATAATATAAGATCTAAAATCAGCTCTATCCAAGATCCATGCGTCGGATGGGCACATAAAAGGTCAATCATCAGCAACAAAATGGATAAGTAACAGAAAGAAAGATCATTCTTTAACAAATTAAACTTTTACTACATTAATGTAATTGTTTCGTTGTTTTTTTTTGACTATGTAAATCTTCGATGTTTTTTTAATTAATGATTCAAGGAACCTCACTAATCTGATATGGGGTTGTTTCTTTGTCCTCCCTTCCGCCGCACTTGAGCTCTCATTCAGAGGTATCGGCGAGCACTTCTTGTGATTTGTTTTCGTTTCTAGTTCACATGACGCCATATTGAGAGCTTTACCGGGAGAAAATGTTGCATATATCAAATTTGATAGAGAAAATAAAATTGGTCCTTTTCTAGACTGATTTAGAATATTTTTCATCGACATCCCCCGCACAATCAAAAGCAATAGTAGAGTAATTATGAGCATATTATATATTTGTAATACTTTATTTTCATTCATTTATCACACTTTATTTTATATATGCTTACATGGCTATACAGTTTTAAATATATTAGTACAAGGAAACCTAGATTAAATGTTCATACGAACTTTATCTAGAATATCGCATAACATTATTAAAGAACTTCAGCTATGGAGCACAAAAATTTCCGTATTTTATCGGTAATGCATAGATAACCCCTACATTATTTATTTATGGTAAGTATATAAGTAAGCATAGAAGAAAAATATTTACAGCTCTTATTCCTTTAACATATTTCGCCTTATACCAATACCTTCTATTCATGCTAATAATAATATATTTGTTATTAATGTTATAATGGCACTAATGAACAATGGTTCTCTTTAGTCATAAATCATAATTATTAATTTAAATATATTATTTTGTAAATAATGTTTTAAACTCATCACTTTTGGTTACTGCTTTGTGGTCACGGGACAGCTCAGTCTCTATGTTGCTTGCAAATTACTTTAATGTAATATTCTTGTAGTTAGCGCAGTGAATTACATACGCCTTAAGCAGGATCGTAGGTACACAATAAGACATCTAGCGAACGATATAATCGCTTCATTTAATGAGTATTCAACTGTTAAGAAACAATTGAATTGAATCAAATATTTTCAATTTGAAAATGAACAGGTTCAATAATCATTCACACGAAATAATTCATTTTCAAAGAATCCAGTTAAGATAACTTTATTAAAGGGAAACATATTTTTATACGGTTAATCATAACGTTGCGTGTTATATGGGCACGGCGTATCACTTACCATCAGGTGAACGTTTTGCTCGCTTTAATAAATATGTAGTAAAGTGATTATTTCTTTTATTAACGTGGCTTAGTCTACTAGTGATTATGGATGCTGGAAAGAGTTCAGAACATCGAGAATAAATATACATAACTAACGCAAAATTTACGTGAAATAGTAGATTTGTATATGTATAAAAATGGTAATGCACAATTTAACACTTAAATAAATAACATCAATATTTATTAGACGAACATTTACAAAAGAATTATTAGGGAGGACTATGCCCAGCAATGGACTAACACAGGTAGATGTTGATGATGAATAATTAGAAAAGCATTGTAAGACCTCAAAAATCTTCTCACCAACTCAAGACGTTTGATGTCACCCCTCGATTAAGAAGTAGTTATGCTGGCTTCAAACCAGATGGCAGTAGTGTTTACATCCTATTTATTGGCAGCAGAAATAGACAAAGCGGAGGTACTATACCAACCGGTCCGTATTAAAAAAGAGACATACCACCAGGAAATTGATTCATTGAATAGCACTAAGAGCTCTGATGACTTTAATGAAAAATGATTAAAGTACATAATAAAAAAGACGAGAAAACTCAATACTTTATAAACAAGGGCGATACGCTCACATGAGCCCTCCAATAACTTTTGAACTAGTGAACAATAACAACACTCCATTTCGCAAATGTCAGGTGAAAGTTTCTCAAGTCTTGGTATAAAAAGAAGGCTTAATACATTTCCAATTACAACAAAGAAGGCGAAAGATAAGAGGAAATTTCGCAGAGCTTACATTGCGCTGCAGTGAACTGTAAACTCATCCGGTGGACCGACATGAAACAATTCTCTTTCTTTTGTATTGCAACTACTTTTATAAATATTGATGTTTCTATGCAATCTTTTATTTAATCGATACATGAGTTATTATAAAGCAGTAACATATTTTCCACTACATGTATTAAGAAGCAATTATATTCACAGGAGAGATGCCAATCTATGTTCAGTACATCATAAGTCAAATAATTTTAATTCTAAGTATATTCTTTTTAATAACAATTTAACTATTATAGCGTATTCATTCAAACTGACTTCACATAGGTACCATGTCACAATTTATAACCAATAGTCTTCTATTTTAATAGGAATTAAAATAATGGAATTTAAAAGAATCTTAGTAATTTATGTGCAGAGTTTTAATTTAAGTATTAAACTACACATAGACTGAAATGATGGAAGCCGTAATTTACATCTTCCATTGCTTTCTTATAAACCGTTTTGAAATTTTGCTAGGACAAATTATTCATTGTTGCTTTCTGCTATATCTTTAATTTATGTTATCGTTATGGAAATTTTCCATTAATAACAGTTTTTAAAATAAATAAAGGTAAAACAAAAAAAACTGCCTCCGTAGCCTAGAGATCGTAAGTAAAATTCTGCAGGGACTTAACATATTTTCAATGTTGTTTCCTAGTTAGTTAGCGCAATTTGGGCTGATCACCAGTCGCCCAGAAAAGCAAGATGATCCATGTCGTGATGTTTAGTCGGCCCAACGCACCAACCTGCATTTTGCTGAAGTGAGGTGGATAAGGTCCAAAATCTCCTAATGGAGTAAGGTGTACATCAGGCGAGCTCAGGTCTGTGACTGACACAGGCTGATGATGATGCTGACAAAAGCAAAATATATTTTCATCTGCCATATACTTGCATGAAATTGTAAAGTCATCATCATCAACATTGTGTGTCAGTTCACAGCTGTATATAGACTTTCGGCTATTGCACATTTTATCCAGCTCACACCGGCCACTTTGCAAATGTCGTTACTCCATCTTGCAGGGTGTCGCACGGCATTTCGAGCACGTCCCACTCCAGAACTTTCTGAACTAGTGAAACCGGGCCGGCCGGGTGACCGCCCAATGTGTAATTTCGTAGCTTATTAATCCAGTGAATATATCGGTATGGCCATCTCAGAATTGATACGCTGAGCAAGTTAGATTAGCATTGAATTGATGGTGGGATCATCTGTGCTGGCAGTAACCGGTTCAGGTTGGCAACAAGTAGCGAAGTCGGCAGTCTTGGCGTTCATTGTAAAAAAAAAAAACCTGCTGCTTGGAAAAAAATGATAAAGGCTAATAATGATGACTATTATATCCGATGGGGCGAATAATCAACACGACCAAGTTATTATCATGTTAGGATCTTTTCGTCTTATACTTTCAAGCAATCAGGTGATCAGCCCGCAGCATTATTCAAATCAAGGAAAAAAACCAATTAAAAGTTGTTAAGTCCTTGTAGGATTCAAACACAAGACCGGGCAGATTCTGTAGCGCACCCAAAAACCAGAACTAAAAAAACGAGCTATGGAGGCAAGAAAATACTATGCGTTTAGAGAGCGACGTGCGTAATCGTACGTTTAGTATTTACTTCGAGCACGCAATTCATTCAACCGACAGCGTGCGGCATTGTGCGAGGTTCATTAATTAAAGTGTTTAAAACCAGCGTTTCAAATCACCTTCGCGCCAGACTTTTATTGTACCAATTTTTAAATGTTTCATTGGTCTTGGTCAATATCGTCATGGTAGTCCCTGTTTGGTGAGGCCTGGTGGGTACCACCACGGCGCTTATTTCGCCGCGCAAGTGAAAACACCGTTGCACCCAGTCGAAGGGCACCGTAGCCAGCGTGTATTTATTGCAAACAAGACTTAATAATCTGGCGTCTCACGGTAGGCAGCGCGCGTTGGGCGATACCACTGGTATTGCCCACGCCCAGGTGTCGGTGACCACTTTCCATCAGGTGGCCCGACTGCTCGTCCGTTCGCGTATGCCATAAAAAAAAAAAAAAAAAATACTATAAATATTGAGCGTTAAATTTACAGCTTTATCAGATTTCATTGCGTCAAACGTAAAATTAAAACAGTTGATGCTGGAAAATTTTAAGAACATTGATATTGGAATTGAAACAATGAAAAAGCAATGAAAATCTCAAACATTTACACATCAGTATCCTGGTATTATTACGTGTTAAAATTATTTTTTAAGTGCATAATCAGAAAATAAGAAAAATATTCTGCAGTCATTTTATAATTTAAATCTAAGTTAGATATGCGACTGATTTCAAACAGTTTATACTATAATTTAGCATGTAATAAATATTAGCGAGATAGTATTATTTGCAGACAGATACCTCTGATTTTTAAAATCAAACGACATACGTCAGTAAACAACGATGTGAAAAATGTTTCTACAGTAGCAAATTGGTTTAGTGTTAATAATTTGCTATTAAATCAAAGGAAAAACAAATGTATTAGATTCATGAATCCTAATGTGTGTGCATGGTAAATTTGAGGTGGAAAGTTATGAATGGGAGTAGACGCAGTTGAATCAACTGTATTTCTAGGAATAACTGTAGATTCAAAACTACAATGGCGCCCCCATAGTAATAGAAAATAGCAAGTAAACTAAGTTTGGCAGAAAAAGAATTAAATTATATAGACAGGCCTGTTTAGTATATTTAGCCATTTTCATATTATGTCTATGGGCATTCCTACCTGTGGGTAAATGCACAATAGTAATACGATCTTTGTCCTGCAAAACGTGCAATTCGTGCAGGCAGTCTATAACCTGGGCCCTAAAGTTATGAATCATTATGAAAATTGTTTGTGAAATAAAAATAATGACCGTTAGTTCTCAAACATATTTAAAAATTTAATGTATGTGCAAAAATAGGCATGACTTCCTTTCGAGAGATAGTGATGCACATGACATGATACAAGGAACAAACATAATTTCAATCTTCCAGCAAACTAGACTGCGAAGAATAAATAAGCCTTTTGCGGATAATGTATATGTTTTTACAAATAAAATCTCAGTAAACGTTTATAATTTAGCTATCAATAAATTTTTAAAAGGTAGTCAAGGAACGTTTGTGTGTAAAAAAGGTTACGATATTAATGAATTTTAAATGATAACACAGCCTGTAAAGAAATGGCTTTAGCCTTGTTTCCGTAAATTCATACGGCGTGTAATGCCAAAGTCAAATTGTTTGTCATTTTTAAAAGATGATAAAATATTGAGTTTTCACCGGTTTTTCTCAGGTCTGAGGCGTCCTTTTCCCAACCGGTGGTAGTGTGTTTGACAACCATTATGCAAGTGCAAACTTCTATATTGAATAAAGATATTTGAATTTGATTTTGCGTAATATAAGCCGGTAACAACGTGCCCTCTGCAAGAAATTACGCCGCGGTTTCCGCCACTTTATTTGGAATCTCCAATATCTGTTAAGGTATTCATTTGATCAAATTGTCATGTATAACACGTATTATGCCCATATTTTTTTAAATGCTTTAATCGTTATGTAAACTTACGCTAAATCTTAATACTCACGAATGCCTTTCACGTATTTATTTTCGAATTGTCAAACAGTAAAGACAAGTTTAAAAATCGAAATCATCAAAAAATTAACGATTGCTAAAAGATCCTTTAGATATTTTTTTTATCTAAAATAGCAGCTGATGTGTTTAAAAAAATTATATCTGTAATATAATAAACTTAAAGGTTTTTAATTTGACTTCAAACTTAAAAAATGTAATCCTAGAGTATAGTAATGAATTTTAAATCATAAAATATAGTTTTAAATTGAAAATATTGTACTGAAGACCTTATTTCTCCTTAATCTTAAGAAACCTGATCTACTCATATAAGCCATACCTCTGCTATCGCATCACGTTATGAAAGAAGTTTAGCTGCAACGAACAAAACTTTTCTAATTTTATCGGATATGCATAAATAATCCATGCATGACTTTGCATCCTGGAAGATTATATGTACATGTGCGAATATAGAACATAAGAACATATTTTTATTTTCTAAAACTAAGAAGCTTTTAGTTTAAGCTAAAAGTTAAATTTAATTTGAAATGCGTGTCACGTTTTTGTTCACTTTTAATTTTAATATAATCTACGCTTTTGATTTGTACGTAAATAGCAGTTAAGGTATATTATAAATAGCAGACGATGACGATATAATATATCTCTACTAATCAACAGGTTCTTTTCAAATTATAACAGTTGAACTTAAGTAACTATAAATTAGCACAAAGATGTTTAATAGGGAAATTAAACTTAAAGCAAGCAATTCGTTTAAGAGTCTATGCGTGCCGCTGCCCGTGACTTTTAATAATTAAAGTGTGATTTAATTTACTTCAACATTAAACACAATGTAAAACTGTTATTTTTAACACATTTTTATCTTACTTATACGCTCACGTAAATACAAATAATTCAATTTGACAAATTTAATAACGGTACACACACGATGTGTCACTGTCTCCTTAGCCTAGTGGTAAGGGCGTGCCCTTTAAAAAACCAGAGGTCGTAGGTTCGAATCCTGCAGGAACTCATCAAATTTTCATTGTTGTTTCCTCATTGGGTAGGGCACTTTGGGCCGATTACCCAATTATCTGAAAAGTAAGATGATGATGTAAAAAGTCGGTCCACCTACCAACCCGCATTGAACCACCGTGGTGGGATACGGTCCAGAACCACCTAATCGAAAAAAGGGATGCCAATGTCCAGTAGTAACTTACACAGGCTGATGATGAAGAAGACTCACATGAAGTAGGTTCCGTAACCTCAAGCTCCCTAAACAGCGGATATAAGTTATGAACAATTTATCAGTTAAACTTTATTCGTCATTATCATCATCATCATCATAATCAGCCTTTAGCAGTCCACGAACGCTAAGACGGTCGATCTTGTCGACGTCCATTAAAAAAGGTTTGTTTATAACTTTACTTCATGACTATTGAAAAAAATGTGAAAGTCCGAAATAAGCAGATTAGAGGTAAATATGACAAGTTAAAAAAAATACGTAATGGATTAGATATATTTATCATTATTAATAAAAACAAACACTATTATTTTAAAGTAAAAGTTATGATTCGCTGTAATAAAAAAAGAAGATAAACACAAATTGTATTTCACAAATCGAGTGGAACAGTGGAAGATATATATCTGATACATGTTTACCGCTCAGATCCACATCAAAATGGATACGTAAAAATTTATCACTTCCCGTTTGCTTTATCTTAGGGACTTGAGATTCTATGTGTATTACTTTTTGGAATGTTGCTTATGTTTTGTTATAAACAGAAATTATGCTTAGTTGTGCAAAATCAATTTCATATTACTATAAAAAATAGAAATATCTATTTTAAACTTGAAATCACATTATTTATTATAACAGGGCACTCGGCATTTTTACGAAGTTTTAAAAGCTCATTATTAAATTCAATGTTTACCCTTAAGAAGTCCTTCCTTTATCTATAAATTCGTTAAAGTTTAACGTCTCAATAAGTTAAATTTATCCTGATTGACTATTCACATCACAGTTTTTTTTGATTGTGTTTTCAAGCTCGGCAAACCGTTTACAAAAACGAACAGCTTAATAGAAACGATTCTACGGCTGTTTGATTTTTTTATTCGGTTCATATAACCATTACGCTTTTAGACTCGTTTTTATTAAATTATGTAATATTTGCACTGTATACTGTTTTAAATAAACGTTATACTATACAAACGACTAAACAGCGGATTTATCAATACGTCTTTTCTTATAAATGTTACGTGAAAATAGCAAGTCTCATTTTGCGTAGGCAAAACATTTTTGTCACGGTCACAATTTAATGTCTGACTGACGTCGTCTTAATCAAAGTAAGCTAAACCACACACATTTGATTTAGAAACAGCTACAGTATTAATAAATACAGTATGATTTTATTTTGTTCTGTTCGAACGTTTTTAACCCTATAATTTAAATAAATACACTATATATTAATATTATATTGTTTTGTGGTAACCATAAAACATCACATCGAAGAGAAGCTCACACATTTGTCGACACATGTATGTTGTCGAGCCCATGCTCAGATCCTCACATAATTTTCCTATTTTATTGGTTTATTACCTTGTTTCTGTGGATACTTTGAAGGCTTGTATAAAAATTCAGTAAGATATATGATATTATTTGAATTCTCTACCGTAATATACGAATGAGGCCACGATTTCTTAAAAAAATGTTTTTAACTTATAACGTAATGTAAGTGGAGGTCAATTATTAATAATAATATTATTTCAGTCCGCATATCGTATCGTCACCTAGTCTCAAATTAAGCATAACTTGTAGGAGCGATAAATCAAGCAGACCGATTAACGCAAAAGGTTTTGCAAAATTTCAAAACGTATTCCAAAAACTAAGTTCGGACGATCCACTGGCGTAGTGATTACTGGTTCGATTTGCACCAGTACGGGTAAAATATTATGTGGTGAACAAAGTGTTTCGATAATCCAAAGAATAAAGCAATAAAGTTGGCCTATCGCTAAATTTAAATAACATGATGATACTCAGAAACTTCCAAAATCAGTTTAGAGGAAACAAAAACTTAACGGTCGAATGCATCAACGAATATACTTACATAGACCTGATAGTTTTTCACAAAAGATGTCAATTACAGAAACCAAAATTAGTATAGCAAATGGATGGAAAATATATGAATGGTCGCTAAAATAAATAATGAAATCTACGTTTACTTGTATGACTACCAATCGAAAAGAGTTTGACACTTGTTTTTACCTTGGCTCATGTACGTGTGTGAAACATTACAGAGACATCTTCAAATGCTTTCGACGATAGATAGATAATTATCTCTAATCTACTAAATGTGATTGAGATGTTTTAATTAAATCATTATACGTATTTACGTAACAACACTTATTTTCATAGCATAGCTCTCACTAAAAAATCGTATTTTATTATTAAATAAAATGACTTTACGGATTTTATCGCGTTTATTTTACATTTTAAATTCCCAACGTTTCGAACAGTTTCCAGCGGCCGTGGTCACGGTAGACTGAGATGACATGCGTCTTGTTCAGTGGCTGGAAGGGGTTTTCAGATCTATTTAATTCATTATTTTTAGTCTGTTCTCCGACTTATACAAAATGAACTGGTTTTTATCTTACAGCCAGCATGGTTATTTTGGGTTTAAATTTTAATTTATTAATTATGGATCCTAAACAGTGGTAGAACCCAACCAAATTCAAATTCAATTCAAATTCAAATATCTTTATTCAATATAAAGTTTACATGCTTATTATTGTCAAACACACTACCACGGTTCGGAAAAGGACGCCACAGACCTGAGAAGAACCAAAAAGAAACTCAGGGCTATTTTTTATGCATCTTTTAAAAATAACAAATATTTTGATAATTGACATTAATATTATGAATTTTGAAACAGGACCTGAAGGAGATTCCCATTAGGGTTGTTTCATTTAAAATTCATTAATATCGTAATAACCTTTAACACATAAACGTCTTGACTACCTTTTAAATTTATTAATTGTTAAATTCTGAACGTTTACGGGATTTGTTGTAAAAACGATACATTGTCCCATAAAGACTTACTTATTCTTCGCAGTCTAGTTGTGGAAGAATTAGATTATGTTTGTTCCTTGTATCTATGTTATGTGCATCAAATTCTTAGAAAATCATCTCTATTTTTTTGCCAACATTAAATTTTCAAATATGTATTGAGAACTAACGGTCATTATTTTATTTCAGTGAACAACTTTTAATGATTCTTAGGGGCCCAGGTTATAGACTGCACGATTGCGTTTTGGAGGACAAAGATCGTTTAGTATCCCGCATTTCCCACAGTAGAATGCCATAAGACCAATACTATGATAATAGCTAAATATACTAAACAGCTGTCTCCACATCGGTTAATAATCTATTCCACAGCTAAGCTGCAGAGCTTAGTTCTTGCTGCCTATTATTATGGGGCCCCATTGTGTTTCGTTCTACAGTTATTCCTAGAAATACAGTTGATTCAACACGTCTAACGCCTCCCATTTATAACCCTCAATTCCATAATTCACTTAGGGTCATGAATCTAATACATTTGTTTTCCCTTGGTTTAATAGCAATTAAACACTAAACCAATTCGCTACTCTAGAGAGAGTTATTTACATCGTATTTGTTGACGTATGTCGTTTAATTTAAAAATCAGGAGGTTCATCTGCAAATAATATTATCTCTTCGCTATTATTTATCACACATGGTAAGTGTTTATATAATGAGAAGAAAAAGGTAAGAATGGATCCTTGTGGGACCCCTATTTACCGGGCCCGGAGATCTTTACATTCACGTCAACCCTCTGATTCGATGGCTCAAGTACGAAGACAGAAGGTTGAGTGTGGTATTTCTTATACCATAGTGACGTAATTTCCTGACCAGGGTCTCATGGTACCTAAAAAGCCTTTTTGAGATCACAGAAAATCCTAACATCCGGTGCTTCCCCAACCTAAAAATCTTTGCTACCTATTGTCAGTTAGCGACCCCTAGGAATCCATACTGCTTGTTATTTAAAAGGCAATTGGATTGAAATTTTAATAATTGATTTGTAAAGGGTTTTAAATAATTTACTAAGGTACAGTATAGATATTGGTCTGGTTAAAATTCCTTTACATCCTTTTAAATATCGGAATAATTTTTAATACTTCATCGGTCAAACTCCCCCTTCAGTCACAGAATTTGCTGCTAGGTGGGTGATATTAATCGATAATAGAACACCCTTGAATCCCCATAGGTCTTGTTTTTTATATTAAAGTTTAAATTTTAAATATCTCGGTATTTACGTTAAAAATTAAAATTCTCTGTCATTCTTATTATCTTTTAAATGACTCCACTTTGGAAGAAAAAGTGACTTGTATAAACCGGAATGTCCAGAAAATTTTCGAAATAAGTTAAACATCTTCTCGCCTATGGAACGGTCATCAATATTTAAAATTATTGGTTCTCTTACCTTCAGCTTCCTTTGATAATACTCCGTCATTTTATTTTTCTGTTTTTTAATTTTTTTTTTTATATATAAAGTTTCCGGACAGTACAAACTTTTTTTAAATATTTTGAATAAACCTGATGTGAAAAAGGTCTTATTATGATTTATGTTTTTCATTAAAACTCTTAATCTTTGCCTCCCTGTAATTCAACTGTTGCCCATTCCTGCTCGAACCCCTTTGATTTAACCTTTTAAAGTAAATTGGATTTAATTCTTTCCTTATAAAAAGAATAATGTTTATACAGCACATTGGGTTATCCATCATACTTAAATAGTCAATTTTTTTGTAATATATTCTAAACTTCTCAAACGTTTTTTTATACATAACAAACATAATTTTTTTTTGTATTTTTGTGGGTTTTTTTTAATCTAAAAAAAAAAGCACGTGGTGAACTTAATTTTTAATTTTGACTTTTTAAGGTTTACGTTTGTAAATATTATCTTACATGTAGCAAAGTCTCAGTTTTTGTGGTTCAAGAAAAAATTGTTGGTTATATGAACTTAACAATGATGTGAATCTAATTGTGGTTGTAGAATCATCTAATAAATCAATATTAATGTCACCACAAGTCATTATTAGATTCAGATAGCTTTGTTAACATTTCTTCTAACACAACTTCAAAAGGTTCATATAACGAAGTGGGAAGTCTGTATATGCATACATTAATAAAATGCTCTAGCTCTGCACAGGCTATTTGAATAGTCCGTTTAATATAGAGGCTCACAACATCTTTACGATTTTATATTTTAAAGTATTATTAATAAGTATTTAAGAGTCACCTCGTATAGCTTTATCTCTACTGAACAGGCTAGCAACCTGGTGACATCCAAAATCAGGCATAAATTGATGTTCTTGAAGCCAGTGCTCAGTTATACATAAAATATCTATTTTACAGCTATTTAAGAATAGCTCAACTTCATGTTCTTTACTGGCAATTCCCTGTATATTTTGATGTACCAGGTTTATGCAATAGTTGTTATTATTAAAAGTTTTATTATTTAAAATACATTACTAATTGTAAAATTTTTATTTATGTGCAAGAGGTTTCCTCCGTTGTCTTAATATTTAATTTAAATTACTTGGAACGGATTCCAAATTGAGAGTCAATGTTTGATCCTGCTCAATAGAAGCAGGGGTCTGGTTAGCCAAGCCATTGGCTGTGTTTTTAGAAATACAATAGCATAGCAAACTAGCTAATTGTTTTTTATAAAAATTAGATAGGTAAACCCTATCAAATGTCAAATAACAATTATTATAATTTAATATATTATTAATGTCAATTAAATTAATTTTATTTAAATAGGTCTGCGTTAAATATTTACAATTATTTTTATATAATATGCCTAAATAATTGTTAAGCTTATATCTATTATTGTTTTCCTGTGGCAACTCTTTAAGGTAGGGAAATGTGAACAGTATAAATCTTCTCTATTGAAATTTGGATGTTTTCTAATCTCAATAGCCTCACGGATCATCCTTGGTAGGAATCAGTGTTCTTTTGCGAGGATTTGTGGTTGATCAAATCTGATGTAATGGTTTGGGTGATTTAAAGTATGGTCACACACTGCCGACTTGTTGTTTAATGTCAGCTATATGTTCCTTCACGCGGATTCTTATTGCTCGCTTTGTTTGTCCAATATAAGAGAGGCCGCAGTCACAATCTAGCTTGTACATTCCTGGATCTTGTAGAGGAATATTGCACTTGACAGGTGGTAGGAATTGACCAATCTTCTTCAGCAGCTTGAAATAAGTTTTGATTGAAGCCCGCTTCAAAATGTAGCTCAATCTTGTCAGTTACGCTCTCTCACAAAGGTAGAACAGCAGGTACTCGCTCTACTGTGGATGCCTTTACTCGGTCACTGTGATGCTGCCGTGAGCAAGCTTGTAGTCTCGCAGTACTTGCTTAACATGGTGAGCCTGCCAGGTGTTCATCATCACAGATTCCTCGTGCCTCTTGAAACAAAGATTTGCCCACGGTAGCTAACTGGGATGGATGGTGGTGTGAATTACCGTTTAAATATTTATTTGATGGAGTTTGGTTTCCTACACTGTATGGCTCAAAGTGTTATCAGGATTGCGAATAATTAAAGCTAAAGAATTATTATTTTATAACTCCATAGTAAAGTTTATTTTTGAATTAATGGAGTTAAGGTGATTTAAAATGCATTTATTTTATCATCTGGTAAGATGGTAAATGTATCATCCACATAGCGCTTATAAAATCTTGGATGAATGGGAGCAGTAAGCAGGGCCTTCTCCTCAAAGTCTTCCATAAAAATGTCAGCAACAATAGGAGACACCGGGCCACCTATCGCTACACCATCCATCTGCATGTAGAACTCATCTTTCCACAAAAAAAAATTGTTTTGGATCTTTGGGTATTTAAAAAGTAAAATAAACACGATAAAATCCGTAAAGTAATTTTATTTAATAATGTTTAATATTCGCAAGCAACAGAAATAATTTATCATATTTCACTTTATTTTCTATGTTATTTCATATTCGTCTACCTATCTAACTTTCTCTGTACCAACGAAAGGTTGACAAGTATTTAATGTCTTACAGAATGAATTCCGCTATTCAACTAACTTGTAAATTAAGCTTCAAAATTTACATAAATAAAATCAATGTATCATTAAAATTTTCGATCAATCTTGATGTAAAATGCAGTTTACAGAAATTAAGTAACACAAAGCTCACCGATTTCAATTATGCCTTCAGCTCTGAAAGCCTATAAAATGAGTTATTTACGTACATTTTGCGCAGAAATAATGTGTTTGTTCAATTTTATTCAGATGAAAAGGTGAATATTTTATGTTTAAGTTAAAACTCGATTTTAATAAACTCAATAATTTTTATGTTATGTTTCCCAACAATGTTTGGCAAAGTCTATAGTAAAATTCAAGTTGGTATGAAATCAAAATACTTACAAAAATCAATAAAAGATTAACTATAGGTATAAAATAGGCTTTACTATACATATTTTCGGAAGCATAAGACCCTGGTTCTATTCTACACTCCAATCATTCCTAGACATACCGGAAGTTTCAACTGAATAAGCCGACTGCTGTTTGACCCTTGAAACTAAATTTTATAGATGGTTAAAAAGTTTAATTAAATTTAAACACTCGTCCAAAAAAGAACCGCGTAGAACGATTCTGAAAGACTGAAAAAAAAATTTTTTACAATTCTGGAGCATGGAATTTTAAATAAACTTTCAGATTCTATCCAGTTCATGGTAGCAGAAATGACTAGTAAAGACACTTGATAAAAAATAAGTCCAAAACGTCACAATTAAAATGTTTTAAATAATTAAAGTCAGTCCTAATTCATTCTTCTAAATATATGAGACTACATATTAGTTTCTGATACTGAAGTTGACTATCACAATTTTCGCTTCTTAAATTAATATTAATCTGTGACTTAAAAGTTTAATGAAACAATTAGCTCACAATTAGACATGTTTAATCCATCCAATAATTGCTGAAAATGATTTTGGTTCAATGTAACAAAAATATACAGAGATAAAAGTTTCTATCAGTGTTTTATTGTTAGTTATCTTATTTGCGTGGACATTTTGCAGGCCTTGTAAAACAATACAGCAAGATTTATTGGCCTGCGGGTTCCCGCAGTTGTATGTTTCGAAGAAGCATTTATACTGAACAACAATAGGAACGGATGGTTTTCTGCGCCTGTAATATCGCATTGTGCAATAAAAACTAACTGAAAGGTAACTGTTTATTGTGATTTTGGACCTACATTTAAAAAAAGTATAATAAATTATAGAAAAAAAATGCTACAATTTATCATAATTATTCCTTTTTACTGTATGCGATGATGTTAGGCATCAAAATTTGATTTCTCTTTAAAATGAATAACTATGAAGTGCAATTTCTCGTATTCCATAGACTGTTAGTTCGATTTGAAATTCTAGGTTACTCGTAGCTATTTTCTCAAGATCTATTGGATATATCAAATCCACTAATTTACGGATTTTTCGCGTTACCAAAAATATATTTATTCCCGACGTTTCGGATTCTTTCCAGCATCCTGATCACGGGCAGACTGGATGCTTACTATCTGCTTTTCCAGATCGCGGATGCTGGAAAGAATCCGAAACGTCGGGTAAATATGTTAAGTAACGCAGATCCTAAATATGATTTGATATGTATAATAATCGCGTAAATAAAATAATTATCTATTGGATATCTAAATATCCTTAAAATAACAATAACGCAAAGTTGGTTTCCATTGTTTTGTACTCAGCATGCTTTCTTGTTGTAAATTATCAGTAAAAGCTTGATCGTTGGCCATATTGACTGCTTGATGATGAATACAGTCAATCGGTATATTACTGACACTCCGCAAACACTTTCAAAAACTAACACACAAACACATTGATAAAGTTAACCATAATAAACCACTGCTGGTGTTAGCAGCAAATTACTTAGCTATAAAAGCTTCTAAACCCTAACTGATGACGGGTCTTTTCTGTGCCGCTATTGACTAGCGTTACACACCACACAAGTACAAATAGCATATATATCTCTCAGTGCGCTGAAAAGCGAGGTTTGTAGCATATAGGCCTCGCTTTTGAGCACAGCGAAACACACACACACGGTACAATAGATACACCCGCGTTCCACGTTAAGGTGTATGACCTTAAGCAATCAATTGACTCAGTAGCCAGACCGTCGGCATTCGGGTCCGTACTCCGATCATCGACGATCCAGGAGACATAACATAACAAAGCCTAACTCATGTAAGCATACCAAAGACTGACTGAAAGTCTGTTTTAATAATAAAAAAACTACCTTAAAAAGCAAAGGAAGTCCACGCTAGATTTGCTTTAAGCGCGTTGTCATCATCCTCGGCATGTTCTAGTCTACTGCTAAGCATAGGCCCCCCCTAATGCACTCCTCGATTAGGGGGTTTATGGACCGTATCCTACCACGCTGATTTATTGCAGGTCGGTGCGTGGACCGACATTTTACATGCCCATTCGACGCATGGATCATCTTAGTTTTCAGACAATAGGATGATCAGCCCGAATTATCTTAATTAAACAGAAAAACAAAGTTGGACCACAAAGGCTGCGATAGTTTGAGCGTTTTAGTTTTCTTAATATTCATTTTTTATCTTCATCTCTTATTATTAAGACACTTGTTTTTCGTATAATCGATGTTTCCTTAAAATTCTTAAAAGAAATAAAATAATAGTATTATTTTAGTAAGTAGTAATCTTCTATTAAAAGGTTAGTATATTATGTTTGTATATACTGTACCTTCATAATGAGCAAATGTTAATAACTAGGTACACTGTATATTTTGGTATATCAAAGAGAGTAACCCGTCTTAAGATACTACAAATTAACAATAAAAACCACTTGGAAAGTGCAAAGTGAAGTAAATCAAATTAACGTCAGCATGTACATCGTACTAAATACTGAACAAGGTTGCTTTACGTGAGCTAAAATACTTAAATCTAAGACAATTTATCCTAATTCCTCCTAATAATAACGATACATATTAGTATTATAGTTGATACTAATACGACTACAAGAGTTTGAATGGATGCATGTATGTTAATTTCTATTTCACGCAAAACCATTTGATTTATTTTTATGAAACTATCTAATACCTATCACACATTAGAAAAACTTCTAGGTTATCCGTATAGATAAATTCAATTAAAGTGTCTGTTTGAAAAACCTTAATAGCCATTTTTAATTAGTAAATCGTCATAGATAACCATTGATACATATGATGAAACCTTTTTTTAATATTTTTCGTCTGTCACTTTGTTCTAGAAAATTTCTTAAATGGCTAGTCGGATTTTGGTACACTTAGTGTTTGATGTAACTAGGTATTATTTGGGCTACTTTAAAAAATATTATCACGCGGATAAAGTCGCGACCAGTAGCTCGTAAGTTATAAACTGCCAGGCATAAGTAGTGGTAAACTTTTTAGTTTTAACCTTGTTTAAACAATTTTATTTCTATGGGTCAAGAAAACGTATACAAACTTAAATAGAATAAATTGATCTGCGGTTCTATGTAAACTCGTGGATAAGTCACCAGCCAGATAAATCTCACTATATTGGCTTACAGATTCTGCGAAATGTCCACACAAATGAGATTACAAACAATAAACCAGAGCCTGAGCAATGAACCTAACAAAAGTATACTTTTTTGTGAAAACGGCTTTATCTCTTTACTCGATGTGGAATATATAAGACTAGACAAATAATAAAAAGTGCGTAAAATTATTATTCATTATTCCTGACGATACGAGTAAAGAAAGAAAGAGTAACTCTTTCCTGCACCATTAAGAATTGAGAGCTCTACAAGATTATAGTCACTAAGCTAAATTTAAAAAAAATAAATTTATTTTGATTAACAAATAATGTTAGGAAATGTAAAGAGTTATAACAAAGATATAGAAATAGAGTTACTTTACAATTCCAATAGAAAAGGTCTGAATTAGCAAAATTTTCCCTAATACTTGTAGAAACATCTTTTGTACTTTCGTAAAGTTTACGGGTAAATTTTGATCACCAAAACAGATAGCTCGATAATAATCTTCTGATGCTAAACTAATATAAGGTTATATGTTACAAAAGTTAAGATATGCAGATGACACAAACCTTTTTGTCATTAGCAACAGCCAGATGGAATAACTTTCAAAAAGATAAAAAAGGTTCACCAATAATTCGTTTCGAGTATAACCCTAACTATATAAATAGAGCTAAAAACAACATGCAGAACATAACCTAAATAGGATACCTTAATGTCGTACAATCATATATCTATCTTAGAGACACTATCTCAAGCCAAGGAGGCTCCACAGATGAAGTCTAGAGACGAATGGCTATAAGCAATCGTACAATGGACATGGTTAAAAAGTATGGAGAAACAGAATTATTGACACAAAAGCTGCTAACGATTTTCCAATGTATTATCCTGCTCAGGATTACTACTATATGCAACTGAGACCTGTACCCTCCGACAAAATTAAAATCACAAGATATACGCTCTAGAGATGTGATGTTAGGGGAAAATGCTCTTATACATCCATTCTCGATGAATGATTAATGATTCATCAAATAGCGCTTATCCACCCAAGTCGGATAATAAAGTTCTTTGAGAATGATGCTTGACAAGGAAACGACTCTATAGAATGTCTTGTTGTACACGGTAAAGTCAAAGATACAAGACCACGAGGAAGACTCTATGAGTTGGACGGATACCACAAAGGCTGCGCTGGGAGTTCCCGTACATAAATGTGCCCGATTGATGAACAACAGACAAAGGTGGCGGGAAATCGTGTGCAGGTACTGTATACTGCCTTTTGGGCAATGCTAGAGCATGATCACCAGGAACACTCGGACAAGTGAAACGACTAAGAAGTAGATTACAAAAGTAAGGCCCTTCATAACAAGGAACCTACTATGAAATGTCTTTCTACCTATCCGTCGCCTTCTGTCAGAAAGTGGTTGTTTAAAAACACTATAGCATTTGGTCTGAAGGGATGTAGTCTGAACTATAGCCAATGAAATTTTTAAGTTAATGACATGTAATATCTAACGATACTACGTGCTTTACATATTTATGGCATCATCTTTTGCATTTTCATGTGCATCTGGCCTAATCAAAATTCACACTTATAATACTTTCTGTCCATTTAGTGGAAATAGTTGAAACATTTCAAAGCATGTAAATATCACAATTATGTTACAGTATATTGAAAATTTCATTTGTGAAGGTGCTTTGTTCACCGAGGATGATATAGGTCAGAGTTACAGGGAAATAAATTTTTAGTTATCAACATTTAGGGATCGAGTAATAGAGGGATTTCTCTCAGAGAGATCTGGTGCAGGAACAACGATTTACATGCCCAATTCATAGATCATCTTACTTCACAGGCAGTTTTTATTTTTTTAAGCAACTAGGACACAAGAATGAAGAGTTGTTGCCTCCTCGCAGGATTAGAACTCAAAACCTCCCATTTTTAAAGCGCAATCCCGTACCAATAGGCTACGGAGCCAATTCAATTCAACTTTTTGCTTCAATAATATAAAACCTGGGTTGCTATGCAATAAAGTGAAAAGATAACATTGTATTCATTTAAAAGTGTAAATTGAAAGGAATTTCAAATTAACGTCAGCAATTATTTCGCAGCACGAATCACCGTAGTTTCCTGAAATCTGAATGCTGCGAATATACTGGCTTATATTTCAGACTATTGTTTCCTTTAATTTATTTTTCTGTTTATTATTACATATTATATTACCATAAAGCAAAATGCCATATGTTAAGTGTCATCAATGTAATATATTTTGTCAAATGCTATTCATTGTAAATTATATTATCATATAACTTGTAAACAAGACCATTTGATAAGGTACAATAATCACGAGTAATTGTAAAAAAAGCTCTATATTTGCTTTTTTAATATTTGTATACAATATCAATTAATGTAATAAATAAAACTCAAAGAAAGTTAATTTCCTCGGACTGCAATGTAGCAAACCGTAAGTAGCAAGTCTCTAATTGCACCCGATCCTATTAAATCAGTTAATGGAAGTTTAAACACGCGAGCAAGTTCCGTTACCTGTATTGGGACCATGGAAACTGTTACGTGTTTTATTGATAACTTGCAAGTTGTTTCAATTCTTTTAAAATTTGTTTAAGTAATACTACAAAAAACTTTAGTTAAGGTCTTAATGTATTTATTGTACTTTATAAGGGTGAAAACATAAGTAAAATATGTACAAAATATATACAAAATATATACAAAATATATATACAAAATATATACAAAATATATACAATCATAAATTTGATAAGACGTTATCATACCTAGGCTATAAAAAATATTGTAATAGAGTACTATAATAAGTAATATAATACAGTACAGTTAAACCATTAAGACAAAATGCAGGGCGTGTGCACTACGACTACGTAAAATTTATGCCGTTATGACACAAATATATATTTTTAAAATTCCTATGTAGTTTTTTTATCTATCATAACTAGATATCTGTTGACAAACACTAGATATTTCATATAACATAGGTTTCATAAAAAACAAGACAAAGTAAATTTATATTTGATTATATATTATTTGGTATATTGCTATACTGCTAGACATAAATGCCAACTTGACGGAGGCGTTTCAAAGCCATTGTTAGCTCGTCGACGTTCCCAGCTACACAGAATTCCTAATCAATGACAGATAACAAGTATATAGCATTTATTATGCTGGGCATTTAAATAATGTTATATAGGCAAATGTTTGGTTGTAAGTTTTTAATAGTCTTTTAACGTAGTGTGTGCCTTTTATACACCATGCATTTTTCTTAATAATGCAAAGGTGTTATATAGATAATTCATAAATTATTATGTAATGAATAATACAAAAAATTTTCTTTACCAGCGAAAATTGCTTTAACAGGTATTCAAGTGCTTTACTCTTAAACTGAAACCGGTTCTTAGCCATTCTCACATCGTAAGGCAGCTTATTCGACATATTTATTGATTGAATAAAGAATGAGAAATGAGTAAAGTCAGAACGGTAAACAGGACAATCAAGAAGACGATTTGGTGTTGAGCGAAGATTTTTGTCACTGACTTCACAGAGATACTTGAAGACATATTAGTAGAAATGGATGGAGAATTAAGCAATGTATAAAGAGTAGTAATAACATATCCTAAGAAAGCTGTAGAAGTATTGGTATTAAGAATATCTTTTTGATTTAGACTAATAACACTAAGTAGCTCAAAACCAAGAAAAAAATTAATTAAAAGATATAAAGTTTGGTGGGCGAATGAGGACGCAGTATCCAGAAAATAAATATAGAAACTACAAAACTAACGTATAGTACTTTACTGTTTCAACTGCGAAAACATATGTAAGCTTATAATTATTTTTAACTACGTATACAAAAACATTTGTTCAATTGTCTTGAATTTTATTGACGACTATGAAATTAGAGTTGAGTTCAACAAAACAAGTTTAATATATTGTTACAACATTTGAATATATAAGACAGTTAAATTATGAAGACATCTTTCACCTAGGTATTTTTCAAGCTATCATGGAGTCAACTCCTAATCCATCCAGATTTACATAAATAACAAAATTTTTACGCAAAGCGACTGGCATTGTCGCGCTGGATTTTCTGATAATCCCGCTTCAGTTATAAGATAAGAGGCACCGGGATCTCCTACGGAACGCACCGGTACCTCTCTATACGTGCTTCTTGCCCTTTCTCAATTGTCTCCTCACGTCTACCATCACAGTTTATCACGATTGCAATCATCAGATCTTACCTTAGGTCAGAACCATCTCAGTTTTCATAACCATATATCTTTTAGTCACCTTTTACGACAGGCAGATTATTCCTTAGTCCTATTCTAAAGCCCGAAACTAAAGGGCTATTCGATCGCTGCCCAGCTTTGCCCAGAGCGACGGATTCTTCTACGAGCTGGATTAGCTCGTTCCCGCTCCCTTTCTGCTGTCTCTTTTTGCAACATTACTGCTTCACAAAATTAAACCAGCGCCATCCATGATCCCTTTTCTGCTAATGCCGCCCTTATTACACCTTTTAGAGAGAGACCATAGCCAATCTTGGTCATCAAGACGTTTCGTTCCGCATTCCAAGCAGCGCTTGGAAAGTTGCGCTGAATCAAGGATGTTGTCGCAATGGTGACATTGAGGTATCTGTTCGCGCCCAATTCAAAATAAGTGTTGACCAAAGCATCCATGCCCAGTAAGTAACTGCGTGACGCGAAAGGTGACTTGGGCAACGCTTGGTAAGAGGGCGCTAACAATTTGTTAATTGGAGGCCGGAGGCTCTTGCAGTCGTTCCTGCCACGTTTCTATGGCCAGTCCATGCTCTTGCTTTCGGACCTCTCTTGAAATCTCGTTTACCTAGCAAGCACGCTATCTACGGTGCCATTCTAATCGGAATATAGTAGGGTTTTCAAACTTCTGCTTTTGCGCCAGAAATGAGAGGCAAGTTGCAGGCTCTGTAAAAAGGGAGCTTACCTCCTACTTAGTATACTGATATTACGCAGATAAAAAAAATTTTGGTTTGTTTGTTCTGAATAGGCTCCGAAACTGATGAATCCATTTGAAATATTCTTTTATTTCTAGAAAGCTATTTTATCCTTGAGTGACAAAGGCTTGTTGCTTCCTCAGAAAAATCTTTTCCAAAAATCTAAAAATTAGACGCGCAAAACCAAGAACAGTCCACTATTGTTTTATGCTCGCATACTTTTGCAATATGTGCTTAGTGTACGTATCTCCTGAAACATGGCGCTTGTGGGTAACCGCATACGATAAATGTAGCTGTTGTGGTCTACATAAGCTAAGAAATATGTGGGCACATGTGACTCAACAAGAAATTAAATTTATGTAACTGGCTATATTTATTTAGAGACGTCTGATAACTAACTAAAAATTTATAATATCAGTTCAGATAAGGTAAGGTATATTCTATAGTTATTCACGTCCGATTTTTAATCAATAAAAGAAAAAAAAACGTTTTAATGACGGTCAATAAAACAAAATTACAACTAATTAACCCTATCACACGCTACATTGCTATTTTATTAAATTACAAATAGTATTGCTATTTTATTTTGCAAGACGGAGATTCCCAACGTTTAGTTGTAAAGCGAGCAATATCGATACTATTTTGTTTTGTTTTTCTTTATTTACTATATCATTAAATGTATATAAATTTTAATGATTGGTGAAGTACAACATGCAAAACTGTATTTAAAGTGCTATGCAAATAAGTTATCAAAATGTCACTAAATAAATATTGTATGTTATAATATATATCAAAGATTGTAAGTAGGTACTTCATTTAATTTTTCAATTACAGTGAAAAGTTTGAGCTCCATCATTTCGGATTAATAAATATCTCAATAGTGTGCCAACCAGCTTGTTTTAGTGTATACTACTAAGACAAGCAATAGTGTTTCAGGAAAATTGCTACATATAGATAAATGGCCATTTTAATATTACCATGAGAACTTAGCACAAAAGCTTAAAAATTAAACTGAGCAAACAATTAAACAATTTTTATGGATGCACAAAGTACAAATTATATTTTTTAATATTAATGTAATAGTAGTACCTGAAAACATTTTTTCTATCATTGGATATAATTATTTTACGAACTTTTATTGTGGTATATATCTAAGCATTTTTTAAATGTATTTCGTATTTTAATTTACAGAAGAATTAAGTAAGAATTAAAAAGCAAAAAAAATCCTTTATATGCCAACTGTATCCAAAAAACGGTAGCTTCGGCTAAGGATATCAGAATTTACCAAGAGCTATAGACGAATTTTATTGTTATTATTTATTGCTGTATTCCAGAATGAATTCAAATCAACTATCCGGTTTTGTTTAGACTAAATTTAAATTGAATTAAACGTTTTAAATTATGAAGATAAAAGGAAAAGGCGTGTTAGATAAAAACACGTCTTGTTTTTCGTTAAAGTAAAGGCCATCAAGTCATGGACTTTTTGCAGCAAATTTTATCTCGTATGTTACCACGCAACAGATTAACTAACTAAATTGCTTTTACATATATTCTTAATTCCTAATTATTTCTTTCAAAAGCGTGATAGCCTAACATTATTAAATCTTGACATATACTTTAATGACCGCAAATATAAACTAAGTAAAATGTAAAATGTAAAATGAAGTTATAGGTTTGAATTCCGAGGGGGATAGAACTTTGTGCTATCGTTGTTTTTTAGTGTGTTATTACAATATAAGATCAAACACTAACGTGTGGTTAGTGTTTGATTTTATATTGTTTTCCATCCATGATCCATGCGTCGGATGGGCATATAAAAAGTCAATCCCGATTGCCAAGAAAATGGATAAGTCACAGAAAGAAAGATCAATCTTTAACAAATTAAACTTTTACTGCATTAATGGCATTATTTCATTGGTTTTTTTGTGACAACAGTGTAAATCTTTGATATTTTTTAAGTAATGATTTAAGGAACCTCACTAGTCTAATATGGGGTTGTTCCTTTGTCCTCCCTTCCGGGGACGCTGCATTAGAGCTCTTATTCAGAGGTAACGGCGAGCGCTTCCGGTGATTTTGTGTTACTTTGTTTCGTTTCTATTTCACATCACGCCATATTGAGACCTTTACCGAGGGCAAATGTTGCATTTGATAGTGAAAATAAAATTGTTCCTCTACTAGACTGATTTAAAATATTTTATCATCATCGACATCAACCCCCCTTACAATTAAAAGAAATAGTAGAGTAATTATGAACATATTATATATCTGTTATACTTTATTTTTATTCATATATGAAACATAATTTTTTCATGGCAAGAAAGCTTTAAATGTATTAGTACAAGGCAACCTAGACTTAAAGTTCATACGAGCTTTATCTAGGATATCGCATCACATTATAGAAGAACTTCAGCTATGGAGCACAAAACTTTCCTTATTTTATCGGTAGTGCAAAGATAATCCCTGCATAACTTATCGGTACGTATATGAGTAAGCATAGAAGAAAAATATTTACAGCTCTTATTCCTTTAATATATTTCGCCTAATACCAATATCTTCTATTCATGCAAATAATAACATGTTTGTTATTAATGTTATAATTTAATACTGTTTGAAGACTATTGAACAATTTTCCCTTTAGTCATAAACTACACGAATTTAACATATTATATTCTGTAAATAAATGTTTCAAACCCTTTTCACTTTGCCACGCTTGTGGTCACGGGACAGCCTGCCCCATGTTGCTTGCAAATTACTTTAATGTAATATATTTGTAGTTAGCGCAGTGAATAACATACGCCTAAAACAAGAAGAATTGTAGTTCTGTAATAAAATGATAATGTATAATTTAACACTGGAAGATACAATCACATTTACAAAAGAAATATATTCCCGATAACTTTTACCATATCAAATCCACTAATTTACGGATAAAATATAGTATTCCGACGTTTCGGATTCTTTCCAGCATCCACTTGTCTCGGGCACTCGGGCAGACTAGTTGGTATATACCAACTTAGTCTGCCCGTGATCATGGATGCTGGAAAGAATCGAAACGTCGGGAATAACTATATTTTAAAACCGAAAATCCGTAAATTAGTGGATTTGATTTAATAATCGCGTAAATAAAAGAAATAACTTTTAACCAATTTTTTTGTTTTGTTTCAAGGGAAATGAGTAGTAGGAAATGTATCTTATGGTAATTAAACCGCATGAGAAAATCGAAACCGGTAGTATTCATTAGGATAGGCCTACGGTCTAGATCCTAGACCAGCAGTTGGCTAACACAGGCTGATGATGAATTTATATGCCCCGCTATAAGAAAAGCCGTGGTAGACGTCAAAAATCCGCTCACCAACCTAAGACGAGAGATGTTACACGTTGATTATCCAATAATTATACTGGCTTCAAACCGAGTAGCAGTAGCGTTTAAAACCTACTGATTTGTGGCAGAAATAGACATAGCGGTGGTCCTACACCCGACAGTCCCTAGTAAAAAAGAGACATACCACCAGGGAATTGATTCATTGAATAGCACTAAGAACTTTGATGACTTTAATAAAGATTGATTTAAATACATAATAATAAAAAGTATTTATATGAACTCAATAATTGTTTATAAAAAGGGCGATACGCTCTCTGTTACGAGATCAATGACTTTCTTGAACTGGTGAATAAAAATAAACAGCACTCCATTTCGCAAGTCCCACGAGTTTCTCACGTCTTGTTATAAGAAGAAGACTTAATACATTTCCAATTACAACAAAGAAGGTGAAAGTCAAGAGGAAATTTCACAGAGCTTACATTGCGCTGCGAACTGCAAACTTCATCCGGTGGACCGGATAAGTTGCATGAAACAATTCTTTGTTTGTATTTTTGTAACTACTTTATAAATGGCTTGATAGTTTCTTATGCAAACTTTCATTTAATCGATACATGAGTTATTATAAAGCAGTAACATATTTTCCATGAAATGTATTAAGAAGCAATTGAATTCACAGGGGAAATGCCGATCTATTTTAAGTACATCATAAGTCTAATATTTTAATATCGTTTTAACCATTATAGCGTAATCATACAAACAGATTCAAGGAAATGAAAAAAAATTAGTAATTTTATATTCAGAGTTTAAATTTAAGTATTAAATTACGTACATATATCAATTTCAATAGATATAGAAGTATAGTACATTGCTTTCTTACAAACCGTTTTGAAATTTTGCTACGACAAACTATTTATGTTTCCTGTCTGGAATATCTATAATTTATGTTATCATTATGGAATTTTTCCATTTACAACAATTTTTAAAATAAATAGTAGCCTAGTGGTAAACGCGGGTGATTCAGAAACCGGAGGTCATGAGTCGACACTTGCGGAGGCTTAACAAACTTTCAATGTTGTTTCCTAGTTAGTTATGGAAATTTGTGCTAATCACCCAATTGTCTAAAAAGTAAGATGATCCATGCGTCGGGTGGGCATGTTAAAAGTTGGCCCACCCACCAACCCACATTGGACTAGCGAGGTGGAATACGGTTCCAAAATATATAAATACGTCTTCTTCATCAGGACATTTTGGAGGGGAGGCCTAGGTCCAGCAGAGGACTAAGACAGCCTGATGATGATGTTGATGCAAGCAAAATATATTTTATATCAGCCATACACTACGAAATTGTAAAGTCATCATCATCATTGTCATTTTGTGTCAGTTCACAGCTGGATATAGACTGTCCTTAATGCATGCCACCACTTCCGATCTTCGGCTATTTCACATTTTATCCAGCTCACACCGGCCACTTTGCAAATGTCGTTACTCCATCTTGCCGTAGGGCATCGCACACTACGTTTCCCGAGCGTCGGTCTCCACTCCAGAACTTTCTGAATCCAGCGGTCGCCAAATCAGCGGCTTATGTGACCGGCCTACTGTCACTTCAGCTTACTGATCCAGTGGAATATATCGGTATCGGGCTATCTCAGAATTGATACGCTGAGCAAGCAGATTAGCAATTGAATTGACAGGTGGGATGCCAATCGCACTGCAGTAACAAGTTCAGGTTGGCAACAAGTAGCGAAGAGTCGGCAGTCTTGGCGTTCATTGTAAAAAACCTGTTGCCAGAAAATGGATAAAGGCTGCTAATAATGATAATGATGATTATTTATAGTCCGATGGGGCGAATAACCAACACGACCGTTGACACGTTAGGCGCAGGACCTTTTCGTCTTATACTTTACAAGCAATCGGCTGATCAGCCCGCATTACTCAAATCAAGTGAAAAAAAAAACAATTAAAAGTTGTTAAGTCCTTGTAGGATTCGAAACACGACCTACGGATTCTGTAGCGCAATCTAAACCAGAACTAAAAAACGAGCTATGGAGGCAGAAAATACTATGTTTAGAGAAAGACGGATGTTGCGTGCAATCGTGACGTTTAGTCTTTACTTCGAGCACGCAATTCATTCAACCGACAGTGCGTGCGGCATTGTGCGAGGTTCATTAATTAAAGTGTTTAAAAATTCAGCGTTTCAAATCACCTTTCGCGCTGCAGACTTTTATTGTGTATCTTTTATTTTTATTGAATGCTTTATGGGTCTTAGTTAATACTGTAAATATCGGAGCGTTAAATTTACAGCTTTATCGGATTTCATTGCGTTAAACAGAAAAATTAAAACAGTTGACTCTGGAAAATTTTATGAACTTTGATATCGAATTGAAATAAATAAAAGCAATGAAAATACTTAAAATTATTTTATAAAAGTCCGGGTATTCTAACGTGTTAAAAATATTTATGGTCGTACAATCTGAAAATAAATTTAAAATAATATTCTTTAGTCATATTATAATTTAACCTAAGCTAAATATGACCGACTTCAAACAGTATATTACCGACTAGCGTAATATAAGCCGGTGACACCGTGCCCTCTGAAAGAAAGTATCTACGGTTTCCGCCACTGTATTTCAAATGTCCAATATCTGTTAAGGTATTCATTTGATCAAAGTTTCATGTATAACATGTGTTATGCCCGTATTTTTATTAAATTCATTAATCGTTATGTAAACTTACGCTATACCTTGATACTCCTTCACGAATGCCTTTACGTATTCATTTTCGAATTGTCAAACAGTAAAGATAAGTTTAAAATTCGAAATCATCAAAAAATTAACGATCGCTTAAAGATCCCATAGATATTTTTTTATCTACAAACAGCAGCGGATGTGTTTAAAAATTTATGTCAGCAATATAACTTAAAGGTTTTTAATTTGACTTCAAACTTAAATAATATAGTCCTAGAGTAATATATGAGTATAGTAATGAATTTAAAATTATAAAATATAGTTATTAAATTGAAATTATGGTACGGAAGACCTTATTTCTCAATAATCTAAAGAAACCTTATCTTCTCATATAAGCCATACCTCTGCTATCGCATCACGTTATGAAAGAACTTTAGCTGCAACGAACAAAACTTTTCTAATTTTATCGGATATGCATAGATAATCCATGCATGACTTTGCTTCCTGGAAGATTCTGTGTACATGTTTGAATATGGAACATAAGAACATCTCTTTATTTTCTAAAACTATACAGAAAGCTAAGTAGCTTTCAGTTTAAACTAAAGGTATACTTAATTCTAAATACGTGTCATAAATAATCATCTACGCTATGGTTTTGTACGTATATAATAATTAAGGTTTGACATTTGAGACTGATGAAAATGCCTATTTGTTTAGGGATGTTATATCGATAAGTTATTTTTAAATTATAGCAGTTTAACTCGAGTAACTATAAATTAGCAAAAAGAGGTTAATTAGCGAAACTGAAGTTAAAGCAAGCAATTCGTTTAAGCGACTATGCGTGCCGCTCCGCGTGACTTTTATTAATTCATGTGTGGTCAATTCACTTTTACATTAAATACCATGTATTCTAATGCAAATATAGCTGTAAATTTGTTCTTTTTATGTTACTTATATACGCTCACGCAAATACTATAATAAATAATCATTTCGACAGATTTATTAACGGTAACCACATGATGTATGCTCCGTGACCATAAGCCCCCTAAACATCGGATATGAGTTATGAATAATTCAACGCGACAAAATTATTATTATATACAGACATATACCAACTTAGTCTGCCCGTGATCATGGATGCTGAAAAGAATTCGAAACGTCGGAATAAATATATTTAAGTAACGCGAAAAATCCGTAAATAAGTGGATTTGAGATAAAATCTATTAAACTTTAACCATCATCGTCATAATCAGCTTTTAGCAGTCCACTGCTCGACATAGGCCTTTTTTAATGAACGCCAAGACGCCGATCTTATTGACCTCTATTATAAGGGGTTTGCTTATAATTTAACATCATTACTAATATATTTTTTTTATTTAAAAATTTAAAATAAGCAGACGTAAATATGTCAAGGACAGAGTTAAAAAAAAAGAAATACGTGATAGATAAGAAATGTATATCATTACCAATATAAATAAGCACTATTAATTTTAAATAATATGTAAATTAGGATCTTAGTTCTATGATTCACTGTAATAAAAAAAGACGATAAACACAAATTATATTTCACAAATCGAGTAGAACAGTGGAAGTTATATATCTGATAAATGTTTACCGTTCAGATCCGTACATCATTAAAATGGATACGTAAAAAATTATCACTCCCCGTTTGCTTTATCTTAGGGACTTCAGATTCAATGTGTATTACTTTTTGAAATATTGCTTATATTTTCTCATATAAAGAAGTTACACTTTCTTAAACGAAATTCATTTTATAATAAAATGAAAAAATAGACATATTTTAAATTTGAAAGGTACATAATAGTAAGTACCTATTAGAATTAATAACAGCATCATCATCATCAGCCTGTGTCAGTCCTTTGCTGGCCTCCTCTAATGCACGCCACCGCTATCGATCTTCGGCTATTCTCATCCAACCTACACTGGCCACTTTGCCAATGTCGTCACTAAAAATAAAAATTATGTATTTTAATATTTTAAGAAATTTAAGAGCTCATTATTAGAGTCAATGTTTACTGTTAACAAGACCTTCCGCCATTTATGATAATTCGTTAAAGTTTAACGTCTCAATAAGTTAAAACTATCTTAATTTACTATTTACATCGCAGTTGTTTTGTTTGTTTGAGTCAAGCACGGCTATCAAGCAAAACGAACAGCTTAATGGGAAACGATTCTACGGCTGCTTTTTTATTAAAGTCAGTTCATATAACCGTCACGTTTTAGGACTCGTTTTTATTAAATTATATAAACTTTGCACTGTATACTGTTTTAAATAAACGTTTTACCATATAAACGTTTAAACAGCGGATTTATCAATACGTATTTTTTATAAATGTTACGTGAAAATAGCAAGTCTCATTTTGAGTAGACAAAACATTTTTGTCACGGTCACAATTTATTGTCTGACTGATGTTGTATTTAAACACTTTGATTTACCAACAGCCATAGTATTTTTAATAAACACAGCGATTTTTTTTCTACATTTGATCGTTTCCGCTATTATAGTAATGCGATTATTATAACTTGTGAAAGTTTTACCATAACTTAAATTATCTTCTTTTACATAAATATTAAAGGTTTTTCTCAATTTAAAGACTTTTTAATTAACTTTAAGAACATTCATTGAACTAAATGAAAACACTATGCAAAAAGTACATTTTAAGTCGAGACAGATTCATGTAGTCTCTTTAATTGCCATTCTTACGCCAATTAAGAAAGGTACCGCCTGTATCTATAAATTAGTTGGGAGATATTATAAGACATACAGCAAAGTATTTAAGTTCTTAAACAACATAGTGAGTTTTGATATATATTGATTACTGTAATACACAAAAATTAAATAAGTCGATAAAAAACTACACGAGTTAAAACAATAAATATTTTATCTAGCTGCTTTAGATATTATTGTCCAAACAATAAAAATGAGCTCAAATTCAACGCTTTCCGATTGATTTACTTCATTGCTTGAGTTTTATCGTGCGAAAAAATTTTCTGCTATGCAGCCTTCTTTCTTTTCCGTTTGTTGATGCATCAGTGATATCGTTCTTCTATTTTGCTACTGAAAATATTGATAAAATTGTGAACAACGTGTAGCTTTAAGTATAAAAAAATTAATAAAAAATTCCGATATATGAACATTATCTTGTTTTGTGATAACCATAAAAAATCACATCGAAAACAAATCTACAAGTTTTTGTTGGCATATCTATGTATGCTTAATAGATGCATTGCTCATATCCTTACTAGATTTTGTTGTAATTATTTCTTTTATTTACGCGATTATTTATATCAAATCCACTAATTGACGGATTTTTCGCGTTACTTAAATATATTTATTTCAGACGTTTCGATCATGGATGCTGAAAAGAATGATATATTTAAGTAACGCGAAAAATCCTAAATTACGGATTTAACTGCATACAAATTTAGTAAGATTTATGATATTATTTGGATTCCTGCTGCCGCAATCTACGATTAATTGCCTTATAAAAATGTAGTAATGAAAATGGTTTTAACTAATAACGTAATGTAAGTGGAGGTCAATTATTAATATTTTAATTATATTTTCACCTTCACTGTCTCTGTCACCTAGTCTCAACTTAAGCATTACTTTTGGAGCGGTAAATCAAGTAGACAGATTAACTAAAGGGTTTTGCAAAATGCAAAACGAATTCCAAAACTGAGTTCGGACGACCGACTTGGTGTAGTGGTTAGTGAGCTTGACTGTTGCGTAAAAGGGTGTGGGTTCGATTCCTAATACGGTAAAATATTATGTGGTGAAGAAAGTGTATTGATGATCTAAAGAAGAAAAGCAATAAAGTTGGCTTATCGATGAATTTGAAATAACTTGATATCTTCATGTTATTCAAATTCTGGAAACTTTCAACCAAACAACAAACATTCAACTCAGAAACTCAGTATAAGTACATAGGCAATCAAAATTATGCACGCGTGAGAAGTTATACTTCTTTGGCATCATTAAAAATAGTTTTTAATTGCATGCAAATAATTAATTACAATACAAAAATAATACATACGGATAGTTAACCTCAATCATATTGGAGCACTAGAAAAGTATATAGCACAATTTTTTCACTAATATTCACAAATAGTAAGTAATATCAATCAAAAATAATTAAGATAATTAAAGATGATAGATTTACAAGAACTAATCATAAATAATCTGATTAAGAATTTATGGATTCACAAGACGTACTTTCATATAACTGGTAGTTCAGCGCCATCTGTTGCTTATAAATGTAGAATTCCTAAGAGATGTTGGCTACTGTACAGCGGTACTATAAATCAGAAGCTTTGATTATGTGTGACTAGATGGCGCTATTCAAAACGTATTACATAGATAAATCACAATGTTGATTTATTAAATGAATAAATATTACCATTATATCAAGTTGAATAAACATCTATAAAAATTAATATATTTATAAAATAATATATTTAATATATATATTTAATATAAATTTAAATAATATAAAATATATTATTAATAATAATATATATATATATACCAAAACGAACTAATCCTAACTCATAGAGCACATTATGCAACAACTATCGCAAATAAAAACGACAACTCCATTATCACTACACAAAATCAACCTTATCACTATGTAATATGGACCTTATTACATTTTCACCGTTTCTATTATAAACTGTTAATTTGTGTGACGCATCGTAAAATTTTACTCTCATCATTTTTTCATAAGCGCCTAAAGAAGTATAACTTCAAAACAAAACTTACCGATCGAATACATAAACAAGCATAATTAGTTCTAATAGTTTCTCACGAAAGATATCAATTACAGAAACCAAAAGTAGTATAGCAAATGGGTAGAGAAGATATGAATGATCGCTAAAATAAATAATGAAATCTACGTTTACTTGTATGACTACCAATTGAAAAGTGTTTGAGACTTGTTTTACTTTAGTCACGTACTTTAATTGAAAGAATCGTGAAAAAGCAACCATAAGTATATAAATATAATGCAAGTATAAAATATAACTGTAAAACCTAAGACTAAGATTGAAGTAATATAGGTACTAAGATAGTCATCAGAGATGGACCGGGATTATGTAGACCAGCAATAAAAATGAACGTCACGGACGGACACGTATCCACGAGACAGTATTTAAAAGGAGGTAGAGATACCATATTAATTTCTAATCAAGTAAATGAGATTGAGGTTTTTTATAAATTATTCTATGTTTTATGAAGTAGAAACACTTATTTTCATAGCATGTCACCCCCTCCTCCCTCATATCTTTGATATTTCATATTTTGCACCTATCTAACTTCTTTATGCCACTGAAATTTTGACTATGGATAAAGCCTCACAGCATTAATTCCAAAGTGAAATTGATCAAGCTTTAGTGAATAAAATCAATAAAAAGAATGTTAAAAGATCGATCAATCTTGATGTAAAAAGTGTTTTTTTCAGTTTAAAACAGTGTTTAAAGCTATGGTTCTAGCCAGTAAAGTCCAATTGCAATAAGGGTTATTGAGTTTTGGTTTCAAAAACCTCAAAGAAAGTTTATTTCCTCGGACTGCAATGTAGCAAACCGTAAGTAGCAGGTCGCTAATTGCACCCGATCCTATTAAATCAGTTAATGGAAGTTTAAACACGCGAGCAAGTTCCGTTACCGTGGACCATGGAAAATGTTACGTGTTTTATTGATAACTTGCAAGTTGTTTCAATTTTTTTGTTATTTCTTTTACAATTTGGTTAGGTAATACTACAAAAAACTTTAGTTAAGTTCTAAATGTATTTATTGTACTTTATAGGGATGAAAACAAAAGTAAAATATGTACATAATATATAATCATAAATTTGACAAGACGTTATCGTACCTAGGCTATAAAAAATATTATAACGGAGTACTATAATAAGTAATATTATAGAGTACAGTTAAACCATTAAGACAAAATGCAGGACGTGTGCACTACGACTACATAAAATTTATGCCGTTATGACACAAATTTATATTTTTAAAATTCCTATGTAGTTTTTTTATCTATTATAACTAGATATCAGTTGACAAACACTAGACATTTCATACATAGGTTTCATAAAAAACAAGACAAAGTAAATTTATATTTCATATTATATTATTTGGTATGTTGCTGTACTGCTGGACGTAAATGCCAACTTGACAGAGGCGTTTCAAAGCCATTGTGAGCTCGCCCACGTTCCCAGCTTCACAGAATTCCTAATCAATGATCTGTCATTTGTTATCTGTAACAAGTGTAATGTTTTGTACTAATGAGTATATAGCATTTATTTTGCTGGGCATATAAATAATGTTATATAGGCAAATATTTGGTTGTGAGTTTTAAATAGTCTTTCAACGTAGTGTGTGCCTTTTATACACCATGCAAGTTTTCTTAATAATGCAAAGGTGCTGCTGGAAGGGATGACTGTAAGACTGCCACCTCCTTTAAGAGCTTGAGCGGACTTAGCAAGCTGAAGTAGCAATGGGCGGGCCACATATGATGGAGTGACGACCTGTGCAAATGTGCAGCAGGTCGGTGGATGCTGGTGGCACATAATCGTAGCTCCCGGTGACTTATGGGGGAGGCATTTGCTCAGCAGTGAGCTCGGACAGTTTTTGTCCTTATCAGTTTGTGCCGTGACCATGTACGGTCTTAATTATTACTATATATCAAGGGGTTATAAAGAAGATATACAGTCGTATTTTGCTAGTAATACAATCTTAAATGCATACAACATTCGCTTACCTTAAAATCTTTTTTAAAAATGTCAATTTATACTTTAGTGTCCGAAACTATAGCTCGTAGAGATATTGTGTAATTACCAATAATCCTAATTTTTTTATATTTGCTTGTATTGTAAAAAGGTAAAGAAGCAGTAGCAACTACCAAAAGCAGTTTTTCTCTGCAACGTAAAAATAAAAAGTCGAAAGCGCAATACAAAAGTACGCACCTCTTAATCTTTTTAAGCGTTGATTTTATAACGAAAAAATATGCTATGAAGACAAACACATTGAAAGCTCCTTAATTTCCATTTCTTGTTTCTTTTTATTTATTTTGTGGGGTATTTATTTCCGTATCTATTATTTAAAGCTGTCTCTTTTATATCGATATTTTCTTTTATTAAAGTAAAAAAAAATATTTATATGTCCTGATTTCGAAATGGTAAGAGACCATAAACTTTTTTCCGATATATTTTATCTAATAGGACGCCTTTTGGAAGATAATACTAGCTCTCCATTTCGCAAATGTCAGGTAAAAGGTTGTCAACAATTGTTATAATCAAACTTAATACATTTCCAATTACAATGAAGAAGGCAAAGGTTAAAATAAAATTCTCGGGGCTTACTTAAAGTGCAAACTTCGTTAATTCGTCGTCGTTGTTGTTTAACTATATTTCATTTGGATTTTCATAATAACTTAATAATTACTTTGTGAAAACTGTTTGGAATTAGCTTATGGTAGAAAATCTTTCCAATAGTAGCATACAAATTAGTATAAAATCAATTCATATCCGTCTCATAGTCCAGTATATCCACCATGAACTCAGAGAAGGGTTAGTGATAAAGTAATTAATGAGATAAAAAGCCTAAAACTGTATTATTTATCACAAAATTTTATATTTAGAAAATAATACGTGTAAATTTCAATCTTTTGTTTCTACGCTTGCTCACACATTCTGACGATAACTTTCCTATTGACAGATAATTAATCCGTAAGCATATCAAAAGAACCTGATATCTACTTATACATCGTTTTCAACTCTCGCTATTCATCTCAACTGTATATATTTTTATGTTGCAGTTTCTTGCTTGCGACACCAAAAATTTCCCAGGAGTATATAAAAAACAGTACAACGAAAAACAATGATATCGCAAAGATAGTGAATAAGATCTTGTAAACAATATTACACAATTTTATCTATCTTAGTAGTATTTTATACCTTAATCGTACAATTATTGCTACTAAAAATCTCGTTAAGCTTATAAACATGTAAGAATGCATAATAGGACAGAAAAGTACCATGTGAAAATGTACTTACGTCGACTTGTGAGTCTCCTTGGAAGCCTTTTTCAGCTTCATTCTAGTAATGTATAAACACTACTGTCTGCTGGTTTAAAGGACACTATAGCCACCGTATTTACTGACTAAACGAGATGTAACCTAAGTGCGACGACAGAAGTTGAGTCTAAAGATTTCTTATGAATTTAAGACGTTAAGAAAATAACTATTTAATTTACTTATTAAAATTTCTTGTACACAAAACAATAATAGTTGAGTACAAAAGCTTAATGCCGTTGGCATTCTCTCCCAGTCAACCAGTCAATATTTACATAAAATAACACATTTAAATTCACCTAAATATACATAAATAATTAATTAATTATTATGTAATGAATAATACAAAAAAAAGGACCCTTATTAGCTAAATTTGCTTTAATAGGTATTCAAGAGCTTTACTATTAAACTGAAACCGATTCTTAGCCATTCTCACATCGTAAGGCACCTTATTCCACATATTTATTGATTGAATAAAGAATGAGAAATGAGTAAAGTCAGGAAAGTGTATAGGACATTGAAGGAGACGATTGTGTGTTGAGCGAAGATTTTTGTTACTGACTTCACAGAGATACTGGAAATGCGAAGATACATAAGTAGAAATGGATGAAGAATAAAGGAAGGTATAAAAAGTAGTGATAACATATCCTAAAAAAGCTGTAGAAGTATTGTTATTAAAAATATCTATTTGATTTAGACCAATAAAACTAAGTATCCAAAACCAAAAAAAAATAATTAAAAGGTATAAAGTTTGGTAGGCGAATGAGGATGCAGTATCAAGAAAATAAATATAGTACCTACAAAACTAACGTATAGTACTTTAATGCTTAAACTGCAAAAACATATATAAGCTCATAATTATTTTTAACAAAGTATACAAAAACATTTGTTAAATTTTTGAAATATTTTCATTATACTAACATAACAAGTTTAATATATTATTAAAACATTCGAATATCCAAAACAGTTAAATTATAAAGACAAAGATGTCTTCATAATTTAACCTAGGCATTTTTTCAAGCTATCAAATTCAAATTCAAATATCTTTATTCAATATAGAAGTGTAACACTTGCTTTTTGATTGTCGCTAGGACGCTTATTGAAGGACACTACCACCATCATGGAGTCAACTTCTAATCCATCCAGATTTACATAAATAACAATTTTTACGCAGGGTGACTGGCATTTGACCTCCACAAAACAAAGGCAGAGGTTCCACCTGAAAGAAATTGGTCCCCAATGCCTGTGGATATAGGCAATACCTAGAATTTTCTGATAATCCTGATTCAGCACTACGACAAGACGCATGAAATTTCAGTCTACCTTGTGACCACTGTCGCTTGAAAGTGTTAGGAATTATAAAAACATTAAAGACGCCGGGAATATACAATGTAAGATAAACGCGATAAAATCCGTAAAAAAATCCTTTTATTCAATAATGAAATCAAGTCTCGTTTACCTAGCAAGCACGCTAGCTACATCTAGGTGCCCTTCTTATCAGAACATAGTAGGGTTTTCACACTTCTGGTTTGCGCCAGAAATGGGAGGCAAGCTGCAGGCTCTGTAAAACGGGGGCTTACCTTTTACTAAGCATACTGATATCATGCAGATATAAAAAAAATGTTGGTTTGTTTGTTCTGAATAGGCTCCAAAACTGCTGAACCCATTTGAAATATTCTTTTATTTCTAGAAAGCTATCTTATGTCTTTGAGCAACAAAGGCTTGTTGCTTCCTCAGAAAAATCTATTCTAAAAATCTAAAAATTAGACGCGCAAAACCATGAACATTCCACTACTGTTTTTGTTCGCATACTTTTGCAATGTGTGCTTAGTGTACATATCTCTTGAAACATGGCGCTTGTGGGTAACCGCATACGATAAATGTCGATGTTCTGGTATACATAAGCTAGGAAATATGTGGCCATATGTGACACAACAAGAAATTAAATTTATGTAACTGGCTATATTTATTTAGAGACATCTGATAACCAACTAAAATTTATAATATCAGTTTGGAGAAGCTTCTATACTTGTTCACGTCTTATTTTTAATCAATAAGAGAAAAGAACATTAAAATGACGGTCAACCAAACAAAATTACAACTTAATTAATGTCGGAAATCAAAATTAACCGATTCTTCACAATAAGCTAACGTTATGAATAATAAATTATTACTTACAGATTTAGGAATATATCTTTTCAGCATCCATGATCACGAGCAGACTACAATGGGATATGTCTTTATCATTGAGATTTAACATGTATACTAATCGCATAAATAAAAGAAGTAATCGTGATATAAGAAGATTGCCTTTTCTTTATTGCATTTAAAGCCAGACAGCTGTTGGTACACTGGATGGAAAGTGAACACTGACCCCCTTGCTGTGGGGCTGCGGCATAAGAATTCAGCCTCCCCATCTCTTCCCTTGGTTGTCGTAAGAGGCTACTACGGGAAATAGCTACTACTGCACATCTACACAGTGGCGGCCGATAGATGGCGGGATAGCCATCTCTGCTTTTAGATCCCAAAGTGCCGAGACCACCAACGGGCAGCACTCTGCCCTAGTAGGTAGCGGTTAAGAACCGGGGCAGGGGTCAAGAACCCCGGTGGGATTCGGCCCCAACAACAACTGGACCTGGCAACATACAACACACGGACATTGAGAACCGACGATAGCATAATGGGCTGGAAGAGGAGTAAAAAAGTTACGGGATATAACAGGATTATCAAAAGTCAAGACAAGGGAAGGAACGAAATCGTTGAATCCCAACTTCACCACCCAGTGGGCACCAACTGTAAAAGGCGTCGGATTTTTCTTTGGGTCTCTTGTTTTGTTGGAAAGGTGGCGTCAGGTTTTCCCCTCCCGGATATCAAAAGTATTCCCGGAATCTGCAGTATTGCCCCATAACCACTTGAAATTGGGGAGCCAATGTAAATCTCAAGGCCATACATTCCTCTAAAACGCAAACATGGTTGGATGGTGTGGGGGTTTTGCTGGCAGAAAGACGATAACTCAGGGGCAATTTTGAAGTAGGGCAACAACCCAAGGGAAAGTTTAACTTCAGGAATTGAGCTTTTTTTTGAATTTTTCCCAACCCAAGGAAGTGGAACTGGATATCCCGGTGGTTCCGTCAAAAATGGTTTGACTTTACTGCGACCAAACCCAAATTTTAATGATGTTTCTTGGATCCCGGTTAAAACCGGTGCCCGCTAAGAGGCCAATTAAATGAAACATCAGGCTGGAAAGGTCTCCTCCTATAAAAGTCCAGTACTTGTTTCTTGCCCTATCCCAAATGCCAAAGCTTTCAGCTCGGCTTTAAAAGCTAATGCCAGAAACTTGCGACCCAAATTAACCTCAGCTGGTGGAAACGTTACTGGGTCTGGCTACGGCGCACCGCAAACCTAGAAACAAGAACCTTCACATTCGAACCTTTAAAAAGATGGAACATGCGTTATGCCAGGCATTGGCTTCCGGTATGGTGTGCTTCACTTTAAATTTTATTAAGAAGGTTGCTGGCATTCAGTATTGAACTGTTCAGACAAGTCTTCGCTAAGATCTGTCTGTCGGGAAAGCCCTTAAGTTGAAAACCGGGGGGTCATCTCCGGTAGACCAGTTTTATGAGACAATTCTATGGACAGCTCACTCGTCGTCAACCGCTTACTGAGGATGAAGCCAAGATATTGTCAAGTCGCTAAGGGAAGAAATTTAAAAATTAAGATCGCAAACATCTGGTGGGACGGAATTACACCGAGCTTCGGGTGGGTTGGAGAACCGATCTTTTCCTTCAGAGGCTCTTTTTTCTTTTACGGATGGTTTTGGAAGCAAAAAGTTTTGGTGGTGCTGTTCTTCAAGAAAGGTGATAAAGCCCTTGAAGACTACGACCGATTTCCTCCTTGCCCGGATTTGTCCTGCTCAAGGTCATCTTGAATCGTCTCCTTCAGACTTTAGCCACCCGAATAAACCAAAATTTAAAAAAGCCTTAGTACCACAGATATTTAGTGCGGCAGATTATACGAAGACGATGAATGAATCTGCCTTTTATGGGTTTTCTGAAACCTTTGAATCTGTCAAAATTTACCCGGGGGCCTTCAGCGTTGCCAAATTGAAGTAGGTTATCAGGTTTGGGGTTTGTACCCCCGGGTTCCGCTAAATCAGTATCCAATGACCCAGGGTCTTTCCAAACGGGGACCTTAGGATGAACAAGGACAAGAAAAGGTTTGCCTTCTTCCTGTTCCCGGTGGTTGTTGGGAGTGTGCTAAGTTGTTTAACAATTAAATTGGGGAAGTACCATTATAATCCAATTGACCTGATTGAAATTGCTTCACCACCGAAAAACCAAGGGTATGAAAGCCCGCTAAATTACAAGCAAAGTGGCGGGCAATGGGCGCCCACTTACTCGGAGATCCGATAACCTTTAAACAAAGATTTCAGTGGCAGCCCTTCTGGCCATCCGTGTCGGACGCCCCCACTATGAAGAACGGCCTTGCAAATGGGGAGGTGGTGGTCGGTTTGGGGATTGTATCTCGTGGGACTTCGGGGCCTTCTCAACAGTGGGCTCGCAGGCTAAGCGACGACGAGCGACTCCTGGAATTGTCAATTTAAAGGGTAATTTTAAATGCCCAAACGAGCCCAGACATGGGGTTTCCTTTTATCTGGTAATGCTGCTTAGGTGCTTTAAACCGAAACACGTGTTTTAATTTGTTTAAGAAAGATTGAATGTAATTACATATTAAAAATTTAAAGTTTAAAGGTATTATAAACTTGTTAAAAGTAGTGTTTAATAAAACAACCCTTTAAAACAGGACACCAGTTCTTTTCTATTTTTACATAATTAAACTCTTGGCACGTTCCCTAAGTCATCTTAAAAATTTAATTTCCCATTTACACCTTTTTTTTTTTTCAGTTTACTTTTTTCCCACCATCGCCGGTCAAATTTAGAGAATGATTTAGATCCGTTTTTTTGGGGTTTTTCATACAACATCCGGTTACCCGGACAGACCTCATTGTAAGGTTTGGGACACTTCCTGTGATTTCGTGATACTTTGTTTCGTTTCTATTTCGCTCTGCGCAATCAGACGTGTGCAGGGAGTTAGGTGGGCAAATGTTTTATTTTATTTGCGGGGAATTCCCCCGTTTATCGTAAAAGAACAATATTGATAAAATTTTATTCTGTCTTTTTTTAGCTATTCCATTAAATAAATATAATTTAATAATGATGGGTAGATAACTTTAAACTATTTCAAATCTACAAGTAATAATATAAAAGATTATAAGAACTTCATTTAGTTTTCCAATAAAGTTAAAATTTGGGCCCAGATTTTGGTATTATATTAATTTTTTCTAATTTTCTTTAAAACCGCTGTTTTAGTGGACACAACTAAAAAAAGCAATAGTGTTTTACAGCGATAAAGATAAATGGCCATTTTAAAATTACCATGAGAAGTTAGCACAAAAGTTTAAAAACTGAACTCGGCAAACAATTAAACTGTTTTAAGGTTGCACAAAGTTCAATTTACATTTTTTAAAGGGTTAAAAGTAATATTAGAAGTTGAAAATTTTTATAATTAGTTTAAAATTATTTCGAACTTTTATTATGGTGGTTTTTTACATTTTAAATGTTTGTTTTCCAGTACAAAAAAATTAAATAAGAAATAAAAACAAAAAATTCTTTTCAATGCCACTATTCCAAAAAACGGTTATTTTTTTTTTCTTTTAAAGAACATTTACCGCTGGAATTGGGAATTTAACCAAACATTTGAAATTTTTTGTATTATTTTATTTAATTCCTATCCAGTTTGTTTAGATAAATTTAATTGAAAAACATTTTAAATAAAAAAAAAGAAAAGGCGTGTAAGGTAAAAACACGTCTATTTTGTGTTAAAAAAAGCCCTTTTTCAAGTAAAACGATGCAAAATGTCATGGGTTTGGCAAAAAATTTATCTTACCCGCAACAAAACTAAATAAATAACTTTTACACATTATCTTAATTCCGAATTATTCCTATCAAAATCGCCATAACTAAACATCACTAAATCTTGTCATATACTGAATGACCGAAAATATAAGCGAAGTAAAAAATAAACAGTTCCTTTACTAACCGGAGGTTATAGGTTCGAATCCCGAGGGGATAAAATTATGAATGGGGATAAATTTTTTATTGATTTATAGTTGTTTTTAGTGTGTTATTGCAATATGGGGTCAAACACCCAGTTCACTAATACATTTCGGATGGGAAATAAAAGTCTCCGTTAAAAAAATGGATAAGTTACAGAAAAACAGATCAATCTTTAACCAATTCAACTTTTACTACATTAATGGCATTGTTTCTGGCATTGATTCTAGAGTATTTTATCATCATCGACATCCCCCAATTCAAAAAAGAAGGGTTTTTAAAAAATATTTTAAATATTAAAAATCAAGGTAAAATAAATTAAAAAAAAAAAATTTATAAATTTTCCTTTTGGAAAAGAGATTTCTGTGTTGATCAATGTTAAGCTTTCTTGACGTGAGAGACTCGACCCTAACTCAAACACATAAGCGAAGGAATGGGACGTTCGCGGCTACCACTGAATGGTGATCCCGCCTCTCGTTCGAACATGGACGTCCCAGTACAATGCCATGGTCAGTCTTACCCTAGTAATTAATGTTTTAAAATTTTTCCCCAAAAATAAAAATTATGAGAATGATAATCTAAAAGTAAATACATATGGGGGCATAGGGGCCGAACAAATAAATTTTTATTATAAGTGTTATAATGAAATTTATTATATATATTATTAAACATAGTAAATATTTAGAATGTATTGATAAAAAATACATTAAAAATAAGGATCATTTTTAACAGCGAATTTTAATGGAAATTAAATGTTACTTGGAGGCATCATATTACAATCAAGGGGTGAAAGACACAAGAAACTGGAATTTTTCCGTATGGCAATCAATGTTAAGGCCAGAAATTTAAAATGGTTCTGGCCCTCGGGTTTATTAATAAAACTTTTCCGGCATGGAATTTCCGATTAAAACTTCAGAACCATCAAGAACAGATCAAGATGGTTCCTTGTACATCTGTGCTGGAATTTTATTGAATTTTTAAAAAAAAAGGGACGAAAAAATTTTACCTGTCAGCGTAGAAGGAAAAAAAAAAAATAGCTAATTTATTTTGAAAGCATTTTAATTTTCAACTGATAGTGATTAAATAATAAATATAATCAATCAGACAGTTATGACTCAGGTTCATCCGGTGTCGTTACTTGAAAAATAGAAATCTTTTAAGAAAAATAACGGGTAAGTCTCCGGGGCATGATGGGTTGTATAGAAACCTTTTGTAGGGGCCACATATTTGTCAAGTTTTGCTCGGTTTTCAATCTCGTTAAGGATTGCTCACCCAAAAGGAGCTTATTCAACATTTTTGGCCTTTCCGAAGAAAATACGGGTGATATATCGAGCAGTTTGACCCATTTCGTTAGCTAAAGTTAAAAGGTCGCAAGTCACTTATGCCTTAGGGGTATAAATAATGACGATGGGGCAGTTCGGGTTGGACCAAGGTATCAACCGTATGGCTTTTTCCATTAAAATTAAGGTAATTCCAACAACGAAACATCCTTTGCTTGTTTCCTGCCTGGGTCCGCCTTTGTACCCTGGCGCAAACTTGGGAAAAGCTACGAACCAAGGCGGGCCCCAGCTGAGGTTGTGGACCTGCTCGGATCGGTACCGTGACAGACCAACAGCGTCCGGTGGGGCGCCGAGCTTCTGACATCACCGCCTCTCCGGGGGGTGAGGCGGGGCCCCTGACCTCCCTTTTGGAAGTTTGATCTGGAGCTGAGCGGCCCCGTGGGGCTAGTCGTCGATAAAATCGAGCAGCTGACGATATGGGCGGCCTGATCAAAGGAAAGAAAACTAAAATTTGGAAAGGTATTTCGACCTTTTCACATCAGTTAATATATAATCAAAAGGCCGTTGTGATATTTGATCGGGGGGACCTAAGCGTCCTCAAGTATATCTTAATGGACAACAAGTTAAAATAATTGAAATTTCAGGTATCGAACATAAGTACGTCCAATCTAAAAGAACGCGGAATAGAACGACAGAGGCCTCCTTGTGGGTAAATAAAGAAAGTTCTATAAATCTTTCTTGACGGAAAGACCTTTTGTTTTTGTAGACTTTAACATTCCTCAAGACTGATTACAAAAACACATGAACATCCGTGCCGGTATAATAACGTTTTTAGACACCTGATGGGTTTAAAGCGTTTTTGGCCCTTTGAAATTTCCTGAGTCCCCTGACACATTTAACACTATTCAGCGAAAAGAAAGCTTCAATATCTAAATTGCTTGGTAAAATTTTGAAGGATTCAAGAGATTGAACAAACAAAAATGTATAAACGATGGATAAAAAAGTTTGCCTAAAATGTTGGGGTGTGTGTGTTCTTATCATCTAAACGTGGAAACCATTTTATATATAGTTTATCATTTATAGATTCTTTTTTTTTTTTTTAATTTAGTTTCACTTTATTTAACCTTTATGAATATGGATTAGTTCTGCAAAAAGATTTTTATTATTATTTATATTTTACATCTTTTTATTTTTCACTTTTCAGGGGCTCAAATCTTTTACGGCTTTTCCCTAAAACATTTTAAATTGAAAAAAAAACAAATTTGAAAAATTTCTAACAACTCAAGTATTTAGTATGGCGCTTTTAAAAGAAGGTAGGTAATGGGATAAATTTGAAAGATTTTTAAGACTTTTGTAGGGTTTGGGGAACGGTCCAGTGGCTGAAATAATATTGGTTAGTTTAACTTATCTACCCATGGGTTTTTATTTTTTTATGGTTATTTTTAAGGTCATGGCTGTTCCTTAATTTTTTAAATTTTTTTTGTTTTTGTAAATTTTTCATTTCGTTGTTTTAAATTTGTTAAAAATTCGGGTTGTATTTTGCGTTGAATGAAATTAGTTGAGTGGTAAGTTTGATTAGAAAATGAAGGGTTTTATCTCTTGTTGTGGGGTTTTGGAATCGATGATACCCCTCCCTTTTTTTGGAAGTCAAAGTTTGGCAACATTTTGGGAGGGTTTTCTGTTTAGTATTTGGGTTGATATTCGGTTTTTTGAGGCGTTTCATTTTGGAAAAGTAGGTAGGGATCAAAGGGTTAATATTTTTTGGGTTAAGGTGGTTTTTTATTTTGTGAATTTTTTAAATTTTTAAGGGTTGTTTTTGTTTTTTCTGTTCTATGTATTGGTAAAATCCCCAAAATTTTGCCTTTAAATGTTATTAGTTTATATATTATGAATTTTAATTTTGAAAATGTTTGGCGTTAGTAAAGTTTGATTTTTGGGAAACTTGTATGAAGTTTAATTCACCATTTAAATAAGGTTAATTGTAAATTATTGTGAGTTTTGAAAACAATATGATAAGTCTAAAAAGGATTTAAACTAAAAATTTAGCGCTTAAAAATAACTCACATTTGTTTGGGAAGCCCCGTTCAATTTTTTAATTAATTTTGCCTAATTATAAAATGGAAAAATTTAGATGTTGGTTTAAAATAAAAAATAAAACCGGAAGTAAACGGTCAATTTTTTATAGTCAATTAAACCCGTTAAAATTTTTTTAATTTTAATGGGTTTGGTAAAACCAATTTACAAGTTTCCCAGCCTTAAAATTTTGGAACATTTTTTTGTAATAAAGTTGCTTTAAATGGTTATAAAAGGCTATTTTTGATTTATAATTTTTTTTTTTTAGAGAGGCCAATTTGCTGGATCGGTGCTTGGTTTTTTGGGAATGAGGGTTAATATTTCTACATCAAATAATAATAATTTGTTTTAATGTTATAATTTAAAAAGAAAATTTTTTTCTTTTTGTTAGCAAAATAACAATTTAATTTATTTCAAAAATTTTAAACCCTTTTTTTTGAGGGGTCAGGGAAGCCGGGTCAAATTACTTTTAATGTAAATTTCCGAAAGGCGAGTAATAAATACCCCTAAAAAAAAAGGTACCAAAAATTCTAGCGAACGATTAAATCGTTATTTTTTTTTGAGTTTTAACCAGAAACACCGAATCAACAAAATTTTCAAATTTAAAATTAAAAGGGAAAAATTTTAAAAATAAAAAAAATAACCCTTTCAAAAACCAGTTAAAAAACTATTAAAGTAAACATATTTTTATAGGTTAATGAACTTTTTTTATTTTTCCCTTACCTCAGGTGATTTTGTCCTTTGATAAATATTAAAAGATATTAAAAAATTTAGTCTCCGTGAAGGGCCTGGAAGCCAAACGTGATTAAATATAACCCCAACCCAAGTTAGTAGAGATAGTAAATTAATGCATAATTTAACCGAAATAAATTTATAATATTTTTGAGGCCAATAAAAATTTATTATTCGTAATTACCTTTAACCTCTTTTTTTAAAAAGAGAGAAAAAGGATTAAAAGAAGGCAACCAAAAAGGAAATTATTAAAATGTCACATCGATATACAGGTTTATGATAATTTATTACCCGTTTAAGAAAAACAGGTAAGACGTCAAAATTTCTTTTACTTGATTTATGTTACCCATGATTATCTTAAATTTATCTGCTTTAACCCGGTGGCAATTTTATACCCTCCGATTGGGGAAAAGCTCATTCTCCCGCGGTTTGTAAAAAGCTACCACCAGGAATTTTCTTAAATGCCGGCTTTGATGGCAAAAATTGTTTAAAATCTAAAAAAAAGGGAAATAAACCTTTTGTTTTAAAAGAGGACTTCCGGTTTGGGGGCAAAGGGTTTGAACTGTGGCAATAATAATAACCCCCAGCAAATGGCCGAAGTTTTAAGATAAAAAGGGAAGGGTTAAATTTCAATTAAAAAGAAGGCGAAATCGGGAAAATTCCCAACCTTACAAGTGGGGAATCAAACTTACCGGGGCCGGACAAGTTCAAACATTTTACTTTGGTAATTTTGCAATACCGGTTGGAGGTCCCCTTGTGGATCCCCTTTTAAAGGGGACCCTTGGGTGGGACCACCACGGTGCCATTTTACCGCAAACATGTGTGAAAAATATAGTTTCCTTTGGAAAAGGGCGTAAGCCAGGAATTTTGGGAACCAAGGACCCAACACCCTTGTCCGGGTGGCATAAATTTTAAAAATGGCCATGGACTCAACCCCGAAATTAAATTTATGTAATGGCATATTTATTTAAGAGCTTGTTTAAACCTTCAAAAATTTATAAAAATCAGCTGAGAGCTTTAAGTTTACTTTATTTTAATTAAAAGAAAACTTTAATGACTAACCAAACAAAATTACAATTTAATTAAGTCGGTAAAATTCCGTTATTCACTAAGTTTAACGATGAATAAAAATTTTACTTCGATTTAAAGATAATCTTTTCCACGATAGGGGACTCAAGGGAATGCTTACTTGGGTTTAACTGTTAATAACCAAAATAAAAGAATTTCCGGATATAAAAATTTCCTTTTCTTTTGGGCAAAACCAGCACTGTTGACGATAAATGAACCTACCCTGTGTGGGATTGGGATAAATTCAACCTCCATCTCTTCCCGGGCTAAGGTAACGGGAATTAATGCACTCTAACAGTGGGGCCGATAGATGGCGGGAAATCTTGGGGTTTCGAAATCCCAAAGTGGGAGACCTTTGCCCGGGGCTCTTTATTCCCGTACGGAGGGTTTTAAAGGCAGGGAAAGGGTTGAATTTCCCGGGTGGGATTTGGCACCAAAAGAAACTGGCCTGGCCTTTAAAAGGAAATTTTGAGAACCAGATAGAAATGGAAAAAAGTAAAAATTACGTGGGAATAACAGGATTATCAAAGTCCTAAGATGGAAAGGAACCCTAACTTAATCCAACTTTACCCCGCGTCTTAATTACCAAGGAGGGTCGGTTTTTCCCAAAGCCCGTTGCCCTTGTTAAATCGAAAGGTTGTCGTCAAATTGCTTTACCCCATCTGGATACAAAAACGAATTGTAAGGTCATGCAGGATATACCCGGTTTGTTGGGGGTTGGCCAATGTTGAAATTCCGAGAAATTCCTCTAAAACCAATAGGTGGATGGGATGGGGGATTTAACGAAAAACCAAGGGATGCGCAGTGGGCAAATTTGAAGTAAAGGCCAAGGGGGGGAACAGCTGGCCTCTTTGGGAGAAGATTTTTATTTTGATTTTTTCCTAAAAAGCCCCAAGAAGTAACGGTTCAGTCCCGATGGTTCCCAAAAGATTTATTTTCTGCGACCAAAGCCTATTTAAGATGCTTGACACAAGGAAAACCGGGATCCCTGGACTTTAAAGGAATTAAAAAACATAAGGCGGGGGTTCTCCTATAAATCCAGCTAAATTAGTTTTTGGTTTAAATGAAAACCAGTAAAGTTAAAGTTCTAATCCAAAACTTGAGCAGGGAAAAAAAACCCACTGGGGAACTTCCTATTTACTAGGTTCTACGGGCGGGCCAAACCGAAAAAAATTAATCCATTTTAACCTTTAAACAAATAAATTTATCTCTTATGGCCAACTCAAGTTTATGGTTGATTGGCATTTTAATCTCCTATAAATTTAGGGAAGAACTGAAAGGATTAGTATTGAACTGTTCAACAATCTCGCAAGGGACGTTGTCGGGCAAAGCCGTAATAAGGAAAGATGTGGGGCCGTCTTCCCCAAAAAGAACAATTTTAATAAAATTGTCGGGCCCCCCATTAAATTTTATATGTGGGAAGTCCACAAAATAAAATTTTGAAAAATTAAGATAAAGACTTAAATTTTAAAAAAATTGGGCAAATATTTTGTTTAAAATTTTAATTTCTCAAGGATTTCCCCAAAGGCAAAGAAGTTTGTGGTGCTGTTTTTAAAAAGGTGATAAAAGTTTTCTTTGAAGGGAAACCATTTCCCTGTCCCCAAAATTATGTTTTGGTTCCAAAGTCATTTAATTTTTAAATTAAAAATAATAAATTTAAAAGCCTTGGTAACAATATTTACGCCCAAGATTACAAAGATATAATGTAATTCCTTTACAATTTTTGGAATAAAAATTTGAATTTCAAAATTTGGGCTTTAAAACATTTTTAAATTTGAAATTTAGGAATTCAAGTTTGGTGTTTTAAAAAACACCTTACAAGAGTATTTCCCGCCTAACAGTGCTTTCAAGTGGACCTTAATGAAAAAAAAGAAAAGTTAGTAAAACGCCATTAGGTGGTTTTGGGAGGCCATTGGTTGGAATTTTCCCGGGAAATATCCAAGTAACTTCCACGCGGATTCTTTTAATCTATCCAATCCCAAAAACCGGGATACAACCCTAAAACTTGGCAATGGGAATGCCCCATTAAGCTAAAATCGTAACCTTAACAAATTTAGTTCTGGATCGAGGGGAGAATTATGGAAGGTTTTAATGTTTAAGGTGGGAGGTGGCACAAGTTATCCTTGCATTGGGAGGTTAAAGAACATGGTTGCACAAAAGGAAACAGAAAAACAGTCAATCTTAAACATCCTCCTAAAAGGCCGGCCGAGACAGGGTATTTTTATCTGAATCCCCTTGGGCTTTAACCAAAACGGTTTTTATTTTTTAAAAATTAATTAATTATATTAACAAAGGTTTAGAAGGCCTAAAATTTTACAAAATAAAAAGTTTTAAAAACTTGCCTTTCAGGGATGGGTTTTTTCTTTTTTTCTTATCTTTTAAACTACGGGCAGCCCAATAAGTTCGCAAAAATTTGACTTTTATTTAAAATTTTGTTTTTAATTTATTTAGTTTATTTTTTTATGGCCCAAAAAAAAAGGGTTAAATTATTTAAAATTTTGGGGAAACTTTTATTTGTTTGGTTATTTTATATAACTTTTCCCGCCACATGAACCTATTGAAAAATGGCAACTTCCTTATTTGTAATTTTTGTTTTATTTGTTTGGGTAACCGCGTTTCCGAAAACATTTAAAGGGAAATTGTTCTAATTTTGGGAACGGGTTCCCGTTTATGGGAAAAACTTTGGATTTTGGCTTTTTGCACCAAAAAAATTTAATTTTTAATAGGGTAATAACCAAAAACCCAAAAAAATTTGTTTGTTAATATAAAAATTTAAAATTATTTTTTTCAAAATTTTTAAAAAATTTGGGGCCCGTATTTGGTTTTAAATTTTCTTTCTAAATTAAAAATTTTTAGGGACAAACCCAAAAAAAATTGTTTTTTCGAAATTTTAAAATGATTGGCCTTTTAAAAATTTAAAAATTCAAAATTTGGAAATTAACAAAAATTAAATTTTTTAGTTACCAAAGTTAAATTTTAATTTTTTAAATTTTAATTTATAGTTAGAACTTTGTTTTTTTATAAAAATTTTGAACTTTTTAATTTTTTATTTAAATTTATAAATGTATTTCCGTTTTCCATTACAAAAAAAATTAAATAAAAAAAAGTAAAATATTTTTTCAATTATTTTTAAAAAAAAGATTTTTTTTAATTTTTTAAAAAATTCACTGGAAGGAAAGAATTTCAAGACTATTGCCCAATTTTTTGTTTTTTTGCCGAATTCCCCATCCATTTGGCAAATTTAATTTGGGAAAACATTTTCAATTGAAAATAAAAGAAAAAGGGGAAAAAACAGTCAATTTTTGGAAAATAAACCCGTTTATCAAAAAGCGCTGCAAAATTAAAGGAATTTTGGGAAACAAATAAACAAAAAACGGATAAACAAAAAAAAAAATTTACTTAACCCTTATTTTAAAAACGGGGGAAATTAAACTTTTTCCAAATTCTTTTTTATGTGCCTTCAAAGTTTAAATTTATTTAACAAAAGGGGGGTTCGCCCCAGGGGAAAAATTAGATGGGGAAAATTTTAATTGATTTATGTTGTTTTTGGGGTTTATCAAAGGTAACACCAGCCACCATAGGGGTTGGGTTTTAAAAAATAACGGTGCCCCCAAAATGGAATTAAAAAAAAGTTTTTAAAAACTTTTTTTCCCGGGGGTTTAAAGGAATTTTAAAAAATTTAAACGGAAAAATTTCCAAAGTAGCAAAGAAAACCCTTTTTCAAAATTTTCCTCTTATTTTCAAAAAAATTCAAAAAAAGGTTTTTTAATTTGGGGAAAAAAGGGAAAAAAGTTTGGCCAAAATTAAAAAGGAACCCCTTTTAAAAGGCCCCCCCTTTTACTTTTTTAAAAAAAAAAATTTTTGCTAGTAAAGCTTTCCCTTTTGAAATTTTTTTCCCAAGGATTTAAAAGTTTTTAAAAATTTTGTGGCTTTCCAAAAATTTAATTTTTAAAAACTTTAATTTACCAAAAAAAAAAATTTTTAAAAAAAAATTTTTTTTAAAATTTTGTTTAACCCAATTTTCCTTGGGCGTTTTTGGGGTAAAAATTTAAATTGTTTAAAAATTTTTAGCCCCATAGTAAAAAATTCGGAAAAATGTTTTTTCAAAGGGAAAATTAAATTTTTAAATCCCTTTTAAAAAAAGGAACTTTTTTTTATTTAAAAAAAAATTTTTAAATAAAAAAAAAGGGGGCTTTTTATGGGGTAAAAATTATTTTTTCCCCTTTTGGGGGGGCCCCTTTAAATGACTAAAAACAAAAACAATTTTTTAAAAAATGGGCGGACAAAAACCCCCGAAAAACCAAAAAAAACCTTTTGAAAAAAATTTTATTTAGTTTTAAATTTTAAAATTTTTTAAAAAAAAAAAACCAAAAAAAACCCGGCGAAAACAATGGGAAAAAATTTTTCTTTAACCCGGATTTTTTAAAAACCCATGAAAAAAATCCCAAAAAAGTTCCCCCTTTTTTTTAAAAGGGGTTTTTTTTTCTTTTTTCCTTTTAAAAAATTTAAAACCCCCCCAAAAAATTTTTTTGGGTAAAAAAAAAAAGGGGCCCTTTTTCCCTTTTTAAAAAATTTTTCCAAATAAAAATTCCCTCCCCTTTTTCCCCTGGTTTGTGTTTTTAAAAAAAAAAGTTTAAAACCCAAAACCAACCCAAAATGGGGGAAAAATTTCGGGAAAAAAACCTTTGGGTTTTTTTAAAGAAAAAAAAAAAAAACCCGGGCCCCCACCAAGGGGGAAAAAAAAATTTTTTGGTATTTTTCCTTTTTAGCAAAAATGGGGGTTTCAAAGCCCAAACGAAAAAAATTTTTAAATTTTTCCCCAAAAAGGGGGATTTTTTTTTTAAAAAAAAAAACAAAAAAAAAAGGAAACCTCCCCAAAAACAAAAAAACCTTGGGAAAAACCCGCCCGAAAAGCTTTAAATGGGGGAAAAAAAAGGGGAAAAAAAATGGGCAAAGACAAAATTTAAACGGTTTAAAGCCTAAAAAGGGGGAAAAAGGGAAAACGGGTAAAACCCTTTTTAAATTTAACCTTTTTTCCACCCTTTGGGGCCCAACCTTTTAAAATTGGATTTTATTTCCCTTTTTGGGGGAAAAATTTTGTTAAGAATTTTAAAAATTTTAAAAAATTTTGTGGGGCCCCAAAAATTTTTTTTAAAAAATTTAAAAATTTTTGATAAAAAAACATTTCTAAGGCGGAATGTCCCAAAAAAATTTTTTCCCCAATCTTTAAAAATTTTAAAAATTAAGGAAAAACCACGGGGCAAAAACCCCAAAAAGCTTTTAAAATGGTTTGGGGTTTTTTGGGGAAAAAAGGGCAAAAAAATGGGGAAAAAACAAAAAGGTTTTTTGGGTGGGTTTAAAAAAAAAAACCCAAGGGAACCGGCCCTTATGGGTTAAGTTTATTTTAATTTTCCTTAAAAAAACGGGAATTAAAAGGGCTTTTAAAAATAGGGAAATTTTGGGGAAAAACCCTTTTTTTTTTTTCTTTGGGTTTAAAACCCAAAAGGAGCCAAATTAAAAATTTGGGTTTAAATTTCCCAAAGCCCTCCTTTAATTCAGAAAGGGTTTTCACCCATTTAATAAAAAATTTAGGCCTTTAGCTTGGGTTTTGGTTTATTTGGGCCCGGGAAACCGATTTTTCCCAAAAGGGACCGGGAAACCCCCAAAACAAAATCTTTAAACCTTTGGAAAACCTGGGGGGGAAACCTCGTAAATTAAAAAGTGGGACCAAGGGGGCCCAAGTGAGTTTTAAACCTTTAATTGGGGGGCCCGCCCCGTTGGGAAGACTTCGAATTAAAGGGTTTTTCGGGTGGAGGGGAATTTCCATCCCTTTTTGACCGGGACAGAGTCGGCCCTTGGGTAAAGTGGGCAAACCCACGATGAAAGGCCTTCATTTCGGGGTAGAAAACTTCAATTTAAAAAATTTTTAAAGAAAATTAAATTCAAAACCGGGTTTAATTTAGAAGGCCCTTTTAGGGTTTTAATAACCCAAAATTTTTAAAGGGAAAAATTTTTTCCCCAAAAAGTATTTAAAAGCACAAAAAACCAATTCCTTTTGGGATTAAACCCCCTTTTCAAATAAATTTTTTCGTGGGGGTTTTGTTTTTAAAAACCTTAACAAATTTTAGTTTCAAAAAACCCTGATTGCCTTTTTCTTTTTACCTTGGGAAACTTTTGAGCAAATTTAAACCTTTTTTTAGCCCAAAATTTTAGGAAAGGGCAAATTTTTTTTTGTTTGCCCAAAAATTCCATTAAAATTAAAAAGTTTTTTGGGAAATTTAAAATTAAAAGGAAAAAAGGGGTTTTTTTATAAATTTGGTTTTTAAAGGGTTAAATTTTAATTTTTTTGGGGAAAAATTTTTTTAAAACTAGTGGATCTTTTCCAAAGGGAAAAAAAATTTTAATTTTTTTTCCCTTTAGGGGGCCAAAATTTTACACTTGGGTAAAAAAATTTTTTGGAAAAAAAATTTTTCATTTTTTAAAATTTAAAGTTTTACATTTAAAAAAAATTTTTGAAAGCCAAGGGGTTTTTTTTGGGGTTTTTGGGCCCTCCCAAAAAAATAATAAAATTTTTTCGTACAAACCCGGGTTTTTTCAATTTTGAAAATCCCAGGTAAGGGTTTAAAACCCCCAAAAAATTTTTGATTTTTTGTTTTTTATGTTAGGTTTTAAAAAAAAAAATGTTTAAAAAGTTTTTTTAAAAAATTAAAGTAAATCAAATTTTAAAATTTTAAAAAATGGTTCGGCGAAAATAAATTTAAATTTTTAAAAACTTAACCTTTAAACAAAAAATTTAAATTTTTAAATTTAATTTCTTTTCAAAAAAAGGGTACCCCAAATTATTGTTTAAAATAATTTTAAATTTAATTTTTTTTAAAACCTATCCCAAAAACCAAATTTTAAATTATAAAGCGTTAAAAAATTTGGGGTTTAAAAACAAAACAAAAATTTAAATAATTTAAAATTTTAAAATTTTTATTTGGAATTTTTTTTGGGGGTTTTTAATAATTTTGGGAAATTTTTATTAAGAAAAAATTTTTTTATTTTCGGTTCCTATTTAGGAAAAAAAAAATTTTTTTTGTAAAAATTTTTTCTTTGTTTTAATTTATTTTATAAAATTTAAAGGGTAAAAATTAAAAAATTTATTTGTGGGAAATTTGGGTTAAAAATTCCATGTCTAAATTTTGGGGTTTTTGTTATTAATTTTTAAAAAAATTTTTAAATTAAAAAAAGGGTTTTTTGGCAAAGTTTGGAAAAATTTTAAAATTTAAATTTAAAATAAAATTTTTTTAAACCAAAATTTAAAATTTGTAAAAAAAAAATTTTTTGGGTTCAAATTTTTAAAATTAAAATTTTTTTAAAGTAAAAATTAAATAGGTTAAAGGAAAAAAAATTTTCCCAAAACCCAAAAAAATTTTTTAATTTTTATTTTTTAATTTAAAATTTTCAAAAACCCCAAATCAAAAATTTTTTTAAGGGTAAAAAGTGAAAAACCCAAAAAATCCAAAAAAAATTTAAAGGAAATTTTTTTTAAAATAATTTTTTAAGGATTTAATTAAAAATGCGAATTTTTAATATGCGTTCAAATTTGTTTGTAAAAATTTAAAAATCATTAAAGGGGGAAAAGGCGTGTGGTTTCCGGTTTCGGAATAATTTTCAAAAAGAAACCAAATAAAATTAAGAAATTTGGGGGAAACAAAATTTAAATTGAAAAAAACAATAAAAAAAATTTACAAATTTAAATTTATTCCCGATTTACCCAACCCTTTTTTTAAAAAAAAAGCATAAAAGTTTTCCCAAAAGGTTCGCCTTTATAGGAAAGGTTAAAAAGGGGGAAAAAAGGGGAAATTTTAATTTTTAAAAAGGTTTGGGGGTAAAAAGGGGCCAACCCCCCATCCAAATAATTTGGGGTTTTTTCCCCCGCCACAAAAAATTCGGCAATTTTTTTAAAAAAAATTTTTAAAAAAAAATTTTTTCAAATTAAATTTTAAAAAGGGTTTTTTTATTGGGAATTTCCCCTTCCTAAAATTTTTAAATAAAAATTAAAATTTAAAAAATCAAAATTTTAATTTTCTTTTTGGGGGGGGCGGGGTTTTCAGAAAACTTTGGGTTTAAAACTTTCGGGGAAAAAAAGCGGGAATGAGTTTTCCAACCCAAAGGGGTAACCTAAATGTTACTCCATGGGTTAAAATAAAAATTAAATTTTTAAACTTGAAATTTTTTAAACCCAATTTTTAAACCCAAATAAAAATTTTAAAGGGGAATATTTTTAAATTTTAAATTGCAAGAAAAAGAAATTATAATTTAAAAAAAATTTATTTAAAATGAAAAAATTAAATTTTAAATTTTGTAAAATAAAATTAAATTAAATAATTTAAATAAAATTTTAAAGAATTTTTTTTTTTCAATTTAATAAATTTTAAAAAAGCTGAAAAAATAATTTAAATAAAATTTTCTTTTAAATAAACCCTTTTTTTGGGCCCAAAAAAAATTTGGGAAAAACCCCAAAAGGGAAAATACCCTGCTTTTAGATGGGCCCGAATTAAATAAAATTTTGTTTGGTTTGGGGGGAATCCTGTGGGGGAAAATGAATTTTTAAAAACCAAAGTTTTAAAGGAAAGGGATGCTTTGGGGGTTTTAGCAATTTTTTTGGTTTAAAAATTTTTTTAAAAATTTCCCTTGGGGTTTATGGGTTCCCAACCCCCGGAATTTGAGGAAAAGGGGAAATTTTTTGGAAAGGGAAGGTAATTCGGGGAAAAGGGTTTGGAAAAAAGGGTTTAAATATTTGGGTTTTTGGGCCGCCTTTTCCCCGGGGGGCTTTAAAAAGGCTTTTAAAATTGTTTTGGGCCTTTTTAAATTTCGGGGGAAAGGGGTTTTCCCTTTTTGTTGTTTGTAATCTTTTCCCCATTTAAATTGTTTAAATTTAAAATGGGAATCTTGATGGTTCCCAAAAGGGCTAATTTTAAAGGGTTGGGTTTTAAAAAAAAAAGGGCCTTTTTTGGGATTTTTTGAAAGGGGCCCAAGGGAAAACCTTTAAAAGCGGGGGTTTAAAGCTTTAAATTTTGGCCCTTTAAAAAAAGAAAGGCCGTGGGGTTTAATTTTCCCTTTCTGGGGTAAAATTTTCTTTAACCAAAATTAAAAGGGAGTAAAATGAAAGGAAAAGGTCTAGGGAAAAATCTCTCTTTAAACCCCCGGTTTGGCCTTCCAAAAGGAAAACTTTCGTTTTGAAAATTTTTTTATTTTAAAAATTTCAAAATTTAAAAAAAAGGGAAATTGGTTTTTCGGGGGCTTTTTTGGGTTTAAACCCAAATAAACCAAAAAAAATTTTTTTAAATTTCTATTTTCCCCTGGAAAGCCCTTAAAGCAAACGCAAAAATTTCAAAAAAATTTACTTTTTTTAAACGGAATTCATTTTTTTATTTAAGAATTTATTTTTGGGGCTAAAATTTGGGAAAATAACAAAAAAATAGGGTTTTCCTTAATTTTTTAAATTGGAAAAAATTTTTCCCCTTTAAAATTTTTGAAACCATGAACCAAAAAACCCAAAAAAATTTAATTTATTTAAAGGTCTTTAAAAATTAAATCGTTGGGGGAAATTTTACCAAAAAATAAAGTGGGGAAAATTTTCCTTTTGTTAAGGGTTTTTATTTTTTAAATTTGTTTCCCAAAAAAAATTTTTATTTTCCCCGGGGTTTTTTTAAAAATTTTTTCCTAAACCAAATTTTTTTTGAAAAAATTTTATTTTTTTAAATTTTTTTTAACTTTTTTTATTTTTAAAAAATTTTCAAGGGAAACTTCCCATTAAAAAGGGAAAAAAAAACCCTTTTAAAAACCCAATTTAAAGGATTTTAAAAACTTTTAAGGTAAATTAATGATATTTGGGTTTTTTAAAAATTTTTATTTGAAAGGTTTGTCCCAAAAGGGGTTTTTCCCCTAGAAAAAACCCACAAATTTTTAAAAACATGGTGGGTTTTGGGAAAAAAAATTTTTCCCCAAATTTTATTGTGGGGGTGTTTTTCGGTAAATTTGCTGGGAAAATAACCCAAAGAAATTTGGGTTTTAAAATTTAAATTGAGGTTTTCTAAAAAATGGGGAAATAGGGGGTACAGCCTCCCCCTTTTTGGGGGCAAGGGCCCCGGGGAACCCTTTTTGGAAGGTTTTTTGGGACTTTTTAAAGTCTATTTTTCCCCCGGTTGGGAAAAAATTTAAAGTTAAGGGGGCCGGGTTAAATGGGGAAAGGTTTAAGGGTTTAAATTTGTGGGGGGCCTTGTCAGAAAATTTTGGGTTGGGTTTTTGGAAGGAAAATTTAAAATACAAATTTATAGCCCATTTCTTTATTTTTAAAAGGGGGGAAAATTTGTTTTCCCTTTTTATTTAAATTTTGTAAAAATTCTATTTTAAAATTTTTAAAAATTTAGGATTAATTTTAAATTGTAAGTTAAATTGCATTTTTAAAAAATTTAAATATAAAATTTAAAATTTAAAAAATTTAAAGCAGAAAAGCCCAAAATTTTTTAAAATAATTTAAATTGGTTTTAAAAGTCTTTTTTTTTTAATTTCCTTTCTTAAATTTAAATTTTAAAGTTTTTTTTAAACCTTTAAAAAAAAAGCCAGAATGGGAAGGAGTTTTTTTTAATTATCCATTTTTAAAAAAATGACCTTTTGGAAATAGGCGAATTTTGGTTTCGGCTTTGTTTAAATTTTTTTTAAAAATTTGGCATAAATTTGGTTTAAGGGGAAAATTAAAGGGGTTATAAAATTTTGTTGTAAATTTTAAGGGGAAAATTGAAATTTTAAAACAAAATTTGTTAAAAGTTTGTTTTTACATTTTTAAAAATTTAAATTTTAAGAAAAAAAATTTTTTAAATTAATTTATAAAAAAAAAAATTTGGCCCTTATTTTAAAAACCCAGAAAATTTTTAATTTTTTTTTAAATTTTATTTTCCCTTTGGGAAAAGGGCCATTTGTGGAAAAAAAGGAAAATGTTTTTAAAATTGATAAAAATAAAGCCAAAATTTTTTAAAAAAAGGTTACCAAAAGTTTAGGAACAAAAACCTTAAATTTTTTAAGGTTCCCCAAAAAATAAAAAATATTTAATAAAAAAAAAAATTTTGGTTAAAAAGAAAATTTTAAATTTTAAAAATAGTTAAATTTATGTAAATTTATTTTCCCCTTTAAAAAAAATTTTTAAAAAAACCCTTTAAAAAAATTTGGTTTTTCTCAAAATTTTTAAATTGGTTTAATTTCTTTTAAAAACTTTAGTTGGTTGGATTAAAAACCAAAAAAAATTTCCCTTCTAAAACCAGTTGTTTAATTTAATTGGAAAAATTTTAAAAAAAAAAAAAATAAAACCCAAAAACAAAAAAAAGTGTTACTTTCCCGTGAAAAAGTATAATTTTAAAAAAAACGACACCCAAAACGGAAAAAAACTTTAACTTTATCCCACTTTAAAGGTAATTTAAAATTTCCCAAAAAACGCAAGAATTTTTTAAAATAAAAAAAGTTTCCCTTTAAACCGATTTCTTTTAATAAATTTGGAAAGATTTTTTTTGATTAAGGTTTTAAAGGGTTTTTAAAACTCCAAAAAGTTTCCCCGGGTTGGTTTAAAAAAGAAAACTTTGGTTGCAAAATATTTAAAATTAAAAAAAGTAAATTAAACATTTTTTTAAAAAGCAAGTTTCTTTGGGTTTAAAATTTTTTCCCGACTTCCCCTAAATAACCTATTTGAAAGGCAAAGTTTTTAAATTTTTTAAAATTTTCACAACCGGGGCAAAATTTCAAGAAAAAACAAGACCCATTCAACTGGCCCCTTTCCAGGGCCGGGGGAAAGTTGGTAAAAACCCAGGGGCCACCCCGAAAGGGCCCGGGAAGGAGTCCTTCAACGTTGGGTGGAGCCCCCCGGGGCCCCTTCAGGGAAACCAGGGGAAAATTAGCCTTCCTTTAGAATTTGCCAGTTTTTCCCGGCCCAAAAAAATTTTTAAAAAAAAAAAAAAATAGGGGGGAGGAAAAAAAAATTAAAATTTAAAATTGTTTAGCGTTGGTCTACAGAACTTTCCGACTCTAGCGGTCGCCAGTTCAGCGGCTTATGTGACAGGCCTAATGCCACTTCAGCTAACTGATCCTGTGGGATATATCGTTATCGGCTATATCATAAATGTCACGCTGAGTATTTAGATTAGCAATTGAATTGACAGATGGAAAGCCAATCGCACTGCAGTAACCGGTTTACGATGGCAGCGAGTTGCGAGGATCGGCAGTCTTGGCGTTTATTGTAAAAACTGGTTGCCAGAAAATGGATAAAGGCAGCTAATAATGATTATGATGATCATTTATAGTCCGATGGGGTGAATAACCAACACGACCGTAGACACATTAGGCGCAGGATCTTTTCGTCTTATATTTTACAAGCAATTGGCTGATCTACCCGCATTACTCAAATCAAGTGGAAAAAAACCAATTAAAAGTTGTTAAGTCCTCCTAGGATTCGAACACACGACCTATGTATTCTGAAGCTCAATCTAAACCAGAACTAAAAAACGAGCTACGGGGGCAGAAAATACTATGTTTAGAGAAAGACGGATGTTGCGTGCAATCGTGACGTTTAGACTTTACTTCGAGCACGCAATTCATTCAGTGCGTGCGGCATTGTGCGAGGTTCATTAATTAAAGTGTTTAAAAATTCAGCGTTTCAAATCACCTTTCGCGCTGCAGACTTTTATTGTGTATCTTTTATTTTATTAAATGTTTTATTGGTCTTTGTCAATACTATAAATATTGGAGCGTTAAATTTACAGCTTTATCAGATTTCATTGCGTCAAACGTAAAAATTAAAACAGTTGAGGCTGGAAAATTTTATGAACATTGATATTGAATTGAAATAAATAAAAGCAATGAAAATCCTTAAATTGATTTTATTATACTGATCAATAAAGAGTCCTGGTATTATTACGTGTTAAAATTATTTTGGGCGTACAATCAGAAAATAAATTAAAAATAATATTCTGTAGTCACTTTATAATTTAACCTAAGCTAAATATGACCGACTTCAAACAGTTTATTACCATGTAGCGTAATATAAGCCTGGTAACAACGTGCCCTACGCAAGAAAGTACGCCGCGTTTCCGCCACTGTATTTCAAATGTCCAATATCTGTTAAGGTATTCATTTGATCAAATTGTCATGTATAACACCTATTATGCTCATATTTTATTAAATGCATTAAGCGTTATGTTAACTTACGCTATACCTTTATGCTCCTTCACGAATGCCTTCCACGTATTTATTTTCGCATTGTCAAAGAGTAAAGATAAGTTTAAAATCGAAATAATCAAAAATTAATGATCGCTAAAAGATCCTAGATATTTTTATCTACAAATAGCAGCGAATGTGTTTTAAAAATTATGTCAGTAATATAACTTAAAGATTTTCAATTTGACTTCAAACTGAAAAATATAGACCAAGAGTAATATATGAGTATTGTAATGAATTTAAAATTATAAAATATAGTTATTAAATATAAATTGTGGTACGGAAGACGTTATTTCTCAATAATCTAAAGAAACCTTATCTTCTAAAATAAGCCATACCTCTGCTATCGCATCACGTTATGATAGAACTTTAGCTGCAACGAACAAAACTTTTCTAATTTTATCGCATATGCATAGATAATCCATTCAGGACTTTGCTTCCTTAAAGATTCTGTGTACATGTGCGATTATAGAACATAAGATCATCTCTTTATTTTCTGAAACTAAGCAGATAGCTAAGTACTTTAAGTTTAAACTAAGGTAAACTTAATTCTAAATACGTGTCATAAATATTCATCTACGCTTTTGTTTTGTACTATACAATTATTAAGGTTTGACATTTGAGCCTGTTGAAAATACCCATTATGTTTAGGGATGTTATAACTAGCAGTCGTAATACAAGTCAACAAGTTCTTTGACAATTATAGAGTTATACTTAAGTTACTATAAAATAGCACTAAGAAGTTAAATAGATAAACTGAAATGAAAGCAAGCAATTCGTTTAAGCGTCTATGCATGCCGCTCACTTTAACAATTCACTTTAACATTAAAGACCATGTATTCTATTGCAAGTATAGCTGTAAAATTGTTCTTTTAACATTTTTATCTTACTTATACGCTTCAACCAAATACTGTAATAAATAATTATTTTGACAGATTTAATAACAGGCACACACATGATTTATGCTCCGTTACCATAGGCCCAATGAACATCAGATATATATTACGAGTAATTTAAAGCAATATAATCTGTTAAACTTTATTCATCATAATCATCATCATAATCAGCCTTTAGCAGTCCACTGCTCGACATAGGCCTTTTTTAATGAACGCCAAGACGGCTGATCTTGTTGACGTCCACTATAAAGGGTTTGCTTATAATTTCACATCGTTACTTTTAACTTTTTTTTTTTGAAAGTCTAAAACAAGCAGATGTAAATATGACAAGGACAGAGTTTAAAAAAAAGATAAACGCAATAGATAAGAAATGTATATCTTTACCAATATAAACAAGCACTATTAATTTTAAGTACCATGTAAATAAGATCTTAGTTCTATGAGTCACTGTAATAAAAAAAGATGATAAACACAAATTGTATTTCACAAATCTAGTGGAACAGTGGAAGTTATATATCTAATACATGTTTACCGTTCAGATCCGTACATCATAAAAATGGGTAAGTAAAAATTTATCACTTCCCGTTTGCTTTATCTTAGGGCCTTGAGATTCAATGTGTATTACTTTTTGAAATATTGCTTATATTTTGTTATAAACAAAAATTACGCTTTCTTGAACGAAATCCATGTCATATTAATATAAAAATAGACATGTATTTTAAATTTTAAAATCACATTATTTATCGTAACAGATACTCGGCTTTGTTAAGAACTTTTAAAAGCTCATTATTAAAGTTTATGTTTACCCTATAGAAATCCTTCCTTTATTTATGAATTCATTAAATTTTACGAGTAACGTCTCAATAAGTTAAAATATTTACATCGCAGTTATTTTGTTTGTTTTTGTCAGGCACGGCAAACCGTTTACCACAACGATCGGCTTAACGAAAATTATTCTTCAGCTGCTTTTTATTAAAGTCAGTTCACATAACCATCACGCTTTTAGACTCATTTTTATTCTTATATTTAAGTTCTTAAGTAACAAAGTAAGTTTTGAAAATTGTTAGTTACTGTAGCACAGAAAAATTAAATAATTAGATAAAAAACTACACTAGTTAAAACAATAAATATTTTATGTAGCTGCTTTAGATATTATTGTCGAAACAATAAAAATGATCTTAAACTCAACGCTATCCATTTCATTTACATCAACGTTTGGTTTTCTTCAGTCTTGAACGCTAATGGTTATTTTTGAAAAAGCAACCATTAGTATTTAAGACTGCCTCCGTAGCCTATTGGTATGGGCGTGTACTTTAGAAACCGGAGGTCGTGGGTTCGAATCCCGCGGGGACTCAACAATTTTTCATTGTTGTTTTGTAGTTGGTTAGCGAAATTTGGGCCGATCACCCAATTGTCTGAAAAGTAAGATGGTCCATGCGTCGGATGGGCATGTAAAAAGTCGGTCCACCCACCAACCCACATTGGACCAGCGTGGTGGGATACAATGCAAAAACTCCCTAATGGATAGGGGTGTATTTTGGAGGCCTAAGTCCAGCAGTGGACTATCACAGGCTGATGATGTAATGTAATGTGATGTAATCATTAGTATAAAAATAATGCAAAGTATGAAATATAATTGTAAAACTTAAGACTAAGATTGAAGTAATATATGTACTAACATAGACTAGTCAAGGAAGAGATGGACCGAGATCAAGTAGACTAGCAGTAAAAAAATAACCGTTACGGACGGACCCGTGTCCACGAGACAGTATTTCAAAAGGAGGTAGAGATACCATTATAATGTCTAATCAACTAAATGAGATCAAGGTTTTTTTTATACATAATTCTACGTATTTATGAACGCAATAACACTTATTTTCATAGCATGCCACCCACCCTCCTCCCTCGTATCTTTGATATTTCATATTCTTGCACCTATCTAACTTTCTTTATACCACTGAAATTTTGACTAGTACATAAAGCCACACATCATTAATTCCGCCATTGTACGAACTTATGCATTGAGCTTTAGTAAACAAAATAAATAAATGAATCATTAAAACATTCGATCAATGTTGATGTATAAAGTAGTTTATAAAAATTAAATAACAGTAAGCTTTTAAAGCTATTCGTGTCCCAGTCCAGTAATCACCATTTGCAATAAGCGGTTGATTCGAGTTTTGCGTTTCCAACAAACAATATTGATTTAGTCATTAAAAACCGATTGCAATTACGACTTCAGCTCTGAAAAGCCTATAAAATGAGTTATTTCCGTACATTTTGCACTGAAATAATGAAAATGTGTTTGTTCAATTTAATTCAGAAGAAAAGGCGCATATTTCATGTTTAAGTTAAAACTCTATTTTAACCAACTAAATTTTTTAATTTTTTACCGATGTTTCATTTCAAGCTTGAAATCCAAACATCGTTTTGCAAAGTCTTTAGTCAAATTCAAGTTCATATGAAATCAAAATATTTACAAAAATTAGAGAAAGAGACTTACATTTACTTACAAAGAGGCTTTACTTCACATATTTTCGGAAGCAATCACGATTACACTGCGATCATTCCTAGACATTACGAAAGTTTCAACTGAATAAGCCGATTGCTGTCTGACCCTTAAAACTAAATTATATAGATCGGTTAGATATCAGCTAATTTTAAATTAAAAAGTTTAATTTAATTTAGACACTCGTCCAAAAAAGAACCTCGTATAACGATTCTGAAAGAAGAACTAAAAAATTTTTCGAAAAAAATTTTTACGATTCCGGAGCATGGAATTTTAAGTAAACTTTCGGATTCTATCCAATTCATGGTAGCGGAAATGACTAGTAAAGGCACGTGATGAAAAATATGTCTAAAACGTCACAATTAAAATATGTTTTTAAATAAATACAAACTATCGCCGTATGTTTTTTCCCTATTGTAGATTGACAGTTCTTGTTGAAAAATTTTTAAAGAGGGGGTTCATCTCATAAATTTCTTAATATAAACGCTGAAAAGAGGTCGCAACAATGGGCATAAAATATAAAAAATAAATGCGAAAAATGCGTCAATAGCTGGATTTAATTAAATAAGTCAGTCCTAATTCATTCTTCTAAATACGTGAGACTGCTTATTAGTTTCTGATACATTATTTGACAAAGACAATTGTTAGATTAATATTAATCTGTGACTCAAAAGTTTAATGAAACAATTAGCTCACGATTAGACACGTTTAATCCATCCAATAATTGCTGAAAATAATTTTGGTTCAATGTAACAAAAATATACAGAGATACAAGTTTCTATCAGTGTTTTATTGTTAGTTATCTTATTCGCGTGGATATTTTGCAGGCCTTGTAAAACAATACAGCGAAATTTATTGGTCGTGGGTTCCAGCAGTTGTATGTTTGAAGAAGTTAGTAATATAGTTGTTTCACCGCGGCATTCAAACCCACGACCTTAGTTTTATAAAGCAATAGCCTATACCGCTAGACCACGTAGGCGGTGGTGGTTTGAGCGCCCTTTCCTTAAATTGATTGATTTTATTATAGATTATCTTCATCTCTTATTATTAAGACTCTTGTTTTTCGCATAATCAATGTTTCCTATAAATTCTTACAACAATTGAAATAATAGTATTACTTGGTAAGTTGTAATCTTCTATTAAAAGGTTTGTATACTATATTTGTATATACTGTACCTCGATAATGAGCAGTTGTTAATAACAACGTAAAGTACATATTTTGGCATATTAAAGAGAATTACCCGTCTTAAGATACTACAAATTAACACTAAAAACTACTTGGAAAGTGCAAAGTGAAGGGAAATCAAATTAACGTCAGCGTGTACTAGTAACGTAGTCGTAGCACTGAACTAGGTTGCTTCACGCGAGCTGCATGCAAAGGCTAAAATACTTAAATCTAAGACAATTTATCCTAATAATAATACAGATCATATTAGTTACATATTTGATACTAATATGATTACAAAAGTTTGTATGAATGGACAAAAGTAGTAATAAACTTTTTAGTTTAACCTTGTTTAAATATAAATGTTTTATTGTTAAAAAATTTACTTCTATGCATCGAGGAAACGTAAACACATTTCATTAGCATAAATAGTATTGTGGTTCTATGTCCATGCTTAGATAAGTCAACAGACAGATAAATCTCACTATATTGGCTTACACATCCTGCAAAATGTCCACACAAATGAGATTACAAACAATAAAGCAGAGCCAGAGCAATAAACCTAACAAAAGTATACTTTTATGTGAAAAGGGCTTTATGTCTTTAATCGATGTGGGATATATAAGACTAAAAAAATAATATAAAGTGCGGATTTCGTTGCGTTCAATTATTATTTACGATTCCTGACTATACAAGTAAAGAGAGAGAAAAAATAACTTTTTCCGGCACTGTTAGAAACCAAAAGGACTTTAGGATTATAGATTTCAATTCAATCTCAATTTATTTTGATTAAATAATAATTTTAGCAAACGAAAATAATTATAAGAAATATATAGTAATTCAGTTACGTTACAATTAGCGCAATAGCACAACAGCACTAGCACAAACATCTTTTTGTGCTTTGTTGAAGTTTACGTGTAAATATTGATTACGAAACAGATAGCTCTGATAATAATAAACTTATATAAGGTTATGATTTAATAAAAGACTTTACGGATTTTTTCGCGTTTAATTTGGTTTAAATTTATAACAAAAGATAAAATATGGAGATGGCACAACCTTTTTGCCACAGGCAGTAGCCGGATGGAACTTCTTCAAAAGATGAAATGAGACTGCCAATTATTTGGTTTGAGCATTAACCGCAGAAAAATCAAGATGATGATTACCGATACAGCTAACAACAACTTACTGAACATAACCGGAATAGAAAACTGTGACGTCGTAAAATCATATATGTACCTAAGAATAATTATTTCAAACCAAGTAGGCTGCATAGATGAAGTTAAGAGACGAATGGCTATAAGGAGATATGCAATGGCCAAGCTTAAAAAAATGGGAAAATAGATTTACAACCAAAGGTACAAAGGTAAAGTTCGTTAAATCGCTGATATTTCCCAAATACTGGACTGGGAGAACTGGACCCTTCGAAAATATAAACTCAGAAGATAAATTCTCTAGAGATGTGGTGTTGGGGGAAGACGCTTGGAGTCTCATGGACAGAGTATGAACAAATATACGGATAGACGCTTTTTGATTCACGCAGTTAATTAAAAATATTTATTTTTAATTAACTGCGTGAATCAAAAAGTGTCTATCCACCCAAGTGCGCAGTCAGAAATTAAAGTTCTTTCGGCATGGTAATAAAACGTCTTGTTGTACAGGAAAAATTTGAAGGTACAAGACCACAAGGTAGACCCCATATGAAGGACAGATAACGCTACGCTGGGCGCTTTCGTACATTTTGCCTGATGTTCATCAGTCGGGATCATTTATCCCGACTGATGAACATCAGGCAAAAATGGTGGAAAGTCGTAGGGCGGGAGGGATTAAATACGTCCTATTATAGCTACTCATTAAATATATAGAGGAACATGGTTATTAACTGAAAATGTTACCTATCAGTATGTGTCAATTATAAACTTGTGCAATTCCTTTAAAAAATCACCTGAAAGAAAGTTAATTTCCTTGGACTGCAATGTAGCAAACCTTAGAAGCAAGTCTCTAATTGCACCCGATCCTATTAAATCAGTTAATGGAAGTTTAAACACGCGAGCAAGTTCGGTTACCTGTATTGTAACCACAGAAAATGTTACGTGTTTTATTGATATCTTGCGAGTTGTTTCAATTGTTTTATATTTCTTTATCAATTTGGTTAAGTTATACTACAAAAACTTTAGTTTAATTACTAAATGTATTTATTGTACTTTTACAGGGGTGAAAACATTATTAAAATATAAACAAAATGTATTATAATAAATTTGACAAGACTTTATAGTACCTAGGCTATAAAATATATTATAATAGAGATTAGAATACAGTTAAACCATTGAAACAAAATGCAGTGCGTGTGCACTACGCACTACACAAAATTTATGCCGTTATGACACAATTATATATTTTTAAAATTCCAAAGTAGTTTTTCTATCTCTTATATCTACATTTTTCAAACACTATATTATTCATAAAACATAATTTTTGTAAAAAACAAGATAAAGTAAATTTATAATTCATTATATATTATTTGGTATATTGCTGTACTGCTAGACGTAAATGCCGACTTGACAGAGGCGTTTCAAAGCCATTGTTAGATTGTCAACGTACCCAGCTACACAGAATTCCTAGTCAATGACAGATGACACGTGTCATGTTTTGTACTAATGAGTATAGAGCATTCATTATGCTGGGCATTTAAATCTTAATATATATAAATCTCGTGTCACGATGTTTGTCCGGGACGAATTCGTATAATATTTAACTGATTTTAAAATATAGTTGCCCATCATGTGCAGTTTAATCCAACTTAAAAGATAGAATAGCTTACATCTTAATATATAAGCGCAATAATGTTTAACAACAATTTATTTTTCTATTATTATTTGATGCAAAATGTTTGTGACAGTTGGTGATATCTATTGTTGCGTTGTGTATGTCAGTAAATGGCGCTTATTAATAGTATTAATTTTTCGTTGATAACAGAAGAATTGGGACAATAAAAAGTTATTGCTTAAAATTAATGTTTTTAGTAACCATGCAACTAAAACGTTTAAATTATAACTTTGGTGGTAATGCTCCGTATCCATAAAAATTATAACATTTTTAATAGATAACTAAGAATAAAAAAACAATAATAATTTTTAAAACCAACTCTTTTATATAGAATTTTGCACGATATTGAGCAGTACGAATATAATGTCTTCAGTTTGTTGACGTTAAATACCCACTGTTTTTTTACAAATGACATTTATCTAATAAAACATGGTGATCCCCATGACTAATATTCTCTTTCCGTTTATCTTAAGCCCTTTAATTGTTTTTTAAAATGTAAAGTATGTAAATAGCTGCCGAAGCAACGCGTGTAGGGTCCGCTAGTAATGTTATATAAGATACTCATTAATTTCCATTTCTTGTTTCTTTTTTTATTTATTTTGTGGGGTATTTATTTCCGTATCTATTATTTAATGCTGTCCTTTTTTTTTTAATTCAATACGCAGGCCGACGAGCAGACGGGCCACCTGATGGGAAGTGATCACCGACACCCATAGACATTAGCAATATCAGTGGTATCACCAACGCGCTGCCTACCGTGAGACATAGGATGTTAAGTCTCGTTTACCCAGTAAATACGCTGTCTACGGTGCCCTTCAAATCGGGACACAGTAGTATTTTCACACTACTGCTTCGCGGCAGAAATAGACACCGCGTTGGTACCCGCCCAGACGGTCTCCTGTAAACAGGGGACCTACCACTGGTATTTGTATTGATATTTTCTTTTATTAAAGTAAAAAGCATCCATGATCACGGGCAGACTGGATCATGGATGCTGGAAAGAATCTGAAACGTCGGGAATAAATATATTTAAGTTACGCGAAAAATCCGTAAATTAGTGGATTTGATATGTATAATAATCGCGTATAATAATCCGCAAACTTATACGCCGAGACCTTCGCTGCTCAAATACGCAACGAATAACTAGAGCGATTGAGCAGAATAGAGGGTCGAAGGTTTTTGCGGAAAAGCTCGGAAGAAGCCATCCGTCGAAGCTCAGGAATAGCTCTGGCTCGACTGTTTCTACTAAGCCTGAGATCTTGTCGGAGATAGAGGACTTCTATCGCAAATTGTACGCGTCACAGGCTCCTCAACCTAATTACCGGTCTAACGATCCCCGTGCTAGTCTGACTCGACATCATTCTGGTGAGCTTCCTAACGTCAGCTTTGATGAGGTTAGTCTGGCTCTTAGGCAGCTAAGGAGGAAGGCTCCAGGAAGGATGGAACCCCGACCGAACTACTTCGGGCAGGGGGGGACCCTGTTCTAAGTGCGTTTCAAAAGGTATTCGATTCCGTCCTTCAAAGAGGCATTTCCCCCAAGGCTTGGCTTGAAAGCGAGGTTGTGTTGTTTTTCAAGAAGGGAGACAATACTCTCTCAAAAATTACCGACCGATCTCGCTTTTCAGTCACATATACAAGCTGTTCTCAGAGTCGTGACGAATCGCCTCACCAATAAAGCTGATGGATTCCAGCCACGGAGCAGGCTAGGTTTCGCAGAGGATTTAGCACCATAGACCACATCTTCACCATAAGGCAAGTTGTACAAAAGACCTACGAGTACAATCAGCCACTTTGCCTTGCCTTTGTGGACTATGAGAAAGCTTTTGACTCTGTAGAAACCTAGGCTGTTCTGGATGCCCTTCAACGGTGTCAGGTCGATTATCGATACGTCGAGGTGTTGAGACATCTCTATAGTGGCGCGTCTATGTCTGTTCTGATTCCGGGGGGTCAAACGAGACCAATCCAAATGCATCGAGGAGTGCGACATGGGGATGTTCTTTCCCCGAAATTGTTCACTAATGCTTTGGAGGCTGTCTTCAAGACCCTAGATTGGACTGGATGTGGCATAAGTATCAACGGCCAGTACCTTTCACACCTCCGTTTTGCCGACGATATCGTTATATTGGCCGAGACCTTGGAGGACCTGCAGGAGATGTTGCACAGTCTAAATGAATCCTCCCGACGCTTTGGCCTCAGGATGAACTTGGACAAGACAAAAGTCATGTTCAACGAACACGTTCTCCCGAGGCCAGTCAATGTCGACGGTGTTACTCTCGAAGTTGTCGATGAATATGTCTACCTTGGGCACATATTGCAGTTGGGAAGACACAACTTGGAGAGGGAAGCCGATAGGAGGATTCAGTTGGGCTGGGCAGCATTTAGAAGCTGAACCATATTCTCACGTCGCTCGATACCGCAGAATTTAAAGACGAAAGTCTTTGACCAATGCGTACTCCCGTGATGACCTACGAGGGCTGAAACGTGGCACTGACTGTTGGACTGGTCCACAAATTTGTGCCGTACCTCAACGGGCTATGGAGCGCACCATGCTTGAGTGTTTCTTTGTCGGATAAAATTCGCAACGAATGTATCCGCCAAAGAACTAAGGTCACTGACATAGTGCATAGGATTAGCTCGTTGAAGTGGGAGTGGGCTGGCCATGTAGTAAGAAGAACCGATGGCCGATGGGCCAATAAGGTTCTGGAGTGGAGGCCGCGTTTGGGAAGACGGAGCGTTGGTCGACCCCCGACCAGGTGGGATGCCGATCTCCGCACAGTAGCCGGTTCAAATTGGCAGCGAGTAGCAGGGGATCGGCCGTTCGGCGTTCATTGAAAAAGGCCTATGTCCAGCAGTGGACGGAGAATGGCTGCTAATGATGATGATGAATAATCGCGTAAATAAAAGAAATAATTATGTAAATAAATTAATTTATATGTCCTGATTTCGAAGTGGTAAGAGTCCATAAACTTTTTTCCGATATATTTTTTCTAATAGGACGCCTTTTGGAAGATAATAATAGCTCTCCATTTCGCAAATGTCACATTAAAGTTTGTCAAGACTTGTTGTAAACAAACTTAATACATTTCCAATTACAATGAAGAAGGCAAAGGTTAAAATGAAAATTATCGGGGCTTACTCCTCTGTATTGTGCAAAGTTCGTTCACTCGAGCGTCGTTGTTGTTAAACTATATTTAATTTGGATTTTCATAACTACTTTATATTTATTTTGTTAATTTAGTTTGTGAAAACTGTTTTGAATTTGCTTATGGGAGAAAATCTTTCTGATAGTAGCATAGAAATTAGTATGAAATCAATCCATATCCATCCCATAGTCCAATATGTCCACCGTGCGCCCTGAGAAGAGTTACTAATAACGTAATTAATGAGATAAAATGGATACAACTGTATTATTTATTAAAAGATATTATATTAAAAAATAATACAGTTCTACGTGCAAATTTTAATCTTTTGTTTCAACGCTTGCTAACACATTTTTTCTGACATTTATTTTCTTATTGACAGATAATCAATCCGGAAACAAATCAAAAGATGAAGCGCATTGAGATGAAATTTTTCTACTGCTACGAGCCTGATATCTACTACTACATCGCTCTCAATACTTGTTATTCGTCTCAGCGGCATATATTTTTATGTTGCAAAGACATGCTTGCGACACCGAAAATTTCCCAGGAGTATATAAAGAACAGTACAACGAAAAACAATAATACCACCAGGATAGTGAAAGGAATCTTAATTATTTCTATTGTTTTCGCGAATATTATACATTGTTAATTAAAATTTGTAAATATTATACATTGTTGAAAAAATTATGAGTGAAATTTTAAGATGCGCGCGCACCTGTGACACAAAATTAACAGTATGAAGCCGTCTGCTTAATATATATATATATATATATTATTATATAAATATATTAATTTTTTAATGATGCCGAAGCATAACTTCTCGGGCACGTACATAAGTACACGCACCCATTTTTTTTGTATTATTCAGTACATAATAATTAATTAATTCTTTTTGTTTTATTTAAGTATATTTACGTGTGTATATATATGGTTATATATATATATACATATTATATTATTTTATATATATATTATTTTATGTAAATATACATTACTTCAATGTATGTTAATATATATAAAGAGAGATTACCACATAATATTTTCTTTACCACCCTAAGGTTGGCTGGGAGAGAATGCCAACGGCATTAAGTCCGCCTTTGTACTCAATATTATTGTTTTGAGTACAAGAAGTTTTAATAAATAGCTATTTTATCGATTGAAGTGACAAGACTTTCTTAACGTCTTAAATTCATATGAAATTTTTAGACTCAAATTCTGTCGCCGCCCTAAGGTTACATCTCGTTAGCCAGTAATTATCCTGGCTATAGTGCCCTTTAAATCAGCAGAGGGTAGTGTTTATACATTACTAGTATGCATATAGTGGTGACTTAAGTACATTTTTACATGATACTTTTCTGTCCTATTATGCTTTCTTACATGTTTTACAAGATCTCATTCCAGTGGCCGTGGTCACGGGGTAGACCACGGCCACTGCAAAGTTTTCAAAACATCGGGATATTATAAATGTAAAATAAACGCGATAAAATCCGTAAAAAGTCCTTTTATTCGATAATGATATAAAGTCTCGTTTACCAAGCAAGCACGCTAACTACGGCGCCCTTCTAACCGGAATATAGTAGGGTTTTCACACTTCTGCTTTGCTCCAGAAATGAGGGGACTTACCTCCTACAAATTATACTGATATTAAGCAGATAAAAAAAATGTTGGTTTGTTTGTTCTGAATAGGCTCCGAAACTGCTGAACCCATTTGAAATATTCTTTAATTTCTAGAAAGCTATTTTATTCTTGAGTAACAAAGGCTTGTTGCTTTCCCAGAAAAATCTATTTTAATAATATAATAATATAAATTTTAAAATAAGTAATAATATAAATTTTAAAATAAGACGCGCGAAACCATGAACATTCCACTACTGTTTTTTGTTCGCATATTTTTGCAATGTGTGCTTAGTGTACATATCTCCTAAAACAAGGCGCTTGTGGGTAACCGCATACGATAAATGTCGCTGTTGTGGTCTACATAAGCTACGAAATATGTGGGCACATGTGACCTGACAAGAAATTAAATTTATGTAACTGGCTATATTTATTTAGAGACGTCTGATAACTAACTAAAAATTTATAATATTGCTCTGGAGAAGCTTTTATACTTGTTCACTTCTTATTTTAATCAATAAGAAAAAACAAAAACATTATAATGACGGTCAACCAAACAAAATCACAACTTAACTAATGTCGGAAATCAAATTTAACCTATTTTTTCAATAAGCTAACGTTATGAATACTAAATTATTACTCAGAGATTTAGGAAAATGTATATTTTCTAACAAAATTTTAGCAATTGTTTGGTTCAACATTAAATAACGAAATATTAGAGTTATTTCATAAACGTTACTAATTGATAAAAATAATATAAGTATATTAATTTCACTTTTTACGAATTTTTCGGGTTTAATATATATATTTATTTACCGACGTTTTCGACTCTTTTCAGCATCCATGATCACGAGCAGACTACAATGGGATATGTCTTTATCATTGAGATTTAACATGTACAGTAATCGCGTAAATAAAATAAGTAATCGTGATATAAGAAGATTGCCTTTTCTTTATTGCCTATGAAGGCAGACAGCTGTTGGTACACTGGATGGAAAGTGAACACTGACCCCCATGCTGTGGGGCTGCGGCATAAGAATTCAGCCTCACCATCTCTTCCTCTGCTGCGGAAATAGCCACACACATCTATACAGTGGGCGCGATGATGAGGGGAAGTACTCTGCTTTCAGATCCCAAAGTGCCGAGACCATCAACGAGCAGCAGCGTTGTTAAAATTGAAAGTTTGTAGTCAAGTGTTGCTTACCTTATACTCAGGATATCGAAACGGTATTCGCTGAAGGTCCTATAGTGCAAATCGACACACTCCGATGATGAAGTAGAGGTAATGTATGAGGACATCTCACGAGCCATACACTTAAAACTCAATACATGGTGTGGATGGTGATGGGGCATTTTAACGCAAAAATAGGCAAAAGAAAACGATGAGCTGCAGGGGCAATTTTGGAGAGGACAACGGAACCAAGGGGAACAGCTGGCTTGACTTATGGGAAGGAAGGACTCTTATGTTGAATTCTTTCTTTAAAAGCAGCCACAGATAGTGGAACTGGATCACCCCGATGGTTCCGTCAAAAAGTTTGACTTTATCATAACGACCAAACCAAAAATTTAATGATGTTTCTGTGATCACAGGGTTAAAACCGCAGTGATCACCGACCTTTAAGAGGCTCATTAAATCGAAACATCAGGCTGGAAAGGTCCGTCTTATAAAGTCCTGTTCGTTTCGTTCCCATACCCTAAATGCCAAGCTTTCAGCTCGAATAATCGCCTTTCTAATGCCTGACACTTGCAGCACTGGGACGAATTAACCAGCTCTGGAAACTGTCCGTACTGTGGGTACTAGGTTTTACAAGGCGCACCGAAACCTGAACCCAAAACTCTTCTGATCACATTCTGAACCTTATGGAAACAAGATGGAAGATGCGTTTACTACAGGCGTGTACGGCAATTCTGATGCAGCGTGACTCGCATCTTTAATACGTGCCTATTAATGAAACGATTGAACTGAGTTCAGTCATTGAACTCCAGTTCATCAATCTTCGAGCTATCTGTCTGTCGGGCAAAAGCCAGCTCAACATACATCCACCATACATACATCATCAGCCTGTTTAGTCCACTGCTGGACATAGGCCTCCTAATACACCCCTATCCATTAGGGGTTTGGACCGATCCACCACGCTGGTCCAATGCGGGTTGGTGGGTGGACCGACTTTTACATGCCCATCCAGCAGGATCATCTTACCATTCAGACAATGGGTATCGGCCCAAATTGCCACGACCCCGGTTTCAAAGCACAGCCATACCACTAGGCTACGGGGAGTTAACCAAGTTGCCAGCTAACTAACAGTTGCAAACCGATAGTGGGGCCATCATTCCGGTAGACCAGGTTTTGAGTGAGATCGAGATTCTATGGACAGCTCTCACATCGTCGTCGGAACCATTTATAAGCGAGTGAGGGACCCAAGAGTATAATCTGCCTTTATGCTTAGCGTTTGTGGTCTGAGAAAGCCTTTTGATTCTGTCGTGGCTGTGCTGGCCTTTAGCGTTAATGAGGTCGGTATATCGAGGTTCTGCGGTTTTTACATCAAAGCCACGATTTCCGTCCGAGTACAATCTAATAGTACGAAGCTTATACAATTGCAGAGAGGAGTAAGACAGGGTGATGTTATATCCCCGAAACTCTTCACTGCTGCATTGGCAGACGCCTTCAAAGTTATGAATTAGAAAGGAAGAGGTATAAGCATCAATGGCGAGTATTTTGCCCACCTTAGATTTGCCGACGATATAGTCATCATGACAGAGTCGCTGGAGGACCTTAATGCTATGCTCAATGAGAGTGTCTCTCGAGAGAGACTCAATGACCTCAACAGTGTCTCTCAACACGTGGGCTTTAGGATGAACATGGACAACGAAAGTTACATCAAACTGTCATGTCATGCCTACGCCGGTGGTTGCTGGGAGTGCTGCTCAAAGTTGTTGACGAATATATTTACCTGGAATAAGTAGTCCGATTAGGTAAGTCCAACTTCGACGCAGAGGTCCATCGACAAATCCAGCTCGGACGGGCAGTGTTCGGGAAACCTCTCGTCTAATATCCATTAATGCCTGAAGACTGAGGTCTTTGAACAATGTGTGTTGCCAGTGATGACTATAGCACTGACACAAGGTAATTCACTGCTGGCCGTATGAGGAAGCTCCAAGTCGCTCAGCGAGCTATGGAGCGGGCTATGCTCGGTATCTATCTGCGTGATAAAGTGCGTAACGCATCCATTCACAGAAGAACCATGGTAACCGACATAGCCCGCAAAATTAGCAAGCTAAAGTGGCAATGGTCCGGCCACTTAGATCGGAGAAGCGATAACCGTTGGAGAAGAAAGGTTCTCGAGTGGCAGCCTCGTACTGGCCATCGCAGTGTCGGACGACCCCACACTATATGGAGTGACGACCTGTGCAAATATGCAGGAGGTCGGTGGACGCAGGTGGCACTGGATCGTACCTCTTGGCAACTTACGGAGGAGGCCTGTGCTCAATAGTGGGCTCTGACAGGCTGAAACGACGACGACGACGACGACTATGACGATGACGACGACGACGACCCCCATGGATATTGTCACTAACATAGTGCCTGAACGAGCCGAGCCGGGACACAGGGTATTGCGTCTTATTTACCCAGGAATCACGCTGGCTTCGGTGCGCTTTAAACCGAAACACCGTAGTGTTTTCACACCACCAGCTTACCACAGCAAATAGTACGGCGGTTAAACCACCCCAGACGGCACCCTGCGGAAACCGGGGACCTACCACCCCTATGTAACACGTAAAGAACGATCGCTACAATAAAATACGAGATGTACAGGAGCGGAAGTTATGTTTAAGATAAGTGGTGTGGTACAGATAAGATCCGTGCGTCATAAAAATGGAAACATAAAAATTCATCGCTTTCCGTTCGATTAATCTCCAGAGCATGCGATTCATTTTTCGTGAATTATGAATGCATTTCTATGAGTTGGTTTGACTTTTATTACCCTACATTAAGAGTAAGATTATTTTTATTAATAACAATTTTATATTTTGTATGTATTTTTAAATTGTATAAGCAAACGAAAAAAGCATAATTTTTGTTTAAGAGTGATTAAAATTATAATGATATATTAACAATGATTTGAAAATTAAGATGGTTGCCATTTTCAAAATTGTAAAAAGTAGACAAAGTGATAAAAACTCAATGCCTTAAAATTATACAAATACACTCGCACAGGAATACTTTCTCGTAGTAATTAACTACAGTTCCATTGGTCCTACTGGGACCCTGTAAAAAAGTGACTTAGCACATATTCACACCCCTTTTTATCTATAGTAAAGTGATATATAGTATAATCCCTCTTATATTTATATATTTATCAGTTCTACTTTTATCGTGCAACAAGCGGGTCTGAATTATAGCAGTTAAATGATTTACGATCGCTAGTTTGTTTTGGGGTTGCTTCCTCTATACTCACATCCGGTTACGCCGGACATGGACTCTTATTGTAAGGTAATGGCAAGCACTTCCTGTGATTTCGTAATACTTGGTTTCGTTTCATTTTGCTCTGCGCTATGTTTAGACGTCTGTTGAGGTCAATGTATCGTGTAATAGAGCAAATAATATTGCCATTTTATTTTGAGAGAGCTTTCCAACGTTTAGTTGTGAAAAGGGCAATATCGATACCATTTTATTTGTCTTTCTTTATTTATTATATCATTAAATATATATATAAATTTTAATGCATGGTAAATAACTATAAATACAACATTAAAAATTGTATTTAGTGCTATGTAAATACATTATAAAAATGCCACCAGGTAAATATTGTAGGAAATAATATATAAAAGATTATAAGAGCTTCATTTAGATTTCCAATAACAAGAAATATCTTCGGTTTTTATATTCATTTTCACTAGATTTCTCGAAAATGTGCTAACCAGCTTGTTTTAGTGTACACAAGTAAGACAAGCAATAGTGCTTTGGAGAAATTGCCAGATAAAAATAAATGGCCATTTTAAAATTACCATGAGTTTAAAAACTAAACTCAGCAAACAAACAGTTTTTATAGTTACGAAAAGTATAAATTACATTTTAAAGTTAAGTATTTATTATTTATTTATTTATTTACTGTTTTGCACCATTACATCAATGCCTCAGGCATTATCAAACACCAACGTTAGGAAGGTTATAAAAATTAAGCGTGTGCTCTTAAGGAACAATATGAGAATAACAAAGTCTATAAATAGGTGTAAATTTTGAGATAAAATTTAGTACGAGTTACAAAATATTTTAATAAATAACGATAAATACACTTTAAGGCATACATAACAGAATATGTATATATAAATATATCATATACACAAATATGGTTTTAAATACATAATCAAATGTCAGTTGTTCCTGATTCTTCCTCCAGTAAATGTTTACCACTTTTGTTTTAAACTGAAAGACATTTTTAGCCGTCCTAATTTCAAAAGGTAACGCATTCCACAGAAGTATGGATTGAATTTGGAAAGATTGTGAATTAAATTGTACGGAATGGACCGAAGAAGACGGTTGTTTGTAAAGAAGATCTCTAAGACTAGCGTCACTGGGTATGGGATATAAGACGACGAATAAGTCGAGGAAGAGATTGATACAAGTAAAGAAAAATTGTGGTGGGCCGAATTGGAGCCACCGGAGTTGGGATCGTCGACGACAAATAGTCATACTTACGAATATTGAATACGATCAAATGCGGTTATTTGAAGCCGGTCGAGTTTATTGATTGATCGCATTCAGGTCAAGTAGCACACGTCAAGGTAGTCGATCAAGGAACGAGAAAATAACATTCTTAACAATCCAACCACTATTTACGGATTTTGCGTTCTTAAAAATTATTCTCGACGTTTCGGACTTTCCAGCATCCATGATCCGGGCAGACTGGAAAGATCGGAAACTGAATAAATATATTTTAGTAACGCGAAAATCCGAAATTAGGGTTTGATATGTATAATATCAAAAAAAGAAATAATTATTCTTTACAAATTAACTTTCACTACATATTGTTTCATTGCTTTTTTTTGACAACAATGTAAATCTTTGATGTTTTTTTAATTACTAATTCAAGGAACCTCACTATTATATGGGGTTGTCATTGGACATCCCCATATCAGATGTGACATTTACATCCTACCTCGGAGGATGCCGCATGAGCCTCATTCAGAGGTAACGGCGAGCACTTCCGGTGATTTTGTGTTACTTTGTTTCGAATATATTTCATATCAAGCCATATCGAGACCATTAACTGGAGCAAATGTTGCATTTGTAAGAGGAAATAAAATTGGTCCTCAATTCAAAGCAATAGTATAGTAAATATGAATATATTGAAAACTTAAATACTTTATGTTTATTCATATATTAAACATTATTTTATAATTGCTTACATAGATAGAAAGCTTGAAATATACAAACCTTAACTAAAGACTCATACGAGCTTTTCTAGGATATCGCATCACATTATTAAAGAACTTCAGCTATGGAACACAAAACTTTCCGTATTTTATCGGTAATGCATAGATAATCCCTGCATAACTTAGCTGTGGTAAATATATGAGTATGCTTAGAAGAAAATATTAACTGCTCTTATTCTTTACGTATATTACGCCTAATAGTAATATTATCTATTCATCCAAATAATAAGATACTTGTAATTAATGTTATAATGTAATATTATAAGAAGACTTTTGAACAATTTGCCCCTTAGTCATAAACTACACTAATTCAACATATTATATTCTGTAAATAAATGTTTCAAACCCTTTCACTTTGTCACCTTTGTGTCACGGGACACTCCCTTCTATGTTGCTTAAATTCTTTAATGTAATTTATTTTTAGTAAGCGCAGTGAATAACAAACGCCTAAAACGCGATCATAGGAAACATAGACATCTAGTAAACGTTATGATAGCTTTTTTATTTTTTACTGAGTATTCAAGCATATGAAACACCGAATCGACTGAAAATATTTTAAAATTTAAAATTTTAAAGGAATGTCATTTAATTCAATAATCAATTACACGAAATAATAATTTGAAGAATGCAGTTAAAATATATTTTTAAAAGTGTAAGGTAATATTAATATACATAACTATCGCATAAAATCCGTGAAATTAGTAGTTATGTAATAAAATAATAGTGTAAAATTTAACACTGAAAGAATAATAACATTTAAAAAAGAAATATATTCACAATAACGTACGTTTAATTATTTTTTGTTTTGATCAAAGGGAAGAGAGTAGCAGAATATTTATCTTATGGTAATTAAACCGCATGAGAAAATCGAAAGAAAATCGAAAGCGGTAGTATTCATTAGGGTAGGCCTACGTCAGCAGTGGACTGACACAGGCTGATGATGAATTTATATGCCCTGCTTTAAAAACACTGAAAGACGTCAAAACCCGCTCACCCTAATTATATAGTAGGCTAACTATTTATACTGGCTTCAAACCAGATGGCAGTAGTGTTTACACCCTACTGATTTGCGGCAGAAATAGACAAAGCGGTGGTACTACACCCCACGGTCCCTAGTAAAAAAGAGACACACCACCAGGAAATTTATTCATTGAATAGCACTAAGAGCTTTGATGACATTAATAAAGATTGATTTAAATAATAATAAAAAGTATTTATATAAACTCAATACTTGTTTATAAAAAAGGGCGATACGCTCTTTGTTACGAGCTCAATAACTTTCTTGAACTAGTGAACAATAATAACAGCAGTCCATTTCGCAAATGTCACGAAAGTTTCTCAAGTCTTGGTATAAAAAGAAGACATTTCCAATTACAACTAAGGAAGGCAAAATCAAGAGGAAATTTCAATTGCCTGAACTGCAAACTTCATTCGGTGGACCGGACAAGTTGCATGAAACAATTCTTTTCTTCCTTTGTTTTTTTATTTCAGTACATTGTAAGTCAAATAATTTTAATTCTAAGTACCATATTCTTATTAATAAAGATTTAACCATTATAGCGTAATCATTCCAACGGACTTCACATAGGTAGCATGTCACAATTTATAACCAAAAGTCGTCAATTTAAAAAAAAATTAAAAAAGGAATTCAAAAGAATAAAATCTTTGGAATTTTATATTCAGAGTTTAAATTTAAATATTAAAATACATGCATAGATCCATTTCAATACATGAAATTTAAAAACATTTAAATACATATAGAAGTGTCCATTGCTTTTTATAAACCGTTTTAAAATTTTGCGAAGACAAACTATTTATTCTTCCTGTCTGCTGCAATTAAAATGACAGGTGGGAAGCCGATCGCACTAACCGGTTCAAGTTGACAGCGAGTTGCGAGAGATCGGCAGTTTTGGCGTTCATTTTAAAAAGCTTATATTTTACAAGCAATTGGCTGATCTACCCGCATTACTCAAATCAAGTGGAAAAAAACCAATTAAAAGTTGTTAGTCCTTTTGGATTCGAACACCGACCTATGGGTTCCTGAAGCGCAATCTAAACCAGAACTAAAAAAAGGCAGGGTAGAAAATACTATGCTTAAGAAAGACGGATGTTGCGTGCAATCGTGACGTTTAGCTTACTTCAGCACGCATTCATTCAACGACAGTGCGTGCGGCATTGTCGAGTTCATTAATTAAAGTGTTTGAAAATTCAGCGTTTCAAATCACCTTTGCGCCAGAACTTTTGTTGTGTTTTTTATTTTTTGAATGTTTTATGGGTCTTAGTTAATACTGCAAATATCGGAATATTAATTTACGGCTTTATCGGTTTCATTGCGTTAATCAGAAAAATTAAAACAGTTGACGCTGGAAATTTTATGAACTTGAATCAATTAAAATAATAAAATAAACAAATTTTTATATAAGTCCGGTGTTCCAACGTGTTAAAAATATTTATGGTCATTCAATTAAAATGTTTGAAATAATTTCTTAGTCATATTATAATTTAACCTAAGCTAAATATGCCCAACTCAGCAGGTCTGTTTGAGTTGCATATCAATATTAATAATATAAGGATGTTACAACTGCCCTCTGCAAGAAGGCACAGATTCCCCACTTATTTCGAATCCAAAGATTTGGAATTGAAATACAATAAAAATCAACCTGAATTTACAGATGTTAAGGTATTTATTTGATCAAATTATCATGTATAATACGTATTATGCCCATATTTTTTTATAAATGCATTAACCGTTATGCATACTTACGCTATACTTTAATAGTCCTTTCACGTATTTATTTTCGAATTGTCAAACTGTAAAGATAAGTTTAAAAATGGAAATCATCAAAAAATGAACGATCGGTAAAAGATCCATTAGATATTTTTTTATCTACAAATAGCAGTAGATGTGTTTGAAAAAATTATGTCGGTAATATAACTTAAAGGTTTTTAATTTGACTTCAAACTTAAAAAATATAGTCCTTGAGTACTATATGAGTATAGTAATGAATATAAAATTATATAAAGTAGTTATTAAATTGAAATTGAATTTGAGATACCTTATCTCAATAATCTAAAAACCTTATCTTCTCATATAATCCATACCTCTGCTATCTGTCATCACTGTAGAAAGAACTTAGCTGCAACGAGCAAAACTTTTCTAATTTTATCGGATATGCATAGATAATCCATGCATGACTTTGCTTCCTGGAAGATTCTGTGTACATGTTTGAATATGGAACATAAGAACATCTCTTTATTTTCTAAAACTAAGTAAATAGCTAAGTAGCTTTAAGTAAATTTAATTCTAAATACGTGTCATAAATAATCATTGGTCATTCAGGACATCGCTTTGGTTTTGTACATATATAATAATTAAGGTTTGACATTTAAGACTGTGAAAATGCCTATTTGTTTAGGGATGTTATAACTAGAAAGGCGATAGTGATACTAATTGACGACTTGTTTTAAAATTATAGCAGTTTAACTTGAGTAACTTCTAGTTAGCAAAAAGATGTTAAATAGCGTAACTGAAGTTAAAGCAAGTAATTAGTTTTAGCGACTATGCGTGCAGCTCAGTGACTCTTATAAATTATTAAAGTGACTTTTATTAATTAAAGTGTGGTTCAATTCACTTTTACATAAAAGACCATGTATTCTTTTGCAAATATAGCTGTAAAACTGTTATTTTTACTTTTTTATCTTACATATACGCTCACGCAAATACTATAATAAATAATTATTTCGACAGATTTAATAACGTTAACCACTTGATGTATGCTCTGGGACCGTAAGCCCCCTAAACATCGGATATAAGTTATGAATAATTAAACGCGATAAAATCTATTAAACTTTATCCATCATCATCACAATCAGCCTTTAGCAGTCCACTGCTCGACACAGGCCTTTTTCAATGAGCGCCAAGACTGCCGATCTTGTTGACGTCCATTAAAATGGGTTTGCTGTTGAAAGTTGTAAAATGAACATGAGAAATGATTGCTGTAAAATGAAGTTAAATTATAAATTTAGCTTAATTACTATTAAAAAAAATATTTTGTAAGTCCGAAATAAGCTCATGTAAATATGACAAGGATAAAGGTTGAAAAAAAACGTAATAGAATATAATAAAAAAATACGTATTGTTAAGAAATATACATCATTACTAATATAAACAAGCACTATTAATTTTAAGTTATATGTAATGAAGATCTTAGTTCTATGCTTTACTGTGATAAAAAAAGATGATAAACACAAAATGTGTAGAACAGTGGAAGTTATATATCCGATACATGTTTACCGTTCAGATCCGTACATCATAAAAATAGATACGTAAAAATTTATCACTCCCCGTTTACTTTAGCTTAGGGCCTTGAGATTCAATGTGTATTACTTTTTGAAATACCGCTTATTTTCTTATAAACATAAATTACGCTTTCTTGAAGACCTCTAGTCCTTCGTTTGTTCGTGAATTCGTTAAAGTTTAACTTCTCAATAAGTAATATTTATCCTGATTGACTTTTCACATCGTAGTTTTTTTGGTTGTGTATTTAAGCTCGGCAAACCGTTTACAAAAACAGATAATTAGAAACGTTTCTTGGGCTGTTTGATTATTTATTTCAGTTCATATAACCATTACGCTCTTGGACTTGTTTTTAATAAATTATTTAAACTTTGCACTATATATTGTTTTAAATAAACGTTAGACCATACAAACGTCTAAACGGCGGATTAATCAATACGTATTTTCTTATAAATGTTACGTGAAAATAGCAAGTCTCATTTTGCGTAGACAAAACATGTTTGTCACGGTCACAATTTATTGTCTAATAACTGTTGAATTTAAACACTTTAATTTTCTAACATCCATAGTATTTTTCATTAGGACATCGATTTTTTTCTAAATTCAAACGTTTCGTCTCTACATATAAGTAAACTTATGTGATTACTATAACTGTGAAAGTTTTACAATAACCTAAATGATCTTCTACATAAATATTAGAGATTTTTCTTAAATTAAACACTTTGAACTAAAAGAAAAGACTATGCAAAAAGTACATCTTAAATAGATACAAATAGTTTAAGATGCATGTAGTCTCTTTAATTGCCATTATTACGTCAATTAAGAAAGTTACAAAGTGTATCTGTAAATGAGTTGGGAGGTATTATAGAGACACTAAAATACTGGGAGTATTTTAGTTCTTAAATAACACAGTGAGTTTTAAACAATGTCGATTACTGTAGTACACATAAAATAAATAAGTAGATAAAAAACGACACGAGTTATAACAATAAATATTTTATCTAGCTACTTAAGATATTACTGTCGAAACAATAAAAGTGATCTAAAACTCACCGCTTGCCAATTGATTTACTTCAGGTGCTTGAGTTTGATTATGAGAAAAATAATTTCGCTATACACCCTTCTATCTTTTCTGTTTGTTGATGCATAAGAGTTGTATTTTTGCGGTGATATAGTTCTTCTATTTTGCTACTGAAAATATTGATATATTTATATATTACGTAAGCTAACTGCCTCCGGAGCCTAGTGGTATGGGCAGTGTGTATAGAAACCGGAGGTGATGGGTTCGATTCCAGCAGGTCAACAACTTTTCATTAATGTTTCCTAGTTGGTTAGGGCAAATTAGACCGATCACCCAATTTGTCTCAAAAGTAAGATGATCCATGCGCGGATCTGCATGTAAAAGTCGAGTCCCACCGACATTGGACCAGCGTGGTGCGATACGGTCCAAAACTCTCTAATGGATAGGGGTGTGTTAGGTGAGGCCTATGTCCAGCAGTGGACTATAACAGGCTAGTGATGATGATGATGATGATGGTGATGATGACGATGATAATGATGATGATGAATATGTACCGTGTAACTTTATATATCAAAATTTGAGATTTGATAAAAGGTTATGGAAATTAAATTAAGTCTTTTTAACCACGAAATTTGAAAAAAATACACGACATATAAATATTATATTGTTTTGTGATAACCATAACACATCACATCGAAAACAAACCTACTAATTTTTGTCAACATATATTATGTATGTTTTATAGATGCTTTGATCAACGCTGAGAAAGAATCATGCAAAAGTTAGTATGAAAAATATGCAGCGTCTGAAAAATAGCGATAAAATCTAAGACAAAGATTAAAGTAACAAATGTACTAACAACGATAGACTTTTTAAGCTGGAGATGGACTGAGATTAAGTAGACCAGCAATAAAAAAAAAATAACTTTCACGGACTCGTATCCATGAGATAGTATTTGAAAAGGAGGTAAAGATAGCATAATAATATCTAATGTATTAAGTGTGATTATTTTTTTTAATAAATCATTCTACGTATTTATGAACACTTATTTTCATAGCATAGCTCTCCCTAAAAATCGTATCTTTGATATTTTATATCATGCACCAACCTAACGTTCTTTGTACCACCGAACGGTTGACTAGTAGATAGTGCCTTTTTTATGGCATACGCAGAACGGACGAGCAGTCGGCCACCTGATGAAAGTGGTCACCGACACCCATAGACGTTGACAATACCAGTGGTATCGCAGACGCTGCCTACCGTGAGACATAGGATGTTAAGTCTCGTTTGCAGTAAATACGCTGGCTACGGTGCCCTTCAACCGGAACGCAGCGGTGTTTTCACACTACTGCTTCGCGGCAAATAGGCTACCGCGGATGTCCCACAGACGGTCTCCTGTAAACGGACCTACCACCAGTAAACAGGGACCTACCACCGGTAACAGGGACCTACCACCTGACAGCATTAACTCCGTTATTGTACTAACTTGTGCATTAGGCTTTAGTAAATAAAATAAATAAATGAATCACTTAAACATTTCATCAATCTTGATGTAAAATGCTGTTTACAGAAATTAAGTAACAGTAAGCTTTTAAAGCTATGCGTGTCTCAGTCAGTAATCACTATTTGCAATAAGCGGTTGATTCGAGTTTCTGTTTCCAACAAACAATATTGATTTAGTCATTAAAAACCGATTTCAATTACGACTTCAACTCTGAAAAGCCTATGAAATGAGTTATTTCCGTACATTTTGCAATGAAATAATGAAAATGTGCGTGTTCAATTTAATTTAGAAGAAAAAGCGCTTATTTTATGTTTATGTTAAAAGTTGATTTTAATAAACTCAATAACTTTTATTTTTTCAACGAAATTTAATTTCAAGCTTGCTTAGCAAAGTCTAGAGTAAAATTCTAGTTGATCAAAATACTAAATAAAATAGTAATAATAAGAAAAGTTATGGATTCTTTCCGGCGTTTATGTTGTCTTCAATTTGCTTTCAGCACATCTCATAATATTTATTAATATATTATTTTATTAATATATTATCTTGCTCTTTTTGAGTTATTTGCCGATATTTTACGAATTAAGCTCTAAAGGATAAGCCAGCGTTAGCAACTTAATTGACTATAATTTTCGATGAAGTAGTTGTATTTTTTTTGCCTCCGTAGCCTAGCGGTATGGGCGTGTGCTTTAAAAACCGGAGGTCGTGGGTTCTAATCCTGCGGGGACTCAACAAATTTTCATTGTTGTTTCCTTGTTGGTTAGAATTGGGCCGATCACCCAATCCATGCAATATATTCATATATTGCATGGATCATCTTCTTTCAGACACACATAATACACATATTAATACAATACATAATACACATTGCAAAAGTCGGTCACCACCAGCCCGATTGGACCAGTGTGGTGGGTTACGGTCCGAAAACCCTCTAATGGATATGAGTGTATTAGGGGAGGCCTATGTCCAACAGTGGACTATTACAGGGGGATGATGATGATGATGATGAATAGTTGTATTTTTGTACATTTAAAAAAAATTCAAACGATTTTGTTTGTAAAGTTAAGCATATATACATTTTTTCATTGTAATTTTTTAGCATAAGGCAAACTGTAAAATATTATCATAATAAATAGTATATATCATTAAATCCTGTAAATTTATATCTAGAAATTCATATTTCTTTAAATGATTAAATAGTCAGCCCATAACCATGGACGCTGAAAAGAGTTCAAAACGTTAGGTATATAAAGATTAAATACGAAAAATGTGTGAATACCTGGTTTAATAAGTAATTGAAGTCAGGTCTAATTCATGCTTCTAAATACATGAGCGTACTTATTGTTTTATGATACAGTATTTGACTATCACTATTTTCGTTTCTTAAATTAATATTCACCTGTGTCTTAAAAGTTTAATGAAACAATTAGCTCAAAATTCGACTAGTTTAATCGATTCAATAATTGATGTAAATAATTTTGGTTCAATGTAACAAAAATATACAGACAAACATGTTTCTAGTGGTGTTGCATTATTAGTAATATTATTTGCGTGGACATTTTGCAGGCTTGTTAAACAATATAACAAGATTTATTGGCCTGCGGGTTCCCGCGATTGTATGTTTCGAAGAAGAATTTATACTAAACAACGATTGGACCGTATAAAGTGCAATATGTCGTGTTTCATAGACGTGACGTGTTTTCTCAAGATTTATCCTTAAATGTCCTTAAAATAACAATAACGCAAAGTTAGTTCCCATTGTTTTGTGCTTAGTATGCTATCTTGTTGTACGATCACAGAAAATCCAGAGGTATTACTCCAAACCACTTCTCTGAATAATTACTGCTTGCTATATTTGTAGCCGGTAAGATATATAACTAGATGCTAGAACTCTCCGCAAGGCTAGGCTTACAAAAATGAATAAAATACGACGCATACTTCTTAATATTCTTTTTTTCGGAAGCATAAGATCCTAGTTCTATATTACACATTATCAGCCTGTGTTAATCCATTGCTAGACATAGGCTTCCCTTGCTAATGTGGGTTGGTGGGAGGACCGACTTTTTACATGCCCATCCTACGCATGAATCATCTTACTTTTCATTTAAATTGTCTTAATTAACCAGAAAACAACGATAACACAAAATTTATTAGCCGGGATAAAACCCTCCGTTTTATAAGGGCAAGGCCTACCGCTAAACCACGAAGGCGGTGGTGGTTTGAGCGCTTAGATTATCTTTATCTCTTATTATTAAGACACTTGTTTTTCTAAGAATCAATGTTTTTACATTTTTATGACAAAAAATAATTCTTTAACTAAGTAGCAATCTCCTATTACAAGTATATAAACATAATAAGCAATTTAATATCAAGGTACAGTACATATTTTGGTATATCAAAGAGAGTTACCCGTCTTAAGGTCTACTACACTAGAAACTACTTGGAAAGTGCAAAGTGAAGGGAAATCAAATTAACGTCAGCATGTATTTCGTAGTACTGAACTAGGTTGCTTCACGCGAGCTGCACGCAAAGGCCTAAATACTTTAATCAAAAAAAAATCCTATTAATAATACTGGTTGTATTGGTATCATATTTAATACTAATATGATTACAAAAGTTTGTATGGACTGATGTATGTTTGTTTCTATTTGAAACTATCCAATACTTTACATATTAGAATAACTTTAAAAATAGTGTGTGTTTGTATAATTTAAATAACCATTTTTAAATTAGCAAATCGTCATAAATAGCCATTGTCATATATTCTAATATAAAGAACTATTTTTCAATGTTTTCCGTCTGTCAGTTGTTCTAGAAATTTCTAGAATCTATCGTTTTGGTACAGTTAATTTAAGTAACTTGGCTTTTGAAACTATAATTATCACGTGGCAAAGTCGGTTAACATAAAAACTTTTCGTTCAGCCTTCTAAACATAATATAGCATACATAGGCATTGACCTGCGGTTTTGTAAACGTTTAATAGTCACAGACAGATAAATCTCCTATGTTGCTTACAGATCCTCGAAATGTCCAACGAATTAGACACAAACAATTCTTTTATGTGAAAAGGGCTTTATGTCTTTACTCGATGTAATATATATAAGATCAGATAAATAATAAAAAGTACGAGTTTTTACGTTTAATTATTATTTGTTATTCCCAACGATACAGTAAAAAAAGAAAGAGTAACTCTTTCCAGCACCCTTAAGAGCTAAGAGGTCTTTAAGATTACAGTGACAAAGCTTAGTTTGAGAAAATCTTTTCACAATCAATTTATTTTATTAATTTATTTATATTAATAAAGTAAAAAAAATAAAAAGAAATATATAGAAAAAAGAATACGTTCCAATTCCAATAGAAAAGGTCTTAATTAGTAAAGTTTTCCCTACTACTTGTACAAACATCTTTTTGTACTTTGTTAAAGTTTACTTGCAAATATTAATTATTAAACAGATAGCTCTGATATTATCCAACTTATGAAACGTTATGATTTAATAAAAGACTTTATGGATTTTATCGTGTTTAATTTGGTTTGTATTTATAACAAAAGATAAAATATGTATGGAACTTCTTCAAAGATGGAACGAGTCTGCTAATAATTCAGTTTGAGCATAAACCGCAGAAAAATCAAGATGACGATTACTGATAGACCTAACAACAACTTATCGAACATAAGCAGAATAGGAAATTGTGACCTTAGAGCAATTATCTCAAACCAAGAAGGCTGCATAGATGAAGTAAAGAGACAAAAGGCTGTGAGGGAATGGAATGGAAAACAGATTAATCACTAAAGACACATAGGTTAAGGTCGTTAAATCGCTGAAATTTCCCATAGTCCTATACGCCTCCGACACATAGACCTCCGAAAAATTAAAACCCACAAGATAGTCACTCTTGAGATAAGGTGTTGAAGAAAGATGCTCCAAGTCTCATGGACCGAGTTTCGAACCAATGTGCCTAACCACCCAAGTGCGCACTCTGCCTGAAACTGTAACGATTGAAAAAAAGGCCTCATAACACTACTAGGAAGTACAACCTATTTGTCACTTTCTGCCACTAAGCGGTTGCTTAAAAACAGCTTATCGGTCTGAATGGCACCGTAGCCAATGTACTTTATACGTTAATGACATGTTAGATCTAATTTGGCCTAATCAAAATTCACACTTGTGATACTTTCCGTGTATGTGATTAGAAATAGTTGAAACAATTCAAAGCATGTAACTGAAATAATTATCTTAGAATATATTGGAAATTTGAATTGTGAAGGCGCCTTGTTCACCAAGGATGACATTGGTAAAAGTTATTAATAAATTTTTAGTTATTAAAATTCAGGGATTGAGTAATAGAGGGATCTCTCTCAGTGAGATCACGTGCAGGAACAACGTTTTACATGCCGAATCCATAGATCATCTGACTTCACAGGCAATTCCTTAATTTCTTTAAGCAACTTTTTTATGGCATACGTAGGCAGATGAGCAGTCGGGTCACCTGATGGCAAATGGTCACCGACGCACATAGACATTAGCAATACCAGTGGTACCTACCGTGAGACATAAGGTGTTAAGTCTCGTTTACCAGTAAATACCTGGCTCGGTACCCTTCAAACTGGACAGAGCACTGTTTCCCTACTGCTTCATGGCAAATAGGCACCGCGGTAGTACCCACCCAGACGGTCTCCTGTAAAAAGGCGACCTACCAGGTAACAACTAGGAAACAAGAATGAAAAGTTGTTGACTCCCCGCAGGATTAGAACTCAAGACCTCCCGTTATTAAAGCGCAAGCCCATACCAATAGACTACGGAGCCAATTTAATTCAACTTTTTGCTTCAATAATATAAAACCTGGGTTGGCCATGCAATAAAGTAAAAGATAACATTATATTAATGTAAAAGTGTAAATTGAAAGGAAATTAAAATTAACTTCGGCAATTATTTCGCAGCACGAAACACTGTAGTTTTCTGAAATCTGAATGCAGCGAATATACGGGCTTACATTTCAGACGATCTTTCCTTTAATTTATTTTTCCCTTCATTATTACCTATTATATTACCATAAAGTAAAAAGTCATAAGTTAAGTGTTATCAATGTAAAATATAATTTGTGAAATGCTCTACATTATATTATATTATCATATATTTTGTAAACAAGACCATTTGATGAGATACAATAATCATGAGTAATTGTAAAAAGCACTTTATTGGCTTTTTTATTATTTTATATAATAAACCCATATAAATGAATAGAATTAATTGATCTAATACATGGTGACCTTTACAAAAGTTACACCTGCAAGTAATTAATAATATACACGTATCTGTTTAGGTTAAGGCAATATTTTCAAATTAATCGTACAAGATAATTTTCCTTTCATCTAAAGTATTCTTGAATCTTCTACCTCACCTATATATTTTATAATATAGTAGTCAGTGCAAAGAAACAAGATACGTAAAAATAAATAAAAAATACGTAAAATAAAACACACTCGGCATTGAATACGTCCTATTACAGCTACTCATTAAATATATAGGGGTACATGGTTATTAAATGAAAAAGTTACCTATCAGTATGTGTCAATTATAAAGTTGTATAATTCCTTTAAAAATTCGCCTATAAGAAAGTTAATTTCCTCTACTTAATGTAAGAAACCTAAGTACAAGTCTTTAATTGCACCCGATCCTATTAAATCAGTTAATGGAAGTTTAAACACGCGAGCAAGTTCCGTTACCTGCACTGGAACCACAGAAAATGTTACGTGTTTATTGATATCTTGCAAGTTGTTAATTTTTTTTATTTCTTTCACAATTTTTTAATACTAAATGTATTTATTGTACTTTTACACGGGTGAAAAGATCAGTGAAATATGTACAAAATATAATATATTAAATTTGACAAGCTTTATCATACCTAGGCTATAAACCATATTGTATAGAGATTTGAATAAACAGTAAAATCATCAAAATACTGTGCGTGTGCACTACGTACTACATAAAAATTTATTCCATTATGACACAACTAAAAGATTTAAAATGTCTATATATTTTTTATCTATTATAATTAGATAAAAGTTTACAAACACTATATATTTCATTTCACATATTTTTTATAAAAGACGAGACAAAGTAAATTTATATTTGATTATATATTATGAAGTATATTGCTTTACTGCTAGACGTAAATGCCAACTTGTCAGAGACGTTTCAAAGCCAACGCTAGCTCGTCAACGTTCTCTGTTACACAGAATTCCTAATCAATGACAGTTAACGCATGTCATGTTTTGTACCAATGCAGCATATATTATGCTGGTCTTTGAAATAATGTTATGTAGGAAAATGTTCGTTTAAGTTCGGTTGTAAGTTTTCAATACTCTTTCAGCGTAGTGTGTGCTTTTCATACACGATGCACTTATTTTTTAATAATCCAAAATGTTTAGCTGAAAGATCACGGGGTTATGAAGCCTCTGTCTTCACATCAATTTTAGTGTGCAACAAAATACAAGACTGCAAGATTGTCACCTCGTTTAAGAGATCTCATAGTCTATAATAAATTCAGATACGTTATAAAAAGTAAAAAAATCTGCCTCCTGCCTGTGGGTATAGGCGTGTGCTTTACAAACCGGAGGTCGTGGGTTCCGAATCCTGCGGGGCTCAACAAATTTTCATGGTTGTTTTCCTAGTTGGTCAGGGCAATTTGGGCCGATCACCCAATTTCTGAAAAGTAAGATGGCCATGCGTCGGATGGGCGTAAAATCAGTCCACCCACCAACCCTCATTGGACCGCGTGGTGGGATGGTCAAACCCTAATGGATGAGGTGTATTGGGAGGCCTTATTCCAGCAGTGGACTATCACAGGCTGATGATGATGATGATGATGATGAACTAATTCCTAGGATTAACCCTAGCAAAGAACCTTACTCTATTAAGGTAAGGCAAGGTAAGAAATTAAAAGTATATAAAGTACTTCCTCTCTTATTGTACTCGATTCTATTGAATCAGTTAACAGGAGTTAGGTCACGCACAGCATAATGTTTCTAGGTTTCTACACAAGTGTAAATCGTATTACTTTCATTTATTTTTACTTTACTTTGTTGTGTTGCTATAAGGTTTCCTATTAACCTAAGGTGAATACCAAAACTATTGTTTTTATTAAAATGTTAAAAACTCATGCCGTCAAGTTATAAAAATACGTACTAATATAAAGCTTATTTATATTTTTGTATAATAGTGTAGTACAGTAGTGGTTTTATTTTTGCGTGTGTTTATACTTAAAATATGAGATCGTAAAGTTTTTGTGCTTAGCGTTTCGTTATGAGTTTTTTAATATAAAATACATATATGCCTCCTTATTCCTAATTATATAGTAAATCGCTTAACAGATGATTATTGTACAATTTACTAAATAGATGTGTTTGTATGTTACTTTGACAGTTCTTAATTTGTTTTTATTGTGATAGAAGGCAGACGAGTCTTTCCTACCGACTGAAAGCCGTCACCAACGCCCAAGAACATTGGGAAACGCGCGTGAGGCACGTCGCTTTTACCCGGTAAATACGCTGGCCACGGTGCCCTTCAAATTGAAACACATTAGTGTTTTCGCACTATTGCTTTGCGGTAGAAATAGGCACCACGGTGGTACCGCTCCAGAAGGCCACATGTAAAAGGGGGACCTACCTACTCGCTATTTTATAAAATTGTAAAAATCTGCAATATGATCAATTATTTTAGTAGTTAACTTTGACAATTTTTTGTTTATCAGTTATTTACATTAATATTTAAAAAAGAAAAGATTTGTACTTCTGACTAATTTCCAAAAAGTAATAGGTAAGAGTAATTATTTCTTTTATTTACGCGGTTATATACATATCAAATCCACTAATTTACAGATTTTTCGCGTTACTTAAAAATATATTTATTCCCGACGTTTCGGATTCTTTCCAGCATCCAGATCACGGGCAGACTAAGTTGGTATATGTCTGTATTTCAATGTTTCGAATAACCGTCAGAGTTATTATTTAAAGATTGACATAATCGTTCGTTTTTAATTTTATGTTGGTTTCACAAAAGTTTTTATACTCTGTTTTAATTTTTGAATGATTGGATCCCAGGAAGGTGTGACCACCATCCTCTATTAAAATTTGGATATTTTTTAATTTCGATTGCTTCCGAATCATCCTTGGTATAAATCGATGTTCATTAGCCAGTATTTTTGGTTCATCAAATCTAATATAATGATTGAGCTTGTCTAGAACATGGTCATAGTTGCAGATTTCTTATAGCGTCGGTGCTTAACATCAGCTATATGTTCTTTTACTCTGGTTCTTACTGGTCTTTTGTTTGTCCAATGTGGGAGAGACCACAATCACAGTCTAGTTTGTACACCTGGTACCTGTAGAGGAATTTTACATTTCACAGATGGTAATATGGCTAATCTTCTTCGGCGACTTATAATATGTTTTATAGAAGCTCGCTTTAAAATATAACCGATTTTGTCAGTGACTCCTCGAGTGTGAAGGTAAGACAGGCAGGCACTCTTTCGACTGTGGCTGGCTTCACACGTGAATGCGACGTAGACGTGGAACTTGGAGTTTGTTTTCTCGCAGCACCTGCTTCACATTCTCCAGTTCAGCCGTCAAATGTTCCTTGTCGCCAGATCCGCTGTGCTCTCTGAAGTAAACATTTACCAACAGTAGCTAACTGCGAGGATGGTGGTGAGAATCACCATTTAAATATTTATTCGATAGGTTGCTTTTCTAAAAACTGTATGGCTCAAGCTATTGTTAGAGTTTCTAATGATTAAAATATCTAAGAAGGCTAAGGAGTTGTTTGTCTCTATTTCCATTGTGAACTTTATTTTGGGATGTAAAGAATTAAGATGATCCAGAAATGCATTTATTTGGTTTTGTTGGTAAAATGGTGAATGTGTCATCTACGTACCGCTTATAGAATCTTGGTCGGACAGGGAGCTGTATTGAGGCTGTCTCTTCAAAGTTCTCCATGAAGATATCAGCGATAATAGGAGACACTGGGCAGCCATCGCTTACGCCATCTATCTGCATGTGAATTGATCATTCCACAACAAGTAGCCAGATGTGGAGACAATGTTTAAGCAGTGATGCATATTCATTCGGCATTTTATTTTCCTCAAACTTCTTGAGTTACAATTGAGATGCAGTCTTCAATAGGTAAACATGTAAATAAAGACTGAACATCAAAACTGACCATAGTTTCTATTGTTTTTGAGATGTAGATGTTTAATCTCATCAACAAAATGGTAAGAATCTCTTGTGTACGCATCGGTGTGTCCTCGTAGTGGTGACAGACCTTCTACAAGATATTGTGCCAGTTTGTATGTCGGTGAATCTATCTGGCTGACAATTAGGCGTAATGGAGCATTAGGTTTATGAATCTTGGTAATCCATAAAAGCTTTGGAGTGTGAGCATGGAGGTATCGTGCAGCTTTACGCCTAGATTCAATTTGTCCGCATAGTTCTTTACGAGATCGCTTGTTGTTTGTTTAGCGTTTTTCGTGCGGGGTTTGTTTTGACTTATAAGTCATTTCATCCGATAACAAACTTTGAATTTTTGCGTTGTAATCTCACGTGTCAATTACAACCGTCGCATTTCCTTTATCTGCACGGAGAATCAAGTCATCAAGTCTGTATTAGAGCGTATAATATCTAACGCTTTTTGCTCATCTTTAGAAAGATTTGATTTTGGCACAGTACTCCGACGTAACATAGACATATGTAGATACATCCTGACGTATGGCCTCGGAACTTTCCTTTTGGATGTTATTTTTGAATAAACAATTCTCAACGTTGCAAATAATTTCCTCATACGGGATTTATCGCGGTGTTATTGTGAAATTTAAACCTTTAGATAATACCTCTATTGATATTCATCAAGGTTTGGACGACATATTATGGACGGCACGTTGCCTAGTAACAGTTTTGTTGTTTGGCTCTGATCTCTTGACAATTGATTTATTATATAATTTTCGTATTTATTTATATGATTTAGTTTGCATTCACGATATTTGCTAGCTTCTCCTTATCTAGCATTTCTAAACAATTTTTGTAATCAATATCGGTTAAATTGTTGTAAGACTCTGACAAATTTTCTATAGATTTGCCGATAGCGAATAGATCTGATCGTGTCTGACGGATTACCTCTTTAACAATATTATGCTTGCCTGGTTTAAGATCTTAGCGCTCCCATAGATGTCCTTTTGGGAGAAATTTTGACACAGATGGGATAAGGTGGTTGTCCCTGCATCTCTTTAGGAAATTTAAGGATGTTACAACCGTCGCGTTTCGTATAACCTTCCAGGCGGCGTTATTATTTGCAGTATTCAGTCCTACTGTTGTACATAATTATTTCTTTTTATTTACGCGATTATTATACATATCAAATCCACTAATTTGGATTTTTTTCGCGTTACTTAAAATATATTTATTCCGACGTTTCGGATTCTTTCCAGCATCCATGATCACGGGCAGACTAAGTTGGTATATGTCTGTATTTCAATGTTTCGAATAACCGTCAGGTTATTATTTAAAATTGACATATCGTTCGTTTTCTTAATTTTTAATGTTGGTTTCACAAAAGTTTTTATACTCTGTGTTTAATTTTTGAAATGATTGGATCCCAGGAAGGTGCATGACCAACCATCCTCTCATTAAAAATTTGGATATTTTTAATTTCATTGCTTCCCGAATCATCCTTGGTATAAATCGATGTTCATTAGCAGTATTTTGGTTCATCAAATCTAATATAATGATTGCTTGTCAGAAACATGGTCAAATTGCAGATTTCTTATAGCGTCGGTGCTTAACATCAGCTATATGTTCTTTTACCTGGTTCTTACTGGTCTTTTTGTTTTCTTTAGGGGAAAAACACAGCCTTTGTCCCTGGTCCTTAAAATTTTTTTCCAATGGTAAAGGGGCAATCTTCTTGGGTTTAAATGTTTTTAAATTTTTAAAATTAACCGATTTTTATGCTTCTTTTAAAGCGGCAAATTTTGTTTCTCCTAATCGGCATGATCTTGGGTTTGTTTTCCGCGCCTCTTCCATTCTCCAGTTAAAAATAAATTTTTTGTCCCAACCCTGTCCTTCCAAAAATTTACCCATGTCTTTGGGGAAATTTTTGGAATCACCATTTAAATATTTATTCTTGGGGCTTTTCAAAATGTATGGAAGCTTTTTAGGTTTCTAAATTAAAAAAAAAGGAAGGGTTGTTTGTCCTTATTTCCATTGTGAACTTTTTTTTGGATTAAAAAATTAAGATGATCCGTGCATTTATTTGGTTTGTTGGTAAAATGGTGAATTGTCATCACGTACCCTTAGAATCTTGGTGGACAGGGCTGTATTGAGGCTGTCTCTTAAAGTTCTCCATGAAGAATATCAGCGATAATAGAGACACTGGGCAGCCCATCGCTACGCCATCTATCTGCATGTAGAATTGATCATTCCACAACAAGTAGCCAGATGTGAGACAATGTTTAAGCAGTGATGCATATTCATTCGCATTTTATTTTCCTCAACTCTTAGTTACAATTGAGATGCAGTCTTCAATAGGTAAACATGTAAATAAAGACTGAACATCAAAACTGACCATAGTTTCATTGTTTTTGAGATGTATGTTTTAATCTCATCAACAAAATGTAGAATCTCTTGTGTAAGCCTCAGTGTGTCCTCGTAGTGGTGACAGAACTTCTACAAGATATTGTGCCAGTTTGTATGTCAGTGAATCTATCTGGCTGACAATTGGGCGTAATGGAGCATTGAGTTTTATGAATCTTAGGTAATCCATAAAGCTTTGGAGGTGGGCACATGGAGGTATCATTAGCTTTACGTCTAGATTCAATTTGTCCATAGTTCTTTACAAGATCGCTTGTTGTTTTAAGCGTTTTCTGTGTAGGGTCTGTTTGACTTTTATAGTCATTTCATCCGATAACAAATTTTGAATTTTAAATTGTAATCTGACGTGTCCATTACAACCGTAGCATTTCCTTTATCTGCGGAGAATCATCAAGTCTGTGTTAGGCGTAAGATATTTAACGCTTTTGCTCATCTTTAGAAGATTTGGTTTTGGCACAGTACTCCGACGTAACATAGACGATACATCTTGATTATGGCCTCCCAATCTTCCTTTTTGGATGTTGTTTTGAATAAACAATTCTCAACGTTACAAATAATTTCCTCATTCGGATTTTTCGCGGTGTTATTGCGAAATTTAAACCTTTAGATAATACCTCTATTGTATGTTCATCAAGAGTTTGTGACGACATATTATGGACGCACGTTGCCTAGTAACGGTTTGTTGTTTGGCGTCTGATCTCTTGACAATTGATTTATATATAATTTTTCGTATTTATTTATATGATTTGGTTGCATTCACGATATTTGCATGCTTCTCGCTTATCTAGCATTTCTAAACAATTTTGTAATCAATATCAGTTGGAATTGATGTAAGACTCTAGAACAAATTTTCTATAGATTTGCCGATGCGAATAGATCTGATCGTGTCTGACGGATTACTCTCTTTAACAATATGTATGCTTGCCTGGTTTAAGATCTTAGCGCTCCCATAGATGTCCTTTTTGGGAGAATTTGACACGATGGGATAAGGTGGTTGTCCCTGCATCTCTTTAGGAAATTTAAGGATGTTACGAACCGTGCGCGTTTCGTCATAAAGACCTTCAGGCGGCG